>CM031234.1:955032497-956306872 GCA_018340775.1 Taxus wallichiana var. yunnanensis
GCTACGTATTGCTGTAGCTTAATGTGAACTTTGCTTTCAATGAAATAAAGCACACAAGATTTTTCACTAAAAATGAAACTAACTGCAAAGAAACTCAACAAGAGTTCCATCGCCGTGAAAAATGTTTCACCAGCTAATTTTTACGCTTTCTAGGACGTATGTATAAGAAATGGTTATGAGAATACTTTGAAGCAAATTGAAGGTAGAATTTCATGTGGTTTGCTGAGCATTATATAAGCCGATAATAGAGAAATAATTTTGTCCACACATATAGAGTAGTAAGACCACCAGTCATTATTAAATAACATAGCTTAGTATTAAAACAGACGCTTAGTGGGACATGACTAGGAAGCATGTAGAAAGCCTTAGAGGTCATTAACCACTTTAATAACAATTTAATGTGAATAAGAAAATAAAATAAATAGGTCCTATTTAAAATGTAATGATTTAGGTTTCTTATACACACAATACAATTAGATTTATGCTGTATATAAAAATAACATTAAATATAATTAAAAGGAATGCTTGCTAGGTAGGCTCACAAAGGTCTGGTATGGCCTGGGCTAATTGCCGAGGTATAGGTCAAGCTTTGGGGTGAGTGGGAAGTTTCAACCGAACGCATAAATGACATTGCAGACCTGGTGATCGGCCGGGTTACCGGGATGCCGATATGGGGACGAAACCGACCGTGGTCGAAACCAACGCTTGGTGAGCAAGGGTACTAGGCAGTACATTTTTAAAAATAATCTTTAGGTTCTCTGCATTTCACATGAGCGATGGTACTGCGGTTTGGGTCGTATATGGCTGGGAAAAGAATCAGGAATACTAAGGAGGCTTATAAGGGTGAAAATTTCTGGGGTGGCTTAACAATGGGCCGGGTGGTAAGAAGGATGTAATGGGTAACAAAGAAATAAAATATCAAACAAAGAAGAGATATAAAAATGGGATAAGCACAAAATGATTAAAAACTAAAGTACTTACTTGGTATTTTGTAGATCCCTAGAATTGAGATGGTTGATGGCCGTATCAAAGAGTGTTCTGAGCTCCACGTCATAATACAACCCAGATGTACCCGTAAGTATTCCAATGCTCTAAGGATGAATCACGCTTCATTCTGGGTGACTATGGCTGGTGTTCATCAGTCTCAGACAGTAGGGAGGACTTGAAGATTCATGCTTGAATGCACAGATCCAATAACCGAATGACCAACCCATGTAAAGAGTTGTAAAATTGTATGGCCAAAGGAACCAATGGTGATTTCAGTGACTGATGTCACGAGGATAACCGGTATCAAGTTAGCGACTAGTCAGTTACCAAAAATAGCCCAATCTTTACTATGTTATGTGTGATCCGATTGCATAATCCAAGTCTCAAGTGAGGGCTGGTCTTTCTCGATAAGTGGGAGTGTTATTGAAGAAGGAATAGGATGTTAATTTTAGGGCTCTTTAAAGCAGTCCTAATTGCTTAAGAGTAATTAAAGCCTCAATATTAGTTAGTTATTGTGCTAGTGAATAGGTCCATCATGAGGTGTCTAGGTGATGTGGATAGGTGAGGGTGTAAGTTAACTTAATTAAAGCAATTAAGCTAATTAATAATGATTAACATTAATAATTCAATCAGAAGTAATTAAATTAATACTTAATGCGAGGTAAGGGGTCATGGCTAGGTGAATACGTTACGTTAATTAATTAAAGGGGATTAGTGGGGAGCTATGGACCCAAATTTGATGTCTAAGACTTAGGGATGAACCATACTTCTCAACATATGACTTGACACTTCATAAAGCTCCCCGAGAATATGCTTCTCCTTAATGAAAAACACAAAAATATAAACATAAGGCTGGGCTCATGATCATACCTAGAATCACACTTTCCTACAACCACAAACCTAAATAATAAAATCACATAAAGGAGCATACCCCCTCTTTCTCAACATTCAACTCCTACTGCACACACCAATAATTAACCATACTTTGCATCAACCAACTATTAGGAACATTGACTATACAATACATACTCCCCCTACTCCACGCACACCTTCTCAACTTTCCTTTCTTACTCAGTATTCAAAAAAATCATCTTTTATTATCTTGCCTAAGAGGTCGGCTCATTTAAATATTACTAAAAAAAGGAATTACACCTTAACCCTCTATCTTAAATGATTAAAGGTTTTTTCGGGAAGAGTTTTTGTTAGATATCTACAATATGATCCTCATTTGATACATATTCAGTATTGACACTTTGTTCACTCGCCTTAATCTCTTAGAAAGTGATACATGACAGGGAATGTGTTTCGATCCGAATACATGATAGGTTTCTTTTAAACACTTATCGTGACTTGTGTTTTCAAGAAAATAGGAATCGGGTCACATTCACCGTGTCTATTTTAGGATCTATTTCATCCAAAAACTTGAGTACAAATGAAACAACTACAATATGCTTCATCCTCACAAGTAGCATAAAATCTACCGATCCTTACTTTTGTTATCCATCAAACTAGGCAATATCCTAAGAAGAAAGCTCCTACCAATATTAGTGTTTTTCCTTTCATCTTGACTTCTTGCCCTAGTCATCATCAATATAGGTTTTCATGTAAAAAGTTTTTGCTTCTTCAATACCATAATCCATACTCTATAGTTCCTTTTGAGATACCTAAAAATCCTATTGACTCTTTCTTTCTTCAAAGTGGATGTCCTTAGATATGATCTTCTTAAAAGTCTCCCTACAAGTCCTACCGGCTGTATAATATTAAGCTCTAGAAGAAATGGAGTACAAAAACTTCCAATCATAGGCCCTATATGTAATCCGATCCACTTTTAGGAGATTCATATTCTTTCCTTAGCTTACACCCTATAATAATAAGTGTAATAACAAGCTACTATCCTCCATAATTCCAAAAATTCAAAATTTCTCTTATGTAATTTTTTCAGAAAATGTAAACAGTTCCTTTTTCTAATGATCTATATCTCCAAGAAAGAATGACTATTCTCCTAGCATAAAAATATCATACTCCTTCATTACATCACATCATCAAATTCCTTGGTCATGCTTTCATTGTCTCCTCCAAAGATGATGTCATCTAAATAAAACCTCTACAATTACTAACGTCATATCTCTTATGTCTTTATGTATAAATTGTTATTTTTAACTCCTCTCTCTAAAACCTTTAGTCTAATGTATATTCATATCCAATCTTTTCATACTAAGCTTTAAGGGTTTGTTTTAGACCGTAGAGATCCTTTTTCAATTTGTCAAACATAGAATCCTTCATAATGTTAATATTTACCTTCTTCCTAAGTTTCTTCCAAATTACCATTTATGAAAGCTTGACTTTTACATCCATCTTGTATACCTCAATCCTCTTTAAAACATACATAGTCTAAAAATAATCTTATAACTTCTAGCCTTCCAAATACAGTGAAGCAAAAATTCTCTTCAAAATCCACTACTTCTACTTGTGCATAACATTTGTCATACTCAATATAGCTATTGTTTCTAAGTGGCTTCTTCATTTCCATTCAATTTGTCGCTAAATACATATTTAGTACCAATGACATTCTTATTCTTTTAGTTTAGGAATTAGTACCCAACCTTTCATTTTTTCTATTTGATGTAATTATTAATTCATGGTACATCAATCTAAAACTCATATTTACTTGCTTATTGAATGTTTTTAGGTTCAATATTAGATAACAGGAAATATTTCACTCGATTTTTATTACTTACAAGCCTTCTTCTTTGCTTCAGTACACCAACATTATTTTTTCTTTACGCTAATGAATATGAGTCTCAAGGATGATCCTTTTGAGGATTTTTTTTAAGATACTTTTATATTCTCTCACTTCAACTTCTATTCTTCTCTTTTAATTTGTCTCAAAAATTTCTTTTCATTCTCGTGAGTCCAAATTAACATGTGACTTCGTTAGATTAATACTCATAAATATTCACATTCGTGCTCTCAATTATATTTCGTAGTATTTTATCATATATAGCTATAATGATCATAATCTTGAATATCCTGGAAATATTCACTCATACCTTGAGTCAAATTTTCCTAGGTCATCTTCATCTCTTTTCGATATAACATTTACTCCTAAATAATCTAAAATTCTTCACATTGGCTAGTTTGTTATCCCACAACTCATTTGGGGTTTTCATCACTAGTAATTCCTTAATTGTGATCTATTCAAAATATACCGCATAAGTAGCTTCCGTCCCTCTCTCCAATTAGCCATTAGATAGTTTAGATTCATTCAACATTTTAATTTTCATGTCTTAGAATGTCCTAATTATTTCTTTCTAACAAACCCATTTTGCTAAGGTGCTCTATCGAGATTTACTTAACCTTATTATTCCATTAATCTCAAAAATTTATCAAATTCATTAGACCGATAACTCACCTCCTCTTCAAACCCTAAAACATTTTATATTTTCATTTTTATCATTTTCAACAAGAGCCTTAAATTATTTAAATCATGATAAGAGCTTTCCGATTTTTATTTTAGACAAAGCAACTCCAAGTCATCCTCAGATAGCTCATCTATAAGTAATACTTGAAGCAATAATCTTCTTTAATACTTTATGTCCTTGTAGGACCACACAAATCAATATGAATTAACTCTAAAGGTCTTGAGGTATAGTAATCCTTTTCCTTGAATTTACTTTTTAGTCTCAAGCTACCATAGCCGACATGCTTTGGCAAGATTGTATTTTTAGGTTTTGTGATCTTTAAGCATGTTCCTTACACACTTCTTAGATATTATTTTAAAAATGTTTTTAAAAATTAGGTGCCCTAATTCTCTATATTCCATAACCAAAATTTATCCATTTTAATTATTTAAGCACTTATCCTTCTTGATTTCACTGCAAGACATACATGTTATTTTTAGTTCTCTTATCATCGATGTACTAGTTTACTCGTATTTGACTTTTCTTATGTCATAGCATCCTTTATCATTTAAAGGTAATTGTGTATCCTTGAATCCACATCTTACTTATACTCATAAAAAAATTCAAAAATTTACATATATCACATTCTCTAATTTGGTATTCCAATTATCTAAAATCAAGGTACCTTTTCCAAACAATATTAATAGATGAATTATCTCCAAATTTAATTTGATCTTGATGCATGCTTATTTAATGAAATAAACTTATTCTTGTCACCTATCATGGCAGTTTGAGTACATTATCTATATTCCGTGATCTTATCTTTACTTTGAGTATGAAAGGAAGTCCGAAAATCAAGGATTCCTCTCTTTTTATATTTATGTTCCTCTTTACTCCTTACATTCATGTGGTCTAACATCATAATGTGCTTGACTGAATTTTGTTCCTTTTTCAATTTTTATTCATGAAATGAATTTATGATGTGGTCTGAATGCATTTTTCTCTTCATTATTCTTATCTACACGATCTCGTAAGGTCATACTTCGATATATACCTTTTTTTCTTCCTTTTAAACACTAGGATCTTCAAACTTCTTCTTTGTCCCCATGGTTCATAATGAAAAATATTTCTATATGACCATGTGATTTTGAAATTTATAGAAAAGCCAACATCATTCTTACTCCTCAACCAATATGAACCGATATTCCTTTCATAATCCCATAAAAATCATTCCCAAAGACCTTCTGTACATTTTCTTTGCTTTATGACCAAACTAACTACATGCATAATAGTGACTAATTAAATGAATTAAAGATACCTTATAGTTTTCACATTGCAGTTTTTATTCATGTTTCTCTTGGGTTTTACCTTCTTTGTTCATGTTAGACTTCTCCTTACTTGATTAGCTTCTTAAATCGGGGCACTTCAGATAACTTATCATTCATATCTACCTTCTTTGATGTTCTCTCTTAATCCCAACCCTATCTTTCCATTTGAGAATTTTTATTACTCAACATTTCATTAATAATTTCAAGAGTGCTTTTTTCAAACCTCTCAAATTTATTCATCATCGTTGGTAAGCTTCGATCCAATTCTTCCTCAATGATTTTATCTTTCTTTTCTAACTTCGATGCATTCATCTTCCTTATTTTTAGACTTTGTTGCCACTAACTCAACCTCAAGTGTCAAGCACCATCTTAGCTTTCAACTATCTCTAATGAGCATATTAAGTTCATGTCCATCCTTAAACCCCGTGCAGTCCTTCAAGCGCGATGGTTAATACTCTCGGGCTTACTAGAAATATTTAATCGTTTCAATAGTGTTTACAACTTCCTTGAAGCTTACATGCATTAGTTATCTTCCATTTCAAGACAACATATTACATACCCGAATGAGACCTTCTCATTTTGTATTACCTTTTGATTATGTACCATAAATCATGACACTCACATGATCTATCTAACCCCTGCATATCAGATTCGTCCCCAAGTATTATCAGGTATCAATAACGTGTCTTCTTAATTTTCCATGAGTTATATCTTGAAGAACGTGAGAGAGGTCAGATTACATCAACCATCTAATGGAAACTACATGCCAATACACCTTTATAAGCATACTCCACATGCACATGTAACCAAAATATCCCTCAATCAAACTCATACTAAACCATTACATGTCATGTTCTAGATCATGCATTCAAAGTCTTTGGTTTCTCAAGAATATAGCACTTTGTATTCTAGGTATGTGGGCTCGTTAGGATCTCTTTCATACTTTTTCTAAATCGACTCTCTCACTCCATGTGTAGACACCTCTAAATTGTGTATATATACCTCATCTTCTCACATGTGTGTATTTACCTTAGGCCCTCTAAATATAATTCATCTCCCCATTTATTTAATTTAAAATGCCCATTAATTCTACATGTGACACTAATTAATTCCTATTAATTAATTATTAATCATTTAATATTTTACATGTGGTAACACATAAATCCCTTTGCTTTTCTAAATTTATTATCTTGCTTATTTTTATCCCTTAACATCCTTAAAATTTCGCATAACCTACATGCTTTAAAGTACTCCTCAACCTCTTAAATGCCCAAAATCTCGATCAAAGCAGTAAAGCAAATTCTCATTAGGGAAACTTTCCCCATACGGCTGGGGACCTCTATCCATTCGTCAAGTTTCGAATTCTATAAAACTCGACTTTTGAACTTTCCATAATCATCAAAATCATTAGATGCATGTGAATTTTGGAGCTTCCTCATGACCTCGTGAACTCTTCCCTCATTCTCGGGCATTCCCGTATTAGTTACAGCATCTCCGAAATTGTTTCAACTTTCTTACATCACTCATGATTACCCTTCATGAGATTATCATCATTGTGTTGTACATGTTACTTTATATTTATCATATTATATTTGTTTTTCTCTACATCTAACATTTTATTGTGTTAAGATCAGCTCTACAACACTTAGAGCTTCTTCAACAACCTTCTTCCACCCTTTACTTCAGTAGGTGTCTCATTTCATCCTTTTCGACCTCCCCCTTACCCAAACTCACAGTATAGTCGCTATCGATTCCACCTTAGGTCACCATTGGCCACTGCATTCCTACTTTCCAATCAACCCTTCCTATTGCTGTTTTCTATCATACCCGGTGCTTTCCTTCGGTGAACATTATTTCATGGTGTCATATCCCCAACATCCACGTAACCTCTCTACTACCTTCCAGCCGTAGTCGACTTTGTAAGCCAAAGATATTTATCTTATTTCATATATCTATCCTCCCAAGTCACCATTAACTTGCCTCTACATAGTCTTGGTCATCATCGACCCACATACCAAGTAATATATAATTTATAGTTATTTCAATCAAATCCCAATTTTAGTTCAATCTTAGTCATTTATCATACTCATTAATTTTTTTTTGCATATTATCACTATTGTTTCTTCCTTTACTTCACTTTGTTTTATCAAATGAGGGTTTGATATCCACAAGTGAAGCTTCAACACTTATTAGATTCACTTTGTTGAAACCCCACACATACCATCCTATCTAATCTATTTCAGAATCCATTTAGTTATTCTTATTTGCAGGGTTATCTGTTTGTAAGAAAATCAGAGGATCCATCATCTACTTTCAGCACCTCATTTATCCATCACATCACATATAAGGTAATGTAAACCTCCATCATCAGAAAAATGCAAATGACATTTATGTGCAAATTTCTAAATACTATTAATGATATTATGCACACTGTTTCGAGAAGTGTGATAATTAGTTGTTCTATTTGGGAAGGGATTTTCCTAAACTAGGAAGAATCAACTAGCTTGATGAAGACTTAATGGAAAAAGAGGGAATAATGCCACTAGATGAAAAAGGGACCTTCAATATGTGAATCAAGACTTGGCAAATATCAGTGGCAGAAACTCCTCAATCAAATCATAAAAAAAGTTTATGTAACTCAAGAAGGAATGGGTAGGTAAGACTCATTGATGGTGTAGATTCTACACTTAGAAAAAATGGTATCCGATCGTAAAAATGGATTATGGGAATTTGGGGTTTGATGTTCTTAGTTCAACTTTGAAAAAACATATTAAAGAAGAACCATGTTCTTATGATGTTTTCAAAAGGATCACTTTTGAAGCGGAGAACAAGATCATAGAGTTAAATAAAGGGTTAAGGGAATCGACCAAGGATGTTTAAGCTGCAAAGGATATATCAATAATAATCACTACTGATATACAAGTATTACACCAAACCTCCGATGACTAGTGAGATAATGCCACTATTTCAAAGATATGATGCCTACAATGGAGAGGTAAATAAAGGAAGAGAAACACGACGGAGATGAAGATTCGTATGCTTAAGATTTATGAGAAAGCTTAGGCTTTTTTTTCTTTGAAAATTTCTTTTTTATCTTATTTAAATTATTACTCTTGTTTCATTTGAAAACCTCGAATATCACTTTGAAATTGTTGTTTTTTATACATGATTGTAATTTTATGTGATACAATAGACTTTTATATGGCTTCTTGATAGAATTTCAGAAATCTATTATCAAGCATGTGTATTGATGTGACAAATTGGGGTTTTTTATATTGTTAAAAGAAAATGGGGACTTATAGGGGCCTCGCCCATGAAAGATAAGCATACATTTTCAAATACTACATCAAAGGAGACTAAAAAAAGAAAACATTTAGTCATCCTCTACTTCTACTTTGAAATCTTCCCCAGAATCTGAGGGAATTCCTATTTTTTAGTCTATTCTTCCTCAAGATAAACTCCTAAGCCTTGAGCTATTTGAGTAAATGTAGGACGCATCCAAATTTTGAGACATTCCCATCTCCATCAATGATTCAACAAACTATCCTCGGGGCCATCCATGATATTCTCAACTCTATCTTCTTATGATAAGAAGATACCTAGTCTAGAAGATCTAAAACCACTCATAGGAAATGTCATCTCTTAAATTTCATCTTCCCTTTTTCTTTGATTAGAAATAGGCCGAGAAGAAGCATTTGTAGAGTGGGTGGAAGAGAAATTATTGTAGTTCTGGGGACCTCGTGGAACAAAGGACTTCAAACTATACTCACCTCGCATCTCCTCGCGAAATTTGGATGCTCTCTTCAGAGAGGAATAAGATAAGGCCTTAACAACTTTCGGCTCCATCAAAGGAGCATGATGCACTAAGTGAATGAAAGGTATCGAGATAAAATCTTCTCCATACCTTCGCTGGGTAGTAGAAAGTGATGCCTTGAATGTCGGAGGAGATGAAGGCCTCTAATTTACTTATCCAAAATGACAATGTGTGAGGATCTCGAGGATTCAGAGCTCTTCTTTATTTCCTCTTGCACGATGGAACTGTATTATAGGTTACTTAGTGGTATAGGTATTGTTTGAAATTTTTCCGCAGAAGTGATTTCACACCCAATTCTTCTACTTGCGTGAGAAATGTCAGTGAACAATATCAATCGAATTCTGTCATAAAGTACATAAGACTCGATGGAACTTATATTAAGACAAATCCTTCATCGCATCAAAAGGGGAGAGTCAGGATCCAAATTTTCAAAATTTGTCACATAGTAGGCCTTCCTCTCAATCAAAAATTTCTTCAATTCTTCCGGCATTTTGGTGATCCTACTCGAAGATATGATAATACATAGACTAAAAGTCAAAAAAATAGGATTGATCTTAATCAATCTCTGGCTATGGGAAATCAAAACCTCTCTATATGCCAAGGGCCATTTTTTATCCCCCAGGTCTAAAATTTTCAAACAAGGCCCCGATAAATGCTTCATCTAGTGTCGCTTAAATTGAAGATTTGATTTAAATCTCTATGAGGATATTTCTTTCAAACTAGTTTCACAACTACTCTTTCCATCAACAAACAAAAAATTTTCACAGAGGTTTTTCAAGTCTAAACTTCAAAGGGAATGCACAATAAGATGAAGAAATGAAATTGAATTTATAATGAAAATGGTGTAGACGAGCTGAACTGGATGGGAAGTCACTTTCATTAAAATGAATGGGGATATTTTACTCACCGTCAACAATGGCAAGTAAAGATGAAGCAATTCGCTATCAATCGAAAGAAGAGATGTTTAAACATGAAAAAAAGGTTTCACATGAGAACATCTCAAATCTGAGATTCGTGATCACTACGCACATTCCAAAACCGGAGGCCGATAAATGGTCACATCATATAGGTATTTTAAATGCCTGAGGATCTTCCATAAAATGTGCTTACTTTTTTGCCAAGTGTAAGAATAAATAAGACAATGTGGCATCCTAGTTTGTTTCTGAGAGAATAAAATAACCACAATCACTGGTGGTAATATTTCCACTGAAATGTAGAATAGAATATCTTTCAAGATTCACCTTTTTGGGAAAATCCGAGAACCGAGGGAGTGATTACATTTCAGTATAAATGCAACAAGAATACTCTTCAGCATATGGAGGTTAAATTTTCTAAGCTTAGAGAAAAAAGGAGAGAACTTCAGTCTGTCACATGTTGCAGAGCACTGCACTAATCCGAGATACCTTAAGATTTTTCTACCTATTCCAAAATCCTTCTCACCAAGATAATTTCATTATATAATCATTAAAGAAAATACCGATGTCATAGGTTGTGTCCTCAGTTAAAGTATTGAATTAATGTGTGTGTATTCTCACGAAAGTACTATTACTTTACATCAAGATTAATTGTTTAATCAATTTGCATCCGCATTTCAATTGTATATTATGCTAATTAATCTCTTTTGAATTACACTTAGGCCTTAGTTTGAAATAATACCACCTGCAGTAATCCACAATTACATGATCGATGGAGCTTTCCTTCATAATGTGATAAATTATTTTTTAAGTCAATTTGTATATGTTTTATCTAGGATCTTCAGAAGTTCCCCGAGCTTATATAAGGTGTATTTCGATTAGATATTTTTAGTATTTTGCTTCGAGAGTTTAGCATGGGATTTTATGTCTCAATTCCCAAAAGTTTATATGAAATCTTATATTCTTGGCCATGAATACAAACCTTCTAGTTGAGGAATAGCTTTTAGACTGTGTGATCCATATTTACATCAAGAATAATCACCGGTGATGTAGTATTCAGTAAGGTTCATGAGAGTTCCCTGTATAATCAACTTTATCTTGTTTAACTTCCAAACAATACATTAGAATTAAAAATAATAACCATTAGATCCACCTGTAAATGACCCTTTCTTACATTGTTCATGCATAAATAATATGATATTTTTCAAATTTGTCCACCTCTTCTTGTCCCAAAGTATGCAAGAGAAAGTTAGAATTTACAATTTTCTTTAAAGAACCTATGCCTTTTTAGAAGATATCTCGCATTTTCTAGTGTGACAAATCATGAGAGTTAAATAATGTCTACATTGAAAATATCTCCTTGAGGCTGCCTTCTTCATATCCTCTTGAGAAATAGAGTCCAAAATATTGTTGTTTTATTCATTTCTTTTCATAAATACAAGTTACAAAATTAGCCCTCCTCTCACTCTCGGTTACAAGCAGTAACCTAAAGTGAAGCAAGGCAGGTCATACCCTTAGCTGAGGTTTAATCCAATATACCCCAAGTCAGAGGAAGAAGAGGCCATCATATCCATCCCTTCCTAAAAATGACTGTGATCATGGTATGTCTTCTTCTAAGCATATTGCTTAGCTCGTTGATGTTGTTTCGCTTACAAAGAGGGATCAATTTGGGTACCAAATAATCATGACGTGTGAGAATTCATTCGTGGCTTATACTTGTTAGACTTCCATAGAAATGTCTAAGTATGGATTTCTCACAGAGGAGTGAGGCATGCAAGAGGGGTGTGCATGTGTGTGTGCAAAGGTATAGTTGAATGGCACGTGCCTGCAACATGTGATCTAGATTTAGTCGATTTTGCAATCACTTACTAAAAATAGAAAAAATGTGTCATGTAATGGATCATGCAAAAGGATAAAAGAAAGATGACTGAGGACCAAGGGAAACTCTATTTTAGGATAAAATCACATGCAAAATTGAAGATGGAAGGTCGTGGTATGGATCAAGCTATTATTAGGATTTAAAAAGTTCTCGTTTTATAGGTGATAATCTATTATTAGCTCCATTGTGAAAAGCATGCAACTCGTTAATACATGGCTATTTTGGGCACGTAGTCTATTTTGACGATGCATAGTGTTGGCAATAATTTTGTTCATAGCAAGTGAAAACTTAGGAGTGGTTTAAGTTATTTAGTAGGCTAATATTTTAATATTTATAAATAATATATGAGTGTGCAAAATAAATAGTAACGCATAAACTCATAGCTTGAGAGATATTTGGGATACTTGAGAGGAATTAGAGATTAGCCTGACTCATTACTTATATGAGTTCATTGAGATATTTATATGTAATCTCTCCATTGGGAATTTGTCCTAATGAATTACAATATCTCTAGTTTTATTATTATATTGTGCAATGTTTTTGTTTTTTATTCGATTAAATCATGGATATTTACAAGACATAAAGTGAAGGGTAAGTCTCTATACATACTATATATATATATATATAGTATGTATTTTTTTTGGTATCAAGTACTATCACGTACTCTATTGTTCATGTCTTCAAGCACCGAGAGTATTTATGGCTTAGGGGCTTTGATGTTGTGCATGTTCTAAAGCACCTAGTTATGGCTAAGTTATGTATTCAACTTTTGTTATGTAATAATTTTCTATAATGGATTATGGAGGATGTATTATTGTAATCGATGTGTCCGAATATGGTGATTACATGGTGTAATTGATCTTAACTTGCTATCTTATCTATATGTTTCATTATTATGTGTGTTTCAATTGAATTCTATGCAATGAGTTCATATGATTGAAAGAACACTTGTTATTTATTATCATGTATCCTGAAAGCTAACATGTTGATAAGAATTATAAAGGATGGACCTAGTAGCTTTTCTTGCACTTTGGGTGGGCATTCGAGATCTCTCTCGAATGAGGTTCTAAGTATACGCACACAGCAGTATAGGTGAAATAAGAGACTACATTTTGGTTCCATTGTCCGAGACATATTTTCAAGTTGTTTTCAAGATGTGGCTTGAGATGGCATATCGCCTTGACTCTGAGAGCATTGAAAGTTGGGTAGAAAATGATTAGGATCAAGTTTCATGAGAGATATCGCACTAGACCTAATTTCAATGCACGATGGTGGGTGGAAGATAATCTTTATCATGAGCTCTATGAAACATGCTTCATCTTCTTTCCAGAGAATTTTATGAGTGGCTTGGCAACATATGTCATTGAGGAAAGTCTGGGGATATAGGCTTATGACTTTGGAGGAAAAGACTTACCAAACTCTTATATATGCTAATGTGGAGTGGACTAGATTTGTAGATCATCGTAGGATGGAGTATTGCGTAAATTATACATTAGAGCACATTATTTCTACTTATTTTGTCTAGAGGAAAGTGAGTTCATATTCTTACATGAGCCTGTGGATATTACCCGTGTTTTATACCATTATTAATCAAGATTTTGATAATAGAACTTTATTTAGAGAACCTTCCCATGGCTACTAGATAAACCCGGCACACGTAGGTGTGAGAAAGATGGGAACAGACTCTAGCATTAGCAATGCGATGAAAGAGGAAAGAATTTGGATCAAAGTTTAATGAAGCATGAGAGAGAGATGAAATGGTAAAGAAAGGGGGATGGAGGACTCAGGCTGAGTTAAGGAGAGAGATAGTTCTGCAAAGGATTTAAATCTCTTGTGGAAGATGAGGATCCATGGCAGATCTATTTCTCCCCACATTTGGGTAAGTGGTAAGCAATAGAGAATCTCCCTTCAAGACTTGGATAAGATAACGTTAGAGGATAGAATGAGGACCGTGCAGGCACACATTTGAAAGCCACCTATTCACCTTTGCCTCTTATGATTTTCAGATCTATAAGTAAATTTAAGAATCATGTTAGTTGTAGATAAACAAGTAGAGATGAGGTAGATATCTTTTAGTGTTTTAATTTAGGAGATAAAGTTAATAAAAGTACCCATGGCATTACATTCAACACCATTATTTGGGATTTCAATTAAAGATTGTTTTTAGGTGTGTCATTAAAGAAAGAGTGTTGGCATGTAGATTGAATTACTACAGTAGTATGTTGCAACCATGCAGACTATTGGTGTCTAGTAGATAATGTACTACTGATTGAGACATAAGGAAGTATGTCAACTACACTACAAACTCCCAGTAATAGGGGCCTACGAGGATCAAGTGGATCAGGGGAGGAAATATTGGTGGAGGTTCTGGTTCTGGATCTAGTGGACAAGGACCGTAACCACCTTCCTGCTTGATCAACCACCACATCAATAACCATTCCAAATTACAAAACCAGTTTACTTATGAGATGTCTCTCTCATTTACCAGAGTATAGGGGATTGAAGACGTGCATCATAACATGTGCATAAGTGTGAACTACTATGGCATGCTAAGGGAATTATAGCCTCAAATAGAAAGGATAGTTATTTTGACTACTCAAACTATAAAGGCACACATAATTATATAGAAGTATGATCCACATCAAACTATGGTGGATTACGATGATTTACATTTTACATGCTTTAGTAAGTTTTCACATTTTGTAATTTTAGAAATAGAGAATCAACGCACTCAATGATATCAAACAAGGTTTATCTAAAAGTAAAAGGGAGTATGACACGCATTTTAAGACTCTTTTTGTCTAAGTTTTCTTATGATATTCATCCTAGTTCAATACACACAGTGGTTTTTGGAGGATTATAACTTCCATTTTCAAGAATAATCTCTCATAAGACATATGTGGACCCGTATAAGGCCTTGAGGCTGCTCGCACATTGAGGCTATCTGGAAGTGTTGATACTAGAGTGAGTCCATTCTTGGAGGTGTAGATTACAGCTATGCACAAATAGTTGGAGAATATTTCTACCAACTCAACTCATGAAATGTAAGTAATGGAATATAGTGCACAATCAGTGAAGTTGAGGGACATACTAAGGATAATTTTTCATGCAAGTCAAAGTGCATGTTTATTACCGGATTGCTGATTTTTATGTGTCACCAAACCTGATGTTTGATATTTCCTCTTTGCAACTTACAATCTATAAAGAAGGTTTCCTTATACAGTAATATTTTCAAGTCCATACTCATGACATCGCTGATTGTGGCAGTCGATTGATCACATCCATGAAGCCATTTAGATTGGAGCGCGCTATACTAGTGTGGTAAGTGGATCGAAGGAAACAAGAAGGCCATAATCATGAAGGGTAACAACCAAGGAGATAATAGGAATGGAAGGATTCGAGGACGATATCATGTCCGAGGTCATGGTGGTAGTGAGAGGTGAGGTTTTCTTGAGGAACTTGTTATACTTGTGGAGTCACTTGATCATTATCAATGGATTTCCTAGAATCAAGAATTCTTGCTCATGGTGTGAAAGCCACACATAATTAGAGGATTTTCCAACTTATATGAACACATGAGTAAGAACAAGAAGAAGGATAAGGGCATGGGAATGATTAAGTGTACACTGAAGTCAGCTTTTTGATCATGGCTATCCTAATAATACACTTGATCCTTCATTGGTTATAAATAGTGAATAGGCTTGACACATGTGAGCCTCTCGAAGGCTAAATCCATTCATCACATGAGAGAAGTAAAGTAATACATGCTAATATCAATATGGTACACATAAAGGAATTCTACCAAGAAACTATTGGAGTCATTAGAGATCTTCAGTGGAAAAATACAAAGGTAGTTCTTAAAAAGAACAGTGTGTGAACGTAAGAGAAATGTTGAAATAATGTTGAACTCCCCGAAATGGATGTGGATGACTTGAAAGAGGTGTGTAGGATGTTGCACCAAGAGAACATCATTCCTTTATTAGGGGAATGGCTTACACAAAAAGGTACCACGCATTGTGGGTCGAGTGTGAGCAAGCATATACTTCACACAAATCTACCACCTTAAGACCATGAATTTGATTTTCATCACACTGGATGATAATTGATGGTTGGTTACAGTAAGTAACATATCTTTAATGATACACATGCATAGAGGTGAATACTGTTACTTTGGATGCTTGGAATCAAATGGGTAGACCAACTTGCAGCCATCTTTGAATGTGTTGTATATGGAAAAAAAAACTAGGGCTATGCCTATTAGGGTACTAAAGGATGCATCTCATTACCATTCATGAGACCAAGTTTATCGGAGACTTTGAGGTATTTGAGCTTACTAAAGTAGACAACTTCCAATGTTACTTGGGTTTCAGTTTTATGCAAACAATGTTGATATGTGCACTTTAATAAAAGGTACATCAGTTTTGAGAATGATGAGGAGAGTGTAATTATACCTCTTTTCAAAAGAAGGTGAAGCCTTATGTTGAAACCTTTGAGTGAAGAAGAGATTAATAAATATATGTGTGGTAGACATTTCACGTGATCCGTAGAGAATATAGAACCATCAAAAGAAAGATGTCCTTCAATGGGAAGATGTTCATTCACTAAGTGACACTACTAGTGTTTCTTGTGATAACAGGCTGATGACACATATGAAATGGTCATGAAGTTAAAGGGTGAGTTAAAAATATGATTAGGCAATGTGACAAGTGAGGTATTTAGGCTCAACTGAGTACCGAGATATACTTGTGAAGGAATCCTCGATATATTCTTGCATGTATGGAGACTCAATGGGTCAAATGAAGGAGATAGAAAAACATGCTAGTCTATACCTTACACAGACAACAATGAACACAGCTGGTGGAAAACACATAGATATAACCTCTTGAGTAGAAGAAGTGAGAATCACCTTTTCCACCGAGTTCACTCAAAGAAATGTACCATAAACAAACATGTGAATTTCATGGTAAGGATTCAGCATTCATCATCATGTACATAAGTGTGAGAGAAAATGGGTGCAAGGTCTCAAAGGCCTTATCGCCATCACTTTGGGTACATAAGTTCTACTCCACATTATACGGATGTGTGCATGCCTAGTATATCCATGCAAAGCTGAAAATGGAAACAAAAATTGGAAAGAGATGATTGCAGCATGTATGATTCAAACTTTTGATTACTTTTCTACTAATCCTCCAGTCCATGAAGCATTACAAAGATAATGAAGTGCATCACATTGGGGGATAATGGAAAGTAAAATAGATCATGATGAGATATTTGAGAACTTATCCTCTGAGGCATGCCTGATCTTGATGCAGAGAATAAGAGACATATGGGCAGCACCTAGAGAAAGAAAAGATAAGAGGTAAATTGGTCTATATGATTGATGATGAAGAGGTAGACAACTTTAGATGTTAGAACATTAAAGGTGTGCTTTGTGAGGTAATGGATTCTACAGGATGAAAAGCACACATACCATGCTCCCATGAAGACAAATAAGGTTAACATCGAGCACCAGAGGACGAGCCCAAGAGGCCATTATTGGTGATTATTGGTCAAAGAAAGAAGTAGCACAAATTATTGATAAATCTTGCGGTGACTTTAGACTTATTCTCGTGAGGATATCATGTTAAAAGGTGCATCCTTATTTAGGAAAATGAAGATAAATTGATAAAGAAGAGTGCCACTAGGTCTAGGGAAGAGCCTTATAAGATGAATCTAATCTTGCATGTGAAGGTGAAGGAATAAATTGATAAAATGCTCAAGTCTAGAATTATTGAGCCTATCAATAATTTTAATGGGTCAACCCATGGTTTATAAGAATTAAGAAGATGGAGGATATGTATTTGTGTAGATTATAGAGAGCTCAATGTTTCATATGTCATATATCCTTTTCCACCCCTTTTCATAAAGGAAATAGTCCTTGAGGAGTTCTTTGGGTGCAGATATATTATTTTACAGATGGGTTTTCAGGCTATCACCAGGTGTGCATCACAAAAGAGAAGACCAAAAGAATACTTTCACCACTAGTGGGAAGTTTTACATATACAGCTTAATCCTTTTTGATTGAAAATGCACCAACAATGTTCTCGCACATTTTTTGTGCGATAGGAATTTCAAGACTTTATTCATAAATTCTTATAGGTATATATCTAGATGATTGGACAAGGTATGGGTTTAGTCAAGAATCATTGTGATAATTTAAGACTCATGTTTCTGAGAGGTGCAGAAGTTGAGCATCTCTCTCAACATTAAAAGTGTATATTTTTCTACACCTTTTGAACTTTACTCTGGGCACATCATTTGTAAAGAAGGATTATTTTGTAGACCTACCCAAGATAGTTAATCTTAGGGCTTTAAATTAACCTACCAATCAAAGTGAGGTGCGTGGGATTTATGTGGACATACTAGGTTACTACATGAATTTATTAAAGGATATGCAAATGTTACCGCACCCGAAAGAGTTACTCAAGGCTAAAGGGAAATTTTATTGGGGTGACACGCAACAAAGCATTTTAGACATTAAGAAAAGGCGATACAATCGTACCTATTTACACTTTCCTTCATGGATAAGCCCTTTCATGTTTATGTTGATGCCTCTATGGTGATAGGAACAATGTAGGCACAACTAGAAGGGAATTATGGATCATCCTATTTATTTTTCGAGCAAGGTGAAGTTGACACCTACGGAGCATATAATCTACACAACCACCGAGTTTGCGTGAGCATTTTCTATGATCTACATGTTGCATAAGTTCGTACAATACTTGTTGATGACCACATTTATCTTCTATATAGATCATATGGTGTTCAAGTACTTAGTCAACAAGCCTATTTTTCAAGGGTGCATATGTAGATGGATACTTTTATTTCAAGAGTTTGATTTCACAGTTGTTGTCAAAACCAAGTAAGATGAATTAAAAGGCATGACCATTTATCAAGGATTAATTTAGGTGAGGAAGCAAGTAGTAGCAATGAGAAAACTATTTTGATACACAATTATTTAGATCGAACCATGCATGCCCATGGAACTAGAGGATATTATATTCTTTTCGCACACTCGGATAGGCACTCAAGGAATGAAGACTTTAGAGAAGAAGAAACTTGTAATATACATGCCCACATTATCATTTGATTGGTGGATATTTATACAAATTGGCGTGATGAAGTCTCGTGATGTTTTCATTTTCGAACATGACCATGATAGCATTAAGGAGGAGGCTCATGGTTGAATACCAAGAGGGCATTACATTGTTGATGCTACTGTGCACAAGATTCTTATGGCTCAAATTTGGTAGAAACCCTCAGACAAGGATACCAAGGAATATGAGAAGGCATGTGATCATTTTCGCACCTTAGAAAACCTAGACATGGAGATGAGAAGCCACTTCAACCTATTGCAAGTGTGGAACCTTTCAAAAGTGGTCTATTGATTTTGTAGGACCTATTTCACCACCCGTGAGTAGGACTCGGCACACGTTACATTATTACCTACACATACTATCCGACAAGGTGGGTGGAAGAAGCATCTATAAAGGATTATATAGTAGGCACTACAAAGCAAGGTTTCTTTTGGAGAATATAATTAAGCATGTATGGGTTCCCATTAAGCATGACAATTGATAGAGGAACTCATTTTCTAAATGAGACAATAAGGATCCTATTAGAAGAGTTTATGGTGGCACACCATAAAACTACTCCTTATCACCCTCAAGCTAATGGCATCAGATAGGATTTCAACAAGATCTTGGGATAGACATTGACAAAATATGTGATGTTAGAATAAAATATTGGGATGATAAAGTATCGATGTACTTTTTGGGCTTACATGACCACTTATAAAAGGTCAACAAGGCCACACTTTTTAGTTGGTTTTTGTCACATAAGTATTACTACTAGTTGAATTTATGTTACCATCCCTACGTATTACACACGTAGGTGGACTTGATGATGAACAAGCCATTAATGAGCACATTGAAAAATAAATGCAATTAGATTATAGGCACATCATTGAGCATTGGAGCTTAATAATAATGAGAAGGAGAGACAGAAGAATGGCATGATAGGGCACATAAGAACAAGATGTTTGAGGTTGAAATATGGTCCTTCTCTATTACTCCAAATTTGTGTGCCACCTAGGGAATTGAAGGTGCATTGGTTGGGAACTATTGTAGTAACCAAGATATTTGAATCAAGCACATGTCAGCTGTAGGCATTGGATAACACCATGTTTCCCATTCACTTCAATGTAAGTAGGTCAAGCCCTACTATAAATAAATATTTTTGGTATTTATAAAAGGAAGTATTGCCATTTAGATTATATTTCTCCTTTATGTGTTTTATTTCATCGCTTTTATGCTTTTTATTTGGTATTTCATTGTTTTGTTGTAATAAGTGTACTTTCATGCAAGAAGTTGATTAATATCTATTGAGTTCATGTGTAAAGTATCAGGCATACTTTTAGTGTGGGGTGAATCAAGCATGTGCATGTAAAAACAGTGTGATGTATGGATACTAGTTGAAAAGGTTGCTACATGTACTAAGGATGATGGTGCCTATAAGGAAATCACCGTATAATGACCAAGCGTGAAGAAAAGGGTCACGTGAGAGTAACGTGAGCTGTGTAGTGGCATGGTGAACTAATCGGGCATGAGGCACGAGGATTATGTAATTCAAAACGCAGTGAGGAATGCAAAAGGAGGTCTATGGTCCGAAAATTAGTGGGGTGCACCACAAGGTTACGATAAAGTGTGAAGAAAGAAGAAAAAAGTGTAATTAAATCTAGGTACTATGGTAAGTGGGGAGCATTTAATGTGGGAAATTTTTGAAAATCTATAAAATGAATGTAAGTGACTTCCATTTTTACCTTGTGGTTTTTATTTTACGAGCCATGAAGAGTGAATTGAAGTGTGAACAAGTGTGAACTACTATCGCAAATGAGAAGCACATCAAACCACTTGAATTTGATCATGGTTGTAGGGAGCTCCTTCAAGAGAAGTAAGAGCAAGTAAAGGTGAGAGAGTAGGGTTTGATGAGCTATGGTTTAGAAAGAAGAAAACTTCACCTAGTGGCATGTGATTTCGGGGTGACAGAGGTAGCAGTAGGAAGGCCAAAAAGGTAAGGATAAGTCGTGCAAGTTAGTGATGGCACCAAAAAGAGCACCTACAATATCCATAAGGAAAAAGAATCGAAGGAACCACTGAGGAAGTATAAGAAGTACACCAAGGAAAGGTTCTTATAAATGTATTATCCCAAGGGCTTCATGGGGCGTAATTGGAATCCCATGTTCGTAGAAGCAAAGTAAGATATTATAACCATCACACCAGCTTAAATAAGGACTAGATAGAGAAAGAGTTGATAAAAATACCAACTTGCGAATGGAAGATGAAAAACTAATATATGACAAATGATAGATACAAGACTTTGGAGAAAGTCCGGAGTCTTTTTTAGATTTATGAGTTTTCATACTTTTAGAAAACCATAAAGAATCTATCAATGGTTGATGTCAAGAGTATATGAGAGACTAATTCTACTTCTTGTAGCAGAATAGGGCGAAAAGCGAGTCACCGTACCACCATATGGGTGACTTATAGGATTATGGATCTCAGTGCACTAAAATTTCTAAAGTGATATAGATGATCAAGTAGGAGTAGAGGCTACCGTAATCAAGAGCATATCTCAAAAATTAATTGACCATTTCATTAATATCGTCACACATCTCTTGAATAAGTTGAATAACCAAGAGAGATGGAGCCAAATAAATAAGAAATAACTCCACATCGCAAAGAATATGGCTGAGGGGACTGCCTACAACCTAGCTACATTCATCACAAAAGGAATTATCAAGGAATAACACACGGTGATAATATTTCATGGGGCACAATCCTCTTATCAATTGTATTTTTAGAGATCGAGGTCCCAAATGGAACTAAGGAAAAAATATGGCAAGACCACTTAAGAAGAATTCACTAGTCAAAACGCTTGAAAATTATACTTTCGACGGATCCATGGGTGGAGGGTTCATTTTAAGGTCCCTCTCAAAATTAGTTTAGAAATTTTGCGAATATCAAAATCAACTTTCGAATCGCTGGTGAATTTCTTAAAATATGTTTCATGAAAAGGGTGATTTCATAGAGAGTAATTTTCCCCGGTTTCACAAAGTAGTTTGGGAAGTTTAGCATGCAAGCTAGTGGGAAGGTCTGGCTCTGGTGGGTCGATGAGCTTATAAATCGAGGGGTCAGGTGATTAAGGGTTAGGCGACTAAGGGTTGGATGGGCGGGTTAGATGGCAAAGGTTTGAATGGGAAGGTTCAACTAGGTTAGATGGCTATGGGGTGGACGGGTTGGTTGGGATAAATGAGGGGTTGATGGTGGGTAGGACGGCCGATTGATGATGCTGAAGGGTTAGACATGGTAAGGGGTCGATGAGTGGGCTTGAGGAGGAGGGGTCGACGGGTAGGTTAAATTGTTCAGGGTTGGATGGAAAAGGGTTAGATGAGTATGAGGTCGGGATGATAAGGGTCAAGGGGTGGGTTAGGATGGGTGGGCTCTGATGGGTAAAGGTCAGGGCGAGTGGGTCTCAAGTGGGCATGGGGTCGATGGGATGGTGGGTTGGCGAGGGTCAATGACTAAGAATCGATGGCCAAGGGTTGATGGGTGGGTAGGATAGTTGAGATGGACGGCTCAAGCTTAGATGGGTGGGATGGACGCTAAAGGTGTTGATGGTAGAAGGGTCGACTTGATATGGGTCGGGATGGCTGGCTGATGGTCGATGGGCCGATAGCTTAAGGAGTCGATGGAAAAGGGATGGATGGTAGGTTATTCAATTGAGGGGTTAGATGGCTAATGGTCGGATGGCTAAGTTTTGATGGGTTGATTAATTATGGGTTAAGCAAAGAGCTCAGCCACGTGTCCTTCACCCATTCAAACCCTATAAATACCCCTACAATGTTCAGCCACGTGTGCTCCTAACTCTCCAATTTTTAAAGTTATTCCAAATTTCAACAATGGAAATCACCACATCTACTCCTATACCCAAATCACAATACAAAAACCTCATGTGCCCACAAATCAGAGCCCTTATAAAAGAAAAATATGCATAAAAGGATTGTATCAAAAATCAAAATTTACCGTGATCAGGACATGCCCCAATCTCGATACGATACTTTAGTGCTTGATTACCTTCTCGCTTCTTACAATGAGAATGATGGAAAATTTTCCATTCTCTCGTGCATCCGATATGTTGTCAAATTTCATTCACAATTGAGCCCACAAGATGTACATCGTTAAATGGTTTACTATTCAAAATAAGTTGCTCACATTACAAAGGTTTTCCTCATGATGAAGATAAAAAAATTGGAGTCTCATTACAAGCAGTGCAAGTCGATGGTAAGTTTATTATTTTCAAATTCTTTTTCTTAACATTTTTCCACCACCCAATACTCTAACATTTTTCTCAAGTATCAGCTCCTCTTAATCATTCATCATGAGGCCTACTTCTCCAAGGTATTACAAACCAATTCTTTCTCGTATTTGCATCACTTTTTCATACCAGATCAGTCTTATGTGTGAAGATCCGCAGACATTTCAGACGGGGCGCTTCAATATTTATCGTGCAGACATAAAGCAGTCAATAATTCTATCGGTGCACATATTTGCTCTAATCGAATAAAAACAGATGTCTCCCATGCCCATAATGCCAATTAATCTAATAAATCCAATACTATATTCTCTTGTTGCAATTTTATTATTTCTTTCTATCAGAAGCGTTTCTATAAATTTTACAAAACTAAAATTCCAACTACAATCAATGATAAAATGATTGGTCTAACTCTCAAGAACAATAGGTAATTGTTATTTTTATAGTTTTCTTGTTATAAGGATTTCAAATTCAATATTTTTCAATAAAATAATAATTGTAATATTTTCTATCAGCAGAGAAGAATTATCACTGTAATAACTCATAAAGAGGCTTTTCGAGGAAAATCCCCCGCAGAGGTCTCGCTAATTCCGACATGGATTCAACATAATCAATACCAAGAAGACCTCATCATGTCAAAAGTGACCTAAAGGGGTCATTATGTCCATAACGCCTACCATCGCATTTAACTACAGTGTATGAATTTTTCTATTGATATAATTAACTAATTCAAACAAATAATATAGTTTATGTAGGTAGTATTGTATTTTAATATTTCTACCGTTCTTTTTTACATTTATCAGTATTCAAACTACTCAAATGGGTGATGATGATCAAACTCATTATGATGCACAAGTTTGAAATGTTACGCTCATGTCTCCAAATTGTAAGGTAAATTTTAATATTTAATATTTAGCTTGTTTTATTACGTTACTACTTTTTTAGAATTTACAAGGCCTAACCATATAATGGCTTCTAACAATTTGTTGTTTTCATATTGTGGTAATATATCTTCCCCGAGAAGATTCCACTTGCAAGGAGGCCACCAATACCACCAACACGTTCATTCCAAAGCAAAAATATATCTCCAAGAAAGAATGTAAGGTTTCTTGTAGAATCAGCTAGAAAAGTTCATCCTGTAACAACAGAATTTCTTGGACTCTCGCTAAGAGGTGTTTTAAGTGTAACGACCTCACAGCTTTTCAAAAACATCACCCTTGATGAGGAGTATTTGGGATTCGACATCGCAATGTTAGCAAAGGGAAATTATTTTGACACTCATGATATGATTAAATCTACTCGCATTTCAACCACAACAACAACAAAATGTGCTTGATGTATAGGATAGTGACTCTCCTCCTCCTCCATCAAACGCTCCACAAACAGATGATGAAAAGACACATTTTATATTAGAAAATATGATATCAGATAGTATGGGGGAAATTCAAGAGGTTGTAATGTCTGATGTGGATTTGGTGTGGTCTTGGGAGAGGAGAGAAAAATTTGATAAAATAAATAAATACAAGATACCATAATCATATTCAAAGTCATTCATTGTTCACTGCCGTAGAGAGTCAACCGGCAAGGCAAGTGATGTTCTTTCTAAATAAAGATCATTCAGTGATAATTTCTTATGCTAATAATTACAACGATGAAATTATAGACATAATGTTAAACAAGTTGGAGAATCTGAATGTTGAAGCACATGCTTACTACAACAAATGGGCAAAAGACAAGACAATTTTTTTAATAAGCAAACGCTGAAAAAGAAAAATTTGTGGTGAGTGGGCTTTATGTTTTACATGTAAAATCCTAATATCATAAGCACTTTAATATATTTATTCAACTTATCTAATAAACTAGAATTTGTTATTTTTCTTTTCACAGGCAAGATATGAAAATTTAAAGAAAGAAACGGTTTTTTTAAGCATGTTTAAAGAATGTACAAAAATATTGAATTCATTTGTACAAATGAAGGAAAACTCGATAGTAATAAATAAACAAAATAATACATTGAGAATAATAATCAAGGAGCATAAGATGGATCTAGAAATCTTACTGAAGGAAAATACAAATGTAGATGCAACACTTTTGACAATAGGAGACGTAGTGAGGGAGAAACTGAATATTCTTGAAAATATCAATACCGCTTGCACGAGATTTGTAGGCACAGTGAGTTATAACATATAACTCTTTATAGACACAACAGAATTCCTCCACCTCTAATGCAATAAAAATATCAAGCTTCTCCTCCTACATAAGAAATTCAATATGTTAGTGAAGTTCACCATGTGACAGGTGTGTTTTCACAATTCTAACATTGGCATAGGAATTAAAAGATAGTGGTCAGCCAAATTTTTGTTTTTTATTCCATGAGGCGTATATAAGGAAAACTATATTCGTAATCATAGGAAGAAAAGAGGATGACCTTATAATGTGTCCTTATATGACGTAACTTATCCGGAATATTTGGCAATATCTTAGTGAAGTTCACCATGTGATGTGTGTGTTGTCATAATTCCCGATAATGGCATAGGAATTAAAAGATAGTGGCTAGCCAATTTTATTTTTTTTTATTTTGTGAGGCAGACATAAGGACAACTATGATTTAGAATCATAGGTAGAAAAGAGGATGACCTCATAATGTGTCCTTATATGACAAAACTTGTCCGGAAGCTTTGAAATGTATTGACAACCCCTTTTTGTAATTGTATTGACTGACAATGCTTTATGAATTTATAATTTTCTTCATAAAGTAATCCACTAAATGAGAGAACCATTTCAATAGTACTTTGGGAATTGGAATTGTAACTATATATTGTTATTTGATTTCTACATAATACAAATGATGTTTTTGTCTCTTTGTTTACGTAAGTTTTGTTTAAATTTACTTGATTTTGTTTGTTTAAAATATTTATGTTTATGATTTCTTGCATATGTAAAATAAATAAATTAACAAATATAAAAGATAGATATTTTCTTATTTCAGTTTAAAAATCAAATATAAAAATAAATATTTAATATTGCATTTATTGAAAGTTGCAATCTTTGTATGAAATACATCAATAGTTATAATTTATTACATTAAATAATTATAATGAAATCTATGTGAATTGAAATAGTCCTGGATCAACACTTTCATTCGTGTCTTGGAAATCAACTGTAGCATGATCTTTGGATGTGTCTCCATCCCTAGGTCAAAGAATATTACAAACTCCTCTTCTTTCTACTAGTGAATTCCATAATGTGAGTGCTCTATCATAAGGGAAAGACTCCACTGAGTAATGTGATACATACAACCTCAGACAGCTTTCTAGATTCCTGTCCAATTTGTTTCAAATTTTTATTTTAAAAAGGATAGTGCACTGAAAACCCTCTCATCTTCCATAGAACCCAAAATCATAGTTTGATAGAGTTCATACAACTTAATATACTTGCTCAAATCTTCACTTATAATACTACTGGAACAAATATCCTTCCAAATCCTTTTGATGACACCATAATCTTGTGGGTTTTGTAGAAGTTGAACTTTTCTTATCATAATATTAGCAAAATCCATTGACTGGGAACTAAGTATTTTTATTTGTAAAATACCTTCTATAGAAACTTCATTTATCTCTTCAGTCTTAGAGAAATGGTTAGTTAGAACACCCATGTTTTTGAAAAATAAAGGACTAATAGATGTATAAGGTTTTCCCCCAGAAAAATTCCAAAACTGTGGATTTACAACTCCTATTGCTTCAAGAATTTTATCATTTTTTAATCTTTCTCGGATCTCTTTAGCTAATGATTCAAATATATTTCTCAACTTATTCCTAGTTTCCATTAATATTACATCATATAAATTCTATGTCACTTTTACTTCTATTTCCGAGACAACCATATCAACTCTTTTTTCGAACGCACGAAGTGGGATATCCTTTGTAACATCCTCATTTAGGGAAATTTTTTTTTTTTTTTTTTTTATAACGCTCACCGTTATGAATTATAAATTCAAACACACGCTTCAAGTTTTAATAATTGTTCTCCGCCCAACAACACAGCTTGATCACACAATTTCTTTTTAAAACGAATGTTCCTGCTCGCATATTTACAATATGGAACACACATTCAATGCCATTCAATCTTATAACAGATTCTATATGCTGCTGTAGTAATGACTCGATGAACTCCGATCTTCCATTTTCATGGCTCGAGTTTCAACGATCCTTCATTTCATGACTCGCAACAACCGATCCTTCATGTTCATGACTCGCAACAACCGATCCTTCATGTTCATTTATGCATAGTATATTATATATACCTATTCTCATAACCTTCCCAGCTTATCGAAGTGATCCATTTAAGAAGCCTATCTCAATATCTCATATCGATATTCATCCGACATCCCGCATCTTAAATTAAGTGATAAGGACAACGCAACCAAGCAATCGCGATACTTTGGCCAAAGATTTTCACATGCTTTGCATGATCATATTCCCGGATGTGATACACATCTACGGAATACGCCCTTCACTTCACTTCACTTCAAGTTATCTAGAATGGTCTTTCCCGGCTCCTACCACTCCTCATCGCTTAAGGTCAGCTTTAAACTTTCAATTCCAAATTAGTAATATGAACGGGTATAGAAGGCACTCCTGGTAACTAAAGATACGCAGACATACGGTGTCGTTACCCCACGACTCCATGTGTCTATTTATCTTTAGTATTCCGGAGTCACTCCGTATACCAGATCATACCCTATCCCCTGCTAAGATCTACACATTCAGCCTATATATTCTAGATGTTTTAATTCGGGAGGGCATTGCTATATGTCAGCTGCAACATTGTGTCGTCATGAAGACCCCGTCTTCATGAAGACACCTTGCTGTAGCTGGCGTATGCCAATGTCCTGCAGAATCCACCCATCGAGAATACACATCCTGCTCAAGTGACTTAGCCACGAGTTAATAATTAAAATCAACTTTCAAAGATTCGTGTTGATCCTCGATCCTCGCTTTCCGCAGCAGCTTGTAGATATAACTAAGAGGGACTAAACCGGCCATTAGTTTGTTATGTATCTTCACCTTCGTATCGAAGGGCTACAATTCCTTACTTGGTTTATTTCTTAATCATTGATTAAGCAAATTGCATCGACGACGTGATAAGTTTAACCTATTAAACTTAGCCAAGATTTTTCCAACTCGCAACTAATTTCGAATATTAACTTATTAGACGTCATTCAAATGAGGTCTAAACTTCAAGAAATGAATTCATTTGTTCTCCTTAACGTTATATAGTTAAGGTCCATTAGTTGTGGATATATTTATCCTATATCCTTTATTCAATTTTATCAAACGGATCATAAATGGAGTTCAAAGCAAAGTTCGACATACTCCGAAGTTGAATTGATATTCCTTAGCTCCTAAGCTAATCCTGAATACCTTCCGATTATGGAATCATATTCTTCTTAATCCTTTTTAATGTCAATTAAAAATTCATCTTTACCCAAGTATGAACTAATTGCATTTTTCAACTTAAAAGTTGCATTTAAGTAAGAATAGATATCGCTTTCCAATTCAAGATCCATCCAAGGACAATAAACAAATCCAAATCAAGAAATAACATCATATTCCAATTATACAACAAATCAAACTGATATAACTATTGAAAATATCACACTTGTAATTGTATTCAATATTTCAAGTCATAATCTGTACATTTGCCAATCCAGCTGATTGGGCATAGTTTATACAAAACATCCATACAACTCATGGACAAAGAATATATTTTCTTCTTTTCACAATTCCTCAAGAGGAATAAAAGCAACAATTACAATTCATTATCAACAATCAAAAGCATCGAAAACAACCAAGTCTTCCTTCTAATCAAATTTCATCTCGCAAAATGAATTGCACGGGTCGCCCTCAATGAATCGAGCATATTAACACTTATCCTTAAAATAAGATGCTTCAACTAATCGCCTCAATAAAAGAACCCCGCTTTTATGAACGAAACGCTTAAACATCAATCACGAAATAGGCACAAAAGAAAGATCACCTAACAACCAACTATCAAATTATAATCACAATCAGCAATAAGACTGCTGTCCTGTTTCCACATAATTTTAAACATACTGTTATCCTTTCCACGCCTTTCATTAATAATAAATGCAAAGGATGAACTAACTGAAATGTAACTCATTACTTTCCTTCCAGTTCATGTATTAAATTTAAAGCAATCAAGTATGCATAAGAAAGCAAACAACAATGCATATAGTTGCTCCCATCTAAGCACTATAAAAATTCATTAATCACGAATTCCAGATTTCCAACTAAATGAAAGAAGAAAAGATCACTTTTCCAAGTCATTCATTCATATCTCTATTTCCTTCCACATAACTGTCCTAACAGTGAAACCCAAACGAAAGTCAATTCAAGATAACAGTTCAGAGTGAAACTTACAAAATCCATTCGAATTCACTTTCCTAAAAGAAGAATAATTTCATTTATAATCCGCTTAAAATGAAAACAGGAAGAATTCATCATGTAACAAGCAATATCAAGTCACAGACTATGTATTTACCGTACTAGAAGATCCCATACTTCTTTCACCGTATTGTTAACCAAACAAACAGCTTATACAACCACGCAAATACTTACTCATATGACCTCTATATCCATGAACGCATACAAATTCATAATAACAAATTATACATTGTCAAGTACCTACAAATAAACCAAATTCTTATGCACCGTAAAGCTCCAATATTATTTTCGAGTCAAAAATAGCAAAAGAGAAGAATTCATTCCCTATATTTTCATTAAGAAACAACCATTTTGTTCAAAACGAAATCAAACACCCAACCCGTGTTCATCTTAAACAAGACAACTCATTATAAAGATAATGTAATGTAATGCTCTTATCGAAAAACAAACTCTCATAGCCTGTACCGTTTCAATCCAATACCACAAACAACGCATATTCAATTGTCAATACCTCTATAAAAGCAAACCCGCACCGGGTGTTAATTGCATGAGCTCGGTACAGCCAGAGCAGACTCAGAAGACAAGTTAGATCCCAAATTTTCCATTTATTTCCACAAAAATCAAATCAAGTTCGCATTCTCCAGATAGTTCAAACAGAAGGACAACCCTCAACTATAAGACGCAATGAAATCAATTTTTTTTTTTTTTTTTACAAGATAAAGAAATATAATCATTCTTTTCGCATGTAATACAATCAAGTTGTAATTGTGTCAACAAATTGTATAGAAGACCAAAAAGCATTATAAAACACAAAGTTGAAACCACCTTATTCTCTCGAACAAGGAGAAACGAAATCCATTGATAACTTAAGAAGGAAAAACAGTTATCTTTTTCCTACTTCACGAATACCCAATACGTATTCGTTTAGTTCCTACTCAAGAAAAGGTACAGCAATGATAATATTGCTAATACTTCATTCAATTCGAGTTCAATTACTCAAAGGAAACCCGAATGCCACTTCCATCCAAAATCCAAAACAATACAAGGAAAAGGATCTACTTTCTTAAAGAAAACTTCAATAAGAACTACTTCAACAACTATTATTTCCTTCCATCCAGTTCGTTAGCAATAAACGATTGTTTCAATAGTGAAAACAACTCATAATAAGTGTACAGTCACAAGATATACACGATGAATTTCCCGTTACAGTCAAACGTCCAGCACACAGGAAGGTACATCATTCGAGAAATACAAAGACAATTAAACTCAGCAGTCAGAAGACAATATTTCTTATTGTTTCCAAAATGACAGCAAGATTCAATGAAACCCAATTCATAGCAATATACACGGCTGTATCTCCACTTCCTTATTTTTACATGCAAGGACAGTTCCCAATACAATAGCAAGAAAAGATTACATTTAAGGAAACAATTTCACTATAAGGAACGAATACACAGCCTGTTCCCAATTTCAAACAACACGAACAGTGAAAGAAATATCCATTTCAAACCACCATACAGTCAACAACCATACAATAATTCATTTCCAACTTGATTCGAGCAAAAACAACTCAAAACCGAGCAACCAGAAGCAAATCTTCTTATCATTTTCCAAGAAAAGAAAGCAAGAACCAACAAAATCCAAGTCAAATCGACTCAACAGCAATCATGCAATCCAACCCAAGAGCAGGGTTGTTTTAATGATACACTTAAACAAAGCAAGAGTTTTAAAGAGAAGGGCTTAACATGCCTGAAATCTCTTTTCCAGAGCTCGAAGAAAACCTTGTTTGCCGCGTTTTTCTTCCACAACGACAACACAAACTTCCCAGCACTCCTTTCTTCTTCAGGCTTAACAACAGCCTCCAAATCTCCACGAAAAATGTCAAATGCCAAGAGCTGGTTCGACCGAACCAGGTCAGAAAAACCAAATGCAGAGCAACTTCACAAAAGGCTCGAATCAACAAAATGAAAATCAAATTCCCTCATGTTGTTTCCAAGGCGAGCTGGTCGCGAGGACCAAAATAATTAATGCAATTTAAGGCTCTGCCTTTTTCCTTGCTTCTCACGCCACCGCCACTTGAGTTGGCGAGCTTGTAAATTTCAAATTTCCCATGCCAACTGAATTTGGCTCTATTTCTAAATAGATGCCTCTAATTCCTACCTGCCCCGCCAAAACTGGCGCTGTCCACGTATGGACTGCTTTATTAAATGCCAATGAATGCCCTTCCTTCATCCTTATCCCTTTCCTCCCAAGGGTCTCACATGCACTTTTAGATTAGGATTAGTTTAGGTTGTATATAACATTCAACCTAGGTCTTAGTTTAGCCTTAGGTTTTATTTTCCCCTTTTTTTTTTTTTTTTAATTTTGAATTTAAAATCCACTTAGGATAGTAGGGTAGGATGCATGTTAGGACTTAGGATTAGTTTAGGTTTTTAATTCATACTAACCACTAACACTAACAACTTCCATCCAAATTCTCCCTACTAACATACACGTTAATGCAGCAGACATTCCGCCCTTCGATTACGTGCCAAGGCCACCCGTGTCCAGTGCATTCCTCGCCTCACGAGGTCCCTAGTTCGACAAAGACAGGTTCAAGAGTCGAACTCTATTGTTGGCTTTTTCGTGCTAGCTGCTCACACCTGCAAACAAAGCGCCGCACGCTCATAACTAATCTCGGTTCCGGTTCAAGTGTGAATCGACACGTAAATCACAAGAGGACTCAAGATACTTGAATCAATGGAATTGATTCAGGGTATGTCATCAATCAAAGAAAGAAGAGTTTAGAGCTATAAGTATACGAAAATTTGTCGTCACATCAGCAAACACACAAGTACAATATTTGTTGTCCCATGTAATAAATCACAGTATGCAAGAATCCAAATTAGCAACACATTCTCTTAAGATCAAAACATATCTTAACATGTTTGCTTTCATTTCAGCAACTATAATAGTATGTAAAACATTCACCAAGTTAACATACAAAAACAGAGTGTTACATTCTTCCTCCTTAAAGAATCATCGTCCCGATGATCAGATTAACAAATCAAGGAGTTCCTAGGACAAAGTTCGGCTTATTGTCCTTTCGTTCATAAGTTCATACCAAAAACAAATTCTCTCTTAAAAACAACGTTTTAAGACAACTGTACAATAGACTAATAATTGTCTAAATTTGGTAAAATTATCGCTTCTCTCAATTTCAAATTTAGTTAAACAGTGTGGAAAAGTAGATCTCATTTCTTCGAGATTCTCCCAAGTCAGCACTTTCTTCGCCGAACCGGTCCCACTGACCTTACATTGTTCACTTCGCGATTTCTCAAGTACAACCAAGCAGTTCCCAAAGACTCGAATGGGCTTAACCACGATTATTCCCGGGTCTTGACCCGCAAGGAATTCCAATTTAGCACATGGGATAAATCACACGTATTTCTTAAGCAAAGAAATATGAAAAACATCATGCATTTGAGACAAAGCAGAGGTAATGCTAGACGATAAGCTGTGGTTGATTATTTCAATAATTTCAAAAGGTCCCACGTAACGTGGCGACAACTTGGCAGCCTTGCCAAAAGTTATGGAGCTCTTTTTCGGCTTCACCCGAAGAAAGACCTTCTCTCCAAGTTTATAATGCCTGTCAACCCGCTTCAAGTCTGCATAACTCTTTTGCCTATTGGCAGCCTCCTTTAGATGTTCTCGAATCATTTTGATTTGCTGTTCCATTTCCATAAGGATTTCTGGCCCAATTACCTCTCTGTCCTCAACGCTGTCCCAGCTGACAGGGGTTCTACATTTTCTTCCATACAATGCTTCAAAGGGCGCCATTTTTAAAGAGGCATGGTAGGTGTTATTGTAAGCAAATTCTACCAGCGGAAGGTATTCCTCCCATTTATACTGCTGGTCCATGCAATACATCCTTAACATGTCCTCTAAAACTTGATTAACTCTCTCACCGTCCATCCATCTCTGGATGATATGCAGAATCAAGTTTAATTTAGTCCCCAAGGCCGCATTAAGCGCTTTGCCAAAACCTTGATGTCATCCTCGATCTCCTCGTCCGATATGATTAATTCCGGTATTCCATGCAATCAAGATTTCATGTACAAATCTTCTTGCTAGCACTGGTGCATCGTCCTTCAAATTACCAGCAATGAAGTGTGCCACTTTGGTCAATTTGTCGACTACAACCAGGATAATGTCATGTTTATTTCTTGACATAGGCAATCCTTGAACGAAATCCATCATTATCACTTGCCATTTATATTGCGGAATGCTGTGGGGATACAATAATCCAGAAGGGTGCATATGTTCCGCTTTAACACGCTGACATTCCAAGCAGTGTGTTACAAACTCTACCACATCCTTTTTCATTCCCTTCCAAAAATATTGCTGCTTAAGATCAGCGAGCATTTTTGTAATGCCAGGGTGTCCAGAAAAAGGTGAATTATGGAATTCAGTTAACAATTTCCCTCTTAAGTCATTTGCCACAGGTACATATACCCTGTTTTCGAACCTCATAACTCCTTCATTATCAAAACGGAATCCTTTATACCTGATGTCCTGCGGGTCTGCAGCAAGTGCTGATTTGACTTGCTGAAATAAGGATCTGATTCCAAGGCATCTTTTACCTCATCCTTAAACTGAGTTCTTAACGTTATAAGAGCAGAGATATGCTTCCTTCGACTCAGAGCATCTGCTACTCTATTTTCCTTGCCCTTAATGTAGCTTATTTCAAAATCATACTGAGACAGAAATTCTAACCATCTTCGCTGCCTTGCATTCAGATTTGGCTGAGTGAAAATATACTTCAGCCCCAGATGGTCTGTTTTTAATTCAAAGGGCTTGCCAAGAAGGTAATGCCTCCATATTTGAAGCGCATGAACAATGGCAATGAGCTCAAGATCGTGTGGAGCATAGTTCTTGTTCATGTAACTTAAGCTTTCTCGCTTTCATAAGCGATAACATGGTTATTCTCGTGCAATGTATACCTCCAAGGCCTTCTCCCGAGGCGTCCGTTACAACCATAAAATTCCATTTGGATCGTGCATGTCAAAATAGGTGCCGTAGTTAATCTTCCTTTAACTTTTTAAAGGTAGATTCACATTTGTCCTGCCCGCATAAATTTCTTTTCTTTCTTTTGCAACGGCGATTGGAGCAGCAATTTTTGAAAAGTCCTTAACGAACTTTCTATAATATCCAGCCAAGCCCATGAAGCTCCTTACTTCGTGCACGTTCTTAGGTGCAGGCCATTCAGTTATAGCCGTGATCTTTGAAGGGTCAACAGCTATCCCGTCTTTACTTATAACGTGTCCCAAATAATGCACCTCTGCATCATAAAAGGAACATTTGGACAGCTTGCCATACAACTTCCTCTTTCTTAAGATTTCCAGCACTATCCTGAGATGTTCTTGGTGCTCTTCGACATTTTTAGAGTATATAAGAATGTCGTCTAAGAATACAAGCACAAACTTGTCTAAGTATTCTTGAAAAATGTTATTCATTAGATTCATGAAGGCGGCAGGTGCATTAGTCAGCCCAAAAGGCAACACCGTGAACTCATAATGCCCATACCTCGTTCTAAAAGTTGTTTTATGAATATCTTCCTCTTTTATTCTCAGCTGATGGTACCCTGATCGCAGATCTATTTTTGAATAGACTGATGCTCCTCGCATCTGATCAAACAGATCATCAATCCTAGGAAGTGGGTATCGATTTTTAATGGTTGCTTTGTTCAGCATTCTGTAATCAATGCACAACCTCAAAGTGCCATCCTTTTTCTTTACGAAAATTACCGGCGCTCCCCAAGGTGAGACGCTCGGTCTGATCAGCCCCTTAGTCAGAAGTTCTTGTAACTGAGCCTTCAGTTCTACCAACTCAATGGTAGTCATTCTATAAGGTGCCTTAGATATGGGTTCTTCTGGCTTGATCTCTATAAATAAGTCAAACTCACGCTTGGGCGAAGACTCAATTCCTCCGAAATACATCACGAAAATCCTCAACAATGGATATCTTTCCATGAAATCATTATCTTCTCTTCATTTTCTGTCATTTTTACCGCATACAAGGTGCAGCCTCTGCTTTTAGCCCTCTTTAGTTGCATAGCCATCGCTTCTAACCGCAACTTCCCGCTTTACACCTTGAATGATCACTGCTTTTCCGCAGATCATCAAGGCAACAGATTTGTTTTTCATAACAGTCAACCTTTGCCTTATGTTCAGCCAACCAGTTAACTCCAATAATGATATCATATGATCCTAGAGGAGTGACATACAAGTCAACTTCGGTGGAGAAACCAGGCAGATCAAGAATTGCCCCAAAAAGGCACATTTCGACTGTATGGACAACATTATTCCCATAATGCACTGTCCATGTTTTATCCATTCTTGCAGCCTTTCTTTTTAATTTCAAGGCAAGTTTAGCAGAAATAAAACATTCTGTAGCTCCAGTATCAAAAAGTACAACTACAGGTTTACCGAATAACTTACCCGTAACTTCTATGGGCGTCACTTGCTTTTCAGCTTGTCTGTTAGCCACTGCAGCATGTATCCTATGCTGCTGTCCGCGATCATCCTTCTTCAGAGGACAGTGATTCGCATAGTGGTCCTTTCCACAGTTGAAGCATCCTCCACCGGCCCTTTTCTAGGCTCAAATTTATTACCAGCTTTAAAGTTATCATTCTCGCTTCCATAGACTTCCGTCCCAATGCCATTAACTTTTGTAAAGTTGTTCCACACGCTATTTACAGTCTCTGCTCATCACAGTTTCTTGTTGTTATCCACAACAATTTTGTTTTTCACACCAAACCTTTTCCAAGGTCCCTTTTTGGTGCAAGAGATGAAGAAGGATTGGGAATCTTCTTCCTTATCTCTTCCCCGTGAGCAGATATTGCTCTCAATTTCTGTTCTGTCTCGATTGCCTTTTCGACAACTCCATCCATGGTGGTCAGGCCGTGACATCCACTTCGCCACCAATGATGGTATTCAGTCCCATTATGAATTTCCGTATTCTAACTTCTCGCCAACTTGGTATCAAGGGCACATACTTAAGGAGTTTAGTAAACCCTTCCCAAAGATTCCGCTACCGACAAATCCTTTCCTTGCGACTAGTTCAAATTCACCATTTTCCTATCAAAATAGAGTTGAGGCAGCCATCGTTGCCTAAAATAACCCTTAAATTGATCCCAAGTTATGTCCGATTCGACAATATTCAACTCAACCTCATGCGGTTGTCCCACCATGATGATGCTTCATGAGAAAGCCGATATGCTCCCCATATCACTTTAGTCTCTTCTGAGAAGTTTCTTATTGCAAAGTATTTCTCCATTTCACCGAGCCGAGCTTCTCAACCCGTCCCCAAGAGTTGTTCCATCAAACTTTGGAGGACTTATTCTCTTTATATCATTTGTAAGTTCAGCTGCTAATCTTGCCCTTTTATTTTCAAGGGGATTAGGAGCAATTACATTATTATCATCAACACCCGGATTCCCTCCGTTGATGTTGTCCATGGAGGCAAATGATCATTTATTTCAGCTTCATTCTCCTCCTCTTCATTGCCCATTGACTGCTATTCCAAGTTCAAGATACCAAACGATCCTCGTTTCAAGTAGGGCAGCAAGGATTTCATCCAAATTTTGGGCGCTTCGCTTCTCCACCCCGCAACGGGTTATTCGCAAAGATTCCTCTCGTCCTCGACCATTTTCTGTTCAATAAGAAAATGTAAACTTTATTAATATCGTGGACTCATTAGGTCCAAGAGCTGCAACCTTCAGCTCTGATACCAAGATGTAACATCCTCATTTCAGAACACCAGAACAAGGGAATTTTTTTTTTTTTTTTTTTTATAACGTTCACTGTTATGAATTATAAATTCAAACACACGTTCAAGTTTTAATAATTGTTCTCTGCCCAAACAACACAGTTTGGATCACACAATTTCTTTTTAAAACGAATGTTCCCTGTTCGCATATTTACAATATGGAACACACATTCAATGCCATTCAATCTTATAACAGATTCTATATGCTGCTGTAAATGACTCGATGAACTACCGATCTTCCATTTTCATGGCTCGGAGTTTCAACGATCCTTCATTTCATGACTCGGCAACAACCGATCCTTCATGTTCATGACTCGGCAACAACCGATCCTTCATGTTTGTTTATGCATAGTATATTATATATACCTGTTCTCATAACCTTCCCCGGTTATCGAAGTGATCCATTTAAGAAGCCTATCTGAATATCTGTTACTGATATTCATCTGACATCCTGCATCTTAAATTAAGTGATAAGGACAACGCAACCAGCAATTGCGATACTTTGGCCAAAGATTTTCACATGCTTTGCATGATCATATTCCTGGATGTGATACACATCTACGGAATACGTCCTTCACTTCACTTCACCTGTTATCTAGAATGGTCTTTCCTGGCTCCTACCAGTCCTCATCGTTTAAGGTCAGTTTTAAACTTTCAATTCCAACTAGTAATATGAACGGGTATAGGAAGGCACTCCTGGTAACTAAAGATACGCAGACATACGGTGTCGTTACCCCACGACTCCGTGTGTCTATTTATCTTTAGTATTCCGGAGTCACTCCGTATACCAGATCATACCCTATCCCCTGCTAAGATCTACACATTCAGCCTATATATTCTAGATGTTTTAATTCGGGAGGGCATTGCTATATGTCACCGCAACACATTGTGTCGTCATGAAGACCCCGTCTTCATGAAGACACCTTGGTCCGTAGCCGGCGTATGCCAATGTCCCGCAGTAATCCACCCATCGAGAATACACATCCCGCTCAAGTGACTTAGCCACGAGTTAATAATTAAAATCAACTTTCAAAGATTCGTGTTGATCCTTGATCCTCGCTTTCCGCAGCAGCTTGTATATAACTAAGAGGGACTAAACCGTCCATTAGTTTGTTATGTATCTTCACCTTCGTATCGAAGGGCTACAATTCCTTACTTGGTTTATTTCTTAATCATTGGATTAAGCAGTCCGTACCGACGGACGTGATAAGTTTAACCTATTAAACTTAGCCAAGATTTTTCCAACTGCAACTAATTTCAGAATATTAACTTATTAGACGTCATTCAAATGAGGTCTAAACTTCGAGAAATGAATTCATTTGTTCTCCTTAACGTTATATAGTTAAGGTCCATTAGTTGTGGATATATTTATCCTATATCCTTTATTCTGAATTTTATCAAACGGGATCATAAATGGAGTTCGAAAGCAAAGTTCGATTACTCAAGTTGAATTGATATTCCTTAGCTCCTAAGCTAATCCTGAATACCTTCTATTATTATGGAATCATATTCTTCTTAATCCTTTTAATGTCAATTAAAATTCATCTTTACCCAAGTATGAACTAATTGCATTTTTTTTTCACTTAAAAGTTGCATTTAAGTAAGAATAGATATCGGCTTTCCATTTAGCATCCATCCAAGGATAAATAAACAAATCCAAATCAAGAAATAACATTATATTTCCAATTTAAACAACAAAATCAAACCGATATAAATATTGAAAGTATCACACTTGTAATTGTATTCAATATTTCAAGTCATAATTTGTACATTTGCCAATCCAAATTGATTGGGCATAGTTTTATACAAACATCCATACAACTCATGGACAGAAGAATATATTTTCTTCTTTTCACAATTCCTCGAAGAGGAATAAAAGCAACAATTACAATTCATTATCAACAATCAGAAGCATCAGAAAATAGCCAAGTCTTCCTTCTAATCAAATTTCATCTGCAAAATGAATTGCACGGGTCAGTTCAATGAACTGAGCATATTAAGCACTTATCCTTAAAATAAGATGCTTCAACTAACTGTCTCAATAAAAGAACCCTACTTTTATGAACGACAGTTAAACATCAATCACGAAATAGGCACAAAAGAAAGATCAGCATAACAACTGAACTATCAAATTATAATCACAATCAGCAATAAGACTGCTGTCCTGTTTCCACATAATTTTAAACATACTGTTATCCTTTCCACGCCTTTCATTAATAATAAATGCAAAGGATGAAACTAACTGAAATGTAACTCATTACTTTCCTTCCAGTTCATGTATTAAATTCAAAGCAATCAAGTACAGACAAGAAAGCGAACAACAATGCATATAGTTGCTCCCATCTAAGCACTATAAAAATTCATTAATCACGAATTCCAGATTTCCAACTGAATGAAAGAAGAAAAGATCATTTTTCCAAGTCATTCATTCATATCTCTATTTCCTTCCACATAACTGTCCTAACAGTGAAACCCAAACGAAAGTCAATTCAAGATAACAGTTCAGAGTGAAACTTACAAAATCCATTCGGAATTCACTTTCCGGCAGCAAGAATAATTTCATTTATAATCCGCTTAAAATGAAAACAGGGAAGAATTCATCATAGAACAAGCAATATCAAGTTGCAGACTATGTATTTACTGTACTAGAAGATCCCATACTTCTTTCACTGTATTGTTAACCAAACAAACAGTTATACAACCACGCAGTCACTTACTCATATGACCCTCTATATCCATGAACGCATACAGTTCATAATAACAAATTATACATTGCTGTTACCTACAGCGAAACCAAATTCTTATGCACCGTAAAGCTCCAATATTATTTTCAGAGTCAAAAATAGCAAAAGAGAAGAATTCATTCCCTATATTTTCATTAAGAAACAATCATTTTGTTCAAAACGAAATCAAACACCCAACCCGTGTTCATCTTAAACAAGACAGCTCATTATAAAGATAACAGAACAGTCGTTCTTATCGAAAAACAAACTCTCATAGCCTGTACCGTTTCAATCTAATACCACAAACAACGCATATTCAATTGTCAATTCCTTTATAAAAGCAAACCCGCACCGGGTGTTAATTGCATGAGCTCGGTACAGCCAGAGCAAACTCAGAAGACAAGTTAGATCCCAAATTTCCCATTTATTTCCACAAAATCAAATCAAGTTCGTATTCTCCAGATAGTTCAAACAGAAGGACAACCCTCAACTATAAGACGCAATGAAATCAATTTTTCCATTACAGTATAAAGAAATATAATCATTCTTTGCACAGAATACAATCAAGTTGTAATTGTGTCAACAGTCCGTATAGGAAGACCAAACAGCATTATAAAACACAGTGAAACCACCTTATTCTCTCAACAAGGAGAAACGAAATCCATTGATAACTTAAGAAGGAAAAACAATTATCTTTTTCCTACTTCACGAATACCCAATACGTATTCGTTTAGTTCCTACTCAAGAAAAGGTACAGCAATGTTAATATTGCTAATACTTCATTCAGTTCGAGTTCAATTACTCAAAGGAAACCCGAATGCCACTTCCATCCAAAATCCAAAACAGTACAAGGAAAAGGATCTACTTTCTTAAAGAAAACTTCAATAAGAACTACTTCAACAACTATTATTTCCTTCCATCCAGTTCGTTAGCAATAAACGATTGTTTCAATAGTGAAAACAACTCATAATAAGTGTACAGTCACCAGATTTACACGATGAATTTCCCGTTACAGTCACACGTCCAACACACAAGAAGGTACATCATTCGAGAAATACAAAGAAAATTAAACTCATCAGTCGAAGGCAATATTTCTTATCGTTTCCAAAACGACAGCAAGATTCAATGAAACCCAATTCATAGCAATATACACGGCTGTATCTCCACTTCCTTATTTTTACATGCAGGGACAGTTCCCAATACAATAGCAAGAAAAGATTTCATTTAAGGAATAAATTTCACTATAAGGAACGAATACACAGCCTGTTCCCAATTTCAAACAACATGAACAGTGAAAGAGATATCCATTTCAAACCACCATACAGTCAACAACCATACAATAATTCATTCCCAACTTGATTCGAACAAAAACAACTCAAAACCGAGCAACCAGAAGCAAATCTTCTTATCATTTTCCAAGAAAAGAAAGCAAAAACCAACAAAATCCAAGTCAAATCGGCTCGACAGAAATCACGCAATCCAACCCAAGAGCAGGGTTGTTTTAATGAGACACTTAAACAAAGCAAGAGTTTTAAAGAGAAGGGCTTAACATGCCTGAAATCTCTTTTCCAGAGCTCGAAGAAAACCTTGTTTGCCGCGTTTTTCCTTCCGCAACGACAACACAAACTTCCCAGCACTCCTTTCTTCTTCAGGCTTAACAACAGCCTCCAAATCTCCACGAAAAATGTCAAATGCCAAGAGCTGGTTCGACCGAACCAGGTCAGAAAAACCAAATGCAGAGCAACTTCACAAAAGGCTCGAATCAACAAAATGAAAATCAAATTCCCTCATGTTGTTTCCAAGGCGAGCTGGTCGCGAGGACCAAGAATAATTAATGCAATTTAAGGCTCTGCCTTTTTCCTTGCTTCTCACGCCACCGCCACTTGAGTTGGCAAACTTTAAATTTCAAAATTTCCATGCAAACTGAATTTGGCTCTATTTCTAAATAGATGCCTCTAATTCTTACCTGCCCCGCCAAAACTGGCACTGTCCACGTATGGACTGCCTATTAAATGCCAATGAATGCCCTTCCTTCATCCTTATCCCTTTCCTCCCAAGGGTCTCGCGCCCCTTAGATTAGGATTAGTTTAGGTTGCATAAATCATTCAACCTAGGTCTTAGTTTAGCCTTAGGTTTTATTTTCCCCTTTTTTTTTTTTGAATTTAAAATCCACTTAGGATAGTAGGGTAGGATGCATGTTAGGACTTAGGATTAGTTTAGGTTTTTAATTCATACTAACCACTAACACTAACAACTTCCATCCAGCCTCCCTACTAACATTCACGTTAATGCAGAGCAGGACATTCCGTCCTTCAGATTACGTGCCAAGGCCACCCGTGTCCAGGCATTCCTTGCCTCACGAGGTCCCTAGTTCGACAGTACAGGGTTCAAGAGTCGAACTCCCTGTCGTTGGCATTTACGTGCTAGCTGTTCACACCTGCAAACAGGCACTGTACGCTCATAACTATCTCGGTTCGGTTCAAGTGTGAATCGACACAGAAATCACAAGAGGACCTCAGCATACTTGAATCAATGGAATTGATTCAAGGTATGCTGTCAATCAGCAACAAGAGCTAGCAAGTATACGACAATTTGTCGTCACATCAGCAAACACACAAGTACAATATTTGTTGTCCATGTAATAAATCACAGTATGCAAGAATCCAAATTAGCAACACATTCTCTTAAGATCAAAATATATCTTAACATGTTTGCTTTCATTTCAGCAGCTATAACAGTATGTAAAACATTCACCAAGTTAACATACAAAATCAGAGTGTTACATCCTTTCCATGTGTTTTAATACACATATGATCATGTATATTGTATTTTAAAAGCACTTGGGATTTTGAAATCATGTCAATGCATTCCAATTTTCAAAAGCACCACCCCGAAAACTCCCATCTTCTAAGTCTTATATAGTTTATGTAGAAAGAATGATATTAATCTCCTCAACATGGGAAAAATACTACAAAGTGTGATTAAAGTTTATGTCTCATTAGACAACACAATAGATCTTTGGCTTTATCTACATTCCCGTGGTATTTATACATTAATCCTGTCAATGAAGGATATTCATCAAATATTCTAAAAGCAGGTTCATACATAGATATCCATCTGGTATCTACATCTTTGAGAATCTTTTTCCCTCTATCAGTCCAATTACAAATTTTTGAAATTCCAAAAATCTCTTTGGACTGCTAGAATAATAAGCATGTAACTCACATATCAATTCCTCCACTCTAGCTACATTTTCAAATGTGCTCACAATATTATAAGTGATACAAAGTAACCGTTGTTTGAATTCTAACGCAGAGACCATTTCTGGCTCCCTGCATTATAGCTACACCATCGGTTCCGACACAAACTAATTTTGTTGCAATGGAAAATTCATCCATTCCAACGAACATCCTTCAGATTTGAGACCACCAATTTATAAATATTTTCATAATTGTAATTCTTAGTCATTTTATGAATTGCTAAGAGGTGTGGAGTTCTTATTTCATTAGCAAATGTATAAACATGAATACAAATCCATGAAGTATTATCAACTGCAATAACCTCATCTATTGAAAGGGAAATATACTTAGCCTTTTGAACACACATTTGATCCAATAAGATTGAGGAACATCTTGTAGATCAATAACCTGATACATAATTTTATTTTCTCTAAAATCTAACATCATTCTCCCCCTTTTCGATATATGGAATACGGTAGTAAATTGAATACTTTTACATGAATTTCTGCATCCATAGCTTTGATCAATCTTACTACTCTGGTACCACCTTTTTCATTCACATATTTCATACATTTTTGTTCCTTTTCATATTATTCTGTATTTGACATGTAGAAAATATTTTTCATCTTTCCATTTATATGTTTTGACTATGTTGTCATCCTTTTGCTTTTGGGAAATGTATATTTTCCCATAATGCTTTTCAATTGTGTCTAGTTTGAGTTGCATCATGTGATCCTTCCCCTATTTCCAACCACATATTTTACATTGACATTGTGTTGGAACATCATTACCATTTTCAGTGTACACAGTTCAATAAACGGATATTTTGCAACCCATTCGAACTAGAATTTCCTTCCAATTGTCCAGTTTGTCCTCTTTCTTTTGACATTTTTATTTTTTTTTCTTGGGGTTCAACTTCTACATCTGGGCTCTTAGCAGGAATATCTTGATTCTCATGTCTCCTTTTTCTCGAAATAGACCTTGGAGTAGAAGCTTCCTCTGCTGGTGTATCATGAGAATTCAATGAATTTTCTTGTACTTCTATGTCATCAAGGGACATAATGTTTTCCTCAACATATAATGGATCATCGATATCTTTAAATTGATTATTTTGTGAAGGAATTTCTGAAATGTCTACATATAATTCTATAAAATTGTTACAAATATAGTATTAATTTTATCTATAGTTAATTTTTTACACAATACAAAGAGTTCCAAGAGTAGTATGAAAAACATAATTATTAAATACTATAAGATTAAATAACCTGTAAATAGCACATGCCACATACTAATATTTTCAACTGATGTAGAAACCCCCTTCATTTTTTTGTGATTTTCCAAAATAACCAAGCAAATTATTTCTAGTATCCATGGCTGAATTAGTAACCTTCTTACCCTAATTTCTAGTATCCATGACTGCTTAGGGATGACTCTTATGTTTGAAGGCTTTGAGATTGGATGGTTTAGGGTTAGATGGTAGTGGTTGGACAGTAAAGGGTTGGACAGAAAAGGCTTGGATGGCTCTATGGTTGGATGGCAAAGGTTTGGACAACTAAGGGGTTGGAATGCTCTCGATGAGGGGTTAGATGACTCAAGGTTGGTTGGCTAGGGGTTAGATGGATTAGTATTGGACAACTCAGGGTTGGACGGATAAGGGTTAGATGGATAAGGGTTTGGACGGCTCGGGGTTAGATGGCTTAGCTTTTGGATGACTTAGGCCCTAGGGGTTGGATAGTCAAGGGTTGGATAGCTCAGGGTTGGACGCCTCAGGTGTTGGATGGTTAGGTTGGACAACTCGAGTTGACAGTGAGAGGTTGCTTATGTTTACTTTGGCAAATATGTGCAAAAAATTATTAAAAATGGTGGTAAATTACATTCATAAGATATTATATATGTGTAAAATATAGAAAAAATGAATAGTATAAGGTACATGTCGGTCGAATTTTTTGGCGAATAAGTTGGCTACGAATCATAAAATATTCACCAATTTGAATTTCCATAATCCTCAATTTTCGTGAGATTATGAAAATTTTCCACTAAAAATTTCCCTCATGGGCGGTACTTAAAAATAAGGTTGGAGATGTGGTAAAAAATAATGAGTGAGGATTTCAAGCATAAATGACACAAACCGAGAAACTTTCCTGCAATGGTGAATGGGAAGGTAGAGTTTACGGTCTACCAAGATTACTCTTTGCATTGGGAGGTTTTACATAAAGATTTGTAAGTGGAGCCCATGGTGCAAGTTTCCTTATGCATTTACATCACGTTACTTCCAAGCCTCGGTGAATAGGTTTTTAGACATGCGGAAGCTTATTTTTGACATAAACAAGGTAGATTGAGACTACCATACACTCCATAAAAGTTATGTGTATCCAGGTAAGTCTACTTACATTGAGACCATGATATCAAATGATATCATTATAAATTCTATGAATTTGGTAGTAGGGAAGATTAATGTGGCTAAGGTATACATATACCTTAAGCCTAGATTGGTGAATGGGAAGTATATTGAAGATGAATTTAAACTTTTGAACATGCCAAAGAGAAAGCATACAGTTGGTACTAGGAAGGAGCATGAGCCCACCCCTCCAAGGACAGAGGAGGAAGAATAGCCCAAATATGATGAGGAGGAGGAGGTGATTTAAGAAAGTGGTGTGCTAGATAATGGTGCTAGAAGGTTGTCATCTTTAGTGTTAAGAGGCTGCGTGGAGATACTCCTCAAAGGTAGGAAGAAGAAGAGGTGAGAATTGACCTGAAAGAAGAGGAAACAAGAAAGGAAGAGGTTGTCACGAGTTGAGCAGTGGTTACAAGAGAAAGCTTGGGAGAAATACCAAGATGTAGGGAAGTGGAGCTAAGACATCACAAAGCATGTTAGGAGGTCACCGAGATTGTCAATTATCAAACCAAGCCTGGAAAATAAGATAAAGAGAACATACAAACTCATGCCACAATATGATAGTGAGGAGGAAGGACTCGAGATGGGGTTGTGTGTAACAAAGATTCATCACCTGTTATCGATGGAGAAAGTGAAGAGGAGCACGGAGATGAAGAGACTCAATGCGAGGAAGAAGGCCCCACTAGAGGAGATGAAGACAATGAGAAACGTATAGGTGAGTTGTGCAGGGCATATGGAGAAACTTCTAGAGAAATATGATAAGGTATGTTCCCATGCAAAGAAACCCATATTCCCGAGGTAGTAGAAGTCCAGTAAAAAAGGGGAGAAGAAATTTTAGAGACACCGGACATTGGGTATGTGAATTACCCACTAATATCATTTGTGCGAGATTCTAGAGTACACTTGCTCATAAAGAGTTATATGGGTGGGATATGATAGATCCTACAGTGCGAAACATGTGTACACACAAAATGTTGAGTGGGATAATACAAATGCATATGGATGAACTAGATTTTGACATTAGCAAGGAGTCATGTATACAATGAATAATGAAGAAGCTAACCCAAGCACCCACATCATGGTGAATCCCACAAATTTCACCGATGAAAAGGTAAGTAATTCCTTGAAAAGATGGTAGTAGAGGTGGCTATAAGGAATATGTACGAATTGGTCATGCTTAGAACATTTTTGGAGGATAATAAGAATAAGGAAAAAAAAATTCAGCAATTGACTTAGGTGTATGACATAGAAATGAAGCGTAAGGAGATTTTGAAGTTTTTGTTGACATTAAAAGTGAGATTATGAAGGCACATCCAGAATTTGATGAGTAGATGTAGAAGACATACCTATCGTCCTTGAATTTCTTGCAATATTTATTTCACTTGCTACTCACAAAGAGGTCATCTGTAGAAGGGAAACTAAGATAGACACTATGGTAGAGAAGTAAAATAATAATATAATTATAACGGGTAGGATTGCGGAATATGATGCCATGTTGTAGACCTTGAAATATGAACTAAAGTAGGAAAATTGGGAAATGAACAACAAAGAAGGATCCCGAGAAAATCCTAAAGATATACATAATCTAGGAGGATAATGATGTACTCGTAGCCAAGAAGGATGAGTCTCTAGGAAGAGAAGAGAAGTTGGTTGTGGTTGCAAAGAAGCGCGATGTGCTTAAGGCAGAAAGGGAGTTGCATGATGACAGAATAAAGGAGTTTGGTTCACTAATAGTGCAAAGAATGGTTGTTATGGAAGGTATGATTTTAGGCCTAATGGAGTAATAATGGTGCTCAAGCACAAGGGGAGGATATGACTCTAAAGGAGATGTAGAAGATAGCTAGGATAGTCACGAGATCTTTGCGTATAGAAGGGGTTAGGAGAATGGAATGAGTTGTAGAGAAAAATTATCAAAGAATACCCCGAGATCTTATTACTAACCGAGGAGAAGGAAAGCGACACACCATGAAGACTTCTTTTCTCTAAGCCTTATTTTATGTATATTCATTCATTTCATTCTTTATTCATTTTTCCTAGAGAGATAAGTCGAGAAACTCCATTTATGAGGGTGGAAATGTAATTAGTGTGGGGTAATGTTGGGCTGGAAGAAATGGCTAAGTATGGAGAATGCACGGAGGAGTGAGGCACACGAGAGGGGTGAATGTGTGTGCATGAAGGTACAATTGAAGAAGCATGTGTCCAAGAAGATAGGACTTAATACTTAGTCGATTTTGCAATCATGGGCTCAAAATAGAAAAAGCACATTGGAGTGTGGATCACACAAAGGATAAAAGAAGGATGACTTGAGGGCCAAGGAAAGTCTATTTTGGGATAAAATTACATGCAAAGCGAAGATGGAAGTTCATTCACGGATCAATCTATTATTAGGATTAAATCAAGTTCTATTATAGGATAATATATTATTAGATCCATTGTAAAAAGCATGGAACCGTTAACGCATGGCTATTTTGGGCATGTAGTCTATTTTGAGTGTGCATAGGAAATGAAGGAAAGTCCCCGCCCCTATATATTTTATGTTGTGGATCTTTTTTCATGTGTGAAGTGTTGAAGGTTGTATGTTGTATGCTAAAATTATTGTACACTCTCCATCATTTTCTCATCGGGCCTAATCCGGGTCCAATGGTGGAAGCCCACGATAGCATGGTGTAGGAGCACAACCCCTGAGAAAAAAAATTGGCCTAAAAAAAGGTGCCCAATATCTTGAGAAATGTGCTCTTCTCATATGGGAATGATTTTTGACACATAGGTTTATGGGGTAGTTTTGGTACCCACGGTATTGTAAAACTACTTAAGTAGTTGCCTATTGATGTGCTTTTGGGATTTTGATAGGGTAGATATATCATTGTAGATGTGTGTGAGTTCAAGTGTGAATTTAGGAGAGTTTGTTGAGCACAACTCCAAACATATTTGGGTATTGTATTGAGAGAAGAGGTGGCTTGTAATAAAATTTGAGCAAGTGATTCTTGGTGGATGTAGCCCAAATTGGGTGAACCATGTTAAATATTATCTTTATGTTGTGTTCTTTTATTTTTGCACTTTTATTTCAGATCTATGATATTATTTTGCATATTAGTTTCTACTATTATGATTCTGTGTGGGATTGTTCCGCATATTTTATCCCTTATTTCCTAACAATACATATCTATTATATGTCTTTGTTTTTTTATCATGTATTATCACATACTATTGTTCATGTCTGAGTGTTGAGAGTATTTATGGATTAGGGTTTTATGTTGCACATGTTCCAATGCCTAGTTATGGTTATGTATTCAACTTCTGTTATCTAATACTTTTCTATAATGATTATGGAGGATGGATTCTGGTAATTGATGTGTCTAAATATGGTGATTACATGGTGTAATTGATCTTAATTGTTATTTGATCTGTGTGTTTCTAATTGAATGTATGCAATGATTTCTTATGATTGAATGAGCACTTATTTATCTATTATCATGTATTTGCATGCTAACATCTTGACAAGCAACACAAAAAAGGGACTTGGTAGCTTCGTGCACTTTGGGTGAGCATTCACATCTCTTTGAATTAGGTGGTACCATGCATAGCAGCTTTTTTAGGACCTCATTTCAAGTTGTTTTCCAGATGCGGCTTGCAAATGGCATATCATTTGAATCTAGAGAGCATTGAAATTTGGGTAGAGAATGGTTAAGATCAGTTTACATAGAAATATAGCATTGGACCTGATTTTAATGCACATCATTGGGTGGAAGATAATATTTATCATGAGATCTATGAAACATTCTTCATCTTCTTTCCAAAATAATTGTATGAGTGGTTGAAAAAATATGTAATAGGAAAGGGTTGGGGATATATGCGAGAATTTAGATGCAAAAGAATTACCAAAATCTTATTGATGTTGATGTGGACTAGACTTGAGCTATAGATCATTAGTGGGCTAGGGTATTGTAAAGTTATACATTTTAGTACATTGTTTCTACTTATTTGTGTCCAGAGGAATTTTTACCAAGTTTCTTGTTCTTAATGAGGGTTAATTCACTAGCTACTAAAGAAACTAGAAAACTCAAAAATGTTAGAGGGTTTATGTTACCTCGGATGTGATATGGGTGCAAGATGATGATGGATCCTACTGCTAAAAATCATATCAAACCTATAAATAAGATCCACTGAAAGGAAAATTATTAGATGGTTTGGGCGGGGTTACCCGACAAAGTGGACCCAAGAAGCATTTAACTTCCTTGGTGGATGTCAACCCCGTTAAAAAAAGTGATATAAACAAAAAATAAATTAAAATATATGCGAGAAACTAAATGATTTACAGAATCTAAAAGTAATTATGATTTATTTAAAGTTTATATGTTTTAAATGAAATTAAATTAAATGTACCTAGTCTGGGTCGATGGTGAACTGGACTATTCAGAGGTAGGTTGATGAATACCTGAGGCGTAAGGATGGAAAAACAACTTTAAATGCATACCAAGAGGCTATAAATGAAGATCGAGATGAACAAGGGCCTGTAGAAACTAGAAACAACCTGCGCAGAGGAGGTACGATGCAATATAATGAAAGGAATACAAGGTAATAAGAATCATGGTGGATTAGGACTAAAAACTATATAGTTTCAAAGGAGCAGGATGGAGATTTAGGGTCTGGGAATAGTGCAAGAGCTAGAATAGACACTGAAAGGACTCTAGAGAAAAAGGATGAGGATAGAGGATTGGGTCGATAGAGACCTAGGCATATTGACGATGATCTAAGTAGTGTTGGACAAGACCGAGAGAAACAAGCTAAATCAAAGAACCTGCAAGTAGAAAAGATGATAGAATGAGTTGATAATGGAGTCCCGACCATTTTTAGACCTGTAAAAGGTTAGATGTAAGAAATATCGAGATAAAATGGTAAAATTTGATTAAAGCAATAAAAATGATAACAATCTCACAAATATTGATCACATTGACGCAAGCATGTTCCAAAGAGGTTTGAGACGTTTGTAATTACTTTTAGGAGGCTCGGCATGGGAGATTGTTCACAATTAGCAAGGAAGGTTTGGAATTCACATGCATTTGTTAATGAATAGAAAGAAAGCATCCAACTTTATAGGGTCGATGGTGACTGGATTGTGTCGATAGTGATTGCGGGAAAGTTTCGCCAAAGGGAGGATTTTTCCACCTTTGGCATGATTTATGTTTTTTTAGAGAGTTGGCCGAATGCTTTAAAGCATTAGGTGGGAAGAGGTTTATTTAGGATGAGGTGTATATGAGTTGGCAGTGGATATAGGTTAGAAAAAGCATAGGGTTGCTAGATAGGAAGTATATTAAGGGAAATCGATGGGTGTTGGAATTAATTAATTAATTTTAATAAAGATTGATATGGAAGAGATAAATGGGAATTTAAATTAAACTAAGGGAGATGAATAAAATATGTGCACATGGGTGACAGGCATAGATACTGAATTTAGGTGTCTACATTTTGCCCCTTTTGTTGAGTGGTTTGAGCTAGCAAGCCATGAGACAAAAATGATAAGATATGGATGAGGATAATAAAAAGGATTGGTGATGAGTTCCCCCTCAAATTGGGGATTAATGATGTCAAGGGAAATCAATGACACATTTGAAAAAGGTATATGATGAAGGGCAGGTGGGTAACTTAAAATGGGTGAAAGCATAACCAAGGTAGGATGCCCCAAGAAAAAAGGATCTCAATATCGATAAAAACTATGGCAATGACTCCAATATCACGTCGGTAGAGGAAAATTGTTGTCTAAACGGAGATGGGTTACAACATTCTACAAACTAGTGAGTGGGTGAAGATCACTACAATATGGATGCATGTTAGGATGACCAACGATCATAGGTAAGTCATCAAAATATGTGTAACTATATGCAAAAAGGTATGCAAAATCCTTTGTACACGTACACAAAGAATCGAGTGAATAAGTATGCATCCACAAGGATGAAAATAATGGTTCCCAAAGAGGAGCACAAATATGGGTCGAAAGGAAAAATGAAAAATAGGAGTGGTGAAAAGGAATATCCCAAAGGGGGAGGTATGGCCGCGAAGGCAAAAAGTGAAAAATATGCCCCAAGAGGGGAAAAGTATGGCCACCATGAATTGGACTTGAATATCAAAAATATGAAATAAGATCGGTGAGGAGTATGATAAGATGAAACTATAACGATAGTGACCTATAGATGTAAATTTCTCTTCATCATATCAAGGAATTGTATCCAAAATGTGCCCCCTGCTCATTTTGTGGCTAACTCCTCTCATTCTTCCCTCTATTGTGCCTCAGTCACAAAATTTTGCTTTTCAGGCACTCAAAACCTTCTGGAAGTGGCACCATTGGATAGAGTTCTTTCTCAGCTTTCCAGAAAGGTAAAGTTTTCCTCCTAACTCCATGTATTTTTCAAGTTATGGCTCGGCGGAGTTTTTGTGGGAAATTTTCCCCTAAAAGGCCCGCAGCCAATCAGGACGTGCCACGTGTCCAAAGAAGTCGCGGGTGTCAGAGGATAACTTGGTTTTTTACCAAGTGTTTTGGCAAAGGTTTCAAAAGGAATAATTTTTCCCATGCAGCCCGCCGACTAATCATTTCTTGCCACGTGCCCGGGGAGAAAGTTGGAAAAATTGACTAAGTGTTGGCGCAAAAAAATTTTGAAGGATGGCCCTATGGCCAATAGAAACATGCCACATGGCACCTAAACTGGTGGAGTGTGGGGAAATTTTGGAAAATTTTCCAAATGACCAAAAAGGTAAAAATTCAAAAAAATTCCCACCGACCCGATTTGGCCCTGTTTTGCCCTAAAACTTCAAATCGCCATATCTTTCGATCCAGAGCTCGGTTTTTGCGTTCTTTATATCAATGGAAAGCTGGTAAAATTCTCTACAAGATTCTAAGGTCATTTTTTCATTTTGGTGGAGTTTGGAGAGATAAAATAAAGAAACGCCTCTGGCACGTGGTCATGGACAGAAATGACGTTTCAACCACCGTTTTTAATGAAGAATGGCTCGCATTCTCTCCCAGCATGGTTAAAAATGTCAGGGAATGGGTCTGTCAGGGTGCCCATGCTGTTTTGATGGAATTTTGGTCAATGGTTGAACCCCTTACACGTTTTCCTCGTTTCTCTCTCCTGGGGTCGTGGTTTGCACTGTGAAAGCCAGAATGAGTCCATTTGGCAAAAAGAGAGACACTTTTTCAGCTCTACAACTTCCTTTTTCTTCCTCCTTGGCAGAATTTGTGAAGAAATTTTACCTTTCCATGTAATGCAGCACCTTTTCTTGCCTCTAGATCACTGTAATGTACTGTATTGGATCTGAGATGTTGATATATGTTCTGTGATTAAAATCCTTCAATCCTTTCATATATCTATCATTGCTTTCTTGATCTGTCATTACATTTTGAGCATTTGTGCATTTTTTTGTTGTGTTTCCTTATGGATTGTGTATTTCATGCAGCATCAGGTGTCTACAACTCCTTTGGTGCATCACCTATTAGCATTAGTTCTTTCTTTTTTGCATTCTCTATCTCTGTCTCCTTGGAATTTAGAGAAGACTTAGGAGTTTAAACCTCTGCAATTGTACAAGTGAATTAGCTGATCAGAGGAGTTGAGGAACCAACCTCTAATCTAGAGATTCCTCTTCCATTTTGCAAGTCCCACACTTGGGAAGAGGATTCAATGTTGTGCAATCACACTGGATGCATAGGGTGATCAAACTAGAAATTTGATCAACATCTAGGGGGTGCTACTGATTTGCAACAACAGGAACATGTAAGGAAAATATTCCTATGACCACATAATAGGTAAATAAGAGGGATATCTAGGTGACGCAAGCACATGCGACAAAAATTAGTGCTAGAAAATAACCAACGATAGTTAGTCATCTCAAAGATCAAAAGGAAATAATGGATGAAAGGAACTCATAAACCTAACGTTGACATGAAAAAGGGATTTTGATATGTACTTTTACAAAGGGAAGAGGGTTATCTAAAATTGGTGTTCCCTAAAACCATGCCCCAGCTCTAAGAAGGGGAAAGAGAAAACTAATCAATGTGTGAATTTTACTAAAAAAAAATTTATCAATGTGGAAAGCTTTCTTAAGATGCTAATAAAATGGAAGGTTGATCAACTGAAAGCTTTAAAATGCCATAAGTAGGTTCCATCCTTTGTGGGTACGGTCTACTTTATACTAAATATTTGGATGGCAAGAATAATACTTGATATTCATCCTTCGAGGATCACTATTTCTTTTTATTTGCTTTTGACTTTGATTTTGATTTACATGCTTTTTCTTTTTCTTTTTCCTTTCTTTGTTTGCATGAACAGCTTGTCCTTCGAGGGATTAATCTATTTTTATAACTTTTATTCTTTTATAAGAGTATCCATGATGATTTTTTTTTTTTTTTGATGGGGACAGTTAGGAGTAGCTAAGTAGACCACTCAAGAGGGGATAAAGAATGTACAAGAGAGAACCCCGGATCAATAAGTGAATAAGAAGGTGATGGATGTGATGATTTTAGAGTTCTATCCAAATGGGAGAACCTATCCATAAGGAATTTTCTATGGGTAGATCCATGGTGCCCATATTTAAGGTCACATCTCAAAGAGTGATGAAAGACCACATAATTACAAATCATCACAGTGAGAGATGAAAAGAGCTAAGATGGAGGAATGACATAAAGATATGATTAGGGGAACATTAGTAAATGTCCTAACAATATAATGGTCACAAGTGCAATGCATTAAGTGGTTCCACTTCTATTTTACCATCAAGGGAGGAAAGATGATAGGATCCCGGCCTATAATTAGGCATGATAATGTATGGTTAAATTTAGTTGGGGAAAAATTTCCACATTGGCTCCTTTCTAAAGCAAGAACATTCTTATTTTCTTTGAGGACAAGGTCTCCGACATTAAATTCACATTCCTTAAGGTGCTCATTATAATCATATTTAATGTGCTTCTAATAAAAATGTTGGTGTTCAAGAGTGAGAAGGTGACGTTCATCTAGCATCTCGAGCTATGCTAGATGATCTTTGACAATAGTCTTCATTAGAGATGAAGTCACAAAGAGACACTCACAAAGAGGGTATTTTAATCTCAAGAGGAAGGGAGGCTTAGGAACCATACACAAGAGAAAAATGTGTAGCCCCTATGGAGGTATGAATGCTAGTGCAGAAATCCCAAAGGGAAAAAGGAAGATAGAGATGCCAATTACAACCCGCTTAATAAATAGTTTTAGAAATAATGTTTCAAGGGTTTTATTGGTAGCTTTGGCTTAGCTGTTAGCTTTAGGATAATACAGAGAAGAAAAGATGAGTTGAATGTTAAACATGTCACAATTTTTCTTAAGATCTTTGTTTTTAAATGAATTTTCATCGTCCACGACAAGCTTATGGGGAACATCAAAGCGACAAATAATGTGTCGATAAATAAATTAATGATTGGGTTGGATTTAGTTGAGGTTATTGGTATTACTACCACCCACTTGGTGAAATATTTTGTTGTGTTGATGATAGAATGATATTGTTTTTAAGAACAAGGATTAATAATTCCAACGAGATCAAGGCCCCATTGGGAAAAGGGCCAAAGGTCATGAGTCCGTTGGGAAGCTTGACTAGGAATATGAATAAGATTGGAATTTTGTTGACATTTTTCACATTTCTTAACATACAAAAATCATGATTAAGGGAAGGCTAGTAATATCCAAGATGAAGGACGTGTTTAGCGATGGCTAAGCCACTAAATTTTCCACCAAAAACACCATCATGGACTTCTTGGATGGCACGAGAGGCTTCATGGGATTTAAGAAATCGGAGAAGAAAACCGTCTAATGAACTTTTATATAGAATGCCACCAAGAATTACATAGTAGTGAGCGTGTCAAGAAAGGACTTCTTATCATTTTTGGACAAATTAGGAGGAGTAATGGATTGGGATAGATAATAAAATATTTGAGAATACCAAAGGTCCGACGAATTAGATTCAATAATATTAAATTGGGTTAATTCACGAAAGGTTGATCACAAAGATGGACAATGAAAAGAAGCTTGGAATCCTATTTTTTCCATGGGATGAGAGCCACGAGGAACGTCGTTATATCGGTGAAGTGATTGGTCGATCGGCGAATAGCTTGGATGGTGTAGGAATCAAAAGCTTCAAGGAGAAGATGAAAGATGTCATGGTATTTTTTAAGAGTTTCATTTTTTATATATTGTTACTTGCCTATGACTTGTTTGATTATAATCTCAAAATTTCCGTAGATGTCAATAATTTGAACACCTAGAAAGGTGGTCATTTCAAGACCTAAGATGAGGGCTTCATACTCTACCATGTTATTTGTACACTCAAAATTGAGCTTATATGCAAGGGTAATATGAGTTTCTCATAGAGGAATAAGAACAACACTAGTTCCTCCCCCTTTTTGACACTTAGAGCCATCAAAGAAGAGAGTGAATTTAAGATTGTGATATTCATGATGAAGTTGCGTACTGAGAAGAGGGGATTCTGCTAATTGATCGAAAAATAGTTTTTCCTTTAATAGATTTTTGAGAAATAAACTTGAGGTAAAACTCTGTAATGATCATGAGATAGCGAGTAACACGATCATTGTGATAAGTTTTAGAATGTAATGTCTTGAGAATATGAAATCTAGTAACGCCATAATTCTTGTGATTGAGAAGATAATGTTGAAGCTTAGATGCATCAAATAAGAGGGTGAAACACATCCTTTCAGCTTCATTGGTGTAGCGGATTTCACAGTCATGAAGAGTACGATTGATGTAATAAACAACCTACTCATGACCTTAGTCATCACGATGTGCTAGCATGGCTCCTAGAGCATGATTAGTGGTAGAGATGTACAAATAAAATGGCTTCCCTCTCATGGAGGTGTAATCACCGGTGGAGATAAGATTTATTGTTTAAGATCATCAAAAGCCTTCTAGCGATTGTGATCCCAATTTAATTCAATATCCTTCCAAGGAGGTGATGAAAATGTTAACAATGATCGGAGAGTTGTGAAATGAAGTGGCAAACAGATTGGAGGCAACCTTAAAATATGTGAAGCTCATTGAGATTGGAATGAGGCATTTTGATAATTTCCTTAATTTTTACGAGGTCAACTTCAATGCCACTAATAGAAATGATAAAGCCAAGAATTTTTTCCTTTAAGACTCCAAATACACACTTGGCTGGATTGAGACAAAGACAAAAGTGAATGAGGCACTCGAAAAGGATTTGGAGAATGGAAAGATGGTCGCATCGATGTTTATATTTTCCCATAAGATCATCAACATAGTATTCTATGGTTTTTTGGATGAGATCATAAAAGATATAAGGCATAGCTCATTGATAAGTAGCATCGGCATTCTTTAAACCAAAGGGCATGACACGATAACAAAAGTTCCCCCAATGGGTGATAAAGTAGGTCCTATGTTGATAATCACGGTGTGATGAGAATTTGATTGTAACTAGAGAAACCATCCATGAGAGAAAGCATCTCATGACCTACGGTAAGATCCACAATCTAATCAATGTTTGGAAGAGGGAAGTCATCTTTAGGGAAAGTGAGATTAAGATCTCAAAAATTGGTGCATATACAAAGCTTTCCGATGCTTTGGAGATAGGAAAATTTTTGGAAAACCATTGGGGATAGTCGATGAGAATGATGAAATTCACAAAAAGAAGGTATTTTAGATCTTCTTTAACAAGGAGGGAAACATGAGGATGCATGCGTAAAAATATTTTGATTCATCGGTTTAACGTTGGGATAGGTGATGATATTGTGGAAAATGATAGAAGGGTCAAGACCCAGCATGTTTAAATATGACCATCCAAATGCCTAGATATGATGGGAGAGGAATATGGTAAAATATTTTAGCTCGTGATGATCAAGAGATTATCCCACTTTGAGAATACGAGGCTCCTAAGAAGTCCCAATATTGACATCGGTGGTGGCCTCATTAAGAAGAGTAGGTGTGTTAGATGGCAATGTATTTTGAAGATAAGAATAATTTTCCCCCATGTGGAAAATAATGGCATCATCGTCAATACACTGAAGGACATAAATGGTAGGAGAGACTTCTTAGATCATGTACGGATGGCAAAGGAGAAGGGACCTAGTCTAATTCTCACACTGATAAGTGACCGGTCCCAAAGTTATGGTGGAGACTAAAATAAAAATTCATAACCAATAGAAATGGTCCCATCCAGCTTCCATTTCCTCAAGAGTCAAAAAATATGGAAGAGGTATGTTCATGTCTTCGGGATTCATAAGAGACAGAGAAAGTAAAGAAGGTATGTCCATGTCTTCGAGCTTGTCCATATCTTTGAGGGTTGAAAAAGATGGAGAAGGTCGAGGGGGTATGTCCACATATTTGAAAGTATAAATAGACAAATGACATGGAGGAGGAATATCCATGAGTATCTCATATGGTGGAATGGGATTAGAGGATCACTCCTTATATCCTAACCTAAATTTTTGTGAGGTTTATGACATTGATTGGGAATAAGGCCATGTGGGTCATGCTCATAATGTCCTAGGTCGAATCCATTCCATGTGAAATGATGGAAATAGGTATAGGAAAAAGATGGTTTGTTGAGAAAGCTAAAGCCACCAATATAAAGCTTGACATGTGGAATATCATCAATATGGGAAGAGGGGGTATCAAAACCACCATAAATAAGATTGGTGCGAAGATGTGGTGGATAGGGAAAACTTTAGTGGTGAATATTCGTTAATTCAAAAATATTTTGGTTTTTTAAATTTGAAATTGGTGAATTTTTAGTGTACAAGCGAGGAATAGTTCACCAAAAAATTTTGGGTACAAATCAATTTTTGGGGTCAATTCACCATTCATGTGAAATAGGAATTCGTAAAATTCTCCCGAATAGATACGATCATGAGTAGCATTTTTATGCTACCAACCGACATCATATAGTATGTTGTTGGCTAAAAGCATAAAATTTTCTATCGGCCAGGTAGTATTTTTTATGCTATCGGCTGACAACATATTATATGTTGTCAGACAATATCATAAAATATGCTACCGAATGGTAGCATTTTTTATTTTATTGGCTGACAACATACTATATTTTGTCATCCGGTGGCATAAACTATGTTACCGAATGGTAGTATATAAAAAGATATCGTTTGGTAGTATTTAATAGTGATGTTGTGATGTCTTGATATTCACCATTCATGTGAAAGATAATTTTCACATATTCGCCAAATATTTTCTAAGGCTTTTTTCGGAGGAACCCTTAAAATTTTCCCTAGTGGTGGACTGAAAGGGACAACATCCCAAATGTTTGGTTGGTACATAGTTGCATTATCGGGTCTACCGATACGGTGAGGAGTGGGAAAAGTGTTGAGTGATACTCCCCATCGTATGTTTATCTATTACGCTACCCATAGAGTCATCATTAGGGACTTTGGATGAAGGAATGGCTAAACTACTTAACGGTGCATATGGATCGTTGATAGGAAGTGGAACTAGTACATCATTTGGTCTATAAGTCATGTTACATCCTTGGAATAGAGGAACATCCCCAAAAAGAATCGATATCTTCCCCTCATACTCATATTTAAGGGAACGATGTAGTGTATAGGGGAAACAACGCATGGCGCAAATCCATGGTCGTCTAAGGAGGAAATTTTATTTAAATTCTCCCTCAATGATATAGAAGGTCTCATGCATGACCTTCTCACCGATACAGAAATGGAGGATGACTTTTCCTAAAGTGAGAATGATGGCATCATTGAAAGCATGAAGAACCGCGGGTGTTTGAGCAACATTCCTTCCTTTGGGATGTTAAGTTGGTCAAAAGTATGTTAAGGAATATATTAATGCCTTCCCCACTATCATTCATAGATCCCTGAATGAATGTATCATTAATCTTGACCATAATAAAGAGGGGAAGATCATGCTCTTCCGGTGGGATGTCTCTAATTTCACCATCATCAAATGAGATGGTAGTATTAGAAGTCATAAACACCCCTAATAGAGATGCGAAGGGCTGAACTTCATCATCGATGTCGAAATGTGCTTTAAGGATTCAATAAGATCATGTCTATGATCTTGCGATATTTGAATGATCTCGTAGAGAGACATCTTGAATGAAGCCTGATGGAGCTATCTAATGATGCTTTGTTCAATATGCTTAGGAGTTGCTAAAACTAAAACTTTTTTTTCAATGATGTGTTTAATTCCTTAGGAGGAGGAATATCAATGAAGGTCTTTGTTTTTGGTTCGTAGGTCAGTTTTGGATCAATTTGGCTAGATTGAGTGGTCACCTAAATAGCATTAATGAGAAAAGGGGACTATCCCTAGGAGATTCATCTCCTAAAGGTGAGATGGCAGATGTCAAACTAGATATGGAAGGAAGGGACTGACTTGGTCCAAGAAGAAGTATTCCCTCTTCAATGAGATTATGGATAATGTCATGTAGCACTCTACAATGCTCAGTGTCATGCCCATGGGTACGATGAAAGGCACACATAAGGTTGGAATTGAACCATAAAGGCTTCTTTCCTTTTGGTCAAATGCCTTGATAGGCGGAAGCGTGATTGCATAGGATTGCAATAATTGTTGGAATTTTTCGATATATGATCCAACTAAAGTGTTAGAAGATTCCTTTTGATATATTTTGGATGTTTGGGGTAAAACCCAAGTGTATTTATGTGTTGGTGATTTACATTCGATTTTGGTGTTGATTGATGTTTTAGTGTTAAACAATTTTGGATTTTTTGTTTGAAGTGTTTGTTGTCCAAGAGTAGACGATTTGGGTTTGTATGGTTTAACCGTGGAGGGACTATAGATTTTGTAGGTTAAGATGCATCATTGGAAGGAGTAAAAACATTAACTAGGGGGTCGATGGTGATGTTATGGCTGGTTTGGGTAAAGGAAACAACATTTTTTCGGTGATCTATGGAAGGTGGAGATTGGTGGGATTATGTTGATGACATGGAAGGAACATTGAAGGTCATTAAAAGGTAGAGTTATTTTAAGCATTCCTCAAATGATGAAATTGGTGTGGAGGAAGGAGGTGGTGTGGATGTGACCACAAAATTTGATGTGGGTAAAGGAATGGGAGGAATAACCGGCCTAGGTTCCAAGGATGGTATGACGAGAAAGGGTGGAATGGGTATAGGCAAGGGTGTCAAGCCTACTGAAATGGATGAAGTAGATGACGAGGTGGATATGATAGGTAAGGGAGTTGATGAAGGATCAATGCCGATGTGGAAATAGGTTGGAATGGTTTCTTCATGAATTTCTCTAGGGGCATAAATGATATATTCACTAATGGGGTTCTTGGTAGTCATAGATATGGAAGTGGATGTCAAAATAGATGTAGGTGTGATGGATGTAGGAACAATATCAAAGGTGTTCTGTGTGATCAATGATGAAGGAGGATTGTGGATGGGATATATTCCTGATTAGTAGTGTTCAAGGTATTTATAGTATGAGCATTGGGTACTTGGGTCATAGTAGAAGTGGTGGTTTGGCTTACTAGCATATGATTTGGAAAAGGTTGTTTAAATATGTCAAGTGGTTGATTAGGTGAAGCATTTAGATTGTCCACTTGAAGATCACCCTAATCGATGAGTCTTTGGACCAAGTCCTTAAAAGTTCTACATCTCTCTATGTTGTGTCCTCGGACTTGGTGGTATTTATAGTAATGGTCTTCACGGTACCACATGGGCTTTGGTCTAGACTCATTGACTGGTCGGATAGGGGAAGTATGATAAGGTTTACTACCATTAATTTTTCAAAGATTGTACTATATGAATCCTCGATGGGAGTTTACCTAGGTGTTGGTCGAAGGGCTCATTGTTGAGTCCACGTACTAGATGTAGATGCAGGAGATGATTTAATGACCACAACATTGGTCGTTGCCTTTGACTTGTCATTTGGTGTGGATGATTTAGAAAATTTATGTTTGGTTTTATTTAATTTTAGTTTTAAATGGTCGTGTTTGATGGCATGCGTTTCAATCTTGTGAGCCATAGTAAAGGCCTCATTGAAGATTTAGAATAATTGGATTTGTAAAACTGAAGATATATGCTTCGCACATGAACATGAGAAGAGTTTGATGAGGTCAATTTGTGGGAGAGGGAAGGATAATTGGCTTATAATGTCATGTCATTGTGCAATAAATTATGTAATGGAATTTTCTTCAAACTTCTAGAAAGTTTATTGATCATTGATAGTCACTTTACATGCAATGTTAATATAAAAGTGTTCTAAAAATAGTTGCACTAGTTGGGAGAAGGAGAATATAGAATATTGGTGGATTTTATTGTATCAGTCCTATGTTGGACCAGCTAATGACATAGGAAAGGTGCGGAGCATCAAGTCCTGATCATGCGCAATAAGATAACATGCAAGCTTAAATGCATGAAGGTGTTGTTGCGAGCCCTCTTTGATGTTAAACTTGGAAAAATTTAGAAATTCCCAGTGTAGATTATATGGTTTTATTGTTACATATGGTTGGATAGTCTCATTACATATTTTCTCATATGATAATGAGATCTTGGATCCTAAAGTAATAGCTTCAAGATTAGCTAGCATATTCACAAGAGCCTACATAGGATCAGTCAAAATATTCTGTTGGGGAATGAGAGGTGGTGGTTTCATGTAATATTTGGTAGGATGAGTTTTTTGATGAGCTTGCGGATGTGTGGGTGTTTGAGGAATTTGTTGAGGGTGAGTGTAAATCATGGATTTTGATTGAAAAGGTGGTTGTTGAAAGCATTGTTTTTGGGAGATGGTAAAAAGATGGGATTGTTGGGATTGGGTAGGATATTATGGCAAGTGCTTGAGTGGAAATGCGGGTATGAACAGGTTGAAACTTTTTTAAAGGGATTCAATCTTGAATAATGTAAGGCACCCATGAAAGGGGGTTGGGAAGTATTGACAGACATGCTAGATGTGAGGAGATCATATTGTCTGGATATGGGATATAATGTTTAGGCATATTGGTCGGGACACTAGTGGTAACAAAGATTGAAGATGTAAGGGGAAGAGTAGTTTTGATTTTTGTGTTGATCGGTGGGAGATTGGGGAGAGTAGGCATGATTATCTAGGTAGTTTGATGAGATGAGGGATTGGTACAAGAGGAAGCAAGATGGGTTGTAGAAAGCTCATTCACTGCAAAGTGGGTAGTTTGGGGATTGGTTTGATAAGGATAAAGTTGTTGGAGTGGCAGATTATCTAAGGGAATCTGATGTGATCTCCTAAAGAGATCATCTTGGAGTGCCACTGGATTGGCATCTATAAGTTCTTGGAATATGGTATCACTGAGATGGACTTTATGAGGTCCAAAATACTTTAATCGAATAGATGGCGGGGTAGCTGGCCTAGACATGATAGATTGATGGTATACGAATGGATTAGTCTCACCTAACATTGTAGTGTGAACAAGGGGTTTTGGGTGAGAGACATCAATGAGGGTTTGAGTGCTCTTGAAAGGCATGGATGAGGTAACTATTGTGGTGAATGTTTGTTGAGATGAGGAAGAAAAATTTTGTTCCATTTTATTTTATGCGACCAAGTAATTATGGGCATGAAATAATTTGTACCCAAGAAATTCAAGCAAATATTTATTTTTATGTTCTTAATTTATTTAATAAAGTATGGAAAGAAGAAAGGATGGATGAAAAAGGACCTTGGAGAAGGAAAACAATGTTTGGTTTTGGGTAAGTTATGGATGGGGAATTTCTGAGGTGGCTTCCTGTTGGGTGATCAAATCCTAATCAATTAACCGGGTGAGAGGATTTTTTGATGTGTTAATTTTATTTGTGAGGTTTAATGTTGTGTGTGATAAAGTGTGATATGCAGTAATTTAAGCCTTTACTTAAACTATGTATGATCAAGCACTATGCAAAAAGGATGTTCTTTTTAAACCAAAAACGAAGTGTGATATTCAATGAGAACTAAAAAGAACAGGAAAGTATGATTTAAAAAGGAGAAAAATAGGGGGAAAGTGAGGAATACCTAGATAATTTTTTTCCTATTTATCTACAATTTTGAGTGATGAGCAATCTAGGTCATGAACCCAACATGAGCAAGCAATAAAGTGGAGCGTCACACTACAGTGTTAGTGGAAGATGGAAAAAGTAAAGACAAAAGCAATAAATGCAAGAGATTACCTAAAGGGTGGTCCTATTGGGTGTTCCAGGAATATTTACTAAGTTTCTCGTTCTTAATGAGGTTTAATGCACTAGCTACTAAAGAAACTAGCAAACTCAAAAATGTAGGAGGGTTTATGTTACCTCGGATGTGATATGAGTGCAAGATGATGATGGATCCTACTTTGCTGAATCAGATCAAACCTGTAAATAAGATCCACTTAAAGTAAAATGATTATATATTTTGGGTGGGGGTGGCTCAACAAAGCAGGCATGAGTAGTGTTTAACTTCCTTGGTGGATGTCAACCCCATTGTTAAACAAAAGTGATATAAATGAAAAATAAATTGAAATATATGCAGAGACTAAATGATTTACAAAATTTGAAAGTAATTATGATTGATTTAAAGTTGATCTGTTTGAAATGAAATATAAATTAAATGTACCTAGTCTGGGTCGACAACGACCTAGACTATGCAGAGGTAGGTCGACGGTGACCTAAGGCGGAAGGGGTCGAATAGCAGATTGTAAATGCAAACTAGGAGACTCGAGTGTAGATCGGATAAAACATGGGCCTGTAAAAGATGTCTAACACAAGTAAATGAAAGGAATACAAGGTAATAGGAATCACAAGTAGATTTGGGCTGAAAAATAGATAGGTTTAAGGGAGTAGGATGGATATTCGAGGTCCGGGAATAGTGCAAGAGCAAGAATAGACACTAAAAGGACTCTGGAGAAAAAGGATGAGGGTATAGGATCATGGTGACGGTGACCTTGGAAGATCGATGGTGATCCGAGAAGTGCTAGATAAGACCAAGAGAAACAAGCTAAATTAGAGAACCTGCAAGAAGAAAAGTTGATAGAATGGGTTGATAATGGAGTTCTAACCATTTCTAGACCTGCAAAAGGTTAGATGCAAGAAATACCGAGATAAAATGATAAAATTTGATTAAAGAAATAAAAAATGATAAAAATATCACAAATTCTGATCACGATTGATGCGAGCACATTCCAAGGAGGTCCAGGACGTCTATAATTGCTTCTAGGAGGCTCAGACATGAGATATTGTTCACAAGTCACAAGGAAGCTTCAAATTCACATGCATTTGATGATGAATAGAAAGAAAGCATCCAACTTTATAGGGTCGACAGTGACTAAGCTAGGTTACCGCCAATTGAAGGGAAAGTTTCCCCAATGGGAGGATTTTTCTACCTTTGGCGTGATTTCTATTTTTTAGAGAGTTGTCCAAATTCTTTAAAGCATTAGGCCTAAGAGGTTTTAGGATGAGGTGTAGGTGAGTTGGTAGTGGAGATAGGTTAGAAAAAGCATAGGGTTGCTAAATAGGAAGTATATTAATGGAAAGTTATGGGTATTGGAATGAATTAATTAAATGTTAATTAATTAATTAATTTTAATAAAGATTGATACGGAAAAGATAAATAGGAATTTAAATAAAACTAAGGGAGATTAATAAAATATGCATACGTGGGTGACGAGCATAGATACCAAATTTATGTGTCTACAAGAAGCTAAGTTCAAATTCTTGCGTGAGACCGGAGGATCTTACTTGCGCATTATACCATTATCAATAAAGATTTTGATAATAGAATTGGATTTAGAGCACCTTCCCATGGCTAGCTAAACCCCCACTGCGTGCGAGAGGTAGTAGCAAGTGTGGAGAAATATTGTGGACCTTACGGAAGTAATGCGAGAGAGGAAACACGACACAAGTTTAATGAAGTGCGAGAGAGGGAAATGGTGAAACAAAGGGAGATTGAGGATTCAATGGAGTTGACGAGAGAGATGGCTCACAAATAATTTTAAGCTCTCGTAGAAGACAAGGAGCCACATCATCTGACTCTCCCAACATTGGGTAAGTGCAGTATAAAATCCCCTTAAGCTTCGGATGAAAGCATGTTAAAGGAGAGAATGAGGACCACAAGCGTGCATCCGAACCTACCTAGCCACCTTACCCTCTGCGCATAGTGTAGTAGATCTAGAAGTAGTCATTGAGAAGTAGGTTAGTGCGAGATAAACAAGAGGAGATGAGTAGATATCATTTTGTGTTGAATTCAGTGTCTACAGGAAGTTGAGTTCAAATTCTTGTGTGAGCCCAGAGGATCTTTATTGCGCATTATACCATTATCAATTAATATTTTGATAATATAATTAGATTTAGAGAACCTTCCCATGGCTAGCTAAACCCCCACTACATGTAGGGGTAATAGTAGATGTGGAGAAAGATGGTGGACATGACGGTAGTAATGTAGAGAGAGGAAACATGACACAATTTTAATGAAGAGAGAGAGAGGGAAATGGCGAAACAAAGGGAGATTGAGGAGTCAACGAGTTGAGGAGAGAGATGGATCATGAAGGATTTAAAGCTCTCACAGACAAAAAGGAGATGCAACATCTGATTCTCCCAAAATTGGGTAATCGCGGTAGATAATCCCCTTCAACTTCGGATGATAGCATGTCATAGTAGATAATGAGGACCACAAGAATGCATGTGAACTCACCTAGCCACCTTGCCCTTGTGCATGGTGTTCTAGATATAGAAGTAGTCATTGAGAAATAGGTTAGTCTAGATGAGAAAGAAGAGATGAGTACATATCACTTTATGTTGAATTCAAGAGATAAAAGTAGTAGCACACCCATGATGTCACATTCAAAGCATCATTATTTTGGAGTTCAATTGCAGGATTATTTTTAGGCACATCATCAAGATAGAGTGTCGGCACACAGACTGTTGGAATTACTGCAGTAGCATTTGTGACCATGCATACCATTGGTATCCAGTCTAGTACCACAACTAGGACATAAGGAAGTGTCTCAACTGGACCACATCCCGTAGTAGGGGATCGAGAGGATCAAGCGATTAGGAGAAAATACTGGTGGAGGTTTGGGTTATAGATTTGGTTGATAAGGACTGTAACCACCTAATCAACCACGACATCAAGAACCATTCCAACTGATACCTCGGTGTATTTTGATATGTCTCTTTGTTTACCATAGTATAGGGGATTGAATATGTTAATTATAGGATTAAAGAAAGTTTTATATTTAAGTTAATCTATTATTAACAGAGAATGTAAAAGCATGCAATATTTTTACACATGGCTATTTTTATAATGTAAAGTATGCAAGTTGTTTTTATGAGCATGCCTATTATTAGGAAGGTGGATGGGCGGTGAAGGGAAATTCCTCACCCCTATATATATGTGATGTGTGCCTTTGTAAGAGATGGCCATGGATGTGAGAACGTGAATGTGAAACAACAGAGCTATGATGTTGCAACACGATTTATGGTTTGATGCTTGCTCACATAGTCCAACACACCAAGATACATTGACTATTTTATGTATCAACTTCTATAATGTGATGAATTATGGTTTCTAATGGATAATTGTGGTTGGATAATGGTAGTTGATGTATCTGAAGATGGTTTTATAATGATGTAATTGATCTTGATTCTTGTTTATATTGATTATCTTCCTTATTATATGTGTTTCCAAATTTTCATGGTCATGATGATTATCTATGCATAAATGGTTCTTAATGATGATTATGTATGCTAACTTCCTATCAAGCATAACAAAGGAGGGACATGGTAGTTGTGTGTGTTTTAGGTGAGCATTCGAGTTCTTCTTGAATGAAGTGTCGACACCTAACTCTAGTTTGGGTAACAAAATAATACATTTTATTTATGTTTCGTGGCCTCTTTCAATTTTTCTATCAAGATGTTACATGTAGACTATGTATCAAATGTATTTGGAGAGTATTGAGAGTTGGGTAGAATATAGCCAAGACATGTTTGCATATAGATATAACATTAGACATGGATTCAATGTGTGAAAGTGGTGGAAGATAATCTTTATGGCTTCCTGTATGAGAAGATTTTCATCTTTTTCCCATTAGAATTATACCAATGGTTGGGAACTTACACATCAAACATAATTTACTACCCAAGAATGAGGGTTTGGATGCAGAAGACTATCGACTCTTATTTATTCAAATAAAATTTGGACTAGAGTTGTGGACCATTGGCAGGAACGCGTGCTACATAATTATACTCTGGAGTACACAATTTCCACATATTTATGTCTAGAGGGAGTAGATTTCAAGTTATTGTGTGAGACTAGAGGATCCTACTTACATGCGATATCCCTATCTGTTAAGATCTTGATGATAAAATTGGGATTGGAAATATTACCTATGGCTAGCTAAATCTCCACCGCATGCAGGGGAAGGAGTAGGTGTGGAGAAGGATGGCGGCTTTGGTGGAAGAGATGCAAAGAGAAGAGATATGACTCAAATATAATTAAGGGTGAGAATGGGAAATTGAAGCAGTGTTGTTGTCAAGAATAATGATTGTTTGCAAAGGTTTTGAGACCCTCGTAGAAGATGAGGAGCCATAACATTATGTTTTCCTAACATTGGGAAAGAACAGTAGAGAGACCCCATCGGCTTAGGATGACAGCACTTCAAAGGAGAAAATAAGGAAAATGGACGCACATCTGACCCAACCTAGCTTCCTATCCCTTGTGAAAGGTGTTCCAAATCCACATGTAGTTATTGAAGGGCATATTCGTGAAGATAAGTAGGCAGTATCCCCACGTGGAAAAGGAGATACAGGTAGATATAAGTTTATGTTAACTCGGGAAGTAAATCAAACTAAGGACATTCTCATGCAAGCATAGCAAGAATCGGTGTTTAGAAGTACTCTTGGAGGATTTTTTACAAGAGTGTCATCGGATAGAGTTTTGGAATGTAAACCATCAAAGTAACTTTATAGGTGTTACAATAGCACGAGATAGTGGGTGTCTAGTTCAGTACCACAACTAAGAAAAAGTGAGTTCATCCACAAGACCATAGGTTGTGACAGAAAAAACGGGAGGTTTAAGAGGTTCACGTCGCCACCACATGAAGAAAACCTCTATGGAGGTTCGGGATCTGGGTCTGGTCCTAATCTAAGGCGGGGTCCTCAAACATAACAACCACCTCCAAACTAATCTTAGAAAAAAACACCTCAACAACCACAATAGAAAACACCTCAAGTATTCTTTGAGATGTCTCTTCACTGCCATAGTATAGAGGTGTGGAGGATGATGTTGAGAACGTGCATAAGTGTGAGTTACTATGGAGAGAAAAGGGTATTACAGCCCCATATTGAAAGGCAAGTAAATTTTCCACCACACTTTAAGGGCATGCACATAGTTGGTATAGAAAGTATGATCCACACCATACTATAGTGGATTATGATGCATTGTACACCATGTTTTTGGCTGAATATCACATTTTAGAGTTTTAACAGCAGAGTATCAACGTGCTTAAGGACATCAAACGGGGTTTGTCAAAGATTGTAAGGGAGTATGATACGCATTTAAAAACTCTCTTTTCTAAATTATCTTATTATATTCATGCTATTCAACATGCACAGTGGTTCATTGGAGGGTTGTTGACTTTGTTTCGAAGGGCCTTGTCTCATAAGACATATGTAAACTCATGTGAAGCCTTGGAAGTAGCAGTACACGTTGAAGCGGTTGGGAATAATGATATTGAAGTGAGTCCTTTTCTTGAGGGATAGATAAAAGCTATAGCTAAGCAACAGAATATTTCATCAATTTAGCTCATGAAACACGTAGTAGTATCTCGGTGCACTAACTATGAGGTTGAGGGACATACGAAGGATATCTATCCGAGTATGACTTTTACGTGCATTATTACAGTCTTGTGAGATTTTTCACAAAAACCATGATGTCCGAAACTATCCACTTCTACAACTTGTGACTATGAAGAATGTACATGTGTATTACAACATTTGTGACATGCACACTCATGATACAAAGGATTATAGGTTGATAGATCATATTCATGAGGCATGTGAGAGTGGATTACGGTAAACCATTGTGGAAAGTATTTCTTAGGTTCAAGAAGCTCACTCACTTTGAAGGGCACAAAGGGTGAAGGTGGATATCATAGCAGAGGTCATGGTGGTAGAGGAATATTTATGTGTGGAACTTATTACACTTGTGGATCCCCATATCATTACCAATGCAAATGTCCATAGAATCTGGTATGTGCGTGATATTGTGGAAAGAAACATAAGGTTGAGGACTTCCCTAATATTTATGATCACATGTGTAAGAAAAATAAGAAGGAAAAAGGTGTGGGGATGATCAAGGTATAGTAAGTGAAGACTGAATAGTAGACACCAAAGAAGATGTTTGATCCTAAGTTACAACCTTTATTGGTTACTACTCACACAAAACTAGTGCACGAGTGCAAGACTCTTAAAGATAAACCACTCATCAGAAGAGAAGATGTCATATATGTCATGTATGCAGATGCATCTCATCGAAGGAGGTCTACCAAGAGACTATGGGAGTCATTAGAGATCTGGTGAGATTCAATGTTTTAAGGAGAATGCGTGAGAGAGATAATCCGTGAATAATATTGAGCTTCTAAAGAAGGATGTAGATGTTATGAAGGAGGTATGTAAGATTTTATGGAAGGATAATATCATCCCAATGCTAGGAGAATGGTTGCACGAGAAGGTACCACGTGTAATATTTGAGCACGAGTGATAAATACTTCATGCAAATCTTCCACCACATAACGATGAGTATGAAAAATAAATCACATTGGATGTCGTGATTGATGGTTGGTTGGTGAGTAACATTTTTTTATTGACACAGGCACTAAGGTGAATGTCTTGCCATTATATGCATGGAATCATATGGGAGACCACCATTACAACCATCTTCTAAAGTGTTGTATATGGCGAAAAATATGAGATCCATGCCTATTGGGGTTTTAAAGAATGCTTCAATTACCATTCAAGGAGCCAAGTTTGCTTGGATATTTTGAAGTATTAGAATTGGCTGAGGTAGAAAATTTACAACATTATTTTGGTGTCCTTGGTGTTATGCAAACAATGTTTACATTCACTTCAACTAGAGATATATCAGTTTCAAGAATAAGAATGAGCGAGTAATCATACCCATGGATGATGTGTAAGTTGCACCCTATATTGAGCCATAGAAGTGAATAAGAGATGAATAGGATTTACACGCATAGAGTATGCAATCTTGATAATGTAGAGCCTTCTAAGAAAGGTGTACTTCAAGTAGGAAGACACGTAATCAATTAAGCGACACAACCACTAGTGTTACTTATGATAACCTGGGCCCATGGCATGTATGAAATGGTCGGGTGTGAGATGAAGTGGAGAGTAATCATAATGATTAGACCGTGCGTAGTCGAAATTTGGGTAAAACTCAATTACCTAGCTATACATGTGAGGAAAATCTTGAATATTTCTTGTGAGCCATGGAGAAACAATGTAAAAATAAAGGTGATAGAAGGAATATGTTGGTTTATACGTTGTGTGGAATGGAAGCACGTTAGTGGGCGACACACAAAGATAAATTTTGGGCTAGTGAGAAGAGAGAATTTCCTTTTCAACAAGGTTCACTCGAACAATGTGCCTACACTTATCTAAGAGTATGATGGAAATACTCCTACTTTGGTACCCGTTCATAACTTTGAGAGACAAAGGGTACAAGGTCGTGAAAGCTTTACCACTACCCATGTGGATAAAAAGTTCTATTCCACTCTCACGCAGATGCATGCACTCATGGTATGTGCATTATAAGCTCAAACAAGCAACGACAAGTGACATGATATGGTGAAGGTATTTTTATCACCAAATCACCGAAGCCCCGAATGACCTGAGTGTGAATGTGAAAATCGGTGTGATTAGGTAAAATGGGATCACCTCTCAAGTTGTGAAACTTGCAAGATTTATGTGAAACTCAGGAGAAGGCCAACTTCCTCTTCCTAAACTAAGCACTACACTACTCCTAATGCAAGGAAAGAAACTAACTAAACCTATACTAACATTATAGGGGATTAGGGAGAGAGATTGCATAAAATAAAACCTATACTAGAAGTGGTGATGCACTAAGAATGGGTTTTACTAGACAAATTTCCGGTCTTCTAATGAATAAGAATAAACATCGAAGGATGAACATGCATCACAAACCCAATTGCATACAATACTTCATTCCCGAATAAGCACAACAACTTCCAAAACCTGCAGTGGACACCAAAGGTTGCACAATATACCTGCAAACATGAGAGAGGAAAAAGAAGTAACAAAAATGATGCAAGGACAGATAATTAGTCACAAAACATAGTTTTTATTACTCTAAGCACATACACAGTGCATCATTACAAAGAAGAAGAGGTAGAAGTTGTCATTACAATTTTCAGAAGGAAGGCTTGAAAGCCTCTAAATTCACAACAACTCAGCTTGTGAAGAGAGGGGAAGCTTGGAAAAAATTGTCTAACCCTTTGAAATAATGCACCCCTTTACATTTTATAGCATTGTTGAGTGTGTGAGAGAAAGAAGGAGAAATCCTAGATTCTAGGTAAAATTATAGCAAATAGTGGAGGCCATGCTTTTCCCATGTTTGACTAGAGCCCTCCATGCTTACTTTTCTCATCAATTGAGCCCGAAGAAAAATATCCGCCATTATACCTCCATAAATTAAAAAATTTAAATGCCCCCTCCCATTATTTAAAAATAATATTTTAATAGATTTTTGAAGGGCACCTCGACGTGCTTTGGGGGTTTATGGTTTGACTTGGCAGAGAGCTCAGTCATTGGATGGCCAGCTAGCTTGTTGAGCTGGTTGGCAAGATCCTCCATTTACATCCAGAGTGAGTTCTTCATTCTTCATGGTGGGTTCCTTGTTTTAACCACCCCGCCGAGTGCATTGGTTATGTCGACACGTTTTACATTGACCAAAGTTTCACTTGTCTCAGTGACCACTTTGTTAGCTCATCACCTACCCTTGTAAGCTTTTGGTGTGGTGATCTCTACGTATTCAGCGATGCTCGTAGTGTTGCATTGTTTGGCGAGTCTATGTTGGCAGGTTATTTATTTCTCGTGCCCTCCATTATACATCAATCGGCTCAAAAAATGGGCAACCAAGTTGGCGAACACCTCGGTGCCAAAATCAACATTCACCATGTTGTTAATGCCTCGACCAGTTCCTTGAGAATCGATCCAAATTCACCACACAAATGATGTACTTTAAATCTACTTGTCAAATTCACACGACACCTACTCCCTGTCGACTTGACAGTTGACACGGGATTCACATTGACCAATCTTCTTGGAAACCAACCACTTTGCATTGAACAAACAAATTAGGATTTTTGGATCTAACTCACCGCGAATACAACGAGCTTCAACCACCTTGAGAACTTCGAATTCTGAAAATCTGAAACTCCGAATTTTGGAGTTTCAGAGTTTCAGGCTTTGGGATTTTCTTCGAACCTTCGTCAATTAGCGCCCGAATGCCCAAACTCCAATGCATCATTTCCTAAAATCCAAAAATCCTCCTCTCTGAAATCCGAAGTGCGTCCCTTGCTTCGGTCTTTCGCTATCGATCCCTGAGTTATGTTTCTCCAAAATAGTGATTCACTCTAAGTTAACATTCTGCCAAGAATGAGCCGACTCCAACCGGGTGATTCAAATCATAGCTCATCCTCGTCGTATTTGTGAGGATTCATTCCATGGAGCTTCCTGGACCGATCAACGTGGCAAGCCCGAGTGAATCATCTAATACATTGATGATCACCAAGCCCCTTCTGGGCCATTCCAACTTGTTACACCATCACTGGAAGCTCAACCAAACCTGGTTCGATCCTATACCTTTTGCATCACCTCAACATCAACTCGGCCTTTGACGTCTAAAAAATGAATCACCTCTCTGCGACAAGGTTGCCTTCGAACCACTTCTCCCTAGCACTGGAACGTGTGTAATGTTTCAACTCACCCTAAGCTTCCCATCAAGCTAAAAAATCCTGAGTCGTTCATTCCACTTCGCTTAAAATTTCCTTGGCTTGATCCAAACTCATCGATAATTCATTTTAGCTCTAGATTTCACGTTACAACCCCTACGCCCTGACAGTGCATCCGCTTTGTCATGCACCGAGCTCCTATACCCTAACCTGGCTCATCATCAATGTGAATCTCGAGCTTCATTTCAACTCCTCTTACCTTGCTTCCTTCAGAAATGGCTCAACATGCCCGCCAAAATACTTTTCAGGCTTGAATATTGCCTTAGTCCTATCTCAGGACCCCTCAAGTTTCCTTCCTCGCATGAGACGCTGGTGAACTCAGCCCACCATGGCTACACTATCGATCCATTATCCTCTTCTTGTCACTTGATACCAAGCCATAATTTATTTATTTGGTGATTTTATTTCCCGAACACCCTTCTTAGCTTAATAGGTCAAATCTTCATCGTGTTGCGCCAATGTCCGAGTTCGTCCTTTTGAGCTATGCAGCCGAGTTTTGAACTTGACCTATACTATCCCTCTAATACTTCAATATGACGATCCCATAGTCATTCAAGATTTGACATTTCATGGCTCTAATGACTCGAGCCCCTGAGCTATTCGTTTCAATGCCTGCCTCACTCAACATGTCTAAGCATTGAGCTCAAACCGAGCTCCCAATGTAGCTCAACCCTCATTCCTACGCACATCCTAAAAACACAACTTGGTCATGCATAACCAATCCCAACCGAACCTTTTTCAACTTTGACTATCCCGATTAATAACTCACCGACTTCAAGTGATGTGGCTCTAACAACTTTCCTAGGACTTTCCTCAGCTTGGCCATTAAGTCATGACAACTCGACTCTCATAAAAACATCTCAATAATCTACAACTCGCCATTTAGCTTGGTGACCTCATTTTTTCTCAACGTTACTGACTGCTTTTTATCTTCATGGTCCCTCTCTCAAAACCAAGAAGATAATGTGAGCACAATAAAACCCTTTAAGCATGATTTATCAATTTTAATCATTTTTTTCTCGTGTTAGATGAATGTGGGCCCACCAGGAAAAATTTTATCACTCAGAGACAACCTTCAACCTCCAAGACCCAAAAAAGGGAAGGATAGTTCAAGATGATTCTAAAACTTCCTGAAACGTCATAAATGCACCCTAAACAAATTTTACCTGAAATGTCCTGGAATTCTTCATGAAACCCCATTTTCAATCCTAGAGCACAATAGGCCCCCGTTGTCTAATTTTTCCCCAAAAGGAAAAATTGGATAACAGAGATATTGTCCATACCTTTGATTTTTTTTTAATAAGCCACCTATAAATGAGGCTTTTCAGATCATGAAGTGCATCACATTGAGGGATAGCACAAAATCAAAAGAGTTCATGCTTTGGTTAGTTGGAGAGCCTAATCCCAAGGCACACATGGATACACTAGAGACAGACGAGATGCAACTAAGTCATGCCTAGAAAGACCAAGATAAAGGGAATTTAGTCTACCTTATTGATGATGAAGAGGTGGAGAATTTGGATGTTTACCACATAAAGGGTGTGCATGAGGTATTGGATACCGTAGATGAAAAGTCACGCACATACCATGCTCTAATGAATACAAAGAAGGTCAATATCAAAAATAGTGATGTGCCTAAATAGGCCATCGTTGGAGATTATTTGTCATAACATGAGGTAGCAAAGAACATTGATCAATTGCGTGACTTCTAGGATTTTTTCCCATTAGGTTACCATGAGTTGAAAGGATTCCACCCCTCAATAGGAGAAATCAATATTAATCTAAAAGAAGGTGTGTGCCTGGTTCGAAGAGGCCTTACAGGATGAAATTGAACCTACGCATGAAGGTGAAAGAAGAAATAGACAAGATGCTTAAGTCTAGAATCATTAAACTTATTGAGGAGTCTGATTGGGTTATCCCGATGGTTATTAACATAAAGAAGGATGGGCATATCAGTATTTTTGTAGACTATATGGACCTAAATGTTTCATGTGTCATAGATCCTTTTCCTACACCATTCACCAAATAAATACTCAAGGGAGTTTCAGGAAAGATATCTACTCCTTTACTTGATGGGTTCTTAGGTTATCACCAAGTGGGCATTGCATGTGAGTATCAAGAAAAAACTACCTTTGCCACTGAATGGGGAAGTTTTTCATGCACTATGATGTCATTTGGATTAAATAATGTGCCGGTGGTATTCTTTCGTATATTTGTGTAGGCTTTTCATGACTTCATTCAAAAGTTCTTGTAGGTGTATCTAGATGATTGGAATATATATGGGTTGGTTAAGGATCATTGTGATAATCTACGGCTCCTGCTCAAAAGATGCAAGTAGTTGAGCATCTTTCTTAACATTAAGAAGTGTATTTTTGCTACACCCTTTGGAAATTTTCTCAGGCACATCATTTGTAAGGATGGATTTTTGGTGGATCCCACTATGATTTTGGAATTGGAGAAACCTACCAACAAGAGTTAGGTGCATGGATTTTGGGACATATTGTTTATTGTAGAAAATTTATCAAGTGATATGTAAAGATTGCTACGCCCTAGAATAATTGCTCAAGGCCAAGGGAAATTTTATTGGGTTGACGCATAATAGTAGGCATTTGAAACATTGAAGTAGAAGCTTACCACTGCACCAATCTTGTGTTTCCCTTCATGTAATGTAACCTTTCCATGAACATGTTGATGCCTTTGGTATAACTATTGGTGTAGTCTTGGCACAACCTATAGAGGGTAATGTGGATTATCCCATATTCTTTGCAAATAGGAAGTTGACACCAAAGATAGCATAATTATAATATAAAAGAGCACGAGGCTTTGTCTATGATCTATGCACTTCACAAGTTTTGACAGTACTTACCAGCCATCTCATTCATCTTTTATACAGATCATATGGCATTGAAGTACTTGGTTAACAAACATATTTTGTAAGGGTGCATCTACATGTGGATACTTATTTTTCGGGAGTTTGATTTTCAAATTATAGTTAAGCCAGAAAGAGTAACTCAATGTCTGATAATTTATCAAGAATCAACTCTAGAGAGTACATGCAGAGTATTGAGGACACGATTCCTAGAGCACATTTGTTCAGGTTGAATCACACGCCATTAGACTTGGAGGAAAAACTATTATTTTTACACACTTTGGACTCATGCCATAAGGGATGAATACATTGGAGAAGAAGCATCTTGTTATTCAAGATGTTCCTTATTAACTCATTTGAGGAGACTTTTATAATTTGGGTCGCAATGAGGTCTTCCACATGTATGCTTTAGAGCATGAGCGCGAAGAAATTATGGAGGAATCTCATGGTGGTATTGCACAAGGAAATTATGCATCAGATGCAACTATGTGCAAGTTCCTTCAAGTTAGCTTATGGTGGGAGACTCTATATAAGGATACGAAGGCTTATGTTAAATCATGTGATCATTCTCGGTGACTCGGCAAGCCCGGGAAATAGAGATGAAATTTCGTTGCGACCCATAGTAAGCGTGGAATACTTTGAAAAGTGGGCTATTGATCTTTTAGGACCTATTGCACCACCCACACATGGGACTGGATCGTGTTACATAATTACATGTACTGATTATTTGACCAAGTGGGAAGAGGTTGTACCTACGAAGGATTGTACTAAAGCCACAGCTACAAGGTTCCTTTGGGAATATATCATTAGCATGTACAGCTTGTCCATTAATCTTAACCAGTGATAGAGGAACTCATTTCTTAAATGAGACAATCAAAATTATATTGGATAAAGTTATCATGGCATGCCATAAAAGCACCCCTGATCAGCCTCAAGATAATGACATTGCAGAATATTTCAACAAGGTCTTCGGATAAACTTTGACAAAGATTTGTGATGTTGGAAGGAATGATTGGGACAATAAAGTATCAACTATACTTTGGGATTATAGCACCACATATAAAATCTTGAACAAGGCCACACCCTTTTATCTAGTGTTTGGCACAAAGGCGGTCATACCTATGGAATTTTTATTACCATCCTTGCATATTACGTGCACAGTGGGTTTGTCGCATGAAAACATTTTTGAAGAGCGCATTGATAAACTAATGCAACTATATGACCAGCATGTAAATGTGTGTTGGAGCCGAAGACTAAGAAGGAATGATGGAAGGCTTGGCATGACATGCATATCAAGAGCAAGTTCTTTGTAGTTTGAAAAATGGTGCTTCGTATGACTCCAAGTTTTGCACCACCTTAGGAAGTTGAAGGTGCATTAGTTGGGACCTTTTGTAGTAACCAAGATACTTGAATCAGAACATGTCAATTGTAGGTGTTAGATGGCACCATGTTTCCTAGTTACTTCAATGGGAGTAGGATGAATCCCTACTATAAATATGTTTCTTTTATGTTTTGTAATAAGGAAGTATTGTCATTTAGATTAGATTTCCATTTCATGTCTTGTTTTTCTTTGCTTGTTTTGTTGTAATAAGCACGCTTACGTGTAGGAAACTAATTACTATTTATTGAGATGATGCACAGAGGACCGCACATACTTTTAATGTGGGGTGGAAGAAGGTATGTATATTGAAAAAGAAAATTAGATCGATACATAGGTGCACATGGCATTAGTGAAAGGGTGGGTGCGGGGTGAATAACATAACTAAGGATGCATGAAGGTGAAAAAGGTGATACAAGTGTCCGTGTATGATGGTTTATAGGGATTCCTCAAGAGGGAATCCATGCAAGTAAAATGCGATTAGTTTAATGTAATGCGAGGGAGGAAGCAACATGATAGACTACTTGGAATGTGGCATAGAGGAAGATGGGTTGCGACACAAGTAAGTGTGCACATAAATGTCTTCAAGGATGGTAAGTAGTTGGTGCACCGAAGATAATGAATCTTGCGCACGTGAAATAAAGGCTTGGAAGAAAGTAAAAAGTACCTTAGGAGGAAAAAGGTGTTTTAAAAATGCAAAATTACTTTTAAACTTACAATGGAAAATTTTTGTTAATAAAGTAAAAATTAAGTTGGTGGAGTTTTAAAAGTATGAGAAAGATATAAAAAGGGGGAATGAGTTATTTTTACCTTACATTCGAATCGAATTGAGAAATTGAGAAACCAAGTGACTAAGTTTGACAAAGTGAATTGAGAAGTAAGAAAACCTAAGCAAAGGTGTGCAAAAGACTTTAGTGTAGATCTCATTGTGGAAATTTTGAGTGGAAATTGGAAGCACGAGTAGAGTAGGGTTCGCGGAGCTGGAAATTGAGTGGCTATGGTTCACAGTGTCTTGGGTGATGCAATGTGAAGGTTAGCACTTGAAATCAAGAGTTGTATGAGTAATAATACCTAGGGCATGGGTTGAAGTAAAATAATGGCTACCAAGAAAGCAACTTCAGCATCACCAAAGGGAAAGGGTAAGGGGCGAGGTAAGAAGATTGAAGTCGAAGACACACTCGATGAGTTATATTTGTAAATCCAATATGCACCAGATGTAATTATAGCACAATAATGTAAATTGCATCTCATAAAGTTCAAAATCGGTAAGTTTAATCACAGAGCACCAATACATAAGGTAATATTAAAAAGGATATTTTATGAGAGTTGTTGGAGAGGAATGTCAAGGACATATTGATGGATGACTCGGTGAGGAAGAATCTAGAGAAGGTAGGGGTCATGCAACTATTTTAATTTCCTTACTTCATGAAACATGCAAACATCTTCCAATGGTTAATGTTGAGGGTGCATGAGGATTATTTCTACTTCATGAGTAGGTAGATGAGGATCACATCCCGTTTGATTAGGCAAGTAACAGAGGATTAAAGAGGATGGAAAATACCTAGACCTTCACAATGATACAAAGATCGATGAATTGGGTAAAATATTACGATATGATAGAGGGGTTAGGCCATGATCATTGATAAGATCGCAGACCCTTCAACTATGGTACCAACTCAACTCGGTCATTTGTAAAGTCGGTGCTTCAAAGATGGGGAAGTTAATAAGAAGTTCCTTTACATTGTGCATAGGATGGTGCATAAAACATGATATAAAATTACATAGTTTATTTTGATGGAATCATTGAGTAGACAAAGGAGAAGATCAAGGAAGGAGAAAATATTGCATGGGGATCCATCCTTCTACTAATTGCATTCTATGAATTTTGTTTCATTGATGGACTTGAATACAATATGTGGATCTACCCAAAGACATAACCAGTCCCTTGTATTTCAATTTATAGATTTTATATGTGAATGTGTGTTTAACAATCAATACAAGGCTTGCTTAGAGAAATGGCATAATAGGATATGCTAAGCATTTGAAAATGAATGGTGCATACCATAATAGCTATTTGAAGTGGTGGGAGATCAAGAAAATTTTCTAGTAATACAACACTTTATCCTTGCAAGGTTCATTATGGTGGTGGAGAAATGGGGCCATGGTGCAAATTTTCATTTGCATTCACAACAAGGTATTTCAAGTGTGTAGTGAACATGATTACGTATGCACAAATAATGAATTTTGATGTAGACAAGGTGGATTCAGATTGGCATACTTTGTGCACCACCTTCAAGTATAACTTCAGGATCGCATAGTTGGAAACCACAAATCCAGATCTTTTAGACTGAGCCCTATAATGAATGTTACAATCAAGGGAATGATATGTAGGGTCTTTATGGTTTTGCACCTGAAGACAAAGGATGGAGAAGAAATTAAGGTATGTGACACTCCTATGCCTCAAATAAAGACAAGTATTATGTCTCATCCCGTGAGGAATCAAGAGGAGTCCCTAACAAATAAAGAAGAGGAAGATGATGTTTCACTTGATCATACACACGAAGGGAGATGCACTACAAAAGGAGGAATCACGGTGAGGTTACAAGACCTTCTTAGCCAACCAAGGTGATTCCACTAAGGACTAAGAAGGGGTGCACATGAACCCAAGTAGTATTTAGTCATGAATACTTAGAGGAGAAGGTGGCAAAGGAATTGGGCCATGAGAAAATAGATCCTCCAATAAATGTGGAGCCTAACCCAGAGAAAGAAGAAGGGGTGTTCATCAAAGAATCCTACAAAGGAAGAAACACATGTGCATGAAGAAGAAATGCACAACACTCTAGAGGATCCCAAAGAAGGTAAGGATGGAAATGATTCCTATGTGATCATGGAATACAAGGGTGTTGGAGGAGAAACCAACACAGGGCCATTTACTCCAAGGAAGCCATGGACAAAGGCAAAAGAAGTAAGATACAAATCACGGTCAATATAGAAAATTTGTTTGAATCGTAATTTTAGACAAACAAGGAGGGATCTTGTGCATGAAGAATATGTTATCTTGGAATATGCATAAGCATGAAGAAGATCCATAGTTTGAGATCATCAACAAGGCATACACCACACCGAATACGGAGCTAGGAAGTAACATAAACATGCGGACGTCATGCATCTAACTCGATGAGAAGGCATGTAATGTGTAACATCTTTGACAAACTGTTACTTTGATTACTTTCTCTCTTGACATTGCAAACTTTGACATGTGATTTGTCTTAGGAAGGTGTATTCTTTTGACTGTTGGAAATCATGTTTGTAATGAATAAATTATTACTATACAGAGATTCATTTTGTTGTGATTTTGTTTACTTGGAAATGAAGCCATTCTTCTCTGTGTATTAAAAGGTTGTGAACATGTATTGTTGTTTTCATACTTAGCATATGTTAACAACAAAACCTTGGATCAATTCCATTGATCCAAGGTATGCTTCAGTTCTTCTTACCTGATCATCTTGATAACCTGGCATTCTAAAATAGAAGGTAATGTGGGACTGAGTCTTGTTTTGGTTATAATTATGAGGACCCTTCTTCTGTGTGTCCTTGTTTTGCATCATGTTGTAAATGGTGAGCTTGAACCTTCTTGATAAATATTTTTAAGATGTTGAATAGCGTAAGAGGATTAAGGACCTATTATGGGACTATTAAGGTTAACACCTTGTCCTAAGTTATAATGTTCTATACTATTGGATTTCAACCTAAGGTGGCTAAGACCTACCTAGGACTTATTGCTAAACTACAAAGGTGACACCCTAACCTAAGTTGGTATGGTTATGGTTGAGGAGTTTGGAAAAATCCTATGGAAAATAATATTTTCCTAAAGACTAAGGTTGAATCCTAACCTAAGGATAATCTAACCTAAACTAATACTAAGCTAAAAGGTACCTAAGGGATACTTGGCAAGTGGTGAGTCGGTGGCGTCGGTTTCTAAGGCATTTATGGGAATTGATTTCTGTATTTACATCTTTAAACTACCAGTTTTGGCAGAGGCATGGGGAGTTAGGGGGATGTCTAGCTGACATCATCACTAAATGGATTTGCATGCATATTTTGAATTTAAAATACTCACCAAATTTGGATGGTGGTGGCGTGGAGAAATAAGTGGGAAACTGACAGTCCTTGCATTAAATGACCTCAATCATGGAAAATAAACCGCCTAGGAAAAGATGTAAGTGGATTTTGGAGAGGTTGTTTGGTCATTTGTTCTTTGCGATTTTTTCTCTACATGAATTTTTGTTCTTCGAACCAGCAGTTCTATTTTGGATCCAATGATATTTTTGGCATCTTTGAGCTATTTCTAGATCTGGTGGAAGATTAAGAAGGGTATAAAGTTGGAGTTGTGGAGGTCATTTTGGAAAAGGAGGACTGTGGAGGCTCAGCTGGAAATCTTCTACAAATCGATAGAATCTCTATCAAGCATGATAGGCTCTACCCATTAAGTTGTTCTTCTTTTTCCTAAATGTCTTCATTAAAAGAACTCTTCTCTTGGAAACAAATGGGTTTTTATTGTGATGTTTATTTTGCATTCATGCTTAAATTGTTCACTGTATTCTTCTAATGAGATTCACTATTTGATAAAATAGAATGTGGGTTTGTTCCTTGTTGAATATATGAGTGGATCATGCTTTAATCTTGTTGGAGCTGGAATGTTGTCAAATTTGTGTGAACTTTGTTGTCTCAGGCAAAATGCAGTTAAGGGAATACACTATTGATAAAAGATTTGATCTAATTTGTTTATCCTCTATGGGGAGAAGGTATGAAAAATGTATCTCCTACTAAATCTTGAGTTGTTTTCAGATCTTGTTGCTCCTATTTGAGTTATGCTAAAATAGATAGTCAAACTCAATGATTTTGGACTTCCTTCTTGTTTGGAAATAACAGGATTCATGTGTTACTTTTGTTGAGCTGATATGCTTTACTTATGAAAACATCGATTGGACTGTTCTGAAGTAGTTAATGGAAGTCACTGCTAAGAAGGATTACATTTTGGTTTTGTTCTCCTCTGCTTGATATTTTGATCAGACATGTTTAGCTCCTGCTTGCACTTATATAGCGTCATTTTTGTTTCTCTCACCATATGTTTGAGAAGATTTGTTAATGACCAAACTGGTCTTATATTCTGAATAAATTTACTTGATACAATCCACCTAAAAGTAAGGTTAATATGTTCCTTCAATTGAGTTGTGGAAATATTTATTGATTGTTCTCTGAATCCTTTTTGAGGTGAGGTTTTGTGCTTTAGGAGTTACCCTTATCAGTTCATCTGGTTGGATATACTGGTTTCTTGCATTCTAGTATGATGTTTTTATGACACTATAGAGATGGGATATCTAAGTTGAACTATGAAATAGTTTAGTTTTGATTATCTTAAGGAAATAAGTTGGAATGCTTTTGGTTTTACTCTTCTCCTGTGGAGCTCAATTTTGAGCACCTGTCTTTGGGTTATGTCTCTTTGTTGTTCTTCATTGTGTTTGAATATGGGTTAGGTTCCTTTCCTTTCTTACCTGAAGACTGTTCCTTTGATTCTTGTGAAGTTGGGATTATGGGTTGGCTTGGCTGTAATCTTGTATTTGTTTTCTTGACGCATAAGAATACATTATAGGTCTCTCTATCTTGAATGGAAAGATTAGGGGAATGTATTGACTGGAGCTAATAACGTTGGATGAATTGGAATGTTCAAGTTGTTGTTTGATACTTCATGTATTGTTGCTAATTGAATTCATTTGAATATCTCCTTTTAGTCATAGCCAATGCACTAATAGATATTCTTATTTATATGTTGAGAAAACTCCATCTTTGGTATCTGACTTACATGTTGCAGTAGTATATTCAATCCAATACCGATTAGTTCTATGTTTTCAATGTTTGATAAGAGTTAAAAGATCTCTTGATCGGATCTATATCAGTTCTTTTATTCTGATATGTATTTATTTTCTTAGAAAAAGAGTAATGAGATCCTAGCTCATCCTTGTTGATGACACCCTTTCTCTCTTTTCTAAGTAAGGTATTCTATATTGTTTTCTTTGATGTCTAAAGGAAGTTATTAGTTGTTCTCTCCCCTCTCATTCATTCTTTCATTATGGTACTCCTATGTTAGGAATAGTTCAGTTCAATTTTATTGGTCTAAATGAAAAGGGCAGAGTGGATAGTTGAAATTCTTAAAATGGGAATGTTATAATGGGAATATTACATCTTGGTATCAGAGCTGAAGGTTGCAGCTCTTAGACCTATTATGTCCATAAATCTGATAAAACTTAAATTTTCTTGTTAACATAAAATAGTTAGAACAAGAGGAAATGTTGCAAACAACCCACCACCTCATGGAGAAGTAACTACGCCCAAAAATGCGATGAGATCCTTATTGCCTTGTTGGACACAAGAGATCATTTGGTTGTACTTGAATAGTAAGTAATGGGCAATGAGGAGGAGGAAGAATATGTTGGTAATAACAATCATCCACCTTCTCAGTGAACAACGTTAATAGAGGAAATTTAGGCATTGATAACATTAATGCAGCCAATGCTAATGCTAATGCCAATGCACCCGATCGATCTTTGAAAATAGAAAGGAAAAGCTAGCGATTGAACTCACTAATGATATAAAAAGGATAATTCCACCCAATTTTGATGGCACTACATTAGGAGATGGAGATGAGAATTGGCTCAGTGAAATGGAGAAGTACTTTGCAATAAGGAACTTCTCAGAGAAACTAAGGCAATATGGGGAGCATATCAGCTTTCCCATGAAGCATCATCATGGTGGGACAAATGCAAGGCTAAGTTAAACATTAATGAAACAAATATTACTTGGGATCAATTTAAAAGTTATTTTAGGCAATGATGGCTGCCACAACTTTATTATGATCAGAAAATGACTAAATTTCATAACTTATCTCAAGGAAAATCAATTGTAATAGAGTAATGGGAGTGGTTTACTAAATTCCTTAAGTATGTACCTCAGTATCAAACTATTGAGAAGTTTAGGATATGAAAATGTATCATGGGATTAAATCCCATTATAGGTGGTGAAGTGGATGTTCATAGCCCAACCACCATGGAAGGGGTAGTTGAAAAATCCATAAGGCAAGAACAGAAATTGAAAGCAATCTCTGCCCATAAGAAAGAAATTACAAAGAAAAATCCAAATTCTTCATCATCCGAAAAATAAATTTGGAAGAAGTTTGGTATGAAAAATAAATTTGTAACTGAAAACAATAGGAAAACAACAACAAATAATTTTTTTGCTAATGTACGAAATAAATTTGTCAAGAACAATAATAACGGACATAAATCCTATGGGGGTCGAATGATAACTTTAAGGTCAAATAAATTTGAGCCTAAAAGGGATGTTTAAGAGGTTGTTACAATCATGGAAAGGATCATTACGCAAATCAATGTCCTTTTAAGAAGGATGACTGTAATCAATATCAAAAGATACATGTCATGCAAAGAGATGACAAAAGGCTAAAAAGCAAGTCACACCCATAGAGGTTCTAGGTAAGTTATTTGACATACCTGTAACTATACATTATGATATTGAGCTCTATCAATGTTTAATTTCTACTAAATTAGCATCGAAATTAAAAGAAAAACTGAAAAATGGATAAATCGTGGGTTGTACATTATGGAAATAATGTTGTTCATATAGTTAGTATGTGTCTTTTTGGAGCAGTCCTTGACTTGCCTAGTTTTTCCACTAAGGTTGACCTTTATGTTGCTCCTTTGGGGTCTTATGATGTAATCATAGGTGTTAATTGGCTAGCTGAGCATAAGGCAAAGGTTGACTATTTTGAAAAACATATTAGTTGTTTGGATGATCTACAGAAAACAATAGACATTTAGGGTATAAAACGTGAGATTTATGTTAGGAAATAATCTTCTATACAACTTTAAAAGGCCAAAAACAAAGGTTTCACTTTGTATTCAGTACAAATTTATTAAACAACAGAAAAAAGTAGTGACTTCTTGGAAAGGTATCCGCTATTACGAAATTCCAGTGATGTATTTCCGGAAGAGTTACCTGATCTTCCACCCAAACGGGAGTTTAAATTCACAATTGAGATCAAACCGGGAACTGAACTTATTTCCAAGGCACCTTATAGAATGACTACCATTGAGTTGATAGAGCTTAAGGCATAGTTACAAGAAATTTTGTCTAAACGTTTGATTAGACTGAGTATCTCACCTTAGGGAGCACCGGTAATATTTGTGAAAAAGAAAGATGGAATGCTTAGATTGTGTATCGATTATAGGATGTTGAACAAAGCAAAAATTAAGAACGGATATACTCTTCCTATAATTGATAATCTATTTGACCAGATGTGTGGTGCATTAGTGTATTCTAAAATATATCTTTGATCGGAATATCATCAGTTACGAATAAAGGATGAGGATATTCATAAAATAGGTTTTAAAATAAGGTATGGACATTATGAATTCACAGTTCTACCTTTTGGATTAACGAATGCACCTGTAACTTTTATGAATTTAATGAATAATATTTTTCAAGAATACTTGGAAAAATTTGTGCTTGTATTCTTGGACGATATTCTCATATACTCTAAAAGCATCAAGGAACATCATGAGCATTTGAAAGTAGTTCTAGAAATCTTGAGAAAGAGAAGGTTGTTTGGTAAGTTGTCCAAATGTTCTTTCTATGACATGGAAGTGCACTATTTGGGTCATGTCATAAGAAAAGATGGAATAGTGGTAGACCCTCTAAAATTGTTGTAATAACTGAGTGGCCTGCACCAAAGAATGTACATGAACTTAGAAGTTTCATGGGTCTTATTGAATACTATATGAAGTTTGTTAAAGACTTCTCTAAAGTTGCTTCACCAATAACTTCACTGGAGAAAAAGGATAAGAAATTTGTATGGATAGAAAAATGTGAATCTACATTTAAGACTTTGAAGGATCAGTTAACATCAGCACCTATTTTGGATGTACATGATCCTAATGGAGACTTCACTATTGTAACGGATGCATCCGGGGAAGGTCTCGATGGTATATTGTTACAAAAGGATCATGTTATAGCTTATGAAAGTAGAAAACTCAAGTTACATGAGCTGAATTATGCTCTGCATGATCTAAAGCTTTCTATCATTGTTCATGCACTTTAGGTATGGAGGAATTATCTTCTTGGTAGACCTTTTGAACTAAAAACTAACCATCTTGGGTTGAAGTATATTTTTACTCAGGTCAAATCTAAATGCAAGACAACGAAGATGGTTAGAATTTCTATCTCAGTATGATTTTGACATAAGTTATATTAAAGGAAAATAAAATAGATTTTCGAAGCTCTAAGTCGTAGGAAGCACATTTATACTCTTATAACATTGAGAACTCGGTTTAAGGATGAACTAAAAACTATCATGGAATCTAATTCTTATTTTCAACAAGTAAAGACAACACTTGCTGCGAGATCCAAATGATGTGAGATATAAAGGTTTTCACTTCGACAATGAAGGAATCTTGTGGTTTGAAAATAGGGTATACATACCTTGTTTAAATTATTTAAGAAAGAAATTATTAGCTAAATTTCACAATTCACCTTTTTAGGGACACCCTGGCATTACAAAAATGTTTGTTGATATAAAACAACAATATTTCTGGAAAGGGATGAAAAATGATGTGATTGAGTTTGTGACACACTTTAACTTACAATGTCAATGTGTTGAAGTTGAGCATATGCATCCAACTATTTTATTATATCCTCATAGCATACCGCAGTATAAATGGCAAGTGATAAACATAGATTTTGTTCAATGGTTGCCTATGTCAAGAAATAAACACGATATTATTCTAGTGGTTGTTGATAAACTAACAAAGGTAGCTCATTTTATTGTTGGTAATCTTAAGGATGATTCACCTGTTTTAGCAAAAATATTCATGCATGAAATTTTCAGATTGCATGGAGTACCTGAGTTGATCATATCTAATAGAGACCCAAGGATGACATCTAGATTTTGGAAAACTCTTAATGTAGCTCTAGGGACTAAGCTAAATTTTAGTTATGCATATCATCCAGAAATGGATGGACAGACTGAAAGAGTTAATCAAGTTTTAGAGGATATGTTACGAATGTATTACATGGATCAACAGTATAAATGGGAAGAATATCTTCCATTAGTTGAGTTTGCTTATAATAACACATATCACGCCTCTTTGAAAATGGAACCTTTCGAAGCATTATACGGAAGGAAATGCATAACTCTTATTATCTAGAACAACATTGAGGATAGAGAGGTAATTGGACCTGAAATCCTTATGGAAAGGGAACAGCAAGTTAAAATGATTCGTGAACGCTGAAAGAAGTTCTTTGACAGGCAAAAGAGTTATGCAGACTTAAAGTGGGTTGATAAGAAATTTGAACTTGGTGAGAAGGTCTTTCTTTAGGTTAAACCAAAAAGAGTTCTATAACTTTTGGCAAGGTTGCCAAGTTATCACCTCGTTATGTGGGACCTTTTGAAATTGTTGAATTTATCAACCATGTAGCTTATTGTTTAGCTTTACCTCTTACTTTATCACAAATGCATGATGTTTTCCATATTTCTCTACTTAAGAAATACGTTTCATATTTATCACATGTGTTAAATTGAATTCCTTGTAGGTCCAAGACCCAAGAATAATCGTGGTTAAACCCATATGAGTGTTGGAAACTTGCTAGTTACACTTAAGAAATCGTGAAATAAGTCAATGTAAGGTCTAGTGGGATCAATTTAATGAAGAGAGTGCAACCTAGGAAAATCTTGAAGATATGAAAACTACTTTTCCATACTTGTTTGAATAGAATTGATTATGTGGACTAATAAAATTTTAATATTATATTCATGATATGTCAATAAAAGTACCAGTTTTGGGAAGACATTACATTATTTAAAAATGGACAGCTACTTTAATGTTGATCATGGAATTTGAAAAATTCTAGTTTTGTTTTGAACATATGAATGGAAGTATAATAAATTGATTTGTCCTTGATGCAAATTGTTTGACTAATTTAATCATCGGGATGTTGATTCTTTTTTAGGAAGTATGTAACATCTTTGACAAATCACATTACTTTGACTACTTTCTCTCTTGACATTACAAACGTTGACATGTGATTTGTCTTAGGAAAGTGTATTCTTTTTAACTATTAGAAATCATGTTTACAATGAATAAATTACTACTATACAGAGATTCATTTTGTTGTGATTATGTTTACTTGGAAATGAAGCTATTCTTCTCTATGTACTGAAATGTTGTGAACTTGTATTATTGTTCTCATACTTAGCATATGTTAACAAAAAAACCTTGGATCGCATCCATTGATCCAAGGTATGCTTCAGTTCTTCTTACCTGATCATCTTGATAACCCGGCATTTTGAAATAGAAGGTAATGTGGGACTAAGTCTTGTTTTGGTTATAATTATAAGGACCCTTCTTCTGGTGTCCTTGCTTTGCATCATGTTGTAAATGGTGAGCTTGAACCTTCTTGATAAATATTTTTAAGACGTTGAATAGCGTAAGAGGATTCAGGACCTATTACGGGACTATTTGGATGGCGGTGGCATGGAGAAATAAGTGGGAAGCTAACAATCCTTGCATTAAATGACCTTGGTCATGGTAAAGAAACTACCTAAGAAGAGATGCAAGTGGATTTTGGAGAGGTTGTTTGGTCATTTGTTCTTTGCGATTTTTACTCTGCATGAAGTTTTGGTTCTTCGAACCAACAGAATTCTATTTTTGATCCAATGATATTTTTGGCATCTCTGAGCTATTTCTGGATCTGGTGGAAGAATAAGAAGGGTAGAAAGTTGGAGTTGTGGAGGTCATTTTGGAAAAGGAGAGACTGTGGAGGCTCGGCTGGAAATATTCTACAAATCGATAGAAGCTCTATCAGGCATGATAGGCTCTACCCATTAAGTTGTTATGATTTTTCCTAAATGTCTTCATTAAAAGAACTCTACTCTTGGAAATAAATGGGTTTTTATTGTGATGTTTATTTCACATTCATGCTTAAATTGTTCATTGTATTCTTCTGATGAGATTCATTGTTTGATAAAATAGAATGTGGGTTTGTTCCTTGTTGAATATATGAGTGGATCATGCTTTAATCTTGTTGGAGTTGGAATGTTGTCAAATTTGTGTGAACTTTGTTGTTCTGTGCAAAATGGATTAAGGGAATACACTGTTTGATAAAATATTTGATCTGATTTGTTTATCCTCTATGGGGAGAAGGTATGAAAAATGTATCTCTTGTTGAATCTTGAGTTGTTTTTGGATCTTGTTGCTCCTGTTTGAGTTATGCTAAAATAGATAGTCGGACTCAATGATTTTGGACTTCCTTCTTGTTTGGAAATAACAGGATTTATGTGTTACTTCTGCTGAGATGTTATGCTTTACTTATGAAAACCCCTGTTGGACTGTTCTGAAGTAGTTAATGGAAGTCACTGCTAAGAAAGATTATGTTTTGGTTTTGTTCTTCTCTGCTTTGATATTTTGATCAGACATGTTTATCTCGTACTTGCACTTATATAGCGTCGTTTTTGTTTCTCTCACCATATGTTTGAGAAGATTTGTTAATGACCAAACTGGTCTTGGAGTCTGAACAAATTTCCTTGATACAATCCACCTAAAAGTAAGGTTAATATGTTCCTGCTATTGAGTTGTGGAAATATTTATCGATTGTTATCTAAATCCTTTTTTAGGTGAGGTTTTGTGCTTCAGGATTTACCCTTATCAGTTCATCTGGTTGGATATACTTGGTTTCTTGCATTTTAGTCGATGTTTTTATGACAATTTGGAGAGATGGGATATCTAAGATGAACTATGAAATAGTTGAGTTTTCATTATCTTAAGAAAATAAGTAGGAATGTTTTCAATTTTACTCTTCTCTTGTGGAGCTCGATTTTGAGCACCTATCTTTGGGTTATGTCTCTTTGTTATTCTTCATTGTGTTTGCATATGGGTGAGGTTCCTTTCCTTTCTTACACAAGACTGCCCTTTGATTCTTATGAAGTTGGGATTATGGGTTGGCTTGGTTGTAATCTTGTATTTGTTTTCTTGGATGCATAAGAATACATTATAGGTATCTCTATCTTGAATGGAAAGATTAAGGGAATGTATTGACTAGAGATAATAACGTTGGATGAATTGGAATGTTCAAATTTTTGTTTGATACTTCATGTATTGTTGCTAATTTAATTCATTTGAATATCTCCATTTAGTCGTACCTAGTACACTACTGTAGTTGTTCTTATTTATATGTTGAGAAAACTCCATCTTTGGTATCGACTTGTATGTTGCAGTAGTATATTTGATCCAGTACTAATTAGTTCTATGTTTTCAATGTTTGATAAGAGTTAAAAGATCTCTTGATCAGATCTATATCAGTTATTTTATTCTGATATGCATTTATTTTCTTAGAAAAAGAGTAATGAGATCCTAGCTCATCCTTGTTGATGACACCCTTTCTCTCTTTTCTAAGTAAGGTATTCTATATTGTTTTCTTCTATGTTTAAAGTTATTTATTAGTTGTTCTCTCCCCTCTCATTCATTCTTTCATTATGGTACTTCGTGTTAGGAATAGTACAATTCGGTTGTATTGGTCTGAATGAAAAGGGCAGAGTGGATAGTTGGAGGATATAACTTTATTTTCTTCTTCTTCCCAAATGCTCGATAAGGATGTAATGATTTGTTGTGTGACTACTTCCAGGTGTAAGTAAATGGAACTTATACTTTACCAAACCTGTTAAATCCAAACATAAAATGTAGGCTAGAGTTGGCTTTGAATTTGGAGGTTAGTAACTTAAATAGGAAACTCTTATTTTATGAGGTTGATGGTTCTTCCTAAATTTTATCATAGAGATTGAATGAGCTTGACCTTAGTTATTCTTTAATGAAGTATGTTAATGATGAGTATTTTGGATCATTGCTTCTTTAAAATAACTCTATTTTTGTGAATTATTAGAGATAGTATCATTCTTTGATTTAGATTGAAAGAATCAAGAAATGAACTAAATATATCTATAGTAGGAATGTGATAAGTAATTTGGATGGATTATTACTTATCTAATTTAATTCCTTATGAAATCATTGACTGAAGGTTATTTTGATTACATCATGATCTTTACTTAATGTTAATGTGATTTATCACTTTGTTCTCCCTTTCATGATTATTATTTATTTTTGATGTATCTTTTTGAGATGCTTTAACTGTTTCATAAAAGTAGAAACATTTTTATGAAACAGTTAGTTGAAAGCACATCGTTTTAATGCTTAGTGCTTATCATGCTCAGTTCAATGAACTGACCCATGCTAGAATTTTTTGCAGATGGACTTTGTAAGTGATAAAAGAAGACAAGTTATTTTATGAAGTTACTTTTGTTTACCTAAGACTGGATCTCTTATGAGGAAATATGATTCATTATTGAAATGTATTGTAAGGGAAAATTTGTATTTCTTATTGAGTTTATTAATGTTGTTTGACATGAAAGATGTCTAAAATGATTGGACTTGTAAAGTGTGTATTTCACTTTGATGAATGGAAAAGATTGAGAGTTTACTTGTACTTGATGTGTCACTCCCTTTGCGCATTTTGTAAAGGGAATTGTAAGCTTATCTTATTCTTTCTTAATCATATCTGTTTTGAACCTTTTTAGTTTGACTTAAAATGAAATAGGTGGATAGGGAATTTAATACACTATCCCTTTATTAAATGTAACTTATCAAGTTGGCATTCATAGCTGATCATTTAACTAAGTCACTATGGTTTATTAATTGATGTTAATGGAAGTGAAAATTCATTATGATATCTTGTTTAAAGTAAGAGGTTACAATGAACCCTAATTCTTAACAAGAAAGAGGAAGATGAATTACCTCTTGATCAATACCTTCATTGATATAAGATAAGTGAAAAGTAAACATGAACACTTAATAAGTAGAATTCATCTCAATGAATTCTAACATAAAGGAATCTGATTTGGAACTTAATCAAACTAGGAATGGTTGAGTAAAATGAGTAAACCTTAATGTTTGTTTGTTGTTTCGTTTTAATCAACTAAACCCTAAAGTAAGAAGTTAATGATTAAAAGGCAATCTTGATGTTTCTGCAAAACATTAACAACTCATTTATGGGTGGCAACCTTAGGGGTTAATTAAACTGGAATTCAGCAGGGTTGTTGTAATTAGACTTTAATTATGGTAAATAATTAAGTAATTAACTTCTTGCTTAGGTGTGTACATTCGATGGGGTGATTCAGGTTGGATGTTGGCACATGCCAGTGCGATCTTGTACCTTCGTGAAGATTTGGGTCTTCATGAGTATACAATGTTGCAGTTTTAATGTTGTAACACCCTTCAGAATTAGATCATCTAGATCTACATAAACTCGGACTTGATCTTAGTTAAACTCTAGGTTAGGTTAGAAGTATGATTTAGTATAGGGGTAACTCACGATGACTTAGGATAACTAGACATACGCAATCAAATTAGTTCAATTGAGTATGTCTATATACCCTTATTCACCACGAGTGGTTCTCTATACCAAACTATGTTGCTAACCTAGGTTAGGGTTAAACCTTGAACAAGTGGACTGATAGGAGTCAGTGAAGACCATTTTAGATAACAGATGAAGTGGGGTGAAGGACGTATTCTATTTGATGAGTATGCCATCTAGGAATATAAACATGAATAGTATGTGAAAATATTTGGCCAAAGTATCGCAAGCTATTGGTTGTGTTGTCTTATGTCACCTAGTTTAAGAAACGGGATTTCAGATGAATATTGGTAACAAATATTCAGATAGGTCTCTTAAATAGAACACTTTAATACCCATATAAGGGTAAAAGAAACAAGTATACTTGGTATACAATACATTGAGTTAACATGAGAGATCGGTAGTTCACCGAGTCATTTACAACTGCATATGGTTATCTATTATGAGATTTATTGGCATGGAATGTGTGTTCTAAATTATGATTATTTAGAACAGAGAACATTATTATATATTAAAAAAATCCTTGCTATAAAATCTTAAAATGGGAATGTTACATAATTCCTTGAACAAAATAGTTGATGAGGTCACACACATAAATCTAGATAAGGGGGCTACCATGAGGCTCATGGTAGAAGATAAAAAGAATAAAGAGTGTGAAGTGGAAATATTGAATAATGACATCAAGGGGGGCAAAAGTGCACCAAAAGGCCTATGACAGGCATGACCTTTGTTAAATAATATTATAGGCACATGACCCGCTTCATGTGAGTCATGCTCGAGTTGATTACAATGATGAAATGGAGTACCTTGAGTACACGATTGGAGTGTTACTTCGAATATCAAGAGTGGTGTGGGGCCATTAGCCAAATAATTTTCCAAGGAGAAGGAAAAGAACAAAGTAGACATGGAGGCCAAGATAACCAAACTTGATGCTATATTCACGTAATTCAAGGAGGCAAATAGAAAGGTGGAATTGTCATTTAATAGGTGTCGGAAGAGTGACCCTATCATTATTACGCATGTCACTAAGTAGGAGGTAAATGTCAAATAAATACGGTCAAAGCACCCAACTAATAGGATTGAGTGCACAAAATTCATGCGAGGTAGCATCGCAGAAAGGAGTTAATAAAGGCCATGAGAGACACATTGGAGCTTCGGATCCAACAATTACATCTCTTGGTTTTAGAATGTGTGGATATGCTAGAGGGATTAAGTGTTGAATTGAGTGTGATCATTAAGGAGCCAAAGGGGAAAGTGGATGAAGTACATCAAACCAAATACCAGAATATTAGAGGCAACACCTAGAAAGGCCATAGAGGATCTTGTGGAGTGGACAAATTTTCAAGGTGAATTAAACAAAGAGTTTCCAAAGCTCCTTCAACAACCCAAGCTTGAATCAACTGGTAAACAACTTGGGAGTCTTCTTTTTGGATTCATGGGATTCTTTGCATTATTATTTATTCTTTGATTCATTCATTCCTTTGAGAGATAAATTGGGAAATGCATTACCGAGAAGGGGAAATGACATTAGTGTGGGGTAATGTTGAGCAGGAAAAATGGCTAAGTACTAGCCGGGCGCAGAATTTTACGGCCACGCATAAGGGGTGCACCAGGGCGCACATGTGTAGAATGGAATAGTCTATGGAGGTTAGTGCATGAGTAGAAGAAGTTAAGGACTTAGCCAATTTTCCTAGGGGCACGGCTGAAAATGGAAAAGTAGAGGAGGAGTGTTGTCAAGCAAGGTTCACATTTAGACAAAAGAAGGATAGATTGGGATGCACACAAAAGAAGACATATTTGGGAAAATCACATGCGAGACAAAAAGAATATCATGCACAAAGCCGAGATAATTATAGGATTAAAGAAAATGCTATAGTTATGTTAATTTATTATTAGCATAGAATGTAAAAGCATGTAAGATTTGTATGCATGGATATTTTTAGAATGTAAAGAATGTAATTTATTTTTGTGAGCATGCATATTATTAGGAAGGTACATGGGTGGTGAAGGTAAATTCCCCACCCATGTGTTTTTTTATCAATGCGTCTTGTGCAGTGTGTGTGTGTGTGTGTGTGTGTGTGTGTGTGTGTGTGTGTGTGTGTGTGCCTTTATAAGAGATGACCATGGATGTGAGAACATGAATGTGAAACATTAGAGCTATGTTGTTGCAACACAAATTTAGGGTTTGATGTTTGCGCACATATTCCGGCAAAGACACCAAAGGCATTAACTATTATATGTATTGACTTCGTAATGTGATGAATTATGGTTTCTAATGAATAAGTCCGGTTGGATAATGGTAGGTTATGTATCTAAAGATGGTGTTATAATGATGCAGTTGATCTTGATTCTTGTTTAGATTGATTGTCTTCCTTATTATATGTGTTTCCAAACTGCCATGTTTATGATGATTATCTATGTGTAACCGGTTCTTTGTTATTAATATGATGATTATGTATGATATCTTCTTGTCAAGCATAAAAAAGGAGGGACCTAGAAGCTTTGTGTGCTTCGGGTGAGCATTCAAGTATTCTGAATGAAGTGTCAACATCCTAGCTCTAGTTTAGGTAATAAAAGACTACATTTAATCTACCTTGAAGACTATGTAATACATTCTTATGATTTAGCAAAGATAATGACAAAGTTACACTTACCCTCTTTGGATTAGTGGCAGGACCTTTCTTAGAAACAACATGACCCAACAATTTACCTTTATGGACTAAAAGATACACTTTTTTGGATTGAGAGATATGAAATACTTCTTACACCTAGAAATTGTCTAAGATAAACTATATGATCTTTAGCATGCTTGGAAAACATAGTTATGTCATCCAAATAGACAAGAACAATTATTAATCAATCTCTAAAATGCCAAGTCCATTACAAATTGAAACGTAGCTCCTACATTTGATAGTCCAAATGACATTTTCTTATATGCATGTGTGCCTCATTTTGTGGTAAATGTAGTTTTGAGTTTTTCTGACTCTTGCGCCATAATTTGATTATACCCAGAATAACCATCCAAAAGTGAAAAAAATTATGAACTTGTCACCATTTGTAAGTTTTTCTCCATTGATGGTAGCGGATAATGATCTTTTAAGGATTCCATGTTCAAATCTTTGAGATCTACAAATAAAATTATTTCTCCATTTTTCTTTCTCACGGGAACCAAATTAGCAACCCATGATGAATGTTTCATAGGGAAAATGATGTTATCTTTTATCAATTTATCCAATTCTTACTTCATGAGAGGCTTTATCTTTGGATTGATGGATCTTTTCTTTTGTCTAGCTGTTTTACATCTAAATCCAAATCTATTGTGTGTTGAGATAAATATGGATTGAAAACCTTTAAATCACCATAGATCCATGTAAAAACATCATCAAATTCTTAAGAAAGTTGAACAAAAGCAAGATTTTCATCTTGATTACATACCTTTCCCAACTTGAGTGTTTTGTCATTATCAATGTTGATTTACTTGTAATCTTATTTCTTGATCAGCATGTTAGATTTCTCATCTATTCACTAATCATATGTGTTAAATATGGACTCAAGAGTGACTAATCCTTGAGGTATTTTGTTAGATATCAACTGAATAATATGATTTTCATACTATTGTTGTAATTTTTCCTAATTTTTTTATTGAAAACTCAGCTTCCTCTTGTAAAAAAATAACTATTTTCTTATCTTATTTAAATACTTTATAGTTAACATTATTACCAAGGATAGAAGGCCTTACAACTAGTTTGATATGCTGCTGATTTTTTTCCTTAATGATCTAATAAGGAATGTCAACACCGAGCACCAATTACAGCTTATCTTATCTGTATATTTATTATTTTCTATAGGAATAGATTATACATTCAAAGCATGAAAATACTCCATTAAATGTCATACTCTGTTTTTGTAATATCTCAACAAATTGTTCTTGGTTACATCTTGTCCTTTGATTTGATTGACGATTAACTTACTGTCAAGCATACACCTACACTTGGCTTATCCCTCTTTTCCTTTCCCACTAAATACCATGAATAAGAGCTTCATACTCAAATGTATTGTTAGTGCAACTAAATAGAACCTTAAAGATGATAAATACTTTTCTTTTATTGGAGAAATCAACATGATTCCCCCACTTGATCCATTCCTTCTTCTTGATCCATCAAAGTATAATTGCCATAAACCTTCATCCTACTGATCTGATTTGACAAGGTTAGGAATAATAGAATTTTCTTCATGTAGACAATATGTTCCAAGACATGCCTCTTCAATATGACTATATGGATCAAAATCATGACTTTGAGTAGCCCATTCATCAAGTAATAAGTCTGGAATCCCCTCAATAAGTGTGTTTGTTTCTTGGTCAACTAGTTGATCTTCTTCATCTATGATCATATAATTGGAATTGATAACACTAGAAATATAAGGCTCTATATGAATTGTTGAGATGGGATCAGAAATTATTGTAACTTTGGTTCCATAAATTATTCTAAATAACATGTGAGACCAGTCTGATGACAAATAACCTTCAATTTTAGCCATGAAATCTCTATAAATACATAAGGAAAAATAGGGATGAAGATCAATAATGAAGACATTTTAAGGAATGGAGAAATTGGGGATGCATGAAAGGATAAGCTTAATCCTCTAATTACTCCAAAGGTTTCAGTAGGTGTTCCATCTAGATGAACTACTCCCTTAGAAAGAGGCTCATAATTCAGACCAAATTTATCAACAAATTGCTTAGGCATAATTGAATCAAAAGCTCCTTAATCAATCATGTAATTATGGACTAGATTTTTACCTATGATCAAGGAAACATAGAAAGTAGGTGGTTTTACAATTTTTTTATTGCTTGGGATTCTTTTGGTTCAGGTTTTTAACTAAGCACAAGTTTATGTGGTTCTTTGGATGGTTGGCTAGAGAGATTGAGGTTATACAAAGCTTCTTGCAAAATATCATTTTGATCGGGAAGAGACAAAGAATCTCACATTGTCATATTGACCTTAGTTTAATTCATATGATCAAGAATATTCAAATATGAGGTACTAGCCTTCTATTGTAATTTATTAACAATAGTACCTTCTTGTGTTGGTGGAGTCAAAATTGGAATCTATTGTTTATTTTGAACTCTTGTAGATTTATTTTTCTGAGTGCCTTCCTGATTAGAGACTGAAAACAACACCTTGAAATGTTGGAGAAGGATGAGAATTAGTCTTACCAGTTAGTTAATCGACTTATATTTATCATTTCTTTGATCTTGTATTTGATGTCATAGAAGTAGAGGAATGATCTAACTTCTTTACTCTACAAAAACCATCTTGTTACCAATTTAGAACTATAGCATCGCTGTGCACCAATTATGGAGAAACCTCCTACTATTTTGGGCTATCAACTAGTGAGTTTTGATACATATAAGCATTTAGAACCATAGTTTCTATATTTAGAAAATAATTGGGGAAATATTTCTAGTTATCAGATAAATTACAAGGATAACACCACTCATAGTCTTATAGAAGATTGTTTTATATTGGTACAATCTATTTGGATGAACTAGAAGTGTTAGGATTGAATGGTTGGAAAGGTTTAGTATTGGGGAACTAATTTTGGCTTTGCATATTTGGTTGGACTAGAGGCATACTATATTGATCGGGGTAGTAGGGTCTAAAATATTGTTTTTATTTCCTTTTTCAGGACACCGCCTCATTTCTAAGGTCTTTCATCACATTCTCAATATCTTTTATCATGTTCCTTAACTCTTGTAAGTCATTTGATTGGCTCAAAGGTACATTATTTTGACTTAAAGGTTGAGTAATAGGAATTGGTGCTAGAATAATTGCTATTGAAGGTATTTGAAGTCATGAAATAGGGTTGTACTTATATAAATATACATATAGGGGGGCTTGGTTCAATCTTTCCAGCTTGTATAAGACTATTTTCAGCTCTAATTGGTACAATATTTCCAGCTTGTATAAGACTATGTTTAGCTCCAATTATTATGTCATAAGCATTAGGAAGTTTCCTTCCACCCATTGATTATATCATCACTAAAATATCATAATTCAAATCCCTTATATAATAATAAATAGCGTACTCATGAGTAGGCCTTACCAGTTGTGGAATTATATCCTAGGTACTTTGAAATATGTAGTTTAAATCACACATGAGCTCTTTTGGTGCTCTCTTTTATGGTAGTCAATTGTTGAACTACTAAAAGATGATATAATTTATCTTCAATTTTCCTACAAAAAATTCTCTTAGTTGATCCCATGTCTGAAAAAATTTATTGCCAATCCCTTGTACCACTGTAATGCTTTACATTTAAAAGAGGTTGTTAATAACCTGATTGCAACATTCTATTAAGTAAGATGATAAATCGAGCATATATTCACCACATATTAATCATATCTTATGGGTGCAACTTGATTTTCCTTAGTGAAAAATGGAATAATCTTAAGGTTAAACACGAGATGTCATCATGATGAGCAATTTGTAGTGGGCTCCCATTATTGAAGGGAATAAAAACCAAATTTCTTGGGATGGCCATATTGGGACTTAGATTAGATATGGTGAAATTAGGAAGTAAAATTTTATTTTTTGGGATGGGGGGAGATTTGGTAAATGGTTTAGAACTCGAAACCTAGTCCTCTTTGATAAATTCAAAGGTAGCCCAATGAAATCAAATGGACTACATTTTAAAGATGATCTAGTTATAATTGTTGGCATGCAAAGTACACTTATCTGCTACGAAGATGTGATTTCAACTTATGGAGCCATCGGATGTTAGATGAATGTGTGTGAAACATTGATAATTTACAAAAAAATCAAATCTATAGCAAGTTACTTCGTAGTTATCCCACAAGGCGTGCACGAAACTATTTTCACAAAGGAATACACCCTTGGGGAGTGGTGTGATGTCTCCCCTTCCAACTAAAAATGAAAACTCTCTTAGGTTATGAGTGACTTGTATGTTGGAGTGAGTCTCTAGAGAGGTTTAGATCCCCTAGTGTAACACCTAAGACTACTCTACTTTACTTGAATCAACAAGAAAAATGGAGGAGGAAATAAGGGAAAAACTAAAAAAAAGTGGATACACCAAAATTTTTGACGATCACATACTTTTTGAACCACACAAATGAACCACAAGGACGATACACATCATACACAACCTAAAATGGATATGTCAATGAAAAAGTGTTTCATGTGAAGGGTTTTAATTTGTGACATAATAAATAAGGAAACAAATGGCTCGAGAGGGCGATTTGATGAACTCCACAACTTAATCTTACAAAAAATTGGTTAAGAACAATTTGTGACCTATAAATAACATATAACTACATAAATAAATTAAATTTAGAGTGTGAATTAGGTATAAAATAGTATTATGAGATAAAATCAGTTTAAAGAAATGTTATTACACAATACACCGATTTGTAGGAAGGTAGAAATAACTCCTTTATTGATCCAAGAGATGAAACAAGTACAATAGATCACTCCTAACCCTGCTCTTCCACTTTGAGAACTTAGAATAATTTCCATGATTATGAACAATAGTGTAGATATTATTTTTAGTAAGATTTCCAAATATTTTTATTTAGAATGAAGGAAGAGAAGGGGAAAAGGTGAAAAATACAAGTCTCGAAGCTCAAATAGAAAAATATGGAATTGTTAGATGTCCATTTTGCCCTTCTACTCTAGAAATAGATGATATTGCTTGAAAAGGGTGGATTTTTGTGAGGAATGAGTAATATGTGTCCAAAATACCAAATCCCATGCTTAGAAAAGAAGTTACTTGCTATCACAAAATAGTAGCACCATAGGATTTTTGGTTACAAATTCCTACTTTTTGCTAACATAGGATGATCTCACAAGTTTGAGACTTACAAAGTGAGATCAACCTCTAGATAATGTTGGTTCCTCTACCTAATCCTAATGCTAAATTACTCCTACTGCTAGAAATGAAAATATCTAATCTTATTCTAACAATCCAAGGGACTAAGGGAAGAGATACATACATGTAAGGGGAAATCCTAAGCTAAAGGGAGGTGATAACACTAAGAAAAAGGGTGAAGACACTCTAATGAGGGAAAAGGGAGAAGGAAAATGGAGAAGGGAGAGGTCAAATATGAGTGAAATAGATCCAAAACAACATTTTACCTTCTATTATCCATGAGACACAAACAAATGAACCTGCAAAGGAGAAATACATGCATAAAATACAATAGCAAGAATGGAGAGATAAGGAAATGCAAAAAAACATAAGTCATGGTTGAGAAACACCACAAAACAAATATTTTATTACTTTCAAAGTATTCACATACTATTACATGTGAAGAATAAGGTACAAGAATACATTTTGTAGTCACTAAATCATGCACTTTGAGTCAACATTTAGTCACGGTATCATATTATTATTCATATTGTTTTTGAGTGAATAAAGTACTAATCAACCCATGTCCTTTGGCCTTTTACTTTGATTTTTGTCATCACTTTTGATCCTCTGACCATACTTTCCCAATCTTTTTGTCATTCTCAATTATTCATATTCTTGATAGGGTGACCCAGGACTAGGGTGCCTCAAGCACCCTAGTCCCCTTTGGGCGCCCTAATCCTCTTTGTACTTTGCTTCCATCTTTTGGGAAATTTCTAGTCATTTGAGCTTTCCATATTTTTAGTGGTCAACCTTTTCGAGGTTAATTACAAAATTAGAACAAGAGAACCATATAAATATAAAGTTATGAGACCATAATGAGAGACCAAGCACTAAACATCTACTATCACCATCTAGAGTTGCATCCATGAAAGGTACCTAAAGCTACATTTGCATCCATCTAGCTTCATCACAAAGCACACAATGTTTGTTCATCTGCATCACACTTTATAGGAGGGGAGTATATTGTTTCCATGCACACATTTACTACTTTGTACATCTAATTATTTTCTCACTACTTCACAAAGTGTGACTAGCACAAGCGCAACCTAGTGCACGATTTGCACACACACCTATAACTACATTGGGTATGATATGTAGTGCAATGCTCAGTTAGTAATTCCACCATTGTGGTCGTTGAGGATAGTCTGACCCCTTCATATGCATCTTTATTTTTAGGTTTATGTTTCTTTGTCTAGGGTTTTATAGGTGATTCCTTATTGCAGGTATTACAGTGACATTTGACATATTCCACCAACTTTATCATGTGACAAGAAGAAAAGACAAATTGAACATCCAACAACACCTTAGAGGAGGGTTTCAGGCCATTTTTCATAGAATAGGGCACCCATATGCGCCCTTATCCCTTTCAGTGAGAACCCCGATCTAGTCAGAGAGCTCAGATATGTACTTTCTTAGGCTTCTGTGTGGTCGTTTCCTCCTCATGTTCACCTAGTTCACATTGCGGCACAATCCCGCACCTTTGTCAAATCAGCTAAGGACTCTTTAACCCTCTCTTGCACATTAGGGTTTTATATTTCTATTTACTTAGTTGCTTGAGTCATTTCCTTTATTTATTTAGTTGTTATTTACTACTTTGCATAGCATTAGATTACACTAGGATATTCCATTTTAGTTTAATCATTTTGGTGAACCCGTACTCGATCTTCACGCTCTTAGGGTCCTCATTATTTTCTTTAGTCATCATGAGTATCTCCATCAATGATTATTTTCTTGCACATCCTGATGTAAGGCATAGAGTCCAACACCTTCTTGCTACTACTCACATTCGTGTTGATATGCATCCGACTCAGTCTATCAAAATTTTGTAGATGCATTTTCGCAACACATAGCATTCAAATCTAATCTTCCTACTTGATTTAACACTTTTGACAATGATCCACCCTTACATATCATGATTTGCATTTATAATGTGGGTGTCAAGCATACTTTAATTGATAATGGATATGAACTTAATCTTTTCCTATGTCATTCCTTGAAAAGCTAGTTCTTTCGCTCGTGATGTTATTCCATCATCTCTCTCACTTTGTGCATATGATGGTTCATTTTTCCCATGCATAGGTCACATTTTTCTTCCTATCACTGTAGGGCCAAAAATCTCAACACAGTCTTCTTTTTCATTGAATTTCCAGTCTCATATAACTATTTTATTGGTAGGCCATGGCTCCATGTCATATAGGTCATTTCCTCTATCGTACATCATTGTGTCATATTCATACACGAAGGTGTTGAATATATTGTACTTTGTGACCATGATGCTTACAAATATTGTGACCGAGATCCTAATACTACTCTTCCTATTCCACACACCAATATTATAGACAATCCTCAACCTATGGATGAACCACCTCATCCGCCACCACTCGAAGGTGTTATTTATGTGATAGATGCAGTCCCTTCTACACCACTTTTTACTATTGCTGCTATGATTCTTTCTTAGAGGCATGTCCATTCTATGGATGTCGCTCTATCACTTACACCTTCACATGTACCTCCTCCATTAGCACACCCACTATTTACTTGCATGTTTTTCATGAATGATTCATATTGGTACCATATCCTATTTTATCCTACTTGCAATGACATTATATGTACACATGAGGGTTTAATTAGACTAGGCTTTACTTTTGAGGACCTCTATCCTCCACCACATGTTCCTCATCACTTTCATGGGTTTATTTGCATCACTGTCGCTTATGTCCTCTACATCTTTCACCTTACGGTCTTCCTTGCATGGGATCCCCAATCTGCACCACTTACATTAGGGTAATCATGGCTTGATTACATTGAGGGTACCCTAAATACTGATCATAGTAACATATCTTTTCCCATGCCTTTTGATTGTGTTTTTATTTGCAACAGTACCTTTCTTGGCTATACGCAAAATCTCACTCGTTTTTATGTACATGGTTTTCCAATTCCTTCATTCACTGATGAAAAATATGCCATGGGTATGTATAATTTACGTCCTCATTAGCTCGCCATGGGATCAGCTAGACAATTTTTCTTATCAAGTAACCAACGTTTATCCATTCAACTATGACCCTAAAAAATGATCTTCTAGATGAAATTACATAATTGCATTCTTCATCTTACACACTTGGGGGCATTACATTCACATAACCCCCCCCCCCCATCTTAGTATAAACACATCTCCCCTACTTATATCATCATGCATCAATATCCTAGCATAGGAATGTTCATCTAAACTTTAGAATTGACCATTACCCTATACACACTCTTGTGCTTCGATTCACACTTGACTGTTGAGGGCATCCTACACATGAACCCCACACATTGCACAATAGGTACTACACATTGTGTCTTTTCACACATTCTATGGTACATCTTGCATCTTGCATACTACATTTGGCATTTACTCTACATCATTTAAATTTTGACCTCAACACATCTACATATCTACACACCATACTAGTATTCATCATACATGTCTCACACTCTTATTTTCTACGAGTCTACCATTACATACTATTCATCCTACATATGGTTCATCTTCACATTATTAAACTATACATCGCATATCACACACTTTACACATCACATGATCATCTATCATCATCGCATATATTATATCTCCTCACACGCGTTGCACTCACTACCCAATGACGCACTCTAGTCTCATGGTCCATATTGGACTGTTGAGGGTATACATCACAAAATGGACCACATCATACTCACGCATCCACTCACATCCTATGTTTCTCATGCGACATTCCTAGGATTAGTGATATACGCCTTAGGCTATAGGGTCACTTCTTCTAGCATCATCTCATGATAAGTTACATCATCACTTTTGCTTACATTGTTTAGTGGTATATGTTTTAGGCTAAATCACAACCTCCCTTCTATTCATATTTTCGTAATATACGCTTAGGCTATGGAGTCATGCACAAGTCATCTTGATGTCATATTTCATCACTACACACTCACCACAAGCATCACGTTACACATAGTTTGACCATTTCTCGATGATGCACTCTCATTTACGATTCATTATTGACTGTTGAGGGGGCATACTAAATGAACCTCACTACATAAAATTCCATTCACTCGGGGGCACACATCTATCATCCACTTTGCATTCCATTCCATCCATCCACAACATACTACATTTTATGGTTGTATTTACTCTTGCTTGCACTTTTCTTTACATGTTCACTTTACTACACATGTTAGATAGATCTCTTGTATGTCATTATCTTTACCATACACACATGCGTGTTCATGTCCTTTTCTAGTTGTGATTGTAGATACAGAGCTTCTACATGCAACATTGATGCTTGACACACTACCTTCTAGGGGCATCCACATTCGTACACTACAGGTGTTATTGTTTCATTTTGTATTTAACACTTTTCATTACTCGTTTATACATGCTTTGACATACTTGTTATTTTTCTAACATGTTAATGGGTGCTTCATGTGTAGCATTTGTTATGCAGGGATATTTTCTTCCATACTTGTTTGTTTTTTTGTTATTGCTTGTTATTGTTTGTGGGATTTTCCCTTTGTTGTGTGTACACACTTGTTTGTTTACGGCCATGACAGCCTTGAGTGTCTTGTGACATCGTGAGTGGTGTCCCATGTTTACAACCTGCTTTTCACGGTCTATAATTGTCTTCTTGGGTGTTTACATTGTCTTCTCATGTTTTAGCTTATACATTGTTTGTTTGGCTTATACTTGTTCTCTACATGCATGCTTGTTCGTACTAACACTTGTTTTCTATTCACTTGTTTACGTGCACCTTGGTTTCTACCAAGCACATTCCCTTCCCTCTACAGGGGCACAATTTATGTAGTTGGCCCTCTTTCGGGGTAAATCCTCCTATCTCTGCGATGTTACATGCACCCCTAAAGAAGGGGCACCATTTGGGGTTTACACATGGTACCAATACATTTTAATCTATAAATCTATCTACAAGATCAGTCTACAGTCATCGTCCATGCACGCTTCATTCTAAAATTTATGAGTGGGTTTAGACCACTCTCTAAAATCCCATACACAATGGATTTTACAAGGTAGATTGTCTTTATCATTCTGGGGAGCAGTTACAGGTTGGAGGATACAACAAACTTTCCTCCCTACACTATTATGGCCAGTGGCGTCGGACCACCCAAAAAACTAGGCAGTAGAAAGATCTCATCACCAATCTCATGGAAGCGATTACATGTTAGAGAATAACACACATCTTTCTCCCTACACTTCTACGGCCACAATGGTGTGAGATCGCCCAAAAGTCACACTTCACCGACAGTTACAGGATTTCCTTTCTACACCCTTTTGTCTCATCACGGATCAGGTGCACATGTTCCTTTTTCATTTTTCATACTTCCATTTATAATATTTTTACTATATACATGCGGTTTTTACACACATATACATGTGTATTTGACTACTTGTTCATCTTCTCTTTTGCAGGTCCATCTGTATGGGAAGCAAGTAGTCAACAAAAAAATAACACACACATGGCGATTACATCACACACACAATACTAACCTTGTAAACACACTACACACATTGGCATCTACACATGTGCTTCCACCCTAGGTTCACTCTCATCACTTTTATATTTTTTACATCTTTGGTCTCCATGCTCCATATTTTTGCCACTCAACGCTTTTGTCTAGTCCTTCGCACATTTTATACATCACTCTACATCGATATCGTGTACACATCTCTATCTCGCTTTATACTATTGAGCATTCTACTAACCAACCAAAATTGGGGGCAAATATAGTCACTAAATCATGCACTTTGAGTCAATATTTAGTCCTAGTCTCATACTACTATTCATATGGTTTTTGAGTGAATAAATTACTAATTAACCCATGTCCTTTGGCCTTTTTACTTTGCTTTTTGTCGTCACTTATGATCCTCCAACCATACCGCCTAGTATGTTTTATCATTTTACATTATTCATATTCCTCATTATGGCGCCCAACTAGCTAGGGCGCCCCTGTGCACCCTAGTCCCCTTTGGTTGCCCTAATCCTCTTTGTACTTTACTTCCATCTTTTGGGCACTTTCTAGCCATTTTATCTTTCCATATTTTTAGTGGTCGGCCTTTTTGGGGTTAATTACGAAATTAGAACAAGAGAACCATATAAATATAAAGTTATGAGACCATAATGAGGGACCAAACACTAAGCATCTACTATCACCATCTAGAGTTACATCCATCAAAGGCATCTAAAGCTATATTTACATCCATATAGCTCCATCACAAGACACACAAGGTTAGTTCATCTGTATCACACTTCATAGGAGGAGATTCTATTATTTCCATGCATACATTTACTACATTCTACATCTAGGTATTTTCTTGTTACTTCACAAAGTGTGACTGTCACAAGAGCAACCTATGGCATGATTTTCACAAACATGCCTAGAAGTACATTGGGTTTTAGATGTAGTGCAATGCTTAGTTAGTAAGCCCACCATTGTGGTCATTGGGGATAGTATGACCCCTTCATATGCATATTTCTTTTTAGGGTTTTGATGCTTTGTCTAGGTTTTTGCATGTGGTTCCTTATTACAGGTATTACAACGACATTTGACACAGTCCACTAACTTTAGTGCTACAAGAAGAAAATACAGGTGAACATCTAGTGACACCTCATAAGAGGGTTTTAGGCCATTTCAGAGACCAGGGGTGATTAGATCTCAGACCAAGGTGCCCATGAGTGCCCCTATCCCTTTCCAGTGCCCCATTCTAGTCAAAGAGATCATATATGTCCTTTCTCAAGCTTCTGTGTGGTTGTTTCATCCTCATGTTCACCTGGTTCACACTTTGGCACAGTCTCACACCTTGTTTGAATTAGCTAAGGATTTCTTAACCCTCTCTTGCACATTAGGGTTTTACATTCCTATTTACTTAGTTACTTGAGTCATTTCCTTTATTTATTTAGCTTTTATTTATTGCTTTGCATAACATTATATTACACTAGGATATTCCATTTTAGTTTAATCATATTTCCAAGCTCAAATGGAGGTCTACAACTCACAACTTCTTAGGGACAATTTTGACATACTTCCTTTACATTTTAGAACATCATCCCCCTACAAATGAAATATTTTACTTTATATATCAAATGCGAGATAGAGATGAGGTAAAGAGAGATATCTTGTATTTGCACCTTCAACCACCAACAAGATGCATTGAATGCTTGAAAATAGGCATGGGTACCCTTCCAAGGCCATTCCCCTATGGTACTTTTCTTGTAGGAGAAGGAATGGGCACCATACCTCATCGATTTGGTGGTTGAGCTACTTGGTACTATTCTTCTAATGGATTTATAAGTTAAAAGTTATGGCCACTTGAAATTCAAGGTGTCACACTTCAATAAATGTGAGCAATTGAGATTTTAAATCACACCCCTATCAGGTTTGTGACCTTGCAAAACACCCTTAGGATCCGGATACGAAGGAACAAGACCGTCAAACTCGACCTGCTTTACACCGTGATAAACCCGCACATCTTTGCAAGAAACAATGCATGTCGAGCACCTCAAAAATTCGACACAAGGAGAAACACCTTTCGGAATTAGAGGTCAGTCAACATGAAACATGTTTGACCTACGCAAATGTCGTTGACCCCTCGAAATCCAACACAAAGGAAATCAGCTTTGAACGGAAAACAAGTAGCATATGACATGTAAATGTGTCATGATGTTCTAATGTAAAAGGAACCCGAAAACCCAAAACATTGGAGACTGTCGGGTTTCAGAATTGGAGAACACATTAAATAAAACATTTAATTTCCCTGTGATGTTCCTATACAAGTCAAACTCGAAAACCCGACATAAGGGAAAAAAAAATTGATACTTTCCAATTTCTTAATTTTCATAAAAATTAGATTTTTTGACTAAGTATGGGCTCGAACGGATTTGCAAGGAGAAGAGTAAATTCCCTAAACCACTACAACCTTTCCAAAACATGAATTTTCCAATTTTTAGTCAGTTTCTACTACCTCAAGTTTGAGATGGAATCACAAGTTATCAAAATAGTTACATGCCCGAGAAATAGATTATTTTTGTCCTCTTATATGACCATTTTTTATTTTTTTTCCTTCAAAGGCTAAGATTAATAGGTTTTCATGAAATAAAATCTTTTCATCATGCTACATGATTTTCCCAAATATAGCCTCTCTATGATCCAAATTTACATTTTGGGAAAAGAAAAAGATCAAAATATCTTATTTGGATGTTTTATGGCATGTTCACGCATCTCGGTCAAGCGTATCAAATTTACATAGAATACAAGGAATTGTAGAATTGTTCCTTATAGGCCTTAAAAATCCAATTTAACTTATTTAATGCATTAGGTAGTGTTTGGGAAGAATGACAAAACCTTCATTTCATGTCATACCTGACTTAACTGATGCAGTGATTGGTGGAGTGAGCATACTCAGGAAATGTTCTAATGTTCTTCTTTAATAGATATTATGGCTGATTGGGGTGCCCTTGAAATTCATGAACTATTTCATATTTGATTCACTTCCTAATTTCCACACTTATCAAAATTTTATGGGCTTTTGGTGAGCTAATAAAACCTCGTAAATGTTCCTACTATTCAATAAGTTTCTAATTTAACCGATGCGCTTTTCCCCACCTTCCTTATCGGTTATTACGGTCAGGCAGGGCATTGTGGGAACATGCAAATTGTTTAATTTGTGTCTTCCATGCTCCCCTTTTCATATTTCCTTTCCCTATATGCTCCAAAAATGATGCGGGAAACAAGAGGAATTTAAGAACAATTCCTCTTCTTCCTCCAAATGCTCATCTTACTGAATTTGCCCCAAATTTTCCTCTTTTTTACCCAAATTTTCCCCATTTTTGCCAAGGTTTGACCATTTTTTCTAGTAATACTTTAGTAAGAGGAAGAGAAATGCTAGACCCTGAAGGTTTGCCCAAATTTTCCCAAATTTTCCCCAAAAATAACTAACTTATTCACAAGAAGGGCTTAACAAGAGAGGAAGGCATGACCGCGAACATTCAAATTTTCCCATAACCTATAAAATTTTGAAATCCCAATAATCCAAGACACTAATAGGGTGTCTATTTTCTATGTATTCACTCCACTCCACATGGTAATCTAAATCTTATTTTCTTTTCTACTATTTTATGAGGAAATCAACTTCCACATCCAATTATTTTCTTATTTTTATAGATTCACGGATATTGTGGTCCTAGAAATGTCGTTTTATTTAATATTTTGCATAAGGTATGGACATCCCTCCACCTTATGTCTTCCTCTGAAATTCACTTAAGTTATAAATTTTGTGAAATCCCTTTGATAATGATTGGGGCCCCACACACGAAACATGATAGCTAATTTCTTACGCTACCTCTTCCACATGTATGTCTAGTAAACTAACCTCCATATTGTTTATTGTGTGTTGGATACAATGGTAAAAATCCTTTCCTTAACTCTTTATTAATATCCAAATGTATTTCCTCAATCACCTTGAAATATATGGTATCATGTGTATCCTCTTCGCATCATCTTCATCTTCTTCACTTGTTGAACCACTAGGAATTCATGATTCTCATGATATTATTTACACAATTTGTAGACAAGTTTCATGACATTGATTTTACAGCAAATAAATTCACTTCTAATATGTCTAATTGCATTGTAATCAATGCAATACTTTTTTGTTATTAAAATGATTCACTACTAGAAGTGGAAATTTTATTCAATTGGATTACCATTTTGGACATTCAAAACTCTTAAAATGGACTTATGCACGTGTAATGTTTTTGGCAACCTCCACACACAAATATGCATCTAGATCTTGGTGAGGGTCCTTGAACTTTTGATATAAATTTGTGTAGAAATTTTTATAATCCTCTAAAAATCCATTGTGTGTGATACAGTGGATGATATTTGTATAATATATTTGATAAAAAAGTCATGAATCATGCATCCTATGCCCAAAAATCATCTTCGGCTCCTAATTTATCTCTATAAGTGTATGTATTTTCTCCCACTCTAACTTATGAATATAAAATTTCTTACGAAATATGATCTTGAAATTGTTATAATCAACTACCATATTGTTAGGATCCTAATTCCCATAATATGTGTGCACTCATATAAATAGGGTCATCTCAAAATGAATCACTTTTTCCTTACATGAGTTTATCCCCTTTGTATGCCATGAAATATCAAACCAATTCTCATGGTCACATGCATCCTCAATTCAATGATACTCAAGAAAATTAATTAATACATTTAGGTACACTTTGGGTCATCACTGATGTGTGCTTCATAGTAGGACTCAAAAACATGGTTCCTACAAGAACCATTGACATAACAATCCCAATAATTACACCAATCAAAATAGTCCCTTTAAAATTCATCTTCCTCTAAATTTTCTTCCAATCTACTATCATATTTATTGTCTTACAGCTTTTCACTTTACGAATACTATATTTTTAAGAGAACTTTATCTTCAAAAACTAAAATGAAACTTTATTGGGATTTGGTCAAGTTAAAGTACATGTCTATTATAATCTAATAGTCTTCCTCCATGGTATTTTCAAAGAACCCGTCCTTTCCCTTAGTGTCTAAAAATTTGTTTGCTCCTTTTAAAGGAGTGTTTTCCACCATAATGTGGGTTTATTTACACCATCACCTTCCTCCTAGGGTTTCATTAACCTCTATAAGCTCATTCCCATCCCATATTTGGGAGACCTTAATAATGACCTTAATAGTCATGTTATCTTTAGATGCACATAAACATATCTCCTCACTATACATCACTTCCCCAATGATCCACAAATATCCAACACCACATTCAACCCTTTAATCACCTCACTCTTGCATGTCACAAAATTAACCTACCGTATCTAGGGTTTTAACATAAAATATCCTAAATTATCCATACAAGTGTGAGATACAAAAAGACCATAAAACCAATATAATGAGATATCAGTAATAGAACCAAAATGTTTATGTAGTTTCATCTCGGTTTAGTTTCTACATTCAAATTTGTGTTATTCATGTTTTTGAGTATGTTTTCAATCTTATGCTTAAAGCTATCACTAAAATCATAGTCAAGCTACCTTGAAGAATCTAATGTTTAGGCATAGATGCAAGGGTTAGGTATTAACCATGTAATTAATTATACAAATAATAGATATGCATCATCCAAAAATATGCAATAATATAAAATTGAAAACATAAGGGGTTAGATATTAGCCATGTAATCAACTATACAAATAATGGACATACATCATCCACAAAATATGTAATAGTATAAAATCGGAAACAAAAGGAACCTTGTCATTATTTATTTCAATCACAAGATTATAGATATCATACACATTAGCATGCACCAAAAACATAATATAAGTAGCAACACACACCAATAAACTAAAACCTACCTAGAATGAAAATACCTAAATACAAATCCCCTTAAATTACAATGTGACCCCTAATTTATAGTTTTTGGATCATTAGAATATTCTTGTAAATATAATTTCCCAAGTGGATCATAATTAGAAAATAAATTTAGAAACACATTGAATATGTGTGATTCTCGGATCATATACATATCCTTGAATCCTATAATTTCATGTGTTTTAATGAATAGGTTTCACATATCTAGTTAACCTACACCCATGTCTCACTCATATTATGCAATCTCCTAGTCATTTTTGTTTTTTTCTCAAAAAACTTATCAACATTAATGATTTGTGTGTTACAATGTAATGTATTTAGTGCTAGCACTAATCTAATTAAAGCATGTTGTTGTCTCATTCACACTATAAATTTAACTAGTATTGTTATTTTTGTATTCAAAATCCCCAACCAACATCTCCCAAAATAAAAATTATTATTTATCATTAGATAAGGTTATATGTTATATTTTAAAAATATATATTATGTCCCCAAAAATCAAACAAAATGGTTCCTTATCCTTTCAATGATTTATAGAATTTATACTTTAATATAAAGATTATTTCATCTCATTCACCTATTAAATTAGCACATGTTCCCTTCCTACCATGGCCTCTTGTTATCACATTCCACAATTATTTGGCCTTGGATTTGAGTATTCCAAGTGATGTTTCCATACTCATTTTAATATTTACAAGGCCTTCAAGGTGGTTTCCATAGAATTATTGAGTGTGGTGTCTTTCTTCTTATATTTTGTTAGTTTATCAACTATCACTTCATGCCCATCATTTTGTTTGATTTATCTATGTCTAACCTCCACCATTAATCATGCATGGATCATATTATCCATCACCATACTAAATTAATTTTAAAAGTACTTTTTCTCCACAACCAATCCCTTACACAACTCTACCACAATATTGCAGCGATAAAAAACATATATCAACATGTAGGATTGCATAAATAATATCTTCAACAAACCCTCCATTTGAACCAAAACAACAATAAAGTTTTATTGTTTCTCTTCGTGTAGTGATTTCTTTCACCAATACCTCGTACTATTCAATACCAAACAACTAGTTTAGAAATGGTCACTGCAACTAATTAAAGGAAATTCCCTATACAAAAATTTCATCTCTTATTGAAGGGTGTGTTTTCGTGATCACTTAGACCAATTTTAAAATCCTATAAGACATTTTAGACATTTTTTAATCCTATTTACTGTATTTCTCTACATTGTGCTTAACATATGGGATATATGCACTTTCTCTTTCTCCATAATCAACAGACTTTGTATTTTATCGAATATTAGGATCAATAGGGAATAACTCTTCTAGTGGAGGGAAAGAATGAAGGTTGAAAAATATAATATTTATGAGTCCTTGTGGCAGGTTGTCTACCATGGTTTGACAAACCGTGGCCTTAGGAGCTTCAAGTACTATGGATATAATTATGATTTCATTAACCTTCATAGATTTGCATCCATATTATTTTACCCTAGGATAAAATCCTACATGATGAGATACTATGGTTAAGATCTTATTCACATGTCTTTTAGTAGACGAAAATCCTCATATCCAACACCTTTGTGGCCTTAAAAATTCACAAATTCCATCTCTTCAAGATACACAAGTGGGTAATCTTATGAAATAGCCTCTTTACTACCATCCTTCACATAAATACATTCCTCCTCGTGATTCTAGTTCTCACTAGTGCCTCTACTACATTTCCCACTACTTTTTTCACACTTTTAATCTTCACCCCCTTTAGGTTCCTCAATGGTCTCAGAAAATGGTAGTGATTTTCATTCAACCAAAGAATCCTTATAGGATAATCAATTTTAATGTTGATTTTAACCCCAAAAATAAAATTAACTCAAAGAAAATGCAATGTAGAAAAGAATGAAAATGCACCAAAGTTGATAACGAGTTTGGCAATTTCCTACGCCTCCGTGTTCGTTAATTGACAAATCGATTCATTATAAATTTCCGATTATAAGTACAAAATAAGAACTTACAATATTATAACAAACTTTCTGGTTCACCATGAGCTCACTGCCACTATCACTATCATTTCCACCTCTTGGATCAATAAAGGAGTTGTTTTAGATCATCCAGTTGTGATAAATTTTTCCTCTGCATGGAGGGAATCTGATGTGTTAGTGGTGTAATCACTTTTTTTTTAAGCTTGTCTTCCTTAGGTGGATTTAGAACTCTCTCCAATTTCCATTCGCTCACTAGTATAACCCAAACCTACATAGCGAGGATGATCCTTGACCTGTATTGGGTTAGCAATACCTTGGCTATTTTTTCCAAGACCACTTCCATCAAAACCCATTTTAAATAACAGTTTTGAGCCAATACCTTTGTGTGTTTCTCAAAATCACCAAAAACATCATCCGAAACCGATCGGGAAGAAGTGTTGGAGGATGAACTTACAAAGCAAATTGTCCATCATGATCTCTACATATATGGAAGGTGATTCCTTCTTTTCACTATTATGCAACTTCTATTGCAACTTTACCAAGAGCTCATCCTTGGTCTGTAAATCAACTTTCAAATGTTTTATCTCCTCTTCTAAGGAGTGAAACTTAGATCTTGAAGAAAAATGTTCTCATCCTTGATCCGGTGGTTGTACGCCTCGAGCTCTTCAAGCTTCTCATATTTTGACATCTTTCCCATAGTGCACTTTTACCCATTTAATCACAACTTAACCAGCTACAAAATTTGGAGAAATCAATTTTCAATCAACTAGTTCTGATACCAAACTTGATCGGTAAAATGGCAAAGTGATTTTCACTCAACCAACGGATCTTTATAGACTAATCAATTTTAATGCCGATTTTAACCCAAAAATCAAATCAAATCAAATGCAATGCAAGAAATAAGACATTACACCAAAGTTAATAGCGGATTTCAACAATTTCCTACATCTCTGGGTTCATCAATTAACAAACCTAGAGATGAGGGCAATTTCTGAACTCAGTCATCAACTTTGTTGCAGTGTTATTCTTTCTTGCATTGCATTTTCTTTTATTTGGTTTTATTTTTGCGATTAAAATTGGCATTAAAATTGAATATCTTATAAGGATCCGTTGGTTGAGTGAAAATCACTACAATTTTACGGATCACCAACCTTTGTTTCCTCCCAAAATAAATAACGAACCCCATACACCATGATAACACTTATCTCATCCAATTTTGGAAATTCAAGTCCCCAAAATACTTACATACATAACACACCCATGCATACAAGAAACAAAAATTTAAAATCAATCGCACATGCACTCTAACGAGAAAACAATTAATTCCACAAATATTAGAAAAAGAGAGAGTAAAAATAACACTTCATCATATATGTATCACAATACCAAGCCTTCATACAAGGCTTGAAAACGGAATTATGAACATTTTGAAACATTAGAAAGAACTACCAAGCCTTCAATGGCTTATAAGGGGAACTAGGTTCATTCCACACCACTTATCACTCCACCGAGGTATGGTTCTTGGTTCCTGCAAGTAACAAATGAGAATGCATTATCATTTATCCCTCCACCTGATTTACTCAAAACCCACTCATCCCTCCACTAAAACAAATCCCACATACCTTTGGTTCCTCCTTAAGTTCACACAAAGTTTACTTCGGTTTTACCACTACTTATAGCTCTATAATGACCCTACCTTCCCTCATACACACAAATACGATTATTATCCCCACAATAAGTACTAAACAAGCACCCAACATATAATAAAACCACATTACTACTCAAATGAGCAATAAAACACGTACATCCCATCAAATGATGGAAAGATAAAAATAATTATTTATAATAAACAAAAGAGGAACAATGAGGTTTTTAACCATCAATATACACATCTTTTATGGTTTGCATTATATTCAATCAAATCATTATTTTATTAGACATGAATTAATGAAAAATGCATTCATTCTCTATCCAATATCATATATGGGATAACAATAACTCACACCACATTTCTCAAATGAGCATAGCACTAAACATTAAAAGACCAAAAGGTGGAATAAGAAGGAAGGGATTTTCCCACAATGCACATAAATAACTTAATTCACATTTCTCGTTAGTTAAATTTAATCATTTAATATCATTTTTTAAACCACCCTTATAAGTATGAAACTATTGGTGTAGCAGCTAATTAACATGATGAGATCCCCTCCACCATCGATTCGAGCTTTTGGTGTGATGGCAAATCGCTTGATATCAAGATCGCACGACTTGCCATCACACCAAAAGCTCGAACTTATGGTGGAGAGGATCTCATCGTGTTAATCGATTCTTACACCAATACCCTCCCGCATGATGGAGCTGGTATACACCCAAGCAAGCCCAAATTGCTTACTTAGCTAAATAGGACGTTTCAAAATGGTAATTTTTAATGTTATTGTCAAAAAATTTTTTAATCAATCATGCGCAAGTGTGCAAAGATCACTTTGAGCACTTATTTCCCTTCTAAGCATTTTTTCCAGCGTTCTAAAGATATCTGAACTCCTTGAGTTCCCAATCATTATTTTTACCCTTATTATTGCTTGCGACTAGTGAGTGCATCCGCCACAGTCTACAGCAAGGGGGTTTTTCATTTGCGACGTGAGACGCTTTTTCTCACAACCAGGATTGGCTTTCGCCTCCTTCCTTGTTTCTTGCTTGTTTACAGTGTCCTATTTGTTGCACTCCATGAAACACTGTTGTGGTCTCCTCTCTTGCGCGTTATTACGTTGATTGCAAGATGAGTTACCAAGTGTTTCAAACCGCACGCACGGACCTGATTGTAATCAACACACTAAACTATAAAGTGTTGAAAGCAGGGGGTTGTTATTGTCCTGGGTGGTTGTGTTTCTTTTATACATTTCTCTCTCTCTCTCTCACTATGGATGCACTTTCAATTCCTTTTCTTACGTCGTTCAACTTCTTCAAATGGAGATCGAAAATAATAATGAAACTAAGGGGTAAAGGGTTATTCTACATCACCATGGGAACTGAGACTGAACCAGATGATGAACCTGAAAAATCTAAGTGGTTAAATCGTAGTGCTGAAGATTTAGGTCTTATTTGCATGTATGTTTCTCCTGACTTTCTCTTCTACATTAAGGCGTCCAAAACACCCAAATCTGTGTGGAAAATATTGGATGCGATGTTTGGACAACTAGATGACATGAGAGCGCATGAGTTGGAAAACGAATTGCTAGGGTTAAATCCTAGTGACTTTGAAAACCTACAAGCTTTCTTCTTGAAATTTATCCACATTAGATTATTGTTAAAAGGATGTCAAGTAGAGAAGAAAGATTCTCAACTGATCTTGTCGATTCTCTCTAAGCTAGGTCCCAAATATTTTGTCTTCATGTCAAATTTCTACGCTACAAAAGTTGCTTTGGGCGATACTTGGACTATGCCCTCCTTTGACTATTTTTTGTCCCAACTCATTTAAGAACATGACAAACTCATTCAAATGGGGTCTCTCAAGTCCAAGTCACATGCCCTTGTAGCAAGTACTAGCAAGGGAAAGAATACTAAAAAGAAGAAAGAAACAAAGGATCAACCTAAGAAAGAAACCAAGACCAAACCTAAAAATGACACAAACACTTTGACTTCTGAGCCTAAGGCACAAAAAAGCAAGTATTTGTGTTCCTATTGCAAGAAGTTTGGTCATGACGAGAAACACTATTTTCGAAACAAATTGATCACTTATCTCATTTACTTGAGAAGAATAAAATAAGTGTTCCTGAATCCATAAAACAAAGTGCTCAAGGCCGAGTCTTCTGCTGCAAAAGGTGCTAAAACTGATAAGAAGAAAGGAAAAGCCCTCAGTAGCCAAAGTTTCTCCTTCATCGACGTGGATTATAGATTTCGGTGCCTCACACCACATGGGTTCTTCACATGTTGATTTTTCCAACATTGAACCTTGTGGAATGTCCAAATCACAATGGGTAATGACACGACAGTGTCAGTTTCCGCTAGTGGATCGGTAGAGATGGATGGGGGAACATTTAACCAAGTGTTGAGTGTTCTTGATCTCTCTACCAATCTCCTATCGGTTTACCAAATTACTCACCTTGGTGAATGAATGTGAGTGGAATTTGGTCCTAACTCGGTGGTTATTCATGAGCTTAACGATGACACTACGGTGGGGCCGAGGGAAAAGCGATCACCATTCTCGGTTGTACACCTTTTCCCACTTTATTTTTGATTCTACGCCCACTGCCTTCCTCACTCATGTAAATGAGGTTAGTAAGCTATGGCATGAGCATTTCGGACATCTAAATTATCGCTACCTTGAACAATTGAGCCAAAATGACATGGTCAATGGGTTTCCTCACGTCAAGTTTTCTAAGGGTTTTTGTGAGGGTTATACCCTTGGAAAGCATCCTGAAAAGAACTTTGACAAAGGAAAATCCTGGAGAACCACTCGCCCTTTGGATCTTGTTCACAAAGAATGTTTTTGGACCATTTCCTTCTCCTTCGTTTACTAGATCTCTTTATGTGCTAACCTTCATTAATGACTATTCACAATATACTTGGGTATATTTTCTTAAGCTTAAGTCTGAAGTCTTTGAACATTTTCAGGACTTTAAGGCTCTTGCTAAGAAACAGACGGAACGGTCTATCAAGGTTCTTCGAACTGACAATGGAGGTGAATATGTAAACAATAAGTTCATGGATTTTTGTACTTCTGAAGGGATCTCTTTGCAACATACAATTTCTTATAGCCCTTCGTAGAATGGAGTCACAGAAAAAAAGAACCGTACTCTGAAGAAGATGGCCACTTATATGATTCACTCGAAGTCTCTTCCTCCGCAGATATTGGGCCGAAGTTGTGAATTATGCAAATTACATTCTGTAATCATGTTCCACACAAGGCAAGAAGAGGGATGACACCCTTTGAAGCCTGGTTTGGATGCAAGCCCGATGTTAAGCACTTTCTAGCCTTCGGATCCAACTCTATGGCTCATATTCCCAAGAAGAAACACAAGGCCTTAGAACCACAATCCAAACCTTGTATCTTTGTAGGGTATCCTGATGGTATGAAGGGATATCGATTGATGAATCCTACTTCTCATGATCTATATATCGAGAGAAGTGTTAAGTTTGATGAGTCTTCTTCGACTTCTACTTCTCCACCTATTGAGGTTCTTCACTCGCTAATTCAAATTCTGACTCATCAGATGATGATGTTGTTGAGCGTGCTCCTCTTCCTGATCCTCCCAACCATAAAAATTTTGAGTCTTTCGATTCTCGACAATAGTGATGATGAGGACTATGTCCCTTCTCACTCAAGTGAAGAGTCTTTCGACTCTGAGCCTGATCCTCCTGGTCCCCTTTGGGCCAGGAAAACTTGGCATAGTGCTTTGGAGATTTAGTTGGAGATACTTGGACATGAGATGTACTCGCTCGATTTCATTGGACCCCACTCTTTCTTTGCCTCTCGCTTCGATCCACAGCCTTTCCGGGAGGCTTCGGTATTCCCGAGTGGGATTCTGCCATGGATGAGGAGTATTCCTCTCTCATGAAGAACGATACTTGAATCTCACCACTCTTCCGAAAGGAAGAAAATCATTCAAGATAAGTGGGTGTTCCAACAAAGTATGGAGTAGATGGAGACGTCGAAAATTTTAAAGTGCAGTTAGTAGCAAAAGGGTTTCTCCCGGATAGTGGGGGTTGATTGTACAAAACCTTTGCTCCAGCTTGTGAAGATGAATTTTATTTGACTGACCTTAGCCATTACCACAGCAAACAGATGGACAGTCCATCAAATGGACGTTAAGAGTTCATTTCTTCATGGTGACCTAAAGGAAGAGATCTATATGGAACAACCTCCGGGTTATGTCCAAGATCCCTCCCTCGTTTGTAAGTTAAAGAAGTCTCTTTATGGCCTTAAACAAGCCCTTGGGCTTGGTATGCCAAGATGGACTCCTTTTTACTTACATCAGGGTTTACCATGTGTCACTCTGATCCAAATGGTTATATTATACGGTAAGATGACTCCATACTCATTCTTTTTCTCTATGTTGATGACTTGTTGATCACAAGCAGCTCTTCCTCTATTATTGATTATGTGAAGATCACCTTGGCCAACAAGTTTTCCATGACTAACTTAGGTCTGCTTCATTACTTCCTTGGGATCCAGATTTCACAATCTAACTCTGGGAATCTTGATTTCACAACCTAAGTATGCTCTTGATTTTCTAGCTCATTTTCAGATGTCCGATTGCAAGTATTCTCCTACTCCTTTTCTTTCCGGGGTTAAGTTGGTGTCTGATTGCTCTACTCCATTGGTTGATGGTACTCTTTATCGATAGTTGGTGGGGAGCTTGATTTACTTGACTCACACTCGACCGGATTTATCTTATGTTGTTGGGATCATGTCCAAATTCATGCAGGAGCCACATGAGCTACATTGGAAAGCAGCTAAATGGATCCTTCATTATGTTCGTGGCACCTATACTGATGGCATTCACTATCATGGAGGGGTATATATTGACTTCATTGGGTTCTGATTCGATTGGGTTGGTGACTTAGATCATCGAAATCTACTTCGCTACATCTTCTCTCTTGGTTCGGGTCCCATTAGTTGGTCCAAGTAAGAATCGAATGTAATTGTGATATCATCTATAGAGGTAGAATATAGAGGAGCAAGTAACGCTACCACAGAAGCTATTTGGCTACAGGGTATTCTGACAGAGTTTGGCATCCACTTTTAGTAGCCTACCATTATCTACTGTGATAACACGAGCACAATCTCTATTTATAAAAATCTAGTTCAAATCGTCACAGACGAGCACATTGAGATCCATATGCACTTCATACGGGAGCTTATTCATGATGGTGTCATCGACATTCAGTACATTCAAACAAGCTGATCGATTGTAGATTTATTTACCAAGCCCTTCACTGAGATGAAGTTTCTTCACTTACAATCTCTTCTTGGGGTGAGGTCTTTTGCAGCTGCTCATCTTCTTCAGGCTATGTAGTCCTTATTTTCTTCTTCTTCTTCTTCTAGGAAGATTGTGTTTGTATATGGGCACCTTATCAGGCCTTTAGTTGTCGGGCCCCATTGACACATCTTTCTTAGTTGTTTAGGAGTGTCTTCCCTTTCCATCTGACTCATCATAGCCGCTACCCCAGCTTTGATGAAGGGGGTGTTAGTGTGAGTTATCCTATGTGTCCTCCTCTCATATTGGAGGGTCATCTCACATGGGTTAGGTTTAGGGTTAGGTTTAGGGTTTCATGTGTGTCATGCACTAGGGTTACTCAACACCCTATATGTACCCTTTTACTATTCATTTATGAGCATGCCAAGACACTCGATGTCTTTCCTCTATGTGTAAGCTTTGTTTCTGTTGAGAAAGTTCTTCCATTACTAATCAATTCTTTCTTGCAATTACGCTGAAACATGTTCTCATTCCTTAAATATTGCAAGTTTCCCATTCATTAAAATGTTTGATCCCCGATGATGCACTCAATTTTTTATTTGTTTTGATATCATGTTAGGAATTTGAATCGCTTTGGCATCATTCAAGGTGCATATGATTTTTGTAACAATCATTCCAAAATTTCATCTCATTCACTTTTGTTCTTATTACATTCATGTTATTGCTTAATCTCATGTTGGCATCATTTTAGAATAATTACGATTCATATAACACTTTCTTCTCACTTAGAAATTTGGGACTACAAGGAGTGTGATCTCACAACAAACAATTAATTTTATTGTTCTTAAGCAACTTAAGTATTAATTCCTATTACAAGATATATTCAATACAATTTTATACATTGTATTACCCTCTAAGGAATTATTTCTCTCATTGAGTAAACATAAGTTAAAGTTTCTTTCACCAATAACCTCATAAGAGGTCCCATGATTTATTAATTTCATTAGCACTCAAGGGGGTCTACACCCTACTACAAGACAATACTAGAGTAATCAAATATCCTTATCTTTCAAAACCTTCGTGCATCCCAAGATATTTCGATGTTACTTGCCAAGGTAGAACTTTTATTTTGAGGGATTAATGGGTTCAAGTGTGAGTTTAATGTGTAGGTAATTTGACACATAAACACCATTCGAATCAGTTAAATCTCTCAATGAGATCAATCATAGGTGAAATCACCCCAAACTATCTTCACAAGGATTTGGCTACCCACTAGGGTACTAAGGACAATTACGCACTTAAGAAATAAAACTTATCCATGTAGTGCTTAGACCTACGACACCTAGAAATGATAATCATACTCATATCAAATGTGAAAGGGTACATATAGTGTAGTAGTTCCTCGCACAAAGGTTCCTAAGTTAAGGAAATGGTCTTTTGTAAGACTTTTCTTAAATGTAGGACAAGAAGAGGTCTTGTGAGGTTGAAGTATTTTCTTAAGATGTTATGGTTTTGCAATAGTTATACATGACTAGATCGAGAGGGAGGGTACAATAAGGGTTAAGATCATGTTTCATTTTTATAGCTACGTATGATAAGTTTCTACCAAATGTTATGAGTTTTATGAAGGAACTACAATAATTAATGTGGTAAATGATTGTTTCAAATGTCTAAACCATAAGTACAACATTTAAATCCAAAGGGCATGAAAACCACGAAGTAATCATTACACTTTTTACCTATTTACATTTTTAATTGTATTCCTTGTTAAGTTAACATGGTTTCTATATGGTTGGTCTGAAATTCATTGGATGACACCCCTATCGATGTCGAAATTTTATTTTAAAACATAAGCAAATACAAACCAAATAGTTTTCCATGTACAATGCTTAAAACATAGGAGTTCAAGAAAACAATGGTTTTCAACACACTAATTTATATATTGCATTCTCTTTAATTCAATTTCATTCACTATTTGCATTCAATGTCAATGTACAACATTTCAATTTTAACTCGTTAATTATAGAATATCACACTCTTAATATTTTTTGTTTAGAATACCTACAACAAACGTAGGGTCAGTCTTAGGAATGGTATGGAAACTCCTTACACTCAAGCATAAGCCAACGCATCTATCATTTCAAGCAATCCAAAAACAAGAGTAAAGGGAGATAGAGATATGAAGAGAGAGAGAGAGAGAGAGAGAGAGTGTGTGTGTGTGTGTGTTCCTCACACACACACACACAAACACACTTCCACATTCATTTGTGCTTCTTTTTCAATTTTAAAAAGAGAGTAAGGAAGAGAGAGGAATATTGTGATACATTTGAACACGTTCATTATTGACTCGAGATGAGTGCAATTGCAATGATATGATGGTGGTAACCTCTTTTTGAAATTTTCTCACTTAGTTGTTGGCCACCACTTTTTATATATGTGGTATATAAAAACTCATTATTGCAATAAAATATTGGGCATGTTAGGTGTGTGTGTGTGTGTGTGTGCACACACACACACACACACACACACACACACACACACACACACACACACACATTGACATGCATGTCATGCATGTATGCATACTTATATGTTTATATATTTATATGTATACATATATACATACATGTTATACATATGTATACATGTATATGTATATATGCATACATAAATATACACACACATACATACATATATTTACAAGCATGGCATGCATGTATGCATACTCGTGTGTATATGCATTTGTACATGTGTAAGTGCATTCATACATGTTATCCATATGTATGTATATAATGTATATGCACGCACACACACACACACACACACACACACACACACACACACACAAACACGTTTTTATATATACATACATACATATACATATGGATATATACATATACATATGTATATGTATGTATGTATGTATATAAACATATATGTGTATGCATATATACATGTACATATATAACATGTATACATGTACTTACACATGTATAAATGTATATACACACGAGTATGCATATATGCATATCATGCATGTAAATATATGTATATGTATGTATATGTAAACTCATATGTATGCATATATACATGTACATGCATACATATGTATAACATGTATGCATGCACTTACACATGTATAAATGTATATATATATATATATATATATATATATATATATATATATGTATATATATATATATATATATATACAAGTACCTTTGTGTGTGTATGTGTGTCATGCACGATGGTTCAAAGAATGCGTAATGATGTATGATGTGTAATTGTTCTAAGACAAAACAAAGCAAGCATACAAAACAGCAAATTACAAAATACAAGAGAGATGCTCCAACTTAATACAATCAAATAGAATGTGTGTGTGTGTGTAACCTCCTCCTAGAATCATGGAAATGTCACCTAGAATAGTAACTGGTTCAAAGAATGGTGTAGTCAAGTGGTAAAACACCTAGAATAGTGATCAAGTGAGATGTGAATTGTTCTAAGACAAAATCAAAGCAAGTGATACAAACTACAGCAAATTACAATATTTATATAAATACAAGAGAGATGATTTCAATAAATTGTATACATGTATGTGTGTATAAATATACTCCAACTTAATACAATCAAATAGAATAATGTAAGAGATGTACATATAGGAGGTGAATGTGTAACCTCCTCCTAGAATCATGGAAATCTCCACCTAGAATAGTGGTAACCAACATCTAGAATGGTGTAGTCAAGTGGTAACCAACACCTAGAATAGTGTAATCAAGTGTACACCTAAGCAAGCATATCCCATAACTATAGGGAAACTCCGACTGAGGTGGAATATCCCGAATAGAATAATACAAATAAAGTGAGGAAAATAAATCATACACTAACAAGTGTATGTGCGTATGTATATACAATATTTATATAAATGTATATATATGTATGTATACACACACCATATAATTGTATACATGTATGTGTGTGTATATATATACACACACACATACATACATATATATATATACACACACACACATACATACATGTATATAATTTTTATACATTGTATATGCATATATGTACATATATATATATATACATTTTGATACATATATATAAATTTAAATATATTACATATGTATACATACATGTAAATTTGTACACATTGTATATGTATACATGTATGTACATTTATATATATTTATGCATGCATGTGTGTATATACATTATATATACATTATTTGAATGCCAATATCTACATTTATACATACATTGTGATACACAATGTATGTATAAAATGACTATTTTAGAGATACCCGAGGACACAATGCATAGATGGATATGTTTGTGTAGAAATATGAAATATATACATAAAGATAACATTACAATAATTCTCTTATTGAAAATTGTACTTTTATTTTGTTAATCTAACTTTAATGTTGTTTATTTGAGGTGAGTTGGGTCTTTCTTGAGGCTTGTTTGGCTCAATTTGCTCAACATTATGGGTATGAACTTTGCCACCCATCTCTTTGTATGATTGGCATTGTATTATTTTTTTATTATAAATAAAAGTGTTCTTTTCAATTTAAAAATTACAGTATTTTTCATATTTTTGTGTTACGGATGATTATTTTTCATATAGGAATCCCAAATTTATATTTATATTTATATTTATAGACTTCATATATAAAAATAAACATATTCTTTGACATAGGAAACCCCCATATCTAGATATGACTTGGGTGTAGCATACATGTATGCATATATAATATGCACTTAGACATGCATTGTATATGCATAGATGTTAGCATGCATGTACATATATACATGTATATGTATATGCATGCCAACAACATCTATGCATATACAATGATATGTCAAAGTGCATATTATATATGCATACATGTATGTTACACACTGTCATATCTAGATATGGCGCTTTCTATGTCAAAGAAACCCCATATCTAGATATGACTTGGGTGTAGCATACATGTATGCATATATAATATGCACTTATACATGCATTGTATATGCATAGATGTTGGCATGCATGTACATATATATATATATATATATATATATATATATATATATGTATGTATACAAATATGTGTGTGTGTGATGGTGGTATGGTGATCAAATGGTATTCAACAATGTACTCATTGCACAATTGTATCACTTCATAAAAATAGTAAAAACACATGATCATGTGATTCTAAATATTACCCTTTATTTCTAAGATTTACCACCATGTCCTCTCATTCTTAAGGCCCACTTTTACATTAATATACATATTTACACCTATATTATTGATGCAAAAAATGTAAATAAAAATCTTTTATGTATGATTATGTGTGTTATGTATTTCCTTAACAAGGTGACACGTCTTTTTGATCTAAGATGGTAACATATATGTTATGATAATGAGTAGTTCAAAAAAAAAGGCATGCCAACCCATTGCAATTTTTGTATAGATGATCTAAATATTTTGTTCTAGTTAAATCAATCTTCAACATTTAGAAGCTTTAAGGTTGGCATAAGAATTGAAAAAAAATGTCATGAAAGTATAGGCATTTATTGTATAGATTGTCTTTCACAAATAAATGGTTTTTGTTTGTTTAATAATATGTGGTCTTGTGAAATTGGGTTATGATGTGTGACCGTCTAAATATGGCTTTCCAACATATTTTTCAAAACTTATTTTCACTAGAATTGGTTTTCTTCTTCAATTACAAACAAGATTTCATTCTTAATTGAGCTCATGATCATATGGTGTTTTGAAATGATGTTGTTAGAGTTGATATGGAAGCCCTATTTTTAAGTCCAGGTTGGACAATTTTATTCTATTGATAGTAATATTTCATTTTTTTTTGAGGTATTGGTTTCTCTAAAGCTTGATTAATTCCACATTTAGACAATATGAACAAAGGAATTTGGTTAAAACTTTTTTTCACTCTTTGGGATCATTTATCATTTGTTTCATTTACTTGAATAGTAACATGACTCTTAACTATAAAATTGTTGACCTATTGCTAACAATTTTTGGCATTTTGACATTTTTGGCTCCACTTCCTCTCCCTAAGTATCTTTAATTCAAAAAATCAATAATTATGATTTGGATTGAGGTGCAACCCGGTGGACAACACATTAATGATGGTGTTTAATGTGTTATAACAATCAATTCACAATGACATAATTGTAAAGACAAACTAATTTTATTGCACTTTGAAATGTCTAAAAATTTGCAAACTCCATAAGAGATATGTATACCCAAATATTTTCTCTTTATTCAAAACAAGTTGGTTTATAGCTATACAATGGAGAATATGAAAAATTGTTAAAAATAGAATATGAAGGGTTCTGCATGGGAACCAAAAGGTCATCCTACATGGAGACCATTCGTATCCACCTTAGGGATGGATTCAAAAAGACAGAAGTGGAAAAATTCCAAATCTATCTTATTAATATTGATATTTTAATTAGTGCTCCGTATTGGGGTCATATCTCTTAACCCATTAACTAGATTTACTAACTGCATAATCTATTAGAAAGATGATGGAATGAACTTTAAAAATATCACTACGACCATAATACATCAGCTATAATTATACATTCTGAATCCCATAAATGCTTTGAAGACCCAAAAATGCAAAATACTAAAATCTACCAAAACTACTAAAAATAGATTTTCAAGACTTTCCAAAAATAGCTTTTCAGAAATCTTGATTTGGATCATTCATTCCTCCTTAAGAAGCAATGGACCTCATTGCTCCTAGATTTTTGACCAGGTGTGGAAATGAATTCTCAATCTGGCTCTTGGTGAACCACTTCCCTTGGTGTGCTAATTGCTTTGCACGCCTCTACTTAATAGAGTGTGATTTGTTGATGCTTCATGTCCTTGACCACCTTGTCAATGATCTAATCAAAGTTCACTAGTGTCACACAATCTAGGTTCAGCTTTGTACTCTACAATTATTCACCAATGTCTAATGTATCCAAGAGTGGAAAAAGTATGGGCAAAGCAACTCAACATTGAAAACTAGATGCAACCCAAGGTAGGGTGGAAGATTGATCTCAAACGTATTCTCGCTAATTTTTCGGTGATGGTGTATGGCCCATATGGCGAGTTTTTACTTTCCCGTATGGACCCTTGAGTCACTCTTTTTCAAGATGTAGGTACACCTTGTTCCCCACTTGGAGTTGATCGGAAACCCGATGAGTATCATGAAGTTGTTTGTACTTGTAACTAGTTTGTTCCAAAATCTCATAACTTGTTGATAGATTTCAAATTCATTCCACAAATTTGGTTGCCTTATCCACTTCTTTTTGTGTATTATTCTTCCAATATAAAAATAAATGTTACATTAATGGGAGTCAACTATTAGAATCCTAGACATGCCTAAAACGGGTTATCATGTGGAGTTATGAAGAGCTTGGTTATAGTTATGGTGGACATGCTCAACACTTCCATCCCTTATGCATGGATGTTTGGAGTGATACATCCAAAGAAGATGCACAATCATGCAGTTGACTACCTCTATTTTCCCATCGATATGAGAGTAGAATGTAGTGGACTTGTTCTCATTACAGTCCATCATGGACCATATAGTAGACCAAAAGATCCCCACAAATATGGAATCCCTATCTGACATGATGCTTTTTGGAAGGCCAAAATGAACCCAAACATGCTCAAAGAACAACTTTGTAGTCTCCTTTGTAGATATTATCTTCTTGCAAGGTGTCAAGATTGTCATTTTTTAGAACCTTTCAACCACCACAAAAACATAGTCATGGTCATGCCTGGTGGAAGGGAGACCTAACATGAAATCCATTGATACTTTGAGTCCCTGTTGTTCTTGGAGTTGGAAGAGGGGTGTAAAATTCATGCTTGTGATTGGTTGCTTTGGAAATCATGCAGTTCTATAAGACTTGATGTATCTTTTAACATTGTAATGGAACTTTGGCCAATATAAATACTTCTACAAGATTGCCATTGTTTTCTCTACTCCAAAGTGACTTGTAACCCGACTATAGTGAGCCTCCCAACTCAATTTTTGATGTTCACTGTAGAAACATAGAGGTGTCCCATATGGCATAAAACCCCTTCTTGTAAATGATAGTTTGGAACATTTTTTCCAACCCTTAGCCTCTTATATATATAGACATCCTAAATTACACACTTGTTTCCATCCTATCCTAGTACATCTTGTTATTCACCCCTTCATGATTGATTAATTAAATTGATTAATCATGTGCATTGTACCCCTTTGGATTAATTAAATTAGTCCTTAGTACCCCTATTAGCTAAGTTAATTATCATTTATTAAATAAATGATTAATTAATTAGTGTGCACATTATAACAACTTGGACTCTACTTCCTCATCCCAATCAACTCCACATGGACTCCACTTCACCAATCTAGTCAACTAAACTTATAAAATCCTAAAAAGGTGGGGAAAATTCAATTACACATACAACCACATTTTCAGATGCAACGTCTACTAATTAATTCCTTTACTACCCCTAAATGGCATTTATTCTTCCCGCAATTGTTTGGTCCCCTCAAATGCTATTTTTAGCATGTGCATTCAACCATTTGTAACCAACTTCCAGCCAACTTCAACCTCTATAAAACATAGGCTCATCCTCTTATAAATCCTCTTGGATTCATAAGTACAATAATTACCATTAAATTTTCTCCAACTTCTATCATTTTGTAAACAATAATCCAAGCTAAATTTTCTCGTAGCATAGTCATTGCCCATGTTTGGAGGTCATTTCCAAGAGCACCCAAAATTGGTCATTTTACAAGGTTATACAAGTTCCAAAGCTTCACACAATCTTACATCAAGGTTGCATTGGTAAGCTATAGGGTGGTATGCACGGTTATTTTGTTTGTCTTCCATTTCCGTTATTTTTTCATTTTCTTCAATATATGTCATAAAATTCAAGGTCATAATCAAACATTTGAGGCAAATCTAACGCCTCATGCCCACATGAGTCAAAGATTATTGACAAAGAGTTAATCACCCCAAACAATTAGCAACTCGAACGAAACTCCACTTCGTGTACAAGATGTTGAGATGGAACTCATTGCAAATAGGTGCACCACCTCTAATGAAAATCATTCCACAACTTGCCTCTAGTCTGTATGAAATACAAAGGTGTATGATTTGTGTGCATAGTAGTATATTTTCCATAAATATAGTCTTTCCACTATTTTTAGGCTTGCACATGACATACAACTCATTATCATATCTTAAGTACATGTGCATTATGTTAAAAAGGTCTCTTGTGGTATGCCACAGATGCCCATGTTGGGTGAGGATTGTGCCAAGTACGTATTTTGAAACATATGTTTCTATCTCAAATGACTAATGTTGATCCGACAATACCAAAACAGGTGTTGAGTATAGTTTCTCCTCCATGCATGTAAATGCATAATGTTGTGCATCTATCCATATGAAAAAAATTTCGCTCCTTCGTGTGTCACCTAATTCAAAATCCATACAATGTGGGGAAAAAATTACAAATCTACAATAGAATTTTGCTATTCCCAAGAAAATTTGAAGTTCGGTGATGATCTTTAGTGTCATCAATCTCGAATGACCTAAATCTTTTTGGGTCCACACGAACGTCGTCCTTGTTAATGATGTATCCCAGATGCTAGATAATGTCCATGGAAAAGGGACACTTCTCTATGTTGGTATATAGCTTATGTTGATGCAAAGGTTTGGAGAACATGTTGAACATGTTAAACATGCTCCTCTCATGTCTTAATGAAGAAAAAAATATTCACTATATGTGACCAAAAATGAATCAAAGAACAATTACATGATATCGTTCAAGCCCTCCTTGGATTTGAATGTGGTTTTCCAAACATTTGCAGGATTAATGGGAACTTGGTGGTACCCTAGCTTCATATCGATCTTCGTAAAAACTTAGCTCCTATGAATTGGTCTAGGAGGTCATGAATTCATAGAAATGAGTATTTGTTCTTTATTATGATTTTGTTCAAGGATCAATAGTGAATGCAAAGCCACCACGTCCCATATTTCAGAAAAATAATAGGACTCCCACAAGGTGATGCACTTGGTCAAATGTGCCCCTTTTGAATCAACTCCTAAATTTGACGCTTGATCTCTTCATTATCAAGTACTAAGCACATGCATAGGGGCATATTTGGAGTGGTGTTACAGGGACACAGTCAATTGGATGTTTCACCTAACAATGCAAAGGCACATCTGTTGGTGGTATGAATACATATGTCCATTCGAGATATAATATGATTCATCTTCTTCCACTATATTATTTGGCTTGGTAGGACAGCTCTTGTCGTTGTTGCAAGTTTGCTTCTCCTCATACTAATCATGAGTAAGACAATGGTCCTATTTTGCGCAATTAACCTCTCGAAATTGTTTTGCATTGATCGGGACCACTGATTTAGCATGGGCTACCTCTGGGATGTAGTAGCACTTACAACCTAGAGTGATGATTTGGCACTCCTAGGCCTAGCCTCGTAGACACCATGGTGATCCCACATGTATGGTTGTCTAAGAAGCACATCACAGACATCCAATGGTGCAACATCACATACCACCACATCCTTGAATGATTTGATTGAATAGGGAAGGATACACTATCAATTTATAAAAATGACTCTTCCTTAACTAATTCAACCAATAGATTATGGTTGAGGGTGAGGATTTGTTACCATATTTAGCCTCCTTACAATTTCTGTAAATATAAAATTATTTTGACTACCATTATCTAGGATAAGGTGAAGAGAAGTACCATTTACTCACATCTGCAAGTAAAATAGTCATTTCACATCCTCTTTTAATGGGTACACTATTTACACAATGGCAATAATAGTATATGGATCTCGCATCCACAATCGGCTCCCCTTCTTCATGTGCATTTTGGTTCTCCATGGAGGCTTATCCTACATCTAGCTCTCACAACTCGTTAGCAAAGTTTTGTTGATATCTCAAAATTTCTTCGTGTCATGGTACTGCTCTTGTGCTTCTCACACCACATTCATGTCTTTTCGTGGTTTTTCTTTCCATTTTTTCTTCTTATCATGTTTTTTTGGTGGTGCATGCTTTCCTTTTTGTTTAGTGTCAACTTTTCCTTTCTTGGGATATGAAGGATCTTTGTTCTCCCTATGTTTGGCCCTTTCTTAGATCTTGACTCAATATCGATAGGCTTCCCCAAGAGTATTGATGTGTGAAAACTACATCTCTTCCTAGATGTGATATCACAATCTGCTTCTGATATTTTAGAATCGGATGCTTCTCAATGTCTCGTGTGCCCACTTTTTTCGATATGGTATAAAAGTCATTAGTGTAGTCTTGCACTTTATCATGTCAAAAACTACCTATATTGTCAAGGCCCCAAAGGGTCTACCTGATGTGGGTGTAGTTTTGAGGTCGGGCCATTCTGAGGATGAACCAAGAGAGGACATCAAAGAAACTATGTCATTATCTCCCTCCTTTGCCTCTTAAGGGACTGATCAACTAATTCTTTGAAGTTGTCTCCCATTTCCTCTCGTATTGCTTGAGGTCATTTGAAGCGACGAGGAAGGTGATTTGAAGGATCGCAATTCTAGATGTTGTTCTTTTGGTATTCATGAAAGAGTAGAAAAAAATTTCCTTGATACCACCTATCTAGATTTAGGTGCAACTTGGTGGACAACACACTAACAATGACGTTTAATGTGTTATAACAATCAATTCACAATGAAAGAGATGTAAAAACAAACTAATTTTAATGCAATTTGAAATGTATACAAGTTGCCAAACCCCATAAGAGAGATGTATTCCCGGAGATCTGTCTCTTTATTCCAAACAAGCTACTTTATAGCTATACAATGGAGAATATAAAAAATGTTAAAAATATAATAATGTTTCTAATGGAAACCAAAAGGTCATCCTACATGGTGACCATGTGTATCCACCTTGCTTTTGATATTTTGACCTCATGTGTTCTAACATGCAAGAGTAGAGAGAACTTTCTTTGATACCCCTTATATGGATTGAGGTGTAACATGTTGGACAACACACTATGATGGTGTTTAATGTGTTATAACAATCAATTCACAATGGAAAAAGTAAAAACAAATTAATTTTATTGCAATTAAAAATGTATACAAATTTTCAAACTCCATTAGAGAGATGTATGCCCAAAGATCTATCTTTTTATTCAAAACAATTGCTTTATAACTATACAAAGGAGAATATGAAAAAATGCTAAAAATAGAATATGAAGGGTTCTAGATGGGAACCAAAAGGTCATCCTATATGGAGACCATTTCGTATCCACCTTAGAGATGGATTTAAAAGACGCAAGTGGATAAAATTATGAAATCTATCATATTATTACTATTATTTTATTTAGTGCTCCTTGTTGGGGTCATATCTCCTAGCTTGTTGACCCAATTTGGTAACCTTGATATCTCGTTGGAAAGATTGTGAAATGAACTCAAAAACATTAGTATGTCAATAGCACTTTGATTATTGTCATATAATTTGAAGCCCATAAATGCTCTAAAGACCCCGAAAATGCAAAATACTAAAAGCTACTAAAAATATATTTTCATGACTTTCCTTAATAGCTTTTCAAAATCTTGTTCTAAATCAAACTAATTTTTAACTTTAAAGAAGTCATTTAATTATGCATTAAAACAATCAATTAATCAATCAATATTTAACCAACCACTTGTTTATTATATAGTGTAATTCTTAGTTCTAGGGGTATTGTAGTCATCACAAAAACATTTAATCTTGCAATACACACATGTGCACACACATACATGTATGTATACATATATACACACACATGTATATAGACACATTTATGTATACTCGTATACATACATACATTCTTTTAATCCTAAAAAATTGTGTCACTTCTAAAGGTCTTATTCCACCACCAATTTATTAGTTTCTTTAGAATCAACCAATCAATAATCATGCAAAATTTCAAACTATGGTTTTTCAATGTTCTAACTATGACGCAATACATGACTAACAAGTGTGAAGTTGTTGACAAGTATGAAGATGGTTAACAAGTATAAATTATATGCACATTCATTGTTTTGCCTCTCATACCCATCATAAGAGACAATCTCAACATCCCAAGAAAAATAATAATAAAATGACCGAGATTTACACTCCTGGCACAACTCCATCTCTATGGAGACCTAATAGGTTATAGTAATTTTGATTAAAGATTGTACTTCCTCATCTTTTTCGGTCTATGGAAAGCAAGGAATGACTCCATCTTTCGATTGGAAGGCTAACCTCAAGAAGGTTAGAAGCAGAGTGATAGTTTTCATCAAAGAAAATATCAAAATGTTTAAAGGTAAGGAAAAAAGCCATGTCCTAGATGGGAAGAAGAAGTTCTTAAAAGTTTCACCCCCAGTTCTTTGGAGATCAGAAGGCCCAGAATTCAAACCAGATGGATCAGACCGGAGAGCAATGTGTTTAAACTAAATTTTGATGGTGCATCAAAAGGGAATTTGGGTCCTACTAGAGGGGGGTCATTAGAAGCAGTGATGGAGACTGGCTATATGCCTATGTTGGCCCTCTGGGGAGACAAACTAACAACATGGCGGAGGCCAGAGCTCTTTTGTGGGGTGTTAACCTAGCTAAGGATAGAGGGATAAATAATCTCCAGATTGAGGGAGATTCCCTCATTATTGTTAATGCCCTTAACAATAATAATACTATCAATTGGACCTTAAGAAATGTACTTTATGATGTCATGGAAATTTTAAAAAAAATTGACAAGGTTTCAATTTATCATGCACTGCGTCAAGGTACTATTGTGCGGCTAAGTTGGTGAATTTCAGCGTACATTGTCTTGATTATAAAACTTGGAGTAAAGGTGATGACTTACCCTCGACTATTAATGAATGGAATGGATAGACTGCACTAAATTTGATGATTTTCGCATGAGTGAACGTTGGTGTCACTTGGGCCAAGATAGTTTATTTAAGGGGAGTAGATTCACCTTATGTTTCAATTTTTCTAAAATTATTTTGTGCATTAAATGTGTGTGCAAGTGTGGAAGGTTGTGCATTGCTGCCATGGGAGGTGACAGAATTAGGGTTGAGCCTGCGAGCCAGGGTATCAAAGACTATAATCCGCCTTTGTGGAAAGCACTCAAGATTGGGGGTTTTCACAATTTTATCTCTAAATTGCATGGCTATGACCCTTCGTTGTCGAAGGATTTTGGCATGGCTTGGAATGAGGGAAATTTTACGGTGAGAGGCATGGAAACCGAAGTCACTGAGAGTGTCATTGCTCAGGTTACAGAGATGCAGACGGAAGGGCTTAATATTTTCAAAGATAGAACCCACAAGGAGCACGAAATTGAGACGTTTTTTGTGGGTAAGGAAAGGTGTCTTTTTCATTGATGGCATTGCTAGATCTTGTATTTCGGGCATTTGGAAGGAGGTTTGTCTCCAAATTATGAAGTATATTACTTTGGAGGGAAAATATCGTAAAATTTACATGCACCATCTGTCTCTCCTTAATATGTTCAAACATAAAATTATGGTGAGCATTCCTTTTTCCTTTTTATGTCACTAACTGGTTTTTTGATGAGTTTCTAGAAGCCAAGGCAGACACGCCTATCCATGAAGGGATTATTCTTCTGATGTATGAGAATGGGAAGCCCATTCCAGCCAAAACACTTGAAAGACATGAAAGAGGAGGAAGACATCACCCTGGCGGAGTGCCTTACTAAAATGAGGACCGGCAAAATGCCAGTGTACAGGAATGTTGAGGAGGATGACGTGCTTGACAAATTCATGGAGGGAAGAGGTGAAGCTAGCACTTCCAGAAACAAGGGCATCGATGGTGATGATAGGGATTTCGAGGGGTTGAACAAAAAGGTTCAATATTTGGAAATGGTGATGCAGGCTATGGAAGAGACCAATGCTGGCTATCAAGAGGCTATGATGGATAATCAGGTCAAAGCTTTGAGTAGCAGGTTAGAGGTGATGGAGGAAGGAATGAAAAGAGAAATTTCAACTCATTGTGTTAAGCAACTCTGAGGATGATGAGGAAGAGGATCAAACCGTGATGAGAAAGGGAAGAGCACAACAAAGAAAGTTTTGTTGACAACAAGGAAGCTTCCCCTAAAAGCCAAAATATTTTCTAGTCATGAACTATTAGTGGTTTTTTGGCGAACTATTTAAGCCTTGTTTCTGGGCTTTTTCGTTTTTTGCTTTTGTGGTTTTTGTTGGTCCAGTTTTTTCACTGTAAGAGTTAAGCTTGTTTAACTACTTTTGGACCATTATGTCTATGTTTTGGCCGATTGCTTCCGAGCTTTCTTGTTGTATCTTTTGTTGTATTGCCCCTGGGAGTCGATCCCTGTTTTTACCTTATTTAATAAAAAAGATTGTCATTTTTCCTTACAACTCATTCTACCCTATTGATTAGCTCCATGGCCATCCTCAAATTTTTTGTATTGTGTATTATGTGAAATATAAAACTTATATATATATGTTTCGTTGTCAATCGTGCATCAAGTTGAGTCACAAGGTTTGAGTTCACGTTCATGTTCGACGATGATAAAGTTCAATTCAAGTTTTCCAAGGATTAAATTTAAAAGAGAAAAGTCTCTAAGTTTGAACAAATAATTTGTTCTATCTTTTTATTGAAAATGCATAAATATGTTAAAGGGGCATATTGGAGAGGGTTTTGACCTTTGTTTTCATTTCCCACGCACAATCACACGCCCACACACACATTTATAAAAATAATGGAAAATCGTGTCACAAATTCCCCATGCAGCAATAATGGATAAATTTTTAGTTCATGTTTCACAAGAATAAAGATTGGCAAAATTCAAAAAAATCAATAAAATTTGACATACCTTGTGACCGATGTTAAATACTTTTCTCGAACACATTACATAAGTTTGTTGTAAGAATTTTTAATTCTTTGTCATGTTGTTTTATTTTATTTCATACTAGAACTAGCTTTGAGATTTTCACAATGTATAGTTTTTGAAACAAATCTTATGAAATACACTTAATTGTGCAGTGTATTTGGAGTTAACCCAAAGAGACGACTAATTTCATAACTAAAACCAAGAATGTGAAATAGCTATAATCAAAAAATATTGTTCGAATTTTAGTTATTGTCGTTATTGTTATCTACTTTGCAGTCTTCATAAGGAAAATGATTCGATGGAGTAGGAGTGCTAATAATTTTGAGGCAAATGTCATCCACAACTAAATAGTTCAAATAGTTAGCAAACAACAATACTAAGTGAATCGTATACAAAATAGAAAGTTAAGGAGTTTAATAATCTCTATTCACATAAGTGAAACAAATTTTCAACAAAATACTAATTCTTTACCTTAATTTCCCTTATGCTTGTGCAAATTAATTTGTCTTCATATCAACAATTTAATATCCTAAGAAATGCACTAGCAATAGTATTGAAACTATCAAAGATATATTTTGGGGGCACATTTTTAGTTTTGGGCATTAACCTACATTTCAAGTTTGTTGGTTTTGGGCTAGCCCTTATTTCTAGTGCGAAATGAAGTTGAATTCAAAAATATCGTAAGCCATTTTGAGTGCAAGTAACCACACTTACAACCTCCAACATATAGGCGTTAATGTTGAAGCAACTTATGTATGTGTGATCTACATATTCTTATATTTGTTTCACCAACACTCAAAGGCTTTGTTATGGCTACACATTTCTTAAGACCATGTGATAATAAGGCACACCTTCATCTTTTATCAAACAACCATGCATACCAAATGAACTTCTCATGCTCTAGATGTAAATATGCCATTACAATTGTTTGTACAAAAAGCATTTTATGTAAATAACAAAAATCTCCATATGATTCATCCATGTGACCAGATCCTTCCCATCAAACTTACACATATCCACTTTTCTTAGCATGTTTTGATCCCCTTTTCTGGAGCCGGAGAGTTTTGAGCCTACTCCATATTTGAATTTGGGCTACTTGAAGACCTTGTGTGAACTGCATAGAAATTTTTGAATGTATATGTTCTTGCACAATAGCAAAAGTTATGGTGATAGATACAACGTGCCCACAAAATTCTTCCAACATTATGTTCAAGTTAACGTTAACCACATCCAAATTTTCATCTCTTTGAAAATTACAATTGGCGATTGGATTGTCACAAAAGCCTTAATAAGACCAACTTTTGTAGAAATGTTAATTGTAAGTCCATAATATTGTATTTCCCGATTTTGCATTTTATCACACTTTATAACAATTTCATTGGTACTTTTTCTAGACTAGGAAAAGCCATACAAAATATCTCATCATTTCCCTTGATCCGATAGAGGTTTATAAATCCTTTGCAATCTACCACCTCTTTCAATATGATATGGCATTCATCTCACAGGTTCTATAGTTGGCCATCATTTGGGGAAAGGTCCACACATATTTGTTCTCATTCTTTATGTAGGAATTTTTACACGAGAAGCGCTTAGATTTTGTCATAGTTACATATTAACCATCCTCGGGCAATGAGAATACATATAACAGGTTAGCTATATATGTTTAGTTTCTTAAAAATTGAGTCCTCAACTAAGCTTTACATCATGATTATATTGTCATATGGTGGTAGTAGTCACTTTCATTTTGCATGAAGGATGTTTTTCGAGATGTTAAATGGAAATTATCTTCTGTGATAATTGCATCACCATGCCATAGTGTGTGTTGGTACCCAAATTTAATCTCCTTCAAAGGTCAGGCAGCGTCATGGAATTGACAAGACACTCAGAGCCAGATAGATGATTATGTATGTCGTTTTGTAGCCGGGGAAGCAATCTATCTAACTTTTTAGCACTCAGGATTTGAAAGAAGTGGGTAGCACCTTAAAAGGATGTGATTTTATCCTAACTATTTTAGGTTGTGCCTTTCAACCAAGGTAAGAGAACCTATTTTGTAACCTTTTTTATTGAAGAATGTTGGTAAATCCTTCTTTTGCACAAATTTTATAGAGAAGACCTTGGGAAAATATGATCAACACACCAAATCTAACTCTCACGAGTTGTCACTTCTAGATTATGGAGATATTTTCAATACAAGGCAAAGGTTACTAAAGACATTAAGAAATCCTGATTGTTCTACATATTTTTGCAAGTAGATTTTGTTCCTTTGTTGATACACAAGGCAAACAGGGGTAGTTCAGGGTGGATCAATGGTTTTTAAATGATTTTGGTGGGAGATGAAGCAGGATAAAGTTGATTATACCGGATCTTTGGAGGGACTTCACAATAATGAACAACTTCACAACGGAAAGCTTTAGAACAATCAAGACGTTCCTTCAACCAGAAGGTGTGCTTTAATGGAGGCCCAAATCAGCACATTTTCACATAATCTTTGAGACTCCAACACGAAGGCTCGAATTGGAAGACTCAATTAAACACTAAAGTTTCTGATTAATCACGCCTAAGGTACACCCGAAGACTTACAGATAATATTTATCAACAAATGACAATGAATTGATTTTAAATTTGTTTATCTCATCCAAGATGAAGGCTCTTCTTGAAATGAAATTGCAAATACCATTAGATTGTCATAGGGACGAGATCTTGTGTGATTTCACAAAAATTTCAGTATAAGATTACAATAGGAACGAAAGAAACTATTTGTAGACATTCTGAAAATAAAACAGACACAAAATTGCTAGAGATTAGACACAAATTAATTCCAAAATTGCTTAGATTCATCAGCAGGGGAAAGCTTCCAGAGCAATCTCAGTGCTTGTCAATGGCTATACATCTGCAACCAACTTGACACGACAAAAAATCTAACACAAAATAAAATAGCAGTAATCTCAAATTTTGGTCCCTCGGGAAGACATCTTTCTCTAAAAATTCTCAAGAATTCATACTTCACCATTTGCAAAGAGTATTCTCATTGCATTTATACATTTTTTCCCACTCAATTTTCCCCTAAAAGAGAAGAATATTTGAGGGACCTTTGCTTGTTACCACTTTGTTTCAGATAACGACGTTTAACAAATTCATATCTGAAATCTATCAAGTGGACCAATTATGAATTGATCACATTTCTTGGGCCCTCGACTAATGACTAGGATGTCATGCCACAACTTTTGGGAGTCCCTTTAATCATTTTGATATTGTCATGTGAGAAATCCCCTTTTTAATCATTTTTCGAGCCCTCTGCATAGTTAGACTTGACAGTCATCCATTTTTGCTCTCGAGGCAACACCTTTTCACCTTTTGCACTGCGCTTTCATTATTTCATCCTTTTCCCCTCCTTTTCCTCCTCAAATTTTACTCTCTGAAACTCTGGATCTGGAATTTTACATTTTTGCACAAGCCCGAGAAAAATCCACTTCAAATTTACAAATTGAGCTCCCAAATTGATTTAATTGAACTTTGCAGAGCCTAAACGACACAAATTTTCTAAAAAAAAGATGAAGAATGATGCAAAAAAACATCTCCAAATATCCTGAGCTTCAATGGTGGTAAAATCAAATGAAATGCATAGCTCTTTGTTGATCCCGCCTTTCAAATTTTAATTTGAGCCCTCCACATGGCAAAATATGATTGGAAATGGCCCCAGGAGCACTTTTTTGACATTTTATAACTTTTGGAAAAAGTAAAATTTTGACATTTTTCTTTGCCCCTCCGCCCTCGTGAAACGGGCTTGACACGTGTCATAATGTGGGTCCCAGGAGGAACCACAACTTGATTATGTTATTTTACCTCGTTTTTGGAAACATGAAAAATTTTCAAATTTTCCCCGCAGCTGCGCCCTTCCACCTTTAGCTTCGATGTGGGTCCCAATGCACTGGCTTCATTTTTTCACTTTATACTTATTTTCCAAAAAGGAGAAAGTTCCACATTTTCCCACAGTGCCCGCACCTCTCTGTTTTGACTATTCAACGCTAACATTACTTTCTGTCGGGCCGCGCTTCAACTTATAATTTTATCCCCTTTACAAAAGGCAAAAACCTTAAATCACCACCAAGCGCGTCGTTTCTCTATTTCCCGCTTTGTTATGTGTCTCAATGGCACATTTTGAGATGGTCCCGAAAAGTAGAGACCCCAAACAAGCATAGGCTCAACACGTGTCTCATTCCGACAAAGTCTTCTAGCACCAACACGGGGAGATAAAAACATGACAGAGGTCGCGAATCGAGGAATTTCAATGACAAACGGGAAAGACTAATTTGAGCACCAACATCGGCTTTGACTCGGGATGGGCACTCCTGTGAGTTCCACAAGAACAAAAAGTAGACCAAGTGCCAAAAAAATAGACCACTGGGCAATGGAGTCAAAGAATAAGCTTACATAGCAGAACAACAATAACCATCCTCTAAAAACGAACAGAGAAACCAACACAACCAGTCACCAAGGACTACAACAAACAAAAAAAACACAAAAGAAGACGAGGACAAAGAACTATACACTATACAAATGGAATATACCTTGATTATGAGCAATCAATCAAGGAAATGCTTCAAATGCCTGCCATTAACAGGCAATTCAAGTAATTCCCTGTCTAGGTATTTTGGGAAGAAGGTATTTTCACCAATTCGAATATCAATTGAATAAGGGTCCATCCACAATGCATCAAATTTACCATGTTTGCCCTTATCTTCATGCCTCGCTTTATCCCATAAAAGCACAAGATCCCCAATGTTAAAAGCTCTAGGTATCACATTTTTTTCAAATAGCTTCTTCAACTTTTCTCTGAACTTCACATGTCGCTGATGGGATGCCCTTCTCTCTTCATCTAGCTCAATAATTTGATTGATTCGAGCATCATATGAACTAACTCTTTGGTCTTCAATCTATTGAAAAAACTAAAATGAAGACAATTGCAAATGGAGGGCAGCAGAGCTTGAGTTCCATATACCAATTCAAACGGGCTTTTACCAAAGAGCTCTTTTGATGGTGATTTTGTCACCAAAGAAACTTCGATTTGCTCACCCCACTTCCTTTTGTTTAGCTCCAAGGTTATTCTAATGATCTTCAGAAGTTTTTATTACTGGACTTAACTTCTCTATTTCCTTAGGGATTGTAGTTAGAAGCATATGTCAAATTGATCTCATACTCTTTGCACATTGCCACAAAAGGTTTGGCTCTGAAACTCACGGCATTATCAGCAACAATTTTAGTTGGCACTCCAAATATGCATATGATTTGATTTAACATGAAGTCCATGATCACTTGGTGTGTTGCCTTCTTGGTGGGGATTGCTTCTACCCACTTAGTGAAATAATCAGTGGCTACAAGAATCCATTTATTACTAGAATTGGAAAGATCAAATTTCCCTATGAAATCCATTCCCCATTGTCTGAATGGGGCTTAACTCACACAAGCTGCAAAGGAAGGGAGCTTGAAGCTTTCATTTTCCAAAAAATGCCGACAACTTTCACATTTCCTCACCAATAGAGTTGTATCCTTGAAGAGAGTTGACCACCAATAACCAGCCCTCAAGATTATATGTGTTGAACTCTTCCAACAAAATTTCCCCCACAAACCCCTCCATGGAGATCGGTAATTATTTTGGGGCCTCATTTTCGATCGCATCTCAAGAGAACTCCTCGGGATTCTTCCAAGCTAACCCAAATTCAAGAATGACATATTTCTAAGACGCTAACTTAAGAGCTCTTTTCTGATTTTTACTCAGATTTTTAGGGCAGCATAGATGTTTGAGATAAAAGATTATATCTTTGTACCATTCAGAACTTACCAACTTTTCAAGGACATCCACCCTTTCTCCTTCTATTTCATTTACTTCAATAGTTTAGAGGTTGCTCTCAGCCATAAGCTTAGCTAGACCCAAACCTCTTACCAATTTCATGGTTTGGATATCCATGTCATACTCCTACAACTTGTTCACCCATCTGCATCTTTTGCTTGAGACCTTCATCTCGATAAAATTTCTTTCACCATTATGTGGGGAACATAAGCAACAACTTTAGAACTCACGATGTAGGGTCTGAAACCTTTATTGCTTTCACCAAGGCAAACCCACGCTTCTCCATGATGGTGTATTTTAACTCGGCTCCCTGCAATGCCTTACTAAAAAGGAAATTGGTCTCTCACCCCTTCATCATCCTTCTCAACAAAACAGCGGCAATGGTGTTTTTCAAGCAAAAGAAAACACTTGACAAGGTTTCTTGTAATTTGGGCTGCCAAAACAGGGGCATGCTTTAGTGCTTCTTTAATACCATCAAAATCCTGAATGGTTGTTTCATCCCACTTGATAATCTGGTCTTTCTTCAACATACAAGTGATGAGGAGAGTCAACTCGGCAAAGTTAGACACAAATCTTCTAATGAAATTGATCTACTCAAAGAAGGATTGTATTCCCTTCTTGGGTCTTGAAATTGGAACCTTATTGACAGCATCTACCCTTTTGGGATCAATCATGACACCATCCTTTGATACAATGTGACCAAGCAACTTGGCCTTTTGCACTCCAAAATGGCACTTCTTTGGATTCAAAGAGATACCAAATTCTCTAGCATCTAATCAACATCTTTTCCAAGTGTTGCAAGTGATCATTTCTCTTCCTAGAAAACATAGTTACATCATCTTGATAAACAACAATGAAATCATTAATGTAACCAGCAAAAGCCACATCCATTTCCCTTTGAAATGTTGCTCCAACGCATTCATTAGACCAAAAGGCATTCTAACATAGACATATGTTCCCCAAGGAGTGGTAAAGGCAGTTTTAATTCTTTCTGATTCCTTTACAACAACTTGATTATAGCCAGAGAAACCATCCAATGTAGAAAGCAACTCAAATCCAGTCACTAACTGTAACATATTTTCCATGTTTGGCAAAGGATAATTATCTTTCATTGATGCTTTGTTCATATTTCTAAAATCCACACATAGCCTGATATTACCATTCTTTTTTCTAACAGTCACTAAGTTTGCAACCCAAGAAGAATACCTTGTTGGCTTAATAATCCATCCATCCCTTAGCTTCTTCAATTCTTCTTGCATCTTCATGGACAGGAGTGGATTAATCGGCCTCTGTTTTTGTCTGAATGGTTTTGCATTTATTTCAAGAGGAATTTCATGCTGAAACAAATCCTCTTTGTATGCCTTCAGCTCAAAATAAGACCAAGCCAAACAGTCCTAATATTTCTTCAACAATTGGACATAGGACTGTTTTTCTTCCTTTCTCGGACTACTTCCCAACCAATCTTCCTTGGTTTCTCTTTTGTGCCAAGGTCATGCTCTTCAACATCCCTTGAGGTTGTTACATGTCTCATTAGTAATACAATCAACATTATCAAAGTTTGATTCAAGAGAAACTAGCCCTCTAGGAATGGTATTAGTTTTCAATTGGATGATGTCTTTGCCAAAAAAGTTGCTTTTCCTTCTGCTGCACACACCATTAGCTCCCAATCAATACATTGATCAACAAACTCCCCTTTGTTACTGCAAGTAAACTGCTTTTCGTGGGCATCCTCATCAAATATTTGCCAATTTTTTAGGTTGTTAGGGACAAATGGCCTTGTTAATACTTCAACATTATATTCACAATTGGGGACATTGAACAAACATCAAAGCGAGATCCCAAGATCGCAAGTTGATGCTCGCAACAAAGATTGAACTTTCTATCATGATGCACAATGTTAAATGAGTCAAACATTTCAATCAAATCTCAAACTGCATGCTTGTATTGTTTCATTCTTTGATTTTTAGTAGCATACAATTTTCTAATTTGTTTAACAATCAATTCTAAGTCTCCTTTGACAATGATATCTTTAATAAAATACTTCCAAGGAATTCTCAAAAATAATAACAATGCTTCATACTCAAAGAATGTTATTAGTGCATTCAAAGTTAAGTTTGAAATAAAATACAAACTCTTCTTGGCTTGGGGAGATCAGAACAATGTCGGCACCATTTCCAAACTTGGAATAGGCTCCATCAAATAACAAGGTCCAAGGTAAACCAACTTGTTCAAGACATTTGCACTGATCAATCTTGTGCTCCTGTCATCGAAAACCCACAAAGTTATTTCCATCCACATCAAGATATAGCACTTCATAAGAAGCATTATTTGGATCCTCAATGGGGTGCAACATTTTCTTCTCCCCATACGAGTTTTACAAGGCTGCCTTCAATTGGAATGGTGGCAAAAGACATATCCATCTAGAACACTTCCACCAACACTTGCAGCCCACTTTCTTGATAAGAACATGCCCCATTTGGTAGGGCAATCAATAATGACAACCTCAAGTTTCGGTGTTCTTACCGGATAAGTTGTAAGTTGTACCACCAAATGTTTCACACATCCAACAACGGGCACCTCTCTAGAGTCCATGGTAGTGCATCTTCCATATGTTGTTATCACTTTGATATCCAACTCATTCATGACCTCAAAAGGCATGACATTGCATGATGCTTCGGCATCAAACATACAATTGTGCAAAGCGATCGGTCCTTAATGATCAAAGTTGTAAAAAATGGATCAACATTTAATTGGGATTCAACCAAAGATGTCCCCAAATAAACCTCAAGTGCTTCTCCAAGATCTTCCAATGTTGGTGGTGTTTCAAGGTCTGCAATGGTTAGAGGAGGAGTTTCTACTATGTTTGCATTTCTGCCTGGGGTACTATTTTCTTCTTTCAATCCCAAGTACTCAAATGCTCTCTTCTTGTGCTCACGAATCCTAAGCAACTCAACAATTGGAACACTAACTTTGATTTCACTCAAAAATTGGGCAATGTCATATGGAACATTCTTTGTGCAAGGCAAAGATTGGAAGGGAGATTAGAAAACTCATCAAATGGCATGGGATTCTTGACAGGTTTGGGTATGAGGAGAAGTATGAATCATTTTTGGGAAAGCAAGGCCTTTGGAAGGTGTATCTTTCTTAGGAGCCTCTTTAAGAATACTAGTAATTAATGGAGTTTTAGGTTTGGCTTGAGGCCCTGCTCCTTTGACAACTCTACTCCTAGTATTATAATCATTTTCTTGGCAAAGAACAACAACGTTCATCAATAATTGCCTATCTTCCTCCGAAGGGATTCCTCCATCATAATTCTTTATCATTAAAGATCTTAAATACTCAAAGTCATTATTAGGTATTTCAAAAGCTTGCACTACATCTACTTCAAAAGTATGAGGAGGAAGAAGTGGTACCTAGTGAATGCAATCCCAAAAAGTTGCAGCAGTTCAAGAACTTATCACTTCGGTTGAAGTTACTCCTTGTTGTGAGCTTGAAGAGCAACCCATCATGCAAACATCATCATCAGTACCATCATCATTATCAGCTTCTTCTTCTTGTTGATTTACTTCACATGGAGGATGGGGCAGAAATCATCTATCACACCAATCAATCTCATTGGCTTCATCAACAATAGCAACCCAGGCAGTCAGAGGATCAGGCACCATTCTACTTTCACGTGCTTGGGGATGTCTATTTGCAGATCCCATGGGTCATTTACCTCTATCATCTAACCTCTGATCACCCCTAGGATGATTGCCAAATATGTCATGATTTTGTGCCTTTTATTGACCTTGTGAACTCTGCCCAATTCCTTTGCCGGGCTAGTTTGTAAGAGATTTCTTTGATAGCCCCTGCCAAAGTTTTAACAACCTCCTCAAGATCCACACTCTTGCTTATTTGAAGTTTCTCTGGGTTTATCAGTTTGACACCCTCCCTCTTAGGAGGTTTTCCAACTACTTTGATGTTGTTCTCAATTTGCAGAGCCATAGTAAAGACCTGCCTCAAAGTGCTATGGTTTTATCCCTCGATAGTATGCAGCCTTTCTTGTCAAATGCATCAACATACTTTATAAGACCAGATTCATCACATGGCCTCAAATACACAGGCAATCTTTTCAATGTCTTATTAAATCTCGTATTAAAATCATGCACTGATTCATTAGGATTCTTTTTAATATTCTCAAATTCTGAAAAAAGAAACCTAGGGTCTGTTTTGTCACCATAGTGCAATCTAAATGTATTCTTCATTTCAGTCCAAGAATCAATAGAGTTATTAGGCAGAGCTTTATACCAATCCATTGCATCCTCTTCTAATGTATGAATAAATAATTTAATGTATACATCTTCAAACTCTATTTCAAAATCCTCCATCATATTGACAAAGAGTTTCAAGTGTTGATCACCAGTTATTGCATTATTTCCTTAAAACTTAGGCAATATGTTTCTTACATCATGTGGTGAGCATTCGGATAGCTAGACATACCTCTAAAATTGATGGGACCAAAAGTATTAACGACAAATGGAGGTCTTGGTGGAGGTTGAGCCATGTTATTACAAGAGGTGATCTTACAGGGAGAAATAGAGTGATGAGGAGTGAGGGGTCTATGTCGTTGTATGCAAACAAAGTGGTAATGAAGCAAAGGTCCCTCAAATATTCTTCTCTTTTAGGGGAAAATTGAGTGGGAAAAAATGTATAAATGCAATGAGAATACTCTTGCAAATGGTCAAGTATGAATTCTTGAGAATTTTTAGAGAAAGATGTCTTCCCCAGGGACCCAAGCCGAGATTACCTGTTATTTTATTTTGTGTTAGATTTTTTGTCGTGTCAAGTTGGTTGCAGATGTATAGCCATTGACAAGCACTGAGATTGCTCTGGAACTTTCCACCTGCTGATGAATCTAAGCAATTTTGGAATTAATTTGTGTCTAATCTCTAGCAATTTTGTGTCTGCTTTATTTTCAGAATGTCTACAAATAGTTTCTTTCGTTCCTATTGCAATCTTATACTTTTGAAATTTTTGTGAAATCACACAAGATCTCGTCCCTATGACAGTCTAATGGTATTTGCAATTTCATTTCAAGAAGAGCCTTCATCTTGGATGAGATAAACAAATTTAAAATCAATTCACCTGTCATTTGTTGATAAATATTGTCTCGTAAGTCTTCGGTGTACCTTGGCGTGATTCATCGAAACTTTAGTGTTTAATTGAGTCTTCCAATTCGAACCTTCGTGTTGGAGTCTCAAAGATTATGTGAAAATGTGCTCGATGTGAAATTGATGGGACCAAAAGTATTAACGACAAATGGAGGTCTGGGTGGAGGTTGAGCCATGTTATTCTGAGGAGGTGATCTTACAGGAGAAATAGAGTGATGAGGAGTGAGGGGTCTATGTGGTACAGGGATACAATTTTTAGAATGACTATCCCCTAATGGCTCTTTTTCACGGCAGACACTATCAGATTTGGAAAATACAAGGGTAGAATGAGATGCAAATCTTTCAAATACAGGGGTGGAATGAGAAGGCCCCTCTCTAGATGGAGAATTCGGATTTACAAAGAGACTACCTGATTCAGAAGTAGTTGAGGAAGCATTGCAATCTTCAATCATGTGCCGATCAGTTTCACCAATGGAGATCTCTTTTCTTGATGTTTGATCTCCAACAACCTTCCAAATTCTTCCTCCTGAATTAGACTTTCCAAACTCTAGAAACAACCTTCTACTAGGGTCCACGGCGAAGAAAGATCTTCTTCCTTCCAGCTTTGCAAAGATTAGTAACAAATTTACATTGACAGAGGTTAAGACACTAGCATTTACCAAAAACAAATCAACACGGAGTCACCACTAAGGATTTTCACCCTAGTTGTGTAAATGCACTAAAATAATTTGTCAAATGTTTGTCAGCACTAAAAATCATGCAAAGCTTTACAAATCAGACCTTCCTTCACCCAAATTTATCAATGGTGAGGCAAACTTAGTACAATAACTGCTGGAAAAATTGGACATACAACACGCAGAACTTATAACTTTGTTCAATTCTTATAGATCGATCAGAGAATGATGTTTACAAAACGTATTTGCACATAGAAATGCAAGAAACATTACCAGGGTTTGGAAACTTTAAATTATTCAAAGAATCCCCAACAACGATGCTAGAAGCATTGTTGACAGGCCAAATGGATACGAACTCGCAACAAATCAACAAATATGTCTCGGCAATGCAAATCGGTTCCCAAAGAACGTAAATCGGTTTCGTGAATGGCGCCGTAAGCGTGTTGGTACCCAGATTTAATCTCCTTCAAAGGCCAAGCAGCATCATGGATTTGACAAGACACTCAGAGGCAAATAGATGATTATGTATGTCGCTTTGTAGTCAAAGAAGCAATCTATCGACTTTTAAAGCACTCGTGATTTGAAAGAAGTGGGTAGCACCTTAAAAGGATGTGATCTTATCCTAACTATTTTAGGTTGTGCCTTTCAACCAAGGTAAGAGAACCTATTTTGTAACCTTTATTATTGAAGAATGTTGGTAAATCCTTCTTTTTACACAAATTTTATAGAGAAGACCTTGGGAAAATATGATCAACACACCAAATCTGACTCTCACGAGTTGTCACTTCCAAATTATGGAGATATTTTGAATACAAGGCAAAGGTTACTAAAGACATTAAGAAATCCTGATTGTTCTGCATATTTTTGCAAGTATATTTTGTTCCTTTGTTGATACACGGGGTAAAAAGGGGTAGTTTAGGGTGGATCAATGGTTTTAAATGATTTTGGTGGGAGATAAATCATGATAAAGATGATTATACCAAATCTTTGTAGGGACTTCACAATAATGAACAACTTCACAATGTAAAGCTTCTGTAACAGTCAAGACGTTTCTTGAACCAGAGGTGTACTTCAATGGAGGCCCGTGATCAAGACGTTTTCACATGATCTTTGAGACTCCAACACTAAGGATCGAATTGGAAGACTCAATTAAACACTAAAGTTTTTGATTAATCACGCCTAAGGTACACCCGAAGACTTACAGACAATATTTATCAATAAATGAAGTGAATTGATTTTAAATTTGTTTATCTCATCCAAGATGAAGGCTCTTCTTGAAGTGAAATTGCAAATACCATTAGACGGTCATAGGGACGAGATCCTATGTGATTTCACAAAACTTTCAATGTAAGATTGCAATAGGAACGAAAGAAACTATTTGCAGGCATTCTGAAAATAAAGCAGACACAAAATTTCTAGAGATTAGACACAAACTAATTCCAAAATTGCTTAGATTCATCAGCAAGGGAAAGCTTCCAGAGCAATCTCAGTGCTTGTCAATGGCTATACATCTGCAACCAACTTGACATGACCAAAAATCTAACACAGAAGAAAATAACAGGTAATCTCGGCTTTGGTCCCTGGGAAGATGGCTTTCTCAAAAAATTCTCAAGAATTCATACTTCACCATTTGCATGAGTATTCACGTTGCATTTAAACATTTTTTCCCACTCAATTATCCCACCAAAAGAGAAGAATATTCAAGGGACCTTTGTTTGTTACCAATTTGTTTGCATAATGACGTTTAACAAATTCAGATCCGAATCTACCAGTGATCCAATTGTGAATTGATCACGCTTCTTGCCCTCGACTAATGACTAGGATGTCATGCCACAACTTTTCGGGAGTCCCTTTAATCATTCTGATTCTGTCATGCGAGAAATCCCCTTTTTAATCATTTTTCGAGCCTCTGCATAGCTGGACTTGACAGGTCATCCCTTTTTGCTCTCGAGGCAACGCCTTTTTCACCTTTTGTGCCTGCACTTTCATCATTTCATCCTTTTTCCCTCCTTTTCCTCTGAAATTTTACTCTGCAACTTCTGGATCTAGCATTTTGCATTTTTACACGAGCCCGAGCAAAAATCCACTTCAAAAGTACTTTAAATTTACAAATTGAGCTCCCAAATTGATTCAATTGAACTTTGCAGACCAAAACGACACAAATTTACAAAAAAATGATGAAGAATGATGCAAAAATGCATCTCCAAACATCCTAGAGCTTCAATGGTGGCAAAATCAAATGAAATGCACAGCTACCGTTGATCTTGCCTTTCAACTTTTAATCTGAGCCCTCCACATGGCAAAATGTGATTGGAAACGGGCATGGGAGCACTTTTTTGACATTTTATAACTTTTGGAAAAAAGTAAAATTTTGACATTTTTCTCCGCCCCTTCGCCCTCAAAAATGGGCTTGACACGTGTCCTAATGTGGGTCCTAGAGGAACCATGGCTTGATTCTCGTTATTTTACCTCATTTTTGGAAAAAGGAAAATTTTCCAAATTTTCCCCGCAGCTTCGCCCTTCCACCTTTAGCTTCTGATGTGGGTCCCAGCGGACTGCGCTTCATTTTTTCACTTTATACTTATTTTCCAAAAAGGAAAAAGTTCCACATTTTCCCCGCAGGCCCACACCTCCGTTTTTTACTATTCAACACTAGCATTACTTTCCTGTCAGGGCCGCGCTTCAACTTACAATTTTATCCCCTTTTACAAAAGGCAAAAACCTTAAATAACCCCGAAGCTCCGTTTCTCCATTTCCCCGCCTGCTACGTGTCTCAATGGCACATTTTGAGATGGTCCCGAAAAGTAGAGACCCCAAACAAGTGCGGGCTCAACACGTGTCTCAGTCCGACAGAGTCTTCAAGCACCAACACAGAGAGATAGAAACATGATAGAGGCCGCAAACTGAGGAATTTCAATTACAAACGGGGCGAGACTAATTTGAGCACCAACAAAGGTGTGTAAGTTCAACGATGGTCACCTAGTCATTTTTTTTGCACGTGTGATAATCTCTCTCAACATGAAGGTTTTAAAGTGAAAGCTTGTATCAAAGACAATGATACCTATAACATTATCAATTTCAACAACAACAAGTGAACATACCTTCTCTTGAAACTATAGAATCCACTCCAAAAAAAAATCTTTGTCGTGAAAATGTTGGTACTTACATTATTTGTTTCATTTTATTCACTACACACCAAATATGTATTTATTTTTTTGCACTACCTATAGTTCTTTGCACTACAATGTGGCCTCGCTAAGGAATGAACCCATGCTAAATAAAATATAATTTGTTGCTTTTTAGGATTTTGATGAGTTCAACTCTTTGAAATACTCTGAATTTTTAGGGATCCCATAAATATCTCTCGATTGGCGGATCAAACATGTGATAATGTGCCTCACCCCTAAAGATTATGGCTATATTGTTTGGCTTTCCTATTTTGTGTTCTAGAGTCATTATGGCATTCAAAACCTTATTCTTACCTTGAAATTTTCGATTGTATACCTATTATGAAAATCAATCATCATGTCATTTTGATGTTTTGATAAGTCATGGTAATGAATTTTTAGTGTCCTGGATCACTAGGATTTTAAAATTTTACGAGTTATGGGCAATTTGAGTGTTTGGGGCAATCATCTCTCTTGTTAAGCCCTTCTTGTGAAGAAGTTAGTCAGTTTTGGAAAAAATTAGGAAAAATTAGGAAAAACCTTTATGTCCTAACACTCTTCCTTTTCTTACTAAGCCATTTATGAAGAAGACTTGGTCAAATTTTGTCAATAAATTGGGTTAAATTGGTCAAATCTAGGTAAAATTGGCCAAGTCAATAGTTCAAGGCCCAAAGGGAAAAGTTCATGAGTGCTTGGTGTACCTCGATAGGTTGCGACAAGGACCGGGTAGTTTTGTCGGATAAATCGGGCATTAACGACACAAATGGAACATTTTAAATGTTCCTATGGTGCACCGATCGGCCGTAAATCTCAACAAGTGAACAAGGGCAAAGCAATCAAGTATGTCGGGTTTATAAGGCACAAGTGGAATGGTTCTTATGTTCAATCACTTCCCGCATTCCCGTAATAATTGATCTTAAGGCACATGTAAAGGTGGATGAAAAAATTGGGTATGGAGGAGAGGTGGGAATTATTCCCTCATTCCTATTGTACCCAGTATCTCTGTCATACCCTCCAAAGCAGAGACAAGGTAATCAAACAAGTCGGGCCCGTTTGGAACTCACGGAATGTCCCTCATTCTAACAATGCCCCGAAGTCTCGCCGAAGCCAAGAAGACTTAAAATAGGTTAATTTGGACCCACATGAAACACGTAGAATAGTTCTTCAATTCCGCCACTTCACCGATACCCCAAACCAAGCGACTAAGGTCCCAATGGAATAGTTTACTTGTGCTTCCAATTCCTTGAAACCTCGACATACCCGACGAGAGAGGAAAAGTGCAAGGATAGGAAAATTCGGTTGTTGAAGGACTGCGGGGAACACAAGGAATCATTTGGCTTGCTCTCTCGAATTACAAACAAGCCTAACCAAAGGCATAAACAACCCGTAAAACATCCAAACGAGCCATTTTTAGCTAATTTCTTTATCTTGTTTGTATTTCGAGCATCCAAAGGTTAAAATTGGCAAGATCATACAACAAGACTCCATTTTTTTATCATGAAGAGGCTAAAAGGTGCGCTTTTAAGCAAGCGTGAAGCTTCCAGATGATGCACATGAGTCTAAAAATAGCAGAGTCATGCAAGGGGACATCAAATCTATTTTTGGGCATGAACAATCACATTCTAAGTGTGCGAAGAGCTATTTTGGAGCATAAGAGACCAAATTCACACATTTTCTTGCACTATTCATCCATTTTTGAATCGGAAGGAAGAATGGACATGTAACACTCCCATATTTTTCTATTTCTAAGCTTTAGACTTGCATGTATGTTATTTTCCTCTCCTTCTCTCTCTAAATTCTCTATATAACTCGATGGATTTCATTGTAAAACTATTGTTGCACCTTCTATTCGTCATTCTCCAACAAGTTCGATTTACGAGTGGAAGAGCAGGGGTCATGAGTGATTCTTTATACTAATTTCACCTCTTGGATCAATAAAGGAGTTGTGTTTATCTTCTTACTTGCTTGTTTATCATGCAATATGGTATCTTTAAGCTAATTTTATCTTGTGATATTGTTGTATCCCTTATTTGTAGTTTAATTTCCATGCCTTTACACAATTACATATTAATTTGTAGGTCATAGACTGTGTTTAACCAAGTTTTGTGTAGGATCTCATTGTGGAGCTTACCAAATTATCTTCTAAAGCCATTTGTTTCCCTTCTTCATTCTCGTCGCAACTTCAAATCCCTCTCTAAAACACTTTTGCATCAACATATCCATTTGTGAGTTGTGTATGGCGTGTGTTTCATGTGGTCCATCTATGTGGTTCAAACTAACCTGAGATTGTTAAATTTTCTAGTGTATCACCATCTTTCCAATTTTTCCCTTAATTCCTTCACCATGTTCCTTGTTGACTCAGTTAAGTAGAGTAATTTTAGGTGTTACACTAGGGGAGCCAGCCCTTTGGAGACAAACTCCAACATACAAGTCACCCACAACCTTGGAGTGTTTCCATTTTGTCACTTGGAAGGGGAGACATCACACCACTCTTCAAAGGGTGTATTCCTACGTGATAATAATACTCTTAATCCCATGACTAAATTTGAACCAATGTTAACTCCACAACAAGAATCAATGCCTAAGTTTGAGAGCTATGATAAATGGTTGACCAACAAAGTCCGTAAACAATATGTATTGTTGAACCGCATATGAGTGTCTTCCTAAATACTTGTCATTATTGTAGCATTTTTCTATACAACTTATATTAATGGACAACAAATGTGATAATAACCCTTCTATTTTGTATTATATAAACAAATATTTGAAAACAAAAATATTTTTCTTCTATATAAAAAATTGAGAGAGGACATTTGGCCATATACGATTCTTTAGATAAATTCAACATAACAATAGTTAATGGTTTTTAACATTAATTATACTTAAATTAAAATTATTCTACCCACTAACATATTTTTAAGATAAGGATAAAGGTTTTTCAAAGGTGGGACCATACCCGGTTACAAAAAGGCCAAAGCCCAAATATACATTAATTCCTAAGAAGAGCAAAACAGAAACAACAGCAAAGAAAGCTACATTCAAAACACAGCGAAACTAAACCGCAAAAAAAACACAACAGATGCATAGCAAAGAAGAAATCCTCATAACCATTACTTTAGAGTTTTGAGAAATGTCTTTTAACATTCTCTAACCCGTTCTTGATGACCTTAATACTCCCACCATTCTTAATTTTGTCCTTTCCTTTATTATCCTCCATATGATGAGTGATAAGGGTGAGAAATTCAAGAGTGGTCTGGAAAATAGACATGATGTCACATTGTTTAGACTTGATGATAGCTTGTTCCTTCTGAATTTTGGAGACTCTATTGTTCAACTCCTCTAGAAGATTAGCATCCAACTTCCCTTCATCAACCGCAAGCCTGCAACCTTTGATTTTATCTTTAAGCTCATGAACATCCTTGCAAATCCAATTCAAGCATATCATTATGGAGATCAATCTCAGTTCTAATGTTGGGGGCCTAGGTATTAAGAGGTTCCACTTGGTTCTTCCCAAAAGAGAGAAGGCTAAGAACATCTTCGCCTTCTCCGGGACACGGGGAGAGGAAGGATTGCTAATCGCGGGGGTAACTTTCTTACCCGATCGCGAAGAATACGGTCACATGAACTATCTCTAGGCCTCTTATTGGAGATAGGAGTTGAGGGAAGGGTAGTGGGAGCAGGGCCGAGGAGGAGGGCAGCGAAGAGACGGGATTTTGAGCATGAGGTTGAGGGGAGGATTGCGGATGGAGAATGGAATGCTCAAAATACTTGTAGATCATCAAAATGACCACATGATACAAAGGATAGACTTGCTTCCCCCATTTAACCAAGTTAACGAGAATGCTAAAGTGACTAAGGGATAAAAAGGGAAACTCGCAAGAGTTTGTCTTTGTGCATCTTGCCGCTAATCTCGGGTTTCACAAGTGAAGGCCGAAAGATTTAGGTTTTGGATTCAAGGTCACTCATTAAATTGTTGCACGAGATAATAGCCATGATAATAATAATAATAAATAAAAAAGAAAAAAATAGGGTATATTTAAAAGATTAAAATAATAGGGTATCAAACAAAATGAAGTGAGACAAATGAAATAAATAAAAATATATACATTAAAATAATAATAATAATAATAATAAATCGAGAGTCAATGAGGTGGGAGTGGTGCGGTCAAGTCACATGCTTGTGTGCTTGTCCATCCCGTGTTCAAATCCCACTGAGGCATGATCCTCTCTAAGGTGGTTTTGTCATTAGATGTGGCATCTCTGCTTGTTGCATTGCGGATGTTGGTTGCTTCACTCGTTATAGTGGTAGCATGTTGGTTCTTGCTTCAGCTTAGGCTTCGCTTCACTCGCTGCGGTGCGTTGCATTCCCGTTCACTTCACGTTGGAGATTGCTTCACTCGTTGCGGATATTGCATCTTCATCCCAGGTTACATGGATGCTTCAATCGGGTTCCTCATGTTGGTTCCCTTCTTACTTGCAACTAGGTTGTTGATCCTCTCGATAAAAACGTCCTCAAAATGTACAAGGATGTGGGTCCTTTCAACACCCTCAAATTTACACTCCTTCCAAATATAATAAGAAACCGAGAAAGTTAAAGAAGGTTGGATGTAATACCCCCTCCTCTCTCGTGTTTTGTCGACTCCTCTCGCGAGAAATCGAACTCAAGTTTCATTCAAAAGTAAGCATAGATCCATGATCACAATCATTCCTCATTTCTGAATAATAGTAACATTAATCGAATTATTAAATAAAACAAAATCAAGGAAATTATATATTTAAATTAGATGGAATTAAATAAAAAAACGTATATATTATTTTGTATGAAATTTGTGGTTGGTGGTGAAGTTGAGTTTGGTGGTGGATGTGAAATGAAGGAAGTAGGTGGACATTTTTTAGTGTAGAATGGACAAATCATGGTGGTGGATGTAAGGGCGGTAGAAGAATGTAGGAGAAGTCTTTGTGGCAAGTCGCACTTACTACCTTTGGCGGTGAAAATCTTGAATCCACAATCTTCCCGAATCCTCCCTAGCTACGCCAAGCCAGGAGCTTTCAACATGCATCCAACCTAATCGCTTATAATTGTCAAGCATCCTCTTTGGTGGACAAAATAAAGAGTTGGAATAGGGCATGGATATCCATCAAAGTTTATCGACAAACAACACTAGGCGCTCATTGTTTGAAAAAATGCCTTCCAAATTTCTTGCAATGTGTTTAGCTATAGTAAAGCAAATGTTCCACGGTCCTTACAATTATCCTCTAATGCTCATGTAAAATAGGAGCTTTGGAGCAAGTTATAACGCCTCAGGGTTGTTGTGGCGGTAGATCTCGATGAAGTTTTTATCGGTTTTGGTGTTTGGTGGGTTGGGTGACCACCAACAGAAGAGCCTTTTTATTTACAAAATGAATGTGATTCCATTCGCCCTCGCGATCTTTGTTATGTCCTCCAAGCTACATGCCAACAAGTTGATGTTGGGTGCAAATCCATCTAGATTCTAATGGAAAGTTGAATATTTGTCATCTGTTGTAGTTGTTGACACCGAGCCGATGGCGTGAAAAGTGGTGTGGGGTGTGTTTGGGGTGCCAATCTGCAAGATGCAACATGGGTATGTTAAAAATGTCTTTGGATCAAGCATAATCGGCCCAAACACTCTTATCTGATCTCGTAGAAGTAGATTCATCCTTGACAACGAACAATTTGGACATCATGCCAAAATGAGAGTCGTAGAAAATGTTGGACACTCATCAAAGCATAATGAAAAGTGGATTTGCAATTCTTAGAATATGCAAGCCTTCTTTAGCTCATTCTCTCTACCTAAGGCTATGATATTGATATTGTGATTGAGATTGGCATGGGACGACATCATCATTGGCTGTTATGTTGTAAAATGTGGAAGCATTCTTCATATGTACAAGTTGCTAGGAAAAACATTTACTACATATGTAATCGACAACGAAAGACATATGCCTTGTTTATCATCTCTTGTTGGACCATTGAATGGAGGGGAGCCGAGAATAGGCTCGCGAACTGTTTGACGAAATGCCTTGTGGAGATGCGAAATCAAGCTCCACAACATTGAGCGTTGTCGCTTCCTACATACATGGTTCTTCTTACCTTTGTCTTTCATAATTCTCGTATTTTTAGTTTTTCATTTGCAACAAAATAAAATTTTAAACCCTTGGATTATTATACAATTGGTTATTTAAAACAAATTTGTATCAAGAAAACAATAAGACGTCACCGCGTAACTTATGCAATTCAAATAACCCTTGGTTTTTCAACCATAGACTTAAACCCTCATTCTGAGATGATTTGGAAACTTCGTAACCAAACCAGATAGTTACAACCCCCTTTTATTAACAAGTTGAGTTTGAGTTCCTTGTAAACCTATCAACCATTCCTTTGTAAAAGTTAGTAAATCACGATTTTCTTCGTCACGTGAAATACCTTTCTGGAACCCCCATTCGAAATGTCAAGGTTTGAACCTGTTCCTTGTCATCACGAGATGCCAAAACTTCTACAACGCCCTAAATTGATCATTTGTTCATTTGGCGTAGCACATTAGGAGCCTTGTTGACCTTGTTTGCAACGTCGGGTAGCTACTAAAAGTTAAAAGTTGGGTTTCGTTTGGCTTTTGTTTGGACCCTAAGCGAAGAAATGTTTATCTGCCTTTGAAAACCTCTAGTATTTTTACATGTCAATTGCCTGCAACCCTCAATTCAGGGAAAACACCTTGCTAATTAGTTTTACAAAGGGGTTTTGTAGGCCTCCGATCGTAATTTGACCAGGTCAAACTAGTCCAATTACGACCGATGGCTCCGGAAAACTAGTCATCATTTGTAACCCATTTGTTAGTTCTCAATTCCATCAACTCTTTTGAATTCTCACTATATAGGAGAGCGTGTAGGAATTTTCTCCATTGTGTGTTTTCCATCCGAAGTTAGTTTTTGAACGCGATCTCTTAGCCCTCAAGCTAAAATCAACCAACGAGAAAACTTGTAGACACATATATGATGGTATGATACTCTATTTTGTGGCTTGTTTTAATAAATTTAATTTTTAGAAAAATAGTATTTTCTCTCTCCTCTCTCTTCTCTATCTCTTTCTCTCTCCTCCCTTAGTTAAGAAATGAAGTGTAATGAAATGATTATATATCTCTAACCCTCTCTGGTTGTGTGTGAAGTATTTTGATTATGTGAATGGAAAACTAAAAACGTTAATTATGCTAGATTTAGGTGGATGTCATGCCAACATTTGTGCTGACCATGTGGTGGTTGCAAGTACCGAGACACAAAGAACGAAGTGTACTAGTGATTTCATAGTAACTTGTTATTTAAAAAATAGAATTGATAGGTTATATCAACAATATTGTTATATATTAAAATGTTTATTATTGAATTTTGTGAAGAGTATAAGATTATTAACGTTTTGGGATGTTTGGGGAAATGTGTATTTAATCATGGGTGTTAATTTGATTTAGAATTATGTATTGTTAAAAGGGAGGTTGTTTATACTAACTAAAAATGAATTCATCTCTTATATTGTGTTTCAATGTAAAATTAATGAATAAGTTTCTTGTGTAATGTATCATTTACTTGGAATTATTGGAAATGAAACAAAATAAAGGGTCAAACTCATAGTAAATTCTACTTGCTTATTTACCTCCTTGTACAATCACTAGCATAATATAGAAGACTGAAAAATTAGGATGAGCCTTGTTCCTTTTTCTCAACACAAATTCAAGTTATCGTAATACCATGTACACTTAACGAGATTGTGCAAACATATCCAAGAAGAACGGTAATGGTTAAATTTTGTCTCAAGTATGTGGCCATTTTCCTAGGATTTGTTTTTGTGTGTGTAACAAAGTGTATAGGTTCGCTTAGGTTAGTACCTCAAGTGAATCCTAATTCAAAATCTAATGCACACCCTCTTAAGCCAAAGATATGAGTAAAATGAAGAGGTTTAGGTAACAAAGATTGGAGTTGCTCTTGAAAGATATTTTTGAGGATTTCGGTTAGGGGTGAATTTTGTTCTTCATGTTAGTTGTCAAATTGATTTCTTTTATCACGATATTGACAGTTGATTGTGGAAAATAATACAATTGCAAATAACGTTTGGCCTTTGGAAGTGTAATCATGAGATATTGTCCCAAGAGAAAAGTTAATTTTAGATCTTCCTTGTAACTTGTTTTAATCCTTCTTATGTTGTGAGAAACAGAACTCATGACGTGTAAACCTAAATGTGAACTCACATCAATTATTAAAGTATAGATAAAAAGAGGGAATCACGGGCCTCGGTCCTTGAACTATAGACTTTTCTCCTCTCGTTTTCGCACTAGTTCCTATTGTGAAATGAAAGTATGACGCTAAACCGAGTAAACATGTTTCTTAGAAATGGATCCTTAGAACAAGACCTAGTAGCCTCATGTGTGTACAAATGTCCATTTTAACTAATGAGTATTACAAATAAATTGCAATAAGGCATATGATTCAAATTAAATGAAAACCACTTTAAGTTGAATGTTAAACAATGTAAAAGAGTTTTAGTCTAAAAAAGGAAAAATTCACATGTTATGTGCCTTTCTAAACCTTAAGTTAATTTTTGAAACATGATTGTAACAAACGTGTAAGCATAAAAAAAAATATCATGTCATGAGATATGCATATCCATAAGTTTGTAATGTGGTTCGATCGTTGTATTTTTTCATTTTGGAGATGTAGTTATGATGTGCATCATGTGTTTCGTGTGGATTTTGTTGTCTTCTTGTTTGGGTAAGGTTTCATCATTGTGTATTGGAGGAATAAGGTGTAGCTAGTGAAGGGAGGAATAAGGGAAATATGAGTTTTTTTTAAGAAAACAAAGGGATTCATGGCTAATCTTAATGGAAGGATAAGAGCGTGTTATGATGGAGGGATAAGGGGCATGTCAAAGTTGATGTGATGCGTATACTTTGGAGTAACCAAAGGCTAACCAGAATCTTTCTTGGAGGGATAAGGGTAGTTGCAATAATGACATCTCCCCTATGTAAGCCTCTTAGGCAGGCTTGGTTATCTGTGTCGTCTTTCCTTGTGAAGCCAATCACTTCTCATATTGTCGTATGTGTGAGTCCATGTTAATATAAATGACTTGTGTGACGTTGAGTTATCTTAAGTGATCCCATGTCGTGTCGTGTAACAAGTATAAAAGTCAAAAAAAAAAAAATACTCGACATTTTTATCGTAGTATTTGTGTGCCTGATTTTGTGGCGCGTTACAATCTTCTAAAGTGATTAAAGAATATCATATGGAAGTAGTGCATTACCTTTGTGTTCAATGAAAAGTTGCAAAAGCCATGGATATGGGGTAAGAATCTCTAAAGAAACCCCAAAGGATTTGAACAAGCTGATCAATGGACCATCAAATAAGAAATGAGCAAGGGTTTATACTTTGCATATAGTAATTTGAAGTAAACAAGCAAACTAAGCAAATGAAACTAACCTCTATTCTTTGAAAGCTTGAAATAATGAACCTAAGAGGATCTAAGCAATCAATTTTGTGCTTAAGAGAAAGAGATCTCACCATTAATGGCTTCAAGGCCAATGGTTCTTCCCTTTTACTCCATATTTGTGCTATAAAATACAAAAACAAATGCTAATAGCTCAATAGAAGAAATACAATCTAAAACCCTAACAAAATACTATAGTTTATGCTAGGAAGAGGGAGAATTCTTAGAAATGAGTGAAGGGGTCTAGCCCTATTTATAGTTTTCCATTTGGGAAATGGGAGGCTTTTGGTGCATGTGGGACTAAAAGGGAGTCAACAAGTAAATTAGCAAGTCAAAGTAACATTTGACTAGTTTTAGAGAGAGGTTGATCATGGTTAAGACTAGCTAACCATGTTTAGAGGGTAATTAATCCTATTTAGAGAGAAATTAGGTTTCTGGAGGGTTCTGAAAGACTTAATCAATCCAATGAAGTGGATTGATACTCCAGGGAGCTAATAGAGGTGGTAAAGAAGAGAATATTAGCCAAGAAGAGGTTATTATAACCTATTTAATTAGTTTACAAGAGGAAATATGACCAAAAGAGTGTCATAAGAGGGGAGTTAGATAGATCTAACTGATGAGATGTCGTAAATTTGCAACGAAAAGAATAATAAGTACAATATTAGAAATAATAGTGCTTTAATCAAACTACGATTGTCTACAACCTTGAACTCGTCGTCGAGGTGATGAACTTCATCAATAAACGACCCACTTTATCTGTAGGGCTGCGGCAATAGAGAATCCCTTAAGAAACCACCTTTAGTGTGAGCCAACACTTCTCTGTTTTCTAGAAATTTCTTCTCCTCCACCTCCTGTTGAATTTATTCTTGAAAAAAACCAATCCTTTCATGTGCAACCTAGTGACAATAGCTATGAGATCTTTAGTAATCTCAAAGTCTCTCGCCCTCAAGGTTACAATCTTGTCCTTCCAACTCTTGACGAACTCCAGGGAGAGATGAAGGTCATGGCCATGAACCATGTCACCAAAGAAGTTAAAACCTCCCTTGTTGGGTATACTCCAGAGCTCCTCATCTTGCTTCCAAACATCATTGCAGACAAGCTCCACCCTACACATTTCCCCTCCCATTCTTGACTTTTCACCAATGTAATTCAAAGGAATCTTCACCCAGACTTTGTAAAATATAATGTGCTCAGTTTGGAGGAGATCGGTTAAAATAATGCAAGGATTTTAAGGTTAGAGCGTTTGATTAATCCCCCCAATCCAATTCGCACATGAGATCCTTCTCACGGGGGAATATCTAATGTCTTTGCTCATTGAGAATAGTTTCCGTGATGGTAGACGAGAGCTCCTCTCCAATTCGCCATACTTTATAATCATTAGCAAAGACCCCAATATTGGCCATTATATCTACCAACTTTGTCCCCTCCCTATATGTGTGTTGGATAATACACTTGGGGAAAGACTTAGTGACCTGGATAGCCTCTTCCATAATAGATTTGATCGTCCAACTAGCATGAGTTAACCTATTCAAGCAATAATCAATGTTCATGGAATCACCTTCAATGATGATATTAGTAATATTGCAAGAACTAGCCAATCTAAATCCCCAAAGAGAGGCCAAAGCTTCGCATAATGATTGGTTTTCACCCCATAGGACCCATGAAGCCAACAATAATGTGACCTTTTTCATCACGGATGCTACCACCACCACCCGCCCTTCCTAGATTACCTTTAGAGGCTCGTCAAAGTTGAGTTTACACCATCCCAAAGGGGGATGATGCCAAGTGATCTAGGCTCTGTCAATAAGGTCCTTAGGCTGCACAATGTTGGAGAAGTGGGTAATTTTCCACTTTTCAAAGATCTTTAAGTCCTTCAAATTTTGACAGTGCATCTTGGGGGTCCGGTTAAGGATGTTCTCCCTAATTTCCTCAAAAATGGTTAAAAATCCAAGAGAGAGAGGGCCTTTTATCTTCAAATGTGCCTTCCATATGTGCCAAAAGATGAGACAAAAGGATAACAACCAAATTTTTCTGATAACAATGTGCTTGAATGGGTAAAACCATTACTCCCAAGTAGAGGAAATAAAGTTGGGGAAGGTCCAATTTACTCCCATGACTTCGAAGAAAAACTCCAAACAGAACCAACAAAGGAGCGATGAAGAAATAAGTGGTTGATCGGTTCCTCCATGTTCTTGCATAATATACACTTGTTAGGAAAATGTTGCCCTCTTTTGATTAAGTTTTCAATCGTCAAGACTTTGTTTTGAAGAACAAGCGAGAGGAAGAAGTTGATTTTAGAGAGTCGTTCCTTCATCCGGACTGCTCCAATCAAGTTTCGTAGGCTAAACAGAGGGCAATAGCAAGTATCACGTTAACGCAGTAAGAGACATCAAAAGAAATGTCTCGATAAACTCCTCTCGAGTCTCATAGAAGCTCAAGTGATGGGTGTTGAGTTCTTGGAGTTTGTTGATTCTATGAAGATCTTGAGTAGAAGCTTCATCTCAAGTAAGTTGAGACCAAGATTTGTGAGAATCCAAAACTGAAATATAATCACTAACTTTGTCCCCAAAATTAGTCTTGAAGTGAGCATAGAAAGGGGACCATAACTCAGAATTCTTGAGGGGGAATGGGTAATCCACTTGTCCCCCAAAGCGAGATGTGTTTGTCATTCCCGCCTTTCCATCTATCGCCTTTGAAAATAAGAGACTTGCAATTAGATAACGAATTCCAAAAGGTGTAGCGAAACGGAATCTCCTCCTGGACAAGCCGGCTTAAATAGTTCAAAGACTCCAAGTATTTGGCTTTGACTATAGTGATCCAATGATGATTTTTCTTGATGAGCCTCCAATCAATTTTGGCTATTATACCTTTATTCATCAATTTAATGTTTTTTATCCTGACCCTCCAAAAGCTTTAGGAAAACATGCTTTTTCAAAAGCCACCAAATGAGTTTTGTCGGCCTCCACCACCTCGACCAAAGAAACCTTTTTGGATCTTTCAATTTTCTCAATGACAAAATCAGTATCTGGAAAAGAGACATTAGGTAAATAGGAAGGTTTTGAAGGGTGTTCTTAATGAGCAAGCACTTACCAAATTGGAAGAGAACCGCACCTTTCCACCCAACAAGCTTTCTTTGGAAACACTCCAACAAGGAGTTCTAGACTTCAATAGGAACCTTGTTAGTGAAGAGAGGCATGCCTGTGCAAGAGGAAGGAAGGTTCTGAATATTACATCCCATAATTTTAGAGATCTTAAGTCGTTTGCTCCAAGGGGTGTTGAGGAAGATCACCGAACTTTTGTTGAAGTTAAAAGATGCCTTGAAACGTTTTCATATTCAACAAGAAGAGACTTCAATCTCTTATCTTCCACCGCCTGAGGCCAACATGATAAGGATAGTGTCATCCGCAAAGTGTTGATTGGAGACCTTAAGCTCATTCGAGGAAGGTTTAAACCCTTTAAGGAAGCCAAACGAGATAGCTTCAACAATTTTTAAACTTAAAATTTCGGCCATCGGGATGAAGAGGAGAGGGGGGAAAGGGTCCCCTTGTTTGATTCCCTGATTACTACTGAAAATCCAATTGGAGAGCCATTGGTGAGGATGTAGAACATGAGGGATGTAATTCAACTCCTTAAGACCTTTCGGAAATGCTCATCAAAACCAATTTTTTAGGACTTTTCCGTAAAACCCCAAGAGACCTTGTTCAAAGATGTATTCGTATCCAATTTGACGAGCATACCTTCTTTTTTACTTCCGTCCATAGAATGAATTGCCTCATGGATAAGGATTATCCCATCTTGGATTATTCTTCCCTTGATGAAGCCACCATGTTGATGTGAGATAAGATCTGGAAGAAGAGGTTAAATTCTAGAGGCAATAATTTTCGTTAAGATTTTGTACAACACATTAGACATGTTTATACGTTTGAAATCTCTCAAGTCCTTAACAAGACATTCTTTTTGGGGATGAGGACGATAAAAGTGTTGTTGATCTCCTTGAGAAGATTGTCCGATTTGAGGAATTCATTAGTGACTTGAAGGAGGTCATCTTTGCAAATTTCTCAATATTTTTGAAAAATCTTGCCAAAAACCTTCTAGGCCGAAAGATTTGTCCCCTTCCATCGAGAAGACAAACTTTTGGAGCTTATATATGTTAACCCTAACGATCAACTTCTTAAATTTGTTATGATCAACCGTGTTTGAGGGAATATCAAATGAAGCCATTGATGTCGTCTTCATCGTAGACATCTAAATTTGACTATGCGCTTTTAATAATAAAATTGCACTAATTATTTTTTTTCCCATCATTTCGTTATAATTAATGTTTTTTCCGCTAATTAACTCACATTCCTCTTCATCTCGGTCAATTGATGATACTTTGTTAATTAACTAGTCTTTCCCCATCGTGGATGCCAATTAATGACACTTTGTTTGTTATAATCCTCTTTTAATTATTTAAATAACTATTATTATTTAATTATGCCTCTTAACTTTCTATTTAATCAATAAACCTTCTTATTGGTTAAATCCTCATTTTCAAACCCTTCAAATTCTACTAATTTCCTTCTAAACCACCTCCGAGATGTCTTTTTAAGCTTGATCTTGGTCTATTAGTTCATTCTAGTTGATTAATTAAATCATCTCCAACTCCCATGAGTTATTGATCTCTTCTAATCATACTTATCCATTTCTAATTTTACTTTAGTTTTATCTCATATTCACTAAGTTGCAAGCTTCTCCCAAATTGGAAAGCTATATAAACAACCTAGTAACTTCCTTCTAATCTTACACCAATGTTACACTTTTTACACTATATGCATATGATAAGAGCATTTCAACTTTGAAAACTTATTGATCAAGCAACTCCTCCTATCCTCTATGTGCAAAGAGTAGTAAGAGAAGAACCATACATGGCAATCAAGTCATATTGGTGAGATTTCTTCCTCTTCATGAAAATAGCTTCCTTTGATCGTACATAATTGTGTTCGGCTCAACAAAAGCAATACCTATAATATAAACCATCAAAAACATCAAATGATGGCTTAGCATTTCATGTTAATTATATGGGTTAGTTAGTATTTCCTTTTCTATGCCTTTATCGTGATGCTTTGTTCGATTAGTTTTGTTATTGAGACTACTTGGTTTTAGTTTCCTTTGATTAACTTAGCTTGGTTTAATCACCATGTGTACACTCATCATGGAAGGCATTCAAAAGATTCTTATAGAAAGAAATAGCCTCCTCCTTAATAGTGTCGATTTCAATACGCACCCCACCATCCTTAGTAGTAATCGCAAAAATTTTATTATGCCTTTTGTGTTGAAGAGTGGTCATATGAAAGTATTTGGTGTTATGGACTCCTTTCAACTAAAGAGCATAGGATTTTTGCCTCCAATAAGTTTCTCCTGGAGTTAATGGTATGAAGCTCAAATAGATCCTTTTCTAAATAATAATCATCAAGATCCATACCTTTCTCAACAATTCTATTCGCCAGTTTGGCAAGCTCTTTTTTATTTTCTATTTTTTGTGTATGAATATATTTCAAAAGACCTTATTCCATTTTCTAATATTTCTTTTGACATTTTTCAGCTTCACGTCAAACACAAACATAGCTAACCCTCTAACTTGGACGCTCCACCAATCTTTTATTTTGTCAAATAGATTTGGATGAGACATCCACATCTTTTCGAACCTCAAGGAGGCATGACATTTGACTTCAAGCTAACATATTAAGCACTATATGATTATGATCCGATCCAATTCTAGGAAGAGGAGAGTTTAAAATCTTGATTTAAAAGCCGGTCTCAGATACCACAACCGTGTCCAACCTAACTTGAATCAAATCCTCACCCAGCCTTTTGTTACTCCAAGGAAAGTTAACGTAAATTTAACACCCCCAACTCAATGTCAAGGAGGTTCTTAGCAAAGATCAAATCGGGCACTCAGAAATCTTGTCTTCCGCCCTTCTTTTCTAAAGGGGACATGGGAGAATTGAAATATCCCATAATCAACCATTTAAAGTTATTAAAGTTGTTTCTAAAGGCTTTAAGATCCACCCAAAGTCTTTTCCTTCCCACTAGATTGTCAGGGGCATAAATATTGAAAAGGATCCAAACATCCTCACTTGTCCCTAATTGAGGAGAAAAGAATAAGGAGGTGATGAGGGGATTCAAAATTACCGAACCTTTCACGCACTCACTGTCCTAGATGGTGGTGATGCTTGCAAAGCCCTAGTTTGAAACAATGCATCTATCCTCAACTTTGTTCCAAAAATCTTTTTTTTATGTTTCTAACCATAGATTCTTGCATCTTGGTTTCCTAAAGAACCAAAATATGAGGTCTGTTACATTTTCTAAGATCCTTCAATACTCTATGTTTATTACTATTGTTCAAACCTCTAATATTCCGCGAGTTAAAGCTTCATTTAGAGGATTTGCAGGAAGGCTTTCTAGCAACTTCGAGAATTCAAAGTTGTTTGAGCTTCCTCGATATGTCTCTCTCAAAGTGGTTTTTTTCCTTTGTTCGCCCAAAGTTTGTCTCGCCTTCTCGCTTGTTACCCCCAACATCCACTGCTTTTTCAAGATCTAGTTAGTGGTCTTGAGCAAGAGGCCTCGTAACCGTCAACTTTTCCTTTATCTTTTTCTTTTTTGGAGTAGAGATAACATTTTGAGAGGACTTGCTTTCTTCTAAAGATAGCAATCCCACTTTCAAATTTAAAATGTGGTTCTTTGATTTTTCCATTAGTAAGGGAGCTAATTCACCTTATTCCGATTGGCTATCCCCAAATTCCTTTTCCTTATTTTGAATAGGTTCTTGAATGATCCTTGGAACCTTTGAGTTTTCCATCTCGTATGGGAGTTAATTCACCTTCTTCCAATTGGCTAGCTAGAAATTCATTTTCCTTATTCTCGAATGGGTTCTTGAATGATAGGGGAGGAACAAACCTTTGGTTCCATCTTCTCAATGATCCCAACAGAAATATCAATTAACTATAGCTTGTTAACGTTGTAAGGAGAGTTGACAAGAAGTTGTGGATTCTCCAGATTTAGGGAGTTCTTCAAAAGGTTTGCCTCATCTCCTTGCACCGATTTGACAGGTGTTTTAGGCTATCAAATTAACCTTTTTTCGCTTCAGGTGTTTTGTTCTCCTTGGCCATGCCAGATGAGCAAGATATGTGACCAAGCTTTGAGCAGTTCTTACACCTCATCCTATAGTCTTCATATTCAAGGGCTTGCCTCCAAATGCCTGAGGAGGAATGTAAGATAACACTATCCTAGTGTTTTTGATCCTCACTTACATTGATGCAAAAACCAATCACCGCAAGTCTAGTTCTAGTTTTAGTAGCTCTGTCAAATCCTATAAGCGTGCCCAGAGATTTTGATATTCTAGCCATCAACGATTTTTCCCAAAATTGTAACAGGAGCTCGAGTATTCTAACCCAGATGGGCATATCCTTCATATTTTCCTTATTTGGATTGAATCCCAAAGCCCATTTTTTCAAACAAAGACCCATATTTCCAAGGAACCATAGTCGTCCAAGAAGAGCCTTCGACCAATCCTCCTACAGAGAGAAGTTGATCGAAAAAGAAACCTTTACTCGTGAGAGAAATATCCATGCTTCCTTCGGGAATCCATCTCCTTAAAGCCCATCGTCGAATAACATCGATGTTTGGGTCTAGAACCTAGAAACTTGCCAATAAGCGCCAAGTTCTTTTTTATTAACTCGTTGAGAAGCTTTTCAAGGATAGTTAAGTGAATCTCACCTTTGTCATCTTTGTGGAAAGGGATGTCTCGCTTTGAGAGTTGTGATCATTGTCTCCTGCGGACCAAGGGCCCGCTTTCCACAAGATGTCATTTTCACGTCTACCCACGTGATTCCTCTACCAATCTTGTTTGCACCCTGGGATCCCGGGTCCCAAAGCAGAGAGAGATCCCAGCTTGCTGTGATTCCTGCTCAAGCGGGGATTTGAAATTTGCAAAGAGCTCCTCCATCCAATCCCAACTAAATTTTGAGATGAATAAAATACAATGCCAAAATATATATTAATGATAGTGAATATTTAAATTATTAGTTAATAATAAATATTTTATTGGTCTAAGGATATTTATATATCATGGCATAGAAGAAAATATCATGCTGCCTCTTCAAATACAGATTTTAGCACAACCCAATGTCAAAACGTGTTTTCTTTCATACATATTTGTCACTCTCAACTCTCATGCTCATTGCATCCACAAGCAAAGTTAACTCTCCTTTTCATCTCCAACCAGTGCAGTGGGTCAGTAAGCAGATTATTAAGATGAGGTGGGCCCTTCTCATTTAAGATTATAAAAGGGTTCATTCTGTAATTTGTTGGGCTTATTACTGTTACGGGACCAACAGGAGATTATTGTTTGAAAGGCTATTTCGTGCCCAATGAAGATTCTTGAATTTGTACAATTAGCTAGATAAAATTGTTAAACACTGAAAAAATATTGAATAGGTGAGAAAATTCATACCTGTAATTAATAAAATTCTATCATAAGCAGAGTGCATAATAAGTTCCACTTTCACAGATATATATATATATATATATATATATATATATATATATATATATATATATATACCAGAAGAAACCCGAAATATAGTTATAATTTCCACTTTCAAAAGAACCCCGAACAGAAACTTATTAATTATGAACCCTGCTTACAATAAAATCTTATTTTATGTGTGTGTGTGTGTGTGCCTCTCCAATAAATAAAATAGCATCACTAGTCCTCTCCAATCATAGGCCTTTAAAGTACCGAAGGTGATCTTCAAGTATTTCGCCATTTCTTATTTTTTTAATTGATCCATCATCTTCCACCTGCACAAAATTCCCCCTCTTATTCTTTGTAAAGTTTGCATTTTGGATAAGATAGTTATACATGGGCACTAGAAGATTATTTTCTCTTAAATGATTTCTTGGTACCTACCCAGTACTCTGCTGGCCGCAATTTCATGTTGTAAGATGATGCCATACTCATGCAATATGCTCCAGCATCATGAACTACTAGTCCTGCTCCCTAAATAAGAACAATTAAACTAGTAGAATTACACTTCTGAAAATTTCTTTTAAATAAATAAATTTAGAAGAGAAAGATGACTTGAGCAGTATTCGCTTCACTTCCATCCACTCAACAGGAACACTAGGGCCCACCTTTTGTGGAGTAGGCAGATCTCTATTCTTTCCTAAAAAGTCTGCAGACTCGCAGACAGGACCAACAATATCAAACGTTGATACGCTTGAATCCATAGGAGGTAGAGAAACTAGCTCAATATGCTGTATGTATGAAACAAAACCAGTTAGTGAAGAATGTCTTAGAGGTAGTACACTAAAGGAAAAAGGAGAGTGCATGATCGCAGTAATTTCTAATCTTGCAGTATTGTGTTTTTGGTATGAGAGAAGCCACAGTTATAGCATATGCTACAAGTTAAATCATCAAAGGAAACATTATGCGTAATTTAGTCAATTCTGCTTTGAAGCTAAATTGAGCATAAGTTAGTAAGTTATAACTATAAAGGACAGTGAATTTGGCTATTTACAGCAGAAGACTTACATGGTAAGCTCCATACAGGCTAGGGCGTATCAGTTCTGCCATGCTCCCATCAATCACAATGAAATTTTTGTTACCATTTGTTTTAAACCCAATAACTCTGTTCACAAGAGCACATGTGTTTGCCACAATTGACCTTCCAGGTTCAACAATAAGTGTAATATTTCGAGACAAAACTAGTTCCCGCACCTGAAACAAATTCCAAAGACACATTTAGCAAAATAACTTTGTTTTATGAGACACAGAAAGGTTTAAGTAGGAATAACATGAACTGCAAAAGATTCTTACAGAATTAATAAGTTCCGTTGGTGTGGGAAGTACTGCACCAGAATGGCTGTAATCAATGCCCAAGCCTCCTCCAATATTTAAATATTTAATATCAAAGCCTTGATCTCGTATCTGATCGATGTATTGCACCATCAAATTTGCTGCATCCCTAAATATGTTCAGCTACAGAAAATGAAAACAATGAGCGGAATAATTCTACAATTTAGAATTTCAAGGACAAACCAAATCTCCAATAACAAGACATGATATGACCTACCTGGCAAGGTATCAACCGAATAAAATACAAAGTTACAATTAAAAAAGAGTCTCGTGTAACTTTCCAGTCTATAATGTCAGAGTCAATACTCTAAATGCAATGTAACATTAAACATCATGATAACACAAAATCTCCTGCAATTACCCATTTCCATTTGCATTATGGAAAGCTAATGTATCCAACCATAAATATATAACAAATTCAAAACAAAATTATATTTCTTGATAGCTACAATCCATGCATTGTCTCAAGCGTTCAGCATGGGATCTCTGTTGGAACACTATTTCAGTAAAGCTGAAATTCAAACCAGAATAAGGGAATATAACATTATCTATTGAGAGTGAGCGTTCAGAAATTTCCAACAATATATTGCATTTTTATATGGAAGTACAATAAAATGAGTGTTTTAACCTAGTAATCTTAATTTTTCAGCATGCTCGCATCAGCACACCTACATACATGAATTCAAACAATTGCCAGTTACAACCTACTTATAACATATTTACAACCTATTTCCAACAAATTCAAACATTCAGCTACCCCCTTACAACCTACTTATGGCCAACCTATAACCTGTTTCCAACCAATTCATAACCTACTTATAACCTACCTGCAACCTATTTCCTACAAATTCACAACCTACTTCTCCTCTTTATCTAACACTATCCTATCATCCTTCCATGAGCTCCCTTAACTTAGGATTTATTGCTTATTTATCTAATTTATCTTCTAGTGTTTCTTTTCTACACTCTAGTCATTCACTATGTGGTCACACTCGACGCAAGATAAGCATACAAGTACGATGCTTTATTTGAGTTCATGATCTTATCACTTATGCTCTGCTCTTTCATTTTAGTCATTTTGATTTCGGTGTTGCATTTTATTTTCCCAAAGACCATCTCATGTACACTTTTTGTGACACGTGATGATATTTGGTTGGTGTATATGTATACACCTAACTTTTTACTTTTACTAGCTTTGGCTCTTCGCAGGTGCTATTGACACATTGCATTCCTCGGAGCAATGTCCTCGGGAACATTGTTGGGAGCGGGAGTAGCTTAGGCACACCCAAAATTACACGTGCTACATTGACGGATACAATAAAGTCTCCATGATGAAAGAATCCTTCTCCCGAACAATGATGAGATCTAGATCCTATCTCCTCACATTTGGCATGTTTGTCTTAGCTTACTTTTCATACTTCTAAGTCTTTTAGCTTTCCGTTTTTTGCGATCTACTTTCCGCTCCTTTTTCTTCTAGTCTTTGGCTACATAACTTAGGACAAAAACATGAAGAAAAAGGAGCGAAAGCAATTTGCAAAGCATGGAAAGCTCAAAGACTTACAAGTATGAAAAGTAAGCTAAAACAAACATGTTAAATGTGAGGAGAGAGGATATAGATATCATCATTGTTCTGGAGAAGGATTCTTTCATCATTGGAAACTTTATTGTATCCATCAATGTAGCACCGTGCAATTTTGGGTGTGTACATATTGCCCCCTCGGAGAATCGTTTTAGCCATGAATGGGCGTAAAACGTGAATTCCGAGTATGGCGCTCCCAAATGGGAGAGTTAGGAATTTTACCTTATTCACTTGTGTGCTGAATCACGCCAATCCAACCTTCCTGCCACCTACAAAAGAGAAACGGGAATAAGTGCAGACATAAAACAAAATTAACAAAAAAATTGAAATGAAACGACAAGATTACTTACCATATCTGCAGGGATGAGAAATATACCTGCTCCAAATAAGATCGGCCCTGCATACACCCACTCAAAGCGACATTAGAAAACCAAATTTGAGCTATATATACTACTTTTACTATTTTTAAAAATCATTTTTGCACACCTACTTAGCTAAATTTAGAGCTCTGGATCACCAGTGACCATTTCGCTCGCGTGTACAGCCAAATCAAGGAGCATTCTGTCGTGATGGCAGCGCAACCAGTGGCAACAACAAAGGGGCACGAACATGTAAGTTTTCGGCATTTATTCATTTTAACCCTAAAATGTAGCACTTGTTTAAAACTAGCTATAGGAGGGGAGGTTTTCAATGATTTTGTAGTCAAAGTGCCTTTTAGGTTTTGTAACCGGTTTGAACAATTTTGGTCAATTTTTGTATTTTTTTGGATTTTTGTGTTTTGCGGACATGACCTGTTTTTTTGGACACAACCATCGCGGCGATTGCGTAATCAACACTCTATGCAGAGCGGAGGTTGCGTAATCGACACTCTATACAAAGCGGCAAGCATTCACGTTTAATCGCGGCAGACAAATGTTGCGGTGGTTACAAAACTGCCACACTAACAGAGTGGCGATTGCAGTAACCACCACAAAGATTGCAAGAACCACCACCTCTAAGAGCGCGGGATGTGTAACCGTCACGACTGTTTGTGTTTTAAAAGTTAAACATGAAATGTTTCTTGTTTTTCTCTCATTTATATTGTTTTTGTGTGCTTGTTATGCACTTATCAAATTCTAACTTGCTCCTTTTTCCTTGTTGTGGGTGCAGGGGAATTATATCGGATGGAGTAGAGCTCAAGAGCAAGATTGGTTACCTTGGATTCTATAGTTATTGACACGAGTAAAGAGAGGGGTACTACGAGAGGGTGGGCCTTTGAAGGATAGCCCAAACATGACTAGTAGCCCCAACGAGTCGCCTTCTCTGCGACTTCTTGTCTTATTGGGACGCGGACCGAACACATTTCAATTTTTTTGGTGTCGAGGAGAGTGGACGATTACATTGGAGGATGTTTATAAAATCCTCGGAGTTCCCGTCACCGGCAAGAAGTTGGCGTTGAAAAGTGTCAATTGACGGCGATTGAGGCCCGCAAATGGGCTACTTACCTTGGTGATGCAAAGGCACCCGACACAAAGCTAAGCGAGGAGTCGGGCTTGTTACTGATTGAGACCGCTCCGATCCCCACTCTGCGCAAGGCCATCATTGGTATATTAGCCTTGCGTTTGATTGGAGATATGGGTGGAGACAAATTTTTATTTTGTTGGGATCCTGTTGTTGAGAGCATTGAGATCTATGGCGGGTCTACGCATGGGGATTGACATATTGGGCACTACATACCATGATTTGTATCAAATTGTTAGATGTGGGGCGAGGTCTCTTAGCCACCCTACACTAGTGATGTCATGGGTATATGAGTGAGTTATCCCCTACCAAAGGGGTGTTGGGATAACAAATCCCGTAGAGATCGGGGTTGGTACGTGGGTTGATATGGCTCTACTTAAAGCCGCACTACGCTTAGTGTCTACTTTGACTACATTATATATGATCAAACACCATATCAAGATATGGCAAGGATGGGGTGAGGAGGGTATTACCTTGACTACTTGTGCCACTACTATTCAGTTAGTTGATCATAGCAGAGAGTGGAGACTCATCCAAAGGCTTCGAGTGCCCCAATAATTCAAGTTACCCTATTCGAGATGTTCTTCCCGCATTAGCTACTATTTACAGAGGGATATGGGAGGCGAGAGCCACCAAAGGCACTAACTCCAAAGGTGGGCATCACGGTGCAGGGTTCCGATTAGCTCACCACGAGCTACACTGCACCCAGTGCTGGTATGCAGCTAGACTAGACCGAGGCCCATTCTACGATTGGCAAGGAACCAACTAGAAGTGAGGAGGAGGCGAGACAGACTCGTGCTAAGAGGAGTCGACCTTGAGTGGCAGTGCAGCGGAGGCCTCGGCGATCGCCAAAGCCGAGGTAGAGGCGAAGGACGCAGTCGGTGCATCCTAAGGAGACGGAGGAGGAATCGGTGCACCCGGGAGGAGATGGAGGAGGAGAGGGCCGAGGACGAGGCCGTAGCGGCTCCTACGGCGGCGCTAGTTGTGCACTCAAGTTGGGTCCCTAAAACCCAAGTGAGAACAAACAAACTTCTACTTTTACTTCCTAGGCTAGATGTTAGTAGGATTTGTTTTTACGTTTTCTAACTCGTCATTGTTTGTTTGCTCTTTGCAGCCACACGGTGATAGATGGCGGGATCTTATTCGGCACACACACCTAGATCTTCGTAATCCCCAACGGAATGACATGAGAGACGTTGCTTATAGACCCCGGCCTCCCGACACATGTTAGCCGCCACACCGATGTTTTAGCACTATCCTGGCACACCGCACAGAGTTTACTTGGTTGAAGACCGAGATTGCCGTATGCAAGAACCAAGAGAGACGACAACGAGGCTCACCCAGCGGAGACATACCACCATCGATCAGTCACATGGACGTTCTCATTGATCGACACACGAAGGCTCCCATACTACACCCAATCGATCTTGCCATAGGACTCACAAGTAGGAGTCCTCGCCCTTCTCCTTCACGGGGATATAGGAGGGATGCATAAGCCTCGGGGCCTTTATTACTTTGAGAACATTTGTGTGTGTCGATTGTTTTTCTATTTTCAGCTCATACTTAAGCGTTTTGACCACACTTGTCCTATGGTGTGATGACATTGTATATGAGACACTTTGACATTATATATATATATATATATATATATATATATATTGACATCTTTTTGGCTCGACATTCCTTCTTGAAGAGTTAATTTCATTGTGGTTCATCTCATTTGTGTACTCTTAGATGGTTTAGAATTTCTGATGTTTTTGTGTTTTTGAATGCATGCTATGGATGATGATGCAATGTGATAAACAAAATGATATATATATGATTATGCATATGGTAACAAATTGTAATTTGGATACTTTATTTTTCAAGTAATGTTTAGCATTTCTATTCCATTGAAAATGTGTTGAATATGGTATGATGATAAGATAACCTCACTCCATTCTTAACTCCATGCGCAACTAGTAAGATGCGAGGGCTCATCACCGAGAGCCAAGAAGGATGCGAGATATGTGATTTGAAGAGTGTGAACAAGAATGATGACTAAGAGACAAGAATTTTGACAAAGATTTATTTAGAAACTTACAACCCAACCCTAATCAAGATTAACTAGAAAGTTCAAAATGAATTCTGCTTGCAATGACTAGACTTAGATCCATGGATGGCCTACCGATTGATAAGATTTGGTTTAGAGAATGTTTCTCTTAACATAAGCATCTAATTCATTTTCTTGGGATATTTTTCAATTAATGTTTAGCATTTCTATTCCATAGAAATTGAGTTGAATGTTTCTCTTAACATAAGCATCTAATTCATTTTCTTGGGATATTTTTCAATTAATGTTTAGCATTTCTATTCCATAGAAATTGATTTGAAGAGTGTGAACAAGAATGATGATTAAGAGACAGAATTTTAACAAAGGTTTGTTCGAAACTTACAACCCAACCCTAATCAAGGTTAACTAGAAAGTTCGAAATGAATTCTGCTTGCAAGTTTTGACTAGACTTAGATCCATGGATGGCCTACCGATTGATAAGATTTGGTTTAGAGAATGTTTCTCTTAACATAAGCATCTAATTCATTTTCTTGAGATATTTAAACTTTCAAGCACTTTTATTTCCTTGTTTATTTAGAACTTTTGATTTATTGATATGACCCCCTACGTCTTGCCCATGCTACTAGTAAGAAGCATGGGCTCATCACCAAAGACAAAACATAGGCAAGTAAGGGCACTTCCCTCCTTTCCCAACCTCATGCCACCAATAAGAAGCATGGGCTCATCACCAAAAGTTAGGAGGGATGAAAAAGTGAAATTATTTGTAATAAGAATATTTGTGTTTATTGTTTGCATACTTTTTTGTGTTTTATTGTTTTTGCTTCGAATTGCGCTTTTAGGAGGGAACATTTGCTCCTAATCTCAACCTCACGCAACTAGTAGGGTGTGAGGGTTCATCACCAAAGGTTGAGATAGGCAAACAAAAGTTCCAGGTGAAATGTTTAGAATGTTTTTGTCGAAAGAGAGCCTTTTAGGGGAAAATCTATCATGAAGCGCTTACTAGGCTAAGTCACAAGGTTCGAGTTCGAGTTCAAGTTCGACGAGGATAAAATTCGGTTGAAGTTCGTCATTAGATGAAGTTAGAAAAAAAAGCCATTAAGTTCGACTAATATATAAAATAAAAAATAAAAAAATTACAGATATTTAAATAAATATAAAATATAAATATAAATAAAGTAAAGATTAAAAACAAATAAATAATTATTAATAACTCTAAGTCTACAAGTCCATAAATAAGTAAGTAGTCTATCGGTATTAATACTATATTAATAAATGAGTAAGTCTATAAGTATTAATATTAATAAAATAACAATAAGTTTACAATAAGCCTACAATAAGTCTACAAGTTAAAAGAAGTATTATAAAACTTATTAATAAATATCTTATTTAAAACTTAAAATTAAAAAATTATTAAACGCTTAACAAAAAAATTTCAAACTTAAAAATAGAAAGGTAATTAAAAATTTAACAAGATTATTTTATTTAACTTTTAGTTTTTAAATATTCTTTAACTTTTAAAATTTAGATTTACAAATAAAGAAATAAAGAAAGTAACATTTAGATTTGAAACTAAAAAATAAAGAAATGTTAAAAACTTAAAACTAAAAGAAATCAAAGATAGATAATTAAATTTTTAAAACTAAATAGTAAATAAATAAATAAAATTAAAAATAAACTTAAAAATAAAATATAAATTATAAACCTAAAACTTAAAAAATAAAATAAAAATTATAAACCTAAAACTTAAATGTTAAAACATTTGATGGGGAGAGGAAGACTCGATAGCAGCATGGAAGACTCCCGACGGCAGCGATGGAAAACTCACACCCTCGGGCCTCCAACAACAGGTCACACCCTCCAGCAACAGGTCTGCAACGCTGTAAGCAATGGCGGCAACTAAGCAATGATCACAACAATGTTGCAAGGTTGCAAGAAATAGCGTCGATTGAGTAGTGAGCTACCGAACTTCAACTAACAACAGCAAATCACTATTATGGTGGTGACTCCTCACAATCATTAGAAAAGGGCACTCATAAATGCATTTGTATGAATTTAACTTAGCAAATGGTTGTTTATAAAGACTTATTTTGCAAATTTCAAGGTTTTATTTTAACTATTAGGGTTTTTTTCCTCCCTCCTAATATTAACAAATATTCGCGAATTTTAAAGCTTTAGTTTGAAGTTCACCAAATTTTGAACTTTTTCCTTGAAATTTGGCGAACCCTGTGACACAGCTTCTAGGAAAAACTATGGGCAAGAAACACCCGAATTGGAGGAAACCATGAACAGGGTTGAGCATACAAGCCCTTATAAAACCAATGTCAAAATTTGTCTCACAAACAAAAATGATGATAAGGATTATATAGTTTGAATGCGTGAAAAGAATGTAGAATAAGTATGATTGAGAGACTTGCCATGTTTGAAAGTTAAAGAATTAATTAGTTAAATAAAATCGACAATTTTCGAGCATGACAACAATACTCTTGTGCCTAAAATTTGAAGTTTTACCCTACCGAGGCACCTCGGGTCTACTCGATCGGTCCAATGACCTCCCAGATGATGTTAACTCAATCCCCTAGGTGATTTAGGAAAGTCAATTCAACCCCCTAGGTGATTTTAGGAGTTCTTGAAAAATGTTATTTCAGGCAGTGTTGGGAAGGGCTACCACTGGCCTTCCCAGGGCTGGCGCAACCCCCTGAAGCAAAACGGACGAGATGAATTGATTTTGGAAGATTCGGGAAATATTTGGAATTGGGGCGGTTTGATCAAAAACCGGGTTTAAAGGCCTAGGTCGTGCATGGGCCAAAAGAGTTGTTGAGCTTCGGGAAGTGATTCCGGGAGCTCTAGGTGGAGTTAGGAGCCAAACAAAACATCGTCGGAAAGGGAATTTAGAGCTCTACAATATGGTGAAATCATATTTTTCACAACACTTTGGCGCAATAGGTTTATAACTAGTTTTTTCCATGCACAACTAGGAAGCTAGATCAAAAATCCACTTTTTCAAGGCTTAAATGGAGGAATCAAAATCTGAGACCCCCACCATTGGATTCAGAAGGCCATTTGCAGTCAAGATCATATAAAAATTTTCCAAAAATTCCATCGGGAGCTCAAGATATCGTCATTTCAAGTTGCCCTCAAGGTGAGTTCTCGCAGTTAGTCAAATTTGGATGAGGACACATGTCAGCTCCAGGAGCCTGGAGCAATTTGATGTCCCTTTCGTCCCTCAAGCTAAGGGACATGAGGGACATAAAATGCACCTAGCCCCAATAAGCCCTCTGGTCACACATGGAACCTCTTAGATCGCCAATTCAGCCCCCAGGTGCTTATCGGAGCTCATTCCCTCAATCGCTTAAATTGTGACAAGTGGCGCAACCGGAGCGCGATGTTCAAAAATTGATGTCCCTTATGTCCCTTTGCAAAGGGACATAAGGGACATTAAAATGCACCCAGCCCCTTGAAGCCCTCAAGTCATCCATGTGACCCTCTCTAATGCAAATTTCCAACCCCCAGGAGCTAGTGGAGCCAAACACTCGGCCGTCAGATTTCCACCAAGTAACGCATGGAGGCGTGTCGTGAGCAAATTGATGTCCCTTTCGTCCCTTAATGCTTAAGGGACATATGGGACACAAAAAAATGTGCCCAGCCCCAAGTATGCCTCCCGTTCCTCATACAACCATTTTCCAACCCCTAGGTGCTTTCAAGAAACTTTTTGGCCACAAACACTCCACCGTTGGATTTTCACCAAGTGTCGTTGTGAGGCGCGTCATGCAATTTGATGTCCCTTTCATCCCTTAATGCTTATGGGACATTAGGGACATAAAAATGCGCCCCACCCCCTGGCATGCATTTTTAAAACGCTTTAAATCAAGCACTTGCTTTATTTTCCCTCCGCTTCTTCTTCACACCCTTCACCATAGCTCTTTGCTCCTGTCATTCACCACCATTGTTGCTCCAACCAGCTCTACCATGGCAACCAAACTCTCAAATCCATGAAAACATACAGGTCTCAAAAGAAATATTGATCAAAAGAGCCAAAGGATCAAAGAACAGAAGAGAGAAATGGAGAAATTCATCAAAAAATTCCATTGTCATGAAACAAAGATTCGAACATATATTGCTAACCGGACACGAAACGAAGAATTGTTTGTTGTTGTGTTCTTCACTCTCGAAGGCCATTAAAACCTCACCTTCAAATCCTCCTTCCACAGCACAAATCACTCGCAGCGAAGAAATCTCCCTTTCGACTCAACGAAGGAAAAAAAACTTGATTTCTCGTCAAACCAATGCAATCGGTTTGAAGAGAAATTTCACCGGTGGAACAAGAAGCAAAAACCCATATCAAAAATGTGATTTTTGCCTGCAAACGAAGAAGAAAACCAGACCTGCAGCGTTTCAAGCTCCATTAATGGTTGTTGTGTCCAGAGCGGTCGCCAAGTCAAAATTTTGAAATTTTAAAATTTCACAAATTGGTGATCGGGTAATCTAAGATTTCAAAGGGGTGATATTGGGAAAAAACCCATATCGAAAACTTCGTTCCGCAGCAATCCGACCACCAGAAGCTCACTTTCTAAAAATAGCAAGTCTTCTACATAAGGTATTGTTGTTCCGAGAAAGTAACCAACTGAAGAACCTGCGAAGGAGGCGGTGAATACGAAGAGGTATCACAGGGAAAATTCATCGAAATGGTCATCTTGGGCCAAGATTGACACTTACTAAAAATAGTAGGTGGTATCCCGAGCACCTGCTAAAAATAGCAAATTGGTCCAGAAGGTGGGAAGAACGCAAGGAGAAAGGGGAATTCGAGTTGCCACATCCAATTGAGGTTCGAAGGAGTTGATTTTTCATACTTACTAAAAATAGTAAGTTGATTTTTCGAGAAACCATGAAGTACAAATGGACAGGAAAGAAGCCGACACAACCTTTTGCTTCTGAGTATGAGATAGAAGACAGTGATGTCTCATATATGGACCTCAATGATCTAAGGGCTCGCATGACAGCCAAGGAAAGAGGGAAGATTGAGGATCGGTATTCACAAGTGGATTGTTCAGCATGGCAGAGACACCTCGTGTCTGTACAAAGCCTTGAGTTGGTCTTGGCTTGTTCACACCACTATGAACCCGAAACATGAACAATTTGAGCCGACAATGGTACAAAAATGGCGGTCATCAATCCCAGAACCATCTCACTTGCTTTGTAAATCCCAACATCACCTAACATGGTTGTCATCTCAAAAGAAAGGGCCTTGCATGAGTGGGAAAAGATGGATGCATATGTGCAAGGGGTTGCACTTGGATCGTGGATGAAGACAGGAGAAAGCCCTCAAGGATGCCCAAGACCCTTCCGAGGTGTGAGTTTCGTGAGGGATATTCAGATGCAATCACCCTCCTCAACAGGGTGATGGGAGAAGCGAACACAGAGACTTCCAGAGAGTGGATGGGCCTTTTCATTTTGATAGTGACTGAAGGAAAGCAAAGAATTGACGGGGAAGATAATCAATGATAATCTACATCTACAATTGCTTTAGGTGCCCATGACAAAGAAGTTCCACATGACTTCTTACTTGGTCTATCTGCTCGCTAGCTCAAGATCGTTCAAAGGATTGTCTCACACAAAACATTGTTGACAAGGTGCCCACATTCGAGAAACTTCCGCAATTGGTGGAGGAAAACCACAGGCACTTCACTCACGTGAATGATGCATTCACGATGTACATGGTCCAAAACTTGGAGGGTGATTTGGAGGCCAGGATGTCGCCACAAGCGGCATCCTTAATCAAAAATATGGCTCTTACTTCATCCAATTCTCAACCTTCTCCTACCTACGAGTTGTCGGCTTTGACCAAGCTCTAAAGTTACCCAAGTACCTTAGCGACCAAATTGTACTATTCGAGCTTTGTAGGCAAATCATACAGGAGTAAACAACAAGCTCAGGAGCAAGAAGAAGTTGATCTCATTTCCCATCTCTCTCGGGGTATTCACATGTAAGAATGCAAATGATGCATCTCATCTGGAGGCTTCCTTCACTCATTTGACTTTGCATTCCTACACTTTGCCAAGCCTAATTTCGACATCCGAGATGATCCTGATTCTTTCCACATTCCAGACTTGCACCATGATCCACAAATCGAGGACTATTGGGCCAATTTGCGTTGATGAATTTGAAGTACGGAAAAGGATCATATGAGGATGACAATCAATGAAATGAAGAAATTCAAGTTCTCTTGGTATGAAGATATTTTGCAGGATGATGGGACAAAATGTATGATCCTGAGTACGCGGCGGTCAAGGTTTCTCCATTGCCTCAAGTCAATTGGTACATTCGCGAATCAGGGGATATAAAGGAACGAACTGAGAAGGTGATCAGGAGGAGGGATTGGTTTCAAAGGAAGAGAACCATGATCATCCAATCACGAGGTATGCCCGCAAGTCAGAAACAAGCCTCTCGGTCATCATCAAGCCATGGAAGTTGCCTCAAGTTCAAGGCATTCTGGAGCAAGTTCTAAACGAAGATCCATAGAATTAGAGACTTCTTCTCATGGAAAGTCACCAAAGAGAGCTAAGGTAGAAGAAGGCTTAATTGCAACGATGCAAGAAGATCCAGTGGCAGAAGCACAAGCGAAGGGAGAGCACGTGGTTCAAGACCCAGTCTTCAAACCACCACAGGAGGCCTCACCTCTTGTTAACACCAATGTCTCCCCATCCAAGATGTGCCTCTTCTTCCAGAGAAGGGAATGTTTGATGCACTGTTATAGAACTTGAGTCCGATGAAATGTTCCCTTGGATGCAGGAAATAATTACCCCTGACACCCGCACTATTCAACAAGTGGCAACCCCTGACCTATCAGCAATTGACTCACTAGCTAAAGGAAAGAAAAGAAAGTTCGCACACACGGCTTCGCGGTTCTACAGTGGGGAATAGGTAATCAATACATTGAGGTAGCCCGGCCGAAGGTGATCAAGCAAGTGAACGAGATGACACCGGTCGATTATGAGATGAGAACGATCCAATTGGGACCGACTACTCACGAAGGGGATTTGCACATGTATTAGCAATCTTCCGCTCGCATGGTGGCAAGGAACAAGGAATATAAGAAGAAGATTGATGAACTAAAAGAACAGTGTGAACTCTGTCATCTTATGTGCAACATCTAGTTGATCCAAATGCCACAACAATTCCCATTAAAGAAGTTGCACCCATCAACAGCTTCAATCCAAAATCTATCAAGAGGACGCACGAGTTCACAATGCAGGGGCGAGCTAATAATGAATGGATCAACTCAATTTCCCGAAAAGGGCGATCGGTGTTCCAAGAGGCAGTCAAAATTTTCACCTACATGTGTGCAATGGCGAAACAGCAAGACGCGGCACTCAAGGAAGACTTGGAGAAAGAAAGGGACTACTGGGAACCTCTAGGCCTAGTAGTGAATGAAATGAGCGACACTCGCCCTCAAGAGTTGATCAATAAGAAGGTTTTTGGCACTCCTTAAAGACTTGTCGCGTGTATGGGCAAGGGCCTTGGCAATCAGATTTGAAGCAATCAATTGGGCCATCACCAAGTTGGATGAAAAAGAGGAACAAGCATACAAGTTGCAGGATAGTATTAATCGTCAAATTTAAAAACTTGGAGTACCTGCAATGGGAGAAGACACGAATATCGATGAGTTGATTGGTCCATTCGAGGAATATGTCAAGAAAGAAGCAAGAAATCCATTATCCTTCACTAAGGATACCCTGGAATTCCTCTCAGAGATTCGGGCCGCCATTGCACTTATCGCAGAGAAACATCCATCATGGTTCGGAAGTGCAAAGATATCAACAGTGTGTCTGATGGATGGACAAAGACCTTGAGCTGCGTTCGCATTCCTCATGTTGACAAAGTGGAACCCTCGAAATAACTCGTTTCATAAGGAATTTCATGGGACGGAGATCTTCTCGGCGGCGAGATGGAGACCGATCGGGAGCGAGATCAAATCCACTGCAGGCTCATTCTTCTAGCATAATTCTTCTTCTTCCTTCTTCCTTCTTCTTCTTCCTCCTCTTTTCTCTCTTTTCTCTCTCTCCCAACGCTCTCTCTTTAATGTTATAATTTTGTGTTGGGGTTTGCACTTTTTGATATATCTTTAAGTGACTTTAGAAACATAATGTAAACTTTAAGTCGCCTTGTTTTTATAAAAGGAACTTAAATATTTAATTGGAATATAAACTAGTCTAAAGTCAGAATATGGTATTTGAAAAGTCACTGGGAAGATGAAGAGTTGCCTCTCTTCTATAAATTGTAGCAAGCTCCTCATTTGAGGGTCTTCTTAGATCTTCTTAGACTTCTGAGCTGTTTTTTGTGAATTCATGAGAGAGAGATCCTTGTGAAGAGAACAAAGAGATAGCAATTTTTTTCCATTTTCCTTATTCTAAAATGTCTTCCATTCTTATGTTAAGTACAATTTTTGTTTGAGTGTCAATCTGAGGAGTTTCCAACCTTTTTTGACTAAGGGGTTTATTGATACTTTGTGCTCATTAAATTCTATTTGGTCTTGTTATGCAAATTTGTTTCTTCTTAATTTTAGTGCATGTGATGAAACTTATAACTGGTGTATGCAAGTCTCTAATTTTCCACTTACAACATTAGTTTCCCTTGTCTAATATTCTCACTCCCTTTCCCAATCTCTTGACAAAGTCTTCTCTAGCAAGAAATTGCTAGCTTTGCCGCAAGGTCAGCGGAGTGCCCTGTTAGATTCCCGCTGCAAGGCCACCAAAAAAATCCACCTTTTCACGCGCATCAATTTCAACAAAATGATAATGTAAGTAACAAAACAATATGAATGCATAGATGACGAGTGTGGAAACATGAAACGACTATATGTAAAAACGTTTGAGGTGAAGCGAGTTGATGGATTCGTCAAACTCCTCACCGTCTAGAGTACACAAACGATACACACCATTTTTGAAGTCTTCCATTACTTGATAAAGCCCTAACATTTTGGCCTGAACTTCCTACTTCCTTGAAACTTTCTTGTCTATTCGGTTATCAAGTCTCAAAACAAGGTCTCCTACCCAAATTTCACGTTCATAGACCTTTTTATTATATTGACGACACATTTTGTCTACATAAACCCAATGATGTTGTTCAGCTCAAGTCGTCTTTCATCAGCAAATGCGTTCTAAATCAGCGCGTTTTCTAAATCATCCTTGTTAAGCCGTGTTTCACAAATTAGGTAATTCTACCTCCAGCGGTAAGATCGCTTCGGCACCGAAAACTAAAGAAAAGGGGGTTTCCCCCGTTGGTGTTCGAACTGAAGTCCTGTAAGCCCATAAGGTAGGAAATAACTTTAAGTGCCAATCTCTCTTATTCTCCTTAACTTTCTTAAGAAGAATGGACTTCAAAGTTTTTGGTAGCCTCGGCCTTCCATTGGCTAAGAGGTAAGTACAAGGAGGTCGTGTGATGAGATATTTTGAATTGAGCACATAGTTCACGCACCTCTTCATTCTTAAAAGGGTGTCCATTATCTAAAATAATGACTTGTGGAACGCCATACCTAGATAATCTGGTTCAAGATGAACTTAGCTATGACCGATCCAGGTACCGTAGTCAGAGGCATGGCCTCAACCCACTTTGTAAAATATTTTGTGGCCGTGATTATAAAATTGTGGCCATCTAATGATGAGGGAGAGAATTTCCTATTAAATCCAAACCCCAAGTAGAGAAGGGCCAGGGTGTCACAATATAGGTTGTAAAGCTGGGTTGGGATGTGTATGGCATGTGAGAATTCTTGAAATTTATGGCACTTTCGCACATATCCACAATGTCATGCTCTAACATGGGAAAAGTAACCCATCATATGGATCTTGCAGAGCGGTTGAATGCCCTCCAAAGTGGCCACCACAGACTCCATTGATGGACTTCAAAGAAATTTTTCCGCTTCTTCCTCGTCAACTCATCTTAGTAACATGCCATCAAAGCTCTTCTAATATAAACTTCTTCCACAATTATGTACTTGGCAGCTATGACACATAGTCGTCGCCTTTGTTGTGAATTAGCCTCTTCGGGATACGTTTGATCTACGATGTGGTTTATTATATCCATATACCAGGAGCATGAAGCAATGGTGGGATTTTCTATGTAGTAGAACACATTCATCGGGGAAGTTCAAGTCAACTATCTATCCACAATCTATAGGATTATCAACTAACCAATCGGCAATAATGATTGTCCTTTGATGGGCTTTTGATTGATGAAGGTAAGCTCAAATTCACCCATTAACGTTATAAATCTACCGGCCTTCTTGGATAAGGCTTCCTAGGTTAAGAATGTCCGCAATTGATCAGATTTGATAATCACTCTCGTTTCTTGGTTAAGCATATAATGCCTTAACCTCTTGGTTGCAAAGAAATAGTCAAGCATTCTTTTTTCACTTGGGTATACCAAGTTTCATAGTTGAGGAGCGTACGACTAATGAAATAGATGGCATGTTCATGACCATCATCATCCTCCTATGCTAACATGCACGCTATCGAAACATTTGTGGCTCGAGAATACAAGATTAGAGGACGATCGGCCTTGGGTGGCATGAGTGTTGGTGGTGACATGAGGAAATGCTTGATCGACTCAAAAGCATTGTGACATTCATCCATCCAAGTTTTTGGAACAATCCTTCTTCAACAAGCCATTAATAGGATGAATAACATACGTTAGATCGGAAAAAACCTACGGATTGCCCCAAGCTTGCCCAAGAAAGACCTAATACTTGATTCATCTATTGGTGGAGTCATTTCTAGGATTGCCCAAATCTTTGCAGGATCCACGTCAATCCCTCAAGAGGAAATGATATAACCCAATAACTTACCTCATGTGACTCGAATACGCACTTCTCTAGGGTTTAAAGTCACACCATACTCAATTAATCGTGAAAGAATGATTCTTAAAGAACTCGGGATGGTCACCCCACTTTTTAGCTTTTGCTAAGAGATCATCAACATACGTCTCCACAATCTTATGAATGAGATCATGGAATATATATGTCATGGCCCGTTGATATGTGGCACCAATGTTCTTCAAACCAAAAGGCATGACGACATAACAAAAGGTTCCCCAGGGAGTGGTAAAGGTAGTCTTGGTTTGATCTTCCTCAAAGATCCTTATTTGGTTGTATCCAGAAAACCCATCCATGAGGGATAACAACTCATAACCAGCTTGTTGCATCGACAATGATATCAATAGATGGTAACGGAAATCATCCTTAGGGAAGAAGCTTTGTTTATGTCTCTAAAATCGATGCATATCCTTATTTTCCCATTCTTTTTAAGGATCGGGACAATGTTGGACAACCACATGGAGTAGTCCACTAGCTTTATAAACCCTACCTTGAAGAAAGCTTCATCACTTCTTCTTTGACCATTAAAGTGACTTTGGGCTTCATAGGTCTTAACTTTTGTTTTATGGGTTTGCATCGGGTTTGGTAACCAGATTATGAACCACTATGTCGGGAGCGACTCTGTCATGTCTTTGTAACTAAATGCAAAGCTTGGGAATGTTCCTTAAGCACCTTTAGTATGTTCTTCTATTTCTTGCTGACAATGAAGAACCAAGCTTTAGAATTTTGGGCTCTTCCTCTGCCCGATGTTGATGTCATCATTCCTTCTATTAAGGAGGCATTCCCTTCTTCAAACTCAGGGGAGTTGGAGGCAACTCCAAAGACTCTTCCTCAACTTCATAAATTTCAAAATCTTTTGAAGAGGAAAGATTCATTGTTTTGTCTCCAAAGTATGAAGAAGGGTGAGGGATAAGGGAAAAACCTTTCTTATGATGCGTGGGATGAAGATCAGTGTACGCATGGAGGAATCCTAAGATTGCTTCATCATTCTCAATAAAATCTAATGTGATAGGCTCATTTTTGGTCTCTACATATGCTAAAATTGCATTATTAGGCATCTTTTGATCAAGGGTTTGGCTCGAATTGAGATCGTGAATTATTTTTCTTTCAAATCTTTGCTAGGGCAGAAACAAGAGAGAAGATGATGCCATAGAATCAACAAGCTGATTTTGCTCTCTTGGAATTGCTTTTATAGAGATAAAATCAAAGTCTTTACACATCTCGTGCACAACAGACTTATAAAGCTGGAGATGTTATCTTTGGTCTAGTCTCATAAACCTCTGAGACCTGGTTTGCGATGAGTTGCGAGTCACTTAGAACTCTAACATTATGCACTCCCATCCTCTTTAGCTATAATGAGACCAAGAAGTAAAGCTTCATACTTGCTCCATTATTAGTACACTCAAAGTTTAACTTGAAAGAAAAGGGCATGATTCTACCTTCTGGAGAAGTTAAAATCACCCCCGCCCCTACCATAACGGCATTTGGCTCCATCATAATGGAGAGTCCAACAGTTATTAGGGAAAATGGATTTTCATTGTTTTTTAGGATCCTCTTCTTGAACTTCAGAAACCTCCACCATACATATCTCTTCAAAACCATCTACCAGAAAGAGAGGCTAATCCAAGAGCATTTCCAATACCTAAAGAATCAAATGGGAGAAAATTGGTAAATCATTTTCCAAGAGTTTCACTATTTCTATTGTTGTTTTGTAGATATAACTTCTACCACAACAGTCTTACTCTCACTCTTATCTACCCCTTGATAGCTTTTGGTTTGTCTAACTCTATTGTTGGAACTAGCTTTGAGTGGGACCATTTCCTTGGAGGAAAGGCGATGGTTTGTTCAATTGATTAGTTGGGAGTTCAAATTCAGAATGAACCCCAGGTTTCTTCTTAAGATTTGCTAGGTGAATATCAAAGGTTTGGGGTCACCTTGAGCTACAAAGACCTTACCCAAGTGAAGGAATCTCACCTCTTGAAACAATGTGGATGGAATGGCCTTCATCCTATGGATCCATGGTCTACCAAGAATCATATTATAGTTAGTTTCCCTATCTATAATATAAATTCGGTTAAAATGGTCTTAGGCCCAAGGGTAACTGGAAGAACAATGGTTCCGATTGATGTGGCTTTTAAGCTATCATAACCTCTTAGCGTGTTTTGGTGGAAGAACAATTGGTTTCTCCATATCCTAACTTTTCTAAGAAAGGAAAAAGGAACAATGTTAACATCGTCTCCATCATCAATCATTTTCTCTCTTAACATAGTTATTATAATCCATACTTGCAAATATAGCGCAGGATCACCCCTCCTGTGCAACTCAACATCTGTAGGCATCTTGTTAATGTCAAACACAATCCTAGTATCTCTTTTATGTTGTCTGGAGGATAGACATCAAAGTCTATGTGATTAATCTGGGCCTCGGAGGGGTGTGACATGCACTAGATGACCAAGACCTAATGCTTCTAACAAGGTAGATCGGTGAGCTGGTGAATTCTTCAACAAATCCAAGAAGGAAATGTGAGAAAAGGTCTTGGTGAGATATGTGATCAAATCATAAGCTCCTACTAGGTTTGGGAACTACTGGTGAATTGTCTTATATGAGAGGATAAGAGGGAAGAGGGTGTGACATGTACTCTCGAGTACGAGTAGTGGTATTGACCTTTGGTTTTGTCTCTAATTCAACCAAGCCTATGATTTTCATTTTGTTTCTCTGATCCAAGTTAGGAGAAACTCGAGGATCATTAGATGTAGAATGCTTCGTGATCATGGGTCGTTATAGGAATCCCTTTGTTGCATTATGAGGATTAAGCTTCTCATTCTCGGGGCATTTTGGAAAGGATCTCTATAAATTCCTAGGGCTAGCATTTTGAGGAGCGACAGGCCCCATATGGGTGTTATTGAAGTTCCTCCAGGGTTTGTTAAGAACATGTCGATGAAAAGTTGTCTTGATCTTCTGGGAGTCATTGTATGAACTTATTGTAGTCCTACAAGACCAAGCATCATGACCAATTACTCTATGAAACCCATAATACAAATTGGGATCATAATCCTCGGCCTCTGATTTTGATTTTTGTGGCCCATAGTTTTGGTTATTATTTTGATATTGATTGTTATAATTATAATTTGCAGCCCCTTGGTAGGATTTTGATATTGAGTTGGGCCTTGGGCTTGGACTTGCTTGAGGAATGGATGGTTAAAATCAACTACATTGACAGAGGGGAGTGGGATTGTTGATCCTTTGATTGTTCATATTCCCGTTGTTGTTTGCATTGCTAGTGTTTCACAACATTTGGCTTTTAGGTTGATCGGTGACACCATCTGTAGTGACACCACGGTTTCGATTCAGACCTTGGGTCCTTGGTTGTTGTTTGAGTTGTTTGGATAGTTTGAATTGTTTGGGTTAGAGGTGACCAACCTCCCATTAGTACCATAAGTTTTACGTCCACTTATCGATCATCACTTGGTCAATGCGGAGCGCACCTTCTAAGACTTCCTCGTAGCTTTGTAGGGGAATTTATGGACTTCCTCCTTGGTTTCTCATTAAGTGAATGGAGGAAAAGGTCACAGAGTTCGTTTGGTCCATGTTTGGAGCACTTGCAGAGGAATAAAGAACTTGTCACCACCTCTTGAATGAAGTGGGCAGCGGACTCATTTTGTTCTTGCTTGATATGCAAGAATTCTCGATCCTATTCTCTTAACAACTTGTTCATATCAAATGCTTTGATAAATTCAGACACAAGTTGTTTAAAATAATGTATGGATGCTTTGGGAATTGATAGTACTAATCAGAGAAATTCCTTCTAGGGTTTAGGGAATATCTTAGCAACTGAAATGCATCCCATGGAAGTAATTCTCTTATTGCAGTAGTGTATGCCTTAATATGGGCATTGGGATCTCCCTCTCTTTAAATTTGGGAGGTCGGAAATGGTCATGGGAGCATTACACCTCATATTGTAAAGTCAAGAGGTTCCTTTAAATACTCAAAATAAGTTCCCACTATATAGGATTCAACCATTGAGGACCCTTGGTGAGGAGGAGGGAGTAGGAGCTTGATAAGGCATGCGTGGCATAGTATTAGCCGGGCATAAGGAACCCCTTGATGTTGCGTGTAAGAACCAAGAAAAGTGTACATGTCCATTTGAGGGGATTTAGAATACATATGGACATAGGGTGGGATAACACTAGGATATGGGCTAGTGGGCGTATAACCGGGAATGTTGCATTGTTCGGAGGAATAACATTTGAGAATGCACTTCCGGCCAGCCCTTGTGTAGGATAAGAATAGGAAGGATGAGAAGCCATTCCTAGTGTGTTGGATCCCATAAGGAGATCTCCAGGACTAGGAATACCCAAGTAGACTGCTTGTGGTGGTTGTTGCACCAGATGAACATTAGTGGCAGGAGTATAGTTTTGATAATAGGGAGTATTACCTTTCCTAGTCATCTATACAAGTTGTGAAGCTTGAGTGACCTCTAATTCCTTAATCCTTCCCACTAATGTCGAAATAACATCATTGGGTGAAGGATGTGAGCCTTGTGTAGGCATGTGTGACATTACTCGGTTGAGGGAGTGTATGATACCCCCTTATGAATTGATCCTTAGTTGACTCCCCCTTTTGTGGTGTTTCCTCTATCTTTGGAGGGGTGAGGCAACATTGTTTTGCAATAAGACATTGGTGTATGCTTGTATCCTATCCAAAGATCCATCTAAAGCATCGAGGAGGCTACCACTTTGGGTGAACCACACTAAGAGTTCATCATGTTCTTGCGAATGAAATGGAAAGGACTCAAACTGCATACTAATCTAGGGTCTCGATAAGACCCACGGATAAAGATTGTGCTCTCCTATAAAGGTCATGTTGTTAGAGCTTGAAAACTCTGGTTGAGAGATGCGATTTGGGTTGGTCTATCTCCTCAATTCTTATAGTTGAACTAGTTGTATGGGGAGATAACAAGTTCACGTGAATAATTATCAACCCACCCTGATAATGAGGGTGATTGTTGAGGACTCACTTGATTATAATAAGCTTCAAGACCTAAAATAGGCCTGTTATAATCTTGACCTAACATATTCGGGGTGTATAAACACCCACAAAATAATGGGAGAGGAGAAGGATGGAGAAAGAAATGAAAAGAAATGGATACAAAAAGAACTAGTCCTTCACGTCGGGTTCACCAATTTTGTACACCTAAAAATCAACACATGATTTTAGATGCACTCAATTTCTCGAGGTCATGTCAAGATAGTTGGAATGTGATACATGTGTTGCTATGTGATGGATAACGATAGTATAAGTGGAATAGGTGGGAATGGTGATAAAAGCAAGGATATTATCAAGGAATCATAAGGTTCTCAACTGGAAAATTGGGGATTTTTCATCAAGAGTGATGAATGTTCGCCTAACCTATGTGGGGGTGATACTACGATCAAGGATGATCATCAGCATGTCTAGATCTCATTCAATATCCAAACCAACCGAGTATACCCGACCCGGTTCTCGGATGCGAGGGAATTGTCCTTCCTCTAAGTATTCCTCTCTAAAGAGGGTCATGTAAGTGTGAGAGAGATGTGTGTAAAGGACAAATCAAGGGTTGTGAGGTCTAACCCTATCTACTTGGTTGGCCCAATATTCTTCGGCAATGTCTACTTCGTCGTTAGAGGGTGTTTAATTTGGCTAATAATCTCGGGTGGTACATGTGTTTCTCTAAAGACTAATTGGCGTAAACCTTGGTCAATGTCCACTTGGTGTTTATCAATGTTTGGTTGAGTTTATAATCGGATCAAATATTCTAACACGTGGTTGAGGTGGACCTGTAATGGTCATGTGGGCACCAATCAGCAAAGATGGAAAAAAAACAAACATGCTAGAAACCAAAGGGACTCAAGGGCTAAGTATTGGTAGCCTAGGCCGCTAAGGAAATAAGGATTGTGTTCATTCCAATTCTAAATTACTTTAAATTCCTACCTTTAAATAAATAAAACAAATGAATTTAAATTAAATAAAATATGATTTTTTCCTCTTTTAATTTAATTAAATTCGATTTTCAAGTATTTAATTAAAGCAAAATAAAAAACTATCTAATTGTTTTGTATTTTTCAATAAAGCTTTTGAATGAAATAAACAAATAAATCTAATTAAATTCTAAACTATCTTTTTGGTTTTTCTGGTATTTGAAAAATTAAATAAAATAAAATCTACAAGACACAAACAAAGAAATTAATCTAAACAAAACAATCTACTTCTAAATTAAAATAAATTAAACAAGGAATAGCCAAATGTAGCTATTCCTCTATTACAAGAGTGTGGAATTAAATCTAATTTAACAAAGGATGTATTCTAATTTATAATTCTAGAAATCCAATTTATTCTAATTACTTTTGCCTCAGATTCACGGGAAGAAAGAAAGCTTCTCAAAAGAATTTCTTCTTTCACCGTAAACTTCCCCGAAAAAATATAAAATGAAGTGTGAGTGTTTTGAAACGAAGAAATGATAAGAGAAATATGAGGCACAGAACCTTCCTCCAACTTCTTTCCCTTGCAGATCCACAGGGATAAACAGGAAGAAGATATCAATGGAAGATTTATATACCAACAATTCAAAATGAAAAATGAAAATTCCACCACTTAAAACAAATGTGTTTATGTAATCTAAATAACAATGTTCAACTGAAAGTTTCAAAGAAATGTAAATACACCCCCAACCTAGTTATTGTTGTACTGTGACAACTTCCCAAGTGTGATGATGAATTTATTGTCTCCTCAACTTCCTTTCCTTTTCTAAAAATGAAAATCCAGATGATCCAAGGTGTGCAATGCTGGCTGGTTGCAAGAAGAAATCAAGAAAATGCTAGAGCTGGTTGGTTGCAAGTAAACTAGTCACAAATGCGATACTGGGAAGGAACAGAACAATGTGTTGTGTTGTCTATGTGATTCTCAGCAGAATTTTGGTAACATAACAATGCAATACAAATCTTAAATATCCAACCCATCATCCAAGTAAAAGTTTGGTTTTTATAGAAATGTGGGAAGAAAAAGTCTGGAACACATGGCAATTAAGAAGTGTCAAATCATCAAGAAATTAACATTCTAAAGATAGTAAACTGAGAAGAAGACTCCAATACAATACAAATCCATCAAACCAAAAATCAAGCAAGATAAAAATGCTGCCTCCCTCAAAAGAATGGAGAGAAATTAATGAGAAATCAATAAAATGGTGCCAACAAAGTGTGAGGAACACTCATAGCATTAGAATGTGCAACCATTTACCCAAAACAAAATAGAAGACCAATTTTAATAGTTTTTGATCTAACTCAAATAGAAGAAACCCTTTATTGAAGCAGAATGCTGGCTTGCATTGTATTAAAATATTCACATACCAATCTCCAAAGTTTCCATACCTTGTAAAATTAGTTGAGTACTTGAAAGCAGTGATTCAAGAATATTTAACCATAAAAAAATTAGCAGGCTCCCTTAATTAATTACCACAAAAATTGTCCTGAGTAGATCTCTCAACCAACAGCTCCTTTGCAATCATTGCCCATCCATTAGACAAGGGATAATAGGATGAATTAATATACTAATCTAGAACTTGGTGTTATGAAAACTCGTCTAAAACAAATGGATAACTCACAGATCCCATTTCACAATTAATTCTTGGTGGAATACAATGTACCAACATGAAATGCAATGTTATCCATGCCAATGTTTGCAATCTATGAAATTTAACAGAAAGCCAAAAAAGATAAATTGTGTAGGGTGGGTCACCAAAGGTCTCTCAAACTGGAATAGTAGATTAGCCCACATGCAGAAAGTTCACTAATGCTAAAACCAAATAAAATAAGAAAATAATCATCAAACATAAATGCACCCTTGAACTGCAGAGTTTCAAAAGGTTTTAAAACCCTATAATCTCCACCAGAGCATGACTTTTGATGAACTTTGTAAACTTTTAAGTAATATCCTCGATGGTCTTATATGGAAGAAATTTGAAATTATAACACAGCTTTACTAATAATGACAGCTAACTGATTCCAAAGCACCATATTATCTAGATTCTACAACATTCAATATGCAAGAGTCTCTAGCTTTCTATATTTTTGAATGAAACACCAAAGCACTTTTAAAGTTCCCATGTTTAGATAATCCAGTATAGCTATTAAGCTATACTTGTTTGTAGTATGTACTCTTTCATGTGTATAAACTGCTTCATGTAATATCAGGTATTGTTCAAAGAAGTATATTAAGGCAGTGTATGCTAGTAGTGTTATTTAACTTGTCAGAACTGCTAAGATACTGATACGGCAGAAGACAGGGCAGGATATGAATATGGCATGTATCAGATAAGGCACGGATATGGCCCTGGATACACCCAGGATATGGCATGTATGGTCCGCAAGCAGCCAGATACTTCTGCAGATGTATCCAATCATATCCGTACCGTCCAGGTTGTATCCTGGGCAACAAACAAGTTTTGATTTTTTTCCTAATTTTTTTCAACAATCAAATATAAAATGACTCAACTTTTTTACAAAACATTATGAAACCCTAAAAAATCTGCAGGGTCTGAATCACCACATGATCATCCTATCCATCTTGGGAACAAATCTGACAAGGAGAGAACAAGCACAATTGATTCAAATAATATTTATCTGATCACTTAAAGGCCTATATTCAATTCTGGACAAGGAACAATTGTGAGAGTAAATCTAAATCCTGCCACAAATCTGATTTTCAGTTTTGTGCTGCTACAAAACCAGAAAATAAGATCAGTAGCTCTTGACATCAGTACAAGCATCTTCTGTTTTAATGACCACGCGAAGAATCAGACACTGCTGCATTCTCTAATAAATAAATTAAACCTTAATTTTAAAGTAATAATAAAATCTAATTTTTATCATGGCATTTGTGACATTTCATTTAGCATCCGGTTGACATTATATAAATTATCAGTAGTATTTTGTGGTTTGTGTGTGCGCGTACTGCGCGTGCGCGCATGCGCATGCGTATGTGTGTGTGTGTGTATCTGTGTATGTGTGTGTTGTACTGCCATATCCAACACCATATAGAGGGGAGGGGATGGGGAGAATTCTCGCCGTATTCACGTATCCGTACCTATATCCGCGCATCGGCTACTTAGGTCAGAAGTTGGTTAATATATTAAAATAAGAATATGCGATGTAGGTAAAACAGTTCGTGATGAAAGATTAGTGTACCATCTAACGTTCATATAAAGGTATCTAACATGTGCCTTTGAAAAAAATACCATTTCTCATCATTCTAACTTTCCTGTGAATGCAAACCTTTATGAACTTGTCCCAAGTTGTAAATGCAATAACCCAATTTGAATTTCAGATTTTTAAGGCATCTCAGAATTGCCTCTGAGAGAAAGCCACCCTAATTAATACACTAAATTGGCAACATTGGTCATATAATAGCATGATTTTTAGTTGGAATCAACATATTTTGATCTCTCAAAGAAGAATCAATATCAAATAGGTTCTATTGTAAAAGATTGTAATTAGAAAGTGCTGTCGCATTACCTTGGTTATGGTAGATCCAAGATGGCAATGAACTCCTACTAGGGTTAGTTCATATTTTTGTTTCTTTATGGTATCTAAAAACCATTGCAGTTTCTCAATCCTGATGCCAAACTTTGAGTTTTTATTTCCAGCTGCGACATAAGGGTGGACCTGCAAAGCAATGAAACAAAAAACATGCCTGAAAATGTGCATCACAATAAAATAATCCCATTGAAAATAACTCTTCTTCCTTAATGTTTCAGCTCTAACTTGCCTGAGGATCCGCGTCTGGATTGATATGAAGTAGTACACGGATCTTATCTCCTGCAATTCTTGCTGCCATCACAATATTTTCTACATCAAATTCACTATCAACATTCACCAACACTCCCTTTTGTGCTGCCAAAACTAGCTCACTCAACACTTTCCCATTTCCATTGAATACACACCTGGTTGTCCGAAGAATCAAACAAATACCTAATTTTCAGAAACTAACAACTCCTTCAGAAAAATACCCATAGGTGAAGACAGACTTGCTCACTTGCACAAATCAGTACATCACTTTAACATTATTTATCCTATCAAGCCCATAATTCAGTCTGATGGAAACTACCAACCCACAAAATTACTTAAATAGATTTCAACAAAATAATATTAATATTATCTTAAGAAAAGACCTCAAGAGCTTTTCTCAATACCAAAACAATACTTATGTATTTTAATCCATTAAGGAATTCCAGTTGCTTCTTGTAATACACCCACTTGTAGCACAATCAGTTATATTGTAAAAATTGAGAATTATATTTTAAAATGAACCCGTGGGATGATGTGTGGACCTAAATTTCTTGAGACCATTAAAAAGAGGGCCCTAAATATTAACTTGGAGCATTGCTAGTTAAGTGGTGAAAGCGTTTCCAAAAAAAAAAAGAGCTGAATCCTTTTCAATAAAATAATAAGGCCCCTTGCATTCTGCCATAAATTTCTCCTCAACTCTTTATGAAACTATAAATTGGTCAATCCATAGAGAAATTCCATCCTTCTTAGCCTTCTGGAGCTGCAGTTTCTTCCAACGTGTCTCCATCACTTGTTTTGGCTCTAGCCAGCAGGGCAATTGTCACATCAAAAGGCCCATCCCTTGGTTTGGTTGTAACCAGCAAGGTGAGGCTGTATGAAAAGCCTGTCCCTTGATCTGCATGTAGCAAGAAAGGCGATTGCTGTATCAAAGACATGTCCGTTTGTCCGGTGGTAGCTTCTGTATAAAAGACATGTCCGTTTGTCCAGCAGTAGCTTCTGTATCAAACGCTCGCTTCCTTGTATGGTAGTACCCAGTAAGGTAGCGACTAAAGCACTCGTTTGAATGAGGAATTCTGTATTTTAAGGTAAAGATTGTTTCTTGGTCATATCTCACCCCAGCTCAAGGGGAGTATTACAAAAGGGATAGCCATGGTTGGAAGTTGCATCCATCCCATGGAATTCGGGCCCACCTCACTGATCCACCAGATAAGTTTTCAGGCCATTGGCCTTGCAACTATGTTTTTCTGAATTTTTCATATTATTTGTATTCGTCTTTTTTAATTCTGCATTTCCCTAATGTTGATTGAACTTATTCTTCTGTAAAGATACACTCTTGATAAATTAATTAATCGAAATTAAATGAGCAAATCAGCCCCCTCTTAAGGTGGAGGAGCAAGACTTACATTATAGAGATCTTAAGCGTTTTGTATTGCTGGCTTTTACTTCAAAAATCGGCAGGGTGTTTTATTTGGTTTTATACACTTAAAATTTCATTGTATGTACAAAGATAGCCGTACAATTATAATTACCATGTGCTTAAAATCTAGAATATGTGCAAGTTTGATCCAAACCAAGAAATATTTCTTACGAATAAGACTCATCTTAAAAGAGGGATAAATTCTAGAGCAGGCGATAATTTTGGAAGAAGAAATTTGAGGATCATAACAAATAATGTAAATACTTTATTTATTGCGGTCATTTCTCTTTCAATGAAATTTCTATCTGAATGAAATCAATCCAACCAATTTCAGTTCAGTTACGAGAAAGAGTACAAAACGTTATGAGGTTGTGCTGTTGGCTGGAATAGCAAGATTTTCAGGATAAACTTACTTGTGCCCAAAGTTGTAGATATCTAGATAAGACCATCTACTGGCCAACATTGAGATCAATAAAGATTGTAAACTTTATGCAAGTAATTGCATGAAAAATAATATGAACTCATTTTCTGCCAGAGAACCACAACTATGAAGCACAAAGGCATGCCTTCACAAGTTGGGAGTTTGTTTGACCTAAGTAAGCAAGCTTTTTGCATGACTTGCAAGGATGTGTGGAAGATGAGGCTTAACATGCATAATTTAAAAAGGTAACCAGAAAAAGTTTGGTAGAAATGTCTAGACATTGGAGAACATAAGGGTTGCTTAGAGTGTTTGTTAGTTGTATCGTTACTATTTGCTTAGGTAGATCAGTAGGTCTGGCCAAATGTGGATCATGCTTTCTTAGGAAAGAAATGCAAAACATTCAAATTTTTCTCTCACGCAAGAAAGAGATAAAAAATCTTTTCGAGCATATAGAAATTCTTAGCTAGAGGAGGAAGTTGCTTGTAGTACCCAAATCCAAAGGTTGCTTGCATCAAGGAAGAGAGTGGTGGCAGTCTTTATCAGCTCATGGTGGTGTCTAAGCTGTCTTCGACATCAAGTAATTGTCTCCATCATCCAGTGGTTGCCTTTGCCAATTTGACAAGTTTCTGTAATGGTTCTCTTTAAGCGTTTGATTAGTTCTATGGATTTTAGCTCCAAGGGGAGTAAATAAATCTTCAATGTTTTTCTAAGGGGAGTGTTGAAAATATTCATCACGATACCAGATCAGAAATATGATTAGAAAGAGCAATAAAGATTGTGCATATGCAGAAAAAAAGGAAAAACTTTAGTTTGAAGATAGGTTTAACTTCAAAGTTTAGCTTTATGCTTTCTCTACCTTGAGTTGAATTTAGCAGGTGCTATCCATGGATGATCTAGATTTAATTGGAAATTATATATATGTGATGTGCTATAAAAATAATGAGCCGAATCAAGGAATTGGACACAGTAGTGCACTATAAATGAAGCTTTATTTGTTGGAAAATGTGCACAAGGAAGAAATGAAGAGAAAGCGGAATGTTCACATTATCATTGTGTGTCTGTCATTTTAATATGTGAAAACTGGTTACAAAATGATTGAAGTAGTTTCAACCATTTATTACTTAATATTTAATTAATATTAACATAACAATAATAAATAAGCCTTATATTTTAATACCCCTCTTAAGTTCTACGTTAATGTTAATGTCAATGACTCGATATGAAACATTGAAATATGAATATTAAATATAGCATTTTGGCTTATGTGATGAATAATTGCATTACTTGTTTCAATCTTCAAGCTTTTAGCTTTAAGTCTTAGTTTATTCATGTTATATTTGTAATATATATTATATTATTAATCGTCGTCCCCCCACCATCTCCAAAATTGGAAATATTTTGTCATCCCTAGTCTTAGGTAACTATGGGTTATATCATTGGTGTCAAACTCAATTTCGGCCCCATCCAACTTTGTCTTGTTGAAATTTTGCTATTGGTGTCCCCATATTTCATCCTGAAATCTGTGACTACCCTATCCAAAAAAATTTCATACTTTTAAAATAATGGGTCGTTTTGTGTTTTTATTGCCTAAAAGTTCTTGTATTGCGTCAAGATATTCCCAAAGAGCCATATTAGCCATTTTCGCCAAACACCCAGATGCCCAAAATTATTATATTATGTCTCAAGGAAACTGGTATTTAATTATCTTGAGCCCCGTTTGAGGTTATTTGCGCTCCAATTTAACCCTGTTGTGATCGAACATATCATTATTCCTATATGCCAGAAGGGTTTGAACTAAAAATAAGTTCTGGGCTTTATTTGTGACTTTTGGCAAAAAAAATTGTGTTTCTGTGTTTTCCCGTTTCGTTTTCTGTGAAATTTCTCTAGATCAATTCCTTTGTCGGTTTGGCCTAATTCTTGGCCTGGAGTAACTAGGGAACATATACGTACGTTATGCCAAAAGGAAGTCGCCATCGGAGTTCTGGTTCACTGGGAAAAGACGAAGTCGCGCACCAAAAAGTCTCTTCTGGGCTGGCCGCATTTTTGGAAAATAAAGAGTTAGAATGGATAATGGGAGAATTTGAAGTAGCAGGCAGGTGGAATTTTATTGCATGCCTTGCATGGTACTTTTTCCCATCATAGAAAAGTCACTTAAGTTGCAGTGGGAAAATTAGAGGCAGCAGGTAGGCGGGAATTTATTGTCTGCCTTGCAGGGTAAAAATTCCCATGGTGGAATAAAAGAAAAGTCACTTAAGTGAATCATGGGATTTTATTACCTGCCTTGCAGGGTAAATAATCCCATTATGAAAGTCAAATGACTTAAGTGACAATGGGATTTTCGGGGCTGCCTTGCAAGGTAAAAATTCCCATTGCCATGTGTTTTTAAAAATAGAATTCTTTTTGCCCAAAAAGTGCGACCCCTTTAAGGAGAACATGGCAGCCTTTAAAGTGATTTAATTAATTAATTCTTCTCCTAAAATTGGCGCCCAAGCATGGAAGAAAGTCAACAAAGCAAAGGGGAATAAATCAGGTTGAAATAGATTGTCTAAAATTAAATAAATTAATTTATTTAATGGCAGCCCCCTCTTGTGAAAAAGTGTGCCCCATTTGGGATATATTTAATGCTTTTTGAAGCATTAATTGATTAAATTAAATTCTATTTTCAGTGGCTAAGTTTAAAGCACACTGTGAAGCTTAAGTGAAGTGAAGAATAAATGATTAAATTGATTAAATTTAATTTAATGGATGGTTGTCCTTAAACATGCAATTTTGGCACACCAGTTAAAGAAAAGAGCGTGATTTTTAATTAATTAATTGTCAGGAATAGGAAGGGCAATTCTAAATTATAGAATTATGAGGGTTATATAAACATGGGCTGCCATAAGGATGAATTAATTAATTCACAGGTGAAGAAGTGCAGCCCAGAGGAAAAGTGTGCCCCATATTGAAGAGGATTTTGCCCAAAAGATGATCAAATCAATGCTAAAAGTTTCCAATTTTGGCGCATGCATTGAAGGAGGTTGATTTGTGTTTGCATAATTGTTTGCATAAGTGATACAGGTGCTCAAGTGAAGTTGGAAAAATTCATGCTCACTTTGCATGCAAATAAAACATCAATTTTTGGGGCAGCAGGCTTGAATAGTGCAGATTTTTATTATTAAAATTCACTGTTCATGTTTCGGTTGAAATCTTTGTCTAAATTACTTGCAGGAATTCATTACAGGTGTTTTACAAAAGAAAAGAGCTTTAATCAATGTCCAATACATTGAATATATCCTCCGAATCTGAAGAATTATCCAGATCTGCACCAATTTTGAAGAAATCCGACCAAATAAGAAGAAAAAGAATTATTCAGACAAAGATAGACAAAGCCATGACAAAGAGGGACGAAAAAGAAAGCACAACGAGAATCATGCATCACTTTCAAATTTGCGAGACATAGAGAACACAGATCTAGGTTCGAACCTCTTTCCGAATTGATTGATAGATCCAGAGCGAGAAAGACTTCACTCATGCGTGCGATTAAAAGCGATGGAATTATCCAAGTGTAGCCTTTCCATACACAAACCCGATTGCCAAAGTTTGTTATGGAGTGCGCTAGATCTTACCATCCTTCATCTACGAGATGCTACGAGGAAAACAATAATTCGGTTGGGCGCAGAGTTCATCAATTATTGTCATGAAAGATTCCGGCTCGAAAGGTGGTGACTTCCATTAGCATTCGGATGTTGGTAGCAGTGGGATAAGCATAGGATTGATTGCGTGAACATAATGAACAGCAGATACATGAAGAAGCCTAGATCTCCTTCTAAGTTCTGTTGTCAAAATTCCCCCAGGGTAAATTTCGATAACATGCATCAAAAGTCATGCGAGAAAGGCAAATAGGTTGATCCAGAAAAAGTGTAAAAATTGGCTAAGTCCCGCTCGAGGAGCAATCCAGGACATTTGGGACGTCAGGCGCGGATCGGCCGAAAAGCCTCCAGCGGCCCAAATTACATTTGGGACAATCGGGCCGAGAATCGGGCGGCATGCGCGAAAAGCCGATCCGGTGAAAGAAGAAGAAAAATTGGGCCGTGTTGCTCGGGGCGTTTGGGACAAAGATTCAACCGGCCGGATCGGCGAAATGAGCACGAGCGATCAGCGATTGGGACATCCGGGCCTGGCGCGAATCGGCCGAACCGTAGCCGAAAAGAGTCAAGTCGATCCGGCGAGTGGGACAAGCGGGCCAAAAATGCCCGAACCGGCCGAATCGGCCGAAATGAGTCCAGAGGGTCCAAAGTCAAGATGGGACATCTGGGACAAATGGACGCGAAATGCCCGAACCGGCCGAAATGAGCACAAAGGGCCCAAAATCAAATGGGACATCCGGGACAAATGGAAGCGAAGTACGCGAAGGAGCCGAAGGAGCCGAAGACCAATCAGAAACTGCCACGTGTCCTCACAGGAGAAAAAGTCAAAAGGTCAAAGGGACGAGTTATCGAGCGCTGAACCGAACCAATGAAATGGCGCCACGTGTCCAAGCTGGGGCCCACAAGGAAATTTCAAAGGAAAGCCCGCCAAAAGGCAGAGGAGAGAGAATTATTCAGCGAATCAGAGCTTGCCACGTGTCATCCAAGTGGCAGAGCGCGGGAAGAATTTCAAAAATCCGTTTTCGTGCATTAGTGCCCTAAATCTTCATCGCCATAACTTTTGATCCGAGCTCGGATTTGCGCTCTTTATATCAACGAAAGTGGTAAAATTCTCTACACGTTTCCAAGGTCAATCTTGCATTTTGGTTCATTTGGAGGATAAAAATCAAGAAACACCTCCAGCTAGAATAACCAAACAAAGTGATGCGTCAACAAACAATTTTAATGCGCAGACATTCGCCGCTCTTGTTAGGCAGCCTGCCGTTTCGCCAGGATCCGCCGCTTCTGCCATGATGAGATGAGTTAAATGCATTCAGGAGGTGGTTGGGGTAGATTTCGAATTCCTCTCTCTTTTCTCTCTCATTCTTCCTATAAATTGTAAGGAGGGGCTTCTTTCTAACGGTTGGACATTCTTGTTTTGCAATTCCTCCCTTCTCTCCTGCTTGCAAGAGAATTCGTGGAGTTTTCAAGCCTCCCACATGGACTGTAATGCCACTGTTGCCTCTTAGCCACTGCAATGTATTGAATCGATTCTCTGAGCAATATATATGTCTGTGATTAAATTTAAATCCTCTCATGTATTCATTGTTGTCATTTTGATCTCTCATTACATTTCGGTTACCTGTGCGTGGTGTGGTATTGCGTCTATATGGTCTGTGTTTATTTTTGCAAAACTTATGTTCTTCATTCCTCGGTGCATCACCTCCCTAGCTTAGGTTTATTTTTATGCATTTCTCTCTCCCTGTCTCCTTGGTAGTTAGATTAGTTTTTGGGGTAAACCTCTGCGTTTCATTGGTGCATCTGAACAGAGGAATAGGAACCAGCCTTTCTCTGGAGAATCCTTCTCATTTTCAAGTCCCACACTTGGAGAAGGATTCGATGTTATGCAATCACACTGGATGCCTAAGAGATCAACCTAGAAACTTGATCTGCAACCAGGGGTGCTGTGATTTTGCATCAACAGTTTTGGCACGCCCGGTGGGACCTTAGAGGTCTTTCACTTCATCTTTTCCAGGTTGATGTGTTCCTGTGAAGATTTCAGCCTTTGGAGGCACTTGCAAACACATCTGCGACTCCATCTGGTCAACAACCATCTCTGAAGTTGCAGACCTTCCTTTCCATTCATTTTCATTCATTTTCCATTCATCCTTCTTTCCATCTCTTTCATTCTTCCTCATTCTTTGAAGTTGTGCAATCATGACTTCATTTCCATCATGGATTTCATATCAACAACAGCAGTATATTCCACCTCCAACAGGTTTTACAAATCCTCCAGATCAGCATGCATATTCATATGAACAGCAGTGCCAAAGTCAGTTTGGCTATGGAGCTTTCCAAGAGCAAGAGTATGCATATAATGAAGACAATCAGATGCAAGATGCTGGTCAGTTGGAGAAAATCCAAAAGATGGAGGTAAACATAGTGCAGTCCAGGGCTCAGGCACAGATGAAAGCTTTTGGAATCGGTTATGGAGCACCCTGTCCATGGGTGGGACCTTTTCCAAGGCATTACAACCCTCAGGAGAAGCTTGACTTCATGATTGCAACGTTGCCTTTGCTTGCAAAGTGGATTGAAGAAATAGAGGTGTATGAGAGAAGTATTCAGCAACCTTGTCAACGGGTAAGCACACCATCTCATGCCTTTCCTTTTCCTCTTTCCCAATCTGTTTCATTTCAGCAGTGTCAAGTTTCAAACCCTCCATCTGCTGTCCCAAGTGTTGAATCCATTTCTCCACCCCCCAGTCTTCCACCTCATCTCGATTCTTCTTTCCTTTTCCCTTCCAAACAGTCATCCCCTCCACAAGAGCTAACAGAAATACCCCCTCCTCCAAAGAAACAAGAGGTTTCACTGCCTCCACCACCACAAAAAATTGTAAAATCAGTTGAGTTTCAGCCCATTCCTCTTGCATTCCCAATTTCATATGGGGAAGAAGGAATTGAAAAAATCAGTCATCAAGGACAGCAGGAAGAGGAGCCCAACAAAAAAGAAATGACAGATGGCTTGAAGGTTTGGGCTACCAAATTTGGGATGACAAAGATCCCCTTGATGGTTAAGCCTCTGAGAAGAGGCTAAGGTTGAACAAATGGTGGTTAGGACTGATTTGGTTGCAGCGAGAAGAAGATCTTGCAGTCCCAACTTGTCCTCTAGAGCAGCAAATTGAAGAGTTTGACTTGACAAACTTCATGCTGGAGAAGGAGTTCAATCAAGAGCAAGATTGCCTTCAAACATTAGAGGAAGGAGAAGCTGCTCCAAATCCAAAAGAAGAGGAGCACATTCTAGCTATGGAGGAGAAAAGTGCAGATCCAAGGGCTTTGAGCACAAAGCAGGCTACAGGAGAACCTTCAGTTCTTCTTTCTACTTCACCTCTCTCAAGTTCTAGTAATGAAGAGGAGTTTGATCTCTCAAACTCAATATTGGAGAGTGAAGCAAACCATGGTGGTCAGGTTGCACATCAAGAGGACACCACGGAGGAAGTTGAATACGAGCAAAGCAGACAAAGTATGAGGCGTTTACCTGCCGATTTGGAGGACTGTTTTGATGGAGAAGAGCCGGTTGAGTTTTCACCATTCTCTCTTTCATCATCCACATTCCAAACACCAGAGCCTGCTGTCATGGAGGACAGCATTCATTTGCAGCAGCCTGCATCTTATAGCAGCCCTTTGGAATCAAAATTGGAAGACTTTAATCTTCCATGTTCTTCATTGGAGGAAGAGAAAGGGCAGAAGGGTTCTACCATTGCTTCCACATCATCCATTCAGGTGGGTCTGCAAGAAAACTCCATTCTTGGAGTTGAAAATCAGAGCTATGGGCATATCAAACCGATCGGACCTTGCCCAATCGGTATTTGGCTTCATTGGAGCCAAAGGAGAAGCCACACCAGTCATGCTTGCTTCGAGCATGAGGATGAGCTCTGAAGTACCAAGGATCAGCTGCCATACCTCTCGATCCAAATGCAGAGCAACTAAAAGAGGTATTGGATTTTTCATTGATACCTTGATGATTTGGATAGAAGACCAGCTTCTTGTTGATTTTCCATCCATCCAAACAGCCATGATCGGTGCGAATCAATTGCATGGCTGCCAATTTTGAAGAAAGGAAGCTATTTCTCACAACCATTCAGCGGGGTTTGTTTAGCTTGCCTTTGCTTCGATTAGAGTAGAGTAGCTAGGTTTGCTTTCAGCAGAAGAAGTGCTTGTGCACACTCGCATGTTCCATTTGGGGCATGTATGATTTTCAGTTTTGTACATAGTTTTTGGTGTTGCTGGTTTTGCTCTTGCACGCTTCATTTCAAGGCATCTTGGTGAAGACACTCCAGTTGATGGGTTTCCAAGTGGCTCGAGGGGAGGTTTTCAAAGTTCGATCGGTTGCAGTTGCAACTCATGACTCCATGCCCAATGGATGGAGCTTCAGTTACTGCGATCATTCATCTAAAGCGATGACCCCATTGAGTCGCCAAATCGTTGTCAAAATTTCCCCCCCCCGGGGTAAATTTCGATAACATGCATCAAAAGTTGCAGAAAGGCAAATAGGTTGATCCAGGAAAAAGTGTAAAAATTGGCTAAGTCCTGCTCAAGGGAGCAACTGGGACATTTGGGACGTCAAGGCGCGGATCGGCCGAAAAGCCTCCAGGCGGCCCAAATTACATTTGGGACAATCGGGCGAGAAGTACGCGGCGGGCGCGAAAAGCCGATCCGGCTGAAAGAAGAAAAATTGGCTGTGTTGCTCAGGACGTTTGGGACAAAAAGACCCGAACCGGCCGGATCGGCCGAAATGAGCACAGGCAGTCAAAAGCGATTGGGACATCTGGGCCGCAAAGGCGCGAATCGGCCGAACCGGCCGAAAAGAGTCAAGTCAGTCCGAAGCAGAGTGGGACAAGCGGGCCAAAAATGCCCGAACCGGCCGAATCGGCCGAAATGAGTCCAGAGGGTCCAAAGTCAGATGGGACATCTGGGACAAATGGACGCGAAATGCCCGAACCGGCCGAAATGAGCACAAAGGGCCCAAAATCAAATGGGACATCCGGGACAAATGGAGGGCGAAGGAAGAAGGAGCCGAAGGAGCCGAAGACCAATCAGAAACTGCCACGTGTCCTCACAGGAGAAAAAGTCAAAGGTCAAAGGGACGAGTTATCGAGCGCTGAACCGAACCAATGAAATGGCGCCACGTGTCCAAGCTGGGGCCCACAAGGAAATTTCAAAGGAAAGCCCGCCAAAAGGCAGAGGAGAGAGAATTATTCAGTGAATCAGAGCTTGCCACGTGTCATCCAAGTGGCAGAGCGCGGGAAGAATTTCAAAAATCCGTTTTCGTCTGTTCCGTGCCCTAAATCTTCAGATCGCCATAACTTTTGATCCAGAGCTCGGATTTGCGCGCTCTTTATATCAACGGAAAGCTGGTAAAATTCTCTACACGTTTCCAAGGTCAATCTTGCATTTTGGTTCAGTTTGGAGGATGAAAATCAAGAAACACCTCCAGCGCGAATAACCAAACAGAAGTGATGCGTCAACAAACAATTTTAATGCAGCAGACAGTTCGCCGCTCTTGTTAGGCAGCCCGCCGTTTCGCCAGGATCCGCCGCTTCTGCCATGATGAGATGAGTTAAATGCATTCAGGAGGTGGTTGGGGTAGATTTCGAATTCCTCTCTCTTTTCTCTCTCATTCTTCCTATAAATTGTAAGGAGGGGCTTCTTTCTAACGGTTGGACATTCTTGTTTTGCAATTCCTCCCTTCTCTCCTGCTTGCAAGAGAATTCGTGGAGTTTTCAAGCCTCCCACATGGACTGTAATGCCACTGTTGCCTCTTAGCCACTGCAATGTATTGAATCGATTCTCTGAGCAATATATATGTCTGTGATTAAATTTAAATCCTCTCATGTATTCATTGTTGTCATTTTGATCTCTCATTACATTTCGGTTACCTGTGCGTGGTGTGGTATTGCGTCTATATGGTCTGTGTTTATTTTTGCAAAACTTATGTTCTTCATTCCTCGGTGCATCACCTCCCTAGCTTAGGTTTATTTTTATGCATTTCTCTCTCCCTGTCTCCTTGGTAGTTAGATTAGTTTTTGGGGTAAACCTCTGCGTTTCATTGGTGCATCTGAACAGAGGAATAGGAACCAGCCTTTCTCTGGAGAATCCTTCTCATTTTCAAGTCCCACACTTGGAGAAAGGATTCGATGTTATGCAATCACACTGGATGCCTAAGAGATCAACCTAGAAACTTGATCTCTGAACCGGGGGTGCTTTGTGATTTTGCATCAGCAGTTTCCCAAGAACTCTTCCGCGGTCCATTTGGTGCGGGGGTCAATGATATTGTCAAATTGTTATGCGGCATTAATGGCGAGGCGAATGCTTACACTTTCCGTACATGGATGTATGTTTTAATCAGGACCATTGAAGTCAACAAGATTGATTCCATAATCAATTGGTCGGAAATCATTAGAGACAACATTGGTGAGCAACTCCAGAACATGAAGCATACTTTCAACTTCAAAATGACTTCCTACTTAGTATACGTTGCACCTTCATAAGCCATCTTCTCCACGCTTGATAGATGTGGCGTTCTTTCTAAGGACCCCATTTTCGAGTGCTACCCATAGCTTACTGTACCTGCGTGCGAGAAAGATTTCAAAGTGGTCAATGATGGATTCTTCTACGATTTCATTTGCAGGCTAAACAAGGACTTAAAGGCCAATAGGGTAAGCAAAGAAGCGTGGGAAGCTATATCTAGGATTGGCAGTCTATTCATTCAGTTTGCAGATTTCACATACCTCAGGGTTACTGGCTTTTCTGGAGAACCGGTTAAGATGCCCAGATATCCGAATGATAGATTGATCACCATGGAGCTGAGCAGGCAACTTGTGGAGATACACGACCTTCAGTCGAAACGGCACAAGTCTACGGGCTTCTTTCCGATCATTGTCGTACATTATAGGCTGCGGAGCATTCATAGAGCTCGAGGGATGGAGACACGATGTTATCCAAGTATGAGCAAGAGTTCTTCACGCACGGCTGAACTTTGATCCATTTGGAGTAAGCGGAAGACGATCTCCCGAGAGTACGCACACGTGCCTTCATTGGAGGATTTGTGGATGAAGTGCAAAAGTAAGTACGAGGTTAGAAAGAAGGATTTCAGCGGGTCATCGGCCGGCAAGTGTTCGACTTTGGACTAGCGTGGATACCTACAGATCTTAAAGATGATGGGAATGTGTTACTTGACACTTACCATCAAATGGCGAGAGATAGAGCCGTACTTCAGATAACGTAGGGCCATTGTAACACGATTGAAGAAAGGTCAGCGTTGTTTTGGTGAATACTTCAAATTGGTTCTTTGATGAAGGGATCTTGCCTTGATGAAGCGTTGATGAATCTAGTCACGGCAACTTGGTAGCGAGAGATTCCCTCAAGTGGAAGCACGAACGAGAAGCGTGAAAGGTCGAAGTTGAAAGTACACGAATATCTCAATCAAAGGAGAAGATCACTTCCACGGCCATGACTTTAGTTCTGCTTGACTTCAAGATACTACACCAACTGTTGCACCTCGGTAGGACACTTCCATGCCTCCACCGAATCCGGCGTCATTCATCTTCTCTCCTCGGCCACTTCGTTCAAGCTGTGTTCGGAAGAGATATTGAAGCTACGAGATGGCGGAGTTCGAAAGAGCTTTGTCCTGAGATGATTCGGAAGATGGCAGTCATAACACTGTAGCACTTTCTGATGGAGAGGAAACAGAGCGGGAGATAGTAGTGCACTAAGGGACTTCTCAATCTCCGAGAAGTAACTTCTCAGAATGGTTGGCTTCGCAGTTGGTTCCGGAAGCAAGAGTGGAGATGAACTTGGAAGAACACGACTTGCAGCTACTCCAAAGCCTAGGCAGGAAAGACAGAAGACATAAAGTTGCTAAGGTAACTTCAAGGTTGATCATTGAGGAGTCGGGAAGAAGTTTGTTGAGATGTTAGTTCCAACGGAAGGGAAGAAAGAAGATGAGCTCGCGGCAAAAGATGTAATAGTAACCAGAGTACCCCTCGGTCAATCCACTACAGAAGGATTGAAGCAGGATACACAGACATTGATAGATGCTCTATTCTTTAGGCTTGACGGTGAAAAGGCGGAGAAAGATGAGCTTCAAAAGCAAGTATCTCAATTGTGCAGATCATAGACAAGGTTGCTAAACCTTCCATTCAGCCCATTTCGAGCACGTGAGTGATCATCTTATGCGGAGATGGAGGATGCAAGCAATCGGTGAAAGCTATTGTGAATAGAAAATTTGAATATTAAATCAAACTTCTCTGACAACTTGAGAGTATCGCCCGCTTTGAAGGTTATGAGTGATGCAATGAAATCAGCTAAAGCAACTGGTGATGAGTATAGTGGATATGAACACGATTCTTTGAAGAGTAACCTGAGTACTTTGGCCGAAATCAACAAGTTTGTCGAGAGATGTATTGGTTGCGAGCAGATTATGCTTTGGACGGATCGGTAGAAAAGGGAAGCAGTTAGAGTTTGCGGTATCTTTTCTGTTTGGAGATCTGCGAGTTTTGATGAAGAGGATGCGAGGCACTTGAGAGTAGGACATCATCCTTACCGACAGTATCATTTCTTTCACTGAGGAGGACGTGGTCGGAGGTGTTACTTCATATGTACGGATCGTTCCTACCAAAGTGCCTAATTCCCTGGAAGGGTCTCTTCTGATGGTGCAAAAGAGAATTGATAGAGCTACTAAACCTTTCACGATGAACTCCATTAGCAGACTGGTGGCACTGCAGGCGGATATTGCAAGGTTCGAGCCAAGCTTGGAAGATGTGGAAGCGTGCATCAAGGTGTTGAATGAAGGATTGCTGCAGTTCAGGACGAGAAGAAGAAACAGTGGCTAAAACAGATGGGAAGATGTTGAATCACATGTTTGACAAGTATATCCAATATCAAAACAAAAAGAAGACATAAATGTTACAACTGGCTTGACTTCTTCTTCTATTCTTTCTTCTTCTATTTTCCACGTTCCCGGATGAAATTGTAAGACTTTTAAGTTATTGGTTTTGAAACCATTACTTAAAGTCATGTGGAACAATTCTATTAGTTAAGTGATACATGTGTCACTTAAGGAGAAGTTAGTTGAGGATGATTGCCAAATGTCATCTTTACTTGTTTATGTTTCAGTTCAGTTAGATTTCCCATTTGTACTTTCCCTCCTACATTCTATAAGTAGGAGAAGAACCTCCGGGTTAATGATCGAATTTGTACGCAAAGAACCTTGTGTTCCAGGACTTTGTCTTTGAAACCTTTGAGAGCCACTTGCAAAAGGAATATACAGAGCAGATTTTCGGAGAACTTTGTGTCACGGTGTATTGTGTTTCTTGTTTTTTATCTTAGATCTTTTAATAGACTTTGTGTTATTTCAGATCTAGATCTAGAGTTACCTTTGCTTAGAATTTTGTGTTTATATCTATTGGTTTCTTCTATGTGCATGCAATCAACTCTGCTATCTATTGATTGGGATGCACATCTTCCCCATTTCTTCTCTGTTTATATAAATCTTTTCTTATAAATACTTCCTTTCTTTAAACAAATTGCTTTACTTGTTGCGAAGCTGTTGATTATGGTTCATGAACTGAGTAGTTAAAGTAAAACCCCATTTAGATATTAGCATACTTTAATTGACAAATCTCATACGAGAGCCTCACCGGTAAATGAGGGAGATTTATCTCATGACTGCCTAGGTTTTGTGCTATGCAGAAAATCTAGCCAACAGCTATGTTACACCAAGTTTTTCGGACGAGGACAACAAGGGACGTGAGGATGTGTTTCTAGGGCAAATTTTTTTGGAGGCCTTTTTTTACGGGACAACAAGGGACGGTTATTAAAAAAGGGGAAATTTTTAAAAATATAGGAAATTTCAAATATTCCTATCATAACATTGATAAAACATTCATCACACGAATTATAGAATTTTTAATACATAAAATTGGAGATGAATTGAGATTTCACATAAGATTCAAGTTTCAATTACAATAATAATTACATTGAAATTCCCAAGGGCTCTGAAGTTTCAACTACAAAATGTCTTAAACATAGAAAATGAAAATTTATTGTTGCCCTAATCAAAATCCACTAAAATGGCATGAAAATCAGACCACGAGTCTAAGTCACTAGAATTATGAGGGATTGTCTCATCCAATGGAGCCCCAACCAATCCCACATGTGTCTCCTCCTCATCAAGCTTTGTGGCATCTTCAGGATCAATAATCCAACGTGCAGCTAGAGTCTGATGATACTCGGGAGTTTGTCGATCCACGAAATCGCAAAGCACTATGCATGGCCACTAACTTCTTTGCTTGTAAAGAGGTAAGCTTGTTCTTCTTAACTGAGTGGATGAGGCCATATGTGGACCAATTCCTATCTGCAACAGAGGAACTGACAACCTATGAAAGGAGGCGAGTGGCAAGAATCCTCAAGTCTGGTGCATCCTTGCCATGCCATGTCCACCATCCACTAGGGTCTATTTTAGCTAATGTAGCTCTATCTGTCCTCGCCTCTGGTTTGTTAAATGTTGGACCATGGAGATTGACAAAGGCTAGCCATTGTGTTTGCAGTAAAGTGGACTCCTCGTCAGTGTACATCTTTCGAAAGGCCTTCATGAGCCCTTCTTTCACCTCTTCATCATCAAATGGAGGCATTCTCCCAAACCGTGTTGCATACCTTTTGGGATTTAAAGCATAAGTTGTCATATGAAGCGGGGTGTTCATTATGTTCCACCACCAAGTCATGAGGGGCCTAGAATGCTCCTCATAAAATCCCAAAGTAGGATCCATCCTACAAATGGCTTGTTTCTCTACCCAAGCATGTTGTCGAATGTTTCATAAGTCTCTCCAAGACTAGGAGAGTCTGTATCAACATATCTTATGACCACCACAACAAGTGAGATGATGGAGCAAACATATTTGCAAACAAGTTACAAAATAATTCAAAAAAGATTAGGAATTTAAGACTCAAAGAGTGAATCAGAATGCGATTACAAAGAATATAAAACTAAAATAATTTATAAGTTAGGAACATGAATAAAAATGTTAGAAAATTTAACAATTAAAATATAAATATTAAATAAATAAAATCAGTAATTGATTACCTCGTTGTTGAGCACGAATCATCATCGAGGAATTTTTGTTTCACACTTTTTCCTTCAATGATATCTCGCCTCGCCACCTACCCCACTCTTGATTAACCATCATTAATTGTAGAGGCTCTTGCACCTCAAGCATCCTCTCTAACAAAATGAAATAGCTAGCATATCTAGTATCCACGAACTTGAGGAATTCCTTCCTTGAAAAGTCCAAAATAGAGCAAGCGAGGTATGATGGTTGCGAATGAACATTTGTATGTCTCTAGCATCCGCCACCACCGTCTTCACTCAATCTATCTTTACAATGTCTTTCGATGTGTTGCCCAATGCATGAACACAACATGGAGTCTAGAAAATGTGCTTGTAAGCACCCTCAACCATTCAATCAGCTAACTTACACAAGCAAGGTAAATCAGTCAACACTTGTACAACATTTGAGGCCCAATCTCCATTATGGCATCCTTCAAAATTTTAAATCGGAAGATTTTTTCCTTCTTCCCTGTACAATCAATAGCCTAAGAAAATAAGAGTCAACGGACATGTGACAATGATATTGATGAGTGGTCGATCTCTAATATCAGTCCACCCATCCATGATGATAGAGCAGCTCACCCGTATCCAAGTTTATCTCTTCTCCTCCACTACACTCACCTTAGAATATTCTTTATCAAGGAGGTTGGTCCGTAGTTTATGTTCTCTAGGAGGGACATACGAGGAACTAGCAACAATCGCATCTCCGAACATTTGTCTAAAGAAGAACCAACTACTTCTATGATAGATAGCACATTAAACATCCCCACAACAATAGTAGCCTTTCTCTTTACCTTGGTAGAATCCTCTCCCCTTTCACTTTCAGCATCCATGGATTGGGTAGGCAATTGTGTAACATGCATAGTCTCTAATGGCATCCCTTTTTTCTTGCCTCACCCTCCATGTGCAACCTAGTCACTTCGGCCTTCTTAGCTAATGTTATTTTTTCACAACCTTTTACCCCTTGTCTAGCTATGCCCAAAAGATGACAATAAACCCTTGTGTAGCTGCCCCTAAAATCTTTGTTGCAAATATGACACAACCACACTCTACTCCCCCCTGAGTTTTTTTTTTTCTTTGTCAATGGCTGTTGTAAATTGTGAAAGGGGCTTTTTAGGATTGAATGGGCCCTTTGCATAAATTTTGAGGAGTTGAGAAGGGCATTCAAATGGATTATTTGAACCCACAGTTGCTACAACACTCTCACTCCCTGAAGAAACCCTATTTCTACCTCTATGTTGCATTTGAATCTCTTCACCCTCACTACCCTCATTGCTGCTCATTGTTTTTTATTGAAAATGCAAAACCCAACTGCAACTACAAGTGCAAACAAAAACCTCCCTAAGTCTTTGAAACCTTGAAAAAAACAAAAACAAATGAAAAATAATTTGTGTAAATTTGCAAAATGAACAATGGATGTGAAACATACCTCAAATGGTGTAGAATAATGCTCTCTTGCCTTCTTCTCGCTATTCTCTTTTCTTCTCTCTGTTGTTTTCTTTCTTTGTCTTCTCCTTCACAATATGGGAAATGACAAAAATGAGCTCCTTTTTTAGTTTTAGTTGTAAGAGAGGTTGTTTTAGGTTTAGGTTAGTTAGGAATGAGTGTGGGGGTCCTTGTGGGCCCCCACATCCCTTTTATTGTTATTAATTTTGATTTTTTTAAGTTTAATCTTTACAGGACGTAGGGGATGCCCAGGACATCCCGGTGCAATCGGGGACTTGTAGGCGTCCCCAGGCCATACCAAGAACGTTTAGGTATCCCCCTGTCATCCCGTTCCTAGATTTGATGTCCCGGGGACGTCCCCGATTTTCTACATAAATTGGGGACAGGTAGGGGACGTTTCCTACCCGTCCCCAAAACGTCCTTTGTTGGGAACAGGCCTAAATTTACAAGGGACACATCCCTATTGGGGACGGGCCTAAAAATGTACGGGACGCATCCCCGTTGAACATAGATATTTTGGTATCTTCTATTTCATTCTATCATTTACGAGGCTGGCCTACCAATGCTCCCTATTAAGGGTATGAAACAGGCCATTATTCTCGGTTCTAGGCCAACATTCGTTTTTCAAACTCCATATTTGGGGCAACTTCTCGAGGCATTTCTCTATGTTTTAGCCCTCCAATAAGACTCATCTCTTTCTTTGCTGAAAATCTTCCATGAGGACTGCCCTCCTCATGGTTCCTTCATTGTTCATGTTTCTCAGTTGACAAAGAGATCTAAATCAGAGGGGTGACGCACCCATGTAAATCTTCCCAGGGCTAATTGCCTCTTATTAGCACTAGAATTTGTATTCCGACAAATAAACCTAATGGCAATATGTAGAACAATTTTTCATCCTCAATTGTGAAGGAAGCTTCCCTTTGCTCTTTGATTACACAACAAACAAAAAATTGAAACATATCACAAAATAATTACAATATTCGGACGTTTTATACATGATACTTTGTGTTTTCTACACAATTAAATTGTCACTTAACTAACACCTATTTCCCAAGTGTTGGTGCTCAAATTAGTCTCGCCCCATCGACCTTTGAGATCCCTCAGTTTGTGGCCTCTGTTATGTTTTCCGCCCCGGGCTCAAATGGTGGCTCTCCTGCATTTTACGGTTTGACGGGTGTAATTTCTCAGTCAAAATTACTTCTCGGCATCAGTTGAAATGTGGCCCTTTTTGGTTGAATGCGGCTTTGTTGGGGACTTTAAAAATTCTAAGGCTCATTTCAAACCAAAACATGTCCACGTGGAGGCTTCCGCTAGGCCTTCCCGTACTTGGACTTTTCACGCAACTTCCTAAAGGGGGCCTAGGACACATGGATGGACCGCGCATGTTTGGGGACCGGCCCTTGAGTTCTATTTTGAAGAAGCACCAAGAGGACACTTGGAGACTCTGTCCGGACTGAGGCACGTGGAGGGACCGCGCATGTTTGGGGTCTCTACTTTTCGGGACCATCTCAAAGTGTGCCATTGAGACACATAGCAAGCGGGGAAACGGAGGTGCGGGCCCACGGGAAAATATGGAACTTTTTCCTTTTTGGAAAATAGGGATAAAATTTGTAAGTTGAAGCACAGGTCCGCTGGGACCCACATTGGGACACGTGTCAAGCCCGTTTTTGAGGTGAAGGGGCAGAGAAAAATGTTAACATTTTACTTTTTTCCAAAAAATTATAAAATGTCAAAAGGTGCCCCCAAACCCGTTTCCAATCGCATTTTGCCATGTGGAGGGCTCAAATTAAAAGTTGAAACACAGGATCAACGGTAGTTGTGCATTTCATTTGATTTTGCCACCATTGAAGCTCCAGGATGTTTGGAGATGCATTTTTGCATCATTCTTCATCAAATTTTTGGCAAATTTGTGTCGTTTGGGTCTGCAAAGTTTAATTGAATCAATTTGGGATCTCAATTTGTAAATCTGAAGTACTCTTGAAGTGGATTTTGCTCGGGCTCATGCAAAAACGGAAAATGCCAGATCCAGAAATTGCAGAGTAAAATTTCAGAGGAAAAGGAGGGAAAAAGGATGAAATGATGAAAGTGCAGGCGCAAAAGGTGAAAAGGACGTTGCCTCGAGAGCAAAAGGGATGACCTGTCAAAGTCCAACTATGCAGAGGCTCCGAAAAATGATTAAAAAGGAGGGATTTCTCGCATGACAGAATCAGAATGATTAAAGGGACTCCCAAAAAGTTGTGGCATGGTATCCTAGTCATTAGTCGAAGGCCCAAGAAACGTGATCTATTCACAGTTGGTCCACCTGGCAGATTTTGGATCTGAATTTGTTAAATGTCTCTGTCTGAAACAAATTGGTAACAAGCAAAGGTCCCCCAAATATTCTTCTCTTTTGAGGGGAAAAGGTGTTACAGGGGCCAGGATGAAGAATATGCCTCCAGTTAGAACAATGATGCAAATATTTGCAATGATTCACCTTTTTTGATAACACCTTGCAACCTTTTTGCGGATCTATTAAATGTCACTTTCTGCAAATCATGATCCAATATGTGCAACAAAGGTGCTTCGAATATTCCTCTTTTGGGGGAAAAATTGGATGTAAAGGGTGTATTATAAATGTAATGAGATTACTCTTGCAAATGGTCGAGTTCATTTTCACGAGAAAATTTTGAGAAAAGCTCATCTTCTGAGAAAACTTTCTGAGAAACCAGGTTAACTTCCTTTGTGTTAGATTTTCATTCATGTTGAGTTGGTTACGAGTGTATAGCCATCAACAAGCTCTGAGATTGTTTAAATAACTCTCCCCTGCTGATGAATCTGATAAACTTTGAGTTAATTCGTGTTAAATCTCTGGCAAATTTTGTGTTTATTTCACTTTCAGAATGTCTGCAAGTAGTTTTTCCTGTTCCTATTGCAATCTTGTATCAAAATCTCTTTGAATCACACAGATCTCAATCCTTGTGATAGTTTAGTGGCATCTACAATTTCATTTTTCAGAAGAGCTTTCATCTGGGAATGAAATAAACGATTTAAAATCACTTTTCTTTCATCTGTTGTCAGAGATTGTTTGTAAGCCTCTGGGTGTACCTCAGCGTGACTGATCTTAGATTTTGATGTTTTATTGGGTCTTCTAACTCAAGCCTTCGTGTTAGAATCTCAAAGATTGTGTGAAAAAGTGCATGTCTGGGCCTCCATTGATGCACACCTTTTGGTTGAAGGAATGTTTTAACTATTTTTGAAGCAATTTGTTATTGAGTTCTCCATTTGTTGTGAAGTTTCTCAACGATCTGGCAAAGTCCAATCTATCTTGTTGATCTCCCACCAAAAAATTATTCAAATAACCAATTACCCCGAACTACCTTTGTTTTGCTCTATATATCCACGAGAAGAACAAAATTCATTTGCTAAAGTATGCGCGAATGATCAGGGATTCCAAATGTCTTGATAACCTTAGCCTTGTGTTTGAAAATATCTCCATAATTTGGAAATGACAACTCGTGAGAGTCGATTTGGTGTGTTGATCATATTTTCCCAAGGTCCTCTCTATAAAAATTTTGCAAAAGAAGGATTTACCAAAGCATTCTTGAATAACCGGGTTCTGACATAGGTTCTCTTACCTTGGTTGAAAGGCACTGACCTAAAATAGTTAGGATAAGATCACATCCTTTTAAGGTGTTGTCCATCTCTCCACAAATCCGAGTAACAAAAGTCGGTTAGATTTCATCCCGGGCTACAAAACGATACACATTTATGATCTATCTCCTCTAAGCTCCTGTTGAATTTGTGTTCTTTGCTCGGCTTGAAAAGGAGAATGAATTTGGATACCAACACCAGGAAATAAAGATTATACCCATTTATAAAATAATCGTAGTCCTTTACAACAAGCATAAAGAAAATAAATACAATATAATAGTTTCTAAGTATTGACTCAAAAACTCAACTACTTGCCATGTAGTAAATATGGACGTCCAATGTTAAATCATAGCTACCACAATCAATAGTTTATACACAAAACACTTATATTAATCAAAGACTTTAAACTAAATTTTACAAAACACGTTGCATGAAAACTCAATAGATGATTACTATAAGTTTCAAAGCATAATAACTAACAAAAGTCCTTACTAAATTCATCTAACCTATATTATACATGAATACTTATGTATATAAATAGATACAAACAGATTAAATTGATTACATAATTGACTCTTACGGTTATTGCAGCTACTCTTTTTCCTCTTTCGTGTTGGAGACTTGTAAGTGTCTTTAGGCCATTATAGAAGTGTTGGCTAGATTTTCTGCATAGCACAAAACCTAGGCAGTCATGAGATAAATCTCCCTCATTTAACCGGTGAGGCTCCCGTGTCAGATTTGTCAATTAAAGTATGCTAATATCTAAATGGGGTTTTACTTTAACTACTCAATTCATGAACCATAACTAAATAATTCTGAAGTAAGCAGCTGTTTAAAGAAAGGAAAAGTTATAGAAGAAGGTAATTACATAAACACATAGAAGAAATGGGGAAGATGTGCATCCCAATCAGTAGATGGCAGAGCTGATTGCATGCACATAGAAGAATCCAATAGATATAAACACAGAATTCTAAAACAAAGGCAGCTCTAGATCCAGATCTAAAATAACACAAAGTTTATTAAGAGATCTAAGATTAAAAGCAAGAAACACAAGTGACACAAAGTTCTCCTAAACCTGCTCCTTTGTATTCTTTTTCTAAGTGGCTCTCGGGGTTGAACACAAAGTCTAGAACACAAGATTGTTGCTTCTGAAATTCGATCATTAACCCGAAGGTTCTTCTCCTACTTATAGAATGTAGGAGGAAAGTACAAATGGGAAATCTAACTGAAGCTGAAAAACAAACAAGTAAAGATGACATTTGGCAATCATCCTCAACTAACTTCTCCTTAAGTGACACATGTATCACTCAACTAATAGAATTGTTCCACGTGACTTTTAAGTAATGGTTGCAACCAATAACTTAAAGTTTTACAATTTCATCACGGGAACATAGAAAATAGAAAAAGAATAGAAGAAGTCATGTCACCGTGTAACATTTATGTCTTCTTTTTGTTCGATATCGGATATACTTGTTGAACAAGTGATTCAAAGCATCTTCCCACCTATTTTAGCCATTGCTTCCTTCTCTCCCTAAACCGCATGCACAATCCTTCATTCAACACCTTGATGCACGCTTCCACATCTTCCAAGCTTGGCCCAAACCTCGCAATATCTACTGCAATGCCACCATCTGCTAATGGAATTCATCGTGAAAGATTTAGTAGCATTATCAATTCTCTTGTGTACCATCGAAGAAACCCTTCCAGGTAATTAGGCACCTTCTTTAGAAACGATACGCACGTATGAAGTAACGCCTCCGACCACATCCTCCTCAATGAAAGAAATGATCTTTATGCAGTAAGGATGATGTCCTACTCTCGAAGTGCCGCATCCTCTTGAAAAAATTCTACAGATCTCCAAACGGAAAGATATCTGCAAATGCCACTGCTTCCCTTCTCAACTCGATCCGTGCAGTACATCCGCTCTGCAACCAGTACATCTCTCGGCACTTGTTGATCTCGGCCAAAGTACTCGGGTTACTCTCGACAAATGTGTTCATGTCCACTATGGTCGTCACGATTCACGGCGATTCACGGCACTAATTTGCAGCATCATTCATAACCTTTAAAGTGGTGGCACCTCTCTAAGTTGTCTGCACAACTTGACGAATAATCAAATCTTTCCATTTGTCATAGCTTTTACTTGATTGCTTGCGATCCTCCATTTTCTCGCATAAGATGATCACTCACACCTGCTGAAATGGGCTAAAAGGAAGGCTTAACAACCTTGGCTATGATCTCGCACAACCGAGATACACGCTTCGAAGCTCTTCTTTCTCCGCCTTTTCACTCGAAGCCTAACAAATAGAGAATCTATCATATGTCTGCATATCCTACTTGATCATTCGTGGTGGCTTGAGCCAGGGGTACTGCAGTTCTTGTAACATCTTCTACCGTGAGCTCCTCCTCCTTTCCTTCAGCGTCGAATTGATATCTCGGCAAACTTACCTTCGATTCCTCGACGATCAACCTAGAAGTTGCTTTAGCAACTTTAGGCCTTGTCTTTCCGCTTTAGGCTCGGAGTAATCGCTATGAGTCGTGTTCCTCCAGTACATCTCCACTCTCTCGCACGGAACCAATGCAAGCCAACCATTTCGAGAAGTTACTTCTTGCGAGAATGAGAAATCGTTGAGTGCACTACCATCTCTGCTCTGCATACTCTCCATCAGAAAGTGCCACAGTGTTATGGCTGTCATCCTCACGAATCGTCGAGGACAAAGCCCTTTCGAACTCCGTCATCTGCAGCTTTAACATCTCTTAGAAATGTGATGAATGGAGTGGTGAGGAGAGAAGATGAATGTCGCCGGATCTGATGGAGGCTGGAAGTATCCTGTTTGCGGTGCAATAACGGTGAAGTCTTGGGTCTTTGGAGAAGTCGGAGCTAAAGTCATGGCCGTGGAAGTGATCTTCTCCTTGGATTGAAATCTTCTATGAACCTTCAACTTCTCGGATCTTCTGCTGCTTTCTCCTACGTGCTTCCTCTTCAGGGAATCTCCTGCGCCGAAGTTGCTCGTGACTTGACTCATCAGTGCTTCATTAAGGCAATATCCCACTGCGAGCTTAAATCATTTGTTTTCCAAAAATGCACCCAACCTGCGGGGGCTTTTCGGTCTGCGACTTCACCATTTCCCAGTGAACCAAACCTCTGATGGTGACTTCCTCCGGGCATAACGTGCGTATATGTTTTCCAGTGCTCCGGGCCAAGAATCGGGATTACTCGCAAAGGAATTAGTCCAGAGAAATTTCACGAGAAACAAAACGGACAACACAAAAACACGAAAAATTGTCAAAAGTCATAAATAAAGCCCAAAACTTATTCCTTGTTAAAACCCTTCTGTACATAGGAATAATGATATGTTCGATCATAACAGAGTTAAAATGGAGCGCAAATAGCCTCAAATGGGGCTCAAAATAATTAAATACAAATTTCCCGTAGACAAATTCTGACAACAGAATATAACAATTTTGGGCATCTAGGTATTTGGCAAAAAAGGCTAATATGGCTCTTTGGGAATATCTTGACACAATACAAGAACTTTCAGGCAATAAAAACACAAAACGACCCATTATTTTAAAAGTAGGAAAAATTTTCAGATAGGGTAGTCGCAGATTTCAAGATGAAATCTAGGGGACACCAAGAAGTAAATCTTTCATTTGTCTACATTGATCTTTTGTCATGTCATTGCCTCAAATTATCTCTCTCGATAATTGAGCCTCCTCAACCATGGGGATACGCATTAGTATTCTATCATCTACCAATTGTAGATGGGATAGTTGGTGAATCCAAGTTGGTATGTGGAGTCCTTTCAATTTTCCTTCCCGCACCATTTTATTTATCATTTCCCTAGTGCTTCAGCTAAAATAATAAAGATATAAGCATAGGTGGGATTTCCTTGTCTAAGACCCCTGGATGCTGGAAAATAGCCAGCAACTTCATGAATGAGGGCAGAGTAATTACGAGTAATTGTACAACTCTTAATTAACCCAGTCCTTCAAGAAACCAAACTTCTACAAAACTTATAAAAGGAAATCCCAATTAACTCTGTCAAAACCCTTATTCTTATCGAGCTTGATAATCATACCTACATAATTCGTATGGGTCAAGGAATGAATGTTTTCATGGGTTGGAATGATCCCATCCAAAATCTATTCATCATTACAAATCCACTCTGTTCTTCTGAGATTACTTCTTCCAAGCATCTGTTTAGTCTATGGGTCAAAGCTTTGGTCACTATTTTGTAAATGGAGTGTCTTAGAGCATAGATCTAAAAAGCATAAAAGAATATTACATTAACCTTCTTTGGAATAGAGGCCAGAAATGTTTTCTTTCATTCCTTCAGAATTTCCTTTTCCTTCTACATTCTTTCATGGCTTCCTAAACATCTTTACCCACAACCTGCCAAAACTTTTGAAAGAATCCTATCTAAAACCCATCCAGACCAAGTGCCTTATAAACCCATAAAGCAAATACAGCTAGTCTAGTTTCTTCTTTTGATACCGGATCCATCATTATCCATCTCTGAGATGAACTTTGGAATATTACTGAGCATTTCCTCATGAACCACATTATCCACCCTTTCTTAAACTGTCAGCAGATTTTGAATGAATGCTACTCCTTCCTCTGTTCTCTCTTTCTTCTTTTTCACTACTGTACCTGATGGTAGCACAATATTCTAAATTCTACTGATATTTCTTCTCACAACTGTGGACATATAGAAGAATTTTGTGTTCTCGTCTCCGTCTTTCAGCCATAGTATCCTTGATTTCTACTTCCAGTAGGCTTCCTCCATTTTTAGTCCTTGTTGAAACTCCACCTCCAAATTTTTATCTTTATCAAGTATCTCCTTGCTCACACCTTTCTCCATTATAGTTTTCTATACTAGACTGAGTTCCGTTAATACAGAATTTTCTTTTGAAAAAACATTCCCAACTTTTTCTTTGTTCCACTTCCTTACATCTTCCTTAACATTTTTAGTTCTTTCATTAGCAAGAATCTCTTGCATCCTTTCTCTTTAGTTGTCCATCATTTCTTCAACTTACCTTCAAAGGTTGGATCTTGAAACCACATGAAACCCATCTTAAATAAAACCCCTCTGGCTTTTTATCTATCTTCACCTCCAACTCTATTGGCTAATGTGTCTAATATTTTCATAATTGCCTGATCTTCCTGTCTTCTATAGGTCCATGTGAAAATACTTGATCTGGGCTCAATATCTATTAACGAACACTTGGTACAAAATTCATTGAAATCCAGTGCACTAGGCAGAACGACTGAATTACCCCTCATTTTTCTATTTGCATTCAAAATCGTATAAGAGTCTCCTCCAATGACCCATTTGAGCCCTTCATGAGCTCCCGGAGTATTTCTAAGTTTCTCCAACAATCCTTCTTTTCAACTCCTATTAGACTGTAAACATTGGAGAGGACAAAATCTATATCCCCCTTGCAATTTACTAGGAAGGTATCAATTCCACGAGGAGAATGAGAAATAGTCATATCTAGAAAATCCTTTAGTTCCTAAAAACAGCCAAGCCCCGTGCAGTACCTCTAACTTCCTCTGCTACACATCCACAATTCTTCCAAATTCCTTTCACAATCATTTCAAATTGCAGCTTATCTACTTTTATTTCTTGCAGTAATTGAATATCTGGTCTAACTTCTTCAACTAACCTCTTAACCAAGAGACATTTGTCAAGAGGAGTTCAATCCTACGACATTCCAGCTTAAGAGTTTCGTGGCTTCTTGGTGTTGGGTTTCTCCCTTCCACCTGTTGTAGAAGTCTCTAAGGTCTTCTTGTTTCCATTCACCGGGGATTTTTGAGCCGCATTTTGTATGTTAAGCACCAATAGTTTTCTGCACCTTGAATTCTAAGCTCTAGTATCATGCTAGGATTTTACAGTTGGAGAGGTGACAGTTTTAGCCACATTTCTCTGTGCCTTCGTTATAGCAATAGGCTACTCTGCTAAGCTCCTTTCATTTTGTTTGGAGATCTAATTTGGGATTTCTTACTCCATATTTGAATTTACTTGACTGTTTCTTTCCTTTGACATCTTATCCCTAGAGATTAAAAGTGTATCTCTTGTTTAGAGGTCTTTATCTTGGGCATATTCAATTTTTTCAGCCCTAGTTTCTTCATTCCTCGGTGCGAAAGAGATGGAAGATGGGTTTCCACAATCTCCTCCAATCTAGGGCATTTTTTTTTGCCTCTTCAAAACCTGAATTCACATCTAATTAAATCAATACTTCCAACTCTTTATTTGAAATGTTCTCACAACCGTCATCTACAATTTGTTGATTTTGGCTATCTCCAAAGTTCATTTCTTGAAGATTTTGTGCCCACTCCTCTTTCAAACATTCATCTTCACCTCTTATCTCTATATTTTTCTTATTGATAGATAATTTATTAAGATTTTTCCATCCAAAAGCTTTCTATTGCTCTTGTAAAGTAACTTTCAATTGCCATTACTAGATCATCATTTTTAGAGGCAAGGGTAGAATTTTTTTAGCCTTCATTTTATTTGGTACCTGAAGACAGCTACAAACTGTGTCCTATTCTTCTGCATTTATAACATCTGAAAAGAAGACATTCAGTCCAAATGTTGCTCCAGAGAGTTGAGGAAGAACACATCCGAACAGCTTAACATAGTTACCGTGTTCAAAATGTCGGATTGTTCGGACAGGGAAAAAAGTTCGTAAGTTCGGGATTTTGCACAAGGTTCAGTTCAGTTCCGTTTGGTTCAAAAAAATTACAGATTTAAAAATATTTAGAAATTACTAATCATCCATGCTTTAAAAAACCAATCACGCAGAAATAAATAAACAATACAAGTATGCCCAAAGCCCAAGACGTTACCTTGGATGTACCCAAAAGGGTACCGTGCCGTACCAAACCCCGGGTACATACCGAAGTTGGGTTCTAGGCTCTGGGGAACGATCCAGATTTCTAGGTTTAGAGCATTAACTAAAAACGGGAATGCAATATTAAACATCTACAACATCAAAATCTGCTTCTATATCAAGAGTATTACTAGCATCTTCATCTAATCCTACACTAGTAGGCTCATCATTAACAACAACTTTTTCTTCATCTCCAAAACATGCTTCTCCAAGGGGAGAGTTATCATCTTCATTTGCAAGAGAGTGAATAAGCAATTGTAAATTTCTATGCACAAGCACTATATCAAAGAGTTTTTAACCCCTAGTCGATCCCTCTTGTTTGCGCGGATTAAATCATGTATACTCCAATTTCTTTCACATGCGAAGCACTTTGAACATCGGTTGAAGATTTGCACAACAAGATTTTGCAACTTTGGAATAGAAGACCCGTAAGTCTGCCACCATTTAGATGGTTCCCACTTCATCTTGCTTGCCATCGCTTCCTTGCCACAAATCATTCTATGTTGGTTCTTGAAAATTGCAAGCTTCCCTCCTTTTTTTCCTTCATAGCTTCATCAATAACCAACATGTCTATTGTTGCAAGTATACCTCTCTTTATCAACTCATCTCGCATCATGATTCACCTCTACTAATTTATAGGATCTAAATAACAAGCTGCCACATATAGAGGACGATGTAGCATGAACCATCGTTTTCCATGATTTTCCAAATACGCTCGACTTCTTCAACATTATCTACTATTATCTTTTGGATTTCTTCATTTTCTATATCCATGCAAGGTTGATTGCCATCAACCATTCTCAAAATTCAAACAAGTGGCTCAAACACATTTATGATCTTCTTGGCCCCCTCCCAAAATGTGTCCCCTAAGATAATTCTTTCAATTTCTTTTGAATGGATTTCCTTGGAAAGCTTTGACTCTACCCATTCATCAATAACCACCACTTTGCTCAATGTTGTCCTCTCCTCTACCTCCCTTTGCAAAGTAATGAAGTTGGTGAAAAATCTTGTTTCAATAAGGGAAAAAGACTCACATTTTGCAAAGCCACGATACAAGTTCAATGTCAAGTGGTGATTGAGGATAAACTTAGAGATTTGTTTTCTTTCAATCATAATATTACTCGCTCATTCTAATTTTGATAAATCTTCAAGCAAAATATCCAACACATGGGCTGCACATGGTATCCAAAAGATATGAGGAAATCTATCCATGAGTATATCACCCACTCCTTTGCAATTTGTTGCATTATCTGTAATAACTTGAACAACATTCTCTTCTCCTATCTCCAAAATGGTTGATTCGATGCATTTGGAAATAAAAAGAGAATTTTTCTGCTCATTACTTGTATCAATTGATTTTATAAACATTGCCTCATGCGGAGATATTGCCAAAGAAGATTTAGGAGGGGCCTTCACCTTGAATCAGACCATCCATCACTTACTATTGTGCAACCTATTCTTTTCCAACTTTTCTTCATTTCATCTAGCTCACTTTGGATATGGATGTCACCTCCTCTTCAAGAAGACTAGTTCTTAGTCTTTCATAACAAGGCAACTTGTAACCCTTCCCAAATTCAATCGTTGCATCTATGAAGGATTTGAAATGTGGAGAAACAGATTACATTGAAAGGGATGTCTTTTGCATAAAACAATCTTGTTGCCAACCTATCTACCTCATGTTTTTGTTGTGACCTCCACATGGACTTCAATGAACCTTCTGACTTTTCAACTCCACGGGTACTTCCACTTCTTTCAGCAAATAGTGATGGAGAGCAACTTGAACTATTGAAGGAGCCCATTTGTGAGATGAGTGTTGGATTTTAGCCTTCTTTGCTTTTGAAGCTAATGATCCAACAAGACTCGCATTAAATTTAATGCTTGCGTCGATTTATGGAATCCCTATATTACGCATCCTATAAATTCACATTTGTTATTGGACACCTTTTTATATCTACGGATCCTCCAAGGCTATGATACCGAACTCTAGTCACACCTCATGTGATGTTGCCATTACACAAGGTGCATCTTAGTTTTTATTTCATCTCTTTACACAATGTATTTCATCTCCATGAACGGCCGCTGCTAGACATCTTGACCAATTTTTCTTGTCCTTTAGTGCCCAATTTTCCTTGGATACTACAAATGTTACGATTTAACATTTTCTACATAGCAATAAAATAATAATTGGTAATATTGATATAAAAATTAAAATAACACCTAATTACCTAAATCATTTAATTTAAAATTTTCATAACTTGCAAAAAATTAAATGATAATTAAAACATAAAAATTTTAATTTTAGAATTTGAATTAATTTTTAAAAAAAGTAAATATGTCCTTCACATAAATACAAACTATTAAAACTAAATAGTTTGTCATTATTAATTAATATTATAATAAGTTTGTATTATGTACTTTAATAATTTATAAATTGAATAGAAATTTAAACATATCTAAACAAGCTAAAAGTAAATTTTAAACATAATCTAAACTACTAACCTAAAGTTTAACATATTAAAAACTATCTAGCACACAAATGAAGTTGGGGTGAGTTGGTTGGAGTCATTTGGATGTTTCCAAGCCTAACAGGTCCGATTCCCGCCGAGACATTCGAGGCCAATTGTGTGGCCGTGAGTATTCAGCGATGGATCTTATGCAACGTGTGGGCGACTCCGTGATGGAGGAGGTGAATTCGATTGTGGTAATGCTCGAAAGTTGGCACGATTTGCAATGTGGAATATAATGTTTCGTCTGTGGTTATGTGGTCTTGGGATCTGGGCCCGGTTGTGTCCCAAACCGATTGTCGCTTTGGTGATTAAAACACCGACACATAGGAAAGGGACCCTTCACCCTTGTTTACCAATTTAAAAAAACATCTAGCATTTACACATTCTAAAACCTAATTAATATGCATCTAATATTTTTTAAAAGCACAATACTTAACCTATAAACATAAAATAACCTAAACCTAAAACATAATATGCATCGAATACTATTCTTGCCTCCACGAAACAAACAAAATATAAGCTAAAACTATTAAAATCAAACTCATCCTTTGTTAATGATGATCATGTACAACACGGGGATTTCAATAGCTCACAATTGGATCAAGATTAACACTAAAATGGTCGCATTTGGATGAAAAACAGATTTGCTTTCAACTTCATGGCAAATCGGGTATGGTACGAGTGAACCAAGAGTCTCGCTCTCTACAGAACACCATCTACGGTCCTTGATAGACAACACGAGAATATAGCTTGTTGATTTCATATATCCACGAGGAAATCATAGGGTCACTTATGGAACACGTCTTGTGCCATAAATCGATGGACTTTCCCTTGTTGCCTTAGTGAGTACGTTAAACTACCTTGATCCAGGCACACTTTTCAACTTGGGACCGGTATATGAGTGCAATTGGCTCCCAACCTATATCGGACCAAGATCGTGCAATAGCTGGCCATGGGACCAATTATATTATTATCAAGCATGGATTTATGAGTGGTTTCCTATGTACCGCTTTGACAATAACACCTCTACCAATCACAAAGACATGCACCTCTAGTGTGGCACTAGAGAGAGGGCTCGCTCAAATCCAAGGTCAAATATTTAAGGTCATAAACAAGTGAGGCAAGCATAAATAATATGAACCCTATATGTGGGAACTACATGCATGGTCATCTTGGCCATCTACTATAAAGCAGCATCGGGATACAAGAGATTACAAAGCACTACTTATGGTGTATGGAGCCACACAAAGTAGAGCGGGGGTAACCACATAGTTTAGTTGCCCCCATCTAATGGTTGCGCACTTTTCGTCCTCCATACAAACACGTGTATACATGCACAAGAATCAAGGGGCAAAGCAAGTGAGGCTCTAAATCTTATGGTACCACCATTGAAACCACAACGAGAGCAACAGATACCTTAGGTGAGATGGTAGGCAACAAAGAAAGACAAGTAGAGGTTGAGGTACCCGGAGACACGCACAAGCACAACTACATGTTATAGAGGATAGCCCAAACCATGCAATGCCCCGAGAAATAAGACAATTGGCTATACACAAACTTCAGCAATGAGACTGGAAGTGGCGATCGAGGCTATCGAGGAGGCTACGAGGGCCTATGGGAGTGCGTCATGGACATTTTGGCCCAAGATCCAAAAATGGCAATGACACGGTTAGCACAAACCACCACGAATGATGATCCAACGAGAGAGATGACAACAAGCGGTAGTTCTTAGAGATCTAAATGACGAGGATAATGTCATATTGGTCAATAATATGGGACCGTCCAAGCTATCTAAGTGGGAAAAAGTATTTTAAGTTATTATTTTCTTTCCTAGAGTAGAGACACATCTTTAGGAAGTAGGTGATATTAAGATTGATATTACTATTATCTATGAGTGTTTAAATGTGTTGGTTTTGCGGGAGATTGGTCGAGGGGTGGCACTCTTTGATAGAGTACACATCATAAGAATTGACAAGATACTTGATCATCGAGACATGGTACTAATGCCTAATCGGTGAGCATATAGCATCATTTAGACTCGTGGGAGAGATAGCCTAAGAGCTCTGGCGGCCTAGAGAAGTGGTTGGGCCAACCACTTCTACAATCATGGGTAGAGGTGATGGCGATGATTTGTTACGAGATTTTTGTGTGTACATGATGCCTTGGCAAGAGGGAGGCCATGGATTGGCCAATATGCGTATAGTAGTAGCTAGGTAGAAAGTAGATGCAATGTGTGCATCCAAGAGCTAGGCCGAGGCACAAGGAGAGGTTCGAGTGGCATGCTTGAGGGCATCTTCCTTACCTTGATCCCATGACTAGTGGACAAGCAACATCCTCTCAAACAATTGCTCGTCCTCTCCTTAAGATGACTGATGATGTAAATAAAATGTATATATTATGTACTTTTGAGAGATTGTATATATGTATATGATAGTGTTTTAGACTCAATTGCACATGGCTTATGTTGTTATATTAAATTGTTGTCATTATATTGCATTTTTATTTGTGTTTTCAATTCTATTTTTGCACAAATGTAATAAAGCATCTTTACCTAAAGATGAAAAGGAAAAATGGTAAAGTAGGTAGGTAAAATAAAACCATCTAATGGAATAGATAGTAGAATCAAGTAAGTCGCAGATGTGTAAGAAATCAGTACGTAAATGACATCTAATGACATCTAAGAGAAATCAAATAAATTAAAAAATATGACAAATGATAAGTAAAATGACATCTAATAATATCTATGAGAGATCAAAGAAATAAAAAGATGTAGCAAAGAGTAAAATACATAATAAGACATCTAATAAAACCCGAGAGAGAACAAAGAAGTAAAACGACTTGGAAAATATACTAAAATGTAATAAAGGACATCCAATGTAAAAAGATGTGGGATCTCGTAAACAAAGAATATGGCCAAACAAATAAATAACATCTAATAAAATCTAAGAAAGGTCAAAGAAAGCAAAAGATGTGATAAAAAGTGATAATAAGGAAGCACTAAAATGAGTAAAACCAAAATCAATGCTTGCACTAGATTTTCTCGGAGGTAAAGCACTACCATCTAATGTCATGACTAAGGTGAATGAAGATGGTATGGATGCAAAGGGATTATTTGTGAGGAAGGCACAACATCAAAGGAAAGACATCAAAGGTAGGTTGAAAAAATAGTTTGCGAAAAATAAATTAGCGAAGTAGCTCAAGAAAAGACAACAGCCATATAAACCCAAGAGGGACGAGATATCAAAGACAATTATAAAATGTGCAGTAGAAATAAAATTACCAAATACTTTGTATGAATAAGGGAAATAATTATGTACGAAACCAAGAGGGAAGGTATCAACAAAGAAGTTGTACATGTGTAGACACAAAATCACGCACTTGGGTACATTTCTAGGTCCATAAACACATACTTGCATTCATATGATTCCTAAGCGAGAAAACTAGTAATTGATAACTATCTTTGGCCTCTTTGTTTTGTTTCTTGTCTTCTTTCTAGTCTTTTACACCTTATAGCCCAATCAATACTTCACTTGCTTATCTTTTATGGCTTCAGACACCAACGCCTAGGCGCCCGACCTCTTTCCACCTTACTCGCTCTCTTTGGGCTTCTTTTATCTTTTGGGCATCTTATTTTCTTATGGGTCGGCCTTCTAGTTGTCAATTATGAAATTCAACCAAGGGAATCATATAAATACAAAGCTATGTGACAAAAATAAAGGACCAAGCTCTAAGCATCTATTATCATCACCTAAGGTTGCATCCAAAGGCATCTAAGAGCATCAAAGGCATCCATCTAGCTTTCATTCAAGGGACAAGGGACTACATTTTCTACATACACTTCATAGGAAGGGGAAGTTCATTATTCCATCCACACATCTATTTACATTGGTACATCTAGTTATCGCCCACTATCACGTGTACTTCCTCAAAGGCATCCTAGGGCACGATTCTATCACACACGCACAAGAACTACATGGAGTCTGAAATGTAGTGCAACACTCAATCGTAAGTTCACTCTGTCTGGGAGTCGGACTCCCCATATTATGTCTTTTCTTTTTGGGAATTTGATGTAGTTTGAGGGTTTTGCAGGTGAACATCTCTTTGTAGGTTACAGGCACACTCAACGATCATATTGCGACATACAAGAGACCAACAGCGTACTATCGTTGACACTTGTGTGAAAAAATCAAGTTCCGAGCATCTGCATAAATGCAGCCAGTCGCCAAGAGAGGTCTCTAAGACCTAGCACCCTCGCCCAAATTCGTCCGACACCCTAGTCTAGGCTTATCCGACAATTCCAAATTTCTGTGTGCTCGATTACGGCATGGCTGCCGTCTTGTTTATCGGTTTCTCCAGTCTACACAATCCCACATCGGGAGTAAATAAGCTAAGTCTTCCTCTCTCTCTCTTGTATTTAGGGTTTCATATTTAAGTAACTTATTGCTTATGTCAAATCTCTACGTTAGCATTTATTTTTCATACGTGGCTCTGCAATATTAGGGTTTTACAAATTCAATATTTGTTAAATCAACATGTAGTAGGATATTCATGCAATGAAAGTAGAATTAAATAGAGTAAGATGTTTAGGCGATTAGATATTCAAGGAATAAGATAATGTAGGATGTTCAAGCTATAGGATGTGCAAGCAATAATGTAAAAAGCGAAGGTAGTAATAAATGTTATATAGAGATAATTTGAACAAGTAAAAACTGAAATCATAGAGGTTGTGCAATGGAAATACAAACATCCCTTATCGCATCATGAACATGTTGTTGAATATTGTATCGTGTGTGAATCATACTATCCTCAATGTCATCAGGACCTTTGACATTTTCTACCATATCGCATGACACTCTGCTAACATAGTCTCTTCCACCCTCATTGAGATTTGGGAGAGGACCTCCTGCAAATGTTGTCCATAGAGGGAGGGAAGGAAGGGATAAAGAGACAACGTGCCTTTAACTAAAGAGGATAGAAATGAGGAAGTTGTTCCTCGATTGGACTAAATAGCATAAACAGCATATGATCCACCTAAATTGTGTAAACAGTATATGGTCCACATGATTGGAAATTGGAATAGAAGCAAAGGGTAAACCAAGTCCTCAACTCAAGGTGAAGGAGAAGGTAATCACGAGATGATACTATTGTCATAAGTACTCGACAAATAAGATTAAAATGGGAGTAAAGACCATGAAGCGAGTAAAATTGTTATGGGGAAGAGGGAGCACATGACATCGTTGACATTTTTTTCACACACTTCTACTTCATGTTACTTCATGTGCTTTAAATAGGCTCAACAATCCTTAACATAGTGCCACGGCACCTCATGCCATGTTCAAAGCAAAAGGTGTGGTAAAGATGTCATACAAGGTGAGGAAGGTACTAAAATATGAGAGCTAGGGAAAGGAATTATTTCAGTCGTAGGGGAGCTTACCAAAGGAACCATATCGGTGATAGCGTTAGGATTTGGGTCGCTACGCAAATCAGGTTTAGTTCCCATCAAGTCATCGGCTTCAAGGTCAAAGATGGGAGACTTGGGTTGTGGGAGGACAACATTGTTAGTGTTGATAATGGAATTAAAACTGGACCATAAGGATGTCCGGAAAGATACACTAACAAACAATCCCCACTCATCGAGATCGTTAGAATCTAAGAAAGATTGCAACAATTGTTGGTATCATAGAATCTCGACATTCTTAGCTTGGACATAACTAAATAAGAAGGGATCATCTAGTAAATAACCATCATCATAATTAGAGGTAGCGTTTCGACGTTAAGGGATTCAATAGTGGTTTCATTAGGATCTAAAGAAGGGAGGAGCATGGGAGGAGGTTTGATAGAAGAGACGCAGTGATGGGGATTGCATTAATTGCCTTCTTGTGAGAATGGGATCGCAAAGAAGGGGCAAGTGTGCAATGATAGAATCGGAAGATCGAGGTTTTAATGTTAAGGTTGATTTCAATGAGTTCATCGTCATCTAAGTCGAGGTGGTCCAATGGAGTTCTCTCAAAAGCTCAAAATGTCCTTTATATCCTCGAAGGGAGTCGACGGGGTAGTTAAAACGTAAAACAATGATATTATTGGAATGGATCACGAGGTAGTTCCTCAAAAGTGGCAATTTTGAAGACAACGGGTTGTTTAAAGTGTTCGAAGCTTCACGGGCTTGTGTCATCTTGAATTTTATACACGAAGCCTCGATGAGGGATTTGGATGCATTGACATGCAAATGAAGCAATAGCGCATTATCGGATGTGTACATGGTCGGCCAAGAAGAATGTTATGATAAAGATGAAAGTTGAGGATCATAACTTTCACTCTAACATCATGAGGAGTCACGACGATGGGTAGCCAAATGCAACCCTTTGGGAGAATTTGCCTTCAGTCATACCCTTAACAAGTTTACAAGTTAAATTTAGGTTGATAACTTACAAATAAGTGAAACATGTGCCTCGAACTCTCATCGCCGAGAGCCCTTTTGACTTGCACATTTCCGTGTTACGGGTTGAGTTTAGCTTATTCGTTGAATACCCTAAGGATTTGAACAATTTCAAAGAAGAAAAACATGTGTTAGAACCCTCATCAATGCGAGCCCTTTTGACTTGCATATATCCGGTCATAATGGAAATGAAGAGAGGAGGGTCATCGGTATGAACCAAGAGGTCGTTCAAGATTACAAAGTTAATGGGAAATCGGAGAGATAAAGCTTGATCCTTTGTTGGATCAGTTTGAATAGATAGCTCTTTGCATTGTTGAAGTATACTCTCATCCAAACCATGCAAGAAAGATTCTTTCCAAAAGCTAGTGGATAAGGGATATTTACGTTGAAGAGGGCCAACACGATTGCGATGCTTAACAAAAGTTCTTATGAGTTTCAAAAGGAATATTGCTTGAAAGATTCGAAGTTCCCCGATGTGATCCCATTCGTCCAAGCTAGGTTGAGAGATGTTGGTGTGAACTCAAGAGTCTTAGTCAAAATGATTTTTGGAGATGTTGACAGATCAGGCTGATCAGAAATTTTAATTTTTCCGAGACTTTGCAGCATTGGCTATGTTGGATGGACAAGGCATCTAAGGTATAATCGCATCGGCCTTGTAGTAACAAGACGATGGATGCACTTAGAGAGACAAGATCTGCGATGGTCGATGGCATTTATTTGAACAAGTTTTTCAGTTAAGTTTTAGGCTGAAAAGTGGGATACGTGCAATCAATGCAAGCAATAACTCTTTTCATATCTTGAATGTTAACCACGTTTTCAAGTTGTCAACAATTGGGCTATAAGTGGTTTCAATGGTATACGTTGAAGGGGTGTAAATTTGCTTATCATTGTTGGGTTGATGAGATGTATCGGCCTTAGAATGATTGGAAAAAGGATCCTTGTAGATTCCGAAAGGGAGTTAGGCTTATGTGCAACATCATGACGATCATATTGCTAAGCCTTGTAGCACACTTTGACGGCCTAATTGTGCCTTTCCCCAACCATGGCATCATGATCGAACTCACGTCCAAGCAAGAAAATGTAGGCGAGGGCTCTAAACACTCCACAATTGTCATAAGAATGGCCCCAATGGCATGAAACAAACAAAATGTCTTGTCATCATACCATTGAGGAACAAGTAGGGAGGGGTCCATAGGTTGTGAGAACACCTAGGTGGACACCACCTTAACCCTTCCTCGTGAGTGGTTGATGACAATCGGCTTGATGGTGTGGATGAGGAAAGGATCCTCCTTTAGGTTGAGGAGGGGTTAAGCCAATGTTATGAATAGTTCTATTGGAAGCATTAGCATGATTGCGAGTCTATGACTATGTCATCACTAGGTTGCGATTTCTTGGTTGCATAAGAACTTGTAGGGTTTTCTCTAGTTGTTTAGCTTGAGATTTCTTGAATTCGCACATAAGGTAATCTCTTCTTTCAGCTTGCGGTAGGGCTTCCTCCAAAGTGGATTGAGAGAACCTAACCTTCTATTTAAGGTGAGGCTCTAAAGCCATGAGGAAAAACTAAAAAGATTGTTATTATAGAAGCTATGCTCGGCTCTATTTGTCAAGCTTCTTCATTACTTGATGAAGGCTTGAGTCGTTTCATGTTTGGATTGTTTGCCAATTGACAAAGGCATTAATGTTTTTCTCAAGTAAGTCATGATAGTAAAATTCTTCAACTAAAACATTAACAAAACCTTCAAGTTCAACAATAGAGTTAGTCGAAAGATAAGGTACCAAACTAAAGCATTTCCTTGAGGATCTTATCTAAGAGCTTGGTAGTTGCACAAGAGTTAGTTTTGATCCAATCTTTGAAGACATTTTCTAAAGTCTTAATATGAAGAGAAGGATCGGTGGCTCCATCATAGGAGATGGTTAGAGTGATTCCTCCACCGTCCATTCTTTTAGAATTGACAACTAAACATTCTTTTAGAATTGATTGAAGAGCTTTGTTAGTGGTGTGAGGTTACGTGAGTGGATTCGCGTTAGGACCATGTGGGGGAGTGGGGATGGACATTGATGTCACGCTCCACACCGAATATATTGAGATCTATTCTTCATTTGAGCCAAGTTGGCTTACATTTGAAGGAATTGAATAGGTTATTAATAGACGTTGTAGTTGAATCATGTGGTCTATAAGTTATAGGATTAGTTAAGTTGAATCCACGGAGGGACTTAGACACTCTAATCATTAGGCCATATGACTAAAGGTTTTCATCATCAAGGTATAAAAGAACCCAAGTGTGTGGGTTTTGCTTAGGCAAATTAGTGAACTATAAAGGTATCAAATGTCAACTTTGAGATGCAAGAATAGTAAAGGTTTCCTACCTTTCCATGACGTTTTCCACATTCTTCTGGGAGCTCACTTAAAGAGCCATAGGCTTACTATAAGCATTAGCTACTTGCATGAAAAGGTAGGGGTGTTGAATGATAGGTATGTAGGCCCTTATCCCAATAAAAAAAACTACCGCACAACAAAGGACACCAAGCTCTATGACGAGGCCAACTACAGAGTTTGAGATTTCAACGAGGATAGGGGGCATGCCAAATGATGTCACATTTGTTTTGTTTGTGATTGGTTTTTGATTGCAGCAATGGTCTTTTTCTATTGTCTTTTGCTTGAATTTTCTTTTCATAACATGGCTATTAATGGCTTCTCCTCCATACAGATTTGAAAGGCTTATCAATTGGGTATAAAAGATGGCAATGCTAGAGAGCTTACACTTAACTACCATAGAGCGAAACTTAAAACAAGGATATTTAGGTACCTCTAGACTTGTCCTAAGGAAAGAGAGTGATCTCATCTCCGACGTAAGTGTGCCTCAAGATAGAGGAGAAGCAAGAAAAGTGAAATTACAAGGATATGAATGATACAATGAAAGATAAAGTTGATAGTTGACCATAAAGAGAGATTTGCTTCATAGGGAATGAAAGCTAAAAGAGATAAGTAGGCGTGTAATAATTGTAGATCACTAGAAATGTCAAGAGATGGGAGTGTAAACCTAAAATAGGTCCAACACATGCATAGAAAGTGATAATATCCAAGGGGGAAAGTGTGTCATAAAGTCATAAGATCATACCAAACGATCATGGGAGGAAGAAAATGGAAGAATAAACCCAAGAGGGAAAAGATATCATCGATAAGTTGTAAAAGTAAATTGTAAATAAGTTACCAAAGTAGCTCAAGAAGAGGACAATGGCCGTATAAACCCAAGGGGATAAGATATCAAAGGCAAGTTGCAAAACAAAGTAAAGTAAATCTAACAAAGAACCCAAGAGGGAAGGTGTCAATGGCAAGCTATAAAAAATAAAGTAAAACAAGATATATTACCAAACTAGCTCAAGAAGAGGACAATGGTCATATAAACCCAAGGGGATAAGATGTCAAAGGTGGGTTATAGAGAGAAGTAAATCTACCATAGTACTCCATAAGGAACATAATGGCTGTATAAGCCCAAGAGGAATAAGATATCAAAGGCAGGTTGTAAAAAGTAAAACAAGGTACTGAAGCTGCGAAAATAAAGTGACACGGAATATTCAAGCAAAGTGAGAGTAATAATTGGATATTAACGTAGTAAGATAAAAAGTAAAGGTAGTAACAAATGTCATAGTGTGATAATATGGACAAGTTAATGATGTGATCATAGAGGTTGTGTAATGGAATTACAAACATTCCCTTTTACATCATAAAACTATTGCTAAATGTGATATCGTATGTGAATCATAGTGTCCTCAATGTCTATGAGAACCTTGAAATTTTTGGCGTATATTTGAACATGCTACAACCATGGTCTCCTCCACCCTCATGGAGATCCGAGAGAGGACCTCCTAATGAATGTCATCCATAAAGGGAGGTTGGGAAGGATAAAGAGAGGATGTGCCTTCAACTAAAGAGGATAGAAACGAGGAAGTTGTTCTTCAACCGGCCTAAAGTGTGTGTAAAGGTAAGTAGTCCATGTGATTGAGAACCGAAAAAGGCAAATGGAAAACCAAATCCTCGGCTCGAGGTGGAGAAGAAGATAGCGATGACTCGACGCTATTGTCAAAGTACTAAACAAGTACCATCAAAATGGGAGCAAAGACCATGATGCAAACAAACCTATTGTGGAGAAGAGGAAGGATGTGATGGCCTCTAACTCTGTCCTCCCACATTTTTGCTTCAATTTGCTTCATGTGCTTTCTTCAAGCTCACAATCCCTAACATCAAACCCCAATGCCTCATGCCATGTGCAAAACTATATACCCTTGTATGGGGAGTCTGTAGTCAACATGACGGGAGGTGGGGGTAAAGATGTCATGAAAGGCAAAGGAGGTACTACCCGCCGGAGAGATAATTGTAGGAGCCAACGTGGCGCATCGCCTTTAGGCCACAAGAACAATCGATGATAGGATATCTAACCAAAGAAACATATGACGTTTGTGGTTAAGGTTATTAGTTCATAGTCATGGAAGACATAATTGGTATTAACACTAGAGTTAAACCCAAATATCAAGGATTTCGGGAAGATGCACCAAAGAAGGGTCTCCGCTCGTCGGAATCGCTAGTGTCAAATGACGAATGTATCAATCGTTCTTTATCATAAAATATTCGCGTTCTTAGTTTGGTCGTAGCAAAACAAGAAAGGATTTCATCAAACAAATAGCCATCGTCGTAATCGGGGGTAGTATTAGAATATAAGCCTTATAATTTAGCATCATGTCGGTATTAGTTAAATATTAACTAATAAATAGTTTGTACCCACTTCAACCATTTTGCAACCATCTCTTAATAAAATGACAGACACGTTGAAAAATGTGTGCATTCCGATTCTTCTTCATTATTTCTCTATTCACATATTCTAACATTGGTATCAAAGCCCTTGGTGCTCGAACGGATCTTCAAACCAAGGAAAAGGATATCCAATTCACATAGGGCAAGATTTCAAAAATACTAACAATTTTCTCAAGCAAGGGCACAAGAATTTTAAACGCCATCAAGGAAAGAGCTCACAGACAACGCCATCAAGGCACAAGCTCATTGTTGCCATTTCCGCCATTGCAAAAATCAATAACAATCACAAGTTAAATAAACTCTAATTTGCAAATTTATGTTAGGGCATGGGACAAGCACTTTGCATACAATTTTCAAACAGCTTTGAAAAGATTTTTATACAAATGCGAAAGTGCAAAATCACAAATCAGACGTCCCCGTTGTTTAGGACATAAACCAACCGATTTGCAAATCATGAATCACAAAAAAAGGTCACCCAAAATGTTTTGAAAGGCACAAAACCAATTGGGCAAGGGCTTTATGAGACTCACTGAAGCACTTTCAAACTTGTCAAATTCAAGGACATTAGAAGTGGCCTATGGCACGCTTCAGCTATTTATATTTATTTGCATTCACAAAAAAATTGTTTGGTTTAAATAAAAAAATTGTATGAAAATTCCGGTGGACAAATATTCCGGTCTCAACTTTCACAACTAAAAAGTTAAAATACAAATGCAACTGATGAATAAAAATTTGTGGGGAATAGTAAATGGAAAAGAGATATTACCAACAGATCCAACTAAATTATTGGATTAGCCGAGCAAAGATGATAGAACCTAAGCAATTATTGGCCTTGCTCGTTCTAATTCCGAGTTACATCATGTCAACCTAGAAAAAACCTCCAAGGAAATCCCAGATACTTTGAATACATTGTTTGGAGAAAAATCACTCAATGCAAAATTTTCTCTAAAAATTTTGTTGTTTAAATTCAAGATGGATGATGGGTTCACTATGTGAAGCCACAAAAATTTCTAGGGACTCTTATCAAACAACTAATAGAAGTCAAGGCTCCAATAGATGGCGAGGATGCCAAAGCTATTCTATTAACTAGTCTACCTTCTAAATACAACAATGTCATTTTTACTCTCAATCAAATGCATTCTCAATCTCTAGAAGATATGATTTCAGCTCTTCTAGTTGAAGAAAAGAGAATAGCGAGAAGACACAAAAGGTAAATCTCAATATGAGAGTGCATTGTATTCAAGAAACTTTCGTAAAAGACCAAATAAAGGAGAAATTAAATGTTATTATTGCAGAAGAAAAAAGGTCACACAGCGTGGAACTGCAGCATTTGAGTCAATGTTGTTCTCAAGGGAAAGCTCAAAAACATACCAAATGAAGTTAATGTAGCCATTGTTAAAGATCCACCGGATGCTTGAAAGTGGTGAAGAATATGTCGATGAAGAATACATATTTTAAAGAAGCCCCACACTTTGAAGATAGGAAGGGATCTAGTGTAGATGAAGCTCAACATGGATTGTTGCCCAATTAGTTCGGGAGTTTGTGGATCTTGGGAATTATACCCTTACGAGGGTCATGAGACAACTTGATGGAGCACTTTGTGGATGTAGCTCAATATGGATGGTTGTCCAATAATTCGGGAGGTTTGTGATTCGAGAGTTTGGGGAGGTGGAATCCGGGAACTCGAGAATTCAACTCGAGAACTACACCTTTACGAGAGGTTACGAGGTAGCTTGATGGAGCTCTACCTGGTCAAATAATTGTTTTCAAAGGGAAAAGCTTTTGAAAAATGTGTGGTCCTATTTAGTTTGTTACTTTAATCTTTTGTCAGTGTGTTTGTGTTTTCTTTCTATAGTGTAAGCCTTAAGAGGGGGTATTAGAATATAAGGCTTATAATTTAGCATTAAGTCAATATTAGTTAAGTATTAACTAATAAATAGTTGTAACCACTTCAACCATTTTGTAACCATCTCTTACATAATAAAATGACAGACAAACAATGAAGAATGTGTGCATTTTGATTCCTTTTTGTTGTTTCTCTCTTCACATATTCTAAGTAGAAATATTGATGTGAAGGGATTCGATGGTAGTCTCATTAGGAGATGAAGAAGGAAATTCTTTGGGAGAGAGGACAAGATAATAGAGATGGTAATGGGGATTGTTGCATCAATTGCCTTCTTGCGACAAAAGGGTCACAAAGAAGGGGGAATTATGCAATGATAGAATCGGAAGATCAAAGGTTTTAATTTGAAGGTTCCTTTCATCAAGGTTGTCATCATCCAACTCGAGTGGGTTTGATGGAGCTCTCTTGAAAAGCTCAAGGATGTCCACTATATCCTTAGAGCAAATCGACGAGGTAGTTAAAGCATTGATACTCTTGGAAGGGAACACAAGGTAGTTCCTCAAGATCAAGGATAATAAAGATGTTTGCATTGCTTAAATTGTTCAAAGCTCCACGGGCTTGTGGCGCCTTAAATTTTGTACAAGGAGCCTAAGTGCGGGAATTTAACAAATACACACGAGGATCAAGCAATTGTGCGCATCCAATGTGTACATGGTCAATGAGAAGAATGTTATAAGAAAGACGAAAGTTGAAGATCATAACTTCCACTCTAAAAGTGTGAGGCACCGTGATGGGCAACCAAATGTAACCAATCGGGGCATTTACCTTTGGTCATGCCCTTAACACATGCTTCAAAGTTTATTTTAGATTATCGATTCAAGAGTATAAGGATTTGATGAATTCCAAAGAAGTGACACGTTTTGAAACCCTTGTCGATAAGAGCCCTTTTGACTTACACATTGCCAATCTTAACAAAGATGAAGTTAGGAGGGTCTTCGACATGAAATACAATTCCTCTAGTATCATAGAGTTAATGGGAAAGTGAAGTGATAAAGCTTGATATCTTGGTAGATCGATTTGAATAGATAGCTCTTCCCATTGTTGAAGTATAATCTCAACCGAACCAATAAGAGGGACGCTTGCCCCAAAGGTGGCGATAAGGGATATTAATGTCGAATAAGCAGATTAAACGATTGTGATGCTTAGCAAATGTTCTAATGAGTTTGAAAAAGGGATTTTGCTCACAAGATTGGAAAGTTTCATGATTAAATCCCATTTTTCCAAGCTAGGTAAATGTCGGTCTAGACACTGAGGAATCTCAATCATAATGATTTTTGAGACGCTAAGAACTCGGGTTGGTCTAATTTTTTTGCTCAAACTATACAACATCGATTGCGATGGATGGTTGAGACAACTTAGACAACTACATCGACCCTATAGGAACATGATGGTTGATGCATCCAAAGAGATAGGATTTATGTAAAGTAATCTTGGCCTTATAGCTTTAGGATGGCCAATGACATTCATTTGAATACGTTTTTCAAACTTTGTAGATTCCTATGGTTGGTCTAAGAAAGTCTTACTCGTAGGGTAGGCCTAAACAATCCTATAGGCCTTAGACCGAAAAGCGAGATATGTGGAAACAATCCAAGCGATTACTCTTTTCATACCTAGCGTCTAACCATGTTTTTGTTGTTGAGAGTAGGATTATAGGTGGTTTCATGGTGTTGGCCAAAGAAGAGGAATTTTGCTTATCATTGTTGGGGTGATGAGATGTATCGCTTTCTTAGAATGATTGGGCAAAGGATCCTTGTAGATACTCAAGCGGGTATTGGTCTTATACACAACATCGCGATGATCGCGCTCTTGCACTTTATCATGCACTTTGAAGAACATGTGTCTTTCTCGACCCTTGCACCATGAGAAAAGTCAAGTCCAAACATGATGCAGGAGCATCCAAGATTCAAGGCTCTCTTTCTCTAGCTATGACACCATGAGAAAAGTTGCATCCGGACATGATGCGGGAGCATCTAAGGTTCAAGGCAATCCTGCATGAATTTTGACTAATTATGGGTGTGTGCGAAAATTAGAGAGCGACTAAGAAGGAAAAGACGCCACGAGAACATGGGGAAGTTTGGGCGGAAGTGTGGGAGCATTGTGCGAAACAGAATCAGCGAAGGCGCAATGCGGGGAAAGTGCGTTGTAGGAACAAGCGTGTGATTAGCACGTGATAGGCTTGTGAAAGGTCAAGCGAGTAGAGTAGGCACGGATAATTAATGCACAATATTGCCGTAGGATTTTGGGAGCACAACAAAGAAGACCGAGACGCACAAAAGAAAGATGAAGGTGCAACTCAAGAGCATTGAATGCGCACTAGAATTGTGAAGTGGCTTGGCGAAGGAAAGAAAGCTAGAAGTGCACAAAGAAAATAGATGGTTGGCGAAGCAATAAAGACAAATGTAATTGTCTAATCAAAGCAACCGACGGTGACTTAAAGGTCGAGAGGAGCCCAACAACCAAGTCCACCTAACACGACAAGGACATCCTGATGGCAAAAAAGTAGCTCGAGGCATTTATGAGCTCAAAATCCAACTCGAGTTTGAGAGGGAAACCTAAAAGCGTTTAGAAGAAGCTTGCAAGGAGAGAAGCGAAAAGCGAGTCTATAAAAGAAGGTTGAGTTTACCATTTAGAGGCTAGTTGATGAAATGTAAGTTGGCACCAAAGGAGGAAGGCTGAAAAGGCCAAGAGCTGAAGTTGTTGAATGTGCTTGGGACACACAGGAAACCAGCTAGGTTAGGTCCTTATGAGAGGCACCAAAAGTTTGTATATACTCCATTAGAGAGTTTGTAAAGCTCCATAACAAAGAATCGCATGTAGATGTCGTGAAGGCCATTAAACAAATAAAACAAACCTTAGTATGCTATGTGGGACTCCACAAACAGATTTCTCGAGGTCATCGTGGATCCCTACGTTTCCATCAAGGCAAGAAGCATAGGCAAGGGCTCAAAGTGATCAACACTTGTCATGAGAATAGCCCCAATTACATGAAACCAACAAAACTTCTTGTCATCGTACCACTACGGAACAGTCGAAGGAATCCATAGGTTGTGACAACGCCCTAGGTAGACGTCACCTTAACTCATCCCTTCGAGTGGTTGATGGTATTTTGTTTGATGGGGTGGATGAGGAAAGGAGACTCCTTTAGGGTGAGGAGGGGTTGACTCAATGTTAGGAATAGTTCTATTGGAAGCATTGTCATGACTATGAGTGTGTGTGACTCCTTCGACAGGTGGCACTATAGTTTTGAGGTTACATAAGGACTTGAAGAGTTTTTTTCTTTTTTACCTTCATGTTTTCTAAACTCTTGCATAGGATAATCTTGTCTTTTAGCTTGCTCAAAGGCTTCCTCCAAAGTGGATGGAGAGGACCTCGCCTCAGTATTGAGGCAAGCGTCCTAAACCAAATCCGAAAAGCTCGCAAAGGCCATGATTAGTCAAGTTATGCTCAGCTTTGTTTGCCAAGGTTTTTCATTGCTTGATGAAGGCTTGAGTCATTTCATGTTCGGATTGTTTACAATTTACAAAGGCATTAATGTTGTTCTCAACAAATCATGATAGTGAAATTAATCGACTAAAGGATTGACTAGACCTTCAAGTTCAACAATAGAGTTAGTTGGAAGAGAATGGTACCAATCTAAAGCATCGCCCATAAGGGTCTTAGTTAAAAGTTTGGTAGTTATATAGGAGCTAGTTTTGACCTAATCTTTGTAAGCATGTCAAAAGTTTTAATGTGAAGAGAAGCACTAGTGGATTCGCCATAGGACATGGTCGGATTAATGTCTTTGATGTCCATTGCGGCAATATAGGGAGCTAAAGGTTCTTTCAGATTGATTGGACAACCTTGTTATTTATGTAAGGTTGTCGAAGTGGGTTCTTGTTAAGACCAGGGGATGAGAGATGAAAGGAGGAGGGTGAGTGAGGGCACATTGATTTGGCGCTTTCCACTTGAATATGTTGAGGACTATTGTCCATTTGAGCCTCAGTTGGCTTGTATTTGAAGAAATTGGTTATTCTTAGCGGTTTGTTTGTTGACTCATTTAATATAAAAATTGTATGATTAGTTGAGTAGAATCCACAGGAGGGTCACGGCTTGATTAGTGTTGTTAGGTTAAGAAGGTGCATTTTCGGTTTGGGAGGTGCATTGATAGGGATAGCACCTCCCATGGTTGAAGTAGAAGGATGATTATGGGATGTGACGAGAGGGAAACACGTGTTTTGGCTTGCCCCATTACTCGAAAAGATGCTTTGAATAAGATTGTTTTGATTGAAACACTCATCCATATGTTGTATGGATTCAAGAGAATCTCCAACAAATTCAAGAAAGATTTGGATGAATATTCGTACGGAGGTTGTAGTTGGCATAGATGATATCCTCTTTTTCACCCTCATGCTCTAATTCTTCCTTAAGGATAGGTTTGTTCAAGTGAAATCCAGTGGAAACCCTATTAGTAGATGTATTAGGAAAGGTTTTCTTAGAGTTAGTAATGGCCATGTTACAATCAAGCAAAACAGTTCTAATCAAGGGAAACATGCCCGATGTGTCTTTTGAGCACTATAAAGATGCTCCACGGTAGGAAGCTTGAGAAAAGAAAAGAAAATTGGCAAGCAAGGTGAGCTTGGCGAATGGAAAGAAGCTAAGAAGCTTAGAGATATGAAGGTTGATATTATATCAATGGAAAGTTGATATTATAAGGATAAAATAAAAAATGTGAAGATAACTCACTCAATGGTGGAGTAAGATTCACGTCGGGTTCAATATTATTATCCTCTCTCTTCTCAAGAATATAGGTTGATATATAAGAAGAAGACAATTCTCGTGCCAACACACAAGCCAAGATAGAAACCAAGAGATGCATGAGTTGTGGATCTAGAAAATGATAATCCTCACACTATGAAAGGCATAGTGCTCCAAATCCCGAGACTAAGATATGGGATGGCGAATTACTAGGATCCTAGGTTGCGAAAGATAAAGATAGCAAGCAAGTGCATGTCAAAGATCTAAACGAGGGTTGTAAAAGTCAAGTCCTGGATATACACAAAGTTTGGTAATGAAGATTATGCCATAGAAAAGAATATGCTACTTTATCCTAGTCTAATACATGAAACATCAGCATAATCAATCAAACAAAATATTAAAAAGAAAGAAAGGTTAGAGTACTTACCTTTTGAAGACATCATTGGTGCATTAACCACCCCTAGGTTTAGTAGCACCTTTTGGCAAGTGAGTGGATCACAAAAGAGATAGGTGAAAGACCTACGTAAACCAAAGTTGGGATTCTAAAGAGTTGGCAAACCTTGCTGGTCCATTTCCTATTCTTGTGGCTCTTAGTAACCCAATGCTCCAAAGTTAACTTCAAAGTATAAGCCCATTGAACCTTAAACCTTTATGACCTTTTAAAGTAGCTTGCTCATAACACGTGTAAAGCGATAATGTGATGATCTTGGTTGAGAGAAATGACCATGAAACTTATTTATAGGGGAACATACCACAAGCCATAGACTCTCTTAACGATGATATCGACCATGATTGATGCGATCAACTAGTACAAATTCATACCGAACAACATCGACCATTTGGATGGTAATTGTTTGGCTAAAGGGGTCTAAAGGGGAAGAGCATAGAAGCGGAAAGCGGACACTTGGGAGAAGATGTGAAGGTGATCTCAAGAAGATTTAATGGTGTTGTAGGTAGGTGTGAATGTAATGCCGCAATTTAAAATGCTCTATTTAACCCGTATGACGGTAAAATTATGGAATAATTTAAATTTGTTTCGAAAGGATTAAATCATTATCAAGTACTAGTTCTAGGTTTACATTAACCAACACGTTGCGTCGCATTACCAAACAACGCCATGGACTTGCGTCATCACAATGTGCGATGATGTGGCGATTGTCAATTAAATTGGCGAAGCCAATAACAAGCGGACAAATAAGTTTAAAATTGGGGCATTACACTTGGTATCATAGAGTGAGGTTACAACACTAGGACTCTAGGTAGTGTTTTTATAACTTAATATAATTTGTCTTCTACCCACTTTATTTAGCACTCTAAACTTCATCGCGGGCTCCGTAGGATTACAAGCATGTGGGCCCTAACGGAGCCAACATGAAGTGAACCACCTACCCCACCTCGAGCAAAATCGGGGTATCGGAGCTCGAGATCTTGCATGTTTTACGGTGAAGGTGATAAAATAGAGCATATCAAGTGGATGCGGAGGTAGTAATAAGGTAATAAGGCATGCTTTGGAAACATAGGGCAAATGGGACACACGACTCTCTCACCGGTACCGCCAACCAACCCACCATTTCTAAGCACGCACTTAAGGAAATTAATGTGCCAATGGCATGCAAATAGAAATCATTAGTGGAATGGAATGGTTTTCATTACGTCCACAAGACCTAACGCCCTATGGGACCACTGATTACACCAATTTCTTCCCCGCTCTACGATTTTTGAGGCCTATGGTATCCTTTACAATATTGCTCCTTCTTCTACTAATTTGAGTTAAGACACCCCAAACTCTTTAATTCTTTTTCTCAAATAACTCTACCATGGAGTCCGCTCTTAACGTTTCCCGGATACTTGGCTTGTATGTCCACGTATTGAAAACATTCAAGAATCAAGTGTTCCTTCGTTTCATTGCCCATTGGTGCAGAAATCACAAACCTCTCTTAGCACTACTCTTTAGGAATCGTCCATCACCCCATCTCACATCTAAACGTGTAAGGGCAAGTTCTCGATTGAACAATGAGGATTTTTTCTCTCCATTTAATTTCAGCCCCTATATGTACTTTTTCACTTTGTGCATGGGTCACATTGAACACTGAAATATAGTGTTGTCTTTTCTTGCTTATTCTTTCCTCCACATTGTTGTTCTAAACTTTTCATTCACATAATTTTTTTGTCTTTGTTACAATTTGGGCATTCATCCACTTGTGGTTTTGCTTCATCCAAGTGTTGAACTCTTCATCTTTTGCAGCCCTATGCCATCTGTCGATCTTCATGTTTTCTTTTTTTTTTTTTTGAAGTAACATAATAACCTGGTCATAGCAGTTGCCTCTAAAGGAAAAGTACATGTCTCAACAAGGATGATTTCATAGGGAACTAAATCCTTAATTCTGAAATTGTTTGTGATTAGATGTTTTTGGATATTTTCTATTTGCCTCCATTTCAAACTCGTTGTACCACTAACCCACACCTCATAGCCATATAATACCACCGGAGTGCTTAGTAACCCAAAAAGGACCCCGGTGGTCTTCCAATCCCATAACTTTGTGTTCCTACATTTGTTTTGGAGTGCATAAAGAGCTCTCCAACCACCCTATATTCTTTTCGTCCTAAATATAACCCAACCGAGTTTGATGTGAAAGTCAAGGCCGAGATACTTGTATTTTGACACCACTTTGAAAGACCCTCCTGCAAACTGAAAATCAAGGTGTTGAACCTCTTTTTTTGTTAAAAAAATACAATGTTGATTTTGTCGATGTTCACTTGCATCCCTACTTCCTTACAAAAGAGCTCTAGAGCCTAAAAATGGTCTCTCAAATCTTGTATTGTTTCTGCCATCAGAATTAGGTCGTCAACATACAACAAAAGCTTCACCACATACTTGGCCAAGTGGACCCCCTCTCCTCCAAATATGTTTATCCAATGGTGAAGTCTAGTAAGAGTGAAAAATAAGGTGTATACACTTCTCTACATCATCTTCAACATGACCAGCCAGAAATGTGAGCTTGTAAAACTCCTCCATGTAGTCTTATACACTCGTGTCCTTATGTATTAAACTCTGCAAAATTTTAAACAAACTCAGATTATAATCAGAAGGTGAGAACTTACCCTACAACTTAGCAACAATCCTATCTCAATTCTTGCCTTGTTTCTTCTAACACTTTCTTCACTCTCTTAGGGTCCTGCATTTGATCATGGTAAAAAAATAATAATCTCTGTGATTCAATCAATGAGATCCTCACAGCATAAAGTCCCTGAGTAGCTAAGGGTGTCCAACCTTGGCTTGCACCCCATCTTGACAATGACCTACAAGAATCTATCGTCTAGTTCATTGACCAACTCTTCAAGCTGAAGCTTGTTGCTTCTCATTCATCTTCACTAATATCTGCAACAAATTCTCTTTGTTGTGCAATCTCCATAGCATCCAATTTGGCTTGGATTCATCTAAGCATCTCTACCAAATCAACTCTTGGTACTCTTCTTCCTTTCCAAGAGGAACTCCTTTGTGTGCCATTTATATTCCTCACAACTCACAACAATGAAGGACTCTTTCACTCAACTAGAGCCTCACACACTAAACCATAAGGGCGTGCATCCCTTTCAACTATGTGCAAGCAAACTTCACTCTCTTAGGGTCCTCCATTTGATCATAGTGAAAATAATTTTCTCGCTCCATGATCCAATCAAAGAGATTCTTGTGGCATAAAGTAATTGAATAGCTAGGGATGCCCAACCTTGGCTTGCCTCCCATCTTGGCAATGGCCTTCAAGAATCTATCCTCTAGTTCATCGACCAACTCTTCAAGCTGAACCTATGGTGCTTCTTATTCATTTTCACTCAAATCTGCTACAGCTCTATGTTGTGCTATCTCTATAGCATCCAATCTAGCTTGCATTCCTCTCAACATCTCTGCCAAGTATGCAATTTTTGGTGCTCTTCCTCCTCTTCCAAGAGGAACTCATTTGTGTGCCTTTCCTATTCCTCACAGCGATGCAGGACTCTTTCACTCAGCTAGAGCCTCCCACACTAAACCAAGCAAGACACAACCTGCTTTGGTACCAAATGGTGTGCGGCAGCTAAGAGGGGACAAAATGAATGACAACCTTTCCTTGCAATCTATACTTGACCGACTCCAAGGAACACACTCTCCCAAACATAGCACTCTCGGACTCAAAGCTAAAACTCATACTTTATTGAGTGCATGACAATATAACAGAGATTACACACCCACACATACATTTTTCTTGTGTTGTTTATTGAAACATACATATGATGATGAATACCTCAATACAAACATGGTCCCACAACTGGACTTGACACTTTGTTTTGCTTTGGACATTCACGTAACTCTTCCTAGCCTCTAGCTAGCTCCCTCTCTCTCTCTTCTCTCTCCCATCAAATTGAAGCCATCGCCAAAAAACAATTCCAATCTTTTCTAACCAACTCTAACAACGTCATGCCTTCACAAACTCTCAAGCATCTTGAAAACACTTGACAACCGACATTTCATTATCCTTGGCGGTTACTTGAGTTCTACCTTCTATATGGGCAAAATTGATGCTTTATGTGAGCTGGCATTTGTGAAACCACTCGTTAAAATAGACCATTGCTTTTGTCATCTTGTAGTACCCAAAATATGGTCCAAAGCACTTGCAATGTACATGCGTTACTTATCTAGACATTAATCCCATTTATACACAAATGACCAATTAAAGAACCCTTACTACTCTTCCCCATCTCCTAAGTCCACTAAAGCTCAACTATTTTCCAACTCAACCTATCAGAATCACTGGACACTTTACAAAGCACATTTATAGACCTACACTTGTCTCAAAAAGATTCCTTGAGCACCTAAACAGGTTGATGGTTTAGTCATCTTGTAGTACCGAAATATGGTCCAGAGCGATTGTGAATGTACATGTGTTACTTACCTTGACCTTAATCCCGTTTATACACAAATGACCAATTAAATTAAAGAACCCTTCTACTCTTCCTCATCTCCTAAGTCCATTAAACCTCAACAATTTTCCAGCTCATCCTATCGGGAATCACTTTGGACACTTTACAAAGCACATCTATACACCCGCACTCGTCTCAAAAAGACTCCTTGAGCAACCTAAACAGTTCATGGGTCCAAGATAGGTTCAACCACAAACATGTCCCACCTTCTACAAACCTATTCCTTGCACTTTCAACGGTTATATTTTTAAATGCACAACTTAGCTTATTCACCTAAGTGGAACTTTTAGGTCAATTGAGCGGAAATCATTTGAATGGTCACCCATAAAAACACATCAATCGTAAGCCATTAGGGACATCTAGGGATTACGTATTTTACCCTCTAAGAAAGACAAGAGCCAAAGCACTATAGCATCTATTCCTTATAGCATCGTCAAAACAACAAGCTACTCAAATTTTGAATACATCTATATTGTTGTTGTAGATCCACCATGACTCAAAACTAAGGTATCAGTGCATATTGCCAAGTGTGAGGGCCAAATAAAGTGCTCCATCTTCTATTGTTTTACTCTATATTACATGAGTCTCATCATAGGGTTGGGAGAACTACATGTGGCTTGATCCGTTTTATAAGTATTGGTACATAGTACAATACCCATCACATCGATGAGGGATGTGGTGAAGTTAATCCAACTCAAGTCGCCGCTAACCCCTTTTAGGGTTACAAGCAAAGAGAGGCCATAACCTAGCATAGAAAGCTATCGCACAAAAACAGGTCAAGAAATTAGACCTCCAAAGATGAGCGAGACCAAATCTTGAAATCCAAATCCATCTTAGAGAACCAAAGGAAAGATTCGTCACCCTTAAGAAAGATTTGGCTGCAACCATATCTAGCCTCGACATGCTTGTCTTGCACGCATTTTCAAGTCCCCAAATTTTACAAATAGCTTGACGACACCGATCTATTTATTCCCCCAATTTCACACGCTATCACATCATCTCGACTATGGTAGCACAAAGTCTTACTTCTAAACTCTAACTATACTTTCATTGACTATTTTTGACAAATTTGTCAAAGCACATGCAAAAGTAGTGTAATTTAGGACTATTTAGATTAATTATTCGGATTAGATACTATCACTATCGCATAGTATATATTTATTAATAAAAAATAATTTTGCATTATATTTTGGTTAACCCACTTATCATCAAACAATGCCAACCTATGGTTTCATTCCTCACCCTTAGGGTGTCAAATTCCAACCTGAATTCTCTTATTATTCTAATCGTAGAGTTTCACTCAAAACCCTCCAATGCTTGGGTATTCTTTACATTCCCAAATGGTCAATATTAATGCTTCCTCTCCCATAGATTTTAATGCATGTGAGAAGCAACAAACAACTCAAATTTGAGACCTTGTTTATGCAAACGTAGAAAAATTCACTACGACAAAAATTGAACATTTGCTTCAACAAATTAACAACCTACAATATATACAACCTCATCATCCCTTGGCTCCTTGAACTCCTCCATGGAGACAACAGATATGTTAGGAAAACCATCCTGAAATAGTATTACAAGCACTCCCCGAACATAATTTGATAACGCTGCCCCTTATGCTAAGACTGACTTAACTAGGCCATATAATCCAAAGTTTGATAGTAACATATACCATGAACCTCGAGAGATGCATTGGGCATATGACCGACATGTGCTTGAAGCTAAAGCAGAAGATTCAAGATCTTGTTGATGAGAACATTGCTGCAGTAGTAGATTTACGAGCACCAACAAGTGGTGTGGTTTCTCAACCTGATCATGTCGCCATTCAAGAACACAATAAGATACATATGACCTATCATGTTGTATCTCCTAAGTCTTATGATATCGAATCTCAATTCGTAGATAATGTCACTTAAGGAACCATTACTTGTTCATGATACAATACAAACCATTGTAGTTGATGACATTTTGGATGAACCTTTGCTCATCCCCGCCATGTTGATATCTATTTGACACACGACGTGATCACCGAAGGGCCTTTAGTTGTTGGTAACCATGTCGATACATGTAGTACAAAGTATTAACATTTGTTGAGTTGTCGATCCTTTATGATAATGGTGATAAGCATCTCATTCAGAGTGCTAGTGTTTCTAATGAGCCTTTAGTAACTTGTGATCCTCTTCCAATACATACTACTTTGCCTAAAGTAATTGATGAAGGGACTAGCAAAAAGCATATGCTTTCGACACCCATTACTCGACCACTGAATACATTATTCTAGATATATATGATACAACACCTATGGATGATAATTCTGTGGCCGATAACTAAACATTGTTTGGGGCATTGGATTTCCTTTACAAATGAAGCATTGGACACCGCCACAAGGTTCCTCACACTACCTACCACTATATTTTGCATGACACGTAGACACAAGGGAAGGATTATTCAATCAAATTTGCTTAAGTGTTTAAAGAGAAAGCCTAAGCACAAAATGGTTACGATTCCTACTATTTCATATGCATATCCCATTCGATCTATTACAACACCCTATTATTACTTTAGCTCAACCTATATAGTCACACACTCAGGTGCCACCTTCACAAACCATTCAGCCTCAACCTCGATAGATACTTGATCTTATTCCTAGATAGAGTCTATAGCACCCACCAATACTGATTCACCAAGGTCGAGCTTTGACATCTTTTCCTAGAATTCACCTTATGTTACGTAACCATTTATGACGTGTAATAGAACAGCAGCCTTGTGAGTGTGACCCATATGGGACACCAATGCACTTTCCCAATACACAACGGAGGCCATGGGCTGTTGTAGAGCTATCTGTGACCCATGGCTTGTGCATACACATTCTCTTAAAACCAACGAATCTAGTTACAACACCGCCTAAGATTATTTCTCAAATTCTAACAACAATTTTGATACATCTATTACTCCAAACCCACTACATGTACTTTTACCTATTGATCCAAGATCTCTACGAAGGCACACACTAGATGACATACCCATATGGCACTTAATTTTTCTTATGCACAATCTACTTGTACATAACTCATTTGTCACATACTTGTTTCTTCTACTATGATTTTTACTTCACTCATCACTACTCATTCTTTTGACGCCTACTCTTGAGATTGACTCCTACACATAACCCGACAAGGCAACACATTTCCGGGGTTCAATGTCATTGTTGAGGGAATCATGATTACCCAAGACCCCGTCCCCATTTCTCTATTTATATAACCCATGGCCCATGGATCTTAGCATAGTCAAATATATTCTTATGTTCAAACATTCAAGAAAATACAAAAACATTCAAATATTCCAAAAATACAAATCTGGACATGTATGTGACTTGCTTTTTTAATATCTAGATTTAAACACCAACATTATCATGCTTTAGCACTTTACTTATTTACTTCTCTATGCACTGGACTTTAATGGTATACATGAGTTAGTTGCAGGATAGACATTTTCCATGGATATGTTACACATATGTTTCATGACTCCTTGAGTCCTATACCTAAGGGAAACCTTCCACATTGGGGGCATGCCTACACTAGGGCATCTTACACAAAACATTGTCAGGTTATATATTTTGCATCCTTGTCCGTTGGTGATAAAAGTTGTTTACTAAAGATCTTGTGTTCACTTATATTTGATGACATGTGCTTTATATTGATATAATATTGTGTGACACTAGACAACTACATTATTTGTTTCTATACGCTGATATTGCATGCTCCATCCTTACTGTTTATTGTTTACATTATGTTCCATGTTGATTTATCATATGTTGATTATTGTGGACCATGGGCTCTTGTATATTCTTCATGATTTATTTACTCGTATGGTACACTTGTTTGGCACATACATGTTTGACACATACTTGCTTGGCACATACATGTTTGACACATACTTGCTTGGCATATACTTGCTTCACACATGCTACATTAACACATGTTTTATCTATATTGTATGACATATCTATGGTCTAAGCTCCATAATTATATCCGTTCAATGATTATTGATTCTATACTTACTACGTGCTTATCACTAACATAACTGTCAGTTGAGTCATCATGTCAGTTGTGTTTTTAAAAGTCTTGTGATGGGATTCTCGTGTCATGTCACGTCGTGAGTCCCAAAGGATCCTTTGGTGTCGAGTCATGTGTATGCTAACGTATCTCTTTGATTTATACTGTTACACTATCGCTACTGATTCGTACAGAATTCTTATGATGTTCACTATAGACTTGCTCTTGAGATCACACATATCATGCTTGTTCTATAAAGTTCATGTCCTGTGCACGTGATTTATGCTACCATGTTTAATACACATGTTTTATATGGTTTTATCTCTATATGCCTGTGTACATGATACAATTAAACTACATTTCTCTTTTGAGTTGAGAGACACATAGTTGCATCCCCATATCAAAGAAAGGGCATATTAAGGTCTTATCCAGAAGTTCATACATATTACACCAAAAGTATACATATTGAGACAGATTAAGGGCATTCACATGGTTCAAATTAGAGTTATTCACAATTCATATTGGTCACATAGCACATGATTTAGATCATGTTATTCAGAGTTCATATCAAAGATATTCAAAGTTCAGATTAGAGTTGGTCACGTTTCACAGATTCATAACAATGTTATATACTTGGCACATAAATTCAGAGCAGACTTATTTACCTAATACAGAGATTTAGTGAGCTTATCACATAAACAGAATCAATATATGACTCTTTCAGTAGCTCAAGACTGATATATGGCTCCTTTGGTAGCTCAAGACTAATATATACCTCCCTCAGTAGCTCAAGACTGATATTTGGCTCTCTCAATAGTTCAAGGGCTGATATATGGCTCCTCCAGTAGCCCAAAGCTGCAATTGGAATCAACAGCCCACAAAGTTGAATGACATCTCAAGCTATCAGTAAGGCTATTAAGTTAGCAGAGAAGCTACAGGCAAGGCTATTAAGTTAGCACAGAAGCTGCCAGCAAGGCTATTTAGTTAGCAAAAACATTATCAAGCTACAAGGAAGGCCATTGAGATAGCAAATGATATCACTCATTCTATATGGGGCAAGCCCCATGCCACTAGTCACATTCAGCAAATTGAAGACATGGTTTGGCGTAGTCAATCCAGTGTAATCTTTCTTGTGCACATTTCAATTTATTACAAGCAATTTCAATATAGAATTTTTGAAATTCAATTTAAAGAATTATGTACACAATTATGAAGAATTTACCAATGTCTCTGCCATGTGATTGCAAGTTTCATATGTATTGGTGTAGACACTCAAATTTAGCAATTGACTCTTTGATAGTGCTGATTTTGACAATGCGTCCTTGTGAAGATAAACACACTCTTTCGATCCCTGCTTAGTACATCACAATATCTCTTGTTTAGCTTATTTAGTCATACGCATTGATATGCTAACAAACTCTGAGAGTTCAATGCATAATATCCATAGACAAATCCCAACTAACACGATGCAAACTCCAGTTTTCATGTTTTCCATCCCCGGGCAAAACCGTATAGTTTGGTCAGGAGTTTATATCCGTTCTTGACCTATTTGTGCGGTTTTACACCTACACAAAGATCTTTGCTTTCACTTTCACATTCTTCGATGGGTCCTTTATTCCCTCTAGGTCGGCCTTCGATAATTTACCTTCGTAATCCTATATAAGCAAGTATAGACTCTCTCATTTACACACCTGGAAATCATATGGCACTACATTGATACACTCACTTCCTACTCTTGCAAAAGGCACCCAAGGCTCCCTAAATATCGCAAAAGCACATGCACACTCATTAGGGTAGCAATCACTACAAGTCTGAAGCATCATACCAAGTCAAGAAGTCAGGTCATCTCACTTGCAAGCACTCAAACATCCCTTCTCCAAGTATTTTAGCAAGAGCCAAACTCAACTCAAGCATTGTCAAAGAAGTTATCAAATCTAGTTGCATTCATTCAGATATCACATGCTAGGTAGAGAACAACATGTGGTTTGAGGCCTCTTCGGAGTAGTACCAACGTTGGTGGTTTACTGAGGGTGCCCAAACCCAACTAATGTTTGTTTTACAAGGTCTCCCACCCATGGTTAAGATTTGAGATCTTATTCAAAATGTTTAGAGGGCTTTGCAGCATGACTGACAACTAGGGTTTGACAATGAGAAACGTTTTGCAGCGAGTGACAACACTTCCAAAAGTGCAAAGCCAAAATCCAGCAGTCCAAGATCAGTACATACGGTCTTGGCATAGTTGTCAGTATAGTCCTGCCCTGCAGCAGTTTCCAATCACAGCCTCGAAGGCGAAGCATCATCAATCTCATATCTCCCATTTCCAACAATCTACAAACCCAAAACTTCCCAAATGCATCCTCAGTAAACAGCTAAAGTGCACTTATCCCCTTGTGTTTTCAAGTTCATATCTTGTTTCATACATTAGTTGCAAGTATTAATATGTTGTTCTAATATTGGATAATTAATGTTGAAATTAATTAATTAGAATAACCTCTTGTAGTTCCCCTTACATCCTTTAGTGTACTTAATTCACTAAATCTAGATTTCATATAATCTAATAAGGGTGTACACAATTAGTGCATTGGCACTCAAGATTCACAACAACTAGCCTATAGTCGAGACATGAGGTTTGCATTTTCTTTTAATCAAACATTTGTCTATAGAGGAGGAGGAGGTGGGTGGGGGGAAGGGGGCAATTGGTGTAATACCAAATTTGGTTCAAGCACTTGTGAATATACATTTGGCACTTCTCTTAACATTTATCCCATTTATACACAAATGACCGTTTAATGCACCCATTTGCTCTTCCCCATCTCGTAAGTCCACTAGACCTCAACTATTTTCCAGCTCACCCTAACAAGAATCATTGCACACTTTACATAACACATTTACAAACCTACACGTGTCTCATAATGTGATTCCTTGAGCACCACTGGACAAGTTCATGGGTCCAAGAGGTTCAACCACAAACCTATCCCACCTTCTACGAATTTGTCCCTTGTACTTTCAACAATTATATTTTCAAATGCACAACTTAGCTTAGTCATCCTAGGTGGTACTTTTGGGTCGGTTGACCGAGAAATCATTTGAATGGTCACCTATATAAACACATCTATCATAAGCCATTAGGGGCATCTAGGGACTATTTATTTCACCCACTCTACGAAGGACAATAGCCAAAGCACTAAAACATGTATTCCTTAGAGCATTGTCACAACAATGAGCTACTCAAATTTTGAATACACCTATATTGCCACCCTACATCAACCATAAAAGCCAAAATTGAAGTATCAGCGCACATTGCCAAGTGTGAGGGTTGGATCAAGTATTGCATCTTCTATTGTTTTATTCTATATCACGTGACTCCCATGCTAGGGTCGGAGAACTACGTGCAGCTTAGTCCCCCTTTGGAGTATTGGCACATAGTGTAGGGATGATCACATCAGTGGGGGTTTGAGGAGGTCACTCCAGCTCAAGTTGTTACCAACCCCTCTTAGGGTTACAAGCAAGGAGAGGCCATAGCCCAATACTGAGACAATGATTACACAAAAACAAGTTCAAAAAGAAAACCTTTAGAGACAAGAAAACCAAATTCTAAAATCCAAATCCAGCTCAAAGCACCCAAGGATGGATTTGTAACCCTATAGAAACATTTGACCACAAAACTATCTTGCCTCCGACAAAGCCGTCTTGCACACATTTCCAAATCCCTGCACACAAACAACTTGACAACACCCTTATTTGCTTCTTCCTCCAATTTCAGCACTTTGTCGCATAATTTAACCATGGTAAAGACGGTTCTATTTCTAAACCCTAAACCCTAACTATATTTTCATTGATTATCTTTGGCAAATATGTTGGCACGTGCGCAAGCAAGTAGCACACTTTAGGACTATTTGGATTAATTATTTTGATTCTCGAATTATCATTATTGTAGAGAATATCTTAATAGGAACAAACCTTGATTTTGCATTATACATCTTGTTCTAAAAGGTTCAATTTGATTTTTGCCGATGATTGAAATGTCATGCACATGACGTTCTTGAAGTGTTGAAGTCTCAACAATGCTTCTTGGCTTGTCTTGATCATCTTCGTCATATGCGCAACGGTGTAAACAAATCAGCAAGTACCAAACAAACACACACATACAATCGCTGACTTGTGTTTTTAGTCGATGCAAGATTGCTTGTGGATTTAGATGCTCTTGCATCAATTTTGAGTTGGACACATGGAAATAGCATGCATCGCCATCAAAGGAATAAAGAACCCTAGTAAGTGGGTGGGTAGGTTGCCCACTTAACTTGTAACGTAGTTGTTTAGCTAATCACATCGACGGCAGGCGAATCGCTACCACTGTAAAGCGGATGCCAATGAAATGAGAGCTAACATTGCCCTCCAAGGAACATAATAATTTTTATTTTCACTTCAAAATGACAAAGTTTTCCAAACTATCTTTGTAGCCTATACCATCAAACAATATATAACCATACCTACCAAACTCCCCACTAATACCTGGGGTTCATTTTGTAGTGCCACAACCTATAATGAATCACCTCCTAAACGACATTCCACAACCTCCTATTTCTTGTAGGACACCACCACTCACCAAACCCTTAGAACCAACTCCAAGCACTCCCATAGTCACCTCGCCTCCACTAAACCAGCTTAAACCGACATTTCCATCAAGAATGACTACATTCATCAAATTGTCCACCGAGCCATCATCTATGCCATCCTCACTCTAGGCTCATTTCCTTCGATTTATTCTTGCTCCACCAACACATTCCATTTCAATACTATTTAGAGACACAACGGTGAAGAGCCGTGTCAAAGCCACCAGCCTCCTCCCACCCCCAAATCTTTGTTTGAGTTACACCACCAACAATTGTCTTCATCACAAGGGAGCTAAATAAACTATTGAAGAAATCGCCTATTCTTCCGAGGCTTTCGATCAAGTTGACACGTAACTCTCAAGGTAGTTGATTTGGGCCCGTTTGACTCCTTCCTATTTAGCTTGATAGAGAATTTATGAACTCCATAGAATAGCATTGGAAACACCTAATTCAAGGCTATACTTAAATTTCTTCTTTATTTACCTAATATCTAAATCACATCCTCCTCAGGCAAGTCAATGCCATCTAGGAATGATCTCATTAAATTTGCAAAATAGGGCGGAAGGAATCAAAACGATCCTAAGGTCATTGCTTAATGTTGGAAATATTGTCATTGATGTCAAAGGCTTAATCATTGATGTATTTGGTTAACGGAATCGTAACGGAAGTCACTGAACGGAACTCTCGACGGATGTTGACGGAAATGGTAGAAAGTAACGGAAATAACCAGCAGTATGAAGACATTTTCGAATGGATAGATATGATCGATTAAGTGCAAGAAAGACTATGGTACAATCAGATTTTGAACAGCTATTGTGATATGAAAGTTTGGTAAAAAGTAACGGAATTATGGCCAGAAAAGGTGACAGAAATATTCAGCAAGTTATGGAAGAAGATGATCAGATTTGGAAGCATGATTCATGGAGTATTTGTTACCAAATTTTCCACGCAAAGCATTGAATAGCACTTGGCTATTTTTGGAAAATTGGCTAAAATTAGCAAAGTGCTAAAATAGAGGTTTGCTAAAATGGAGGAGCTAAAAGACAAAAGGATAAAGCGTGGAAAAGACAAAAGGATAAAGGACAAAAGAGAAAAGTCAACAAAAGACAAAAAGAGTTTGCCTTTGTTTTGAACACTTGCATGTTTCAAAGGGGCAGAGTTTCTGTTTGTTTTGAACACTTACATGTTTGAAAGAGACAAAGGGGTGAATAAAATACTTATTTTATTCTTGCATGCAACAAGGGGCAGCCTATATATATGGGCTGATTTTTTTGATAAAAGACACACACTCTTCCAATTGTTTTGCTCTGGCAATCCTAGCTTGTACTTGCATCTCTGAATAGAAAAACTCCATTTTGCCTTCTCATATCGCTGGTTTTCTGAGTATTCATCGTGTTTATCAGGGTATTGTATTGCTTTGTTGTGGAATTTCTTCCCTATACTGTTGTCCCTTACCTAAACCTTTGAATTAATTTTGCAGATTAGCCTAGAGTTGTGCATGTGTGTGGATCTCTATATTTTCTGTATGCAGTAGTACATGTGTGTGTCAAATCATTGGTGTATCACCTCATTTTATATTTCCTGCATTCCTTCTCCCTTTTCCTTGTCAATTTTATTAGTTTTTAGGTGATTCACAAAGGAACCAGCCCACTCTGGAGGTTCACCTCAGTCATAGGTTACCCACAACCTTGAGGTGTTCCAATTTTGTCAACAGGAGAGAGAGTACACACACCATTCTCTATCTGGGTGCACTTCTGGGTGACAACAGCAAATAAAGAATCAAACACAACCAGCAATTAAATGTGAAAATAGCGGGAAAAGCACAACAGCATAGAGGGCCACAATTTTCCCAAGGAGGCCCATGTTTTTGGGCAAAAAGGCCCATAGGAGCAGCAATTTGTCTAAGGAGGGGCAGCACTCCTATCAAGGGGTTAATTGCATTGTTTAATGTGCATTTAATAATTGTTATGGGCTGCATTAATTACTTTTGGTTTTAGCCGACTAATGCACTTAATTATGTTGTGTTAATTAAATAATGGAAAGGTTGTGTTGGTTGGAATGATGTGTCTTTTCAAAAGGATGTGAGAAGGATATATAAGGAGATAGACTCATTTGATGTAGACAAGCACACATTGAATGTTTTGAGTGAAGAGAGAAGAGTAATAAGAAGAAGAGCAGATTGAAAGGTGTAAAGATGAAAATTGCAGCGACTTATATATGTGAAGGTGTTGGCATAATTAGACTGAGTATTCCGAGTAGCAGTTTTGCAATAAAGTACAGCAGATCCCAAAATAAAAGTGTGAAGTGCAGATCCAAATAAGAAGACCATCACTTGTTGAATAAGCAACAAGTCCACGGTGGAAAGAGGAATTTTTGATAAGGGGTTGATGCTCCTGTGGAGTGGGTGCTCATGAATTCGAAGGGGTTGGTGCTCCTGTAGGTTGATGCCTCGCAAAATTGTAATTTGGGGATTGGTATCTCCGTAGGTTGGTCCCTACAAACATTTGAGAAATACAAGAAGGAAGATTTTCACCGTGGTTTTCTCCCCAAAAGGGTTTCCACATAAATCTATGTCTATTTGCATTGTGTTGATTTCCTTTGCGTTCTTTGATTGCTTTGATATATTCACTGTGTGAACGATTAATCGTGATTACGGATCCGAGATTAAATGTTAAATTTAAAGAATATCATAATACTTGATTCAAGCCCCCTCTCGGTAGATTATCTTGTTCTTAACACTTGACAGATTACCTTTAAATTCTTTCTTTATAATCATCATTGAAGCCTCGGTTTGGTGTCTCATGAGAGGAGCCACCTCTATTGTCTCCCAAAGCTATGAACCTTCCTCTCGTCAACTTTATTCTATCGTAGAGCCATGACCATGAATTAATAGGAGAATGTCAAGGTATATTCAATCAAAACCAAAGTTATCATCAATAGAATGAAGATAGGAGGATAGAAAATAATGGAGTGTGAACGCCAATGGGGAATAAGGTCGTCTTCTTACAACTATCCCATTAGATATTCCTTGCCATTTGTGGGCTCCATTCTCAAGAATCCCCTATGCCACATCCCAAACAATCATAAATGCCAATAAACACCACCTTCCTCGCCACCTATTATTATATAGAAATCAGTTCTTGAATAGAATAATTCAAAATTTTAAAAATCCCCTTCCCAATTTCTTTAAGTTTTTTTGAAAAATAAATTAATTTTCTTATTTGTGCTTAGGTCTTCAATCAACAAACCATGGTACCAATTTTCCAGCTTGTTAATCAAGTTAAAATAGCTCTAATTATCAACAAGGACTTACCTCCTACTAAGATCTTTTAAGCATCTTCATTCGAGGCAGCTTGAAACCAAAGACTAGGCCCACATCCTCCATCTCATTATTACATCCAAGTTTAATGTAGATGGAGTAGGCAATGACTAGATTACCTTCCCGATAACATCTACACCAACAACACACAAAGTCCCCTCATATGCTTCTCCCGGAATTAGGCTTCCAAATTTTTCTATTGGGGTATCCATCTCACTAAGGTCTTGCCACACCGAGCTAAGTTTACCCATTCACTAGGGTTTGGGTTTATCTTTTTAATTAAAAACTCTACATTATAAAAAAGGCACTCATGTGTGATCCACAATTTCAACGTGATGCAATTCCTCTCACAAGAGTTAGGTAATGACGGAGCAACGGAATGAGATTCGACCCACCTTTTTATGCGGAAATGACTAACATGTTCTAACAATTTCTAAGTCAACAACAAATCTCCAATTGTATTTGTATTACCATCTTAATTGGCCAACCTAGATTCAAGTAGAATACCAATATATCCATTTCCCATTTCAACAACACAATAAAAGGAGATTAGTTGGATTTTTAGATACCGCAATCTAGAGGCATAGTTTGAGGAGTACTTGACAATCATGAGCCACAACAGATCATGATCATTGAGGTTCATATGAATGGTCAAGATATATATATTTATTTTTATTTTTATGAGTGGAAACTCATTTAATGCTAGTAATGACTAGAGCATTTACTTTATATACATCTATTAGCTCACCCAATAATAACATCATTATACCTACTAGAGTAGCCTATATAAGTTGAGTTGAGTCTCAATATTGTTGTCCAAAATAGCACCCATGCTATTTGAACAACTCCATTCAAGTTATAGACTTAAGTGGCTTCAGGAATAAAGGCTGCGGAATGAGCAACATCATGGTGTTCCGCAAAATGAAAAGACAATGTACAACAAAAGTTCAAACTCCATGTAACAAAGGAGAAAGCCCGCAGAGATGTACACCATGGACAAAGATGGAATGCCGCGCAACATAGTGAGGCATAGAGAAGGAAGTAAAGAGCGAGAAAGCAACAAAGTTGTAGAATGAAGAATACGATAGTGTTCCATCGACGAAACAAACTCTAGAATCTGCAGTACAAAGAGAGACCACGAAAGATAAAGGAGTCCGCAAGGAAACTAAAACACATGTAAGACAAAATCATGTAGCACGAAAAATAAAACCCGCGTAAGACTAAAAATCCACAAAGACGGGTTGAAATTCGCGACAAGGCCAAAAGTTCCACAATGTAATATGCACCATGACGAGGAGTCATGAGGTGCAGAGGGTAAACCAAAGTAACGAAGTAAGGAAATGACCGTGGATCGAGGTGAAGGTCGTGATGGAACTCGCAGATTATCTAGGATCACCAAATGCAAATTATAGCCACGGAAACAAGAGCGAGATAGTGGAGCATCCGAAATCGTGGAATATAGCAAAGCCGCAACTAACTTGGGTCTAAGACCCAACCAAAGCATTAAATCTTGAATGGTGTAGCATTCCTTCTCGATGATCCGATGGCATGCCATCGGAGCCATGTCGTGCACCCATACCCGACTTGGCAACCGGACAATAATTGGTGTTTAGTGGTTCGCAGAGTGGTTGGAGTCATTCATTCATAGATGTGATCTCGATTCACTTTTCCCTTCTCTCTATTCTCTATGAATGTAAGTGTGAAGGCACATAAAAGGATATTTTCGCTAAATCCTAGAGCTCTGCTTTTTGAGCCCGAAACTTTTGCTCAGGACCTCTATAACGCGTCTGTGAGTTTCATGTGTTCAGACTCTATGAAGTCGTAAATGAATAACTCTTGATAGTATATGCAAGTGTGACTTCTTTCCTTTGAATGCATTAGTGTTTAATGTGAATATCTTTGTCCTGTTGCATAATTTCAGTCTTATTTTGTTTATTTCTCTCGTAGTTCTGTGCGCATTATTTTGGACCTTCGCATGCAACATTATATCTATGTCTTTGAAGTCAAACTCGAACCTTGTTTTAGTGTTGTTTAGTGTAGTTATAGTGAGCTAGAGCGGAAGGAACCAAGCTTTTATGGAGATTGATCTCAAAAGGCATCATTGTCCCACAATTTGGAGGTCTTTCCAAGTTTCACTAAGGTGTTGAGTTCGGCCTCGGCAAAGGGTGCAATCTCAATTGGCAACAATTTTTGGCATGCCCGATGGGACAATTTGAGTCACTTATAGCTCACTTTTGATCATCTTTCACTAAGATTGGTGTATATCTTAGTGATATTCGTCCCCTTTAGAGGCAAAGTTTCAACACATATGATGACTCCCAAATTTAGATCTAATTTTTTCAAGCAATCCAATGCCCATTTTCATGAGAAGGATACAAACAAGGCAAAGTTATACTAGAAGAGATCCAATTTTGAGCACTCAGCTATCGCACCAAGGAGAAAAAAAGGAAAGATCAACTCAAAGGTCTCTATTACTTTCTAATAGAAGTCTTTCCACTCCTCTTCCTTATGGATCCTTTTCTTTCCCTCTCAAAAGTTTAATGCCTATCCCTTTCCTAGCTCATCAAAAAATTTACCTTTTGTGACCTTTTAATGAGGTAGTCCTTTAGCCTTCAATGCTCATAATGATATCCCAATTGCTACTTTAAAGGGTATCCCATTTTTTACTAGTGAAAATCTTACCACCCCCATAAAACATATCCAAGATGTTGCTAATGTATGCTTAGTCCACTCTATAACTAAATCGACGATGATGAAGCAATTAGCCTTTAAGCTTCTTCTCTCAAAGGAAAAGCATACAATGGTATAATAGAAATTTACGGCCTCTTCAATTCATTCCAGGATGAGCTTGGAGAAGCACTGTGTCAACAGTTTGAAGAAAAGGTGGACAACATCTCTTTGTTGGAACAACTTACAACTATCAAGAGAGCTCCTAATGAACTTATGGCATATTTCAACTTTAGATTTTAAAGGACTTGGAATATGATTCCAACTCTTCTAAAACCAACTCTCCAAGGTGCTTTCTTGTATTTCTTAAGAGCTCTTAATTATGATATTGCAATAATGATTCAATCTATGGGAGCTACAACATTACTTGATGCATATATAATAGCTATTAGAGCTGAAAATTGCCTAATACAAGCTGGCAAAATAGCTCCTAGGCTTCCTACACCTCTATTTCCATAATTGCCCCAAAGTATTCAGTCTTCTCTTGCTCCTATCCCAAAACCAAATACTTCATCATCTGCCTCCAAATCTTATTCCTCCCACAAGCAAGATGATAATGATGACCTTAGAGCCTTGGTGAAGAATTTATCTAATAAGATTGTCTCCTCTTGAGAGACAACAAGCTCATACACCTAGAAATTACCCAAGTTTCAATCAAGGGCAACCTTCAAATCAGATGTTTAATCAAGGTTATCAACAGCAGAGTACTCAATATATAATTCAAAGATATGGCCAAAATAGTCAAACAAGTAGGTTCCAAGGCCATAATCCAAATTTACCCTTCAAACAGTTGCTCCTACATAACAACTTCCAACCACCAACACAAGCAAGGCCATTGTTCCATTGCAAAACTAATGTAATCCAAGAAGTTGAGTATTGTTTGCCATGCAATCAATCACATTATCAAAATACTTGTATAAATGGTATGCAAGTTCAAACCCTCATGGTGCGGAATTCTTTCAATCAACAAGAACCATTGATGGAAATGGCAAGTCCCAATGTGGAAATAGAGCAAGAAGCTTTCCTTAGACTAATCTAATGCTTTGCATCCCCGAGGAGAGTTTTTGTGTTGTCAATCAAACTACTAAAATTTAAATAGACCGCAACTTCATGTCATACAAATACAAGATCGACGAAGAGGCAGTTAAGGGTTTCCTGCTCTTTTCCCCCAATTCAAGATAGTCCACCTCTCAAAAAAAAAAATCCATGCAGGCAGACTTGGGCAAGGGAACAGGCCAACAAACCTATCTTGTGACTCTACCCTTATGAAACGAATTAGTTCTCAACCAAGAGCGCCACTTCCGCCCATTGAGCAAGCAAGAAGAAAATCATTTGTGCCTTTGACGCATAAATCCACAGGTATCCCTCTAAACCTTGTCGAGCAAATGAAGAAAACAAATCTGAACGTGACTATGTGGGATGTGTTGCCTATCCCATCTCAAATGGATCTCTTATAAGAAGCCCAGAAGTAGTTACCGCAATCTGAACCAATTGTGCGAAAGTCAAAATCCCTGATTAACCTGTGCCAACCAAAGGATGAACACATAAATAGATCGAAGAAGCCACCACCCTTCTATATGTCTTTGATTGTGGGAAAGCACCTAGTACATAATTGCATGATAGATTCAAGTGCTAGTACTTCTATGATGCCCAAGAAAATAGCAGATATTTTAGGCATTGAGTACAATCCAACTTCTAAGGGAGTTTTGCAACTTGATGGTTCAATAGTCAAAATATTAGGAGTCATAAAAATCTTGAGTTAACCCTTCATGCTTGTCCTATCTTGACCATCACTCAAGATATATCAATTATTGATCTACCTCCTTTCTTTTCCTTTGCTTATCAAGAGATTTTACAGCCAAAGTGGGTGGATATTTGTCTTCTAATTGGTCTCATATGCTCTTAAGACCAGATATGGCACAAGATTTACCATTAGAGTTGAGCCAATTTCATCTTACCATATTGAGTCCTATGACCCTGTTCCCCTCAACTCTAATTGCATAATTCAAGAAGAAGAAAAAAATGAATCTGTGTCAATACAATAGATGCCCGACCTTGCTCAATACCTGATCTTTTATTAGATGAATGGGACAAGGAGCATTATGAGTTTGATCCATATGACACAACTGAGGAAACTGGTTTGGGTACTTATTGTATCCATGAACAAGATTTTGTTCTCCCCATGTCACACAAAGAAAGAAATGATGCTTCAGGCTTGTGGAAGATGTTCTTTGATGGTTCTAGGAGCATAAATGGGGTTAGAGCAGGTGTGATTTTATTTTCTCCAACTGGTAAGAAGTTCTTCTTTACCCATAGATTGCAGTTTGCATGCTCCAACAATGTGGCAAAGTATGAAGCATTGATCCATGGACTGTTGTTGGCAAAAAAGGCATATTAAAAGTTTGCAAGTGTTTAGGGGCACTTGATCTAGTTGTACTTCAAGTAAGAGGAAAGTGTGTACCAATAACAAGCATCTAAAAGCTTGTAGACATAGAGTGGGATCTCATGGAAAATTTTGATGCCATCAACCTAGTGGTGCCAAGAAGTTGAACGCGGAAGCGGATCAATGGCGGTTGTAGGATCACAGTTTTATCTACCCAAGAACCTCATCCAAGGTAACAAACAACATGTTAAAATGGTGGTTAGACCATCCATTCCAAATAATGAAGCAAGCTGGCAAGTCTTTGACAGTGATGAGCAAATACTCCAGTTTATCCAAAATGAGGCAAACTTTTCATCAAATTTGCAAACCAAGAGTTGCAAGAAATCTATGGTGAGCAAATCATTCATTAAAGACAAACAAATTACCTAGGGACTGGTCACACTTGAAGGCATCTTCAGCCTTGATGATGAGTTTAAGGAGAAAAAAAAACATAACAACAAAGGAGGAAGACTACCAACCAGTCATTATCACACAAGACAAAGAGCTATTGCTTGGTAAGGTATGTGATGAAGTGAGAAAAAGGCTTTTATCTCCTTGTGTCAAAAGTATAATGACATTTTCTCATGGAGCTATGAAGATCTTAAAGGTTTTGATCCAAATATTGCCCAACATGCTATAGATATTGATCCCGATGCTAAATCCATTAGACAAAGGCATCCCAAGATAGAGCCCCTCATGAGAAAAGAACTATCCAAGCTCATAAAAGAAAAAATCATCTTTCCTATTAAGTATTCCTCTTGGGTGGCAAACTTAGTCCCTGTTAAGAAGAAGAATGGAGAAATTAAGTTGTGTGTGGACTTTAGAGACTTAAATAGAGCCTCCCTCAAGGATAATTATCCTTTACCCTCCATGGATCAAGTTTTGCAAATAAAAGTAGCAAGAACTGGAAGGTTTTCTTTTTTGGATGGTTATTCTGGTTTTAACGAAATTAGATTCAAAGAAGAAGATCAACACAAGACAACCTTCACAACCAAATGGGGAACATATGCCTATGAGAAAATGCCATTTGGGTTAACTAATGTTGGTGCTACCTTTCAAAGGGCCATGGATATTGCATTTAAGGGCTTCATAAACAAGTTCATCCTAATTTACTTGGATGATATTACAGTTTCTCAAAAGTGGGTGAAGATCACATGAAACATCTTGAGAAAGTGTTTGAAAGGTGTAGAGAGTTTGGGGTGTCACTCAACCCAAAGAAATGCATTTTTATGATTCCGTAGGGCAAACTCTTGGGTGACGTGGTCTCAAAAAAAAGTATTGTATTAACCCGAAGAGAATCTCAACCATTCTCTCTCTTTCATTACCAGCTCACAAGAAGGCACTACAATCTTTCCTTGGCAAGATTAATTTTGTTCGGAAGTTTGTTACTAAATTTGCAAGACTAGTCAAGCATCACCTTGATCAAGAAGGATTGATTTCTGGACCAAGAAAGGAAAGGAAATATTTTGATAAGATCAAGGAAGCAATTGCTCAAGCACCCACTCTTATCAACCCAAATTATACAAAGAACTTCATTCTCTATACTTATGGTTGTTGTATTAACTCAAAAAATGATGAAGGTTTAGAACAACCAATGGCTTTCATCAGTCGAACATTTGAAGGCTATGAATTGAGATACAACCACTTGGAAAAGCAAGTCTTTGCCATCATGAAAGCCCTCAAAAAATTCAAGTGTATGCTCGCAACCAACCACATCAAGGTATTAGTCTCCCATCCCAATGTAAGAGACTTCATAATGGGAGCTGAAATCGGTGAGAAGAGAGCTAGATGGGTGACAAAAATTATGGAACATGATGTAACTACTAAAGCCACAAAGCTAGTTAGAGGCAAGGAGATTGTGCGAACAACTGGCTATTGATGGTTGAAATGATCAAGAAGCCTCTTATGTCTTGGAGGAAGGGAGGGAACAATCAACAACAAAACCTGCCTAATGAAAATAGTTGACGAACTATATGGCCAAGTTCTTGTTCACCGGTGAATACCCTTTTGGTTTGAATAAAGCTAAGAGGCAACATTTTAGGCTATAATCCATTCCTTATGCATTAATAGGCGAAGTTCTTTTTAGAAAGAATTTGGATGGAGTGTTACTAAGGTGCATTGAAGGAGAACAAGTGAACAGGTTCTTACAAAATTTCATAATGGTTTCTCCGATGGTCATTTCTCCCCAAGAGCCACAAAATGAAAATCTTGAGAGCAGGATACTTTTGGCCCACATTGTTTGTGGATTCACATCAATGGGTCCAAAAATGCAAGGAATGTGCTCTCTTTACTGGAAAAAAGAAGATGGCGGCTCTTCCACTTCATCCAATCCAAGCGGATCAACCTTTCTCTCAATGGGGTCTTGACTTCATTGGCATGATCAATCAAGTGTCAAGTGTCGGCCACAAATGGGTTTTGACCACAGCCGATTACTTCACTAGGTGGACAGACGTTGTGGCACTCAAAGAAGCAACTGAATCAGTCATCGTAGATTTCTTAGAGGATATTGTGACAAGTTTTAGGGCTCCCCAAACTATAATTTTTGATAATGCTAAGGCTTTCCTGGGTTATAAATCTCTAATTGGGCTCTCAAACATGGCACTACCTAAAGACTTCTTCCAACTATTACCCTCAAGGTAATGGCCTAGTTAAGTCTACCAACAAGAACCTGATCAAAATAATAAAGACAATGGAAATGAACCAAAGCCAATGACATAAAAATATGAAGAGTGCTCTTTGGGCCAATAGGATTACACCTAAGAGAGAAACAGTAACTCTCCTTTTGTTCTGGTATATGGTAGAGAGGTCAAGCTTCCATTATCTCTTGAGTTGCCTTCATTAGAACTAGCCCATCAGTTGGAATTAGAAGGAGAAGATATGAGGACAATTAGAATAGTAGAGTTGGTTGAGCCAAAGGAATTGAGGCAGTCCATCGTGATTAGAATAGATGAACATCAAAGATCAACCAAGCAGTGGTTTGATAAGAAGGCCAGAGCTCAAACATTCAAGGTGGGGGGACCTAGTTCTACAAGTGGGATGTGGACAAAGCCAAGTCGGGTGTCACTCCAAATTTGATGCACTTTGGAGTGAGTCATATGTTATCCCGGCTTGGAAGCAGGCTAATTCATTTGAGCTATCAAAGCCTGATGGGGAGAGACTTCAAATCCCAATCAAGGGGATTTATCTTAAACCTTCTCATTGAGTTTGTTAGGTTGTATCTTGTATATATTAGTTTAGTTGTCTTGTGTTTCCTTTTCCTTGTTTTTGTTGGAGGGTTCCTTTTGTTGTTTTGTGATCATTGATTGAGTTTCCTCCTCAATCCTTTTGTGGTGATCTCTCTGAATAAGTGTTGTATTGCACAAGTTGTTGTCCCCATTTGCAATTTCTACAAGATTGAAGGGCCATGGGGCAAAGTTGAATATTGTTGTAAGTTATGAAAGATCCGCAGAATGAAGAAACAATGCACTATGTCTCATCTTCAAGGTTAATTCTCAAAGTTATATGTTGACTCCATGTTGACAACCAGCATTAAATCTTGAGTGGCATCACCCTCCATCTCAGAAGATTTGATGGCATGTCATTGCAGCCATGTCAGGCACCCATACTTGACCTGCAAACTGGACGGCGATAGGTCCTTAGTGGTTTGCAGAATGGTTGGATTCATTCATTCATAGTGTGATCTGATTCTCTCTTCCCTTCTCTCTATTCTCTATGAATATAAGTGCAAAGGCACATAAAAAGGATCTTTTCTACTAAATCCTAGAGCTCCGCCTTTTGAGCCCGAGACTTTTGCTCATGCAGACCTTTAAACGCATCCGTGGAGTTTCACACACCTCTACTCGTGAAGTTGTAAATGTATCTCTTGATAGCATACACAAGTGTCACTTATTTCCTTTGAATGCGTTAGTGTTTAATGTGAATCTATGTCCTCTTACATAATTTCAGTCTTATTATATTTATTTCTCCCGTAGTTCTATGTGCATATTTTGGACCTTTCCATGCAACATTACATCTTTATCTTTCGAGCCAAAATCAAACCATGTTTTAGTTTGGTGCATCACCTCTCTTTATTTCTACATTCTCTCTCTAACCCGAGTCCCTTAGAAATCTTAGATTAGGATTAGTTAGTAGTAGTTTTAGTGTTGGTTAGTGTAGTTGCACAGTGAGTTAGAGCAGAAGGAACCAACCTTCTCTGGAGATTGACCTCAAAAGGCGCCATTGTCCCACACTTTGGAGGTCTTTCCATGTTTCACTGAGGTGTTGAGCCCTACCCAAAGAAACGGTCTAATCTCGATTGACAACACACATAATTTGAAAATTTCTTTCATCCTCGTGATGGACCACTTAGAGTGATCCGAAACGTTGATTGAAAAATCAGCTATAGTTTTTTTCAAGAGCCCACTTCTTAATGCAGCTGACAATGAAAACCTCATGTCTTTAATGGATGAAGAAATTGTCCATCTTTTAGCTGCAACAAAACAGCCAACCATTCCTGTTTAGGTGTCTTCAAAGAAACTATCATGGAGAACGCTTATCCTCTTACTTATGAAGAGGGGCTTTTGGCATGTACGTTAATGAGGTCCTTCCCACCAAGTTTGTATCGAGGTTATTTTCTCATCTCTAAAAGGAGTTATAGCTCTTCACCATCACTTCCTCAAGCATACTTTATAACTTTCTTTGAAGGTTGAGAGTCGATACCAAGCAGCAAATGGCAACTCCAAATCCCAACCAACCTTTCACATCCTAAAATATCCCTGCCAACTCCTCTAAACATGCAAGCTCATCATCGAAGAATGGGAATTCTTCACTTAGTGGCTCCATTATGGATTTGACTCCTCCTTCTAACAATGAGAAGCAACGTGCTTATCATAAGTGCATAAGACATCTTATCAAATAATATTGTATCCTTAAATCCAAGAATGTCAAGGCCCTTCTAGGGAAGTTTAAAAAATTTAGGCATCCAACCATAACACTTTTAGTACTTGACTCATTTTTATGGCCAATGATTATTTTACCAAAAATAGGGAAGCTCTCTTCATCCATAATTGTCAAGCCAATGCAATTTGGTGGAGTTTGTCTTCGATAATGGCAGCTAAAGAACCTAATTTTTCTTGGTGGAAGATCTTTAGTTGTCAACTACAACACATCCACACACACATCAATTGGGATTGGTCTAGAGGGACAATCCACATTGGCTTCTCACAGGTGTGATGTCACTCCACTTGATTGTTGAAATCTAATACTCAAAGCACCTTATCAGTATGACCATAAGCTTGTCTTTGATGGCTTCCATTAGACCTACTGACAGCAAAAAGGCATTAAAGTGTATAAATTCACTACTCTTAGTCGGTTGCTCTCTAGTAGGTTAGTTGTTAAATAGTTTGATTTGCAGAAATTCTCAACTCTTTGTATCATTTGAGAAATTACTGCAGTTAATGCAGACAAGCTCCAAATCATAACAATCAAATCTCTTGTTAATGTGTACATGGATGTTTTCAAGGAGCCAAAAGGAACCTCCTTTGATGGCTCATTCAGCATATTGTATAGCGTGTATCAAGTTCTCAATCACCCAATTGGCCACCTTACTTCACTACACCCATCGAGAGTGCTAAGATGAAATGTCATATCAAGCAGTTGTTAAAAGAGGCAAGATTTAATTTAGCACTTCTCCTTTTGGATCTCCTACTCCAGTTGCAATGAAGAAAGAGCATAATGAATGGAGGTTACTCCCAAAATATCATGCTCTTAACACAATCATTATGAAATACCGCTACTCACTCCCTAGGGTCGTAAATCCTCTAGACCAGCTTTAAGTTGCCAAAAAAATCACTAGTTGTGGCTTTTGGATTTCACCAAAGTTTGCATGGAGCATTGTGATGTCTAGAATTTGTTTGTCAAGGAATATTCTGGACTACACAAATGGTAGTGATGCCTATGGCCTCACCAATGCACCTACCACATTCGTGTGCATCACCAATGATGTTTCCAACCATCGTATTGGCAAATTCATTATCGTCTATGCAGATGGTAGTTTGATCTACAACAAGATCTGGAATGACTACCCGATGGATGTGCGAATAGTTCTAGGTCTTCTTCACCGGATATATAAGCATAACACGTCTACGACATGATTGAAGGTACGTGACGCATTTGTCATGTCAATTAGATGCATCATTTGATGTAGCAATCAGACCTAGAAAAAAAGTCAGTCAAATCAGCATTTGTATGGAAACAAGTGACATTCAATTGAAACAAACGAGAATAACATATAAGTTATCACATAAAACAGGAAAACATATCTATAACACAAGTTATTAAAATAAAGAAATCCATTTTTTTGCTAATTTCTTACTATTACGAATTATCCCACACTTTGTTGTAAATTATCATGTTTTCCCAACTTTCTCCCAAAATTGAAAAACATTTAACACTTCGACCACGGCATGTCCTTTTCATATAAGTTTCGTGTCACTGTGCTTCCAGCATCAACTCAAGCCAAGATTTTGGAATACACTTGGTCAAGTAGTTGGTTTCTTCATTTACAAATTACAACCATGGAATACATGCAGAATTGGGTAAATCAAGGTTCTTTGTGAGCCCCCACTTCATCTAGCATTTCAAATCTATAGAGTTTTGGGAATATGAGTGGGAAACTTGAGATTCAAGAACATTGGAATTTGAAGTGGGCATCTTACATTCAAAAATTTCATTTGATGATCATATATAAGAAGGATGTCACCAACAAAGTAACGCATCTTTTTAGTCATCCTTCTCAAGTGCTTAGCATCTTGTATGTTTGATGCATAATGTTGAGACTTAGACTTTTCAAGCAAATTTTCAAATCGGACCCGAACTTGGTGAAAACCTGGGCCAAAACTCAGTAGCTTTAAACAATCATTAAAAATTATGAATTTTAAGGAAAAACTATTAAACTGGATTCCTTATCAAATCAACTTCAAATACACTCATAATTAATCAATTACATATATCATACACATTTATGCACCAAGAAGAAAGTAAATAATGTTTATCCGACCTTGCACATAAACAATCAGCTCCTTCAACTTTCAAACAAAAATTTAAAAACAGAACAAGAGTGAGTGAAAATGTAAAATGGGCAAGTCAAATGAACGTTGAAAATGTCATTAGGGTGTTTTAAGGCCTAAGTGGCCTTTTTATGTTTATCTTCTTCTTTGTTTTAGCATGAGATTGTTTTTCTTTTTTAATGGAATGCAATAAATTCAGGATATATAGGGCATTTCACACCCTTTTTCTAAACTAATGACGACCTTTACAAAGTAAACTTTGTTTGTGATTTATTTGTATTCAGCCTTGCACATTTAAGTTTCTTACATGACTGCATCATAACAAAGTACATGTCATCAAATCTTTAGTGGATAAATACATATACACCTTCCAGAGGTTTACAAAATGCACAAAAGTGTTTCACAAAGAAAACAAACGAGACCAGGTCTAATGGAAGGCGATAGGCTAGGGACATCTGGTGGTTGGAGTTGTGAATGCCTCAACTATACAATGTCATCAATTTCCATTATCAATCTCAAAGCACCCTATAGAGAGGGTCAATTGAAGTAGGCAACATTCCAATTACTACACCAAACCCTCCTATAACTATTATACATGTATTTTACTATTGTATACTTGCATTGAAATTTCAAAAATGGAAAAAAATTAGACAAGAAGAGTCTTCCGTCAAGACTTGCAAGACTGATCAAACTCACCAGGTCGGCGACCTAATTCAAATCAACGAGTCCTTCCTTGAACCCGTCAAATTCTCATATTTATGGTTTCATGTGCATCCTATGATGAGTGGAAAGATCCCTATTTGATAGATCCCTAGTTTGGACCAATTGTTGATGTTGTAATGTATCCCGCAGGGTCTATTAGATGCCATTCCTTGACTACAGTTCGAGGAATGGGTTGTTATACAAGCTCCTTCATCTTTACAATCCCATCAGCCCTTCTTGACAGCTGTTGCTCAAGGAACCTCATTCATCCTCCTAATGTGGATATTTTGGCCAATCAAAGACCTTACAACGCCTTTAACTCTACTTGTAATGGCCTTCTATGTAAAATCAAGTTGAGAATTACATCCTTTAGTGCTCTCTTTGTAGTCAATCTAAGCTTTCCAATTATAAATCTTGGATTGTATCAATACTTTCTCTACTTGCCCATGGGAATCCATTTCCATAGTTTCATTACTGGTTTTCCCAACAATCAACGCCAACGTGACTGCATCTTTGTTTTCGGTTTTCCAAAATGAAATTTTTACATTGTGCACCAAGGCAGATAACACTCCATAGGATGTCAACTTATTCTTCAAGCATGTTTGCAGAAATTTCAGACAGACACTCACCATTTTTTCTGATCAAGACTTATGCTTCTTGGGTTAATTTTTGCAATCATTGTAAAAGGTCCTTGGTGTCAACTGCATTTCATTTCATCTGCACATTTATGGAAGAACTGAGATTGTTAATTGCACCTTAGTCCAAGTGCGCTACATCTATCATCTGCAAATCAAGCATTGAAATGACATACACCACAGCTACAATTGGGCTAGCCATACATCAACAAGTCATTCTCCTTTCAATGTTTGCTATTGCTTCCAACCTTTGCCACCTTATGAGATTCCAATTGTTATTCCAGCTCCAGATATGTCCCTCAAAAGGAGCAGAACAAAGCTTCTGCATTTGTGCAAAATTGGAACATGCTTCACTCCAAACTTTAGGACCTTCTCCAACAAACTCAAACCAAATTCAAGGCTCTTGGTGAATAACATCAAGTAGCTCATTCTTTCCTAGTTGGTGATAGTGTTTGGTTTCCCTTGGATAAGCAAATGTTTCAAAACAAATATCACAAGATAAAGCCCATTAGATATTGGCATTAAATTATTTTTCAACCAGTTGGGCCGAATGCATTTTGCTTAGATCTTCCAACTCACCATTGGCATCAATGATGTTTGCTGTGAGCCAACTTAAGTTGTATGAGCCGTCTCATTTGGAACATGGAGTTTCCATCACTCATGGCTAACATTCCATATTTTCAACAACTATTGCTCGAGGGTGCTTTGCTCCATGTTCAAGCTTGCAACAATTGCAAAAAGCATGCAATTACTTACTTTGGTGGCTGCAAAGGCACTCTGCCGACACAATCCAAGTGGGTTTATGATGTAAACTTTTAGCATGGAGGAAATTATAAGAAGAATTCTCATGAGTATCTCCTTGCTGTAATTATCTACATGATTGTAATTATCCAACATATACACTTGGACCAGTTCATTGGAGTGTCACTAACTATATGTTTTTTAAATTAATTGAGGTGAATTTTGCATGCCCAATTAAAGGATAAATTTGTACAATGTAGGACCTTATCACGAAACCACATATCCTCATCTTTGTAAGCCTTTTTGAATTATGTTTATAAAGAGTGTACACCATCATTTTTCACAGCAATTTCTTTATTTTCTCTTTTATTATGCACTTGGAGTATTCTTTGTTATTTTTTTTGGAGAAATCCTAGTGTAGTTAGTACGACATAGGTAAATTAGATTGAGTGTTTTGTGAGTTGTTAATAACAACTAACATTAGAATAATATTAGCTAGATATTTATTTAGAAAAGAATTGTTTGTGTGTGAGTTTTTAAAACAACTCACTTAGAATGGAAGAGAAAGAACAGGAGAGAAGTTAGAATGTGATGTGTCTCGACTCTGTTATGTAGCATCAAGCAAATGTAAAAATATCTCCTAGATGATTGAAAAAAATCAAGTTTTAAGTGTGTAAAACTCTGACCAAAATTTAATTTGGTATCAAATCCGGTTATTCCCATACAGAAGTAGAGAATGGTCTATAGAATATCCTCTCTCTTCTCGGTAATATAGATTAGGATTTCTTTTTCTTTTTTAGCAGGTAACATTTAGGGACAACACTTGCGCTGGCTTATTTACCCTCCGAGTTTGATTCTCAACCGCTAAGTGAATCTCCCTACACTTACATGTAGAGATGCCTACTTAACGTGCACTACCGCCACACCGTGCATCTGGCCTACATGTGATCTCGTTGTCCTGGGATTTCACCAACACACGTACGAGCACACTAAGAACTTGCACCCTTGTGCTCCCAATACATATGCCTGGTAACACCCAAAAATTTCTATCACTTTTGTGTACCCAACAATAGGGTTTTCCCTACCTCACTAGGCATTGGTCAACCGGGTAGTTAGGTAACCACTAGGCCCTTGTCCATTCAAGGTTGGTCGTAGCATGTCACCCCATCTACGAACCTCGAAGGGCCTTTTGATGTAAAGGAGCGCCACAGCCAAGAGGGTCACCACATGTACAAAACATACACTTCCCCTCCCATATGAATAATTGCCTAGCCAGTTCATTAGATGTCGTCTACTACACTCCCCACCTAGGAGTAACACATGTAAACCCTTCTCATCATGTTCATATGGGCAACGCACCAAAACTCCGACATTACAATTTGAAAACCAATCTGCATTTGGGTATTATACAGTCTAGGGCACGAGCACCTAAGGATGAGATGAAGGAGAGAGTCCCTAGAACACCTCCACACAACAATCACAAACTACAAAGGGAGGGATCAACCAACCCAAGCCTACCAAAGCATGACTACTAAGAACGCAACCACCTACTCTAGCATTGAGCAGTAAACAAACAACTTCATGCCTTTGAACACGCTTAATAAAGTTTCTAGACGCCTTCAACTTAAAATGTTTAAAGAACTTTAGAGACTTGCATATTGAACTTATTATCCCAATTGTCCCAAGCTTTAGGGGAGCTCCTACCTTTAGCCTTGTGGGCATTCTTAATGAGCCATTTATTGGTCCTATGGATCTAAGTCCAAGTGTCTCCCACTCTACACAGACAGGGGTTTGTTGTTCACCAGATCAACAATGAAAGTTTAGAGACCCCCATACTTCTCTAGGGCATGGGCCCTGTTACCATATTTTCCACACCAAAGATGGAAAAATGGATCTGCATGCTAAGAGAAAAGAAATAAATAAAACAGTCCTATAGTTGGAGCCAGCTAAAAATAGCAGTTTTTGCTAAAAATAACAGATTGCTAAAAATAGAAGCTCATGCACCAAAGAGTAGATGCATGGAAAGAGATAAAAATAGCAGCCCATGCATGGATAAAAAGAGAGACAAACAGCTGTTCCAGTTCAGTCTGTGCCAAAGGAAGGTGAGGAAGAGACAAGAAACAAATAAGACAAAAGGATAAAGGTTTGGATAAGACAAAGATAGAAGGGACAAATATAGAAGAGACAAAGAAAACAAATAAAATAAAGAACAGCAGTCCCCGCCAAAGATGAGTAAGATTAATTTAATCAAAAGAAAGCATGCAGCAGACTGTTTTAATTGTTGGCGCCAAAAGGGAGAAGGCATGAATGAAATAAATTAACTAAAGCATGCAGCAGTCAGTTTGGTATATGGCGCCAAGGATGGAAAGAATTAAATAATTAAAAGGGACATGCTGCTGCCCATGCGCCACAGGGGTTTGGAAATAAATAAAATAAATAAAAATAGCATGTAGACAAGGCTATTTTTGAACGCAGCAGCCTATGTAGGCTGATTTCTATTGTAAATATCATAAGACACACTTTGGGCTGATTTGCTCTGCAATTCTAGCCTTGTACTTGCACCTCTGAATAAAAAAGCTCCATTTTGCCCTCTCATACTGTTGTTTTCTGATTTTTCATTGTGTTTGATAGGAATATTGTGTTGCTCTAGTGTGGAAATTACTCCCTCTACCGCTGTCCTTTCTCCTAAACCCTTGAATTAATTTTGCAAAATAGCTTAGAGTTGTGCAGGTGTGTGGATCTTTGATTTCTCTGTGTGCAGAGTTACATGCATGTGTTAAATTATTGGTGTATCACCCTTATTTCCCTTTTCCTGCATTCCTTTTCCCTTTTCCTTGTCAAAGTTTTCGTTTTTTAGGTGATTCACAAGGGAACCAACCCTCTCTGGAGGTTCACCTCAAACATAGGTTACCCACAACCTTGAGGTGTTCCAATTTTGTCAACAGGAGAGAGAGTACACACACCATTCTCTATCAAGGTGCAACTTTTGGGTGACAATGTGCCCTTTGCCCATCATCAAGACTGGGTAGGTAGATGTTAAGCTCACAAGACATAATCGTTTGTCCAAACATGTTGGATGTTGACGACTTCCCAAAGATCCACCTCATACCCTCAACCACCATTTTCTGGAGGGCGTTCTACTTGGCAACATCAAACATTCCAATCACTTCTACTCAAGGTTAGCACAGAAAGACCACAACTTTAAAGGCTAAAACCTTAGACCAAGTTGGGATCCTCCGAGGGGCCCAAAAGTGACACACACCATGAAGGGTCCTAATATCGCCACGCTCTTTCTTTTATGACGCATGCGATACACAATTGCAGGTTAGTTTCTATCCCAAGATATTTGTAGCTATTACACACCAATCCTCTTGTCACCCAATAAGAAACTCTTGTTGCTCCATCTCTCCTTGGTCCCCAATAAGAAGGGGACCATTATAGGGCCATAAACATGAGGGTTAAATGGTGCTAGAGCCGTGGATCTAAGAGATGGTAGTCCACTCTCTATTAAAGGCATAGGGTTCCAAAGCCTAAGTCTAGGATAGGGGGTGGCATCTTACTAGTATCTTGATTGTAAATAGATTGTAGAGATTGTAAACAACATGAAGATATCCAAATCAGGGTTATAAACATGGATCATGGGAGATCAAAAAGTTGTAATGCCCAAAAAGGCGGAATGTAAGCCAAAGGCCGATATATAATGCAATAGATTAAGAATATGCTACTCTATTCTAACCTATATACATGACAAATCAAACAACCAATCAAATCTGAAATAACATAAAGAAAAAGAGAGGTTAGAGATATTTACCTTCATGCAAACACTATTGGCGCACAAACGTCCCCAAGGGTAGCAGACCTTATGAGAGTCGGTGTGGGGGACCTCAAGATGGATAGGAAGAAGACCTACGTAAACCACTTGTTGAGGACTCTAAAGTGTTGGTAGACCACAATTAGTGCAGCTCTTATTCTTGAGCATTCTAGACTCGATGCTCAAAGAGTAGACCTCCAAAGATAAGTAAGACCAACTTCTAAACCTTTCAAACCTTTAAAAGTAGCTTAAGAAGCACAAGCAAATCGAATGACCGATGATGATGTGATGAAATGCACTCAAATGTCATTTATAAATAGGGAACATGATTAGCTATCTCAATTCCTACCGCTAACAAAGATCAACCATGGTCGATCAAGACGGTTTGTCAGTACGAAAGACAAATAGTATTGACCATGGTTGATGCAAACGGTTGTCTAGAACAAAAGGCAAATGGTATCAACCATGGTCACCGCCATCAGCTCTACGTAATAGCAAATAATGGGGTCCTGAAGGAAAGACTCGGGAGATGGAGGAAGACTCTAGAGCTGATAGAAAGTGATATGACGGAGGTGTAAGGGTGTTGTAAGTGGATATGCAAGTGATCGTAAGAGCATAGTAAGGTGATGACATATAGATGTTGTTAGAGTATGACTAGGAGATACAAAGGGTAGGGTATCTAAGGTATCATGGACTACACATCAAATCTCTCTCACAAGTACCGCCATAAACCAGCCCACCTCACTCCTTGTGATATTTTGTCCGATATTGCTCAAGGGAGGTTAATGCACCACCGGTGCCTGAAGAGAAAAAGTCTATACGGGTGAAAAATAAGGTGTTTACATATGCCCCAACCAAAGATCTCTGCATTTCACAAAAAAGTGTACATGTGATGATCTTTGGGAAATGAAACTGCAACACTAAAATCAAAATGACTATAAAATGAGCAACGTGAATGATAATAATTTGAACTCGACCCAACCGAAATATACTTACCTTTCCAAAACTAGGGGGTGCGTGTCATCTCTCGTCTATACCGTGGGAGGTGCAAATCTGCTACGGAACCCTAAAGATACAAGACTAACAAGCAGAAATTAACAAGGCAAGCATACGCAGTAGTTAATAAGTAGGTATACAAAAATGGGAACAAAGCTTGTAGGAGGCAATAAGAAGCTAGTAGGAAACTAACCAACCAATCTAGCAAGCCTAGAGATAATATAGGATGTAAAGAGGTAGCCGAAAAATCATGCTAATCGGGCTATAAATAAAGGATGTAAAGGGGTAGTCAAAAACTCGTACTAATCAGCTTGAAAATAAAGGATGAAGGGGTAATCGAGAAACTCATACTAACCAGCCTATAAATAAATAGGATTTAAGGTGTCACTTAAAAGAATCAACAAAACTAACGTGCCTATAAAAATCTAGGATGTAAGGTGCTGGTTGGGGAAAGGAATAAACTGAACTAATAGGCCTATAAATAACCTAGGATGTAAAGGAGTAGCCAAAAATTTGGGCCAACCTGCTTGTGCGTAATGATTGTCGACATGTAACACTCAAAATCCCAAAGGTAGCTAGTTAAAAGCCGAGAGGAAAGGTAGTAATGATCAAGAGTGAACATCGTGAAAGCCAAGAGAAGTAAAAGATACTCAAGTAGTGATGTTATAAGGGAATGTTCTTTAACCCTAATGCATGTCACAATGTTAACATGTTTGAAAAGAGATGGACAAAAGAATATAAAGAAGATGGGGAACTGTTCAAAATCTAGCCTATCTAACAAGGGGGCATAATAATGTAAAGGGAGGAAAAATGAGCGCCACCAAGGCAAAAACAAGTTCTTTACCAGAATCAAGACACGTTAATCAGATTGTCAAGACTATGAGTTTTCAACATCCAGGAGTGAAGGAACTTGAATATGTAAATATCGATGAAGGAAAACTAGTAAAGTATAAGATATATCCCATGTTAATAATGAGGTGTTATGAAAATAAATGATGTATCTTACCTTCCCACGACATTTTCTCCATTCCTCAAGACCTCACTTAAGGAGTTATAGGCCTAACTACATGGATTAGGTACCGGAGTGAAAAGACAAGGGCATTAAATTATAGATATGTAACCTCCTACCACAATCAAAAAAACCTACCGCACCCCAAAGGACCTCAAGCTCCAATGAGGCCAACTATGGAGTTTGAGCTTTCAACTAGGATAGGGGTGTGCCAAGGTGATAATTATGGTTAACTTTTTTATTGTAATACTTGCCTTTTGCTTGACTTTACTTTGATAGAATGGCTTTTAACTTTTCTTTTGACTATTTTGTTCTTCCGTGCAGATTCAGATTGTTGATCAAATGGGTATGAAAGATGACTAACACAAGAGAGCTTACACCTAACCGCTATATAAGAGAACCTACAAACAATGACACAAAAATATTCTCAAAATTGCACCTTAGAAAAGAGTCGTATCTCAAAAACAACCTCAACCGGCTTGAAGGAAGTGTGATATAAAATAGAGATAGTGGGCTATGATCAAGGGTTGCCCAAGAATGATGTATAAAGGAGCGATTTGATAACGGACATATTTGATGCTTTCATCACAATAATGGATAAAATGTGGATGAGAAACAAGTAGATAGACTACAAGAGTTGAGATATAAGAAGCATAATTGACTTGAGGAGACAAAATGATACTTTCAACCACTGTTATTCTTGTCTAAGAGGACACCTAGCTAAGGTAGGGAGCCTAAGATAACAAGTAGGTGATAGTAGTGGATGGGTGTTTGTGAGGAGAGACCGAAGGTCTAACCATGCAAATTCACAAACTAATAGCCTAAGATATGATAATCTGGATCATAAAGTAGATAGTAGTATCCAAAAGGTAAAAATGCAAGGTAGCGTCAAAAAACCAAGAATTAGGTAAAAGTAGAATACAAATCTATGAAACAAGGCTAGGATGTGAAAGTCAGAAAGGTATCGATTGAACTAACAATCCTATAGAGGGTGGTGAACTGCTAGCTAGGAAATGGCTCAACCAAACTAACACGCCTTGTAGGCAACATAAGATAGGATGTAAGGTGTTACCTACATAAGGAATCAACCAAACTAACAAGCATATAAATATAGGATGTGAAGAGGTGACCGAAGAAATTCTTACAAACCAACCTATAAGGATAATATAGGATGTAAGGTGTTATCTAGGATACTAGTGCTCAACCAAACTAGAAAGCATATAAATATAGGATGGAATTGAAAAGCATGAAGATAAAGCATGGGAGTATAGGATATATAAGAGAGACCATAAAAAGAAACATAAGATATTAGTATAATGTTAGTACATAAAATCATAATCAAAAACATGATAAATGAAAAATTATGTAAATATATTTAAGTGCAACAAGAGAAGTAAAGAAAGCTATATACAGGAAGGGAAGGATGAAATGGAAGGTTGGGCATAGTATTTCTTCAAGAACTCGAGCATTTGTCGATTTCTTGAAGATATAGCCTTCAATGGTTTGTAATTTGATAAGTGCTCGATCCTGAGACATCCTTAACTAGGTATGGACCCCACCATGTTTGGGCATATTTTCCCTCTTTATTGTGGGTGTAATCGAACCTTGGGACTAGTTATCCGCTTTCAAAATTCCAATGTTTAAATAGTTTTTGTGTTGTTTGGCAATGTAGGTTTTATATTGACGATTATGTTGGAGAGCAACAACATGTCTTTCATCCAACAAATTGAGAGAGTGAAGACAGGCTTCGCAAAGTTTCTTATCAAGGATGATCCCATAAAGAGAAATGCAAGGGATGGCAACTCAACTTCTAGTGGCAGGATGTCCTCAGAGTTGTAAACTAGAGAGAGGGGAGCTATCCCAGTAGCACTGCTAATACTAGTGTGGTACGCGCAAAGTGCGGGATACAATTTGAGGTGTCAAATAGGTATGGGACTACCAAATGGTCTTATGAAGGATTTTATTGAGAATCTTATTGGGAGATTCTACTTGTACCTTACGTTGGGGGTGATACGAGAGAGGAGTACTTGTGCTCAATTTTGAATTCAACGTAAAGTTGCTTCATTTCTTTGCACTTGAAATTCCCACCATTGTCAAAAATGATGATTTGGGGAATTCCAAAGCGACAAATGATTTGATTACATACAAACTTTGTTGTTACTCCAGTCACATTAGTGAGAGGCATGGCCTCATCCCACTTTGTGAAGAACTTGGTAATAGTGATGATAAAGTTGTGGTCATCCTGTGAACGGGGTAATTTTTCAATGCAATCTAGTCCCCGCATGGTGAACAGCGAAAGAGCTTCAAAGGTGTAATGTCCCATTTTTCAAAATAATATAAATTGAAGGCTTCTTGTTCATCTTCCTTTCCGTGGGCAAGGAGAAGTTGAACAAGGGAAGAACTTGAGTTATATTTCAGTTTCTTTATTCATAATTATGTTTTTATTTTGTGTTTCGACTTTCAAGGCAGTCGGTTGGGTTTTAGTGCTCCCAACATGAAATTAAAAGATAAAGTGAGCTCCTTATGAGGTCGGCAAGGTTGGAGAGTTTCCAACATGGAAATAGAAGATAAAGCAAGCTTAAGAGGTCGGTCATTACCCCTTATGACTCTTGGCACCAACTAAAGGGTATAAGAGGAGTCCATTGGCTCATTTGCACATCATTTTTGGCATATATACTTATCAATTTGGACTCTAGGGCTGATTGCTCTATTTCCAACTCCACTAAGGGCGAAAATCCATAGTGTGGCATCCAAGGAGGATGGAAACCTTCCTTGTGGCATATTGGAGAACGAAAACTCTCCAAATTTGGTGGTGTGAAGGAAAATATTGAAGATCCTCTTGTTGGTTTCTATCTAGGGCATCAAGAAGAAGACCTATCAAGAGTTTTTGCATGGTTTGGAGCCCCTCTCCTAGGGAGCGACTAGGGTTGGAGTCAATTTAAGTGCCTTCTAGGGCACGAAACTCAATTATTATTTGATATTCAGATTTGGCATAATTTATAAGGCTGAAATATTTCATATTTGGCCATTGTTGGGGTTTGGAGACCTCCATTTTGATTATTTCTCTTAGTTGTACTTTTGTTGTTGATAAATTAATTGCCAGTTGTGTTTGAGATTGGTTTTCATGGTGAAAATTGTCCTAAAGTGTTTCTAAAAGGTTTATAAATATTGTGGATGAGTTTTAGGGTGATATTTGGGTGAAATCTTGTTGTTTACAAGCTGTTCCTAAAATCAGACTATTGTACCATACTGATCTAAAATTTCAGTTTGCTGGTCTAAAATCAGATTTAAATCAATTTGGGGTTTGTGCTATTTCCTTGTTTTTCAGTTTCAGCCCTACAAAGGGATATTACAAAGGGCTTGAAGCTCAATCGGGGAGCATGGATAAAATCATCATTGACATGGCAAGGTTTGCATCGTTTAGAAAAAAGCATGTGCATCTGCCTCAAGGGTAAGGCAATAGTACCGCATGCATAGGCATTTGCGGGCTGCAATGTGTCCGCTATAATGGCCTTCACAAATGCCCCGTGTACTTGCTTGAGGAGAGGAGAGACTTCGTCCTTGGTAACACAATAGAGCAAGGTACCCTTGAAGTTGCGATAATTGAAAATGTTGTTTTTAAGCACATACTTCAAGGATTTCTAGCGGATTTTAACTTTCTCTCGATAGTCAACATCCTAAGTATAAGTTCGGTGCTCATGGAATTGGATGACATTCTTGTACCACGGACTTTGCCTCTTTGTGGACGGCTTCGTTGTGACATATGAGAGTGATTGGAGGAGAAGGTAAAGTGAGCAAAATGTGGTGATGGTGAAGATGATCACACCTTGAATATAAAGGGAAGTGTGAAGGTGACTCACTCAACGGTGGAGTAAGATTCGCGTTGGGTTCACCAAAATGTAGACAAGCTAAAAATGGTCAATAGAATATCCTCTCTTCTCAATAATATCGATTAGGTTGAGAAGGGGACCATTCTAGGGCCATACACAAGAGGGTTGTAAAGGTGTTAGAACCGTGGATCTAAATGATGGTAGTTTACTCTCTAGTAAAGGCATATGTATCAACCATGGTCGATGTCATTGGCTATAGGGAACGATAATAGCTAATAATATTCCCTATTAATAGTTGGCATTTAAGTGCATTGATCATCACATAATTATTGGTCATTTGGTCTGCTTGTGCTTGTCAAGTTGCACTTAAAGATCTTAAAGGTTTAGAAGTTAGTCTTACTTATCTTTGGAAGTCTACTCTTAAAGCATAGGGCTTAAGACCATCAAAAATAGAAATTGAACTAATTGTAGTCTACCAAGCCTTTGGAGTCCCCAACAAGTGGTTTACCTAGGTCTTCTTTTAGTCTGTCTTATAGTCCCCACATCAACTCTCTCATTAAGTGTTGCTAACCCTAGGTGGAAGTTAATATGTCAATGGTGTCTAGATGAAGGCAAATAACCTCTCGTTTCCTTTATATTATTTCAAATGTGATTGATTGTTTGATTGGTCATGTATATAGGTTAGAATAGAGAAGCATATTCTTAATTTATTGCATTATTATTTATTGGTCCTTGCCTTACAATCCACCCTTTTGGACATTGCAGCCTATCAATCTCTACAATCCATGTTTACAACCCTAGTTTAAATATTTTCATGTTATTTACAATCTCTACAATCTATTTACAATCAAGATACTAGTAAAACACCACCCCTTATCCCAAACTTTGATTTTGGAGCTCTACACCTTTGATAGACAATTGGCTACCATCTTCTAGATCCACAACTCTAGCACCTTACAACCCTCTTGTGTGTGGCCCTAGAATGGTCCCCTTCTTATCCTAATCTATATTATTGAGAAGAGAAAGAGGATAATCTATAGACAATTCCTAGCTTGCATACATTCTCGGTGAGCCCGATGTAAATCTTACTCCACCATTGAGTGAGTCGTCTTCATATTTCCTTTTATATTCATGTAATCGTCTTCACCATCACTACATTCTAGTCAACCTTGTCAAGAATGGAAGCCAGACGGTATTCACCAAGGTCAACACCATCAACTCTAGTTAACAGCAGATCATGGGGTCACGAAGGCTCAAGAGATGGAGGATGACTCGGAGCTGATAAAAAGTGATCTGCTAGAGGTATAAGGATGTTGTAAGTGAATATGCAAGTGATCATATGAGGATAGTAAGGTGACAAGATATGGTGGCTGTAAAAGGATGACTGGGAGATGTAAAGGGTACGGTACCTAAGGTATCATACACTGCCCGTCAAACCTCTCTCACAAGTACCACCATGGACCAGCTCACCCCTCCTTGTAATACCCTGTAGGATATCACTCAAGGCATGTTAATGCACCAATGGTGCCTACAAAGAGAAAAAGTCCTTAAGAATAAAAATAAGGTGTATAAAATTCCTATAAGAGCCAAAGCCAATATCCTTTAGCAAATGATAGCCTAAAAACAGTCAAGGGGCAGCCACATGTCTGTGTATTTCCCAGAATCATAGAGACATTTGTGTTAAAGTTCTTTATATTTATTGATTGGATCAATTTGTAGTTTATTATGATTTTATTTGGTTTATTACTATTTTCTTTTGTCATTCATGAATTATGAGAGTTTACAGTGGTGCAGAATTAAAAGTCTGTGCAAGTGCAATAACAAAGAAAATGGTTGAGAAATTCAACGAGAAAATTTCAGCAAATACCTCTCAGTAAAATGGTGTATCTTCCTCATACAATACAGGATTGAGGCCTTTTTAGGTTGGAAAGATTAAATCGAGCTCTATAACTTTTCTGTTTACAAAGTCTTCAAATTCAGCTCATAAGGTTGCAGAAATTGCTGTGCAAGGCGTGTGAATAATTTTTGTAAAAAAACATAAGCATAGAGAAGCAAATAGTGCAGCTAAGCAATTGTATCGAAGATATTTCACTTGATGTATTATTATTGAAAGAAAGAGCCCCTGATGGTTATGAGTAGAAGCTATTTGTTGGTCAGAAGAAGTGAGACATTTACATATTTGCCTCTGTGCAAGAGGAGTGCAGCCTCTACAAATTTTATCCAATATCTAAGCACAACATTCAAAGAAGAGAAGGAGAAGCATTTGGAGCAAAAGAAAATCTATAGTGCAGGAAATGCTCAGCATCTAAAGAGGAGAAGCATGGTGCAAAGCTTCAAGAAAAATGGCACGGACATTATGAAAGATGAATGCTTTCATATAATTTTAACATTAAATTTTGTTTTATTAGATTTTAGGTTAAATTACTTTTTTTAAGTTATTAAAAAGTTTTGTTTATTAGGAAACCTTAGGAAATTTATATATTTCCCTAAGTTTTCCTGGAGAAACTGTATTAATTCCGTAACTAGTAAACCGAGAGTCAGTTTCAGGTGAAAATTTGCCACAGTGCAAAATTGTATTTTATTCACACTAGAAAAAGGAGCTCAGCATCTAAAGAGGAGAAGCATGGTGCAAAGCTTCAAGAAAAATGGCACGACAATTATGAAAGATGAATGCTTTCATATAATTTTGTCATAAAGTTCTGTTTTATTAGATTCTAGGAAATTTTGTTTTTTTAAGTTATTATAAAGTTTTGTTTATTAAAGAATTATATTAAAAACTTTAAGAAATTTATATATTTCCTAAGTTTTGCCTGGAGAAACTGTATGAATTCCATAACTAGTAAACCGGGAGTCGGTTTCAGGTGAAAATTTGCCAGTGTGCAAAATCGTATTTTATTCATAATGGCAAAAGGATTTCTCAATGCCATTTATGGTTTGTGAGAAACCATTATTTTTCATAAAAGAATGAGCCAAAGAAAGAGTAATCTGTACATGGGTGCATTGTCAGTTGTACCCAACATCCATACGAGCATTTTTGCTTGAAGTGGGGAGATTGATGGAAAAAATAAACACAAACCCAAAATCTTTGAGATACAAGATCCATCTTATTGAAGGAGCAATATTCCGCAGGAGGTCAGAGGAAATGAAGGAAGGAGGCCCAATGTGATCTCAAGTGCGTCATTAACTCTGAGATTAATGTTTGTTGTAGTGGCAAAACAAAGTGAACCCAAACGACAAAAATGCTAATGAGTTCTTAGTCATCAATGACAATGATGATGTACTCCAACTATAGACAATCCACAAAACTTGCACCAAATTGACTAAAGCCAAAAACGATGTCCACTGACCACCGTTTACATTGTTCACGATCAGGTGCCAATGATCATATACAAAGGCTGCAAATACAACTTCAGTGAGAAGCTCATAACTCACTGAAGAGTGAGGACCCAGTCCTCGTCTTTCTTGATTTGTACATGCTCAATGATGCCCAGCCAATCAAAGGCAGATTTGAGGAGGGAAATGCAGGCCCGTGCGACCAGTGAAGAATAATTTGTTGTAAAGGTTAGTAAGGCACAGACCAATTGATCTCGTTGTGAACAATTGTGTCATTGATCACCATTCCAGAGAGTGTGTGTTTCTGATCAGAGTTGTAGTGAGGCCATTCCCAATACCCCTGTTGGATTGGTTGATGTGTTCCCATCCGTCAGAATATGTGTTGGTATCTGCTTGTTGGATTGGTTGATGTGTTTGCATCCATTAATGTGTGTGTTTTTCAATCTGGGTGTAGTGTTCTTATCACTATGTCCGTACTAAAGGGGGAATGTCGGAGAAATCCTAATGTAGTTAAGTAGTAAGTACTACATAGGTAAATCAGCCTAAGTTTTTATGTTAGTTAATCATAATTCACTTTAGAATAACATCAGTTAAATATTTATTTAGAGTGAAGTTGTTTGTGAATGAATTGTTAAAACAACTTACTTAGAATAGAAAAGAAAGAATAGGAGAGAAAATAGAAAGTGATGAGTCTTGATTCCTATAATGTAGGGTCAAACATATGTATAAATATCTCCTACATGATGAATAAAACTGCAAAACAACTTACTTAGAATGGGATAGAATGGGAGAGAATACAAAGTGATGAGTCTTGATTCCTATTATGTAGGGTCAGACAAATGTATAAATATCTCCCAGGCAGTTGTGTTTATTAAATAAAATGATTTTTTGATAACAAGTGAATAGGGAAAAAACTCTAGCTATATGAGAGAGAACGGGGGATGGAGATCATAATATCTGTAATTATTATGAAGACGTTACTTCGTACAGTAGGGCCTTTTACAGCATAATGTTTAATACCTGAAAGCACCTATGTCCACCACTTAACATTACAAAATATGGGCTTATTAAAAAGCAAGCAAATAGTTATGTCTCGGTATACAATAATCTACAAAACCTGAGTTGTATTGTCACCCTTATTATCAAGAAGGCTGGCAGATAAAACAGAGTATGTATCACACCGTTGTTTCCGTGAAAGACAGTGATCAAGATAGCAAAATGTTTGTCAAACCTTGACCATTATAAAAATCTATAAGTGGGACAGCAAAGCAGATACAGAAAATCACATTTTCAAGAGAATGGATGGCAAGACGATGGACAAAGATGGAGTCAAAGAACCAATTATAAGACGAGACACTATCAACAATGAAGATCAATGGCAAAGTAGCTAAGATATGAAGATACTTCAACTCGAAGAAGTTGTGACTATGTATTGGCACTCATGAAAACCATACATGGATGGATGGAAAATAAAGCATGGCAACTATTGAATACAACTTAAAGAACATTCTACTATTTTCTGTTTTCTAGTTACTTGCTGCATTTACAGAATAAATGTTGTCAATGACTCAGCCTATCATGGCTAGCTACAGACCACATTATTCTCCTTTGGGATAAAAAAATTTATAGACATATGCCGGGGCATTTTATTATTTGTAATGCCCACACATGCATGACGAAAACACAAGACAAAATAAACCAAGATAAAAAAATTCATCACTTTTATACGACACCACTTGGACTCACTTAGAATAACTCAACATCACATGAGATACTTATACAAACATGGACCCACATATACAACAAGATGAGAAAGTGATTGGCACCAAAAAGAGACGACTCACACTACCAAGCCAACTTACATGGCTTGCAAAGGGGGAGAGATCTTCATTGCAACTACCACTTATCTCTCCATTAAGGAATCTTGGCTAGCCTTTGTTTCCTCCAAGATAAAACACCCCACATCAACTTCGACAGGCCCCTTATCCCTCCATTCTAACACGCACTTATCTCTCCACCAAGACTAGCCAAGAATTCCTTTGGTTCCTCCAAAACAAAACACACAATACTCCTTATTCCTCCCTTCACTAGCTACACCTTATTCCTCCAATAATCAATGATGCAATCTCACCCCAACAAGAAGAACATATAAACAACATGATAACACAAGATGCACATCAATGCCACACTTTCTCAAATGAACGAATACAAAACAATGACCCAACCACAATATGAACTCAAGGATAGGCACGTTCCACAACACAACATTTTCATGATTACATCTTTATTAAAATCAAATTTCATTGTTTACCCTTAAGGGTTTGAAGAGTATTTAACATGTGAACATATATTCCCAATATCAAAAAACTACATTTTCTTTATTTCATTTCAGATTTAACTTATAATAAGTACACTTAATTTGGTTCTTTTCTCCATTACAATAATTTCCATAACTCAATTATTAGATTGAAACATTTTAAAACACATGTGAGACTCCTAGTTCTCGGTCTCAAACTAGAGTTTTTGTTTCCCCTAAAATCATATTTACTTGAAATTTTATTTCACTTCCATTACAAAAAGGAGGAAATTCACAAGAAGTTAAGAAGGGGGAATATTAAGTCTAAGGGTGGATAGATTTCCCTTTTTTGTAGTTGCTTTATGATTCAATAATTGGTTAGAGTCAATTTAACATTTACGCATCATGAGTTTCGTCTTCCATATAAGAATTCATGTTCTCCCAAAGCTTGAACTTGCATGGTGCAGTTAATATTCATTTCCAACCTCATAAGATGGCTAAAATAAGTTATAAGAAAACTCCAAGTTTTACTTTCTTTCTAAACCGACACCTCATGAATACAATTTAAAATCTAAGGGCTAATAACAATTTCATCCACATTTGAACGCTTAATGTCGCATTATAGAACACAATTTTGACAATTGGAATTAAATGCTATGTTCCACCAAGTTTCCGGGATGGAGACACAGGGATGGGGGACACGTTTTCGGGAAGGATTTTTTTAGGCCATTTTTAAGGGGATGACAAGGGACGGCTATTAAAAATAGGGATTTTTTTAAAATCTAGGAACTTTCAAATATTCATATGATAACATTCATAAAGCATTCATCATATATGTTAAAGAACCTTATTACATAACATTAGAGCTAAATCGAGATTTAACATACTATTCAATGAGGATATATATAATAATTACACGTTGTTTATTAAGGAGAGTTTTCAAGATAAGTACTTTACATAATTACATGCACAAAACACACAGTGGTCTGCAAAATCTGCCCTAAACTTGTCAAACAAGAACATGATTGTTTCATTTGACGTTTTCCACAAATAACATACAAACTCCAAAACACGCACATACGAATGCATCTCAGCTACATATCCATACAAGAAAGGTTATCATTTCATTACATAACAATAAAAGTTTCTCTTGTCTAACACAACAATGTCATTCTATAATTTACATCCAGTAGTGTTACCATTCACAATATATAATGTATTCATCACAATAGTACATGCTATCACAACATAGTAAACATGCTACCACTTCCTCCCGCCTGTGGTACCTATAACCACAACATGGTCATGCACAAAAGCTAGCATGGCATCTTCCTACTGATCAGCACAATTCACAATTTCATAGTTTTCCATTCATAATAATCACAACACTTAGTATGCAACAAGAGGGAGTAAGAAATACATATTTAATTTCGTTTCATTTTCAAAAATAGAGAGATGAGTGAGAAAAAACACCATTTTCCCACAATCAATTTTCTCAAAACAAGCAACCAAATGGAGATCCATATAGTCATATGTTAGTGTCTACAAGTTCTCTCGACAATTATTTGACTTGATAAGGGTCCCACGACAGTTTTTCTCATTTTGCTACAAGTTTACGAAAAACATCCAAAATTAGCCCAAAGGCTATGAAACTGCATTCAAAACCGATTTTCGAGGGTCAAATGCACCATGTGATCAATCATATACCCTCACTTGTATATAATGAAACCCTTAGAGTTGATTTTAACTCAAATTTGGCGAACCGGTTTGTCAGAGAATACCTTTCCGTAGTCGTCAATCGTAATTGCACCAGATTGACCTTGTCGCCCAATGACCGAGGCCTACAAAACCCACTTGTAAAACTAGCTTGCAAAGTGATTTTCTCATAACTAAGGATTGATAGTGATTGTCACAGATAAATACTAGAGGTATGCGGAGGCCAAAATCCATTTTTCCACCTAGGGCCTAAACTATAAGCCAAAACCAAACAGGGCTTTTAATTTTCAACAGCCATCCAAAGTTGCAAAAGGTGAACAAGGCACCTAGAGGGGTGACGAAAAATACACAAACGAACATTCGAAGTCATTCTAAGGTTCAATATAACACTCCACATGACAAGGAACACAATCAAAACTTGACTTTCCCATTTTGGGGTTTGGAGAGGTGTTTTGCGTGTCACAAAATCATGTTTTATTAACTTTTGCAAGGTAACAAATGGTAGCTTTAAACTAGAAATCAAATTCGTCTCGTCGTTCTAGTGGTTAATGTTATCCAAGATTGCTTCTTTATCAAAGCTATCTAAACATCTAAGGAGGTAATTCGGGAATTGGGTTTACACTCAAAAATATTCCTTCAAGTTGCGTAGAAAAGAGGAAATTTTAAATTGGTCGGTGCTACATCTCATTTAAATTCACTGAAAGCATATCCATCATTGGTTTTATTTTCAATAACCTTGAGAAAGAAAAACTAGAAACACTAAAGTCATGCAAGATGGAGGAAGATAACCATGCCTATGGGGTAGACGTGGCTTCAAGCAAATCTGCACGCTTGAATCGCATTTGCTTCAAAACTCTAATATTTTTTAGAGACTCCATTTGTGCAGGCAAAGACATCGCTTTCAACGAACCCGCATTTTGTTACACTAAAATCATGTAAGATGGAGGAAGATAACCATACCTATGGGGTAGATGTGGCTTCAAGCGATCTGCGACACTTCAATCGCATTTGCTTCAAAACTCTAATATTTTTCGTGCGAGACTCCATTTGTGCAAACCCAAAGACATCGCTTTCAGCGAACCCACATTTTGTTGATGCCTTTCATCAAACAATTCTCTTGTCATATTACAAGTAGCTCATCAAGCTAGAAGGCCGAGCCTTAAACCACCTTCTTGAGTTAAAGACCGAGCTAAGGAGTGAGCTAAGGACCAAGCTCCATTTTTATTCCAACTCATATACAATTGAGTTGCATGGGTGAAGTGAGCCACCACATATTCTAAGCTAAGTGCAGCGGTCCAAGTGCATACACTAATAGACTCACCATGGCCAAGTCAATAATCCACCAACTCTGTAACATTCCCATTTTAAAACTTTAGAAACAAAGGAAAAAAAAATTAACATGATGTTCTCTTGCTCTAAATAAATCATCATTTAGAACACATATTCCATGCCAATCAATCTCATAACAGATAACAATATGCAGTTGTAATGACTCGGTATGATACCGATCTCTCAATCCATGACTTGGTCATCAACCGATCTCTCTCCCGTTAACTTGAAGTATAGAATACTTTATGTATATTGCGTATACTTGGTTCTCCTACCCTATTCAGGTACCGAGTGATCTGTTTAAAGAACCTATCTGAATATTTGTTACCAATATTCATCTGACATCACGTTGTTTTAAACTAGGTGACGTAGGACAACGCAACCAACAACTTGCAATACTTTGGCCAAAGATTTTCAACATATTGTTCATGTTACTATTCCTAGACGACATACTTGTCATTCCGGAATACGTCCTTCACCTCACTCTTCTGTTATCTAGAATGGTCTTTACTAACTACCGTCAGTCCACTTGCCCAAGGTTTAACCCTAGCCCTAGTTAGAAACATAATTTATTATAGAAAGACGCTCACAATGTCTTAGGGTATATGGGCATACTCGGTTGACCTAAGTCAACCGGATGTGCCAAGGTACCCTGAGCCATTGAAAGCTACTACCTATCTTAAACATGCCACTAACTTGACCTAGAGAGAAACTAAGTTCAAGTCCTTAATTGTGTGTAGATCTAGATGATCAATGCAGAAGGGTGTTGCCACATGTCAACTGCAACGTTGTATCCTCAAGAAGATCCTTGTCTTCTCGAAGGTATAGTCCTGCAGTTGGCGTGTGCCAACATCCTACAGAAACTGCCTCATCAAGATGTACATACCCCAAGGAGGTTATTAATACATTATTAATTTGGATTATTACACCGATTACAGCAACCCTGCTAAACCCTAATCCAACACTCCATAAGTTCTTTTCTAAATTTGATTCATTTAGTCATTAAAGAACTTCCTTAACTTATGATTGCTTTTTAGGTTCGTTTTACTAGGCTTAACAAACAGATATCCAAAGGGCAGGACAACAACATCATAAGTCCCATTAAATGTAACTTATCCATTCAAAGAAGGTGTAACGAACCAATTAGGTTCAACTAGTAGTAGACTTTATAGGAAATGAAGTCTAACGATTAACGATCATATCACCATTCTTTAGATTACATTTCTTTAAGCGAGGAAGAATCTTCCTCTACATGATTAAGTGTTAGGGTGTCGTACCCTTCTTATCTTTCACAATTTTTATAGTTTTACTGCATATTCATTACACATTCCATTACTATGTTAGAATTGTTTAGATAGAATTCGTTATCTTATGCAACTTAACAAGCTGCATCTAAATAAGGGTAATTCAATTATTTCCCTTTATCCAACTGATCAAGTTTATCCGAATTAAGCATATAACAGATATGAAAAATATCATCAAGATAGGTTTTCCATCTTCTTCATAAATACAAGATAATTTACACAACCAATACAAGTAAATCTCAACTTTCATTTCATCATTCTAAAACTATACATTACAAGACTATGCATTCCAGGCATACTGTACAACAAACAACCTCTATCCCAAAAGAATACAACTTTTCTTTTTCAATACAACTCAAGAATGAATCGAAACTCTTTACATAAGATACATAATTAAATAAGCCAATGCATCATGAAAGTTCCTGTCTTCTTTTATCACTTACGATGTCCATCTGCAAAATTGCTAGCACGGGTCAGTTCAATGAACTGAGCATGATAAGCACTAAGCATTAAAGTAAAGTGCATTCCACTAATTGTTTCATTAAACAACTCGCTTTAATGAAACAATTAATATACAACATACAATAATCATAAGTAATAACATCTAGAAAGAAGTACAATTAAGAAAATCTGAATTTACTTTTAAGAAAAGAGCATATTATAATCTGCAACATCAGAATTATATCACAAGACTTAATTGATCTTATCAATTACTTTTAAACAGTCAACAAGTCTTGTCCTTCCATTATTTCATAAATTCATAAGAATAGAAAAACACATTTAACTTTTCCAAGCAGCAAAGGAGTTAGTTACAACATATCTCATATTAGTATGCTTCATCTTTCCATATAGACAAAGAAGAGAATCAATACATATCTATTTCTCAAACACAATTTCTCTGAAGGAAAGAATCAGGTTTAGAACACACATCACTGCCTCAGTCCAAAGATGACAAAATAAGGAGTCCATAAATAAAGAGGCTACAACAAAACAAGAATCCCAATTCAATTCCAAGCAGATTAAAAACAGTCTAAAAGAAAGCCTTACTAACTTCTATCTAGCTAGTAGATATAATGCAAAGGTCTGAAACTCAGACTGCCCACAAATCCAAGCTATACTTTGGCAATTAAATCTCTTAACCAATCCACTAGAAAATTTCCATCTTAGAAGAGAATCAAATAATGAGAAGTTCAATCAATGAACTTAAACAGTCAACATAAAAGGATCTCAAACCAAAATGGACCCAATCCATATTTCATTTCATTTATACTATGAAATGAAATCCTTTATTAAGTACAAACTTAGAAATTCTTTAGCTAGTTCCCAAAAGAGAACTCAAACAGAATGCACAATCAAAGGATGCACATTACCAACATCCATTACAAAACTTACAACTACTTACCTATTTTCATTCACCAAGCTCAAATCCAATTTCAATCTCAAAACGAAATTCACAGTATCGTTTCTAAACAACATATTGTCCCCCAAGAGATCCTATTCACTTCTCTTGTTAAAAACCCAGAGATCCATTCAAAGATCCCAACAAGGAATAGAAATATGCAACAATGCAAGATAGACAAGGGTCGATGAAACTCACGGTCCCAGGGACTGAATTTCCCAAGCATTCAGGACAGGGATACTGTATTCCCTTCAAACGACACACATTGAAAATAGGTTTAAATTCAACGTTCAATAAAAACCCCACGCATCAGATGAAATATCTGGAGAGAGTAAGGAACTAAACAAACAGTTCAAGACAAGTACTATCCCCATCTTCCTCCACTCGACTGAATAGAATCACCACAAGCCTCACGAGTTTCATTTAAAAGCTTAAGACAGGTATGGATTTGCTCAACATCAAGACAAAAAGGAAATAAATAATACATTCATAAACCTCTACAATCGATACGATTGTCCCAAAATAGATCACAATTCCAGTCCATTAATTCCTAAGAATTTAACAGCCAAGCTTCCCACACGACGGGATTCACTCAGGGCAGAGAGGGAGAGGTTTTTCTTCGATTTCTCTCACTTTGTCGAGTTCAAGGGAGGCTATACAGTCCAAAGGACATAAGCAATAAAACCATTCGCACCCAAGGAGCGACACGAAGGAGATTACAAGGAGGTTATCAATTCGGCGTCAAACCGAAGTAAACTCTCAAGCTACCATCTAAAGCAGTCCATAAAGGAGATTAAGCTTCCAAAACCAGATAAACCAACAAAACCTAGCTCACAAAACAGGTAGAGAATTAAATTCACAATAACGGAATACTTGTTCAGAGACGAATACGAGCTTCAAACATAAGTTCCATTTTCCCAAGATTCTATTACCGTTCTGTAAACACAAACAAATCCAATGCGAATCTAGAGTTAATAATTCCATAAAAAGAATAAAACCTTAGCTCAGAGTAATTGTATACAGAGCAAACTCACAACTCGACTACAAGTTCATCATAAGAACCAAATGTAAGTACAGTGTCGAATACGAAGGTTCAACCTAAAGTTCAGATCTTACTAAGCTCCATTCAGTCCAAAACGAACACAAGGCCCCAACAAAAGCTCATAACAAAGCACGAAGCTTCACACAAGTTTAGAACATCCATGGAGCTCTATTACAACTCCCCGAAACACAAAACTTAAACAGAGATACAAACCAAACAAACAACAATGCCAGTTCAGAACGGCCAAGGAACTCTACTTCAAACTCAACGAACTAATGCTCTCAATGATAGTTCAAAATGAAACATATGGCAACGTGTGCCCATTCAGACAACACCAAACTTGAATACAAGCTACAGAGCTATCTAAAACAAGTTCGTTTGAATACCACCAAGAACTAGTACAGATAAAGTTCCCAAGAACTACCATTAACAACCAAGGATTCGTATTCCAAAACCCACATAAATTTCAAGAAAACAAGCAAGTAAATAACCAAATACATCATGCAAAAATATATCTCCAGTGAGCAGAGTTATTTTAATGAATCATTTAGAAGAAAGCAAGAAATCTTAATGGGTAGAGCCTATCATGCCTGATAGTGCCTCTGTCGATTCGAAGAAGACTTCCAGCCGAGTTTCCAACACCCCTTCTTCTCCAAGCAAGATCAAACAACAATAATATTTTTCCACAATGCCTCTTATACATTCCTTGAACCAAAAATAGATCAGAGAATTCAAAAATAGCCACTAAGTGCAGATCAAACTGCTGGTTCAAAAACCAAATAGCTCCATGCAGAGCAAAAATCGTGAAGCATGCAAAGCAAAACAACCCCCAACAAATCCGCCAGCATGCCTTCCAAGACAACTTGCTCGCCAAAACCGAGGCAAATTAATGCCATTAATTTGCATATTCCCGCCTATCTCTCCTTGCCACCGCCATCCAAAGTTGGCGAGACTAAATTTAACTTCCACATGCATTTCCAAACTTAGTGATGCTTCCACGTAGGTTCCTCTAAACTTTAACTAGCCCCTGCCAATCTGGCAGTACTTCCATGCCTTAATACCAAATCTAATCAAAATCAAATCTCATTAAAAGCTTAGGAACCGCCGCTTAGCTCCCAGCCAATCAACCCATAGGTTCCCTTTCATATCCCATTAGGATAGATACTATTTGCTTAGGTTAGATCTTAGGTTAATAAAATATAACCTTAGGATATAACCTTCAAACAATAGATTGTCACCTTAGGTTAGGTCTTAGTTTAACCAAATACAATAGGTAATAGGTTAGAAATAACTTAGCATCCCTTAGGTTACTTCCCTTCATGCTAACTTAGTATTACAACTTAGGTTAGGATGTCATCCCACGTAGAGTGGCGTAGAAAGAGTTAGGTAAATTACCTGAGTCTTGAATCCATTAGGATAGACCTTAATAGATATAGGACAAGTTTATATTCTCACTTTCTCCATAATCCCAAAGCAGGTTTCTATTTCCCTTAACGTCATTAAGCACCCTGCAAGGGTCAATCAAGAAGAGCCGAGCATAACACAAAACAGAATGCAAGCACGGTCTTTCAAGATAATAAAGAATTTGCAACAACCACAAGTTCAGTCATTAAGTCTCTTAATCAATGAATGTCAGTTTTTCACTCAGTTTAGATAAGAAGATTTAAAACATACCTTGGATCAATGGAATTGATCCAAGGATGAGTCCAATTGCAAGGGATAAGTTTGCAACTCATAAAACCAGATTACAACTTACTCTTAAGAAGTGAAATAGATTATTGCAAGCAACAACATATCAGCCCTACAATCAAAGAGCAGAGATGATTTATCCATAACAAGCATGATTTTCAACCAACAAGGAAACATACATTTGTCCTGAAAATCACATGTCAACGCTTGCAATGCAAAAGAGGAATATAACAGTTTGACAAGGTGTTACAAACTCGCCCACCGACCAAACACTCCATGGATCGACCATCCAACAAAGTCCACATGGAGTGGCAAACAAAGCATGGTAAACAATCGAATGACCCACGTTTCTTTCAAGCATCTAGGTATGAGTACCACCCTCTCCAAAGTTCCCATTCTAAGCAAAGGCAAGGAGGATGCCGGCAAATTTGTGGCATTTGGCTTTACACCAGTCAAAGCATTTACTGGAAGTTCCCAATGTCTTTTCAACAATCCATTGTGTGCATATCTTGCGACCATGGCATTCTATGGAGCCACATTTCTTCAAGGCATTTTGTCAAACAATCCGCATGCCCGGTCTAGGCTCCCCACAATTTCAACGCTCCAACAAGAAATAATGAAACAATGCCAATGACATTCACTGCCAATCTCAATCTTGACAAAAGCATGCCAAGCGCATGTTTTCACATTTGCTTACATGTATGCCTAGCGCTCATAGCCTATAGCTTCTACGAAATGTCCTCTTTCCTTTACACTTTGATGAGTGCATACACCCTATTCCAAAGCTCCTACTTGGCATAGGCTAGTAATATGCTAAAAATGAATTGATTGGGTTGGAGGCCTGCTTGTTGCATATATTGAAGTTGCCTCGTGAGGATGCCCATGCCTCGCCGCACCCTATAACATCTAACAAAGGACTTGTCCCTTCCTCCTCACGTCAAGCCCGTGCGCACCGCCATACCTCGTCACTCCACGCCTGCCTACACCACCCACTCTCCACCAAATGCAAATAACTCCCCCATTTTAAATGTAATTATTATTATATTATTTTATTTCACGTAGATAAGAATATATTATTTAGTTTATTTTTAATTTGAATCTTGTTTCAATTTAACTCATTATTTTATTTTTATTAACATTAATATTTAAGCATGTAATTTAGATATATGTGTGTGTATACGTATATAAGTATATCCTTTACTCGTTATAAGTTATTTTGATGGATTATCATCATCAAACCTTCCACCAACCACCTTCAATTTCTCCATTGCCACCAGCAGACCTGCCACATAATTTTATTAATTTTATTCATCATTTTATTATTATATATATTAGTTATTGGTTATAATTTAAAATCTTAAATTTGTAGTTTATCTCATGTATGATTTACTACAAGAGTTAGATATGTCCCTTTAGTGCATTTGGGGTCACTTTGACCCTAAAAACCACGCCGATTCATTAAAATTCCAATACATGTATTACCTTGTATTATTATTTCACGTTCACGATTTGAAATCAATCATGGATCAATTGAATTGTAAAAAAATTATCCTCTCCAAACTAAGGTTCACAACAAGTCTCGTGAAGGATTGAGTGGCTAACTCCCGCAAAAATGCCTACAATCAAACATTACAAACAGGACAGCCTCTGGGCAACTTACCAAACCGATGTGACGGGGCAGGGAATTACATTATTCTTATAAGCTTCTTGCCAAAATTCAAAGATAACAACCTTCCATGCATCCCCATGTTCCGACTTTCTTCGGGGAGGTAATCTGAAATCATCTAGGGATGATATCAGCAGAGTTTATAGTTTATCATGGGAGCCACCTTGTGGCCAAAAATATAGTTATTATGATGAGGCCAACTTGAGGCCAAGATAATGACTGACAACATACTCAAGGTTATACCAGATAAACCCAATATGCAAGCTCTCATTTCACGGAACTGCAATAAGATATTAAGTGTTCTATTCTTCATTTTACTCTGTTATATCTTTTACAAATCACAAGATTATAGTGGATAAAGCATTCATAATAGTCTCATCTTTTTGGTACGGTAACCACAAAAAAGCCATAACTGACTGCATTGAATTATTTATTTATTTTGGAGCTGGCAAGGCTCATGGCCTAAATACTAGCCCTCGCTTATTAGGATGCTGGAGTTCAAACCTCTGCTGCAGAAAAAAATCCATAAGAGGTTATACAACAGTAACGGAAAATAGTCAATTCTGGTGACCCAAGAACTACAAGTAATTGTAGGAATAACTAGTAGTGCCCAGCCTTGCAAATGGTATAAACCATATAGTCTAACCCCTGCATAGCCAGCAAAAAAATTCTCTACCAGATTGGAATTCGGCATCAGAAAATAAATTACAGAAAATAAATTTAGTAGAAGACCCATGTAAGTGTGAGATTCTACCAACACCTTAACAACGATCCCCAACTTGAATTTAAGTTGGCAATTACTAATTTCGAATTGCCAAAGCTTATGGTTCCTTCTTAACCCTGTTGTCAAAAAGCTATAGCTAAATCCAAGCTGGATACCATCACAGTCGACTAACATGGACTTTTCATTACTCGTCCTATGAGGTTCTATCAACTATCCTATAAAACAAAGTAAGTGGAAGGTTTTATCTACGGTGATGAAAATGCAAACAGACAAAAGAATTCGTGGCCTCGTTAAGTTATGTCTACAATATAAATACAATAAGGTATGATTACAAGTATTTTCTTCTTTTCTGGAATGTCTTATATGGTATAAGTTGGAGCCAGGACTTAACCGTGGACCTCCAGGGTTAAGAAAGTATGAAATTTTCTCCTGTTTAAAATGTATGAACTTCAAATGTGCACTAGGGAAAATGAAGAGCAGAGATAATAGAAAAACCTTGTGGTGTCGAAGGCCGCATGAGTGGCCAATTTCAGCTCGTTGCCGCTAACGGCGGCGGCTCCACATCCGAGGGCTCGAAGATGTTGTAGAATCTTCAAATTATTATTGGCCTGAATGGCATAACAGATAACGGCATCAAGCCCTTTCACCGCATTCGTATAAGCTTCAAAGTTTGCGCTCAACTGGCGTTTACTGTACAGATAAAAAGGAGTCCTCTCCGCAGAATGAATTACATCTTCTACCTTTACTCCTTCGCAGTAGAGGTACCCGTCCTCTCGCTTCTCGAAGCAATGCTTAACACTAACGTTGTTGTTTTCTGCAACTAGTGCACCACGGCCAACAATAAAACCCTTGGAAACTCTCTTGTTTTTATGCTCAATACAAATTCTGAGGAGGGATTTTGGGTAAAACAATTGGTGATGGTCGGAAAGCATAAAAGCGGAATGTGAGTGTGACTGTACAGGTAAGGCAGCCATTGTATTCTTCAGTTTCCGGATTTGCAATACTTTGCAGATTTAACTGTCGCGCGGGAACACTATATATAAGTCTTATCCACCTGTCGGAGAATATTTAATGTTTATTTGTATTTCCAAATCCTGTACACTTGAGTTGGCGTAATGGCGAGGATTCCAGGTATAGGAAGGACACAATTTAAAAATCTGGGAGGGGTAGGGTATCTACACCTCTCCTATTACTCACCTATAGATCCAAAAATAGAAAAACAGGCCACTTGGCTTCATGGACTATAAACAATTATTATTATCAAATGTTCAAAATATATTAGATTTTACAAGGGGTTTAGGCGTTTTTAGTCATTTTACGTGTTAAAATATAGCCACTTTTGAAATATGACTCTTATAATTGACAAAGAAATGTATAATTTTAACTTCAAAATAACATGTATATTCAAATTTTAAATATATATATATATATACATCGCTTGACCCATATGATGTCGGCTGCTGCAGATCTATATACAAGTCACTCAAGATCGTGAACTTTAAAACAATTATTATTATTATTATTATTAAGTGTTTACAATACGCAGGATTTTGCAAGGCGCTTAGACGTTTTTAGTCATTTTAGATGTTAAAATATAGCCACTTTTGAAATATGACCATTATAGTTGACAAGTAAATAGATAATTTTAACGTCAAAAAGACATGTATATTCAAAATTTGACCATTATATGTCCGTGTGTGGGTAATTAAGAAAGTTAATAAATTAAATATTACATGTACATTATATATTTGTGAGATTCGTGACAAATATAACAATGCACACATCGCTCACATCAATAATGCACACAAGCTTAAGACAATTAAGTTGTCCACAATAATAGATATTATTTGGGAAGGAATAATCTACATATGTTATTTGGGTGGGAACAATCTACTATGTGGAATAGGTGTGGGTCATGCAAGGTTTTAATTGCCACCTTTTTATTTCCGACTTTTCGTCATGCCTTCGCCTTATCTAGCAAATAAAATGTTGTGCACTTAAAAAACTTGATGTCATAAAAAGTAAAATAGTAAAATAGTACAATAGTAAAATAGAAAAGGTCCATCGATGGATAAAATCTTCCTTTTGTCCCTGTGTCTAATCCCTAAGGGGCTCAATTATTGATGGGTGGTCTGCATCACCCTTCCTACAATTACTCGAGCTTAAAATTGAAACGTATGCTGCGCAAAGTGCTACTGAAGCAATCGGTGTGGTTGGGTTTCAAACTTGGGCCTTGTTGAATTCTTGCTAAATCTTTATTTTGACCTCTTTAAGCTCGCATTCCATTCATGTCAATAATGTGCACGAGCTTGAGACGATGAAGTGGAACACGTACAACATATATTATTTGGGTGGGAACAATCTACTCCATGGAATAAGTTTGGTTCATGTGAGTATTTAATTTTCATCTTTTAATTTCCAACATTCATATCATGTCTTTGTCCTACCTATCAAATTAAACGCCGTCATTCAATCGAAATATTGGGTGACATGAAATTAAAAAACTAGCAAGCTTGATTGACGGATAAAATCTACCTATCCTCAAACATATTCGATTTATAACATTTTTTATTTTGGCCATTTTTAGCATAAATTGCACTCATGTGGATAATGTGAGCGAGATCGAGATGATTTTGCAGAGCACATATAGCAAATTTTATTTATGCGATAACAATCTTATTCATGGAATAGGTGTGGGACATTTAGGGTTTCAATTCCCACCTTTTTATTTCCAACTTTCTATTCATGTCTTCGCCTTACCTAGCAAATTAATGTTATGCACACAAAATACTTGACGCCATTAGAAAATAAAATAACAAAATTAAAATCTTGATTGTGATTAAAATCTTCCTTTCGTTCTTATGTCCATTCGGAGCACATATAGCAAATGTTATTAATGCAAGAACAATATGATTCGTGGAATAGGTGTCAGACATTTCGAGTTTTAATTCCCACCTTTTTATTTCCAATTTTATATTCATGCCTTCACCTTATGTAGCAAATTAATGCCGCGCACACAAAATACTTGACACCAAGTAATCACGAAGGTTTGGGAGCGAAAAATGCACTTAAGGTTAGCAGAAGCTGCAGTATCCCACCAGGCGTTTACGCATGTTTACCGTGAAAGGATAAACACGCTTACGTGTGATTGTGAAGCTAACCGCGTAACGTTGCTTGCCACCAAACACCCGTATGACACCTCACGTTAATACTATATTTTGTTGTGTGTTGATTGGGTTTCGTTACCTTATTGAGTTTGATGATTCCATGTTGGATGCTTTGTTGTTGTTATATCTCATTATTTATATTGTGACTTAATTTTCTTGCTTTGAAGTAATAACTTGCAAATTATGGTTGAAATTATTCATGGTTTTCAATATATTATTTCATTATGTGGAAATAATGATGATTGTTAAATGTACTAACTCTTTTGACATTGACGATCATTGATCGAACAACATGAAAGGACCTTCTATTGGGAAAGGTAAAATGTTGGTTTCGATAAGGTACAAGTATAAGTTTCTAAAATATGATTAAATGTTACAATTGTTTGTTGATTAAGTTTACTTATTAATCTTTGTATATTATGATTGTAAAGTGTTTATTATGATCATCATTTATTTGGATTTAGTGTGTTGAGTCGGTTAAATTTCTTGGACCGATCGATATTCTATTGCAGTAATTACATTGACAATTTTACATAACGACATTATTGGTTTATAATGGTTTGTTAAGACGCCCTTGGTTGGGTAGACATAAGTATGTTTTGTTAATGGTAATTGTGCATAGTTTATTTTAAAGATCTATGGTCTTAGACCATGTTTTTATGAGAATTGCTTTTGATTAAATAAGGATTATTCACCTTATATTAAGGCTTTTCTTTGTTTATATAGATCCTACCAACTCGACCATAGTTGATTGATTATTGGTGTTGAGTATTTGATGGATATTAAATTTGACTATAGTTGAATGGTCTTTAGCATGGTTTGTTTAATAAGTAATTTGGTCGATTCTCGACCCATGCAAGTTATTGTTTTAAATTTAATATCGGGACCACTTGTACCCACCGAGTTGGCATTGGAGGGAAACCGCAAGATGGAAGAGGAGGTAGATGGGAAAGGCCACTACGTGGCACCTACAAATAATAAATGCATTTAATGAATTCCATGGATCTCGGGAATGGAGAGGCTTCCTCCAGAAGCTACTATGCAAAAATTAGTTTTCCATTTTTTCTTTTTTGCATGCATGTCGAGCTCTTCCTCTCCCCTTCGAGTTGTTGCATGCATTTTTGTTGTTAGTTGTTGAGCTATTCTTGGAAGGCAATAATGGAGGATTTAGCAATTAAAGTCGTGGATGAGTTTGGGTATTTCTCGCTTTGCATTTGTGTTATTCTTTTTGGTTTTGGAAAGAAGAATTGGAGGATCTTATTGGGAGCTTCAAGGTTTTTCGCAAAGTTTAACATGCATGGTTATATTCCCCCCTATCTCGATATTTCGTTATAAAATAATAGGATGAATATTGACTGTTAAATGCTTTTATTCTAAATTATGGCTTCATTTCTTGTTGAAGTTGGCCCTTACTTTGTAGTTGAGTTGATGCATTGTTACGGTTGATCAATTTTATGCTTGGAAATATCATTGTGGAAGTTATGGCATAGACCTTCAATCTGCATTGAGCTCTTTTGGTCTTTGTGCTTATTATTTGAGTTGGGTATTGGTTACCCGTATACATAGTTACTAATTTGTTAAAGGTTGGTCTAATCTTACATTAGCTGGGGTTTTAGCTAAATTTGTAGGTTTCTTAATATTAAAATTTGCAAATCTTATTAAGCTCAAATCACCGCAGTATTGGTGAAAATATGAGACTGTCCTTTGGACGAGTCGATAAGGAACTCAACTCGGCTTATTTCAAATCAATTTAACCCTATCACCTTTTGGGTTTCCATTATTTTTTGGGTTTGTTCTCAAAAGAATATTTGGCTTTCTTTGATCGAGAACCGTATGGTATATTGTATAACCAAGATAAATGTTTTCTCGGGTCTCGTGTTTTTTTATATGGGTATTTAGGTGTGTAACATTTGATGACTTGGGAGTCATGGTGTTTGATTAAACAATGGGTTCGATCGAGCCGGTCACTTGTGACAAAACGATGGTTGAAACACTATTGTGTTTAAGGGCAAGACCGATGCAGACCTTGTGTTTTGGTTTGAATGGTTGTGGCCACACCTTTTGGCAAAGGGATGTTGTATTCCTTAAAGTGTGTATGTCGACTCAAGTTTAGTTTATCTTTTGCAATGATTAATAAGCTCGTGTCGTGATAAGAACACGACTTTACTCTAAATGGAACTCTGTCAAAATTATAATATTGAATGTTGGTCGAGTTAGTTGACATAGATCCAATGGAAGTGATTCTTTTCTAGTTTAAGTAGATGGTGATTGTTTTGTTAGAGCACTTGCACGAATGTGATCTTAATTTCTCTCTCTTGTATATCAACTTATGTATGATGTTAATAAGAAAGGTTTGGGTCATTCTTAATTTTCGTGTATTGAAATTGTCATTTCATTTATTGAGTTATTATTCTATAATTTCATCTTCATTGGTTAATTGATCAATTTTCAAGTTATTATGGGGTTTATCTTGATATAGACTGGTATGAAACTTCACAAAATATTAGTCAAGATCTTAACTTAGCTTGAGAATTAAGATTACTCTTGACTGTTGCATATTCATCATGGCAATGAATGATGATTGTTTTGAACTTGAATAGTTGGTTATTGTTATATCCTCTTGCTTAATTTTATTAAGTTAAGTATGTTGTAGGATCATTCTGATTGAATGTTTTAGTAATGTCTTGTAAATGAAAAGGAAAGGCTTATGAAATGAAATTTAGTACTTAGATTTTAGTATTATGGGGAAACTAAATTACAATGTTATCATGAAAGGGTTTATGATAGTTCATTGTTTCCTTAGACATTGTAAATGAAGTTTTGTGACTTGTATAGTTGATACTAGTTTTATGACATTAAGATCAATCAGATGAATTCAACTATTTCGTAATTAAACATCTAGATAGGGAGATGTATATCCATGCCAGTTTGTTGAACTGACCATGTAAATCTATCATTTTTATCTTTCAGATTTTAGGAAGGATTAAGTATTATGAGGATATAGTTGGATTGTTACATACATGCTTGACATGTGATATTTTGATTATTTGATTTTAAACATTGATTAAATGTATACATTAAACTTGGATTATGTAATCCTTATTGAGTGAAAAGTTGTTTCGCAATGTTGTAAACGATCGATGGCCAATTATATCAATATGAAAATAAATGTTGTACTTTTAAACATGAAATTATGGTAAATAAGTTCATGATATACCTTATTATTCTTATGAGATGAAATAATAATGTATGTTGATTTCAGCTATTGTACTTAAGAACGTTTGTGAAACAAAATGGACTTGATTATTTATTGTACTTATGATGTCATTTAATCTGATTTATTAAATGATAATTATGGTAATGAAAAACATGACAACATTAATTAATGATTAATTAATGAAGAAAGTAAATAATGTTGTTTGGGACAACAGTACAGAGTGAGAAATAAATGCATATTTCTATACTCGAAATTAAGTGGACAAACTTAATAATTGCTTCATTACTAGTACAATTAATTAATACTTGATTGTCTAATCATACTTTGATATGTTAACTAGCTAAGTGACATAATGATGACAAAGTACAATAGTACAACTTCAGTAAATCAAGTAATAAATGATTTAATGAGAATTAACCATTGTAGAACAATGTTGAAATCAACTTATATAAATGATTAAATGGTTAATATGTCTCTTGGAGAGAGACATTTCAATAAGTCATTTTTATGATAAAAATGACATTAACTAGTAAGGATTAGGATGAATACATGTTCCTAATAAGATGATTAATCTAAAAAGATACTTAAGGACGAAAGTCGTAAAGTGGCACTAAGAGTTTAAAACATAGAACAACATTAATGAATGTGTTATTAATGATTGTCGTCAACCTTATAGTTTGACTTAAACTCTTGACTTATAATCATCTTACATGTTAAGTAGGCATGGACGTTAAGTCCCACCTTTCGATCTGAATGTACCATCTTAAGACAGCTATGGGATGGGTAATGATTACCTTTGACACAATTCAAAGAGTAAACATTATCTATCCCATAGGGGTCCTAAGCTGGAACAATCAACATACACTCAAATCAAGAGATGAGACCTAGATTTCAGACCTTCTTAACACATTAGATTAAACATTAAGAATGTTTAAATGTGATCCAGATAACTATGTGGAATAATGATGTGGTGAAGGGACAAGTTTCAAGTGACTTATGTGTAGTCACGAAACTAAGCATGCAAAGCATAACTTGAAATATTTGGCCTAAGTAGTGTACTAGCTAGTTACATTGTTGGTTCACCAAGTTCCAACAAAATGGTGTGGAATACTAGATGAAATTCATAAAACTATTTTTCAGGTATACACTTAGAACTACATCAATTCACAGACCTAAATAGAAAGGTTAACCTATTACATATAAGTTATGTACACTTGGAATAAGTGAAGATTAATGAGATTGGGTAGATCTATTAATCATGAACACTCAAAAGAGTGATAAAGGGGATCGGTAGATCTAATGGACCTTTACAATTGCACATGGTTATGATGTTATTGGATGGATTTTAAAAATAGATTACTTGTTGGATTTCTTACTACTGAATTATAAATCATTGAAGGCATGTATAGGGAATTAAGGGGTTTATATTTTTTTATAAATACCTTAATCTAGAGTTGATATAACATTGGGTGTTACATATATGTATATATGTTGTATACATATATACGTATATACATACATACACATACATATATACGTGTATATATGTATATATATATATACACATATATATGTATATATATATATATACACATATATATATATATATATATATATATACATATACGTATCTATATATGTATATATTGATGTAGCCTATAATGTACCGATAAATCCCTAAACGCATTGGCACATCACTCACCTAAATTGAGCGCTCACCCGAAGTGCGCAAACGCACCAGTCCTTTAGGGTTGTTGTAGCAAGATGTTATCATGATGAAGGAAGAAACATATAGATTCATAACTAATTTATCATTCTACAATGTATGCTACTTTTAGATCTATGAAAGAACAAGCTTTAAACAGTAATCATGACTGAATCAATAACATGCACTACTCGATTACACACAGGAATGACACTTAGATTCAGCCAATATCTTCCATCTATTAATAAACACAGAAGCTCCTTACAATAATGTCAATTGATACCAATGCGCATATGGATCTGATACAGTAATTTAGTCATATGCGTATATCTCTATACCTTCATACATCCATCTCACTCCTTCTCTTGTCTACTATGTACCTCACATTATATATATAGGGTGGGGACTTGCCCTTCACTACTTATCTATTCTATAAATAGGTCATGTGCTATTAATAGCCACGCACCGTTCACAGGCATAGCCACACATGCAAGTGTGCTATCTATAGACCTCTTATAGTTAACTGAAGTGTCAATCCTATTCTTAGCTCATCTCCATGCAAACCGCTTCGATTCGATCCTCCAAAATAGACAATGCATGGCGTGCACATCTTTGCATCGTTGGTGTGCTCTGCACGCCATCTTCTAAAAATAGGTCATCGTGCTCAAAATCGGCTAAGTCCTCGAATGCTGAATTTGTCTTCTCAGGCACAGTCCTTCCTATCCTTCCCCACCCTTAATCCTGGCCTTTTCTCCCGCTTGAACTCCTTGTGTGTTCTCTAACAAGTATTCTCTAATCAACACACACACACACACACACACACATAAAGAACATACCCTTTTTACCAATGATCATTAAATGACAACATCATCATGGTTGTTGATGAGGGAAACCCTTGTCGATTTTCCACAACAACACATTGTTTACTTTCCTTCTCTCCTCCATGCTTCATTCCTCCACTCTTGGCCTTTCAACATTCACAAAGGAGATGGGCACCATTTCTTCCTAGTTGCAAACAAGTAACAATGTATGTTGTATTTGGATTTGTAGAAATTGTGTTATTGTAGTTGTTATATCATTGTTGTTAATGCTTGTTGACAGTGCCTGAGAGAAACCCTATTCCAAAAAATGTATGCAATCACTACCTTTTAATGCTACGCTCAATACACATCATCTTGTATATGTTGTGTCTCATGAAACGTGCACTTGATTTCCCCTTGCATTTACGTATCTTCGACCTAACAAATATATGGAAGAGTTAGAATCACAAACAATTTTTCATTTCATAATTATTGTTCGTCCAATCCTTATGTTTAGAGATATCTTCACAAAAATTTGCATCCATGTCTTGCACATAATGTCTTTTCTACTTCAAATGGTTGAAAAAATCTTATGTGGTTATTGAGTACAAAGTTCTCAAATTCGTCCCCATTCCCATTTCCCCACCCTTCCACTTCTCCACCTCTAACCCCTTCTTCTTTGCCACTTTTCCTCTCTCATTGTTCTCTCTCTTCACTTTAACTTGTTCACAAGATACCTTTCAGCATTTACATTGTAAATTTCATGTGCAATCTTTAGTTAATGTTTATTTTATTTCCAAATCCTCACCACTTCAAGTGTTTAAAATTGACTAACACATATCCTCTCCAACAGGAGTGGGACTAGATTTTTAATCATCGAATATTTTTAGCTTTTTCCTCTAAACAAAAACACTCCTCACATTAGTTTCATTATATTTTATTATTATTTTTTTACAAGGGTGATTTATCTAATTAATGGATAGGCCACCCCTAGATGACACGTTTATTAGGGAACCACTAATTGGGATTGAACCTAGATTGAGTATAGAGCATACAACTTTGGTCCATTTTATTAATTTGGCCACAATGCTCAAGGTTTAAATATAGGACACAAATATGACCACAACCCTAAAGTGTTAAATCTAGGACACAAATAGGAAATAGCCCTCATGATAGGTAGAGTCACTTCCTTCAAAGAACAATATGTTGAAGTTGTCATTTTTCTCGAGAAAATGATGATTTATTAGTCATCATTGGACACTTGCCTATTCTCTAAATTATTAAGGAAACGTAGAAAAAGACCATATGAGTGGTGTACTTATCTTTATTAAATTCAAGGTGGGAAACAAAAAAATATGTAGACATTGTTAATGCATCACCTTTTCATTTTTCTCTATCAACACATCATTAATAAATAAAACATCAAACATTTCGATATAATCCCACACCCAAAAACAATAATTATTCACTTGAAATTGATTTCTTACTTGTTTGATGATCAACTCAAGATTACCTTGAGCCCTTAAATTTTTAACACCCATTTCTTCAATAAATTTTCATACCCAATGTTCAACAATGCCTCATATTCGATGGTGTCATTAGTACTAGTAAACTAGAACCTAAATGAGAATGAATAAGTTTCATTTTTTTATAGTTAAAGCGGGTCAAGGGACTCGTTCCTATTTACATGATCGAGGACAAGCCTCAAGAATTCAAAAGAAAACCTTATCAAAACATGCTTCCCGAAAGTAGTTGGATATAAACAAACAAAAATGAACACTTTACGATTTACACTATACCTATAAAACTTGTAAGAAGGGAATCACTCCCTAGACTCCATGGAGACAACAACACTTGAAGCCAAGCACACCCGACCCAAATAGTATTCTTCTTCCAGTTCCACCTTCACCGTGTCGACAGCTTCAGCATTCACCCAACCCAACCAAAGGAAATCATACACCCCTCCCGTAGACATCTTCAACTTGGCCCACCAAAATGGACTGGTTCCAACGGAGCGCCGAGGGCCTATTCGTTCGAGCACAAGGCATACGGTTAGCAGCACGGTCTCGAGCATACACCACCAACCGCTCAGTAAAAGCCAGTAGAATGCCAAACCTCTTTTCAAGCTCTTTGAAAACACCCACATCCACCCCTAACGCTCCTGTAGCGAATCCTCCATAGCCCGTAACTCCAAACCAAGGATAATTTTAGTGGCGAATATTCCATTTTAAAAAAATTGAAAAGGTGAATTTTCTAGCGCGGGTTAGTGACTTGTTCACCTAAAAATTATAGTTTAATTTTTTTAGGGGTCGGCTTCGCCTACCCTTGAAACTATCCCCTATATAATCCTATATTATTCACCAGGTAGAACAATATTAGCTCACTCATACCACCTGGGGGCATATGTATTATCAAGTACAGTAAACACGTGACAGGAGGGCGGAGGTTGTAGATGCGCGAAAAAGAGTTTGTTGATGCGTGATAGGGAGAGTTTGTTGACACACGACAGTGAGAGTTTTTTGATGCGCGATAAGAGTGCGGAGGAAGTAGACGCATGATAGAGAGTTTTTGATGTGCGACACGAAGATTTTTTTGTTCGCGACCAGATGGCAGAGGCTGCAGACACGCGATAGAGATTTGCTGACGAGCGTTAACAAGGTGGTTGATGCACGTCAACAAACTTGTTGACGTGCGTCAATGAGGTTTGTTGATGCACGCCAGAAAATCTCTATCACACATTTGCATCCTTCTGTCCCACCACTTAAAAATCAGGGGAAATTTTTTTAGACCCCCAAAAAATTCACCTTCCCGTGAAACCGGTTCTAAGGATATTCACCAGGTATTTTCCACCTCCGATTTCTAAGAGGTCTCTTAAAATGAACCCTATGTCAAACAACAGTTCACCACTTCAGAGGCCAAATTTCCATAGAACACAGGTCGAAGCTAGTGCAAATCCAAATTCACCACATCCGATTTTGAAGGACGAATAATCAACAAATTTTCCACAAACACAAAGGCGACGCCACTGTTGATGCGTGACCATCCTTCCGCAGACAGAAAAACACCACCCAAAATGGCTTTGATGGCTTCCAACTCTTCCACGCAGTAATCAGAAAAATCCTCTTCAACCGGTTATCCGTAATCCTAGACCAAAATGCCATCTCCCACAAATTGCAAATTCAATGAAATACGCGAAAGACGCGGGTAGGCATAACAAGAAAAAGAGGAAAAGATGCAAGGAGAGACCCTTAACGCCTGCCTTAAATAGACCGAACGCTTCACACACGTGCACTCTCGGGGGTGGATTCACTTACGGCCACCTTGCACGAAATCATTATCTCCAATCCTTCCCACGCTTTGGCATTGAAGGCCAATTTATCCATTTGTACTTGATCGATCCCCGCATTTGCCAACCTATCCATGCAATGATTACATTCCCAAACACATGCTTAATGTTCCAGACACTAAATTTCTCGAGTTGCCAAAGGATGTTTTTGATTCCTAAGTCCAATTTCCAAGACAAAACTTTCCTTTTAATGATTGCATTCACTATTACTAACGAATCCCCTCTATTTCCAATTTTTCCACCTTCAAAGAGGTGGTCAATTCCATGCCCTTTCTTAGAGCCTATAATTCAATTGAATTACAAGTACCACCCCTAAGCTTGAAGGAAGCTACTCCAACCAGGAGGCCCCTTTCATTTTTCACAATGCAACCAACACCCGAGGCACCCATATTTCCTCTGGCCGCTCAGTCAAAGTTGAGTTTGTGGAACCCCGAGACAGGAGGATATCACCTAGCTAGCCTTTGAAGCGAGGCTAAAGAATTCATAGGACGTTGAGCACCGCCCGCATTTAATGATTTTAGGCCACCGCCGCTTTATTTCTCTCACAAAATTAGAGAAGAGTTGAAAATGAGACCAATTAGAAGAGACCGCCTCAGAAATAGCCCATTCTAATATGAGAATAACCCTTTCCACTGGATTCTTTTCCTCCCGGAAGATTCTCTTGTTTCACTCCCACCAGATATGCCAGAGGAGAAGAATAATACTGCACAACCAAATCGAGGAGAGAGTGTCATTATGTAATTTAACTGATAATGCCAAAATAGCTTTAGGAAGGGTAGAAGGTTGGACCCAAGGAAGATTGAGCCTGACACACAACCAACTCCAACATTCCACTGTGAAGGGGCAATGCAACAATAGGTGGTCCCGATCCTCCTCATGCTTCTCACATAGAAAGCAAATTGAGGGCCCATGAATCCCATATATTTTCCTTCTTTCTTGAGTGAGGATTTTTCCTTTAAAGGCCATCCAGGCAAAAAGGCCAGCTTTAGGGGGCAAGAGGAGGACCAACAAGCATTCCAAATCAGATTCTCTGCTTCCTTCTCTGCATGCAACAACTTGTAACCACAATTTGGGGAGTATTTCCCAGAAGAGGTCATTGTCCAAACAATTTCATCCTTTCCCCGAAAAGCATGATCTTCCGCTCCTGCAAGGCCAAACAAAAACTTTCTTTAGCTTCCACTGAGATATCCAAGTGATCGATACTTTTCCATTCCATCAATGCAAGGGTATTTTCTGGAGCCTTTACCCATAATTGGAAATAAATGGACCCCATTCTTCCAACAAAATCCTCTTAAGTTCCCCAAACTTGGGATTATCCCCAAACATAGGAAAAAAATTCCAAGGATCATCCCAAAATAGCACTCTATCACCTTTTTCTATTTTCCAAGCTGCATTATATAAAAATACCTCTCTGCATTCCACCAAGAAATTCCAAATGTGAGAACCACGAGGGGGTTAGCTATTCGGAGAATAGATTCTGGAAGATGTGCCCCCAGATATTTCTTTTCCACCACTTGACTGCAAAGACTCAGTGGTTTCAAGAGGAGATTCCAGACCAACTTGGCACCTAGGGCCAAATTTTGAAGACCCAAATTGAGGATTCCAGCCCCACCCAATTCTTTTGGTTTAGACAAAGTTTCCCAACTAATCAAAGGAATTTTCCTTTCCACGAAGAACCCTATCATTGGAACCTTCTCATGATCCCAATTAACTTCACTGGAACACCTTTGGGGATTTTAAGAATGGAAAGCATATATAGAGGGGAGGCACTAAGAACATATTGAATGAGAACCAATCTCCCAGTCAGTGATAGCCACTTCCCCTTTTAAGAATTTAGCTTCGAATTAACCGAAGAAAGGAGATCATTCCACATCAAGGCCCTACCTAAGCCACCAAATAGGGGCACACCAAGATATTTGACCGGAAGGGAGCCTTTTTGAAGCCAAAAATTCTTAAAATTCTAGCCTCCAAAGGAGGGGGAACATTAAAGAAGAAGATGAAGGATTTAACAAGGCTAACCTCTTATCCAACAACAACCGCATACACATCCAACATCCCCTTCAATTATTTGGCCTCCTAAATATTGGCTTTACCGAATAAGAATGTGTTATCCGCAAATTGCTGATGTGAAATAGGATTCACCCTCTCCATAATTCTCAGTCCCTGAAATTTGAATTTTATTACAAATGGCCCTACCCAGAGAATCTGCCACTAAAATAAATAAAAAGGACAGAAGTTCCCCTACCTTAGTCCTCGATTTCCTTCAAAGAAACCTTCTACATTACCATTGATCAAAACAGAGAAAGAAGGCCCAACGATGTATTTAAACACCCATCTACAAAATTGATCCGAAAAACCAAACTTCCTAAGCACCCTAATTAGAAAACGCCAATTGATCTTATCATATGCCTTTTTGATATCCAATTTACCAACATGCCTAGAGATATATTGCTGGAAAGAGTATGAATAAGCTCATGGGATAGAAAAATACCACAAAAAATCAACCCCCCTAATACAAACCCAGTTTGCTCCAGAGAAACAAGAGGATCCAACACCCATTTAAGTCTAGAAGCAATGGCTTTCGCGATGATTTTGTAAGATGTATTGCACAGGAAACCGGCCTAAAATCCACGAATGAAGAAGGTTGAGACATTTTTGGAAAAAGACTTATAAAGGAGAAATTCAGAGATTCAAGCACTGATCTAGATCTGCAGGATTCTTCCATAGCCGCTCATACATCATAACCAACAATGTTCCAGAATTTCTAAAAGAAATCCACCAGAAAGCCAGTCGGGCCCAACGCTTTATTCTTGGCCATAGAAAACACCACTTTCTCAACTTCACTTATAGAAAAAGGCTTAAGTAGGGCCTCATTTTGAGAATCAATGATCAATGATGGTATATTATCTAGAAAAGAGGATTGCTCTACTTCAAAGGATGCAATATCACCTCCTAAAAGGGAGGTGAAGAACCAAACCCCTTCAGCTAAAATCTTCTTCTGATTAGAAAGGACCATACCTTCACTATTCCTGATTTTAGAGATGAAATTCGAGCTCCTCCTAGCTTTGACCAAATGAAAGAATTTGGAATTCTTGTCCCCTCCCTTAAGCCATTGCTCCCTCGATTTTTGTTTCCAATATTCTTCCTCTCTTAGGAGCAACTCACCGAGCTCGGCCAAAAGAGATTTCTCTGCAGAAACTCCACCTCCCCAAACCGAAAACAAAATTTTTCTCATTTAGAGCTTTCAAGTCAGCTTCCACTCTAGCCTTTTCTTGGAAAATATTCTTAAAGCAAAACTTATTCCAATTCCTCAGGTCCCCTTTGAGAAATTTAAGTTTTTGAGCAAGCACAAACATCTTTGATCCTTCAATCTTATAGGAATTCCACCACTACTTTATATTATTTTCCAGAGAAGCATCCCTCAACCACATAAGCTCAAACTTAAAAGGGGATTTACGAGGAGCATAATCGATATTAACCGAGAGGGAAACTGGAAAGTGATCTGAACCAGACCAGGAAAAATCGAGCATTCTAAAACAACATTATTCAGAGACCAATTGGGTCCAACTAAGAACCTATCAAGCCTCTCAACAATATTACTAAAACCCCTTCTACGATTGCTCCAGGTGAACCACCCCTGCTTGGGCTCAATATCAAGAAGAGAGTTATCATTAATGAAGGAACAAAAATCTACCTGATTGCTGCCGATTCCTTTTAAGACCACCTTTCTTATCCTTCTCCGAGGTAATAACATTGAAGTCACCTCCAAGAAGGAGCAAATGTTCCTCCACAGGGAGCAAAGACCTAGAGATATCCTGCCACACTCTCTTTTTCCAATTATGTTATTCAGACTATACACATTAAAGAGGTAGAAGACCGATTGAGAATGCTTAGGACAAACCTGACCTAACTACAAACTGAAATTCTGGGAGATAAGATCAACCTGCACTTGACGATCCTTCTATAAGAAACCAAAACCCCTTGAGGCCCCAACGACATCCAAAAAAATACTTCTAACCCTTAACAAAATTCCCCCAAAACTCAGCCGCTTCCCAACAACCATCTTGGTTTCTTGAAGCAACACCACACTCACCTCCGAAGAAAAGAGATAACACTTGAACAAGCATTTCTTGTCGGGGTGTTTAGACCCCTGACATTCCAAGAGAGGATCTTAATTTAGTGGAGGGAAGGGCAATCGCCTTCCCAGACACAGCTTTGGAAAAGTTGAGAATACTCTGTTTTCCCGCATCCACATCCTTCAGGGCCAACTCCTGTTTAGATTTTCTACCTCTCCTTCCAGGCTGAGCCACAAATGGCCTCCTTCAACCCCTCTTGAAATGATGCCAATTTTGAAGGAACCAAATCCGGTACCAACATATCATGCTCAATTTCCCCATCCTCCAAAACGCCACTACCTAAAAGGGATGAAGCATTTTTGCCTCAACTTTATCCAAAAGTCAAGATTGAAGCGAATTCAGAGGTTTAGCTTGCCCTTACTCGAACCCTTCTTTGATTAGGGATATCAGCTCCCCAAAATTCTTATGCACCTCTTTTGTTTCCTTCAGAAAGAAAGAGGGGATAAATCACCTACCAAAGGGGCATCCAAACCACTCTCAATCAAACCCTCCTCCTTTGAAGCTATAATACGATAATCCACCTCCTTGGAATCCTTAGCCAATTTCATAGAGCAGACCTTACTCAAATGCCCCAACTTCCCGCAATAAAAGCACTTTGCATTCAGACCCTCATACTCAATGGCAAAGCACTTAGGGCCAAATTTAGTTTGGAGGCACAAAGAAAGTGGCAAAGGGGCAGTCAAGTCCATATCCACACAGAGATGCACCGAGTCTTTCCTCCAAAAATTCAAGGAAGGGTTTTGAATGGGCACAAAGACGCCCAGAGAGTTCGCAATTGGCTTTAGGACAAACCATTTACGGAAATCAGAGGACAATCCATGTATGCTTAACCAAAGCGGGGCCCTGGATATTTTTTCCTTCCAGGGATCAAAATTTGGAGACCAAGGGAAAAAGTACAAGCTAGAGGAATTCATGAACCAGGGGCCTCCTTTATACACCAGATTCAACAGATCAGGGGAAGGAAAGCAAACCTGGAAGAAACCATTGGAAAGGAAGTTGACCCTAGGTTTAGCTTTATTGACCTAGAACCACACCACCCAGCTCAAAATATTCCCCCGAGAGAAGCGCACTCCAACAAACTTGTAGCAAATCACCCTTTTCACCTGAGAATCTAAAAAGTCTTCCTTGGGGGGTCATGGGGTGGCGACGAAAGTTGAAAACTCTCTGCAGTAATTTTAAAATCGATTCCCCCGACATTGAAATCCTTCGAGCATTTTGGCCTAAAATAATCCTTGATTTGGATTGAAAAGGACCTTCTGAGGCACTCCCTCGAGGGGCTTGACCAAGACTGCACTTTTTTCGTAGGTAGGTTATCCAACACCAAATCTCCAAACAAAGAAACTAGAGGTTTAACAACCAAGTTAGCGCTGAATTTTTTGACCAATTCAAACACTGCCATCTTTGCCTCGATTTCTCGAGCTTGACCTCGAAAGCTTTCGCTCCTACCACTACCCACCAGAATCTTGTTTGCACCTGTGAGGACCTTGGTGCCTGGTGTGAAAGCCCCATCTCCCGCCACCACCTTATTTTTTGAAAATTCAAACTTTTTACCCTTTTCACTATTTTCATGATTTTCACTAATTTCACATTTTTCGCTAAAGTGGCTCTCCATCCCTCCTCCACCATAATTTTTTTCCTCTAATTTTCATAGCTGAATATGTTTCCTTTTTAAGTGATTTGAGTAATGTTCCTACACTAGAACAAATGGAATATCATCTCGCCATCGAATTCCAAAGTCCAAATATCATTGGGATCATGTTGGATTAATTCTAAGACATCTAGATCTTCTATTATCATCGTCAAGTAGGTATCGTGGTTTTTTTCTTCAAATAAAATTTCATCTCTCGGGTCATCTCACTTTTGTATCTTTGTATACTTAGATTTTATTTCAAGCTCTAATTTTTACTTGACCATTTTGACTGGAATATTGTCATGTGACCAATCCATCTAGATTTCTCCTCATACATCTTTGCAAAAGTATGACTCAACTACATCCCATATGAAGTTGGAATTTCAACTACCAAAATGGTGTAGTCACTAGATAACGCACTTACTACTTACATCTAGCCTCTAAATATGTCATTTATATGCATGATTCCTAGCAAGAGAATTGCTCATTAATAACCCTTTACTTTAATTTTACATTGCTTTAAAACTTTTCATCTTTATTACTTATTGTTTCCCGATTTGCAATTTATAGTTTTACATACCAACCGACATCCTAGCTTGCTTTGATTAAAATATTTATCCTTTTAGGCACCCTATACGTAGACCTCCCATTTGGGACAGAGCGATTGAATGTTGTTGTCCCTTTGCCTTTTTCTCTCTTTTGCCAACTTTTTTTGATGTTACTTCTTTCTTGTGTTATGTTATCACCCTTAATTGAACTTTAATCTTGTTAATGACAAACCTCGAGAGAAGGAATCATATATACACATGAGTTATTTAACCTCATTAAGGGGGAAACATTTCAAGAGGCACTTAATACCACAAAGAGATAAATATTTCCAATTTATTATATCACCAAAGGTTTGCATTATTCATTACATAGGGGAGCTATTCTGAATTCCATACCACAAATTTTGCATTGGGACAAAGTAGTTGTAGCCCACTATTCTTTGTGTGATTGGCACTAGGGAAACCTAGCTCAAGGGACACTATTCCAATCACACACACACACACACACCGAACTACATTGAGTCTGAAATGTAGTGCAACACTCGATGAAAATCACATTGGGGTGACCATCGAGGTCATTCTAACTCAATCATATGTATTATTTATTCATCTAATGTGTGCTTGAGTATTATGCAGGTAGCTAGGGTTTTATTTGTAGGTAGATGTATGATTGAGAATAATTTTAGTAAACTTGATGTGGCCTACAACAAACAAGAAGTGATAATAAGTGACACATAAAGAACCAGGACCAAAGTTATTTTGTAGATGCCACCACCTGAATGACACTAACACTTGGGCGATCATGTCCTCTCCTGTGACGCTTATATCCCCGAGAGCATCACATTCCAGCTTTCTAAATAAGAACTTACATATTCTAGAATTAGCCTTTATAGATCGGTCGCTAACCCATAATTTGTTCGGACCTACGAGGCAAACTAAATCATTCTAAAAACCCTATATACCACTATTGCTTGTATTTCTATAGCTTGATCTTGCATGAATATTGTTATATTTATCTTATCATCAATGCCCTTATCTTAGATTTAATTTTTGTTAAATCATTTGGTGAACCCAACCCTTACATGCCCATTATCAGATCTTTCATGGCTTCACATACCTTTGATTCCAATGCTTCCCCATTCTATATCCATGTTTAACTTCGTAATATCCTTGTTAAGCGTGTCCTAATTGATCCTGGATTTGGTCTTAATATATGCACTCTATCCTTTCTCCATCAAATAGGACTTTCTAGCTACTCATCTCAATCCATCTACTCTTTATATTCGTGGCTTTGATGATACACCTAAACAAGTATTGGGCACAATATCTCTTCTCCTTATTGTGGGATATTGCACTCTTAATGTTCTATGTCACATTATGTCTCATGATGTCCCTTATACTATCCTTCTAGGCCATTCTTGGTTACATACTATGTATATAGTTCTTTCTACCCATTCTCTTACTACACCTTCTTCCATGGATACCAATATAATAGATTCCACACATCACGATGTTACTCCTTGTGACATTCCCCTCATACATGATGTTGATGGTGTTACCTACATTGCACATATTTCTACTATTAGGATGCACCCTAGTGATATTGATTTATAAGAACAATTTTCTATTGACACCCATGATACTCCTCCTATTACATCTCACTATAAATGTCATTCCATTGATCATATGCTTAGTGCATCCAATATTACATCTCTCTCCACACCTTCCTCATCAAAAGTTAAAGCATTGTATGTTGATTTTACAATTATTCCTAATGCTCTCTCTTTCCAAGATTCTATGCATGAATCATTTACTATGGTTGCACCTTATCTTGTTACATTCATGGGGGAAATCAATTCCCCTCTTTTCACATTTTTGTCTATGGTCATAGGGGATAATTCATATTGCTTTATTTCTTCCAATCTTCCCACATTGCACTTACTACTTCTAACGAGTCTTATGTCCTGTCTCTTCATTGCTTGACATTGATAATGATGAGCCTCATAACATTACATATGTTCCACATATTTTGACTCACATAATTATCCTTATGTTTACACTTACATTTTCACTATTGCTAACATGCCTAATGTTACACCTATTATGTTTTTCCTAATGGGTACATTCTTATTGTTTATACACTTCCTACTCATCTAGTTGGGATATTGGACTCTATAGGGTTTTCCCCTCACCATGTTGACATTATTCTTTGGTAGCTCTTGTTTTTATCAATGTTCTACCTATTTTAATTTCTCCACATGCTCGTTCTAGATCTATTCCATATATTTGGCCTCATGCACTCTCTGTGATGATCGAGTCCTAGATCATGTTCTTAGTACTCTTATTGCATAGATATTTTTGGCATCCACATTTGGGGAATTCTAATTCCCCCACATTTCCTAATGATGCACTCTTGTTCTTGTTTCATACTTGAATATTGAGGGCATCCTTACCCACATGAACCTCTTTTTATACACACACACACACCAGGGGGCATCCTTATTCCTCCCTTCTAGTTATTCTCTTTCACATATTTACAATTAATAAAAGCTGAAAAATTGTTTGTTTATATCTTGATTGGATGTACTCTTGCTTCCTTATACTACTATATGTTGCACCTTTGTTTATCATGTTACTATGGTTCATAGTATGCTTTATCATTTTTCATACACACATGCATGTTCACATGGTATCTTGAGGTGAATATAGGTCACTTATAGGTTTTTACATGATATATGATGCTTGGCCCTATCCATTATCAGTCTCATTGAGGCTCTAGGGTATCTACCTTTTCCCATTTTCTATCGGTTATATAATTGCAATATTTCACATTTTTTCTATATATTTAGATCTTACATTATCACATACTATTTATATTTCCTAACATGCTAATGGGTGCTTCATGTGTATAATTTTCCTTACATGACTCCTTTCAATCATGGTTGTCGATTTGTTTATACCTTGTTTGCTATTGTTTGTGGGTTATGCCCTATGTTCGCTTGTTACCTTGTTTGCACAAGTTGTGATGAATTTGATTGTCTCGTGACATACTGAGTGGTGTCCCATGTATGTAACTAGCTACTCGTTGTGTCCTTGTTTTTGTTTTCCTATATGCTTTTACTAGTTGTTATTTCCATGTGCATTGTTTTTTTATCATTAACACTTGTATGCTAGCATTTTCCAATTGTTTTTCTTGCACCATGGTAACTACCATGTGTAATCCATATTCCCCTGTAGGAATCCATACATTAGAGCATATCGGTTTCATCCTTTTCTCATTTGGGCTAAAAGGAACGATAAGAAGATTGTTCCAAATCACGATCTCGAGATGATAATAACACACCACATTAGATTTGTAAAACAAAAGAGATAAATTACCATATATGGAAATCCATCATAATCCATAATGCTGAATACATTACAATAAAATAACTTGGATTACTCAATAATAAAGATGTACATATAGGAGGAGGTAAGTGTAACTACCACCTAAATTAGTGGTGAAGAACTCTCACTAACTGATATTGGTAGTTAAGTTAACTCCAAAAGACTAGTAAACTAACTCCGCATAATTGAGAAGCTAACTCAACACAACTAGTAAGCTAACTCCACACAACTAGTACACCTAAGAAAGCTAACCCAACAAGTGTAGGGCTAACACAAGTGTAAGAATTATCCTAATAAATAAGTAAAAGGATAAATAATAACCTACACTAACACCCTCTTGTAATCATAACTTAGGTGGGAAAAAAAGAAGGCGGGTCCCGAAGCAACAAGGCCTAATGAGGTACCCATGTACAATAACTAGGTAAATTAGACACCACAAGATACCCAAAATCGGTAATAACAAAGTAGAGAGAGCAAAATCCTGCTGCAAGATATCCTCAGTAGCTCATCTCCAAAAACTCCTACAATGCTGAAGAAGTATGGTGTGCACTATGGTCTGAATCCATTGCTCGATCATAGAACTAAAAATAACTAACACTGGGCTTCACTAGAATAGCTCTATGTAAGGAGACTGTGAATGGAATGATGTCAAAAATGTAAAAAAACCACCAAACATAATTTGATCAATTGCTACAAATAGGTGTGCCACGATCCAAGAACAACCAAGGCAACAAGGCAAATACACGAGATCCAAATAAATAGGAGTGTCAAGATCCAAAAAATTCAAGGTAACAAGACAAGGACACAAAATCCAAAGAAGCAAGATCAACTGCTACAAATAGGTGTGTCACAATCCAAGAATAATAACCAAGGCAACAAGACAAGGACACAAGATCCAAATAAATATGAGTGCCACGATCCAAGAAAAGCCAAGGTAACAAGGTAAGGAAACAAAACCCAAAGAATCAATATCAACACCACACCCTCCCATACTACTGAATGGGTAGAGTGATACCACAGATCTGTATGAGTTTCCAAAATCAACTACTCAAACACTAACAAACTAACACTGGGCTTTACCAGAATAGCTCCCCCACAAGAGACTGTCAACATGCCAAAAAAGTGTCAAAAATATAGATCCAAAATATCTCAACAAACAAGAGAGATATAAATGTATACACCCATAGATACAAGAATGCAACACCCAAAATTTTAGGACGTCGAGCTCAACCGAAATTGCATCCACAAGTGATTACAACACCCTCCCAAATTTGAAACTTTATAATTGAGTGCATGTAAATATTACAATGAGTAATAATACCTTTTACATTTGAAATATGTGTATAAAATGTCACCAATGCGTAGATCTTGAAAAAATACACAATTTAAAAAAAAATCACCTTAATCTGAGCTATGGATCAAAAGTTATGAGCTCTAGAAGGTTTTTGCTATTAAAATAATATTTTAATGTTGATGTTTTTTTAAAGGTACACGTGACACCCAAATGTCCAAAGGGTAAAAGAGTGCATCCACACGATACAAAGCTTGTGACCAAAGGATAAAAGCTGCGTCCAAAACCTAAATGTCCAGAGGGTAAATCATTGCATTCAAAGGGTACACGTCAATATCCAATGGATAAAAGAATGCACCGAGAGTGTACGGTTGCATCGAGTGGATAAAATACGCATCTGAAATAGAAATATCTAGAGGGTAAAAGAATGCATCCGGAAGGTACACACTTATATCCAATAGATAAAAGAATGCACCCAAAAAGTACAATTGTTAATACAAACTTTGACTGCAAATATCTCTTTTTCTGGCACCTATATCAAAAAAGAGAGAAACCCAAAAAATTTCTTGAAAAACCCAGAAATCTGATATAATTTTTGAGTCAAAAAATATGTTTGTACATAATTGTACAGATTTTTTGAGAAGTGTGCCAAAAACCCTTTAAAATGCCTAGATATGACTATCTCAAAACAATGTTGAGTTTACAGTAGATTTTAGGGTTTTGACACCTTCCAAATCTAATGGTGCATTGAATTTTGCATAAAAATGCATGCTGTAGAAAAGTGATAACAAATTCCGAATACATGAAAATAATAAACCCTTGCTTGTAAAGAAAAACTTACAGATGGATGTCTACATCATCTATAACTTTGATACCATTAAAAGAATGATAAGAAGATTGTTCCAAGCCGTGATCTCAGATGATAATAGCACACCACATTAGATTTGCAAAACAAAAGAGCTAATTTACCATATATGGAAATCCATCATAATCCATAATGCTCAATACATCACAATAAAATGACTTCAATTACTCAATAAGAAAGATGTACATATAGGAGGATGGAAGTGTAACTACTACCTAAATCGGTGGTGAAAAATCCCACTAACTAATACTTGGTAGTTAAGTTAACTCCAAAAGATTGGTAAGATAACTCCACATAACTGAGAAGCTAACTCAACACAACTAATAAGCTAACTCTACATAACTAGTACACCTAAGCAAGCTAACCCAACAAGTGTAGCACTAACACAAGTGTAAGAATTATCCTAATAAATAAATAAAAGGATAAATAATAACCTACACTAACATGGGCTTCATTTGATTTTGTTCATCTCACACACCCCAAACAAGTGCGGGAAAACATCGGGTGGACCTTTTCAACTTCCTAGCAGCTTATAGACAATAATTATAGATTCACAATCAACATGATAAAAAAGTAATAAGTTACAAAACAGGTCTAAAAATAGACTTGGCCAAAATTCATAGCTCGAAACAGAACCACCCAAAGATGACATGAATGGGGGTAATAGTGTCCCACTTGGGTGGTCCTGTCACCGGCACACAAACAATTACAAAGTAGTTGCGTAGCTACAATTTCTACAATATCGTAGTTACATAATCATCTTCATATTTTAGTCAGTTACTAACAAGAAATTAATAAGGAACTAACTATTTACTCAGGAACTAGAACAAGAACAAATAAGGTAGTGGCACCTAGGGAATATACAAGAAAATGATATATAATGAACAATGTGTCACCCAAGGCAAGTTACAAGTCATGTTTGTGATAATTTTCAGTGGCATTTATCCATGGGGAAGCGTTAATGGTTGAAGAAAAAAGCCTATGAGATCTCCAAATACACAAATTTCTACCCCTTTCTCTTTCAACATTTGGGTGTACTTTAACCTCTTAGATTTTTCCAATACATATTTCCAAGTTTACATATTTTTCAAGCTAAAGTTCAATTTCATTTATATAGATCATTGAATACACTTGATTTCTTTCCCGTGTCCTCTCTTATCCTAATGAAGGAAAAATACGTAAACAACCATGAAGCAAATCTCAATCACGCTCTAGAAAAAATGGTATTCCAAGGAACTAGATGCACACATCATTATCACTTCATAGACACAAATGTCACCCATGAGATCCTTATCCTTCCCTTACCTTAGAATTCCATGGTACACATTTTGCACCATTCCATTAGGCATGATACTAGGCAAAATCTTATTTTGACTCCCCAAGGGAGGGTTTTTTTGTTCTACTTTATGTTCTTGAATACTTATTCACAAACATAAAGTGGGGAAAAAATATAGTCACTATATCACACACTTAATATGTGCATCTAGCCTCTAAATATGTCATTTATATGCATGATTCCTAAGCAAGAAAATTACTCATTAACAACCCTTTACTTTGTTTTGACATTGCTTTTATCCTTTTCATCTTTATTGAATGTTGTTTCTGATTTGTAATTCATAGTTTTACATACCAACTGACATCCTAACATACTCTGATTTAATTTTTTATCCTTTTGGGATCCCTATACAGAACTGAACATTAGGGATAAGAGCGTTCAGGAGCTTCTCTCCCTTTTCACTCTTTTGTCAACTTTTCAGATGTTACTTCTTTATGATCTCATGTTATCACCCTTAGTCGACTTGTATATTGTTAATGATGAACTTTGAGTGAAGGGATCATATATCTATATGACTTATTTAACCTCGTTAAGGGGGGAAATAATTTTCAAGAGGCACTTACTACCAAAAGGAGCTAAATATTTCCAATCTACTACATCATCAAAGGATTGCATTATTCACTGCATAGAAGGAGCTATTATGAATTCCATAACACACATTTTGCATTGGGATAAAGTAATTATAGCCCATTATTCTTTATACCACCGACATTGGGGAAACTTAGCTCAAGGGACACTATTCCAATCACACACACACACACACACACACTCTCTCTCTCTCTCTCTCTCTCTCTCTCACACACACACACACACACACACACACACACACACACACACACAAACACACTAGAACTACATTGAGTCCAAGTGTAGTGCAATGCTCAATGACAATCTCATTGGGGTGACCGTCAAGGTCATTCCAAATCAAACATATGCATTATTTATGCATCGATGTGCACTTGAGTATTGTGTACATAGATAGGGTTTCTTTTACAGGTACATATGCGTCGAGTAAAATTGTAGTGAACCTGATGCAACCTACAATGAACAATAACTGACAAAAAAAAAAGGATTGAAGTTATTCTACATATGTCAACACCCAAAATAAACACTATCACCTACATAAATGTGTCCTCTCCCAAAAACTTATGTCTCGAGATCATCACATTCCATTTTCTCGAATCAAATCTTACATGGTCCAGAATTATCCTTTCTATATCAGTCACTAGCGTGTAATCGATTCAAACCTATAGAAGTAAGCTGAGTCATTCTACAAACCATAGCTATCACTCTTATTCGTATGTCTTTATCTTGATCTTTCTTGAATATTGTTATATTTATTTGATAAAAAATTCCCTTATCTTGGATATAAATTTTGTTAAATCAAATGGCCATATTTACTTTTTTATCTAGATATGTAGCTAAGGGTGCTTGAACATCCTTGATTTTCCCGATTAGAGGTGCCTTCTTAGTTTCCATGGAAAAATGTCATCCAAATGTCTTGGTTAATGTGAGCTCAATTGCGTGAACAACTTTAGTGGGAATTACATTTTCATATGCCCATAATTCAATTATATAGTTGTTAATATTGTGTCCATTAATGAGAAATGAAGGTAAAATGGCACAATTCTCCTAGAAGTAGATGTGGATGTGGCCATGAGATTTTGAGAAGCGGGGTTTGAACTATGCAAAATACCTTTGGTAGTGGTTTTCGAGTATGTAGAGGCTTTTCCTTTAAAAAAATTGATAGTATCTCAAATTGATCCAAGTTTTCTTGCAAGTATCCAAATTTGGACATTTAAATCTTGGATATTTTTACATGATCAATAATGTCAAAAGAAGGGAAAGAAGTGGAAGAAGAAACTTAGAGACTATAAATAACATTATTTTATTTATCATTGGTCTTAAAGGATATTGGAACTAAGAGAGGATGATGTTGATCTTACCTTTGTTTCAAGGGTTAAATTATCTTTAGGCTAAGCATGTAAAGCAGTTACTCTATGAACAATGACTAGAGTGGATTTTGGAGCTTCTTTCTCCTTGGTATTTCATCTTCTTTCTTTTGATTTTGAGACCTTGTGAATATTGAAAAAGAGTTTCTTTTCATTTCTCAAACAATATCCTCATATTTTTACTCTTTAATTTCATATTCAAAATACACAATGTTATATTTTTCATCCAATTCATCAACTTCTTCTTCAACATATTCCACATTTCCTTATTCATCTCCATCTTCAACAACTTCTTCTACTACCTCGCCCTCTTAAACCTCATAAGTAACATTAACTAAAGTTTTCGTGATATGAGTGAATTCAATAGCTAATCTTTGTTAAGATATGAGTAATTAGTTGTGGTTACCAGTATTGGGATTATGAAAGTTCCTTCTCAGTATGTCTTTGCACATGGCGAACACATTTTGAGATACCTTCTATTTCAAGGTAAGGAAATAATTTTCCAAATTTTGAACTATTAGATATATGGTACTTTGGCTTGAACTTTTTCCCTTTCTCTTGGTAGAATATTTTATCAGTTTTCCAGCCATAATCACATCATCTTCCACTTTAATGGCCAAGGATTATGTAACATCCTAGTTTTTATTTGGGATTTTTCAAAGGATAAACCCTACTTTGGGAAGTTGAGTATTAAAAATGAAGCATTTTTACTCTCCGGGTTGGTGTGTGACAAAGGGATAAAATTTATGCAATATTTCAATGAATTTAGCCACAAATTCATTTTATCATGGTAGCCCAATGAGTGACATAATTAGTTGGTGGATGATGAAACCATTCAGCTACTCCTTATAACATTTTTGCAAACAATTTCATAGAAGTATCCTCATGTTCAACTCTTAATGCTCCACATGCTAAGAAGAACATGTAAACACTAATATTTGGTAACTTTTCCTTATGCAATGCCAAGTTTTATCATGTTCCCTTACCAAGAAAAATGATCACATCAGGAATCCAGTCTCCTCATCTCACTAGCTCTTCTGCAATTTTCTTATCTTTACACTTTGTTATGTTGACAATTTTGAGAATATTATTTAATCAAAGTAGTATTAACATTTTGTTCTTCACCACATAACTTCAAGTTTATATTTTTATATTTCTAGTTTGGAAATGTATGGAAGGGTCAGGAGGTAATGTATGATCTTGGATGAACTGTACAGTGTCTCCCCTTCACATTTATAGACTCAGATTTCAATTTCAAATTCTTATTTGGGTCATTTCATCTTCCTAAGGTTGACCTTATTAGAATATTTCACCTATGAAAGGCTATATAAGCAAGTCATTATCACTTTATAACTCATCAACACTCTTGCAACAAATATTACAAAGATCATTCAAAAGGCACTCAAATTGTTTCTAAATCTACCCAAGTTAGTTGCACATCATCTAGAACAATCTCTAGTACAATTCTAAAGCACTTAACTTGGTCGAAGAGTATATTTTCCTCCATTTACAAACATGTAAAAGGGCATATATCCATGTTTTAGTAAGATCAAAGTCACTCTAAACATTACACAAGGGTTTCAATCAATAAAGGGTTAGGTCACATAACTAAGACACACTACATTTCACTACTACCACATTGGGTACATTCTATACTATGCGGTTATCCAGTTATGCTAGTGGCAAGAGACACGAGGGCACCCATAGGGGGTTGGTTAACTATTCACACTTACATGAGCACCTAAGAGAACTACACAAGGCTTGATCTTATAACAAGGGCATGTAGTACAACACTTGGATTGGTTTAACCCTTGGGATTGTGACTACCAAGGGTAGTTTAGCCTCACCAAACACACATGCTTTTTCCTTTTAGTTTTTTAATGCTTTGATGAAGTGTTCTTCAAGTTTCCGGGGTTCCCACTTTGTTCTGGTGATTATAGGTCATCCTGAAGTTGTGCGAGAAAGAGTGACTTACAAGGAAGGTCATCTCTAAACAAGAGAAACACAAAAAGTTGCAAGTCCAAATAATCAAAGGGTATGAGATCATACGGTTCTAGGTCAAGACCATACATATAAGGTCTAGACCATACATAAGTTATGCGCTCTGCACTTATCGGGTTTGTAGTTATAGAAATTTCACTAAAGAATATACAATTCAAAATCATCATGTTTTACTATCTTGCGCATCCAAGTCATTCTGAATTATTTTATACAACTAATTATATCTCTCTGTTGTGTATTTGAGAAATTACTTATTATTTATCAATCATTTCAAGTATGAATGCATTATTTTGATTGTGGATGAATAATTTGAAGTTAATTAGATCATACTAGTCTACCTATTGTAAACCCTTATGACTCGATAATGGTTTTGCCAAAAGAATATCTTAGGAATCCATAATCACTTTGATACTAAATGTAATATTTTGTCAAATTATAAATAGTTAAAGACTTGAATAATCAAACACCAAGATAATATTGTTTCACTATTTTCTTTACTTTATTGAGATGAAACAGATAAGGGTAAGGGCTGAGGAGGAATACATGTTATTGCTGAATGGTTGATGGTTGTTGCACGCGTTCTGACTTCTTGACCCAATGCCGATTGTGAGAGCTTCCTTTTGGCTAGGAGGAACTACATTTAATAGAAAACAAGACCACAAAAGAGAAGTTAAATGATATATGATAGTGGACTACCTAGCATATACTAGTTCTGGGAAGTGTGATACTTCCTAGATGGTTGTCAATCCACTATTTAAAATAAATTAATGTGAGAAATAAGTAAAGTCCTACTATAGTTGATATGATTTAGGTATCTCATTCAAGTACAATAAGCAAATCCAATCACAACAGGCTAGGCTATAGTTTGATCTAAAGGATGAGGTATTTGTCAAGTCTTGGGACTCGGTCGTGGGGGTCTAATCTAGGTTGTTTAGGTCAATTGGTAGGAGGTTGTTTGGATCTATTCTTGGGTAGGGTATAAAACACAGAGACCGACATCGTCTGGTATGACTGGTGACGGTTTATGTAGAACCGATGATAGTTATGGGTAATCGACATCGGTAAGGTTGGGGTGTACAAAACTCAAAGAGATCTGATTGCAAGGTTTGATCTGGGATTTGATAGAGATGGTAGGGTGGATAAGGAGGTTTATAAAAGTCTCAGGTGTATTTAGGGATGAACAACGGTGAGGATGGGTGATTTGGCGGTGTGGGTAAGGAAATGGTTGGGTTACAGGTTGGTAAGGGATATAAGAATGAGCATGTAAAGTGTAGATTAATAACATGAGTAATAAAAGATACTAACTGAAATAACAATGTTGGTGGGGATACACTTACTTGTAATGTAAATTGGATGACTGAATGGTAATGGTAGTTGATCAGAAGGATGGTATTTGGTACCGTAGCAGTGAATCTGGAATGCTTTCGTGAGTGCAATGCTTTTGGATTTGTCCTGGTGCTGGCTGTGAATGTCTAGATGCGTGAAAGGATGTTGGTTCTACTTGCATGCAACTCTGATCTCTCTCCTCTGGTCCAGAATGTGCCAACCTCTCAAACAAGGTTGCTAAGGTGAATAAATGGTAACCAACAACGGTTTCATCTTGACCAGCATCGGTTTAGGTCCGACTAGTGTTGGTTAAGGTGTGACTCCCTAGGTTTACTAAAATGGGTAGATCTTTCTAATTTCTTGGGCCAAGTTGGTTTGTTGTCACGGATCAAAATGGAAGCTTCCCTTCTAATGAGTGGGAATGTGGTTAGAGAAATATTAGGCATGTGCTTTTAGGGTTAGACCAAATCTTAGCTCATTAAGGCAAGTAAGACTTAGTTGTAGTTAGTTATGGGAACATGCCAAGAATAGGTCTAGGGTGAGATGGTTGGGTGAGGTGTCTAGGTGAGGTGGGAACTAGGTCAATTAAGACAATTAAATAATGAAAGTTGTGAGGATGAGGATTAATTTAATTAAAATAATTAAATTAATATTAATGTGGGGTGAAAGGGGCCATGGTTAGGTGCCCATGTTTAAGTTGGTTATCCAATTAGGGGCTAAGGGGAATGTGACCAAATTTAGGTGTCTACATTTGCCCCTTTTTGTCACGTAGCTTGTATTGGTAAGCGATGTTGACAAAAATAAGAAGTGGGTGCCCCATGTGTGGGTGAAGGTGATCCCCCTCAAACCAGGAGAACTGGTGAGGTGGAAGACGAAAGTGGTGAGTGGTTTGATAAAAGGTGGATGTGGTGAAAAGGAGCATAGATGTGGGCGAATGTGGGAAAGGGTAGAGGTCAAAAATAGGAAAATAGGTAAATGGGCCAGGGTCAAAGGTATTATGCAGTCAAACACACACACGTTATAAATTGCGACATAGTTCCAGTTGAAGAGCTTGCAAACTCTACATCATCCAAGGTCGATAGGTTTATCCAAACAAGGTTGAAGTGATTCCGGTATCCAAGGCATAGAATATGGTGTGGAAACACAACATAGGTCAGGTGCAAGAATGTTTAGGTATGTCCCGATACACTAAAGGTAGGGTCAGGATAAACGTCACGACAATAGGCAAAGTAAGGTCATTAGGAAAAACAACAGAGAACAACATCACAAGGTATAATGAGCGCAGGGGTTCAAAGGTCACGAATAATGTTCCGGGTCCAAGCATATAGGTCACAACATAGGGAAGGCCGAGGTATGGTTAAAATAACAGGTCCCTAAACGCAAGTAAGGATAGGTTAGGTAATGTGGGCTGGTAGGTATGTGGCTATAAGGATGGGTAAGGTCAACAAGGGGGTGGGAAGGGTAAATGTGGGTCAAAAATGGGCAAAAGATACTAAAAGGAGTCTAATAGGTAACGATGCCGGTTAAGTAACAACCGACGTTGGTTGGGTTGGGGCACGACGTGATGGTGGCGTTAGTCATGTTGATTTAGGTATATGAAAAAGAAAAATCCATATAATATGGATTCATTTGTACGGTTTGAATTTTGGGAAAATGACGAGCATTGAGCGAGTTGTGATTTGTCGAGAGGAAAGGACGAAGGATGATATCCTACTGAGGTGGAGAGATCTGGTTGGTTAGAGGAGCTAGGTAGACGGGTCCACGAGATCGAGCAGAGTGAGGTGATTGGTGGAGAGGAGTGAGGTAGAGATGAGGTTCTATAGCGCGAGTCTGAGCTATGGGGAGATGTATGTAACCCATCCTGAGGAGATGAGGCTAGTTGTTCTTATTATGGAGGCAGTGTGTTGTTTTGCATTACTAGATGTAGAGGGTGGGAGATTCCCACGGGTGCTAATGGGGGTCCTCCATGACATGATGGAGGAGGGGACCTGCTTTGCTTGGGGCACCAACATACTTGGTGCAGTTATATAGGGAGTTGTGGGCATATAAGAGATTGTGGCGGTTCAATCTATGTTACACCTTTCTTCTCCACTGCTAGGCATATGAGCACATTATATGTGTGAGGCCACTAGGTATGCCCGTGCACGATGCATTTGACGTTGGCTTAGTTCAAGTGGATTACAAAGCTAGGTGCCGATTCTTTGAGTGTGCGAGAGAGCTATTGGGGCTACACATGATGTAGCCTATTATAGGTGCATATTGGAGGGCGTATCTGGAGTAGACATTATTTAGAGGCCATATGCGGGCTTCCCCTCATACAGGCACATGTCCGCGGAGTTAGATGAGTTGTAACTTGGTTCGATGGATAGAAGGGGGTGTCGCGCGAGAGAGCATGAACTAATACCCGTAGACAGGGTCGACAACACTTTGGGCTCTGCATGATGTACCACCTCCTTTCCCATTGTATAAGAGGGATGACGTGGAGAGACCTATGTCTCCACCGCAACCTACCATGCCGACCGGCAAGAGGAGCCACTAGTGGACCGATAGATCGATGACACTTCCAGGTTACACAAACAAATACATATAATTGTGGGCGGTCTGTTGTGAGCAAAGCACCACTCATGTCAGGGCAACTAAATGTGGTGACCCTTAAAGTCTAGAGGACACTTTACAAGGAAATTTGGCCTCATTACGAGGCCCGTTTATAGGTCTATAGGGACACCCGATGGGCTCACAGGTAGAGGTGACCACATTACATGCGCAAGTGGTGATATTACATGCCCAGGTTATAGGTCTACAGGGAAAATTAACAAGGTCAAAGGTAGAGGTGGCCACATTATAAGCATAGGTGGTGGCCCTTCAGGACCAGATCACATGTTTACGAGGCAGGAACCCGCACAGGTTGGAGTCGGGGATGGGGGTAGGTAGCCACCCTACGAGCCACAGTCACAAGGTAGGGCCGATTGGCCATTGCTCAGGCATAGATTGTGGCCTTACAGGCTTATTTTGCAACACAGGCACCGGTAAAGGCTCACGCACAGGATCCCATGGTACAGGTATAGGCACAGAGGTAACTATTAACAGGGCTAAGCACACAGGTCATGATAAGACCCATGAAACCTCCTTGGATAGTACCTATAGCGAGATTCAGGGATGCCCTAGGTGAGGCGAGGTATTATCAGGATCATTTGGTATTGGTAAGGATAAATGTCCCTTCATATGCAAAGTACCGAGCACACCAGGCCTCGAGTAAGAGGACCCAACCCTACACTCACAGTATGGAGAGCACAGGTGGCCGGTGAGCCCATAGATAGGAGCAGGGTGAGGCTATTAGTATACGAAGACCAGCTCTAGGTGAGGGGCCATCGACGGTTAGACCAAGGCCCACAGCAGGAGGGGAGGTGGTTGGTGGGCACCACATAGGAGTGACAGAGGAGTCGGGAGAGACCGACTTAGATATACAAGGGGTAGATGATGGATATCGTCATTTTGGATAGTATTCTGATTGTTATTGATACATACCGGCCTGCGCGCTTATGATAGTGAGGTTATTTATGACAGAGTTTTTGATTTTTTGTATACATGATACCGGTCTACGTGCCAAAGATTTTGAGACCTTTGTATTTGTTATATGGTAGATGAGATATATTTGTATATATTTTGCAGTCGAGTATATATGTATTGACACTCAGATTTTGATGATATATATATAGATGATGATGTTTTATGGTATGCTGTGTATGAGTATATGTAACCTCAATGACGATTTTGTACATGTGATGGAAACAAGGTAAGTTAGGCATGATAAAATCAGGTCGGTGTAGGCATGATTGAGGCAGGTTGATTTAGGCATGGTGGAGTCAGGTTGATTTAAGCATGGTTGAGTCAGGTTGATTTAGGCATGGTGGAGTCATGTTGATTTAGGCATGGTTGAGTCAGGTGTTATGGTTGATTAAATTTCTAATTCATTAATGTGTGCAATTTGTGATGGTATGGATCGTGTTAAGATGATTTGTAGGAAAATGTATGATTATGGTAGAGAAATGGTAGATGTGATGAAATGAATGTGTAAATTACGATGGTAAAGATGTTTAACAATTGTTGATTATGTGGTTTAATTTCCAGTTATTGATATAGAAAGGAAAATAACTAGGGTAGAATGTGAATGGGAAAAGGAAAAGGAAAGAGGGAATTGGTTAGGGTAGAGAGTGGTGAGCTAACCTCCAAGGGCCCCATGCCCTCGAAATGATGCCTACATAGTCCCGGCAAAAAAGGACCTTAGGCCGATGTAGTTCTCCCATAAGATAGGGAAGATTAGAATAAAGTAGAAGAATGGGTTGGTAAGTGTTAGGCATTGTTGAATGTAGGTCATAGGCATGATTGAGTGTAGGTCACATGCATGGTTGAGTTTAGGTCACAGGCATGGTTGAGTTTAGGTCATAGGCATGGTTGAGTGGTTTTTAAATATAAGTGTCGATAATCTGGTCCTGTATAGGATAATCAATAAGTAATGAGGAAGGCGAATGGTAAGAGGTGGTAAAAGAGCCGCTTAATTAATAAGAACCCTAAGGAGTCAACCATACCTAAGAGGGGCTTATGAACGTAAGACCCTAAAGGCATTGCATAATGGACCATTCTAAGGGTGAAGAAAGTTGCATAATCACAAAATGTCGCATTTGTGGCAAGTCCCTTGAGTAATGAGGGAATTAGGATAAAAAGGAAAGGAGGTGGGAATAGGTGGTTTTAGCGTAACTTAGTGTACGACAGTGTGTCTTTGAACAAGAAACCCAGGATCAAGAATAGGCAACTCCATGATGAAAATTTCATCTTTTTCTTCATTTTTTTGTGTTGTAATAGACTAATCAACTCGGGAAGTCTATATGGGATGAGTATATTAAATCCTTGAGGTCTTCGTGAAGCTAATTAATGCGGGAAGCTTCTGGATATTTTTATTGAATTTTTGAAATAATTATGATATAATTGTCCTTCAAGGGAGCAATCTATTTATAACGATGGAATTAGAATGAAGATATGTCCCCTTTGAGGGAGTCATCTTTTGTTGGAAGTTTGACTCAAGGAGTGGCATCCCTTTTTGTTTCTGGATGTTTAAGTCATGGACAAGACTATAGAGGAAGGGTAGGTTCTTGTTCGGATGACAAAACCATAGTACACATGAGTTAGCTATGAAAGGGGGTGGTTGTGAGTGATGACCGACCATGGGATTCCATCCTGGAGAAGATGAAAAGTATCCATGAGAATCATGCTATGAGTAGAGCCGTGGTACTCATATTGAAGACAAATCTAAAATGGTAACGAGTAATCACATGATTCTTATTTAGTCGTGGATATTTAAAACAGGTAATATGGAAGGTGAACAACGCTCAAGGGACGAACGATCAACTGACAGAAAGTGATATGGGACTTGATATTAACAATAAAATGGTCAAAGATGCAAGGCATTAAGGGGCTCAAGTTTGAGTTTACCTTCAAGTGAAGACAAATGATAAGCACCTAATCCATAGGCATGGGTAACGATATAGGGTCCAACCCAATTAGGAGCAAATTTTCCCCGTTTACTTTTCTCCTCTTTAGTTACATGTTGATTTTCCTTCAGGATGAGGTCGCCAACCTAGTAGGTTCATTCATGAACGCATTTGTCATATGCACATTTGATACGTTTTTGGTAAATTTGGAGATGGTCAAGAACATTGAGACAATGTTCATCTAATAACTCAAGTTGCGCCAAACGATCTTGGCAAAAGTCATTTTCGTCAAGCATGTATTGTAGTGAGATGTAGAGAGATGGAATCTAGACTTCGAGAGGTAAGACAACCTTGGTACCGTAGACCGGAGAAAAGGGTGTGGCAGTAGTCGAAGTGCGGATACTAGTACAACAAGCCCACAAGGTGAAATGAATGTGCGTATGCCAATATTTCCCAGTATCATTGACTACCTTCATAAGAATTTTGTTCAAGGTTTTATTGGTTGATTCATCTTGACCATTGGTTTGCATGTAATAAGGTGATGAGAAAATGAGTTGGATGACAAAAGTGTCACATAGTTTGCGTAGGGTTTTGTTTTTGAAATTTTTTCTGTTATCAGTGATGAGGCGATGAGGAACAACAAAATGACAAATGATGCGATGGTTGATGAATTCACATATTTTCTCAGCTTTTGTAGAAATGAGGGGAATGACCTCTATCAATTTAGTGTAATATTTGGTAGCGGTTATGATCCATTGGTGGCATTGTGAAGAATGGGGGTTCATCTAACCGATAAGGTCCGAACCCCATTGAGAGAAAGGCCAAAGGTCTCGTGCGACCTGTAAGGCATGACTAGGTGTGTGGTGGAGATTAACATGTTGTTGGAATTTCACGCAAAGTTTGATGTAATCACAACACTCGCGGTTTAGGTTTGGCCAATAATAGCCTAGGTAAAGGATGCGTTTTGTGACAACTAAACCACTAAAGTGACCTCCATAAATTCCATCGTGGACTTCCTTAATGGTGTAGGGAATTTCAGAACTCGTAAGGCATCGTAAGAGAATTCCGTCAAAGCCGTGCTTATAAAGAAGACCACCCATGATGACATAACGAGAGACACTTTTAAGAAAGGCACATTGTCCATTATGAGTGAGATCAACGGGTAAAATGGAAAGGGAAAGATAGTATGCATATTGCTTATACCAAAGGTCACGTGGGCCAGGGGCAATGATTCCGACGGAGTAAAATTCATGAGGTAAATAAGAGGGTGATTGTAGCCTTTGTATGGTGACAAATATTTTAGAGTCAGCGGGCGAAGCAGGTATCTGAGAAGCCAAGCAGGCCATGGTATCCACAAATTTATTGGTAGAATGTGGGGTGGTTTGAAGTGTATAACAGTGAAAGGTGGTCAAAAGTATGTCTATGTGTTTCTTATAGTTTTGAAGGATCTCATTACGAAACTGGTACATACCATTGACTTTTTTTATGACCAACTAAGAATCACCAAAGATATTGATTGTCTTAACATCTAAGGCATATGCAGCCTAAAGACCCAAAACAAGTGCTTTATATTCCACAATATTTTTTGTACAATCAAAATCGAGTTTGAAAGAAAAAGGCATAGGTTCACCCTCAAGAGGAATGAGGATAACACCAGCCCCACCCCCACGCTGACACTTTGAGCCATTGAAGAAGAATGTTGTTTGGTAAGCAGGTTTGTCTAGGGAAAGGGTAGCTATAGATTCGTCTGGGAAGTTGAAGTTAGATGGTTGATCCCCAGAAGAGGTGCATCAACCATTTGGTTAGTAATTTCTTGGCCCTTAACTGAATTTTGATGAATGAATTTGAGGTCGAGGTCAGCCAAAAGCATAGGCCAACGTGCGGCACATTGATGTTGATAGGGTTTGACATACATATAGTGTAATGGGTTAGTATTAGTAATGATGGAGGTTTTGTGATTGAGTAGGTAATGGAGGATTTTGGTGGCGATGAAAACTAAGGCTAAGAAGAGTTTTTCAACGTGGGTATATCTAGTTTCGTAGTCAAGAAGGGTACGACTTATGTAATAAACCATTAACTCTCTGTGCTGCTCATCGTGATGAGTGAGCATGGCACCTAAAGAATGGTCAGTGGCAGAAATATATAGGTAAAAGGGTTGGTCATCCTTAGGAGGAATGATCATTTGTGGTTATAGGAGGTATTGTTTTAATACCTCCAAGGATTTATGGCATTCATCATCCCATTTGAATGAAACATATATCTTGAGAAGATGATGAAGTGGTTGGGTCGTGGTCGAAAGTCATGAGATAAAATGATGAATAGATTACAAATTTCCTTATAGGCTTCAAAGTCGATGGAGATTAGTGGGTGAAGGCATTTCCAGAATAGCTTTGACTTTAGTAGGATCAAATTCTATGTCACACAAAGAAAGGATGAAATCTAGGAGTTTTCCATAAAGTACCGCAAAGATGCACTTCTTTGGTTACACACGCAATACTTGATGAGATGGTCAAAGATGACTTTAAGGATGGACAAGTTTTTGGTTCGATGTTTAGATTTGACCAGAAGATCATCTATGTAATATTCTAGTATGTGATGCATGATGTCATGGAAGATGTAAGTCATGGCTTGCTGATATGTAACACCAACATTTTTGAGGCCAAAAGGCATGACTTGATAGTAGAAAGTTCCCCAAGGGGTGATGAAAGTAGTCTTGTGTTGATCTTCTGGAGCTAGTAATATTTTATTGTAGCCCAAGAAAGCATCCATGAGCGATAAAATTTCATGGCCAGTGATGAGATCAACTAGTTGGTCGATGCCCGGTAGGGGGAAATCGTCTTTGGGACAAGCGAGGTTAAGGTCACGAAAGTTTGTGCAAATGCGGAGTCCCCTTGTTGCCTTTATGATAGGAATGATGTTAGAGATCCATTGGGGATAATCAATGGGTAGAATGAAGGAAACCAAGAGAAGGCACTGAAGTTCTTCTTTGACTAGAAGAGAAATGCGGGGATGCATTTTCCACAACTTTTGTTTGATGGGTTGGGCATCAGGAATGGTTATGATATTGTGGACCACAATTTTTGGGTTAATACCGAGCATATCGGCATAGGACCAAGCAAATGCATTGCTATGGTTTTGAAGGAAAGAGGTGAAGGATTCCTGTTCAGTAGCGTCTAAGGATTGACCGATCTTTAGAATGTGTGGGTCATCCTAAGTGTTAATGTTGATTTTGATGGTCAAATTTTTCAACATGGTTTATGTCTTAGAGGGTAATGACCGATGAATATAAGAGTCTTCCACACCAAGGTAGGTGAGGATGGACTCATCATCCTGACATTAAATGATGTTAATAGAAGGCGTGTCATCATCGATCATGTTAGGATACATGAATGGGAGAAAAGAGGGAGCTTCGCCATCGCGTTGATAGGTCAGCGGTCCCAGGGAAATGGTGTTTACAATTTTTTTTAAAAAATGAATAGATTTGGGATCTATGGACTCCATGGGTGAAGATGGTAATGTGGGTGAATGAGGTGGGGAAGTTTTTCCATCCTGGATGAGGTCGACACAAACCTTCTTAGAAGGTGGTGTGTCAAGACTAATGCCACTACAATCATTGTGTTTGTGAGAGGTACATGAAATGACACTATGGCGGCCATGTTCATAAAAGCTGAAGCCAAATCCTTTCCATGCACATTGATGGAGGAAAGTGCGAGAAAAGTGATGGTTAGTGAGGGAGTGTAGGTCAGATGAAAATGGTTGGGTTTGGGATGGAGGTTTGGGTTTATAGGTGGTGATATCAAGTCCCCCATACGTTATATTTGTGTGAAGATGGGGAGGGCCATAAGGAAAAATGTCACCGATGCGGATGCCATAATTGGGGTGCTAAGGTAGGTTCCCATACTCTTGTGGGGTGAAAAACACCTCACTCTAGGGGAATACTGCCTATACAACATCGACACCTTCTAAGGGATCAATAGTTGGTATGTGGGTAGCAGGGATAGACAGATCGCTAGATGACAAGGAGACAGGTGAGTCAGCATTAGAGGCTACAACAACAGTAGGGATAACAAGGTTAGATGCAAGAGAGGTGGTGGTAGTCTTGGTGGATGGGCTTATAGGTGAAGGTGAAGTGGGGACAATGGTAGATGATTTGACTGGTACAAGCACGTCATTGGGCCAATATAGCATATTACAGTCTTGAAAGGTGATGGGTCAATGGGAATCGTGTAATTATGCCCCTTGTGTTCAAATTTGAGGCAGTGGTGTAAAGTTGAAGGGACACAACCCATGGGACAGATCCAAGGTCGGTCGAGTAACAAGTTATATTGGAACTCCCCTTCTAGGACATAGAAAAGTTTTGGGATAATGTGGGGACCCACGCGGACATGGAGAATGATGATACCTAGGGTAGAGGTCATGGCGTCATTGAAGGAGTGCAACATAACTGGGTTACCATGCATGTAATTAGTAGGTATTCGCATTTGGTCGTATGCATGGGAGGAGATGATGTTAATACTAGCACCACCGTTGATCATCACGCGTCGTATGTGTATATTATCGATGAATACATAGATGAACAGAGCAAGCTCGGGGTCATCAGATTGGAAGGGAGAAATCTCTTCATCTAAAAAGCTGAGGGCGGCCACTTGGAGAGTAGGTGGAGGTGTAGAGGAAGGCGATGACCTAGTGAGAGAGGCTACGTGGTGGGGGTAATGATGGAGGCTATGGGTGTGGGGTCATTTGGTAAGACTTCAATAGATTAAAGGACCTCCATGAGGGCTTGACGATGTGACTCTAGAGGTTTGGATGAGGTCATATAAAGAAATTTTGAGGGGGGATTGGTGTAGTTGTTTTAGCATTGTGTGATGCATGACCCCATCAGAAATAGGATAGGTAGAACCTCGAATGGTGACTTTGGGCATAGCTACGGATGATATGTTGGGTACAGGGTTGGTTGATGGCTAGTTTCCTTTTCCTTGCCCATGTATTTCTGAGTACAAGTGGTAATATGAACCATGTTAATTTGAGGGGAAGTGGATGGAGAAGGTGTGTCATGAAAGGTATAACAACATGAGGGGAAAAATCATAGCGGGGGATAAGAGCCTTGTGAAATGAGCAAGGCACATTGACATTTGGGTGGTGGTTTGGCGAACTCTCTTATGCGGACCATGTTGATCTCAAATCTCGGGGGTGATCAAAGAGTTGTAGGGGTGTAGAAATTGGTTGCTTTGAGTAGGTAGTGGGAGAATATTTGGGGAGATTGGTGAAGGCGCAATGGGGTCCTCATCAAGAAGATCGTCATCGTCAAAATTTTCTTCGGGAGGACACAATTTGACAAGAGTGGTTTTCAAAGCTTTACAGTTCTTGACATCATGTCCTGGCACACGATGGTAGGCACAAATTTTAGTTTCGTCAAACCCTTTTGGTTTGGGTTTGAGCGGGTTGTAAGGTCTAAGAGGTGGTAATGTGATGACAAAAGTTTTGAGGAGATTGGTTAAGATTTTGGCGTAAGATCCTGCTAGTGGATCACAATGGGAGGTGAATGTGGTTTGGGTATATGTATAGTTTATTGTGGAGGAAGAGGCTTTATAGGAGGGGGAATGGTTTGGTTCACTAGTTTGGTGTGTGGAGCGGTCTTCAGTCTTGGTTGCATCTGCTTGGGCACGGGTATGGTAGAAGAGCTAGCAATGGAAGGTTTGGTTGGTTTAACTATCTTATTGGAGGGTAGCATATTTTTATCTTTAGGTTACCCCTTTTTGGGAAAAGGTGACATGGGTGTACGAGATGTGGTGGGAAAAGTAGATGGTGAAAGAGGAAAGGTTACCCACGGGGGTAACCAAGGTGCTGCGGAGGTGGTTGGTAGAGGTTGGGTAGAAGGTGTGAGTGAAAGAGAAGAAAATTTCATGGATAGTGAAGAAGTTATGAACGGTAGTGGAGGTATGGGTGGTATGAAGGTTACGGGTGAGGGTGGAAGTTGTGTGGATTGCTTGGGTGTATTAGAGGTCCGTGATGCAGAGATGGGTTGCTGTGCTCTTGGTTTTCTCGGTGGAAGGAGGCTGCTTGGCCGGGTCAAGGGGTGAGGTCCTAGGATGGACGGAAGAGGTGAATGTGTTAATGGTCCGTAAATGAGGTTTGCGTATGAGGTCTAGGAGGTTAGGTCTTATTTTTGGGGGTCGGGGTAAGTTTAGTGTTAGTTTTGGAAGATGTGGCTAAATCTAATTTGATGGGTGGGTGAGTAAGGCTAGCTGTCGGTATGACCCCTAAGGTAGTAATAGGTTTAGGTAAGGGAGATGATATAGGTGTGGGTAGGTGTTTGGGTGTAGATGTATGTTGGGTTATGGGCAGAGGTGTGAGTTGGGCCATGGGTGGTGACATGGAAGGTGTTGTAATAGTCGTGGTTGTGTTTGTTTTGGTTACTCGAAACACTTTTGGGTAGATAGTGGAGGTGTCGGTGAGTGAAAATTACATTTGTGTTGATATAAGAAGTAGAAGGCATCCCCAAAGTAAGGCTCTATCAACATAGTCCAGGTGATCAGCCAAGCATGAAAATGGTATTGTTGTAAGCAAGGCTGACGTGGATCGAGTAAAAATTCCCATAAAATGTGTTTGAGACACAGGGAAATGGCTAGCCTCGGACTCTGTGGGTAAGAGGGCCAAAAGCATATCAGGTGGCTCTTGAAGGTCTGATGGTGAATGGCCATCTAAAGATAATGACATTTCTATAGGATCCTCCATGGGTAAAGGAGAGGATGGGCCAGACAAGGTTATCCTTGTGATGGTGTAGGTTGTGGATATGTATCTCCTATGAGTAGGAGAGGTGCCACTGCCGACTGCTCAGAAATTTAAGGGGTCAAAGGTGGTGTGCTGATTATAGGCTCTTCCACGGGTGATAGAGAAAATGAATGAGGTTCCTCTATGGGTGGAGGAGTACATGAAATAGGTTCTGGTGCAGGTAGGGGAGGTCGGGATAAGATTTCATCTATGGAAGGAACATGAGGTAATTGGGAAGCAACTGGTATGTCATCAAAAATAGCGCAGACCTCACGGACATTGCTATCATTGTTTGAGGTATCACTAGCTTGGTTGGAAGATGGGGCATGATTAGGGAATGACTTCTTGAAGATATGTAGGTTTTGGTTAGCGGGTGCATTCGAGCTATCAAAGACTAGATCTCTGTTGTCTAACATTTCTTGGATGATAATATTGAAGGTGATGCAGTTATTATCGCTATGGCCTTTGACACGATGATAGTTGTAAAAGTTATGTTCCTTATACCATGCGGGCATGGGGTGTTTAGGGTCAAAACTAGTATGTGGTTTTATGGGTGGAAGGGTAATGACACCAGCCTTAATAAGCTTTTCGAAAACAAAGGAATAAGATTCTCCTATCGAAGTGTAATTTCATTGTTCTCATCTGAACTTGAAAGCTTAGATGGGAGAGAGATTGGAAGGAGGTTTGGCTAGATTCGATTGATGAGGGGGGCCAGCCTTGAGAATTATAGTGTTAGCAGATCCTTTTGGTTTTGAATAGTTTTTTTGAGGTTTCAAGATGAAGAAGCATCATTTGATTTGAGCGCAATGTTCTTGTTACGAAGTTGAATTTTCTTCTCTTTGATAGCATGAATTTCCAATTTCCATGCCATGGTGAATGCCTTGTCAAAAGTTCAAAAGGTTTGCACCTGCAGGGTTGGTGAGATGTGTCTTACACAAGCCTAAGTAAACAACTGGAGTTTAGTTTGAGGTAATTGAAATGTGAGCTGGTTAATTAGGCTATGCCAACGAGTGATAAAGTCAGTGATAGAATCATCATCGTACTATCATGTGGAATAAAGATCAGTCATGGTAACCTTCTTAACAATGTTGATGGAGAAGTGATCTAAGAAGGCTTGGGATACTTGATTAAACAAGTAGATGGAGTGTCTTGGTAGCCCACTATACCAAATGCAGGTCCTGTCAGGGACATCGGGAATGTTTGTAGGAGTAAAACATCATCATGGGTGATCAGGTAACACCCATGTTTGAAAGACCGCAAATGCTACTGTGGGTCTTCTTTACTATTGAAATAGTTGAATTTTTGCATTTCCCAATGTACAGGGTATGGGTGAATAGGGATGGATGGATGAATGGGCTCATTATAGATTTCATCTTAGGTGAGAGAATTACACGAGCTGGAAACCAATGCTTCCAGTGTCTGCATCCTTTGCATCATCAATTTGATGAGATCATTGGTAGGTTGTGATGGAAGGGCACCTCTTGTGGTATAAGGGGGCTGGTATTGAACCTGTGACGTGGGCGGCATTCCATTGTATGGCGATGCCGAATAGGGAGGTTGAGAATAGGGGACCGACATAGAGCGCATGTATCCAGAATGGGTGACAGACAAGATAGGGGGTTGTTGATAGTATGTGTATGTAGGTGGGACAATTGTAGTGACTCTAGTAGTGATTGGGGGCAGTGTTTGTGGGATGGAGAGGAAAATATTCTGGAATGGAGCAGGGGTCACCGACACCACGGGAGGTTGTGTTGCAATGGGTATTTGTGAGATAATGGGTGCAGACATGGTTATGGTCTTGTTGGTCAATGAGGGGACGATAGATACTACAGGTGCGACTAGTATTGCAGACGTAGCAGTCATGATGGGTATGGGTCCTAGCTATGAAACCACTGGGGGTAAAGCAAGTGAAGGTAACGTCGCATTATTAGGGGCTGATGCAGAAGTAGGAATAAGGGCGGAGAGATAGATACAAGCATGCCAAATATCAACTGACTCGACGAGTCCCAGGTGGAAGAGTGGGAAAGGTAAAACTGTAAGGCCATGGGATTCTGATCAAGGAGTTGTGTAAATTCCTCATCACCTGCGGCAATGGTGGTAGGTAGGGTTAGATCCATGGTTGACAGGACAAAGGGTGGTGAAGGACTAGGCAGGAGTGGTTGACGAATTGCGTGAAATGTAAGAGTGTTAGGTTGATTGCGAAGTCTTTGTTTTCCCTTTTCCCCTCTTTTCTTGGCCTTTTTTTGCTCTTGATGTGTGTTAAATCCCGCATGCCCCGCTAGCCCCGCGTGGTTTTTCCCTTTTCCCCTCTTTTCTTGGCCTTTTGCTCTTGATGGCAAACCACCGCCCGATCGGGGCGGCGGTCCAAGAACCGCCTGCCTCGCTCGGCGGCGGTCCTTTACGCGTTTTCCAGAAAGTGTTTTTAACGCGACTCACGTAAAAATCAACGATTCACCAGCTTTTTTTACCGACTTGGGCTTGCATTTATGTTTTTGGTCCCCTGGAATAGTGTTTGGCCATTGTTTATAGTTTTAGAGTTCAGTTTGGTTTTGATCTTTGGGTGAATGAAAAGCTATAAATAAATGGCTTGTGCTCAAACAAATGGTCGCCCCTCATTCACTTCTCATGCTCTCATTTTCAATAGTTCAGTCTATTATTTTGCTTAGAAGCCATAGTTTCAATTCTTTGCATGTTTAGTTAGCATTGTTCAGCTGTTGGTAAGCCACATATCCATCTTGTGCAGGCAATGTTGTTATTTCACCCAATCCATTGGAGTAGAATAGCTTAGGAAGCCATTAAAGTTGCAGGTTTTGCTCCTCAAAACAGGATAGTTTCAGGTTCTGGACGCTTTATGTTGCATGACTCATAATAAATCCCGCTAGGAATTGCATAAGCCAAGCTCTGTACTCTTGCGCTATCCCTCTCCTACTCGCATTATATTATTCGATCTGCATTTAGCTGCCTTTGTCCCAATATCTACTTGTTGATCTAGCATTACACACTTTTACGGATTCACGTGAACACAAAGGAATGAGGAGATCACACTGAGGGGACAAGATCACACACACCATTGGATTCGCCACTGTTCTGCAGAATCCAGGTTCTAGCTTTCAAAGTTCTAAAGTTAGAAATATATCAAATAGAGTAGATAATCACTTCTTTTCAGTTAAGTTTACTTTCGATATTGCCAGGGAAGCTGTGGGGATTGATAGTTTATGAGAAACTATGATTCATTCCTCACTTCTGAGGTAGGATCGAGAGTCTGGCAAATAGATTAAGCAAGTTATTTCATTATTTAGAATAGATCTACAAATTACACAGACAAATAACTACACTCGGTTATTTTGTTTGTTTTAAGTTTTATCTTAGTTGTCAAATTCTAGATACGTTTAAATAGTTGCTTTCTTAAATTCTTAAAGTTTCTCAGAAAATACAAAAATAGAAATTATATATATGTTCTAGATTTATTCCACGTAGTTAAAATTTGCTTTGTTGCAGTTAGATTTACATTATTGTTTTGTATGACAATCACGGGACCCAGGGAGCCCAGGGAATACGTATTTGAGCCAATTGTGCCTCAACCCAATCTCGTCACGGCAATAGTTGACATAGACAAAACCTTAGAATACAAATCTTCCAAACAACAACAGATTTACGACAGATCAGCTCTCAGTTGAGGGGATTAAATATAGAAGATGACCAAGCACACACGTTTTGGTCAAATCAACCGAACTACAGATTACCCTAGGCAAACATACACATGACTGTAGAAGGGTTCGAAAGAGAACAAACCTTTGGTTGTGATCCTTTGGTCCCACAGCCAGATGCAGGAGACACTCTTCTAGATATAGATACCAGCCTAAGAATCCAGGTTGCAAGAACACCTGTGAGGTACTCTGAGAAGATCGCGCAATTATTAATCCTAAATATAGAAGCTGAGAAAGCATATGATTATTGGATACTAGGGATTAGGACTTGATTTCGTACATGACCATAGCAGGACCGCAACAACCAAGAGTCTACGGTTGTGATCCACAAATCCCGCAACCTAACAAATCCATAAGTCAATCGAGAGACAACGGCCTACGTATATTAGTATTCAGATCTACCCCACTTCCACCCACCATCGTCGAACAATTATCCTTACTAGATATAGCGGCTAATAAAGCTAGAGAATTCTGGACTAGGCCAGAGAATCGTCCGTAGAGTCGATTGTATTCATTACCCACCATATGACCTTATCTGGAGACATACACGAAACTATCCCAGGTCATTTTCCACGTATTCCACAACCCATAGATCGAATCACGCCAGAGCTCGATATTGATTGGAGCCTTCGAGCAGTCATCCTTGCCGATCGATCTATCACACCAGTTCAGGTTAGAAGGGCCTTCTTTGCCTTAGATTCACAAATTCCACTAGTGCGTATTGAAGACATTAGATTGCCTAACTAGTTTGTCTGCATCCCACGCATATTCCATCCCCACCGGCTGTCTCGGCACGACCTCGGGAGGTCGGGTACGTGGAAGAGTTACCTGTAGATTCCCACGCTCGCTTGTCACTTTTCCTGACGTACAAAATTGGTGAACCCAATGTGAAACAAACAAAATTAGTGAAGCTGACGTGAACTTCCTACTTTCTCGTCCGGAGTCATAGTATTACGTTTTCTTTCAAGTTTAGTTTACTTTTCATCTTCTCCACCTCATTAGCTTTCACAAATCATTTTCGCTCTCTCCCATTATTCTGCGGGTATTCATATACCCCCCGAATATGTCGGGATTCGATGCATATGGCAGACCCCTCTTGGGTCTTGAGGCATACTATGCCCAACAGAATAGACAATCATCACCCTCACTCTCGGTATGGGGTGACAACTACTCAACTAATCAGTTGTCAACACAAACTCCAAGAATCAGATATAATTCATCTTTTCAAACTGAGGAGTTAGATCAACCCCCTCAAAAACAACAAACAGAGCCTTCAGGCTCGAATAATATGACGTTCACCGGAGAATCTGGATCATCTCCTCAGATGCTACTTAGACCACAAATTAGTAGACAATCAGACCCATACCTGGTCTTAGATGATGAACAGTCAATACGTTATCCTAGGAGTGAACAACGCTCTCGGGGTATATACCCACCTGTAGGAGGTTTACAAACGCAACCCGAGGTCTCTTTTCAAGAAAATACCTCTATACCATTGCATATAGGAAATACTCTCGGAGAAACTTGGCAAGATAGTGATCAGTTCATAGCAGGATATCACATGCCTATACAAAACCATGGTATACAACAAACGCCACCAAGGCAGAATATCGTGACTTCACCAAATGAAGTCATTTCAACGTTAGTAGAAAAAGTGAGAGGGTTAGAACTTGCCCAAGCAAGTCAAAATTCACAATTCATGCAAACGGGGGTTCCAATCCTCCACACCATCCTAGCCAAGTAGATATCCTCACAGGAGTAGGCACGTTAGGCATGCCTCCTCAGTATCCACAACAAACGCCAACTAGGCCCATCATCTCTAACACCATTCCTCCCGGTCTAGTATCAAACAATCCATTCCTGGACAATACCCCATCATACTTAAACATGTACTCCAAATCACCACAAGGAGATATGTTCTCCTCTCCCGGCATGCTTGCTCAAACACAGGTGTTTCCTTATGCCCCTACTAATGCATACGCTGCGCCATATCAACAACCCATCCCACCACCACTCCCTCAGCAACCACCATCAATGGTCGAAACCTATGCGATAGGGACTTATTCAAAATATTTGAAAGAGCCCTTAGACTTCACCATACGAAGCGTCATGCTTCCAAGACCCCTTCCCGATTTACCCAAGTACAAAGGTGAGGGAGATCCAATGCGCATATCAAAGCTTACGCTACAGCCATACGAGAACTACTCCCTTGGGATGGGGTTGTTGCTAAAATATTCCCCAAAACTTTGGAAGGCATCGCTCTTGATTGGTATTATAGAATACCTGAGGCTTCCATCCATTCATTTAAACAACTCGTATCAGAGTTCATTAAGGCATTTGACATGAACAAACTGTTAAGAACAGGAATCAGGGAGTTCTTACACATCAAACAAGAACACAACGAATCTATCACCCATTTCATCCAAAGGTGGCGTACAGTCCTTTATTCCTCGGCAAGTGCACCAAACATGGATCAAATGGAACTATGTGATTTATTCCTTCATTCACTTAGCAGAGAAGTGAAGGAAGAAGTCCAGAAGTTCCCATTACGAACTTACGATGAAGTACTAGAGAGTGCTCTTCGAATAGATCAAGCAACAATTGATAGTGGTCGTAAGACATATGGAGCAAATGGGAGGTTAATCACCCCCAATCAGAACACTACAAATTATCCCACCACCATGCAAACGTCAATCAAGGACCTAAAATCCTTAACAAAAATCGGGGTGTAACAACAGATGGAGTAACCGATCAGCCCAAGAAGGTAAATGTTGTCAATACTCCATCACAAACAAACAACCAACGAAACAACAACTTTACCCCACAATCAATACAGTGGATTTTAACCATCCACAACAACAACAACGGTGAAATCCCATACAAGGGCCAAGCCAAAACTCATTTGGTTATCAAAACCAAAATCAAAGCCAAAAACAACAAATGCAAAACTTTAATCCTAATAGGCAACAATTTGATCAGAGTTTTAGGCCACAATATACACCAAACCAACAAACCGGAATTACATCCCAATTCATATTGTGGTTTCCACAAAATTCAAGGTCATGATCTTTAGAACGTGCGTGACTACAATAAATTCATGCAACGTTTGCGAGAAAACAACAAAGACAGGTTCTTCACGATTTGTTTTTGCGAGATCCGTGTCACCACCACCAAGCACGCTCGCGAGGGTTTTCCCTCGAATGCTCCCCTCAGATCTTTAACGATCCACTCCCAAATCATGATAATAATAGACTAAATCCAGCTGGGACAAACAAAGGCAATGACGGAAACAATGATCATGAAGCCTCGACTTCACTAAATCCATCAGTTGCACCACAATTAGGAAATCAGTGAGACCCAAGATAGTCAGTTTAGTAGAACTAGACGCTGAACTACCTATCGAAGCTATAACAAGAACACGAGAATATTTCTCTCAACCAAGCCCAAGTCACTGCCAGAAACAGATAAGAGTCAACAAATAGTAGAAAAACCCGTGGTTGCCTATGATTTAATTAACGACCTAACAAAAACCTTCTCGCACATTTCATTTTTAGACTTACTAAAAAACTCTCCTGCTCACAGGGCTGCTCTTTTAGAAGCATTAGGTTTAGGTCATTTAATTAACATCACTCCACCTCCTGAAACACAGGTAAATCATGTAGACTTTGATGTTCATCCTCCAGGGGCAGCCGGACAAGGATGTCGAATTCATATTCGAAATAAGTAAAATGCCTACAGATGCTGAGATTGCACGCCGAGGTGATCCAGCCTTACACTTACAAGTATGGGTTTATAATAACTACGTAAAATGAGCAATGGTTGATGATGGGGCCGCAGTTAACATAGTCCCCTTCTCTTTCCTTCAAAAATTAGGATATGGGGAAACAAACTGTTCCACCACTCGAAATACATTGAGAGGCTATGATAGCCTTAAAGCCACTTCGATTGGAACTATAATACTACCGGTCACCTTAGGACCCAAAACAATCCTGACTGAGTTTTATATTATAGATCGGGAAACTAATTATAATATGATCCTCGGCCGACCATGGATACACCGAATGAAGGCAATCCCTTCTACGTTATTCCAAGAAGTAAGATTCTTGCATCTAGGAAAGGTGTTTGTAGCCAAAGGCGATCCAAAACCTTTCGATATACACCTAGCTGACTTAAAGAAAAGACCAGGTGTGCACTCGGAATTTGAACTTCCAACAAACCAACTTAATAAACCCACTGACGCAAAACCAGAGGAGAAGTTGGTACCTACAACGGATCTTGAGACTATGAATCTAGTCAAGACAATCCCAGCCTCAAAAGGTGAGGCTAACATTGTAGAAATGGTATCATTAGGAACTACTGCAAAAATCATTGAATTACTAGAACAGATCTACCAATGTTTCTACCATTTGATTCTGTGGGCATGGGAAATTCCCTAGGTGTTGGTTCTCTTCCAGCTGAGGATCTCTGTATGGTGGAAGTAGAATGCGCAAACACAACAAATATCCCAGCATCCATATTCCCAGCTAAATATTGGACTCTCCATTTTGATGGAGCTAAATGCCGTTATGGAGCGGGGCTGGTGTAATCTTTACTTCCCCTGAAGGAAAGGTCCTACCATTCGCCTTCAAACTCAATTTCGAATGTACAAACAACGGCGCTGAATACGAAGCCCTCCTCCTTGGCCTCATTTTAGCCAAGAGGATCGGTATTAATAACATCAGAGTATTAGGAGACTCACAATTGGTAGCAAACCAAGTCTCTGAGATATATGAAACCAAAGCCGAGCATTTACAGCTTTACAAAAAAGTTGTATTAGATTTAAGCAAGGAATTTGACTTCATATCAATTGAAACAATCCCGCGAGAAGAAAATCTTCTCGCTGATTCAATAGCAACTTCCGCATCACGTTTTACTCCAAGCAATAAGTTAGAGGATACCCGTTTCATAGTATCCCTTCGTGATGAACCATTGATAAAGACAATGACAAATTCTCTTTTAAACAAAAATGAATCTACTATCCTAGACCATGTTGATAGTGATATGGCCACTTTGGATTACTTAAACGCCTATGCGGCACTACATCTCTCCTATCATATGATAGATTTGTCCTTAATCCCACATTCATCTTCTTCTTCTGGGAAATCCCATAATGGAACCTAGCGTATACATGGTAGAAAGTGGGGACGATTTGGATTTACCTCCAGCCCCACCTGAGTTTGAAGAAGGTAATGCCTCTTTAATCGAAGAAACAATTGATGTTAACATCGGAACGGAGGATGAACCAAAAATATTGAAATTAGGGTCCTCGTTAACCCCAGAAGAAGTAGAAATACACACTCAGATCCTCAAGGAACATCAAAAAGCTTTTGCATTTAATTATAAGGAAATGACAGGCGTTGCACCACACATTGCGGTGCATAACCTCGTCACTAAATCTGATGCAAAACCAGTTAAACAAAAATCAAGACCCATGAAACCCAAGGTGGCTCTCATGGTGAAAGATGAAATAATAAAACTCCTACAAGTAGGGTTCATCAAACCAGTCGATTACTCTCAATGGGTATCTAATATTGTTCCCGTTCTCAAAAAGAATGGGAAGATACGCATCTGCATAGATTTCCGAGACATTAACAAAGCATGTCCTAAGGACGACTTCCCATTACCATCCATAGATGTCATTGTTGATGCAACAACTGGATTTGAACTCTTGTCTCTCATGGATGGATTCTCGGGATACAATCAAATCAGAATATCTGAACAAGACCAAGCCAAAACCACGTTTATAACTCCTTGGGGAACCTATTGTTATGTTGTTATGCCATTTGGCCTCAAGAATGCTGGTGCTACGTACCAGCGAGCTATGACATATATATTCCACGATTTAATTCATAAAATCATGGAATCCTACGTAGATGACTTGTTGGCTAAGGCCAAGAAGCGTTGTGACCATCCAGAAGTACTCCGCGTCATTCTTTCACGCCTAATAGAATACGGAGTCACACTAAATCCAGAGAAATGCGTCTTTGGTGTAACAGGAGGAAAGCTCCTAGGTTACATCATATCATCACGAGGGATAGATGTTGATCCAACCAAAATTTGGGCTGTCCTCGAAATGGTCCCACCTTCGAATGAATCTGGAATCAGGTCATTTCTCGAAAAAACTGGGTGCAATCCGGAGATTCATCCCGGACTTAAGCTTCGCCATTCATCCAATCAACAATTTACTCAAGAAGGATTATAGCATTGATTGGACCGAAGACTGCAATGAAGCCTTTGATGCAGTTAAGCGTTTCCTGTTATCACCACCTACGCTAATGCCACCCAAGCTAGACCACCCGTTAATTTTGTATTCACGAGCTACCGATGTCTCGTTGGCCTGTATGTTGGCCCAAGAAGACAATGACAAAAAGGAACGCGTGATTTATTTCATTAGTCGAACATTACTTGACTATGAAACACGTTATACACAGGCAGAATCGAGAATGCCTTGCCATAGTCTTTGCTACTAAACGCTTAAGACACTATATGTTGAATCAAGAAACGAGGGTCATGGTAAAAACGGACCATTTACGAACTTTCCTCACACAAGGATCCTTGTCTAAAAAAGGCTGGACGTTTTATAACCTTAATGGGGGAATTCGAATTAACATTTGTAAATCAGAAGTCGGTTAAAGGACAAATCATTGCGATTGGTTAGCTGATAACCCATTAGATGGAGGTGATTTAGTAGATTTAGATTTTCCAGATGAGTGCGTATACTACATCGAAACCCGACCCTCTATCTCTGAGTGTCCCTGGTACACTGATATCATTAATTATATCATGGACCATACGTACCCAGAAGGAGCTACACCACAACAAAGAAGGTGGTTACGTATTATTGCAGCCAAATACGTCATCATAGAGCAAGTACTCTACCGAAAAGCATTCGATGGAATGCTCTTGAGATGTGTCGACACAGAAGAATCCAAGAAGATTCTCCACGAATCTCACAGTGGAATGTGTGGAGGCCACTTCGGTGGCCATGCCACCACTCGCAAAATACATCGAATGGGCTATTTCTGGCCCACTCTAGAACACGACGCAGTGGAGTTTGTACGCAGGTGTCATAAGTGTCAAGAATTCTCCCACGAAATTCATATGCCAGCACAAGCTCTACAACCAATTGCTACTCCATGGCCCTTTTCTACATGGGGTCTTGATTTGATAGGGAAATTCTCTCCCTCATCTACAGATGGCCATAATTTTATAATCACGGCCACCGAATATTTCACCAAGTGGGTAGAGGCTATGCCTCTTACTACTGTACCAGGTTCTGTAATCGCCAAGTTCATTTTGAACCAAATCATTTGCAGATACGGTATCCCACAAATCATTATCTCCGATAATGGAACTTCTTTTAAGAATGAAGAGGTTCACGAGCTATGCAATAAATTTAAGATAAGCCATCATACGGCTTCCTTGTATTACCCTCAAGCCAACGGACAGGCTGAAGCGACAAACAAGACACAAAAGCCATTCTCCTTAAAAGCTGTGAAAAGAAAACAAACGAGATTGGCATTTGAAGTTATATCCGGCCTTGTGGGCCCACAACCTCAATAAGAACACCAACGGGAGCAACTCCTTTCTCACTAGTGTTCGGGGCAGAGGCAGTTCTCCCACTCGAGGTTGAAATACCCAGTCTCCGCATTTCATTACAAGGGATTCTGGATGAAGATGCTTACAGAGAAGCACGTCTTTCCCAACTAGAAAGCCTAGATGAAACTAGGTTAGATGCTGAACAACGACATAGAGTTTATGCTGACCGGATGTGCCGGCAGTACAACAAGAAGGTCTATGAATGCGACATATACGAAGGTGATCTAGTTCTAAGGCTAGACAGCCGGATCGACAAGAAGACCGGCGAAGGAAGGAAATTCCGGCCCAAATGGTTGGGCCCATACCGAGTCATGAAGGACTATGGAAATGGTGCATACCTCTTATGTACGCTAGAAGGTGAGGAATTTGGTGAAACAGTCAATTCCCTGCACCTCAAGCGGTTCTACGCATAAGCAGCTAGCACTACTTATATAACTATCTACATTGCATTTTCATACAGATTAGGATCATGTTGTCCATTTGTTTTGTACACAAATTGTGATCAAGGAATCTATTCTCAAAGCAATTCATTACAAACTCATGATGTTGTTGGCATAAACTCTTTAATCATACCTCTCCATTTTCATGATGTCATCAAATTATCTCGGAATCATTTTATCAAATAAAGCTAGATATGACAAAGTCTTAAATGGTAACCATACCAAGATCTGCGGGCTTGTTCTCACTTTTAGTTTCTTCTTAGGATAGGTGTCTTGCCTATGGTCTGTTCTAGAAGCTTCATGGTGTCACATCTATCCCATATATATGTCTCTTTGGAAATAAGCACATACTGACGTTTTACTCAAGAAAACAAGTCAAACGTTGATCAAACAGAAAATTTTAATTTTACACATTTCCTTGCCCCACCAACCTTTGGTGATGAGCTTGCGTCTCTTACTAGTGACGTAGGGTTGGGAAAGGATGGAAATGCCCTTACTCACCTATGCTTTGCCCACGGTGTTAAACCCACGCTTCTTACTAGTAGCATGGGGCAAAGTGTAGGGGGTCCTCTTGACAAATAAATGCAAATGGTCATACACAAACAATTCAAACTTTGAAACTTTGAGTCAAAAATAAATGAATCAGATGTTCAAAATTCCAAGAGAGTTAAAATCCTAAAAACCCAGATTTTGTCTACTATGTGGCCATCTACGGATCTAAGTCTAGATAAACCACAAAGTAAGTTGCATTCTAAACTATGAAGTCACTCGGGTAGAGTAAGCTTGTAGCTTCCAATTTGGTTCCACCAAAGCTTTGTCTGTCTTTCATCACTATCATTTTAGCACATTTCATAACTTGTGCCCTTCTTGACTCTTGGTGATAAGCCCTCGCATCTTACTAGTTGCGTGGAGTTAGGAGTGGGGCAAGTTTATCTGTTCATCGTACTGGTTTGTATTCATCACTTTGCAAAACAAACATGAGGTATCCAAAATTGCTTACAGAAGCTAAGATTCAAAATCACATTATATCTACATCACCATATATCAGCATCATGAAACACAAAAGGAAATAAAAACATTTACATCATTTGTTCTCCATTGCATACATTCTAAAAAGCATATAAACATACATCGTAGTATACATAGGGAAACTGGAAATAGAAAGGAAACCATGAGTGCCAAGATTTTGATCCAAAATAAATACGTATATATAAATGATCAATGTTTATATACAATGCCATCATGCACTAAGCATGGTCAAAATGCTCAAAGAGCCGGATATCTAAAAGAATATATAAACAAAATCTCACGAGAGCAGTGGCCTCTCAATCCCTCGTGACCCCTCCGAGAAGTGCACGCCCACGCTTTAGGACTCCGGCTACGCCGGCGCTCACGAATGTACGGAGGGCTCGGGGTCCGAGGAGCAGCCGCAGATCTCACCACGAGAACGGCTCCTCATAAGATGCTCGGCCGTCCATCCCCCCCTAGCTCGGTGCGAAGGGGTCGATACCATCCTGGCCACATGCCAGACTAGAGCAAAGATGTCGGTATGCCTACCCAGGCTGCTTTGAAGGCTCCCGAGCGTCTACGGACAGCTCTGCATGGGTCCTATCCATGGGGATCATCAGGGAATCGGTACATACCTACGGGATCAAATCCATTCCACTCATCAGCAGTCTCTGCAAACAAAGGAGAAAACAAGTTAGAAACCAAACAAGAAATTAGGAATACAAGATTACAACTAAGGAGAGCCTACAAGAAAACATTAAAAGGGAGAAAGGGTAACTTACTCGGATCACCAAGCCTCTAGGATGGGTCATTTGGGGCCGGCACTGCCGCGGATGCACGCTTTCTGGCGAGGGCTGCTCCTGTGGCGGGAGCAACGTATCGCCCCGCAACGGACTCATCCTCTCTACCACGGCCCTGGGAGAGTGGCTCCTCTGAAACTAGAGTCACCCTCTCTGCGCTCTGCTCGGCCCTCTCTGCCTGCATAATATCCTGAGTGTCATGCCACTCAGGATCGCTGTCATCGGTCTCCTCCTCTGTTCCTCCCTCTGTGAACTCCTCAGACTCGGAGTCAATATCAATAGGGTCATCACTGCTATGAGCAGGACCCGCAGCAATCTGAAGCAAAGGTGCCTGAGGCGCACCGGCTCTCCCTCTAGCACGTACTATCCTCCTGGCTGCAATGGGAATGCCAGGAGTAACCACTATCCAACCTCGGCCTCTAGGCCCCCTCAGCCTCACGGGCTGATCTGTAGGCCCAGGCGCCCTTTGGGGAAGCATATCCGTGTATGGTAAGCCAAACTGCTGAGGAACTCGGCCAAAGGGGTGCATCTCCACACGTCCCACTCTGTCAATAAGCTGCCCTGTCGTGGAGCAGGAGATCAAGGTAAGAGTCTCCTCGCCCCATATGCCCGCCATAGTCTGATATGGTGTGGCCTCCATGTCGGCAGTAGTCAGGGAGGCAACTGGCTGATGAGGTGCTCTAAGCACCAACATGTCTGTCCATCTGGCTGCCCTCACAGCCCCAGGATCTGCCACCTCCACACCCCTGCCATAAGGGATGAAATGCTCATAGACCCAACTCATGACTAGAGTCGGGTGGCTCGATGACTGCCCCTGTAAATGGACTACCTACCTATAAGTCATGGTAGGTAGTCCCAAGAATGTCTGCCCCCCAGGCATATTTCCGACCATGCCCCTCTATCTATGTAATAATGGGGGCCCAACAGTATAATAATGTGTCCCCTCCCTTGTCCCCGATCAATCTCGAGGCAAGGATCCCCATGATGGCCTGGCGAAGTAAGGGGATGGGCAAAGGAAGGAATAGATCGAACTCTCACCCCCTTCTTCGACCCCGTGGAGATGACTGCATCTCCCATATATGTGGCCCACTGTGCAATCTGTGCCCGTGAGCTGCTTGTCTCTAGGGTAAGTCCCTCCCGATGATCGGGACCCCCAGAATACGATAGACATCCTCCAATGTAATGGTCCACTCACCACGGACCCCTGGCAATCGGAAGGTGTTCCGATCTGCATCCCAGTATGAGAATAGGTCACAAAGGATGTGACTAGATGGTGCAACATGAGGCACGCGATGATATGCGCAGTATGCCAGCCCTCTGAAGTGTGTCCTCCTCATCCTGTGAGAGGGCATCTAGTACCCCTGGGAGCCAATCACACTCCCTCTCTCTACTCCATCGGATGTACTCCTCTCTCACCTGCATACACCCAAAAACACACAAAACAGAGCAAGTTAGCATCCGAGTAATACTAGAAAAACCATGTAAGCACGTAGAAATGCTAGAAAAGCAAAAACATTTTCAAAAAAAGGATTCTTTTGCATTCTGTGCAAAACCAAAACCCGCCCTGAGCAGAGGGGCGGTTTTGTAACCGCCACCTTAAGGGGCGGTGGTCGTGTAACACCACCAGACGAGCGGGGGGCGGTCATGTAACCACCGCCCTAGGCAGGGCGGCGGTCGTGGTCCGAAAACCCACGCGGGTTTTAAATGCTAAACAAGCCTAAAAATGCAAAAAATGACCCTTTTTCCTAAAAACGAAGCCTACCCAGTAGGCGCCCCCCCTAGGTGGACCTTTTGACACTAGCATTTTCAAAAATGACCCCCCATTGCAAAGATTTTAACATTTCAAAATTAAGGGGAAAAAGGAAAAACTGAAGAAAACTAACCTGTGATCTCGCGGGGCGGTGTTCCGCACGTGGAGGCATGATCACTATCTCATTGCGGACGTTTTGACTCTACTCACGCAAGAAACCGTCACCGTGGGTCCCAGAGCTCAAAATCAATCAAATCGACTCACGCAAATGAATAGGAAAATGGGCCCACTTTCATATATATAGCACTCTGTTTCGTTTTAAAATGACTTTTCACAGGTTTGGAGCGCTGATGGAGGTAAGTTCCTATCCTCACACAAATGGTACGTTCTCATTCCCTGTTATCTTAGCGTTTATTTTTCAAACTATTGTATCTATCTGCACTTGAGTTCTCTTTTCATTTTGCAGGTAGCGGGAATTTTGGATGGCGTCATTTCAACACACGGACGTGTCAGGTATAACTTCTAACTTCCCATTTCGGGACTGCCATACTCGGACCCACCGTTTTACGCCTCTTCATGGCTAAAACGCTTCTCCGAGGGGGCAATATGTACGTACCCAAAATTGTAAGGTACTGTACTGCTGGAACAACGTGACAAGTGCCCCAATGATGATACAGGTCTCCTCGCAAGGTGTTCGGATCGGAAAAGATCTCCAAGTGTGCGTTAACATCCCACATGCCCCACTTAGCCCCCGCGTGCTTTGTTTTCCCTTTTCCCCTCTTTTCTTGGCCTTTTGCTCTTTGATGTGAAACCGCCGCCTGCTGGGCGGCGGTCTCGTGACCGCCGCCCTGATCAGGGCGGCGGTCCTGTAACCACCGCCCTGCTCAGAGCGGCGGTCCTTTACGTGTTTTCCAGAAAGCGTTTTTAACGCGACTCACGTAAAAATCAATGATTCACCACTTTTTTTTTCCGACTTGGGCTTGCATTTATGTTTTTGGTCCCCTGGAATAGTGTTTGGCCATTGTTTATAGTTTTAGAGTTCAGTTTGGTTTTGATCTTTGGGTGAATGAAAAGCTATAAATAAATGGCTTGTGCTCAAACAAATGGTCTTGCCCCTCATTCACTTCTCATGCTCTCATTTTCAATAGTTCAGTCTATTATTTTGCTTAGAAGCCATAGTTTCAATTCTTTGCATGTTTAGTTAGCATTGTTCAGTTGTTGGTAAGCCACATATCCATCTTGTGCAGGCAGTGTTGTTATTTCACCCAATCCATTGGAGTAGAATAGCTTAGGAAGCCATTAAAGTTGCAGGTTTTGCTCCTCAAAATAGGATAGTTTCAGGTTCTGGACGCTTTATGTTGCATGACTCATAATAAATCCCACTAGGAATTGCATAAGCCAAGCTCTGTACTCTTGCGCTATCCCTCTCCTACTCGCATTATATTCGATCTGCATTACAGCTGCCTTTGTCCCAATATCTACTTCGTTGATCTTTAGCATTACACGCTTTTACGGATTCACGTGAACACAAAGGAAGAGGAGATCACACTTTGAGGGACAAGATCACACACACCATTGGATTCGCCAGCATTACTGCGAGAATCCGGGTTCTAGCTTTCAAAGTTCTAAAGTTAGAAATATATCAAATAGAGTAGATAATCACTTCTTTTCAGTTAAGTTTACTTTCGATATTGCCAGGGAAGCTGTGGGGATTGATAGTTTCTGAGAAACTATGATTCATTCCTCACTTACGGTAGGATCGAAAGTCTGGCAAATAGATTAAGCAAGTTATTTCATTATTTAGAATAGATCTACAAATTACACAGACAAATAACTACACTCGGTTATTTTGTTTGTTTTAAGTTTTATCTTAGTTGTCAAATTCTAGATACGTTTAAATAGCTACTTTCTTAAATTCTTAAAGTTTCTCAAAAAATACAAAAATAGAAATTATATATATGTTCTAGATTTATTCCACGTAGTTAAAATTTGCTTTGTTGCAGTTAGATTTACATTATTGTTTTGTATGACAATCACGGGACCCAGGGAGCCCAGGGAATACGTATTTGAGCCAATTGTGCCTCAACCCAATCTCGTCACAGCAATAGTTGACATAGACCAGAACCTTAGAATACAAATCTTCCAAACAACAACAGATTTATGACAGATCAGCTCTCAGTTGAGGGGATTAAATATAGAAGACGACCAAGCACACACGTTTTGGTCAAATCAACCGAACTACAGATTACCCTAGGCAAACATACACATGACTGTAGAAGGGTTCGAAAGAGAACAAACCTTTGGTTGTGATCCTTTGGTCCCATAACCAGATGCAGGAGACACTCTTCTAGATATAGATACCACCTAAGAATCCGGGTTGCGAGAACACACTGAGGTACTCTGAGAAGATCGCGTAGTTATTGATCCTAAATATAGAAGCTGAGAAAGCATATGATTATTGGATACTAGGGATTAGGACTTGATTTCGTACATGACCATAGCAGGACCGCAACAACCAAGAGTCTACGGTTGTGATCCACAAATCCCACAACCTAACGAATCCATAAGTCAATCAGACATAGACACTGGCCTACGCATATTAGTATTCAGATCTACCCCACTTCCACCCACCATCGTCGAACAGTTATCCTTACTAGATATAGCGGCTAACAAAGCTAGAGAATTCTGGACTAGGCCAGAGAATCATCCATAGAGTCGATTGTATTCATTACCCACCATATGACCTTATCTGGAGACATACACGAAACTATCCCAGGTCATTTTCCACGTATTCCACAACCCATAGATCGAATCACGCCAGAGCTTGATATTGATTGGAGCCTTCGAGCAGTCATCCTTGCCGATCGATCTATCACACCAGTTCAGGTTAGAAGGGCCTTCTTTGCCTTAGATTCGTAAATTCCACTAGTGCGTATTGAAGACATGGAAGGCTTCCTACAAAGAAGGATATCTAAAAGGAGAGGTTTCGCATGTTATGGCGGGGGTGGGCCATCTTCTCGAGGTAATGAATCGACATAAGTAACAAGCTAGGAGTACCCCTATTGAATCATGTGATTGCTAACAAGTGTTCCTAGGTAAGATGTTGTTTAAGAAATATATGTATATTTCAATTTTGTGTAGTTTGGTAAGACAGAGAGAGAGAGAATGTGCTTTTTATGATTCTTTGTGTCAACCATCAGCTGGGCATGACTTCTAGCATATAGGTTTCCCTCATTTTAATGTGAGCTAAATGCAACAAATCAGAATGTAATGCAACCAATTTTAAGCCCAAATCGAAAAGATTACGTTCGATGAAACAAATGACGAATAGGAGAGAGTATGCTCTTTCACTAAATGTAGAAAGTAAGAAAGAAGAATGATTCCTTTTAAATGCACCAAGAGAAATGTTTCTTTTAGAGAAATTAGAAAGAAGAGAGGATTACTAGGGAAGAAAATTACTGTGTAAGCCTTTTAAAGGGAAACAAACACACAACTTTCTCCTAGAAATGAATAAAATGCAATAGAACCCTTGATGGGTCCCACTGGGCATGCCAAAATGTTTCACCATTTTCTTTACTTTATTGAGACGAAACAGATAAGGGTAAGGGCTGAGGAGGAATACATGTTATTGCTGATCGGTTGATGGTTATTGCGCGCGTTCTGACTTCTTGACCCAATGCCGATTGTGAGAGCTTCCTTTTGGCTAGGAGGAACTACCTGTAATAGAAAACAAGACCACAAAAGAGAAGTTAAATGATATATGATAGTGGACTACCTAACGTATGCTAGTTCCGGGAAGTGTGATACTTCCTAGATGGTGTCAATCCACTATTTAAAACAAATTAATGCGAGAAATAAGTAAAGTCCTATTGTATTTGATATGATTTAGGTATCTCATTCAAGTACAATAAGCAAATCCAATCACAACAGGCTAGGCTATAGTTGGATCTAAAGGATGAGGTAACTATCAAGGTACTGGGACTGGTCAGGGTCTGATTCTGGGTTGTTTAGGTCAATTGGTAGGAGGTTGTTTGGCTCTATTCTTGGGTAGGGTATAAAACACGAGACCGACATCGACCTGGTATGACCGGTGATGGTTTATGCAGAACCAATGACGATTATGGGTAACCGACATCGGTAAGGTCGGGGTGTATGAAACTCAAAGAGATCTGATTGCAAGGTTTGATTTGGGATTTGATAGAGATGGTAGGGTGGATAAGGAGGTTTATATAAGTCTCAGGTGTATTTAGGGATGAAAAACATGTGAGGATATGTGATTTGGTGGTGTGGGTAAGGAAATGGTTGGGTTACAGTTGGTAAGGGATAAAATAATGAGCATGCAAAGTGTAGATTAATAACAAGAGTAACAAAAGCTACTAATTGAAATAACAATGTTGGTTAGGGATACACTTACTGTGATGTAGAGTGGATGGCTAAATGGTAATGGTAGTTGACAAGAAGGATGGTATTTGCATCAGAATAAAGTGAATCCTAATGCTTCCGTGAGTGCAATGCTTCTGGATTTGTCCTAGTGCTGGTTGTGAATGTCTAGATGCGTGAAAGGATGCTAGTTCTGCTTGCATGTAGATTTGATCTCTCTCCTATGGTCCAGAATGTGGCAACCTCTCAAACAAGGTTACTAAGGTGAATAAATGGTACGGTTCCGTCTTGACCACCGTCGGTTTAGGTCTGACCGGCGTTGGTTAAGGTGAGATTCCCTAGGTTTACTAAAATGGGAAGATCTTTCTAAAATCTTAGGCCAAGTTGGTTTATTGTCACAGATTAGAATAGAATATTCCTTTCTAATGAGCAGGAATGTGGTTAGAGAAATATTAGGCATATGATTTTAGGGTTAGACCAAATCTTAGCTGATTAAGGCAAGTAAGACTTAGTTATAGTTAGTTATGGGAACATGCCAAGAATAGGTCTAGGGTGAGATGGTTAGGTGAGGTGTTTAGGTGAGGTGGGAACTTGGTCAATTAAGACAATTAAATAATGAAAGTTGTGAGGATGAGGATTAATTTAATTAAAATAATTAAATTAATATTAATGTGGGTTGAAAGGGGCCATGGTTAGGTGCCCATGTTTAAGTTAATTATCCTATCGAGAGTTAAGGGAATGTGACCAAATTTAGTTGTCAACAAATATCACCGTATATTGATTAATTATGCATATTACACTCATCTAAGACATTACATACTTATAGGGTTGGTTTTCTCCTATTATTTAGAAGGCCTATAATTACTCAATAATAACCGCATGAGTTGTTTCAACAACTCATAACATACTATGTTATTTACGTGGGTTTTTTGCAACTCACAACAACTCAACCTAATATATTTACTTGTGAATAATTACGACATAATATTCACTTTACAATATTAACACACTAATAAATATATTTGCTCATTAATTTATGTGAACACTAACTCATATAATTCCTAACATTAGTGGGGGTAATCATCATATCTACATCTTGTCCTAGTTCTTCACAATATCATCAATACAACACATCTGATATTTGAGCACTTATTTGTGTGTAAACTTATATCTCTCCCTCTTACTATCAAGGTTGATACTAGTGAGCCTTAATCAATATCAGGTGATCCTATAATCAATATATTCTCATAACACATTCAATTACAATCATTCTCTTCTACTAACATGTCACATGTATGTTATTCCTACATCTTAAGCTCAAATCTATACATCATATTCTTGTTACAAACTATGCATTTAAAGGCTCAAATATCCCATGCCTATAGGGCCCTTCCATCACCCTTTTTATCATATCATAGGGAAATTTTTTCTTTAGCTACTACTTTATTAAAAATGTTTTTAAAATATATAAATATTCCCATAAACTCATAAGCACAAAAAAACATTTAACTATTATCAAAAAATAACATTAGGACTTGTCTATGACTTGATTTGCTATTTCTTTACTTATTATATATTGTTCACCATATGGTTAGATAGATAGCATATTATAAATATTTTTACACCCATCCATTCATGAGGTATTTGAGCATAATGTTAGATATACACATTAATATTCAAAGCTTAGATGTTGGATATCTCCTCTTATCTAATGGCCAATCAACATCTAGGGGAATCTTATTACACTAAAAGTGTTATTAGTGTCGGACTCGGAACCTCATTCTCATGTAGGAAAATGCACCGATACTGAAAGCCACCAACAACCTTGAAATATGGAGGGCTTAAGGAGCCTCGAATGTGGATGTAGATTTGTGGGAGCCAAATAGATGGATCTATGATAATGTCTGCAAAACTGAAACAAATACAATTAGATAGATATATGCGGGGCTACCTGCACAATGTTGGTTCCAAGAGGCTATTAACTCCCTTGGAGGATGTCAACCCCCATGTCTAGAAAGATAGAAATAAATGATGAATCGTAGATAACATGCAAAAGTAGAGAAGTACAATATGCCAAGTAAATGGGATGATGAGGGTACTTCAAGGGCATGTGGATGACATTATGGTGCCATAAGTGGCATCATAAGAGCAACATAAGGATGATATGAGAGAAGTTATAATATCAATAATTCGTTATCCTTTCTTACTTATTCAAAGGGAAGGCTTCAAAACTTACTTCCAACTTCAAAAATCTAAACTTGTTTTCCCTTTGCTTATCATTTTAAAAGAGGAGAAATGCCTGTATTTGTATATTGGAGATGGGGTTAGATTAGGGGTCAATACGTAACATGGGTTTGACAAATTAACCCCGATTAGATGAGTGGGGGACATGATTTGAGTGATTAGGTGAAATAATGGACTTGATATGGATTTTATTTGAATGATTTTGGATTATTTAATTATTAGGTGGGGTGATATGACTTAATTGGAATATTTGGATAACAAGGTTTAAGTATTTAAAATGGGATCAATTAATCAATTAAGATTGATTAATTAAACATGTATTTTTTTGTGGGAAATGGTATTTATTCAAGTGAATGGGTAAGATTGATGAAGGAGAACAAACACGGGAATGAAGAGGAACTACACCAAAAATGGTGTCTACATTTTCCTCTTTTTGATGAGTGGTTTGCGTTGAAAAAGCTAGAAGACAAAAATGATGAAGTATAAAAATATGACTGATTAAGTGTTCCCCCTCAAACTTGGGATCAATGACACAAAGGAAGTTAACCACGAGTTTTAAAGAGATAGATGGTAAAGATTAGATGGGTGAAGAAAATATGGATGAAACACATAACCAAGGTAAGATGCTCCAGGTAAAAAGGATCGTAATAATAATGAAAAATATGGCGGTGACTCCAATATCACATCGGTAGAGTCTAATTGTGGTCTCAATGGAGACGAGCTACAAAGTTCAACATACTAGTGAGTGGTCAAGACCACTGCAATATGGATGCATGCCGTGAAAACCAACGGGTCATAGGCAAACATTAAAACATGCAAAACTAAATGTGAAAGGTATGCGAAATCCTTCGTATGCGTGAGGAATCGAGTGAAAAATCATGCATTCGTGAAAGGGACGAGGATGAAAATAATGATGCCTTAACACAGGGCATGAAAATGACAAAGTGGAAGATGAATGTGTAAATAAAATGCCCCAAGGAGGAACAAGTATGGTCATAAATGTGGACATGAAGAGAAGATTGGATAGAAGGGTGAGATAAAATGCTCTAAGAGGGAGGGTAAATATGATTTTGAATACATGTTTCATAAATAAGGTGCTTCACTTAAAATAAAAGACTGGAAGAAGAAAGTAGAAAAATTTTGATTCATGGAAATGGGGGGAATATTACAATCGATGTTTGCCAAGCAAAAAGTAGAGAAGGAACTTGCGAGGAAAAAGGTGATAGGTGATGGTCATCATGGTATCCTCGAAGAAAAAATATCATGGAAAGAAATGCTTAGAAATGGATATGATGATTCCCCATGAGAGGGCTGATGAGGATAGAAGAGGTGACAGAGCTCTAAAAAGAGGAGAGATCAATGTCAGAGAGAGGGGGACGAGAACGAGGTGTAATGTAATGGAGTGATGTTAGTGCACAAATGGAGAACTATCGAATCGACCATGAATGCTAGGTGTGAGGATGTGTTGAAGGACGTAATGAGAAAGAGAAAAGGGAATGGACAAGAGTAGTGGTTGATTATGAGAAGAGAAAGAAAGGTCAAAGGTGAAGGAGACAAGGGTATGGAATAGAGTAGATGAAGATGAAGGAGAAAAAAGGAATGAAAGAGGGAGAAGAGAATAAGAGAGAGGGATGATAGGGGAAGAATGAAATGATGAAGGAAAAATAAGGAGAAGACAAGAAAATGACATAGCAGAGGGTGAAATTATGAAAAAGGGAGAGAGATATTCAAAACGAAGGGAGTGAAGAAGGGTGAAGTAGATGAAGGGAGAGAAATGATGGAAAATGAAAGAGATGATAGATCGAGAATATTGAAGGGCCTAGGTTACCGTGAGGAAAACCAAGGTAAAGAATATGGAACAGACCGCATGGAAATGCATGTGGATGGTGGGATGATAAAAAGATGGGACAACACTAAAGAGCTAGGTTATCACTAGGGAAGTAAGAAGGAAACACGAAGTAAAAGGGGATGAAGATGATACAGAGGAAGTGAAATAAGATGAGGAGTAGAAAGGAGGAGAGGACAATAGAGAAAATGATGCAGAAGGAAGGAAACCAAGAATGGAGATATTTAGTGAAGAGTGAGTAGTATCAAGAACGTAAAGAGAAGATGGAGGGGATGAATGACACAAATTGGAAGAGATGCAGAGATGCATGAGATGAGGAGAAAATTATTACGAGATAATAGACAAAGGATGTATGATGAAGACAATAAAGAAATTGGAAAGGAAGAATGGAAGATGGAGAGGTGGAAAAGAAAAAGAGAGGGAAGAATAGAAGAGGTAATGTCAGTGAAGGGATGTTAGGAGAAGTCCACCGATAATGATCGATAGGGAAGGATGGGAGGAAAGGTGAGAAGAGAGAAAAAGTAAATGAGGAATAGAAGGGGAAATTCCAATGAAGGGATGTTAGGAGAAGTCCATCGATAATTATTAGTGCATAAATGAAAGATGATGATGAAATAATGTTAGGGAATACCAACAACAATGATAGGTAAGCATGGGGGTAGATATGTGGGAGAATTTGAGAAGATGGAGTGGAAAGAGTAAAGAAAGGAGGGATAACGATTTGTGCGAAGATGAAGGTGAGGAGAGGATGTAATGGATGAGGATGAATGAGGTAAAGATGAAGAAACAAGACATGAAAAAAATGGTAGGAAGTGGTTAAGTAAGATTTCCAAGTGAGGGATGATGGAGATGAAAAGTGGGCAAGCATGAGGTGGTGTTTGTGAGAATGGAAGAGGAGGTGAGAGGATGTGATGATGGGGAATGACAAGAAAATTTGGATGGTGATAATGTGGAGTGATGGGGAGTGCAAGATGACAGATCATCCTTAAGAGGGACTCTTAAGTAAGATCACCATGCCGCATGAGTGGTTAAGTAATATTGCCAAGCGAGGGATGATGGAAATGAAAACTGGGGAAGTCGAGAGATGGTGTGTGTGAGGAAGAAAGAAAATATAAGAGGATGTGTTTATGGGGAATGAAGAGAAAATGTGGATAGTGGGAATGTGGAGCAATGGGGAAAGGCAAGATGACACATCATTCATGTTTACCTTTAAATCTTACCTTGAAATGAACATGTTAAAGTTCATTCATAATTTTCTTCTGAAATATTTCACCCAAAAGTATTTTAGAGAAGTGTGTTTGAATTTATTTGAAATTTCAAAAATCAAAGCTCACGGATTTCAAAGGTTTTCCTTTTTGGGGATTAAATTGCCAAAATCTAAATTTTGATTTCTAAGTTTCGAAACCCGAAAACCCGAAAGTCTGAATTTAAAGTTTTAGATTTTCGGGATTCAAGTCTCCTTGGGTAGTTTTCAATTTTTCAACTTAGAGTTCTCAAGTCTGAAACTCCAAAGTTTTGAAATTTTAGAACTTCGACTTTCCGGGTTCGAAAGTCTTCCATCTTCTTTTGATATTTTTGTCTCTGGAGTTCCGAAGTTCAAAACTCCAAAGTTTCAAAGTTTGAAACTATGAAGTTCTAAAATTTCGAACTTCAGAATTTTGGGTTTCGGAGTCTTCCATCCCCTTTTTGGAAAATTTTGACTTAGAGTTCTGAAGTTTGAAACTCCGAAGTTACAAAATTTCAGAACTTCAGACTTTCAGGTTTCAAAGTCTTCCTTCATATTTTTCATAACTTTTCCTCGCAAGTTCTGAAGTCTGAAACTTTGAAGTTCCAAAATTTCGAGCTTCAAAATTTTGGGTTTTCTTTGAATTCGGGGTCCTCTAAGCATTTAATTCTCACCAACCCCCCATGTGTCAGCTTTTGGCATTAATTTCAGGTTTTTCTATATAAATTCAGATTTTTACCTATCATTTTCACCTAACTTTTTACTCTAACATCCTAATTTTTATTTGACTCTTTGTACTTTTGAGACGTCATTTTCAAGGTAATTTTGTAGGGTTATTTCTTCTTGGTTTATGATATTTTTAGGTATTTGTTGCTTGTTTATTTTCTTTTTCTCTTTCTTGTTCCAATTTGAAATAAGACCATCATCTACCATGTTTTCCTTAGGAATGTTTCTAGATTTCCACAATTGTAAATTCCAACGTATGCATGCATCTAATCCATATTGCATAATAGTTTCTTCCAGATCTCTACAAGGGTTTGATTCTCATTCTTTTCTCATCAGAAAATTCACAAGTCACATATTACCTTTTGAGAATCTTGATTTTTGTAGTTTCGAGCTCTTCTATTTTTGGAATTTTGAGATCTACAGCTTTGAGTTTGAGGTTCCGATTTCGAGAGTCTCAACTGGTTTTTCAGTGTTTTGGAGGTTCTAATTTTTGGAGTTTCGGACATCCACCGTTTTGGGTTTTCAGAGATTTCACACTTCAGAACTAGGATCTTTTCAACTTTCAGACTTTGGCATTTTGTAACTTTTATAGTATTTGTACAAATTTCCAAAGGCCCTTTCGGATTCCAAAACCCGAACTTGATGTCAACTTCTTCAAAAAAGGAAAAGAAAAGATGAAATATACATTCTTAGGAGTTTCTCCTCATTGGTGTCTTTCCTTAGACTTAGGAAATATTGGAGATACCAATCTAGGGCGTAGATTTTCCAAATTTATTAACAAGGTTGAAAGCTCCAAACAAGAAGTCCTAGATACATGCTATATTTGACAAATGAGAGCTTGCTCACCGCTAGTTTTCCAAAGATCTAGACATTGTCCCGAATTTGTCTTGGCTAAAACAACCCATTTTGATGAGGATTTTAGATTGGTGAAAAATGTTGACGGAAAGGTTGTAATTCGATTGGACCCTGATTTCTTCAAAGATTTGTTCAAACTCCCGGATGTTGAGGACTATGCCACAATTTCACCCGAACTACAATTGAACATTGGGAAAAGGAAACCTAATTATGTACGAGGGTCGTGATGAAGAGCTACTTGGCCAAGAGTGTCACTAAGTTTCCTAAGACAATGTACCGATCGGATTTCATCCAGAGGTAAATGATCTTATTGTGTTGCTAGAGTAGAGTTTCGGGTCTTGCCTCTGTAAAGGAATTTTAGGAATGGATGTTCCTATATATCACCACTATAAAGAAGAAAAAAGAATTCATACGATGGGGAGAGCATATCAGTAGCTCTATTTGTTTTCAATTGAGTAAAGTCTTGTCTTCCAAGAACTTTTACATGACCTCTTTCTTGGTCTATGTTGCAACTTCCATGGGGGAATTTAATGGGTTAAATACCAAAGGTGTTAGAAGTGCATCTCAAATTTTTGATTTTTATCCTCAAATCACAATGGATGAGGGAAACAAACATTTTCACAGAGTCAATGATGCCTTCTTCATTGTTCTTCTTTATCATTTTGACAAAGATTTGTATAATCAAAGGATTTCTGATGAGGCTTTCAAAGAGGTGCGAGAGTGGGGGTAATTTACCTTCGAGTTTACCAAATTTTATATATATTAGATTCCCAGCCGTGGGTGCATCGAGTAAGTTTCCAAGATGCCCTACTGATAAATGGGTTATGTTAGAGTTGGTTTGAAAATTGTTGGATTACCACAAAATCCAAAACAAACGACATAAGGTGGGAGTCTAGTTTCCTATTTCAATTGGTCGATATAATTGTGCCAACATTTATAAAGCAAAGAATGTAGATACATAGATGTATGGAGTTACTCTATGAACCTTTCATCCCATAACCAACTTTGACTACTGGTGAAAGTTTATTGAAACATTTTTATTTAGTTCTCACATGCCCTAGCTAGAAGACCTTTGGATTCACTGTCAGGATTAGTTCATTATCAGACAACAAGAGTATGAAACGTTAACTTTGGATAAGGTTAGGTAGTTTGGTATTGCAGAGATTCCCAAGGAAATGAAAAATGAGGATGAAGTATTGGATCTAACATACAAAGATAAACATGTTTTCAATCAACCATTGCCATGGATCGATTAGTATGTAGAGGAAAGTTGTAATACTAAGGAGAGGGCGGGGACCATTTTGCAAACAACATATGATTGGTTGGCTACCTTGGGAATTTCACCTAAGGGGTTAGATTAATCTATAAGAATAGAAGCCCAACCAATAATGAGTCTTATTACACCCATAAGAGGAAAAAGGTCTACCCAAAAGGCCCATATAGTTCCTAAGAAGATTTCATTTGTGGTTGGGATTTCTTCTCTTCCTAAGGCCTCTACTTCCAAGGTTGTGTCCTCTACAATACCAATATCAAAATTTGTTGAAGTTATTGATTCTCTAGTTGTATCATGAAATCTATCATCCTCTCCTTCTTTGTCATTATCACTTCCTCTATCATTACCTTCCACTTCTACACTCATTTCTTCTTTTCCATCCCCATCCATGGCCCAAGTATTTTCATCCCTTCCTATCCTCTTAATAGGGGAAATGATTGGGTCTCTTGTTTCCACTTCACTCCCTCTACCGCTTTCATTTCCTTCCGTTTCAACTTCCAACCTCATTGTATCCACTCCTATGACTGTCCTCACATCCACCCCATCTATTATTGCCACCTCCATTTCCTTGCCAACTAATATTACCAGTGATATTAAGTTGTCTAGTGCTACATGCACTGAATCAGTTATGCCATTTCCATCTACATCTACTATACCAGAATGGTTGTATCGCCAAACTCCAAAACAAAAGAAGAAAGTGCCTTTGGTAGATGTAATAGATCTAAGTGTGTTGGAACCTACTCCGAGGAGACATGCCAAATGACCAAATATTGTCTCCACCTATCTATAAACCAATCAAGAGAGAGAGTTGTGGAAATTGCTACTCCCGTTGAGGGAAAAAATAAAGAAACTATCATAGCAAAGAGTATAAATTTCTAGATTTTCGTTAGGTAAAGCAACACACTAGGGTGCCAAACAAGATGTGAAAATGTCTCTCAATTTTTTTGGAAAAGTATGATAAAGACAAAGCGTCTAAAGATGAACTAAAATCAAAAGTTGAGCATTTCACTGCCCTATTAAGGAAAGTAATGCAACCTACTCGAACTTTTGATCTTTTAACTACTACTTCTCTGACAATTTCTTCTACTCTGGATGATATTTCATATCATGAGATTGAGAAGATAGGTCAGAAGGGAAGATCAGTGAGTGGATGGATGGAACACATGCTTTAAGAAGCTAATCCTTTGATCAAGAAGATATTGAAATATATAATAGTTTGCAAACCGAAAGAGCCTCTATTCGTAGGATGGATGAAGCCTTCTCTAAAGATAACAATAATTTGAATATGAATTTGACCACATGGGGTGAGATTAGAGAGGAGGATCCAGATCTACTTCTTTAAGAATAAGTAATTGATGATATTTCCAAATTGTTTGAATTTCATAAGGCTATGGAATTTAGGTCCTAGGTGTTATAAGATTTGGTCAAAAAATTGGATGATAAATGTGTGGAAATAATGGATTCTCTAAATGATATCTCAGAAGAGTTTGATAATATCAATTGAAAATTATTCAATGAGAATATTGATGCCCTTCCGGTGGATCAAATTAAGTCAAATTTCAAGGATTTTGTGAAGAAAGACGACGAGGTAACTAGGACTTTCAATAGTGACTCAATTGACAGGTTGGTTTCATGCCAAAATTTCATGAGTTGACTAAAGAAAGTGGTGAGTAAACTCAAAAGGATTCCAACCAAAGTAGCAAGGGAGATTGAAACAATAGATGTGGTGAATCATTATGCATGTGGACTAGAGGAAGAGGAAATACAAGGAATTATCAAGTGTTTCATTGACTATAAGCATCGATGATTATCTGGGAGAAAGAGTAGGAGAAAACTGAAGAAGGAGAAGGTGTTGCAGACCAAGATGAAGCTAGGCAACCATGGAAGGACAGTTCCAAGCTCTGGATCAATCCAAGTTGTAGGGTTGACTGAGTCAAACCTTTGTAACTAATTTTCTATTTTTATGGGAGCCTATTCCCTAGAACTTAATTACATTCTATTTTTAGTAATTTGTTAGTTAAGGTCCAGCTGTAATGGCTCAACCTAAAGAACTTATAAATAGTTAAGTGCATGAAGTTTTTAAAAAGGGGATATATCATTAAGAAGTTACTCTTCAAGCTTGGAAGAGTGATTTGAATACTTTGAAGCCTTTCAATTATATTCAAAACAATATTTTGTTTGTGAAGAGTCTGATTTATTGTGTTAATAGTTGATCAATGTATGCTTTGTGGATGTGCAATTCCTTAGTGTAAGTGATTAACTCACCTTTATTTCAGAATATCTTATTTCAATATGTGGGAAAATGATGTGATTATCTTGAATATCAGTTGTGTAAATATTATATTCCTTCTGTTATAAGGTTGCATTATCATTGACCATCACAAAGTGAAAGGGATGTTTGACATGTGCATATATTATATTGTCATGGTTTGTTGATTGTGTATTCGAACAAGTTTGATCTATCTGTTAGGTATACTTGGGGTCTTACAAGGGAATGTATGCTATTTTGTCTATGGCTTATTATTTTCCCTATCTAAATAGCATAAGGTGAATTAGATTGTGATGGTTGTTTTATCCTTTCTGAATTAACCCTTTTCTCGGTGTGAAGATCATATAATTATCTAGTTATACTCTTGGTGTATCTCTCGTGTTTTCCTTATTTGTTATTTCTAACCCTAAAACCCTTGAATTGAGTACATTAGTGTCATTTTAAAGTGTTTTTAGCCTTGGACATTGATCTTAAATTGGTTTCCCTAAGTTCTAAAGGAATTCAACCTTCTCTGGAGGTCCTTCCCGAGGCAACAAGGCCCCATACCTTAGGGATGTTCCAACGTTGTATGTGATCTTTCAGAAATTTAATGGGTGCATGATCCTCATGACAACAATTCCTAAGAGGTACTCTTAAGTAAGATCTCCATGCCACATAAGTGGTTACGTAAGATCACCAAACCGACAGTGATAATATTAAAGGAGAAATATGAGAGTGTAATGGGTATAGGGGTGGAATGGTTGGTTGGGGCAGATGAATATGAAGAGAGGTAGGAGAAATAATATGAGGGAAATATGATGAGATGGAGGAAGGGTGGATGATAGATCAACCTTAAGAGGGACTCTTAAGTAAGATTGTCATGCGACAGGGGATGGTTAAGTAGGATCGCCAAGCCGAAGAAGAAGAAGAATGATGAGAAGAAGTGATTGACAGATAGGAAGAGGGCATGACAAGATGGATGAAGGGGAAGCCTTAAGTGAATTTTCCATACTACAAGCATGTGTAAGTAAGATGACCAAGCAGAAGATAGATACTAGGAAGGATGAGAAAAGAGTGAGTGGTGTATGCCAAAATGGAACAAGAGGTGAAAGGAGGTGATAACAAGGAAATAAAGGAGTGTGACATGAATGGATCAAGGAATATATGTAGTGTAGATGGAGAGTGTAAGGGAAATCCTTAATTGGGATTCCCATGTGGTGGGAGTGATGACACAAAAATGATAAATGGAAGAGGTGAAGCGGAAATACGTTTGTGGTGGTGATTGTCATCCTATGGAAGTGGAGATGGTGGAGAAGTTTCTACAGTGGGAGGATCTAAGGAAGAATGTATACCTCAACTAAGATTCCTTGACTGTATGGATGGTTAAGTAAGATTTTCAAGCTGAAAGTGGAAGAGTGAAAAGGGGAAATTGGGAAGAAAGGAAAGGAAGATACACAGAGTGATGAAAGAGGACAATTGGAAATATGCGATCTTGATAAAAGATGACCTTAATGAGAAAAAGAAACATAATCATAGTAAGGAGGCATGAGTAATAACAACCTGAAAAGAAGTACAATAATGAGTATGAATTCACTTTTAATAAAAGAGCGTAATATAATCAACAACATCTGCATTATAACATATAGTTTAATTGATCCAATCAATTACTTTTTAAACAAACAACAGATCTTGTCATCTAATTATTTCATAATTTCTTACTTGAATAGAAATACAAAATTTATCTTTACTATGTAACAAAAGGAGTTACCTTCAGCATAGTACATATTTAGAATGATTCATCCCACAACTTAAAAATAAGAAGAATCAATACATATTATCCACCATTCACTAATCATCTGAAAGACAGAAAATAGGTTCAGAAAGTACTCAACTGATTACCCACATAATTGCTTCAGTTTAAGGAAACCAATATAAGGATTCAACAATAAAGAGACAACATCCAAAATAAGAATCCCAAATCAATCTGAGAAGGAATAGAAAATCAAAACAGACTACGTGAAAGCCTTAAATAATTCTACATAATAGAATATATCATCCATAGATCTGAAACCATTCGTTCCAAAATCAAGGCAAGACTTACACAAGGGTAGTTTCTTCCCGTGTCCTTCTAGGGAAGATTCAAAACATGCTAGAGTGCTAAACGAGGAGTCCTTCCAATAACAAAACCAAATGGAGCATGACTCATCTAAACAAAGCAATCGGTTTAACATGATTACGTTTTCCCTTCAATGGGACAAATTCAACTATTCACCATCCACATCAATATAACAATGGAATTAGTACAAAAATAGACTAAAAATCCACAAGGAAGTTTCTGCCTTAGAAGAGTGGTTTCCCACTATGTCCTACTAGACAGAAAGGACAGAAAAATCTGAACCCAAGAAGTCAAACATGCCCAAGAGAGTAATCACTCTACAACTAAGAAGGAGTCGAGCTACGGAGAAGTTTGATCAAATGAACTTAACTTTACAAAAATTATATGAAATTTAAATAGAAAATATCCGATCGAGAATTCATTCACCATAGTGTTATCAATTGAATTCCAATTTCCATTTCAAACTCAGAAGTTCTTTCGCTAGTTCCCAAATGAGAATACAAAACCAAACCCACAGTTTATAGACAACAACACTTCTAGTTTCCCCTAAGAATTCAAACTTTATCGGACGAAAAAATCAATACTAACCTGGTTCATCTATTCCTCTTTATTTAAACACAAGTTCAAATTCATTCCACAGAAAGGAGTACACACTACAGTCCCAAAAATAGAATACTATCCACAAGAGAAATATATTCCTTTCTCCTTTTAAAGACCCAGAAATTCATTCAAATGAATCTATAAGAGAGTACTAAAACTCAACACCAATATTAAGCTAAGCAAGTTTCTATAATACTCACGAGCTCAAAGAAACTGAAATCCCAACTACAAGGTCTTACATAGCTCCATATAAAATAGACATATAAGTAGTGATCCCAAAGAAGAAAAAATTATACGAAACAATCCCGAACTAGAGGTAATAAATCCTTCCTAAACAAGATTCAGTATATAGGAGTATTCAACTCTTCTTTCTTTTTAAAAACCTAGAAATCAATTAAAAAGGATCTGAAGAAGAGAGAGTATGAAAACCCAACACACGTTTAATTCAAGCAAGATCTCAACCTTGCCCTCGAAATTGATTGAAACAGAAGCCACAACAAAATTACTTTCACGAGCTCCGTTTAGTACTTAAAGATCAAGACAGAGAAGGTATTTGTTAAATTAACTCACACAACAAGAAGTATGTACACTACATTACCATAAATTTCAAAAACCATTATCGATTGTTTCAAATGAGCTCTAATTCAAACCAAGGAGTAAGTAATAGTACAATATTGAACCAGATATGTTTCCATAAAAGGTCCATCCTCCTTCTAAAAAAATAGGCAAGACTTTCAAACCAGATCATGGTTTCACAGAGAAGAGGAGAGAAGAATATCCTCCCATATTTACATGCCATTACAAGTTCAAAGAAAATGGTACAGTCTGGAACAAAAGTATCACAACCATTCCAAACTCAAGATGCATCCAAGAGAAGTTTCCAAAAGAGACTTAATTCAAAACCATTAAATCGAGCTCCTTTCGAGTAGATAGTCTTGAATATGAATTAAAACTAACACAAATCTTCAAGCACAAATTTAGAACAACACAAGCCTCGAATACAGTTCGAATGAAACACAAAGCTTCAAACACAAGTTTAGAACAACACAAGCCTCGCATATGAGTTCAGTACTAAACACAGCTTAGAATACAAGTTCAGAACCAAACACAATTCTTTGACTACAAGTTCAAAACAAACAAGCTTTGAATACGAGTTCCACATGCATATTACCATTGAATTGGTGTAGAGAGAGAACATCCAAGACTATCATTATCATGCAATGGATTCATATAACCAAGAAAGTAGTAAATAACAAAAACATGCAACCATTTATCTCCCGAGAGTAGAATTGTTTTAAAGAAACATTTAGAATAAAGTAATACATCTTAATGGGTAGAGCCTATCATGCTTGATAGTGCTTCGCGGTCGAAGGAGACTTCGGCCGAGCTTCCAACTCTTTTTCTCCTCCACGAAAGATCAAAACCAAACATCTCTCTCTCTCCAATGCCTCATATACTTTCCTTGGATTGAAAATAGACCAGAGAAACCAAAAATAACCACAAAGTAAAAGTCAAATTGCTAGTTTAAAGAACTAGATAGCTCCATGCAGAGAAAAAATCGCAAAGCATGCAAGACCAAACAACCTCCAAAAAATCCACCTTCCTTGTTTCTAAGATGGTTTGCATGCAAAAACCGAGGTTCATTAATGTAATTACTCCTCAATCTCCTACCTATCTCTCCTTGCCACCACCTCCTAAAATTGGCGAATGCTATTTCCACTTCAGCATGCATTTCCAACTTTAGTGAAGACTCCACATATGCTTCCACTAAGTTTACTTGCCTTTTCCAAAACTGGCAGTACTTCCCATTTATTCAAACAAATCAAATCAAATAAATGCCATTGGAACCGTCGCCAAATGCCATGTGACCCTAGGTCCCTCTTAATAGTTTAGTTTAGATTTCATAACTTAGGTTAGTCTAAAAATTAATTACCTTAGGTTTTAAAAACATTGCCATAGGTAATTTCCACCTTAGGTTAGATCAAATTCACAACCAAATAGTATTAGGTAATAGGTTAAAAATAGCCTAGCATTACCTTAGTTATTTCTCCCTTATTCCATTTAGCACAACAACTTAGGTTAGGACACCATCCCAACAAAATAGAATATGAAGCTTAGGTTAGATTGTAACCTGAATAAGTAGACATAGCTAGGAAGTTGGTGCATTTACCTAGTTTAGAATACCATTAGGATAATCCCTTAGGTTTAGGATTTAGATTCCCTTCATAGTTGTGAAGTAGGCTTCGTTCGACTTACGTTGTTAAATGTCCTGAAGAGATCAATCCCAAATATCCAAGCACAAACATACAACCGAATGCAGGCACGATCTTACAAGACCAAAGAATTTGTAACATACACAGTTCAAGTTCACTATGTCTCTCAAGATATGAATGTCAATTTACCATTTAGTTTGGTAAGGAGATTTAAAACATTCCTTGGATCACTGGAATTGATCCAAGGATGAGTCAGTTAAAAGAGATAAGTTTGCAACTTCGATTGGGATTGATAGGGAGATGGGTGTAATTGGTATACTTAGAGATGTAAGTGATGTGGTGATGGGTATGTTTGATGTAGATGTGGTTAAGGGGTTGAATATGACAAGTTAGGGCATGATAGATGTGGATGAAGTGGTATGTATAGTCAAAGTTGATGTGGATGTGGTAAAGGTAGTTGGTGTGGTTGGTACGGAAAAAAGTGTGGAAGGAGGAATTGGGATTGACTTTAAGGATGGTATAATGGGTAAATGTGGAATGGATGTAGGTAAGGTAGTCAAATCTAATGAAGGGATGTGGTAACCAATGGAGTAGATATGATAGGTAATGCAGTAAATGCAGGAGTAATATCGGTGTAGAAGTAGGTGGGAATGGTTGTTTCATAAATGTTTCAAGGGGTAAGAATGATATGTTTTCTAATGGGGTTGATGTTGTAGGTGTGGATGTATGGATAGGTTTGTTTGATGTAGATGTGGGTGAAGGAACATATGTGAGAGATGTAGGGATATGTGTGTATATCAATGGGGTTGAAATAGGTGCTAAGGATGAATCTGATGTGATAGATTGGGGCATGATTGAAGTGGATGAAGTAGATGGTATAGTCAAAGTTGATGTGGATGTGGTAAGGGTAGGAGAAGATATAGGTATAGACAAGTAGTAAAAGTTGATATAGGTGTGATAGTTGTGGATACGATAGGTTCTAATAAGGAGTGGAATAATGTCTAAGGTAGGAATATGCAGTTCAGGATGAGATGAGATCTTGATTGATGGTGTTAATGGCATAAGCATTTGATAGTTGAGATGTAAAAGGGGTGGCTTGATTTATTGGTGGTTGATTAGGAAAAGGTTACGTAATTTTGTCGAGGGTTGGCTAGGTGAAGTGGTGGAGCTGTCCATTTGATATCCCCTTGATTTATAAGTTGTTGGATACGATATTTGAAGGAACAACACTTCTCAATGTCATGACCTTTTACTTGATGATATTTACAATAGTGGGCTTTGTGATACCAAATAGGATTGGGTCACGAGTCATCCACGGGTCATATGGGAGGAATTTGGATGGAGTGTATTGCCATCAACTTATCAAATAAAAACTATAGGATTCCCCAAGGGGATATAGTTGGGTGTTGGTCTAGGGGCTTGTTGTTGAGGCCACGTGCTAGATGTAGGTGTAGATGAGGAATTAATAACCACGATGTTGGACACACCCTTAAATGTGTCATTATGTGTGGATGGTTTAGTAAATTCAATTTTAGGTTTGGTCGATCTGAGTTTAAGATGACCTTGCTCAATGGCACAGGTTTTGAGTTTGTGAGCCATGGTGAAGGCTTCATCAAAGGTTTGGAATGATTAGATTTGCAAGGTAGATGATATATGCTTCACACATGAATGTGAGAAGATTTGATGAGTTCGGTTTGTGGAAGAGAGAAGGATAGTTGGTTTATAACGCACACATCGTGTGATAAAGTTTCCATGATGGACTCGTCATCAAACTGTCGAGATGGCGTATAGGTCAGTGATAGTGATTTTACATGTAATATTGATCAAAAAGTGTTCTAAGAACAATTGCAAGTTGGGTGAAGGAAAATATCGAGTATTGAGGGATACTATTGTACCAGTCTAACATGGACCGACCAAGGACATGGGGAAAGTGTGAAGCATTAGGTCTTGATCATGTGTAATAAGATAACATGCATGTTTGAATGCACAAAGATGTTGTTGGGGATCTTCCTTGTTGTTGAACTTAATGAACTTGGGAAGCTCCCAATGAGGAGGGTAAGGTTTGATAGGAACCGATGGATGAATCGGTTTATTACAGATTTGTTCATAGGATAAAGTAACCTTGGGTGCCAAGGTAGTAGCTTCTAGACTAGCCAACCTATTCATAAGAGCATGAATAGGATCATTTGACATGATGTTAGGTTGGGATTGGATTGGTTGTGTGGCATGAAATGTAGCTTGATAAGGTGAATTGATAAGCTTGTGGATGTGTGGGTGTTTGGGAATTGTTTGATAAGGTGATTGATTAAGGTGATTGATGTTTATGGATGTGTTTGATAAGATGGTTGATTAATTTGTGGATGTGTGGGTGTTTGAAAATGTTTGATAAGGATTAATATATGTCATGGGTTGAGATGGGATATGTTGCATATATGATGTTGAGAAATAGGGACGTGATGTGATTGTTGAAGATTGGGTAGGTTGTTGTGGTAAGTGATAAGTGGGGATATGAGTGTTATGTTGAGATGGCTGGATTGTGGGTTGATGGGCATACTAGTGAGATGGGTAGGAATGTAAGTTAGAGGTATATTAGTATGAACTAACATGGGTGGAGTAGGATCAACCAATTGAGTAGACTAATAAGTTTGAAGAGATTGAATATTGGGGGGATTTACAAAATATGAAGTCATAAATGGGGTTAGAAGGAGGTCCAAGAGTTTCTAAAGGAGTCGGAGATGTAGTTGGTCTAGGAAGGTTAGATTGATGAGGGACATGGGGATTGGTTTCAAGGTGGGGATAATTTTGGATGACATGGTCCTCATGAGGTGAGACCATGGAGACCGGGGGTTGGGTAACTGAAGGTGTGGTCTCAAGTGTAGAATCTTGTTGGGAGAGATCATTAGGGAAGGGATGTCATTGGATGGAGTGGATTGTTGTTTTGTTTCATCTTGAGAAAGAGTGACCACATGCATGAAATAGAGAAACATTTGTTTATGAAATTTGTTAACAAACAAATCAAGCAACAAGTTTTTTATCATCATGATTAATTAGAAGATGTGAAAAGAAAAGAAAAGTGGATAACAAGGTGCCTAAGGAATGATAGTCTAAGGTTGGTTTCTAGTAGTTTTGGCTAGGGAAATGTCTGAAATGGTTTCTGTTGGGTGTTCAAATCCCAAATAGTGAACCAGGAAAGGAGATGTTTTGATGTGTTATTTTGTTGTGTGAAGTTTCAGGTAGTGTGTGGTAATGTGAGATGTAGAAGGTTAAACCCTATTTAAGCTATGTGATTAGGCATGATGTAGAAAAGAAAGGTTCTTTTTAAGCCAAAATGAAGTGTGAAATTTTTATGAGGACACACGCAGGAAAGGGAAATTACAATGCAAAAAGGAGAAAATAGGGAAAAATGAGGAATACATGTATATCACTTTCCCCTCTTTATTTGATTATACGTGATAATGGCGTATGTGAAGGTGATGGTCGGTGGCCGGAACATCCAATGGTACCATAAAGCTACCATTCATGATTGTGATGGGGGGTCGGTGAAAGGATTTTGTGTTATATTTCCACAATTGATCTTTGACAATGTAATGTTGTGGTCGTAGTGTCATAGATTTTTCCTACAAAATTAATTAAAACAATTAGTTTAGATCACGTGGTCAACAAAATAAGAAGATAATTTAGATGTCCTAAGTACTTGTTTTTACAAAAAGTGTCATTATGATAAAAATAAAAATAAATAAATGAAAATAATTAACAAAATCGTATTCAATGTATCTATTCGATTAGAGTAATTAGGATACGAAAAACTAATTGATAGACTATAAACTAGGAAATAAACTAGGGAATGATAACTTTATGAAATAAATGATCAAAGAAATCACAAAATACTTTAAGTGATTGGAAATGAAAAATGATAAAATAAACGATGGAATGATAAATTGATATGAAATTAAAAACTATAGAATGAATGATGAAATGAGATAGTTTTGTTTTGTTTTTTTATTACTTGAACGATAAAGAAGACAAACTATAAACAATGTATTCAAAGGCAGGTCATGAAAGTAAAAAAATTATTCAAAGGGTCGGTGGGTTAAGTTGGGTGAAAAAAGGTCGGAATCGGTTAATTGGTTTGTTTAAGGAGTGGAAATGAAGGTGATTGGTCAATGTGAAAAATGAATGAGTCGGTGGGATGTGGTGGCCAAGTATGAAGTGGAGATCCAAACTCTAGCTGATTGTATCTATGCATGAATATATGGTGTTGTCTTGTAGATGAGGTGGATGTCATAGCCAATGAATAAAATCTTGGGATGGTTATACTACACATGGACATGGCTCTTCACATGTACGATGACATAATGAGAATCACATAAAATATAAACGAGAAATATATAATTGGATATGGTGTTACAAACATTGTTTATAAATGTGTTGTAAAGAATTGTAAGCCAATTGCTATAAAGAGACTTTATAGTCACTACCCATAAAGCTTTGTGTGAATTTGAAACAAAGTTGGAAATAGTTGGAAGCATCAAGCATCGGAATCTTGTGAGTACCAGTTTAAAGTAATGATTTGAGGAAGATGAAAAAAGTTCAATTAGTTTGAGCAATGTTATTCTGTTATTTGGAACTAGAATATGATCTAGATAAGAGGGTACCTCATGCATTCATTGTTAGGGCTTGAAATTGTTATGTGGTCATTGATTGTGGGTTCGGGGGTGGACAAAAGTGTTGCATGTGCTGAGAAAGTCCAAAATCTTTCGTAATCACAGAAATTCCCTTCCCCAAATTAGTAATAATAGTCGGGATGTGAAACTGATGATGAGTGAGGATGGAGTCGGCCCAAGAGCCAATTTTGATGAGAAGAGTCGAGTCCAGGGTAAGGGAATAAAGTAGGAAGCTTGGTGAGGGAAGCAGATGAGATGATATTGGTGGGGGAAGTTAGGTGAAGTTGAGTGGCACGGAGTGAGAGGTCAAGATTGTAGGAATCGAGTGGAGCCAGTGTGGATAGAGTTGGGAATGGGATGGCCAAGTGGGAGAGGGAGATGATAGAGCCGAGGGGAGATGGTAGATATGTTGGCCAAGTGGAACATGAGTTGAAAGAGAATGAGATGGGTAATATGGAGTGATGAGTAAGGAGCTCACGGGTGAGGAGTTAGGCTCATGAGTGAATGGAGGGGGATGTGGTTGGATTGGAGAAAATCTTAATGGTGGGGGAAGAGGTGTAGAATGAGGTGAGGTAGGTGGGATGGGATATGTGATGTGGAAGAGAGATAGCTCAGGTGGGAGCTGGGAGTGAGGAGAGAGGTGGATCTCGAGGAATGAGGGAGTTGGTTGGGAAGTGGTTGAGATGGCTAGGTGAGGTGTTTTGGGGGAGTGGTGGAGGCTAGTGTTGATTGGTGAGTTGAGATAAAGTTAAGGACGTGGAAGCTCGATGGAGTTGGTCTGGGGAGTGAGGTGGATGAGAGATGGAGTAGCTTGAGGAGTTGGGTAGGGAAAGGAAAGGGATGTAAGATGAGGTGTGGTCGAGACATTGGTGGGGAAAAAGGGGAGCCATGCGGTGAGGAATAGGTTGGCCGAGTTGGCCAAGCTAAGGAATATATGGGATAGTTTAGGGGGTAGTTTAGGATAAAACTTAATTAGTTAATTATTATTTTTTTTAATCTTATTTATTTAATTATATACAACATTTATTTATTTATTTTTATTATTTATTTATTTAATAGAAATAACAATAAAACTTTATATCAATTATAAACAACGAAATAACATTCTTTTTGAAAACAACAAGACCACTTACCTCAAAGAGAAAATAAACTATGAAAACAATAAAACCCCTGTAAACAAGTGAGTCTAAAAATAAAATATTCACAAAAGATATCTAAATTGATGAGAACTATGAATCAGGATAACTGTTATACTTACGAAACCTCCTCAAGACGAGTAAAGTAAAAAAAAAATGACCAGATCTTGGGTCTGGTCCCATCGGGTGTGCCAAAATGTTGGATAGAAACCTCATTCTTGTGTAGGTGAATGCACCAATACTGAAAGCCACCAACAACCTCAAAATATGGAGGGCTTAAGGAGCCTCGAATGTGGATGTAGATATGTGGGTGCCAAATAGATGGATCTATGATAATGTCTGCAAAACTGAAACAAATAATGATTAGATAGATATATGTGGGGCTACTGAACAATGTCGGTTCCAAGAGGTTGTTAACTCCCTTAGAGGATGTCAACCCCCGTGTCTAGAAAGATAGAAATAAATGATGAACTATAGATAACATGCAAAAGCAAAGAAGTACAATATGCCAAGTAAATGGGATGACGAGGGTACTTCAAGGGCATGTGGATGACATTATGGTGCCATAAGTGGCATCATAAGAGCAACATGAGGATGATATGAGAGAAGCTATAATATCAAAAATTCATTATCCTTTCTTACTTGTTCAAAATGAAGGGGAAAAAATTACTTCTATAATGGAAGAGTTTTCCTTGACTTTTCTTATCAAACTTGCTTCCAAAAACTCTTTTTAAACTTGAAACTTCAAAACTTATCTTTTGAAAAACTTGTTTTAAAGAGGGGGAAGGCCTGTATTTATAGCCTGAGATGGGGTTAGATTAGGGGTTATCAGGTAACTTGGGTTTGACAAAGTAACCCTGATTAGATGAGTGGGGGGACATGATTTGAGTGATTAGGTGAAATAATGGATTGATATGGATTTGATTTGATTGAGTGGGGTTCATGATTTGAATGGTTTTATTATTTAATTATTAGGTGGGGTGATATGACTTAATTGGAATATTTGGATAAAAAAGTTTAAGTATTTATAAGGGGATCAAATTAACATTGATTAATTGAACAAAATTTGGTGGGATGGAAAGGAGTTCCCCAATTTATCATTACCCTTAAGAGTCGGTGTTGACCAAATTCCCTCATTCCTACTTAGATTAGTGAATTAGTACTAAAGAAAATAAGTAACTCCAAATATGCGAGGGTTTAAGGTACCTCGAGATGGGATGACGATGGATACATATGCAAAATGACAGATCCTTCTCCATAATGAGATAAGTGACTTGAAAATCAAGTGAACTCAATAGAAAAAGATTGGAATAGTAGATAGATGGGTGGGTTTCCTGGCAAAGTTAGTACTGAGAAGTGAAAAATTCCTAGGATGGATGCCAACCCACATTTTGATAAAGATAAATAAAATAATATATCGATAAATTTGATGTAGCGAATCAACCAAAACAGAAACCGAAATGGAAAATATAAGATAGAAATGAAGATCTAATCTAAATCGATGCAAAGTAAATCAAACTTGGATGGGTCGATGATGACACGAGGATGCAGAGCACGATCAACAAAGTGATGGGGACATGATGAGAAGAAAATGTAGAAAAATAGGCTTACAATACCTCACATAGCGGATCTCAAGCTGATTTGGATCTAAAAGCGGATCTCGAGTTGAAGGAAAAACACTACAAAATAGGTTGCATTTGGATTTGATTGAAAGGATGCAAGAAAATTAAGAAAACCGATGATGAATAATATGAAGACAAATCCGGTTCGACGACAACTTGGGGAATCAATAGTTACTTGGGGCTAACGAGAATAGATCTGGGATGATAGAGAGGTAGGATGAAAGAATCAAGAAGGATGGATGGCTATGGTAACAAAAACATGATGGTGGGGATCTAAATGATAGAAAAACTAATATAAATGATGGTTGGGTTGACGGTGACCATACATGTTCGAAGATGACCATACATGTTCGATGATGACCATACATGTTCGAAGGTGACTCGGACTAACCTAAACTTGGACAAAAATGGATGGAATGAAACAAAGCCTTGTAGATGAAAACAAAAGTCCGAGAAGGCTAAGGTAGAGTTCTTGATAATACTGAAGTTGCACAAGATATTAGTGAAGGATATAGATGATAATATTGCAATAAAGAAGAAAAGTATGCAAAGGTGAAAGATATCTCCCCAAATATCCAAGGTTGAGGAAAAAAATCTCCAAAAAGACTCCAAGATGGTTGTGGCAGCTGTAAAGATACTCAAGAATGAAGGAAAGATCACAAGAAAGCTCCAAGATTCCCAAATCACATTCTTTAGAAAGGGAGGGGTAAAGGAAACTTTATAGGGTCTATGACGACTTGACGGGGTTTCTGCTTATTGCGGGGACCCATTCATTTGGGTGGTGGGTGTAGACACTAAATCACACACTTTAGGTATTATTTAATCCCGGTCTCATACTACTATTCATATGGTTTTTGAGTGAAGAAAATATTAATTAACCCCCGTCTCTTGGCCATTTTACTTTGTTTTCTATCATCACTACTGACCTCTCACACATACATGTATAGTCTATTTTTGTTGTTTTACATCATTTTATCCTCGACTGGGGAACTTGGGTTAGTACTGGGGTGCCCACAGGCATCTTGGTCCCAATCGAGGTACCCTAATCCTTTTCCCACTTTATCTCCATCTTTTGGTCACTTTTTAGCCATTTGAGTATTCTATATTTTTGGTTATCATCCTTTTCGGGGTTAATTATGAAATTAGAACAAGAGAACCAGATAAATATAAAGTTATGTGACCATAATGAGGGACCAAGCACTAGGAACTACTATCATCATCTAACGTTTCATCCATCTAGCTCCATCACAAGGACAAGGTCTGATCATCCTCATCACACATCATAAGAGGGAGGTTTATTCTATTCCATCCACCATTAAATTACATTTCTACACATAGTTATTACTCGCTACTTTCACAAAGTACAACTGACACAAGAGTACCTAGGGCATGATTCCACACACACACATAAAACTACATCAGTCCGAGATGTAATGCAACACTCAAATAGTAAGTCCACCATTGTGGAAAATGAGGACAATCGATCCCTTCATATGAATATTTATTTTTTTAGGGGTTTGATCCTTGTCTTGGGGTTTTGACAGTCTCATCTTCATTTCTAATTTCCAGCGACTTATTACATAGTCCAACGAAGCTAGTGTGACATGAAGCAAACACATGTGATCACTTAACGACAATTATGAGGAGGTTTATAGAGATTTTTCGAGAAAAAGGGTGCCCATATCTCAGACTAGGGTGCCCACAGGTGCCCATGTACCTATCCAGTAGCCCTTGTCCACTTAGATTTCCCATATCTTTAAATTTTGGAATTCGGCACAATTTTTTCCTCCTATTTCTCCAAACATCTCTGCAACATAGTCTAACAAGCTCATCAAATCAACTGAGTTCTTTCTAACTCTCTTTGCACTCTAGGGTTTCACATATCTACTTTATTATTTTCTTGGGTCATTTCTCCTTATTTTATTAGCTCTTATTTACTTGATGTACTTATTAAATTAACATAAAAATATTCACATTTTTATTTAATGATTTTTCATGCCCGTGATCCATTCCATTATTGTGATCAAGCTCCTAATACTAGTCTTCCCATTCCACACACTGATACTACAGATGATCCTCAACTTATAGACAAACCACCTCACTTTCCACCACTTGAGGGTGCTATTTGTGTGATATATGTAGTTTCTTCTATGCCACTTGCTACAACTACTGCTATGATACCTTATAAGGGGCCTATCTAGTCTATGGGCGTCACTCTATCACCTACAACTTCATATCTCCCACCTACATTAGCACACCATTTACTTGCACACTCTTTATGGATGATTCATACTAGGAACATATCCTATTTTATCCTACTTGCAATGTCACTATATGTTCACATGATTTTCTAGCTCGACTTGGTTTCACTTTTGAGGACCTTTATCCTCCTACTCATGATCCTCATCTATATTATGGCTCAATCACTATTACTGTTGCTTATGGTTTACGTGTCTTTCATATTATGGTCTATCTATCGCACACTCCTTTCTCTTCTCCACTCATATTAGGAGAGTCTTGGCTTACTTATATAGGGGCACATTGGCTCCTGATCACATTGATATCTCATTTCCTATGCCTTTTGACGCATATTCATTTACAATATTTCTTTTCTTGGTTATGCTCCAAATATTTCTTGTTGGTATGCACATGACTATCCACCAGTACCTTTCACTGATGAAGAGTATGCCATGACTATCTACACATTACGTTGCAATGGTTCTTTATATGATCCACCAAATTATATTGCTTATCAAGCTTCCAATGCTGCTCCAGTAGGCTTTGATCCCGACAATGATTATCTTTTAGACAATATCACATGACTATATTCACCACCATATTCTTGGGGGAATAACATTCACATATCTCCCCCCTCTCATCTTAGCATCGATACATCTTGCATATGTACATAATCATATATCAATATCCTTGCATAGGCATATTCAACATGCATGTTAATGTCATCATTACCTAATGACACACTCTTGTGCTTCGGTTCACACTTGAATATTGAGGGCATACTACACATGAACCCCACACATTGCACAATAGGTCTTACACATCATGACTCTTCACACATCTCGCATTATACATTTTCCATCCTACATCCTACACTTAGTCTACATCATTTTTATTTCAACGTTTGTGTAGCTGCACATCTTACCTATTCTACACATCATACTAGTCTTCATCATATGTGTCACACTCATATTTTTTACGATTATAGCATTACATACTCCTCATCTTACATATTACATAACACATATCTTCACATTAGTAGTATATCTAAGCACCTTGCATTGCATCTTATACATCATACACTACACATTTTATAGACCATATGGTCGTCTACTCATCACACATATTATATTGTCTTCTACATGTTGCATTAACTACCTTATGATGCACTTTAGTTCCTCAATCCATACTCGACTACTGAGGGTTTACAAATCAAATAGACCTTAACATACTTACACGTTCACTATTAGACCTCCCATCATACAACATTCTTAGGTTAGTGACATATGCTTTAGACTAGACTAAATGGTCACCTACAGGGATAATTTTACCAATATTCGTAATATGGCGAAAAAATTTCATTTTAGGAAAATTTGAACTCGCATACCCTTGAGCACGCCTAAAATATATAGTATATTATTTTTGGGGGTTGGCGCCTTCATTTGAAAACATCTCCTATAAAAACCTATGTGATTGGCGGGTAGTATACCTCAGTAGCTTACCAAATTACCAATCTGTGAAATTTGAACTCGCATACCCTTGAGCACCAGATTCATATTCGCGGCGCGACAAGCGGTGTGACGCGCGACAAGGGCAATATTGGCGCGCATTGAGCAAGATCTTTCTTGACGACAAGAGCTGCTTGACGCGACGAAAAAGCTGAACCGACGCGCGACAAAAGCTGTACTAGCAGCGTGACCGGAGCTGTCATGCGACGCGCGACAAGAGCTATTCTGACGCGCGACTTGGGCTACGAATTGACGCGCGACAGAGGAAGGGTGGACGCGTGACTGAGGAAGGGTTGACGTGCGACCTCAGACAGTTCACGCGCGACAAGACCTCAGAGACTGGACAGAGTCGCTTCTTGGTTCTTTTGCTGACGCAGGACTCTTTTCAGAATAATGGAAGGTGCCAGCTCAAAGAATACGAATAACCTAAAAGTAAGTAAGAAATCTCAGAAATCACTCTTCAAGTATTTTGGAAACTCTGCGGATACAGATAATGTAAATACCAATCATATAGATGCCACCAAAAAGAATCAGAATACTGACTGTGTGGAAGGCATTATTGAGGTGGACATGCATTCTGCACAGTATCACAGTCAAACAAATGAAACCTATGATAATATGCCGAGATCTTGAAGATATTGTTCTGTTGGGGTGCAACCAAGTGCAGCTAGATATCACGAGATACAAACACTCAAAGAAAATGGAAGACAAAAATCAATATCAAACTCGGTCCAAGAAAGAGGAAACCAGGTGATTGCGATATTCCTCAAAATTCTACTCAAAAAGTAAAGCATTGAAAACAAACAAGAATATGTGGACCATTGGCGGGACATACAAGTTTGATTGGGCAACTAAATTTCCATTTATTGAACTCCGTACAATCATCTAATTCTCAAGAAATCCCATGTGAATGTACATGTACAATATGTACGTGGAAATTGGGAAAGCAACAAAAATGCAATCAAGTGGACACAATAGAAAAACATTGTGGAAAACAATATTTAAGCAGAATAGGCGGATGGCTAGAAAATCAAAACACACAGGTGGAAAATCGAAAAGGAGTGCATGCATGTCGATACGCAATGAATATGAGGCAGAGCGAGAAAAACACAGACATCTGTTGGAAAAGGGAGGAACAATCACATCGCATATTGGTAAGATGAAAGAAACAAATCTACATGCAAAATTCATACAGCTTCTCTACTCTTTTCAAATACTTAAAAAGGAAGGGCGATGTCGATTTCCTTGATTTCAAAGTTTTGTATCAATTTAATGGAATGCTTGAATGTACCTCGGTCTCATTGGTCCGAGAGTAGTGGATGGGAAATGGAAAAATGCCTCTCGATGATAGAGAATGAAGATTTGAAAGAGAATGTAAAAAAGAAAACTTTATCTCTCTTTCAATTGATGAAGTGACAAAGATCGACAACACCGCATGGGTATGTATCCACATCTATACATTAGAAAATCATATAAGGACACCTCATCTGTTGGGTGTTATGAAAATGGTTGAAAACTGCAATGCTGAAAACCTATACAAAATAGTTGTTTCTCATTTGAAAGATGTTGCTGGTATGACTGATTATGAAATTGCTACGAAGTTAGTATGCGTTGGAGCAGATGGTGCATCTGTCATGCAGGGTCACCGAACAGGGCTCTGTGTTAGATTACAAACAACAGTGGCCCCATATATGCTACCAATTCACTGCATGGCTCACAGAATGAATTTAGCATATAAAATGGTAAGCAACCATGAAAATGTTGCTAAATTAGAAGACCTAATAAGAGAACTCCATGCCTATATGTCAAGCAGCCCAAAGCGTTTTCTGGAGTTCCAAAAATTTGCAATTGGAATTACAGACGGCAAAAAACTTCTGAAGGATGTGGAGACTAGATGGATCTCTTTGTATGAACCAGCATGCAGAGTTCGTGAGGAGTATCCTTCATTGGTTGGTTTCATGCACAAATACCGTCATGAAGTTGATAGGGCAAGGGACCTGTTGTTCCGCTTAACTGATTTGGAGACTTTGCTTACATTGGTTGGTATTCTTCCAATGTTAAAGGAGATCAATACACTGATGAAGCATGCACAGGGCAGATTGATCTATATCGTGGATTTTATACGGATGAGGAAAATGGTATGTCAAAGTCTTGATATATTGTACTGTTCCCAGGATAGTTTTGATGCACCTGTTTTTGAAAATTGGAGAGATTTATTAGATCTTAAAAATCCTAACACCTTTTTGAGATTTAATATCCACGATCACCTATGCATCTCTGTTAATGGGAGGGAAATACCAATGCACATCTTGCAAAGACGTCAAGATATTACAGGATCGGAACGAGAAGATGTTCCTGTGACACGTAATTTGTTTGAGTCTGTGATAGTTGAGACAAGAATAAAGCTTAAAAAAATTTCAGAAACCTTGTCATCAGAAATTAGGGAACGTTTCTGTAAAGATAAAATTCTGGAAGCAATGGGTGTGATGAATCCGAATTTTTGGAATACAGAAGGTGGCCGTGCAGACTTTGTCAGTAAGCATTTCCATAAATCAATGGGTACAATAATGGAACAATTTACAAAGACTTCAGAGCTCAAGGGTACGGAAATCAAAGGTATACTGAATGCCGATTTATTGAAGTTTCAGTCAACCAATTTTGCAACAACAATGAGGAACCAATATAAGAATTTAGATCAACCTTCTGAAAGTGGTGCTATTACAAGGCTGTGGCGAGGAATCTTTCAAAGTTCTATCTTACAAGAAGATATCAGTGAGTATTTCAGACTATATGAGTTATGCCAGACAATGATTTTGGGGTCTGTGGAGGATGAAAGGGTTTTCAGTGCATTGTCATTTATAAAATCAAAACTGAGAAACAGGTTGGACAAAAATCTGGAAAGTTGCATGAGGTGTTACGTTTCTCGATACTCCCTCGAAACCTTTCCGTTTGATGAGCAATTGCACTGCGCCGGAATTCCCTTTGCGAAAGAAGAGGTGTAAATAATACAGCTACAAGTACAAATATTCCCAACCTTGAGAGTGTAATTGGCTCTTCGTCACATTCTACAGAAGACAACATCGACTTTGATGAAGCTATTGATAATGGACTGTTTCAACTTTAAGTAGGTATCTTCTTTATCTATCTTTTATCTTTATCATTAAAGATGTTACAGGTCTATATACTAAAAATGTCAGGCAATTCACCCATCTATCTACTAATCCATTTCTCGCGTTGGATTTTTTTAAAACACAGATCTAGCTCATTACCAGTGGCAGTGATGATTTCAACTTTAAGCAGGTATCTTTTTCCCCTTAATCTTATTGTTAATTTGTTTGTTACTATTCAATTTTTGACAGAGCAATTGCTCACTGGAATTCCCTTTGCGAAAAAAGAGGTGTAAATAATACAGCTACAGGTACAAATATTCCCAACCTTGAGAGTGTAATTGTCTCTTCGTCACATTCTACAGAAGACAACATCGACTTTGATAAAGCTATTGATAATGGAGTGTTTCAACTTTAAGTAGGTATCTTTTATCTTTATCTTTATCTCCATTAAAGATGTTTACAGGTCTATATACTAAAAATGTCAGGCAATTCACCCATCTATCTACTAATCCATTTCCCGTGTTGGATTTTTTTAAAACAAAGATCTATCTCATTACCAGTGGCAGTGATGATTTCAACTTTAAGCAGGTATCCTTTTCCCCTTAATCTTATTGTTTGTTACTATTCATTTTTTCAGCTCTGGTTATAATTAAAGATGTTATAGGTGTATGTATTTACATTTAGATAAATACAATCTTTTTATTTTTTGAAAACGTGGGTTGACATCCGTCCGAGGAAGCTGTTACTTCTCGGGACTGACAATGTCAGGCAACTCACCCATCTATCTACTAATCAATTTTTTTGTGTTGAATTTTTTAAGACAAAGATCTAGCACATTACAGGTGATGATTTCAATTTTAAATAGGTATCTTCTTCAACATAATCTTATTGTTTGTTACCTTATATTTTTTCAGCTCTTGTTATCGTTAAAGACGTTACAAGTCTAATTTTTTATATTAACATTTATTTAAAGATATTGTTGGTCTATATATTTAAAGATGTTGCTGGCACTTCTCAGGACTGACAATGTCAGGCAACTCACCCCTCCATCTACAATGTCATGTGAAACAAAGATCTAGCACGTTACCCTTGATGATTTCACAGCATTCTAATACGCAAGAGGTAAGGTAAACCCTAGCATATTTGCAATTATATTTAATTTCTTACCAGTGATGATTCTTTCTTGATTTCTTACATAAAATTCACATAAAATTCGGGATAAACAATACATTATACGATTTTAAATATAAGTCCACATAAAATTTCTCATCATCCATATATATCATATCATCACCATATCATTATCATATCCTCATTATCATCATCTATCATTAATTATCAATTATCATCATTCATCATCTACGTCCACATACAATTCATGACAATGCAAATAAACAAGAAACATAGATATAATTCATGATAATCACAATCTAATGCAATTAAAATTAAAGATTGTATGTAAATCCATATAATTAAATTCAAATACCATAGTACATATTCAATAGTAGAAGTTTTCAAATTCAATATTTAAAGTTTCCTCAATAATAAAAGTTTCTAGTTTTCAAAACCCTCTTTTTCTTTATCCAATTCTACTCTGCACTATTTCCCAACGGCTTCTTCCACTGTGGCTGTACCTCTTTCCCCAACACCAGAAATCTCCATGCGACAGAAAATTTGGATCAGCTGCAGCGTATAAACTATCCCGTTGCCAATAATTTTCATAACGACTAATAATCTCATTGATAAGAACCTTAGCCCTTCTGTCCCATTCTATAAGCTGATTGATATGAGGAAGCATCTCCATCTTTCTCATCAACCCACACAATCTTTTTTGTGCTTGTCCAGATCTATGAAATACTCCTTGCCCTCTTTAGAGGTACTTGTGCCCAAACCCTGTATGGTCCAAGCAACAAGTGATACCTAATCAGCAAGCGAACAAAACCAGAACTCGAAAACATATAAAGAGGAAAACAAACTAGCATTACTTTGTACTATATGGTCCAGCTGGTTATCGATCCACTCAATGATTCTCTCCAAGCTTCATACTCAGGAATTGTGTAGAAAGATAACACATTTCCATTTTTGTGAGTTGCCTACATTAACATGTGCCGACATTAGACATGGAGATACAAAACATCTGGAGGCTTAGAAAACAAATATAAAAAGTCTCAAAACACAACCAAATATACAGGGGGAACATTTAAAGAAACTAAGAACCGCTATACAAAGATCATGTACCTGGTCTGTCATTATCATCAGATGGCCGTATCTTAAAGATTTAATGCTGTCATATATTTTATCTTCCTGTAGACCAAGGATTTTTTTCTATTTACTATCTCTTTATTCAAGTTCATTCTTGTAACTAATACGATATGTAAACAACCTTATTGAAAAATTTGAAAAAAAAGATTTTAATTCAAACACTTCAAGAGCAGTCCCGAAGAGAATCCTATACAAATTTAACTTCTATGATTTATCTGGAGAAGGCACTGTATTTTTTCTTGGATGCTAAACAGAAAGGTTGTTAAATCTTATTAAATTTGGCAAGGTTAACCATGGCAATTCACCCATCTAAAATTTAATCCATTTCTCGTGTTGGTTTTTTTTGAAACACAGATATAGCTCATTACTAGTGGCAGTGATAATTTTATTGTTTGTTACAATTGGTTAAATACAATATATTATTTTTTGAAAACGTGGGTTGACATCCGTCCGAGGAAGCTGTTATTTCTCGGGACTGACAATGTCAGGCAACTCACACATCTATCTACTAATCCATTTTTGTGATGATTTCAATTTTAAATAGGTATCTTCTACAACATCATCTTATTGTTTGTTACTTTACATTTTTTCAACTATTGTTATCATTTATTTAAAGATATTGTTGGTCTATATATTTAAAGATGTTACTGGGACTTCTCAGGACTGACAATGTCAGATAACTCACCCCTCTGTCTACAATGTCAGGTAAAACAAAGATCTAGCACGTTACCCTTGATGATTTCACTGCAATCTAATACGCAAGAGGTAAGTTAAACCCTATCATATTTGCAATTATGTTTAATTTCTTTCCAGTGATGATTCTTTCTTGATTTCTTAGAATTATATTTAATTTATTATATATTAAACTATTAAGTTGAGTGAATTATAGATGCATACTTCATCTCAAATGGGGTCCACGTAATGGGATTATTCAGAGGATAAAAAAGATTGTAGCTAGAAGTATAGAGATTCAAATAGATTGATTGCATTTCACAAATCATTCATTAAAAAAACCTCTATCTAAATTATAATGTATTTTTTTAGAAATAGAAAAAACATTGACATTCAATATAATGGAAAAACATATATAAGAAATTTATCGTCCCATTAGGTAGAATATATATACACTCAAAATTATTCCAACTTATAGACTCCCAGTTCTAATCCACAATACAGACTAATCTTCATGATAAAAACCTTATATGTTTTACATTAAACTTCAAAGTTCTGTATCGAGCTTCACCTATCTTTTAATCACATGGTTATTCCATCTTTGGTTAATCCAGCCTCCATAGCCTCCATAATCTACTCTACACAAAACAATATCCCTGATAACAAAACCATATCTTTTAAACCATTGTCTTGATTATTTCCCAAGCTCTAATTCTTGTGGCCTGGAATTTAACTATTTCATAATTGGCTAATCTAGCCTCTACATCAATGATTGTTTCCGAAAAACGTTATTTTCTCGATAAATGGTCTTGACTATTTTGGATGTCAAACAACATCTCTAGTGAAAGATTATGCACTAATATAGAGGTGAATCTCTTTACAATAGAATTTTCCTACACCATAAGTCTATTAAGGAGAAATCCTAAATAGTAAAGATCTGCTTTCAAAACTTAGTTGCTATTTTTTCCCAAAGACATAATTTTCAAGATAATTAAAGAAATTAAATTGATCATCATATTTCATCAACATCTATCATTGATTATCAATTCTCATCATTCATCATCTTTCATCATCATCTATCATTATCATCATTCATCATCTACGTCCACATATAATTCATGACAATGCAAGTAAACAAGAAACATACATATAATTCATGATAATCACCATCTAATCACCATATAATTAAATTCAAATAACATATTACATACTCAATAGTAGAAGTTTTGAAATTTAAATATGAAATTCAATATTTAAAGTTTAGTCAATAATAAAAGTTTCTAATTTTGCAAACCCTCTTTTTCTTTAGAAACTTCTACTCTACTCTCTTCCGCAACGGCTTCTTCCACTCTGGCTGCAGTTCTTTCCCCAACACCAGAAATAACCCCCGAACTTATGAGATCTTCTCGCAAAGACTGTCCGTCAGATTTTTAAAATTCTTTCCTCTTGATTTGTTGCATCTCCATGCAACAAAGCAAATTTGGATCAGCAAATGCTTTTTCTTTGAACAAAATGTCGTGGTCAAGACCATGCTCTTTAATTATCCGCTTTAGTGTATTGTTTTGTTTGTTAACCAAAACAATATTTTGCTTCATATTTTTGCAATGGATAAGTTTGTTCTTTCTTGTTTTCCAAGTGAACTTGCAAAACCTTCGCTTTGACTCTTCAAATTTTCATATTTCAACTGCACAAAAAGAGTAATGTCAATTCAAAATATTAATGTAAATTCAAAATTTCAAATTAACAAAAATGATTGTTTGAATGTAATAGTACTTACAACCGCTCTATCTCTTTCGGCATTTGCGATTGATACCAAATCCTTGTCCTTTGACCATTTGTTAAAATATGCCCGGCCTCGCACTAATATTTTCCAATCTGCTTAGTGCCTTATCTACAATGCCATCTTTATAGTCGTTGTTAAAAGTGATAGTCCCACATTTTGCTTGGGTAAGTAAGGAATCCATCTTCGCAGGTTGATTCTGGACTGCAGCGTATAAACTGTCCCGTTGCCAATAATTTTCATAACGACTAATAATCTCATTGATAAGAACTTTGGCCCTTCTCTCCCATTCTATTAGCTGTTGGATTTGAGGAACAATAAACTCACTGACATGGGATTGACAATCATTACCAAGTAAGTTCTCCAAAGGATAAGGTGGAAACTCTTCACTATCTGATTCTGATGCAGACGATCTTGCTGGAGAAGTGTGGGGGCTTTCACCAAGATCAACTGCTATTTTCTGTCTTTGGGTGGGCTGATCCTGTTTTCGAAAAAATAAATCAAGATTTAGATAAATAAATTTAAATCAGAATGTAATTAAAAATTGTAAAGCATATTAAAATTGAAATTTGAAGTATACCTGCTGGCCTTGAATCATCTCGCGGGTATCGAAAAAACCAGTTGGGTCATTGCTATCAATGCCCAAATAATCTTCATCTAAATTTATATTGTTCAAAACAGATATGCCCGTTGCACTGGGCAAGCCACCAAGTGAGAGAGTTGGAATACGAAACGAGGAGTCAAGGTTTAGTGTCCCACTGGGGGCCGGAGCAAAAGTCATGCGTTTACCAATGGTCTTTTTCACTGTTCCTCTGGTTGGCATTTTAAAAATTAATGGTTGAGTTGGTGTCGCTGCCGTGGTTTGATCATGAATGACATGCGCTGTAAAGTACAAGAAAAAAAGAAAAATATTAGAACAATTCAAAAGTCAAAACTACGAAATTAAACGTCCTATAGAAAAGTTGTACCTTGTTGTCGAGGGGTTGTTTTTCTCGGTCTTCTTGGTGGCCTTGTAGGAGTTGTACTCGGTGGTACATTCGAAGATATCAATGCAGCGAATGTATGGAGTGAGTTGGGAAGAAGGTTCCAAAATCCTACCGATTCATCAATATTAAATGTTAATTCATTTGGTTAAAATATAAATTGAAAAATAAATCAACTTTGGAATTTGTAAATAATATATGAGAATGGATTACTTCTCTGGGCGTTTAACGAGTTCAAACTGTTGAGGGTTTGGAGAGGAGTGAGCTTCCATTTCGATTGGGAGTCCCCGAAGCCTCTGCGTGTAGTTGGCCTCTTCCTCTCGACATCTTTTTTTTTTTTCGGGAATGGCTTCAAGATATCTTCTCTGCGAAAACATTAAAATTTAAGATTTAATAAATGTGCACTGTAATGAAGAAAATTGTAATACAATTACAAACTAAATAGTTTATACCTGCTGTTCTTCAAATGGAACTGATAATTTCTTCAAAGCCTCATCAGAGCAAGTAGGAATTTCATTATGTTTTAAATTTAAAAGTGCCTCATAGTAGAAGCCCAGGAGATAGTTTGTTGAATATATGAAAGGTTTATCTGAGACTTTTGCATTGGCTATGTCAGTTCTTATTTTTTTCGATAGAAATGTGCACCAATCGAATTTTCGTTTTGTGATAGTGGCACAAATGTATGCAATGGCCCAATTTGGTATATCTGTTTGGCGACCTGCGCAAACAATTCGCTTGAAAAAATGAAATAAGTGCAGCAAGAAAGTGATGTGCAATTGATTGTGTATCTACACCACGCCTGGATTTATTGACATGGGCTGCAAATGCGAAACAGTGAAAATTACTATAAATTTATAACAGAATTGTATCAGAGTAAAAACAGATTAAAAATATGAATTAAAATGAATTATACTTACAATCAAAATGGAAACCGTACGTTGATTCGAGAAATTTCTTGTCATCTTCCGTGAGTGTTGCCTTGGTTGTCACAGTTGGTAAATTTCTGATAGGAAGGCCCGTAAACCGATGTATGTCATTTGGTTCAATAGTGAATTGGAACATTTGGCCATCGTTCAGAGTAACATAAAATATACCGTCCTCTGAATTGTAGCATGACAGAAGGTAATTCAAAATATCCGGATCTGTTTCGAAATGGGGCATATTAACGAGCCCTGTAAATTCACACGCTTCCATTATAGCTGAATATTCTGAAGACATCTTTAAAGCCGTATGGATGTGAGGGCATAAGGGATTCCTGTAGGTGATCTTCGCAATCGATTGAGTTGGATTGTCCTGATTTTCTTCCTGAACTTGCAATTGGGAAGCATGTGAAGTCGACATTATGGATTTAATTCCTGAAATAGCGTCTTTGTCAAAGATTTAGACCTGCAAAAATTCGAGAACAGGAAAACGGAAACGAGAAAATGAGCGGCACATGGCTATTTATAACCTAAATAGGGCGTCAATGTCCTCTATTGACGTGCGTCGTCATTTGCTTATACTTGACGCGCGTCACTAGCTTCAATTGACGCGCTTCTTGTTCGGTTGTCGTGCGCGCGTCATCTACTTCCTTTCATCGCGCGATTGAATGTAGTGTCGCGCGTCAATTGAATGTAGTGTCGCGCGTCAATTGAATGTAGTGTCGCGCGTCAATTGAATGTAGTGTCGCGCGTCAATTGAATGTAGTGTCGCGCGTCAATTGAATGTAGTGTCGCGCGTCATTTAATCACAGTGTCGCGCGTCATTTAATTACAGTGTCGCGCGTCAATAGAGAACGATGTCGCGCGTCAATAGAGGGCGATGTCGCGCGTCAATACAGGACGATGTCACGCGTCAATAGAGGACAACATCGCGCGTCATTTAATTACAGTGTCGCGCGTCATTTAATTACAGTGTCGCGCGTCAAGATATAACAATGTCGCGTCCAATTGTCACTTGTGACGCTGGCGGTTTGACGCCAGAAATGTCGCGCGTCATTACTTCTAGTGTCGCGCCAGTGTCGCGCGTCAGTACTAACTATTGTCGCGCCAGTGACATGTGTCGTTACGGACTAGTGTTGTCGCGCGTCGCTGATGGAACCTTGAAAAACCAGGCAAATTTTTTTTTTCAATACTGTCAAATTCGCCTTTCACCGAAACTGGTTATGGGGATATTCGCCAGGTATTTTCCACCTTCAATTTTATAGGGGTGTCTTAAAATGAACCCTGGTCACCTATTCCTTCATCTTGTAGTGGTATACGCTTTAGGCTACATCACCACTCCCTCTATTCATCTTGTATTGATATACGCCTTAGGCTACATCATCACTTTTTTGATCATCTTATCGTGATATACACTTCACCTATAAGGGTCACGTACACATCAACTCTAGGTCACATATCATCAATACACATACACACTTATCATAGTGCTTTAGACACAAATGTGAAACTTTAACCATTTCCCGATGACATACTCTCATTTACGGTTCATTCTTGATTGCTAAGGGGGAAAACCAAATGGACCTCACTACATAACAATCCATTCACTTAGGGGGCACACGGCTCCTATCACCCATATTGCATTCCATTCCATCCATCCACAACATGTTGCATATATTGGTTGCTTTTAATCTTTCTTGCATTTGCTTATACATGTTCTCTTATTACACACGTTAGATAGGTTTCTTATACGCCATTATCTTTACCATCCACACATGCACATTCATATATTTTTTGAGTTGTGATTATAGATACAAGTCTCTTACACACAAAGCATGGATGCTCGCATTCTACCACCCCCACAATGGTCGTTGGGGGAATCCACATTCATCTCTTCTAGGTGATATTGTTTCATTTTGTATTTAGCACTTTTCATTACTTGCTAATACACGCTTTTGATATACTGGTTATCTTTCTAACATGCTAACAGTGCTTCATGTGCAACATTTGTTATGTAGGGATATTTTCTTCCATACTTGTTTGTTACATTGTCTGTTATTGCTTGTTTTTGTTTGCGGGATTTGCCCCATGTCTTGTGTGCACACTTGTTTGTTTGTATGCGACCATTATGACCTTGAGTGTCTTACAACATCATGAGTGATGTCCCATGTTTACAACCCGCTTTGGTGGTATATAATTGTCTTCTTGCATGTTTACTTTCTTTCTAGCTTCTACATTGTCTGTGTAGCATACACTTGTCTTTTACATGCATGCTTGTTCATACTAACACTTTTTTCTAGCCACTTGTTTGTGCACACCTTGGTTTCTACCAAGCACATTCCCTTCCCCTTGTAGGAATAGTTTATGTGGTTGGTCCTCTTTTGGGGCCGTATTCTCCTATCAGTGACATTGCATACACCCCCAAAGAGGGGGCATCATTTGGGGTTTTACATACTACACAATGCTTCTACACTCGGTTCGATTCCTGTTCATTGTTACCCTTGGTATTATAGGCTATAAAACGAGTGGGTTAAGAATAGTCTACGAACCCCATACACAATGGACTTTATAGGACATGGTTATCCTTAACATTTTGGGAGCAGTTATAAGTTAGAGGATACAACATATTTCCTCTCTACACTTTATTACCTAACAGTGGTTTCAAATTACCCAAAAAACTAGGTAGTATAGAGATATCTACACACACATACTTTAGGGAAGTAGTTACATGTTAGAGAATAATGCAACTTTCTCCCTACATTTCTTCTCCCGTGGTGGTGTGGGATCGCGTAAAAACTCACAAAGATAAGATATCCTCTCTACACTCTTTCTCTAATCACGGATTAGGTGCACATGTTCCTTTTACATTTTTCATTTCCATAACATAATTTTTACTACATACATGTGTATTTTACATGAATTTTTGACATATATACATGAATATTTGACTACTTGATCGTCTTCTCCTTGCAGGCCCGACCATATGTGAAGCAAGTAGTCTACAACAACAACAATAACAATAACAATAACAATGATGTTAACAATAACATTTTATGGCAACACACGCCATACCAATATGCAGTACATCACACATCGAAACTACACATGCATTTCCACCCTAGGTTTAATCTCATCACTTTTTGATTTTTTGCTCCATGCTCCATGATTTTTGATATTTAGTTTCCATGCTCCATCATTTTTTGTCACTCCACGCTTTATCTAGTCCTTTAGCATGTTTCCTACATCACTCTCAATGTACATCGATACACATATCTATCTACTTTATGTTATCGAGCGTTCCGATCACCAACTTAAAGTGGGGGCAAATGTAGACACTAAATCACACACTTTGGATATTATTTAATCTCATTATCATACTAATAGTCATATGGTTTTGAGTGAAGAAAGTAATAATTAACCCCGTCTCTTTCTATCATCACTACCGACCTCTCGCATACATGCCCAACCTTTTTTTTATCATTTTGAATCATTTTAGCCCCGAATGGGGTCGTCACAGTGCCTTGGTCCCAGCTAGGTCACCCCGATCCTTTTCTAACTTTATCTCCATCTTTTGGGCACTTTCTAGCCATTTGAGCATTCTATATTTTTATGGTTGGCCTTTTTAGGGTTAATTACAAAATTAGAACAAGAGAACCATATAAATATAAAGTTATGAGACCATAATGAGGGACCAAACACTAGGCACTACTATCATCATCTAAGGTTGCATCTATCTAGAGCTCATTTGCATCCATCTAGCTCCATCACAAGGGACAAGGATGGTGATTTTCATCGCACATCATAGGAGGTGAGTTAATTCTATTCCATCCACCATTTTATTACATGTCTATACATAGTTATTGCTCGATACTTTCACAAAGTACAATCAAACAAGAGCACCTAGGGCATGATTACACACACACATATAGAACTACATCAAGTATGAGATGTAGTGCAACACTTAGTTAGTAAGTCCACCATTGTGGCAACTGAGGATAATCCAACCCCTTCATATGCATATTTTTTTAGGGTTTGATGCTTGTCTTGGGTTTTTTCAGGTCTCATCTTCATTTCTAATTTCTAGCGACATATTGTGTACTCCAATGAAGCTAGTGTGGCAGAAGCAAACACACGGGAGATCACTTAATGACATTTCGATGAGGTTTATAGAGATTTTTCATAGACCAAGGCACCCATATCTCATACTAGGGTGCCCACAGGTGCCCCTGTACCTATCCAGGTGCCCCAACCCACTTAGATTGCCTAGATCTATACTTTTCTAGACTTTGACACAATTGTTTCCTCCTCTTATTTATCCATCCATCTTTGCATCACATCCCACCAAGCTCGTCGAATCATATGAGTTCTAAATAACTCTCTTTGCACTCTAGGGTTTCACATATCTACATTCTTAGTTGCTTGGGTTATTTCTCCTTATTTTATTAGTTCTTATTTATTGTTGTACTTATTAGATTAACATAAAAATATTCACATTTTTAGATATTCAATGGGAAGGTGGTGAGCTCGGGACAAGGAGCCATTTTGATGCAAGATAAGGGTTTAGAAGAGATAAGACAAATTAGGGTTGCTTAGGATGAGTAAATGGATAGGTGGAGGGTGGAAATTATTAAATAAAGGCCATGAAGAGGTGAAATGATTAAATGATGGCCTATAAAAGATAAACTAAAGGATTTATAAAAGATAAATAAATTTAATGAGGGTTTATAATTAACTAAACATGATTAGGGATGAATTATAGATGAATAATGATGAGAAATGATAAAAGGTGGGATAAATTGAATTTAGGAGGGAAGAAAGAAATTCAAAAGGAAAGAAGGTATGTATGAAAAATATGACAGAGTGCGAACGCGGGGTGAGGGGTAGTGATACTAAAATTGGTGTCTATATTTGCCCCTTTTTGTTGAATGGTTTGCATAGGGAAATCCTTGAGACAAAAATGAGAAGAGATGAAAAGATGATTAATGAGGTGCTCCCCTTAAACTAGGGGTTGCACGACACGAATGAAGTCGATTAAGAGTTTGAAAGATATAGATGAATAAGGAAAGGGGGAAAGGATGAGAAAAATAAAAAGGATGAGATAAGATATCGTAGACGAGGATAAACACAAACTAAAAAGTAAATAGAAATATGGCTATGATTTCGAAATCAATTTGGTAGGGAAAAAAGTACAACCATAATGGAGATGAAGACAATGTCCTACGACTAGTGAGTAAGTTAAAACCACAAAAATGGAAGGAATCCAATGGGAATCCACTCAAATGGATGTGTAATCCATGGGACCAATGAGTCAAAGGAAGACATCAATTATGCACAAAACAAATGCAAAAAGTTGAGATAAATGTCACGACAAAAGGAGAGGGGGTGGGTGCATGCAATGTCCTTTAGAGGAGGAATAAAAAATATGCGTCCGAGGGGGATGAAAAAAGAGCTAAAATAATGGTTTCCAAAGAGGGAACAAAAATATAGCCACAAAGGCAAGGTGATGGAGGAGAAGATGATGGTGCCCCAAGAGGGAGCATGAGGATGGCCACAAAGGCACGAATGTCAGTAAATGTAATATGAGATAGGTAACAAAGCCTAAGCGGGACATAATAAGGATGTGATATGAAGATCACACAAGGAAAAATTGGAAGAAAAGGTGATTTGAAATGAATGATTGATAAAAAATTCAAGAGTAAGATTGATAATAAATTTAGGTTTGGGTCGATGAAGATTAGGTAGGGGCAATGACGATTGGAGATGAAGCAAAAACGACCCAAGGGGGTCAGCGGGCTATAAAAGCCCCATGGGTCGGCCGATTAAGCACATTTTCACTATGCGAAGTGATGATCAAAAGCTTTGGGATAAAAAGAGAAAGTGAGATATTGAGAGAAATGGATGTTGGAGGAGAACGAGGAAGCGCCAAAGGACTTGCAGGGATGGTAAGTGCCTAAAACCTAGCTTGTTTTTAAGAATTTTTGATTTTTTTGTTTATTTTTGTTTATTTTTAAATTTTTAGATCGACACAAGTGGCGGTCACTAGCGACTAGGTGCGATCACCATTGATTGGGCCTAAAAGTGCATCGAACCATGCTTAGCGATGTCAACCCAACCTGGGTCGACGTCGATCAGGGGTAGAATTGATGATTTGTATTTTTAGATGAGACAAAGTCTAATGTTTGCATGTTTGATTGGTTTTAAAAGCCCAAGATACCTTATATATGTGAGATAAGGTACAAACATTATATGATCAAATTAGAGGAGATGTTATAAATGCTAAGTGGGATCACTTAGATGAAGTTGGATTGAGTGGAGTCCATCACTACCAGTGGATTCCATGAGATGTTAGTATGATGATTTCATTGGTAGATAGATGGGATGTGCAGACAAGAACATTCTTGTTTAGGACATGCGAGATGACCATCACACTTGAGGATGTATACCACATCCTAAGGTTTCCCATACAGGGTGAGCCCATACAAACCATCATAATAGATAGCAGATTAAGGGTTTTAACATGGCTATTTGGATCTGATGCCCCAAAAATTACCTTCACATTTAGGGAATTTTATTATGAGATGAGATATGAGTGGGGAGTGGCATGGAGTAGACTTATATGCATGGTGATGATGGCCATTTCATGCTATGAACTTCCAGACTCAGGGGTGCTATATTTCCATGGGTGCTAACAAGCATATTAATAAATATTGCGGATTGTAGGGGGTGTTTACATTTGGGCATGCCTTGCTAATACAGGTATATCATGAGCTGAGTATGTACACTGAGAGGAGGAGGATAAGACTAGATGTAGGATTCCTTCTCCATTGTTGGGCTTACGAGAATATAATAGTGATCAGGCCACTAGGGCTACCATGGGTGATAGGTGACCACATTGAGTTGGATGTAGGATTTTTGAGATGGTGAGCTGATCAGGATCATGGTGATAGGAGAGAGGGGATTATAGTGGTATGTGGAGATATTGGTAGAGCAGGTGAGATAACGACCATACCATGATTATCTTGCATGGCGTGGAGTGGATGTGGATTTGATGGGGATGAGACATACTAGATGGGTATAAGGGCGGAAGCCTAAGATGATAGAGGTCATCCAGGTTTGAAAAATTCGGGTAGCATTTAGACATTGTAAAAATAATGCATATAGAGCATATTAGATATAGGTGAGATGAGTCTAAGAGGGACCTTCTAAGTCCCGATATGGATGACTCATTGGAGGAGGCAGGGAACCATGGGATAATGATGATGATGTAGGGGTTAGAGCTATATTTTTAGATTGGATGACTACTACATGGGCATATCGAGATGGCGGTAGAGGGGGTGAGGGTGGTGCCGAGGAGGAGGAGGTGCTAGGGATGTGGCACCCAGAGTGAGGATGGTGATTATGGAGGGGTGCAAAGATAGCTTGGATACGCAGAGAGCATGATCTAGCTCTCCTGAGAGGGACACAACACGCCGGGAGTGAGAGGAAATGTGTTAAGAGGACACATTCCTTTTCTAGGAGAGGACCAATCTGTTTAGTAGAGGGATCGATACAAGAGACACCGAGAAGCATATAGAGCTAGATTTGGATATCTCGCACCGATACTAGTAGCAGGTCGAGTAGTGGTACACCGAAAACATCATAGGGAGTAGGGAAGATGAAACCTCTAAGGACTATGCCCCTAGATTTATATAGAGCATTGGTAGGCCGAGGCACGATACTATGAGCGTATCATGACATTGAAGCTGCCATGAACATTGAGATATGTAACATATCTAGCTTCCCAAAGTGGGTAGCAGTGGCATAATGCTATCTGGGAATACATAGAGTTTGGTATAACCACTTTGAGATGTAGGAAATGATGGAGGTGATGAGGCCTAGGGATTGATTCAAGCACCCCTCGGGGGCAAGATTTGAGAATTTTAGATGTAGATTTTACTTATTTTGATTATGTATTCGGTTTGCATGACAGGACCCTTAACGTCTGTGTGATGATGTACATATGTACTTTGATTTATGATGATATATATATATATATATGAGTTTTGTCGTGATTCATAGTGTGTCATGTGTTTTGATTCATGGTTTTGATGATGTTGATTTTAGCTTTAGATGTGGATGTTTGATTATGATTTTATGTATTAGATGTAGATATATGTGCATGATGTTATGGTTTTAAGGATTTGATTATGATGATTATTTATTAGATTCAGACCTTATGGATTATGGATTAGATATAGATGCTTGTATGGTTATAAAATGGATTGTGATTTAGAATATGATATGGATGATTATGTATTAGATGCAGACCTTATGGATTATGGATTAGATATAGATGCTTGTATGGTTATAAAATGGATTGTGATTTAGAATATGATATGGATGTGATGTGAGATAGATTTATAGATGTGACTTGGCATGTGATGAAATGATGATGTGGTGAGTTTATAAACATGTTAGCTATGGATGACATTATACTTAGGAGTGCATACATAAAAAATGGTTAAGTTAGGAAGAATATGATAAAATAGGTCAAACACGAATTTAATAGAGTGTGACCAAAAGGAAGTAAATGAAACTTGATTGTAGTAAGGAGCGCATGAAGAAACAATGCTTTGAACTAGATTAGAGGTAAACAAGAAAGGGATCCAATGAAGGCAATACACTTGCAATCCAATAACAAGTATTAACACATAACCATCAATAGTTAGTAATCCTAAGGATCATGAAGGAAAGCATGGAAAATGGAATTATTAACATGATGGTGACATGACACAAGGGATTTGGATGGTACTTATACACATGAATAGAATTGTTCCTAGGTCTATGCCACAACTCTGAGCATTATGATGCAAACTGATCAATGTGGGAAGTTTGCTATGGTTGAGAAAGCTGATTGATACGGGAAGATTTCATTGGATGATTGGTTTTTATGATTTTACTTTGAGTATATAGAAGGATGATCAATGTGGGAAGTGTTCACTACCATGATATGAGATGCTAGCCATCCTTTAAGGGAGTGGTCTACAATTTTATTTTATGCTTTTGGATTTTAGATTTTTCTTTAATAAATGACAAGATAAGATATGCATGATAGTTGTCCTACGAGGGATCAGTATATACCTTTTGATATTTTTATGCTTTATATGAAAAACTATCCTTCAAGGGAGAAGTCTATTTTATTTTTAGATAAGATATCTTTTAGATGAGCATCAAAGTAATTTTGGATTTTTATGGAAGAGTTGGGGATAACTAGGTAGTCCAATGAGGTGGGGATGAAGAATGTACAAGCGACACCCATGGACCCTTCGTGTGGTTCCAATAGGTAGATAAGAGGGAATTGAATGTAATGATTGTGGAGTTCTTATCAATAAGGAATAACCTATCCATAAGGAACATACTATGAGAAGAGCCATGGTGTCCATATTCAAGGTCACAAGTAGGAAAGTGACGGTAGACCACATAATTCCAAATCATTACAATGACATATGGAAGAGGCTAATTAGGGATGTATGACCACTAGAATTACTAGTTTGATGTTGGTAGGTATGTTAATAGTAGAAAGGCCGCAAGTGCAATGTGTTAAGAGGTTCTATTTCTGGTTTACCATCGAGAGAAGCTAAATGATAGGCTCTAGACCCGTACTTATGCATGATAATATAAGGTCCAATCTAGTTAGGAGTGAAATTTCCACATTGACTTCTTTATAAAGTAGTAGCATTTTGATTTTATTTAAGGATAAGGTCACCAATGTTAAAGTCACATTCCTTAAGGTGTTTTTTATAAGAACATTTGATGTGCTCTTGATATACATGATGATTTTCAAGAGTGACAGGTGACGCTTCGTCTAACAACTTGAGTTGTGTTAGACGATCTTAGCGATAATGTTCGTTAGAAACGAAGTCACGAAGATAAACATGCAAGGAAAGGATTTGAAATTCAAGAGGAAGAATGACCTTAGAGGTGCAGATTTTAGTCCGATAGGCCCAAAGAGTGAAGGAGATGTGAAGATGCCAATTACGGCCAAATTTATCAATAGTTTTGGCAAGGATGTTGTGAAGAGTCTTGTTAGTGGATTCGGCTTGACTTTTAGCTTAAGGATAATATGAAGAAGATAAGCTAAGATTAATATTGAATGAGTCACAAAGATTCTTGAGATATTTATTTTTAAAGGACTTTCTGTTTTTTGTGATGATTTTGTGAGGAACACTAAAGCAAAAAATGATATGTTGATAGATGAAATTAATGATTTGATTAGATTTGGTTAATGCGAGTGGAATGAATTCCACCCATTTGGTGAAGTACTCAGTAGTAGTGATGATAGAATGATGGCATTGGGAAGAACATAGATTGATGAGGCCAATGAGGTCTAGTCCCCATTGTGAGAAAGGCCAAAGGTCCCGAACTGACTATAAGGCCCGAATAGGAAAGTGGATTAGATTGGAATGATGTTGGCATTTGATGCATTTATTAGCACATTCATAACAATCATGATTGAGAGAGGGCCAAGAATAATGTTATGTGACTAAATCCTGAAGCTTTAAAAGCATTAAAGATTTTTTTTTGAGATACTTTGTAACAAAAATGTTGTAATGATTATTGTAAAATAAAGTGTGTGAGAAAACCCAAGCATTTGATTAAAGGGAATTAATTAAAATGTGTGGAAACCATTGTGTTGGTTCATAACCACCCATGAATTATTATAAAAAGGGATGTAAAAGTGAATAGAGAACATGAATTATGAATTATGATTTTTGATATTATGAGAAAGAAATAATTACAAGGAAGTCTTGAGGACTTTGTAAATTTAATATGTGGAGTAATTCCAAGGTTGAATAGGTATAGACATGTGGTGGGTAAGAGAGAGGGGCACTAGAGGTGTCCTAATCGGGGTACAACATAAAAAATTAGATGGTTCATGGCCAGGGAAAGGTGAAAATATACATCGTGTATAACATTTCCTCTCAATAGTGTGGCCATAGTCTTGTTTCTATTACCGTGTGTGCGTTGGAATTTTGTAATAAATTCCTGATCATTATCTCAGATAAGTTCTCTCTCTATAAAACTTATGTAATCCCTATTGAAAGTTAATGGAAGGAAGTTAAATCTTCTATTTATTATGATAAATGTGCATGTGAAATTATTCTGTTTATTTATGTATATTTTGAAATATGTAATTATTTTTATCAAAAACAATGAATTGCAGGATTTTAGATATGTATGTTTGTTATTTTAAAGATTTGTATAAAGTAATTGCATAATAAGAATTGAGGTATCTAACTCGATAATGTTATACAAAATACTTGTATCTGTCTCTGTCTTTCTTGGTTATGTTTTTTTGTCTTTCTACTGTGGACCGAAAGATTTCCTTGGATACAATTAACTCTGTGTTTCTAAGTCTGTTGGTGTAGTGTAACATTGTGAATTTTTAGCCAATAAGAAAGCTCCATGTAATTTCACAATGTCAAAATTTAATAGGCCCTATCTACCGTTGCAAAGTACGAGCCAATGAGGAAACTCCACACTCTTCACAATATTAGACTTCTATTAACTTGTTTTTGACCAATGCAAAACATGATCTAATAAAAAAACTCCAAGTCACTTCACATTTCACAATGTCAGTATTTTGTTAACCTTATCGATTGTTAACCAATCAAAATATTCATCTGTCCTGCTACTTTGTTTTACATTAAGAATTTTTCAGAAGTTAGTCAAAATGTGAGCCAATAAAACTTGTCCACATTCTTTTGCATGTTGTTTTCCTTTGTCGAAACCATGTCAGAGTGCAAAAAGCAAGCCATTAAGAAGACTCCACATATGTACGGTTTTAATGGACCATTTTGCTATTAAATAATCTTTGGTCATGTATGTTCCACTGCAAAGTGTGAACTAATAAAAAACACCATGTACATATGGATTTCTCCATGTCGATTCTATATATCCTTTAGCATTGTGATATCACCACATGTCTTTGTATTTTGATCTCGCTAATCATTTGGACCCGAAATTGTTTGGTTTTTGGTTAATTTCACGAGCCTGGTGTCCATGAGGTAGAATTAATCACGTTTAAAGATTTAATTAATCACATTTAGCCATTTCCTACAAATTTGTAAATTCATCTTAGGTTTTATTAATCAAATGCAATTGTAACTCGACTTATCTTTCTCAATTAAGTAGTATTAAAATATAGAAGCGTATAAATCTATTGAAATAAGAGATTTTGTCAAGGGAAAATGTTTCATTTCAAATAACCCATGTGAAGGACATGCTTAGAGAAAACCAAACCACTAAAACGACCACCACAGATACCATTGTGGAACTCTTGGATAAAGCACAAGTGGATTCACGAGACTTAAGGCAACAGAGTAAGATGGCATCAAAGCCATGCTTGTAAAGAATATCACCAAGGATGACATAATGGTTAGCATGTTGAAGAAAATACCTTCTACCATTTTTAGATAGGTTGGAGGGATGATTGATTGAGAAAGATAGTCAAAGATTTGAGAATACCAAAGATCACAAGGATTAGATTCAATGAGGTTGACACCAGGTAATTCACTAAAATGAGCTGGTTTGTCAATGAAATGAAAGATAATAGAGAGCTTAAACTCTTTTGTAGACTAAGGGATGAGAGATGTGAGAGAGGCCATAGTGTATGTGAACTGACTTAGATGATTGAGGGATGGTTTGGATGGTTTAGAAATCAAATTCTTCAAGAATAAAGTTGACAATGTCCTTATACTTTTAAAGGATCTCATTTTTACATTGATAGATACATTCTACTTCATTAACGATGAGATGAGAATCCTCGTAGATGTCAAGGATTTAGACACCAAATAAGATGGTAGTTTGAAGGCCTAATATGAGAGCTTCATACTCAGCCATATTGTTAGTGTGTTTGAAAGTAAGTTTATAAGTGATAGTAATAGGAGTGTCTCAAGGAGGAATGATAAGGACTCTAGCGCCTCCTCCTTGTCGACACTTAGATCCGTCAAATACAAGTGTCATCTTAAGAGGAGAAGACTCATGATCAATGGTATTGATAGATTCATCTAGAAACTTCTCATGAGGAAGGTGATTATCAAGAAGAGGGGTCTCAACTAATTGATCTATGATAGCCTAACATTTGATTGATTTTTGAGAGATGAACTTTAGGTTAAACTCAGTCATGAACATGAGCCATTGAGTGATACGATCACTATGATAAGGTTTCGAATTCATGGTATTGAGAACATGAAAACTAGTGATGACATAAGTATTATGATTAAAAATATAATGATGAAGCTTATAAGTGGTGAAGAAAAGAGTGCAACACAACTTTTCAACTTTAGTGTAGCGAGTCTCATAATCATGAAGGGTGTGATTGATGTAATAGATGGCATACTCCCTGCCTTGCTCATCACGATGTGCCAACATGGTTCCTAGAGCATGATCGGAGATAAAGACATAAATATAGAAAGCATCCCCATTGTGTGGAGGGGTAAACATAGGTAGGGATAAGAGATACTTGCTTGATATCATCAAAGGCATTTTGGAAGTTACCATCCCATTTGAATTCGATGTCTTTACGAAGAAGGTGATGAAAGGGTTGGAAATGGTCAAAAAGTTATGAGATGAAACAAAAGACTGATTGGAGTCAGACTTGAAGACTTCGAAGATGATTTATATTAGAAGGAGGAATCTAAATGATGGATTTGATTTTTATGGGTTAAACTTCAATACCCCTGATGGAAATGATAAATCCAAGGAGTTTACCAGTTAACACTCCGAACACACACTTGGTTGGATTAAGATGGAGGAAGAAGCGATAAGGCACTTGAAAAGGACTTCAAGGATGGAAAGGTGGTCATGATGATGCTTAGATTTACCCAAAAGGTCATCAACATAGTCCTCTATAGTATTATGGATGAGATCATGAAATATGTAAGTCATAGCTCACTGATAGGTGGCTGACATTTTTCAAACTAAAGGGCATAACACGATAGAAAAAGGTCCCCTAAGGAGTGATGAAATAGGTATTATGTTGGTCTTCTGGTGTGATGAGGATATGATTATACCCAAAGAAACCATCCATAATAGAAAGCATCTCGTGGATCACAAAGTAAGGTCTATGAGCTGATTGATGTTAGGAAGAGGAAGTAGTCTTTAGGGCAAGTGAGGTTTAGATATAAAAATTCGGTGTAGATGAGGAAATTTCCCAAAGATTTGGAAATGGGTATGATGTTGGAAATCCATTGCGGGTAATCAATAGGGATGATGAAATTGGCTAAAAGAAGGTGTTGCAACTCCTCTTTAACAAGGAGGGAAACTTGAGGGTGCGAAGCTTTTTGCTTAACCGGCTTAGCGTTAGGAAAGGTAATGATGTTGTGAATGAAAATGGAAGGATCGAGACCCATTACAAGATATGACTAGGAGAAGGCTTGGATATGTCAAGAAATAAAAGTGATGAAAGATTGAAGCTCATGTGGATCAAGGTATTGACCCACTTTGAGGATTTGGGGCTCTTGCAGAGTCCCAATGTTGATGTTGATGGTGGATTCATTAAGAAGGGTGGATGTGTTTAGCGGTAAGGTATTATGAAGATAGGAATCTTCTACCCCCATGTAGGAGAGGATGGAATCATCATCGGTGCATTGAAGAATGTCAATGGTAGGGGAATATTCCTCTACCATTTATGGAAATTAAAGAGGGAGGGACCTAGATTCATTTTCAAACTGACAAGTCAACGGTCCTAAAGTGATGGTGGAGATAAAAAAATTCATAGGCAATAGACATGGTGTGATCCGTATCCATAACCTCGTGGGATGGAGAAGATGGAGGATCGATGTCCATGAGAGCTAAAGATGGTGGAAGAGGGTCTCATGGATTATTCTTTATAACCTAACCTGAATTTTTCCCCGGGTTTCGAGATTAATCAATGATGAGGACATGCATTCCTTATTCATAATGCCCCATTACAATTCCTTTCCAGTGTAGCGATGAAGATAGGTGTAGGCAAAGGATTTCTTACAAAGAAAGTCAAAGATGTTGGTGTATAGTTTAGTATGCGGTTGAGTGTCAATGTGTGAGGAAGGGTGATCGATGCCACATAGATAAGGTGTGTGTGAATATGAGGTAGACTGAAAGGAACGATGTCCCCAATATTAGGTTGATACATTGGAGCTTTATCAGGTCTACCAAGTCTATGAGGTGTGGGAAGAGTGTTAAGCGTGAGAAGGTGAGACTCCCCAATGAGATTTGATCCATCACTTTGTTTAAAGATTCATCATTGGGAATCGTGGACGTAGAGACAATTGAGCTAGTGGATACTTTAGAAGGACCATGTGTGGGAATGATCACATCATTAGGTTGATAAGTCATGTTACATGCCTTGAATGGAGGAGTGTCTGCAAGGAGAGTAAATATTTTTCCCTCGTGTTCATACTTGATGCATCGATGAAGGGTGGAAGGAACGTAACACATGGCGCAAATCCATGGTCATCCCAAGAGGATATTTTATTGGAAATTCCCTTCTACAATATAAAAGACCTCGGGAGGATTTTTTCACCATGGATAGGAATAATAACCGTGTCTAGAGTGGAAACACCATCATTAAATTGCAAATAATTGTGGGTGATTGGGTGACAATGGAATTAGGGAGCTTAAGTTGATCAAAGGTGTGAGATGAGATGATGTTGATGCTAGATCCATTGTCAATCATAGAACGCTTGAATGAATGTGTCATTGATATACATAATGATGAAAAGGGGAAGATCATGCTCTTCAAGTGTGATGTTAGGAATTTCAATATCATCAAAGGATATGGAAGCGGAAGCAACAAGTGCTCCAAAAAAAAATGTAAAGGGCTGAGCCTCATCATTAGGAGTGGGGATACACTTAAGAGCTTTAATGAGGGCTTGCTTATGGTTTGGAGAGATTTGGATGAGCTCATAGAGTGACATCTTAATTGGGGCCTGATGAAGTTGTTTCATAATACTCTACTCAATGACAACATGTTGGGGGTGGCCAAGATAAACACCTTAGGTTTTGATGAAGAAGTGGGCGGAGTAGAATTGTAAAGAGAAGTGGTGATAATGACTTTGGATTTGGATTGAGTGGGTGGTTGGAATTCATGGGGATGAGAACGGGTTATGACCTGAACAAAATTAATGAAGAGAGGAGGACCCTCTTTAGGAGAGGTTGAAATTGGAGGAGGGATGATAACATAAGTCTTAGATGAATGAGGAGATTTATATATCTTGGTGGATGAAGATGAAGGAGTGAGATTGGTCAATGGAGGAGTGTGGTCCCCTTCAATAAGAAGGTCATCCTCATCGATAAGATTATGAATGATAGTTTAGAGGGCTCTAAAATGTTTTGTGTCATGTCTTGGTGCATGATGGTATGCATAAATATTATTGGAATAAAACCATGAAGGTCATGGACCATGTGGATCGAATGGTTTGATTGGTGGAAGAGTGATTGTAGATGCTTTAAGTAGATGTGGAAATATTTCTATGTAATATCCAATGGGGGTGGTTAGAGAAGAATTTGTAGATGAAGTGGTCTTAAGGATGGAGGATTAAGGTAAGAGGGATGGTTTGATTTGAGGTGGTTTCATGGGAGCCTTTGATTCTATCTTAGGCTTGAAAGAGGAGGAAGATGGTTGTGCTTTGGTTTTGGTTTTGATTGATGATGACTTGGATGGTTTATATTTTCATTTGATAGTGGATGATGTGGACAATTTGGAAGGGATGTTGGATTTAGAAGAAGGTTTAGATTGTGTTGACTTATTGATAATGGGGGTTTTGGATGAAGGGGTTGGCCCTAAGATGGATGGTGATGCTCTTAAGAGTGATTATGTGACATTGAGTTGCTTAGGAGGGTTAGTCTTAGGAGGATGTAACTCTAACTTTTTATGTGGATGTGTGAAGGACTTTTGGATGGGCACACCAATGTTCTTAATTTTTTTGAGGATTTACCCTTGGCGGGAATGATGATAAATTCAACCTGGAGATTCTAGATTAGGTGATGTAGGTTGCATTGTAGAAGTGGATATTGAAGGTGGAAGTGGATTTTGCATGATGCACTTGACAAGATCTAAAGGGGTTGTAGATTGTATAGGTGTAGGATTGGTGGATGTAGGGATGATTGGAGTTATAGATGTGGTGAGAGTGTCATTTGTAGATGTATTGAAAATGGGTGTTTTCACGATGGAGGATTCAAGAGGGGTAGTGTGGATGTGGTCGTAGATCCAAATGCTAATGTGGGTATAGTCATAGTAGTAGATGTGTTTGATGTGGGAGTAGGTGTAGATGTGTGAGATGAAGGTGTTGAGGTAGTTGTAGATGAAGGAAGAGATGTAATGGATGAGGATGTAGATGATATGGATGGAGGAGTATATGTAATTAAAGTTGATGGGGATGTACTTGATTGTGGTCATAGTTGATGTTGATATGCTAGGAGTAAAAGTTGACAAATTTGTGATCGTAGGAGAAGAGTCTGAAATAGGGGTGGATGCAATGGATGATAAGGTAATGGGATAGGCGATGGTGTTGGATTTTGGTCTATAATATTAATTGTATGGGCATTAGTTGGTAGTGATGTGGGGGTGGAGTGTTATTGTTAGGTGGATGATTAGGAACAGGTTATTTTAAGATGTTGCGGGGTTGATTAGGTGGTGCATTAGGATTATCCACTTGGAGGTCACCAGAGTTTATGAGTTTTTGGACGACATATTTAAAAGAGAGACACTTCTCAATGTCATGTCTGCGAACTTGATGATATTTGCAGTAATGTTCCTCATGATACCATGTTGGTTTGGGTCGTGATTCGTCAAAGGGTTGGATAGGAGGAATTCGAATGAGATGAACTTCTATTAACTTGTTAAATATTGAAATATAAGATTCCCAGAGAGGGGTGTAGTTAGGAGGATTTCTAGGAGCTCTTTGTGGAGGCATCGTGTGAGAAGTGGATGCGGATGATGATTTAACCATGATGGCATTAGTCATGTTTTTAGGTTTTTCACCATGCATGGAGGATTTAGTGAACTCAGATTTGGGTTTTTTTGATTAGAGTTTAAGATGGCCTTGCTCAAGGGCACAAAGTTCAAGTTTACGAGCCATAGTAAATTATTCTTCAAAGTTTTGAAATGATTGAATTTGAAGAGTGGAAGAGATATGCTTCACACAAGAACGTGAGAAGATTTCAATAAGCTCAGTTTGTGGAAGGGAAAATGATAGTTAGTTGATGATGCCACACCATCATGCAATGAAATATGCGATAGATTCATCATCATATTGTCTAATGGCATAGAGGTTAGTGATCATGATCTTACACACAATATTGATTGAGAAGTGTTCTAGGAACAATTACACAAGTTGGGTGAATGAGAATAGTGAATGTTGTGGGATGTCATTATACTAGTCCAACGTGGGTCTGACTAACGATATGGGGAATGTGCGAAGTATGAGGTATTTATCATGGGTGATAAGATAAAATGCATGTCTAAAGGCATGGAGATGTTGTTGAGGGTCCTCCTTACTATTGAACTTGGAAATTTTTGACATTTCCCAATGAGGAGGATTAGATTTCATGGGGATGGATGGATTGATTGGTTGATTACAGATTTTTCATATGAGAATGTGGTTTTGGATCCCAAGGTAGTGACTTAAAGATTATCCATTCTAATCAATAACGCTTGTATGAGATTGTTAGATGGTTGGGGTTGTGAAATTAAAGGATTAGATTATGATGCATAAGAGGTGGATGGGTTATGTATTTGATATGTTTGAGGGTGAGTTGTTGTTATTGGATTTGGTTAACAATGGGGATGTAATTGATGGGTTTCGATTGGATGGGTTGTGATAAAGGTTGTTGTTATTGGATGGGGATGTGGTAAGATTGATTAGATTGAGTCGGTTGGTGAGAGATGGGGATATTTGACCCGGTTTTCTATGGGATGAGTTGGAATATAAGTAATGGATGATTAGGATACTTGAGTTGGTTAAGTGGTAAGTATGTAGTGATAATTACCTCGAGGAGGTGGTTGATGTAACATCCTCATTTTTATACATTAGAACAAGTAATTTTTTTTTTTGACAAATGCTTCCTGGTTCTAAATACATAATTTAGAACTCAAAAATCAAAACAACCATTCTTATAACAGATAACCATATGCAGTGTAATGACTCAGAGTACTTCTCCGATCTATTCATTCCATGACTCGGTAATCTACAGATCTATTCATGAGTATTAAGAGTTGGCATTTTTATTTAACACATCACTCTTGCGGTTCTCTTCCCTATTCTAAGATTCAGAATGCTCTGTCCAAGGAACCTATCTGAATAATTGTTACCATTATTCATCGGCATCTCATCCCTTAGACTAGGTGACTTAGGACAACGCAATCAGCAGCTTGCGATACTTTGGCCAAAGATTTGAAACATAATGCTTATGTCTCGTATTCCTTGACGACATACTCATCAATCTGGAATACGTCCTTCACCCCATTCCTATGTTATGTAGAATGTCTTATACTGACTTCTGTCAGACTCTCCTATCCCAAGTTATTCACTTAGGAACGGATTAGTAAGATGACAACGTTATAGGGATGCTCCCGAGGACTAGGGATACGCTGACATACTGGATCAACCCTAGTTAATCCAGTGTGTCAAGATACCCCGAGTCTCCTAGGGCAGCCTTATAACGTGACCACGTTCCTAATCAGTCCCAGAGTAACTTGTTTGAGTTAAGGTGTAAATCTTAACGATCAATGCAAAGGGTGTCGCCATAAGTCACCTGCATTGTTGTATCTTCGAGAAGATCCTAATCTTCTCGAAGGTACAACCCTACAGTTGACTTGTGCCATCAACCTTTAAATCTACCTCGATAAGATCTACTAAATTTTAAGGTGTTTCTTACGTTGAGTTAAAATTATACTATAAGACGCTCCCTTAAGGGTAGTCTTTCCCAATCCCTGGGTTCCTCACCTTAGAATTACCTTTCTTAGTAAAACCCATTACACAAGAGAAGTTATTAAGACTAGAGGTCCCATTAAGGAGTTCATAGAATATACATAATTCTAAATCAACGAAGATGACACTAACCCTCAATCCTCACATGAGATTGCTAACCAAACCCCTTTTTTTTTGGTTTATATCAGTTCTCATAACTGAATTTATATCTTACTTGTCGTATCGAGATATAGTGATTAAGAATCCAATTAAACGTTGTATTGACTTAGATCAAGACTTAGAAGTAATGATTTATTCAGCTCGTTTAGCTCCTTCTCAGATTTATTTTAACCTTAGCTTTCCAAAAGACAATGATCTAGAATTCCAATTTAGCTTTAGATAGAACATAATAGAACTACTAAACAATCATTAGTATTCACCATACATAACCTCGCAAGCTTACTTAGATAATCACAAAAGTCTCCAAGTTATACAATAATAACAATGCTCTTGAGATCATTCGAACCAAAGAAGATCAAACCATCAAGATACGAATGCAAGCACATAAGTAACAAATACCTCTTTTCATTCCTTTCAAAGCTAATCAAATACATTTTATGCATTCAACATATTTGATACAATACTCAACAGAAAAAGAACATCTTTCTTCAAGTAGTACATTCAGAGAATCAAGTTGGATTTCATCATAAAACCAAATTAAACAATCTGAACATCATATCAGATCTGCGTGCCTTTACCACTTACGGCAATCATCTGCAAAAATTGTCAACATGGGTCAGTTCGGTGAACTGAGCATGATAAGCACTAAATCTTAAAACAATTGCAATCCACCAATTGTTTTCATTAAACAACCTGTTTAAATGAAATTAATTCACCAAACATGTAAACATATTTCAGACTATGCTCTTTTGTAATTCAAACATGACTATAACGCGTAACTCATATTATAGTTACTAAATAGTCCTAGATACTTTTCATATATTTCTTCATAAATGTTAGTGACCAAGAAGAACAAATGCATCTAAAACAACTATCCATCTGAATCCCAAGGACAACAAACATCCGACAGGCCATTATATTCAACAAAATGAATATCCTAACAATTCATGAATCCATCAGTATGTTTTACAAATCCAACAATTAAATATAAATTTATCAACATATACTTTACAGCAGAAGAGAAAGAAACCGAGACATTCAGATTTCCCTTCCAATCATGCTCATGACTGTACCGTCTCCTCAAGAGTAAAGCATTCACATTATACGCATGCGACTAAGTCAGACGAGACCACAAGAAGAACCACAGCTTCGTCAAAATTTAAATATAAAAATTTCTTGTAGCTTACTAAGCAATACAGTAGCTCTCGTGACAAGCAACAGTAAGTAATCCAAACTTAATAGATTCAACAATTCCTTTTCATAACATTCAACAATATGAATATACCCATCGCCATTGTTTGACAGAGCACAACTTCATTCAACTAGGAAAATCCCAATAAATTTTTCCTCAAGGTTTCATTTGAAGTCGAGTTACTACAACATATAACAGGGTATCAAAAAATCGAGTTGATAAAGAAACCCCAACCTTTAATTCATCCGAATCGAACTGAACATAACACAACGATGATAAGAAAGAGTCAAAATGATATGCATGCTCAGCGAGGACTGAAATCGAGAATCGAGCCAACTCACAGCATATCATGGACTCCAACAATGCCAAATCCAACCAATACTTATATTAAAGGTTTAAATTGAAGTTGAATTCATATGACAACAATCAAGAATCCTAAAAGTACTCATAACAAAAACTTCTACAGAAGTTACAACATAAATTACCTTTTAGTGACTCCATCGAAGTCGATATCATTTAGTATTCATAATAAAACAACAACATTCATAACCAAGCTTGATAGAAGTTTAAAATACTAGATACATTTTAAGGACTCTCACTGAGTCAATATCGACCGTAATCACAACTGGGCTTACACAGAAGTAGAAACACCAGTTACATATCAAGGACTCCAACTAAGTCCATAACAACAGTATTCACAACTGAGATTATTCAGAAGAGAAAACATAATATACGCTTCCAGGATTAAAAAGGAGTCTTACCCATGTAGTATTCTTCAAATAAACTTCTACAGTAAGAAAAGATACAAGATACATATTAAATTCAAGAATTCCAACCAAAACAATAACATACCATATTCACAATCGAACTCCTACAAGTAGAAACGTATGGCATTCACGACTAACTTCTACAGAAGCCGAAATACAAGATATATATAATATATATATATATATATATATTAAGGATTCCAACAGAGCCAATAATAATAAGTATTCACAACCAGGCTTATACAGAAGTAGAAACACTGGTTTCATAACAAGGACTCCAACTGAGTCCATAACAACAATATTCACTCTAAGCTTATACAGAAGAGGAAAACATAATATACGCTTCAAGAGTTCAAAAGGAGTCGAACCCAAGTAATATTCTCAATCTAAAACTCCTACAGAAGTCAAAAATACTATCTACTCAAGGATTCCAATGGAATTCAATAACATAATGTATTCACGGCTGTACTTCTTCAGAAGCCAAGACATAATTTCATTTCAAGAAGTCCAACAGCATCAATAACATATATTACTCACGACATAACTTATACAGAAGTTGAAATATCATGTACATTCAAGAATTCCAACAGTATCCTTTTCAACAAGTGAAACAACAAGGTATCGACGGAAGTCTGAATCAAACAAGAAAACAATTCATGGACTCCCACAAAGCCGAACACGTATATTAGCCTTGCAAGCATTTCTACAAAATCTAACCGAAATGCAAAACACAACGAAGATAATTCAATAGTATGAAACAAAATGCACACCCATCAAGGGTTCACTTGAAAAATCGAGCCAGTAAGAAGATACAACAACTAATTCATACAAAGCTACCATAAAAACCAACTGAACCCAAAAATCATCTGAACAGAGTTGTTCTAATGAAATCATTTGAAAGAAAGCAAGATTTTTAAAAGTTAGGGCCTAACATGCCTGGTAATGTTGCTTAAAAATCCGAAGAAGACCACTGAAAGAGCTCGAGCCTTCTCCTCTTTTTCCACGTTAGATTCAACAACAATAATTTGTTATTTCCATGCCTTATAAACTTTCCTCGACAGAGAAAAGAGCTAGTTATTCTCATAGTTGCCATGCAACACCAAGTAGACTGGTTCGAAGAACCAGTGATCAAACAGAGAGAAAACCGGAGCGCATGAAAAACCAAACAAACTACCGGTTTTCCATTTTGCATGTCTTCCCGAGAAATCCAAGCTCGGAGACCGAGTTCATTAATTGCATTAACTCCAAAATTCCCGCTCAATCTCCATTGCCACCGACCGCCATAGTTGGCGATGGATAAAAACAAATCAAAGACCATTTCTAGATTTGGCGACTCTGCCACGTCGGATTTCACTAGCCATTTGAAACTTCCACCAAATCCCTCATCCTTCATACTTATCCATCCCATTTAATGCCATAGAAACTACCGCCCATGGCTCGCACCCCTTCATAGGTCCCTTTCCTCCATGTTCATTAGTTAGGTTAGAAACATAGGTTAGAATTTAAGGTGATACTTAGTCTAACCTCCTTAGCGCTAGGTCACTAACCTTAGAACATTTAGTTTATAGTTTAGGCCTAGGTTAGATTAGCACTAATCTAACCCATAGGTTATAGTTTAGGTTTAGGTTATTAACCTTAATAAATCCAGCTTAGGTCTAACATTTAGAATGTTCAGAATAAGAACCAACAGATATACATTCCCGTAATGGATTCAACCCAAAGACTCGATAATAAGCTAGTTGATAAATGTATCTGAATTTATTACCTGGCCCACGATCAAGACCTTCTTGATATTACGATATCGAGAACCAATTCATTTAACACGATCAGCTTGAGTTAGACTTCGGAATAGCTTATTCAACGCATTCAGACCTTGCAACCTACGTAAGGTCTATAATTTTTGTTCATCCCGAATAAACTTAAAGCATCTCTTGGATCAATGCCACTGATCCAAGGCTGAGTCTTATAGATGGATAAATCCACAATTCATTCCGAGATCAGATTAAACTCAGGTGCAAAATGAAAGAAATAAAAGAGTCCAATCATATTCCGACTCAGTCAAAGATCTTCAATTGCAAAGAAGATACAATCCATATCAAGCATGACTTCACAATCAAAGGAACACATCCTTTTACAGAAGAAATCATATATCAACACTTGAATGCTCAGGAGGAAGTAACAATAGTTCAGAGTGTTACATGCTTCCCTCCTAAAAGATTCATCGTCCCGATGATTACATATTCGATTAACCTTCAGGTCAACCAATTTATTAGTTCACAAAACAATGCGACTATTTCCAACTTGAATAGTTCCAAAAATCAATGTCACAATACATTTTATTCAACCTGAATAATGTTTGCCTCAATCTGGCTTTCATATAAACTTGAAAAAGATAAGTTCATGTAAAAAAAAGTTTTGTCAATAGATTTCATCCTGTTGAAAAAGAAAAGGAAAAGCAATTTTCATCTCTTCCAGATTTTCCCAAGTTGCACTTTCTTCGTTAAACTGGTCCCACTGGACCTTACATTGTTGTATTTCACGATTTCTCAAATGCAATTGGTGAGTTTCAAAGCACTCGTGTGGGTTTAACCACGATTATTCCCGGTCTTGACCTGCAAGGAATTCCAATTTAAAACATGTGACAAATCTGAAACGTATTTCTTAAGCAAAGAAATATGGAAAACATCATGCATGCGAGATAAAGCAAGTGGTAATGCTAATCGATAAGCTACAGATTGATTATTTTGAAAATTTCGAAAGGTCCCACGTAACGAGGTGACAACTTGGTAGCCTTGCCAAAAGTTATAGAACTCTTTCTGGGTTTAACACGAAGAAAAACCTTCTCACCAAGCTCAAACCTTCGATCAACCCACTTAAGGTCAGCATAGCTCTTCTGCCTATCCGCTGCTTCCTTTAATCGTTCACGAATCAGCTTAACTTGCTGTTCCATTTCAGTGAGGATCTCTAGTCCAATTACCACTCTATCCTCAACACTATCCCAACTAACAGGGGTTCTGCACTTCCTTCCATAAAGTGCTTCAAATGGTGCCATTTTAAGAGATGAGTGATAAGTGTTGTTGTATGCGAATTCAACTAATGGAAGATACTCTTCCCATTTATACTGTTGATCCATGCAATACATTCGCAACATGTCTTCCAACACTTGATTTACCCTCTCAGTTTGTCCATCCGTTTCCTGGATGATATGCAGAACTGAAGTTTAGTTTCGTTCCAAGAGCTGTATTAAGTGTTTGCCAAAACTTGACGTCATTCTAGGATCCCTGTCAGATATAATCAATTCTGGTACACCATGCAATCTGAAAATTTCATGTACGAATCTTTTGGCCAGCACTGGTGAATCATCCTTTAGATTTCCAGATGATGAAATGAGCTACCTTAGTTAGTTTATCTACAACTACCAGGATAACATCATGTTTATTCCTAGACATAGGTAACCCTTGTACAAAGTCCATGCTTATTACTTGCCATTTGTACTGCGGTATGCTATGAGGATATAACAATCCAGCAGGGTGCATATGTTCTCGCCTTAACCCATTGACATTCCGACATAATGAGTTACAAATTAAATGACATCCTTTTTCATACCTTTCCAAAAGTATTGCTATTTCAGATTAGCAAGCATTTTTGTGATACCCGGTGTCCAGAGAAAGGTGAATTATGAAATTTAACTAACAACTTCTTTCTCAAATCATTCAAAGATAGTACGTATACCCCGTTTTCATAACGTAATATTCCTTCATTATCAAAATGAAAACCCTTATACCTTTCATCATTAGGTTCTCAGCAAGTAGCGCTTTTTTACTTGCTTTGAAAGTATGTATCGATTCTCGAGGCACTTTTTACCTCATCCTTAAACCGAGTTCTTAATGTTATAAGAGAAGAAATGTGCCTCCTACGACTTAGAGCATCTCGCTATTCTATTCTCTTCCCTTTGATGTAGCTAATATCAAAATCATATTGTGATAAAAATTCTAACCACCTTCTCTCTGTCTCTGGCATTTAGATTAGGCTGAGTGAAAATATATTTCAGTCCTAAGTGATCAGTTTTCAACTCAAAAGGTTTCCTAAGTAAATAGTTTCTCCAGACTTGAAGTGCATGAACAATGGCAAGCAAGCTCCAAATCATGAGGAGCATAATTCAGCTCATGTAACTTAAGTTTTCTACTTTCATATGCTATGACTTGATCATTTTGTAACAAAACACCTCCAAGGCCTTCCCCAGAAGCATCCGTTACAATAGTAAAGCTCCCATTAGGGTCTGGTACAACTAATATAGGTGTGGAAGTCAACTGGATTTTCAGACTTTTGAAAGCCGCTTCGCACTTATCATTCCAAATAAATTTCTTATCCTTCTTCTGCAATGAAGTTATCGGTGTAGCCACTTTAGAAAAATCCTTAACAAATTTTCTATAATAACCAACAAAGACCCATGAAGCTTCTTACTGCGGCACATTCTTTGGTGCAGCCACTCGCTTATCGCCACTATTTTTGAAGGATCTACAACAATTCCTTCCTTACTAATGACATGACCCAAATAGTGAACTTCAATCAAAGAAAGAACATTTGGATAACTTACCATACAACTTTCTTTTCTCAAAATTCCCAAAACTATCTTCAAATGCTCATTGTGCTCCTCAACGCTTTTAGAATAAATGAGAATATCGTCCAAGAATACAAGTACAAACTTGTCCAAATATTCTTGAAAGATATTATTCATTAAGTTCATAAAAGCTGCGGGTGCATTAGTTAATCCAAAGGGTAGAACCGTGAATTCATAATGTCCGTACCTTGTTCGAAAGTCGCTTTTTATGAATATCTTCTTCTCTAATCCTTAATTGATGATAACCAGATCAAGATCTATCTTAGAATAAACCGCTGCCCCACGCATCTGATCAAATAAATCGTCGATCCTTGGAAGTGGATATTTGTTCTTGATTGTTGCTTTGTTCAACATCCGATAATCAATACACAGCTTAAGTGTTCCATCCTTCTTTTCACAAATATTACAGCGCTCCCCCAAGGTGAAACACTTGGTCTAATCAAACCTTTAGACAAAAGCTCTTGCAATTGTGCCTTAAGCTCGACTAACTCGTAGTAGTCATCCGATAAGGTGCTTTGGAAATAGGTTCCATTCTCGGTTTGATTTCGATGGTGAAGTCAAATTCCCTCTTTAGTGGTAACCTGTAATTCCTCCGAAAAACATCTTTGAAACTCTGCAACAGAGGAAATCGTTTCATGGAATCACCATCTTCTTCTGAAAATTCAGATATCTTTACTGCATAAAGGGTACATCCTTTGTTTTTAGCCTTTTTAAGCTGCATAGCTGACAGTTTTCTTACTGAAATTTCCCATTTCACACCTTGAATCTCTGCTGATTTCAGCCGATCATCTAAACATTTTATGTTCTTTTCATAGCAGTCTACTTTTGCTTTATGTTCAGCTAACCAATTGACACCAATGACAATGTCGTAAGACCCCAAAGGTGTAACATAGAGGTCAACTTCCGTGGAAAAGTTAGGTAAGTCAAGGACTGCCCCAAAAAGACACATACTCACTGTATGAACAGAGTTATTACCATACTGTACAGTCCAAGATTTATCCATTTTTCCAGCTTTTCTCTTAAGTTTAGAAGCAAGTTTATTAGAAATAAAACATTCAGTAGCTCCTGTATCAAAAAGAATAGTGACAGGTATGCCAAATAACTTACCCAAACTTCTATAGGTGTCACTTGCTTTTCAACTTGCTTGTCTGCACATCAAAGATGTATCTTATGCTACTGATTACGATCATCCTTCTTCAAAGGGCACTGATTTGCGTAGTGGTCTTTGCCACAATTGTAGCAGCCTCCTACAGGTCCCTTTTTAGGCTCAAAATTTCCTCCAGCCTTGTAATTATCACGTTGTCCTCCATAGGGCTTCTGCCCATTGTTATAATTTTTGGCAAAATTATCCCTTACATTTCCAGCAAGCTTATTTGCTACTGCTTTCTTACTATTATCCCCTGGAAACTTACTTTTGTTTCCAAACTTTTTCCATGGTCCCTTTTTAGGTGCAAGAGAGGTTGAAGAAGGGTTTGCAATCTTCTTCCGCACTTCCTCTTTATGAGCAGAAATAGCCTTTAATTTCTGTTCTTGTCTTATGGCCTTTTCAACAACTCCTTCCATAGTGGTTGGACTGTGAACATCGACCTCTCCCCCTATCACGGGATTCAATCCCATGATGAATTTCCATATTCTTAACTTCTCGTCGCTTTGATATCATGCGGTACATACTTGAGGAGTTTTGTAAACCGCTCCCAAGATTCGCCATTGCTTAGCTTCCCTTGAGCTAAGTTCGAATTCTGTCATTTTCGATCATAGAAAAGTTGTGGCAGCCATCGTTGCCTAAAATAGCCCTTAAATTGATCCCAAGTAATATTGGTCTCATCAATATTTAGCTTTGCTTTACGGCTATCCCACCACGAAGATGCTTCATGGGAAAGCTGATAGGCTCCCCAAATAGCTTTGGTTTCCTCTGAGAAGTTTCTTATTGCAAAGTACTTCTCCATTTCACTGAGCTAGTTCTCAGCTCCATCACCTAATGTGGTGCCATCATATTTAGGTGGGCTTATCCTTTTTATATCATTAGTGAGTTCTGCTGCCAACCTGGCCTTTTTGTTTTCTGGTTGGACAGGTGCATTTCCAACATTAATATCAACACCCAAATCGGGGTTGTCCTCAGGAGGTTGCTGATTGTTATTACCAGCTTCTTCATCCTCCTCATTTCCCATCACCTGCTGTTCAAGTATAGCTAAACGATCTCTTGTGTCCAACAGGGCAGCAAGGATCTCATCAAGTTTTTGGGTTGTTGCCACCCCTCCTTCAGGTGGAGCATTATTCGCAACGTTCCCCCTTGTTCTAACCATTTTCTGTTACAAGAAAATTCAGGTTTTTATCAGATTATGGACACAATAGGTCCAAGAGCTGCAACCTTCAGCTCTGATACCAAGATGTAACATCCTCATTTTTATACATTAGAACAAGTAATTTTTTTTTTTTTTTTTTTTTGACAAATGCTTCCTGGTTCTAAATACATAATTTAGAACTCACAAATCAAAACAACCATTCTTATAACAGATAACCATATGTAGCTGTAATGACTCGAGTACTTCCGATCTATTAATTCCATGACTCGGTAATCTACCAATCTATTCATGAGTATTAAGAGTTGGCGTTTTATTTAACACATCACTCTTGCGGTTCTCTTCCCTATTCTAGGATTCAGAATGCTCTGTCCAAGGAACCTATCTGAATAATTGTTACCATTATTCATCGGCATCTCATCCCTTAGACTAGGTGACTTAGGACAACGCAATCAGCAGCTTGCGATACTTTGGCCAAATATTTGAAACATAATGCTTATGTCTCGTATTCCTTGAACGGCATACTCGTCAATCTAGAATACGTCCTTCACCCCATTCCTATGTTATGTAGAATGTCTTATACTGACTTCTGTCAGACTCTCCTATCCCAAGTTATTCACTCAGGAACGGATTAGTAAGATGACAATGTTATAGGGATGCTCCCGAGGACTAGGGATACGCTGACATACTGGATCAACCCTAGTTAATCCAGTGTGTCAAGATACCCCGAGTCTCCTAGGGCAGCCTTATAATGTGACCACGTTCCTAATCAGTCCCAGAGTAACTTGTTCGAGTTAAGGTGTAAATCTTAACGATCAATGCAAAGGGTGTCACCATAAGTCACCTGCATTGTTGTATCTTCGAGAAGATCCTAATCTTCTCGAAGGTACAACCCTACAGTTGACTTGTGCCATCAACCTTTAAATCTACCTCGATAAGATCTACTAAATTTTAAGGTGTTTCTTACGTTGAGTTAAAATTATACTATAAGATGCTCCCTTAAGGGTAGTCTTTCCCAATCCCTGGGTTCCTCACCTTAGAATTACCTTTCTTAGTAAAACCCATTACACAAGAGAAGTTATTAAGACTAGAGGTGCCATTAAGGAGTTCATAGAATATACATAATTCTAAATCAACGAATCGGACACTAACCCTCAATCCTCACATGAGATTACTAACCAAACCCCCTTTTTTTTTTGGTTTATATCAGTTCTCATAACTGAATTTATATCTTACTTGTCGTATCGAGATATATAGTGATTAATAATCCAATTAAACGTTGTATTGACTTAGATCAAGACTTAGGAAGTAATGATTTATTCAGCTCATTTAGCTCCCGCTTTCAGTTTATTTTAACCTTAGCTTTCCAAAAGATGGTGATATAGAATTCCAATTTAGCTTTAGATAGAACTTAATAGAACTACTAAACAATCATTAGTATTCAGTCACATAACCTTGCAAGCTTACTTAGATAATCACAAAAGTCTCCAAGTTATACAATAATAACAATGCTCTTAAGATCATTCGAACCGAAGAAGATCAAACCATCAAGATACGAATGCAAACACATAAGTAACAAATACCTCTTTTCATTCCTTTCAAAGCTAATCAAATACATTTTATGCATTCAGCATATTTGATACAATACTCAACAAAAAAGAACATCTTTCTTCAAGTAGTACATTCAGAGAATCAAGTTAGATTTCATCATAAAACCAAATTAAACAATCTGAACATCATATCGATCTCTGCGTGCCTTTACCACTTACGGCAATCATCTACAAAAATTGTCAACATGGGTCAGTTCGGTGAACTGAGCATGATAAGCACTAAATCTTAAAACAATTGCAATCCACCAATTGTTTTCATTAAACAACCTGTTTAAATGAAATTAATTCACCAAACATGTAAACATATTTCAGACTATGCTCTTTTGTAATTCAAACATGACTATAACGCGTAACTCGTATTATAGTTACTAAATAGTCCTAGATACTTTTCATATATTTCTTCATAAATGTTAGTGACCAAGAAGAACAAATGCATCTAAAACAACTATCCATCTGAATCCCAAGGACAACAAACATCCGACAGGCCATTATATTCAACAAAATGAATATCCTAACAATTCATGAATCCATCAGTATGTTTTACAAATCCAACAATTAAATATAAATTTATCAACATATACTTTACAGCAGAAGAGAAAGAAACCGAGACATTCAGATTTCCCTTCCAATCATGCTCATGACTGTACCATCTCCTCAAGAGTAAAGCATTCACATTATACACATGCGACTAAGTCAGACGAGACCACAAGAAGAACCATAGTTTCGTCAAAATTTAAATATAAAAATTTCCTATAGCTTACTAAGCAATACAGTAGCTCTCGCGACAAGCAACAGTAAGTAATCCAAACTTAACAGATTCAACAATTCCTTTTCATAACATTCAACAATATGAATATACCCATCGCCATTGTTTGACAGAGCACAACTTCATTCAACTAGGCAAATCCCAATAAATTTTTCCTCAAGGTTTCATTTGAAGTCGAGTTACTACAACATATAACAGGGTATCAACAAAATCGAGTTGATAAAGAAACCCCAACCTTTAATTCATCCAAATCAAACTGAACATAACACAACGATGATAAGAAAGAGTCAAAATGATATGCATGCTCAGCGAGGACTGAAATTGAGAATCGAGCCAACTCACAGCATATCATGGACTCCAACAGTGCCAAATCCAAACAATACTTATATTAAAGGTTTCAATTGAAGTTGTATTCATATGACAACAATCAAGAATCCTAAAAGTACTCACAAAAAAACTTCTACAGAAGTTACAAGATAAATTACCTTTCAATGACTCCATCGAAGTCGATATCATTTAGTATTCATAATAAAACAACAACATTCATAACCAAGCTTGACAGAAGTTTAAAATACTAGATACATTTTAAGGACACTCACCGAGTCAATATCAACCATAATCACAATCGGGCTTACATGTAAGCAACACCAATTACATATCAAGGACTCCAATTGAGTCCATAACAAATATTCACAACTGAAATTATTCAAAGAAAACATAATATACGCTTCCAAGATTAAAAAGGAGTCTTACCCATGTAGTATTCTTCAAATAAACTTCTCACAGTAGAAAGATACATGATACATATTAAATTCAAGAATTCCAACCAAAACAATAACATACCATATTCACAACCGAACTCCTACAAGTAGAAACATATGGCATTCACGACTAACTTCTACAGAAGCCGAAATATACAAGATATATATATATATATATATATATTAAGGATTCCAACAGAGCCAATAATAATAAGTATTCACAACCATGCTTGTGCATGAAGCGAAACACTTGGTTTCATAACAAGGACTCCAACTGAGTCCATAACAACAATATTCACTCTAAGCTTATATAGAAGAGGAAAACATAATATATGCTTCAAGAGTTCAAAAGGAGTCAAACCCAAGTAATATTCTCAATCTAAAACTCCTACAGAAGTCAAAAATACTATCAACTCAAGGATTCCAATGGAATTCAATAATATAATGTATTCACGGCTGTACTTCTTCAGAAGCCAAGACATAATTTCATTTCAAGAAGTCCAACAACATCAATAACATATATTACTCACGACATAACTTATACAGAAGTTGAAATATCATGTACATTCAAGAATTCCAACAGTATCCTTTTCAACAAGTGAAAAACAAGGTATTGACGGAAGTCTGAATCAAACAAGAAAACAATTCATGGACTCTCACTAGCCGAATGCGTATATTAGCCTTGCAAGAATTTCTCGAAATCTAACCGAAATGCAAAACACAAAGAAGATAATTCAACAAGATGAAACTAAATGCACACCCATCAAGGGTTCATTTGAAAAATCGAGCCAAGAAGAAGATACAACAACTAATTCATACAAAGCTACCATAAAAACCAATTGAACCCAAAAATCATCTGAACAGAGTTGTTCTAATGAAATCATTTGAAAGAAAGCAAGATTTTTAAAAGTTAGGGCCTAACATGCCTGGTAATGTTGCTTAAAAATCCAAAGAAGACCTCTAAAAGAGCTCGAGCCTTCTCCTCTTTTTCCACGTTAGATTCAACAACAATAATTTGTTATTTCCATGCCTTATAAACTTTCCTCGATAGAGAAAAGAGCTAGTTATTCTCATAGTTGCCATGCAACACCAAGTAGACTGGTGCGAAGAACTAGTGATCAAACAGAGGGAAACCCGAGCGCATGAAAAACCAAACAAACTACCAGTTTTCCATTTTACATGTCTTCCCGAGAAATCCGAGCTCGAGAGATCGAGTTCATTAATTGCATTAACTCCAAAATTCCCGCTCAATCTCCATTGCCACCGACCGCCATAGTTGGCGATGGATAAAAACAAATCAAAGACCATTTCTAGGTTTGGCGACTCTGCCACGTCGATTTCACTAGCCGTTTGAAACTTCCACCAAATCCCTCATCCTTCATACTTATCCATCCCATTTAATGCCATAGAAACTACCGCCCATGGCTCACACCCCTTCATAGGTCCCTTTCCTCCATGTTCATTAGTTAGGTTAGAATTTAAGGTGATACTTAGTCTAACCTCCTTAGTGCTAGGTCACTAACCTTAGAACATTTAGTTTATAGTTTAGGCCTAGGTTAGATTAGCACTAATCTAACCCATAGGTTATAGTTTAGGTTTAGGTTATTAACCTTAATAAATCCAGCTTAGGTCTTAGCAATTCAGAATGTTCAGAATAAGAACCAACAGATATACATTCCCGTAATGGATTCAACCCAGCACTGATAATAAGCTAGTTGAATAAATGTATCTGAATTTATTACCTGGCCCATGATCAAGACCTTCCTGATATTACGATATCGGGAACCAATTCATTTAACACGATCAGCCTGAGTTAGACTCCGGAATAGCTTATTCAACGCATTCAGACCTTGCAACCTACGTAAGGTCTATAATTTTTTTTGTTAATCCGAATAAACTTAAAACATCTCTTGGTTATGTTGATTTAGATGGATGGGGCTACAAAGTGATCACATTGGAATGAATATGAGAAGTGTAGATAAGGGGTAGAGTTGTGTTATGTTGTTTGGATATGGGAGGAACCAAGTGCAATTATTAAGATGATTAGATGGGGTGCAAGTGACTATAGTGGATGATGAGGTGATGGCGATAGAAGAAGTGATAATAATGTTGACATGAGGAAAATTAGGAAGGATGGGGAATTCCAATTGAGTATTTTGATGATTTTGAGGGATTGAAGAAGAATGTTAACTAGGATCAAGCTCATGTTGGTCCATAACAAGCTCATTCATAGCTCTAGGAAATAAAACAACAAGTTGTGATGTGAGGACTTGCGTAGATTCAAGATTGGAATGGTCAACGTAGATTTTTTTGCAAAGGAGGTCCATAAATGGGGAGGTTGGTAGTATTACGAAGGAGATAGTCATGAAGAACAACCAGATTAACATCAAGAAGCTCATGTAATTCCACACACCCATGAGGGATAAGAGGAGGCCTAGAAGCGTCATGGAGGTGGCGAAGGGGGTGTTGCTGGTATATATGGGATAAATTAATGATAAAGGAAGGGATTGGTTTTGACATGAGAGTTGGGTTGGATTAATTGAACCTCTTTAAGAGGGGGAATGAAAACAATGGGTTGAGTAACCATGGAAGAGATGATTAAAGGAACAAATGTAAGGATGAAGAGAGCATAGAAGTTTGTTGGGAGGAAATGGTGGAAATAGGAATGTTGTTTGATGACATGTTTTGTTCCATTTGTTTTGCTTGGGATCTTGTAATAATTAGCATGAAACAAATAATAAAAAAAACTATTCTGATTTTTAATTAAAGCAAACAAGTCAAGAAATAAAGTTTTGATTATTAGAGATACGAAAAGAAATAAAAATTGGATTGAAAGGAACCTAGGAAATGGTAATCTATGGATGGTTTTAGTTAGTTTTGTTTGGATTCCTTGATATACTTAAAGGTATGTAAGACAAAAATCTGTGATGCATACTTGTATGGGGCTTGGAATTGGGGCCTACGTCCTCACTTCATGGTACCATAATGATAAGGGAGTTGGGTGCTTATCCAATATACCAGTGAGACGAAAAATTTGTAAGGCGGAGAGAAAAACCGTGATGGATTTCCTATTGGGTGATGAAATCCCAATAGTTTCACCTAGGAGGAGATTTTTAGATGTGTAAATTAATGCACATGTTTTAGAATTTGTGTGATGAAGTGTATGAAAAGTGTTAAACTCTTTAGTTAAACTATATTTCCAACCAAGTATGAGGGGTTCTTTTTATATCCAAAATGAAATGTATAGTTTCGATGAGGACAACATATAAGTGATGAAATGTGATAAAAGAAAGACATGGGGATAAAAATAAAGAATACTTAGATAACACTTTTCCTTTTTATCTAAATTTTTAATTTTTAAGCAAGCAAGAAAAATCCAATCCAAAAACACGATCCAATGCATGTAAGAAAAAAGAAACGCGATCCAATGCAAGCTCCTTCCTACAAGGTTAGTAGAAAATGGAAGAGAGAAGATGGAAATGAAAGATAAATAACAAGACCACCAAAGAAGGGTGGTCTTATTGGGTGTGTGAAAATGTTAACAAATTTCCTTATTCTTGCTCAGATTAGTGAACTAGTACTAAATAAAATAAGTAACTCCAAATATGTGAGGGTTTAAGGTACCTTGAGATGGGATGACAATGGATATGGGTGAAAAATGATAGATCCTTCTTTGCAGCAAGCTAAGTGACCTGCAAATCAAGTGAACTCAATAGAAAAAGATTGGATTAGTAGATAGATGGGTGGGTTGCTTGAAAAAGTTAGTCCCGAGAAGTGAAAACTTCCTAGGATGGATGTCAACCCACATTTTGATAAAGATAAATAAAATTAGATATTGATAAATTAGATGTAGCAAAATTTGAACCAAAATAGAAACTAAAATGCTAAATATAAGATAGAAATGTAGATTTGATCTAAATGGATGCAAAGTAAATCAAACTTGGATGGGTCGATGGCGACTTGAGGCTGTAGAGCATGGTTGATGGTGAATTGGACAATATAACAAGAAAATGTAGAAAAATAGGCCTACAAGACCTCATGTAGCTGGATCTAAAATCGGATATGAGCTTAAGGAAGAACACTACAGAATAGGATGAATCTAGATCTGATTGAAAGGATGCAAGAAAATTAAGAAAACTGATGATTAATAGTATGAATACATATCTAGTCGAAAAAAACATGGGGGAATCAACAACGATTGAGGATTGACAAAGTAAATCTAGGATGGAAGAGAGGAATGATGACAAAATCTTAAGGATGGATGGCTATGAAAATATAAAGATGATGGTGGGGATCTCGAATGATGCAAAAATTTATGTAGATGAAGGTTGGATTGATGGTGACTAGACAAGGTTGATATACAACCTGGACTGACCTAAGCTTGGATGAAAATGGATGGAATGAAAAAAAGACCTGCAGATGAAAACATAAGGCTGAGAAGGCTGAGGTAGATTTCATGATAACAACTAAACCTGCACATGATATTAGTGAAGGATATAAATGATAATATTGCAATAAAGAAGCAAAGTATGCAAAGGTGAAATAGATCTCCCCAAATCTCCAAAGTTGAGGCATAAAATATCCAAGAAGACTCCAAGATGGTTGTGGTAGCTGCAAAGATACTCAAGAATGAAGGCAAGATCAAAATAAAGCTCTAAGATTCCAAAATTACATCCTTTAATAAGGGAAGGGTAAGGGTGGATTTATAGGGTCGATGATGACCTAGATGGGTCATCGCTGATTGTGGGGACCTATCCATTTGGGTGGTGGGAAGGTGGTGAGATTGATACAAGGATCCCATTTGATCCTAGATTAGGGTTTAGAAGAGATAGGATGAATTAGGGTTGCTTAGGATGAGTAAATGGGTAGGTGGAGGGTGGAAATTATTAAATAAAGGCCATAGAGAGGTGAAATCATTAAATGATGGCCTAGAAAGGATAAAATAAAGGATTTAGAAAGGATAAATAAATTAAATGAGGGTTTATAATTAACTAAACATGATTAGGGATGAATAATGATGGGAAATGATGATAGGTGGGATAAATTAAATTTAGAGGGGAAGAAGGAAATTCAAAAGGGAAGAGAGGTATGTATGAAAAATATGATAGAGAACGAGTGCGAGGTGAGAGGTAGTGATACCAAGAATTGGTGTCTATAGTCACATTGCTAATGGTACTAGTAGAAAAATCATCAAGGATGGCCACAACCTCCTTGTTGGCCAAATCTAATGGCCCTACTTTGTGACCCTTTCTAAAATCTCCTCTCATCATGTTGAGCTTATCTTAAGGGAACAAGTGATCATCAGGGTCTTCCTCCTCCATAAGAAGCTTCTCATATTTCCATTTTCTCCTCCCTAGATGTGGAAGTAACTTTGGTTTCCCATTTTTGAACAAAAGGAGGACGAGATCTTCGTGGATAGGAGATTATGATTTCCCATCATGAAAATATCTAAGGAGTTTAGATACATGGACATGTAAAACAAAATGCTAACAAACTTATTGTGCTAGAAGTGGTTTAGAATGGAAAGATGGTGAGTATGGATTTTGTGAAACCTACCATCTAACGTGATGTACTTCATAATTCGTAGGAAAACATCCAAATTAGGAAGGGGTAAATTCGTGTAGAGGAGGCCCTCTTCTAATTCATGAATACATTCACCAAGATGAAAAAATGGTGAATATCCTTGTTTATTTACCTTTTATCCTTAAAAAAATTATCCCCTTTTGTAGACATCCCAGTCATAATAATAATAATGTCTTTAAAAACCTCCATCGACATACCCTGCATGGTCACATTCTCGTCAATCTAGTTTTAAGAAAGTCAATTGCCAATGTAGTTCGACCCCTCGATATGCCTAATAAAACTAGTAAGGCCCCATTTTTTCAAAGTTTTCTAGACAATCACATTTCTTCTAATCTCGATACAAGTTGAGGGTTTGAATCTCACTATATGACCTCCCATAATGAACCCCTTCCACTTTGAAATATGTCAGAAATAATACCCAAAAACCTAGACTCATGGAAGTGAAAGAAGTGCCCTTGCTTTGAAATAGAATCTAAACCCTATAAACTCAACTATTCACATGGGAGCTATTCTCACATGTGTGAAAACCCTCCTTATAATAATTACACTTCCAGCCATAGAAGCCTTTACCCGAGGAGGCGCCCCCGGTCCGGTCAATATTGCTTATTCTGGTGTTTATCAGTGGTGGTATACAATTGGCTTACGCACTAATGAAGATCTTTATACCGGAGCTCTTTTCTTGCTATTTCTTTCTTCTATCTTTTTAATAGCGGGTCGGTTGCATTTACAACCTCAATGGAAACCAAGTGTTTCATGGTTTAAAAATGCCGAATCTCGTCTCAATCATCATTTGTCTGGGCTCTTTATTTGACTATTTATAAGGGTGATATAGCAGCTTAATTAATGTTCGAATCATGATTCCTTTTATCATATAGCTTAGATGCCAACTCATTTGTAAACAACATTCCCAATGTCCACATCTTGACCTCGGGTATATCCACCCCAGAATTTTCTAACAGATCAACACATCCATTTCCTTCTCTAGGTGTATGAATAATCCAAGTTTCCATAAAGTCTTTAAACAAATCCTTATAATCCACAAGAATGTTTTATAAGACAATATGGACTTCTTGGGTTGGGGAATTCCTATATTAATGATGAGGGATTCACATTCCAAAATATAGACACAAAATCATGCACTTGGGTACATTTCTAGGTCCTAAAAGCATACTAGCATTTATATGATTCATAAGCAAGAAAACTAGTGGTTGACAACTATCTTTGGCCTCTTTTCTTTGTTTCTTGTTTTCTATTTTGTCTTATACACCCTATAGCCCATTCATAACTTTACTTGTTTATATTTCATGGCTTTAGACACTAGTTCCTAGCCAAGACAGAAGTGACCAAGTGCTCTTGTCCCCTCTGGGTGCCCCTAACCCTTTTTCACCATACTCATTCTTTTTGGGTCTCTTTTATATTTTGGGCATATTTTTCACTTATGGGTCAGACTTCTAGTTGTCAATTACAAAATTTAAACAAGGGAATCAAATAAATACATAGTTATTTGTTCAAAATCAAATACCAAGCACCAAACATTACTATCATCACCTAATCTTACATTCAAAAGGCACCTAAAGCACTCTAAAACATCCATCTAGCAGCCACTCAAGGGACACGGGTTGCATCAACTATGCATACAAAACATAGGAAGGGTATGTTCATTATATTCCATCCATACATTCTACTACATTGCTACATTTAGCTACAACCAGCTATTAAGTGCAACTTTCACAAGGGCATCCTAGGGCACAATTCCTACACACACTCACTAAAACTACATGCGATCCCGAGATGTAGTGCAACACTTGTCATAATTTCACTCTTGCGGGGTCAGTCCAAATCCCCATATTGCATCTTTATTTTTAGGTTTGATGCGGGTTGTGGGAATGTGTAGGTGAATTTATCTTTTGTAGGTTACATGTTCCTTTGGCATTCAAGGAATGATTACCAGATGAGAAACATGAAACAAAAATGAAGATATTGTGACACTACCAAAATCATGTTCTGAGCATATTCACAAATCACCAAGGTGCTTAGAATCCCGTGTCCTACTATGGGCGCCCATGTCCTGACAGTATCCATGGGCACGATAATTTACATTGAGTAGTTATGACATTCTTCTCAACATGTTTAACACTTCTCCTTACCCATATCAACCACAGTTATTGTGTGTAAATAAACTAACTCTTCTTATCTCATCTCTTGCTTAGGGTTTCATATTTACATCTTAGTTTTCTTGTGTCATTTGTTGTATTTTACCATTTATACATTAGTCACTCTACAATATTTAGATTTAATTCAAAGTAAATTAAATCAAATAATAAGCTTATTAATATTAATATTTCTAGCCCTCTGAATGCCCCAAAAATCCTTCATGGCCTCTACATAATTATTAGAGTTAATACCAAGAGGACCAACAAAATCAAGAAAAATAAGACTCTCACTATCTCTGACAATACCATCACTCCTAGCTCGCCCAGTTCCCCTTCACAACACCATCAAAGGTTCAATTTTCCCCATCCCGGTAAAGGTTTATCCCACCTCAAATTCTTTTTAACCTTATTGATTGCTTGATTTGATGCCTCAAAGTGAAGGTTATATTATTTCTAAAATTTTAACACCCCTTTTTTCAAAAATTTAAAACACAACATTCATATCAACGCTTTCTTGACATCACATTCATATAACTCTGGTGAGGGCCACTAGGTATATATTTAATTATTTACACCGAGTGGTTTTGGTCATTCTTTAAAATTTTCAGCTATCATCTTATTTTGATATAAATATGCATTGTCACCTTAATTGTCTGCATTTTGCATGAGAATTTTGTTCTAGGATAGAGTTATTTCTATCTTTTCATTCTCTTGAGAAGCAGAGATAAGGATTAGGGCTAGGAGGAATACTGTTGAGTGTTGGGAAGGTGTTCACGTGCACCGTGGAGAGATTAGACCGATTGTGAAGAGCTCCTTTTTATGTCAGGGAAGGACTACTTGTAAATAAGATTGCAAGACCACCGAGATTTTCGTTAAACAATAAGTGAGGGAACTACCTTGGGCCCAAGAAATATTAGACTTTATTTTGAAGGTGGTCGGTTCCTTTTAATACAAATTAATGCAAATGATAATAAAGAAGCTATTCTCAAATCGGGATTTAGGTACCTCGTTACTAAAAGCAATAGAGACCAAACTACCAATAATAAAATGTCATGCTTGTTTGTTTGGTCACTTTGGTTATTGATACATTCGAGATCAAGTTACGAGGGGGTAGACAAGGCTGGATATGGGATTGTTTGAAGGTAAATAGGTGAAAGGTTGGTGTTATTGTAGACTCACAAAGCACCCCTGGATGCGGATCGGCTTCTAAGTTGATCACTCTAGCATCCAGTGTGATTGCACAACATGGAAACCTCTCTCCAGCGTGGGACTTGTAAAGCGAGAGAGGAATCTCCGAGAGAAGGCTGGTTCCTACTCCTAAACTACACCGCCACAAGCTATTCCAGGTGCGGGAAAGCTAATCTAAACCTAATCTAACCATGCCAAGGAGACAGAGACGAGAGAGAAAAGGAAAAACAACAAAAGCCTACACTAAAACGGTGATACACCGAGAGAAGGAGAATGTTGAACATCTATCAAAACTACCATGGGACAAGGAGAGGTGAGCAATGGGAAGGATGGACGGATGCATCATAGGCCCAAAGATAGATTTCACACGAGAAAATGCCCCAACACTTCGTGAACACAGCTCCAAACTCCGTAATGAACATCGAACATGCAAAAATACCTGCAATGAAGAGAGGCAAGAAGAAAACAAGAAAAGGAACGAGTAAGGATGGACAGATGCATCAAAAACACATTTTTGTTACTCTTAAGTTTGCATAGAACATCATTTCAATAGTAAAAGGGCAAAACACCATTACAGAGCAAGGGGAGGAGGTTCGAACTCCATTTTCAACCCCGGAGAAGAAAAAGAAGGGAGGGTAGAGCGAAGAGATGAACAACTTGTCATGTCTCTGCTGAAAGAATCCTCTTTTACAATATATAGGAAGAATGAGAGAGAGAAGAGAGAAGAAATTCGAATATTCCCCAACCACCTCCAGTCGTATTTTAAATCATCTCATTATGGCGAAGCGGCGGATCCTGCAAAACGGCGGGCTGTCTGTTGTATTAAAGCTGGTCGGCCAAACGTCACTTCGCTCTATCACCACGCGTCTGAGACGTTTTCTTAATTTTCTCCTCCAAACTGCACCAAAATGCAAGATTGACCCCGAATCATGATTTTTGCCCTGGATCAATCAATCTGCCTGGGACTTGAGAATTCTAATGTATGTTATCAATTCAACCCTGGGGGGTGAAATTGGATAACAATTTGGTGACTCAGTGGGGCATCTGCCTGCTAGATGAAAAGACCAGTTGCCTGAAGCATCCATTGGGCATGGAGTCATGAGTTGTAACCTGCAACTGATCTGAACTTTGAAAACCTCCCTCTGAGCCACTTGAAACCCACCGGACATGGAGTTGTTCTCACCAAAATGCCACTTTGAAGCAATCGTGCAAGAGCAGAACCAACAACACCAAAACTATGTATAGAATTGAAAATCATACATGCTCCAAATGGAACATGCAGAGTGTGCACAAGCACTTCTTCTCAAAAGCAAACCTACCTACTCTCATCAGTAACTATGAGCAAAGGCAAGATAAACAAACCTACCTGCAATTGGTTGTGAGAAATAGCTTCCCTTTCTCAAAAGTGACAGCCATGCAATTGATTTGGAGCTAATCATGGCTGTTAGGATGAGTGGAAAATCAACAAGAAGCTGGTATTCCACCCAAATCATCAAGGTATCAGCTGAAGGCAAATTCAATACCTCTTTTAGTTGCTCTGCATTTGGATTTAAGGGGTATGACAACTGATCCTTGGTACGTTGTAGCTCATCCTCATGCTTAGAAGCAAGCATGACTGGTTGTGACTTCTCCTTTAGCTCCAATGAAGCCAAATACCTGATTGGGCAAGGTCTGATCCGTTTGATATGCCCATAGCTCTGATTTTCAAATCCAAAAATGGAGTCTTCTTGTAGACCTTCTTGAATGGATGGTGTGGAAGAAATGGTGAAATTCCTTTGTCCTTTCTCTTCCTCCAATGAAGAACATGAAAGATTAAAATCTTCCAATCTTGATTCCGAAGAGCTGCTTTATAAGATACGAAGGTTGCTGCAAATGAATGCTCTCCTCCATGACAACAGGCTCTAGTGTTTGGAATGTGGATGATGGAAGAGAGAATGGTGGAAACTCAACCGGTTCTTCTCTATCAAAACAGTCCTCCAAATCTGACAGATAAAATGCCTCATGGCTGTCCTGCTGCAAATGTTCAAGTTCCTCCATGGTGTCCTCTTGATCTCGTAACTTGACCACCATGGTTTTTTTCTCCCTCGAACATTGAGTTTGAGAGGTCAAACTCCTCTTCAAAGACTTTGGAACTTGAGAGAGGTGAAGTAGAAAGAAGAACTGAAGGTTCTCTCGTAGCCTGCTTTGTGCTCAAAGCTCTTGATCTACACTTTTCTCCTCCACAACTAGAATGTGCTCCTCTTCTTTTGGATTTGGAGCAGCTTCTCCTTCCTCCAATGTTTGAAGACAATCTTGCTCTTGATTGAACTCCTCCTCCAACATGAAGTTTGTCAAGTCAAAATCTTCAATTTGCTGCTCTAGAGGACAAGTTGGGACTGCAAGAACTTCTTCTTCTGCTGCAACAAAATCAGCCTTGACCACTATTTGTTCAACCTTAGCCTCTTCTGTAGGTTTGACCATCAAGGGGATATTTGTCATACCAAACTTGGAAGCCAAAATTACTAAGCTCTTAATCATTTCTTCTTTTCTTGGCTCTTCTTCTTGCTGTCCTTGATGATCGAGTTCTTCAATTTCTTCTTCCCCACATGGAATTGGGAATGCAAGAGGAGGGTGGGTTCAGAACTCAATTGATTTGGCAATTTTTGTGGTGGTAAAGGAGATGAAATATCTTGTTTCTTTAGAGGGGGATTTCTTTTAGCTCTTGTGGAGAGGATTATTGTTTGGAAGGAAAAAGGAAAGAAGAATTGAGGTGTGGTGGAAGGCGAGAGGTGAAGACATGGGATCAACATTTGGGACAGCGGATGGAGAGTTCAAATTTTGAAAGTCCAAATGAGATGATGCTGCTTGAGTAATGGGAAGAGAGAAACCAGATGATGGTGTAGAACTTACCCATTGACAAGGTTGTTCAACAATAGGTGTATAGGCCTCTATCTCTGCTGTCCATTGTGCAAGTTGGGGCAACATCTTTATCATGAAGTCCAACTTCTCCTGAGGGCTGAAGTGTCTTGGAAAAGGGCCTCCCCATGGACAAGGAGTCCTGCAACCAATTCTGAAAGCTCTCATTTGAGCTGTTGCTCTGGACTGCACCATCTTTACCTCCATCTTTTGGATTTTCTCCAACAGACCAGCATCTTGCATCTGATGGTCTTCATAACTAGCATACCCTTGCTCTTGATGTGCTTCGTATCCAAACTGACTTTGGCACTGCTGCTCATATGGGTATGCATACTGATCTTGAATCTGCTCAAAATGCTGGTTTGGAGGATTTGTAAAATAGATTGGAGGTGGAAAATACTGCTGTTGTAAATGTGAGTTCCATGATGGAAATGAAGTCATGATTGCACAACTTCATGGAATGGAAAAGAATGAAAGGGATGGAAAGAAGGATGGATGGGAATGGATGGAAAACAGGTTTGCAACTCAGAGAATGAGTTATTGATCAGATGGAGTCACCAAATGTGTTTGTAAGTGCCTCCAAAGGCTGAAATCTTCACAGGAACACACCAACCTGCAAAAGATGAAGTGGAAGACCTCTAAGGTCCCACCGGGCATGCCAAAACTGTTGTTGCAGACTCACAGCACCCCTGGATGTAGATCAGGCTTCTAAGTTGATCACTCTAGCATCCAGTGTGATTGCACAACATGGAAACCTCTCTCCAAGCGTGGGACTTGTAAAACCGAGAGAGGAATCTCCAGAGAAGGCTGGTTCCTACTTTGCTAAACTACATCACAAAGCTATTCCAGTGCAGGAAAGCTAATCTAAACCTAATCTAACCATGCCAAGGAGACAGAGAGAGAGAGAGAAAAGGGAAAAACAACAAAAGCCTACACTAAAACGGTGATACACTAGAGAAGGAGAATGTTGAACATCTATCAAAACTGCCATGGGACAAGGAGAGGTGAGCAATGGGAAGGATGGATAGATGCATCACAGGCCCAAAGATAGATTTCACACAGAAAATGCCCCAAAACTCCGTGAACACAGCTCCAGACCTGTAATGAACATCAAAACATGCAAAAATACCTGCAATGAAGAGAGGAAAGAAGAAAACAAGCAAAGGAACGAGTAAGGATGGACAGATGCATCAAAAAACACGTTTTTTGTTGCTCCAGAAGTTTGCACAGAACATCATTTCAATAGTAAAAGGGCAAAACACCATTACAGAGCAAGGAAGGAGATTCAAACTCCATTTTCAACCTTGGAGAAGAAAAAGAAGGGAGGGCAGAGCAGAAGAGATGAACAACTTGTCATGTCTCTGCTGAAAGAAGCCTCTTTTTACAATATATAGGAAGAATGAGAGAGAGAAGAGAGAAGAAATTCGAATATTCCCCAACCACTCCTAGGTCGTATTTTAAATCATCTCATTATGGCAGAAGCGGAGGATCTTGGAAAAATGGTGGTACATGCATTTGTATTAAAGCTGGTCGCTGAAACGTCACTTCTGTCTATCACCACGCGTCTGAGACGTTTTCTTAATTTTCTCCCTCCAAACCGCACCAAAATGCAAGATTGACCCCGAATCATGATTTTTGCCACTGGATCAATCAATCGCAGGACTTGAAATTCTAATGTATGTTATCAATTCAACCACGGGGTGAAATTGGATAACATTGGTTTTTGGTATAAGTCACGTGACCGTCTTGATCAACGGATAACCGACCGCCGCGGTTATAAAACCGGTATCGTAGGGGATAACCAATATCGGTAAAGGGGGTAGTGATTTAGAGGTTTTTAAATGGAGGTTGGTTATAAGGTGGTTATGGGGTTCAGAAGGTTGGTAGATGGTTGAGGGGAGTAGAAGGGTGATAGAGAAGACTTAGAGAGTGAGAAAGTTGTCTTTGGGGCAATATAGAGATGGATGAATGAAGGTTAGGTGTAGGGTGCTGTTGGGTTGTAGATCCAGGAGTGAGCTTATAATCACTATGAATCAAAAGTTCACAAAGTAGTGTCTAGAAGCATACAAGGTAATAAAAGAGACTACTTACTAGTTTTTGATGTGGATGTAGGTCCAAGGAATGTAGTGGCGAAGGAAAGGCTAAGTTGGGATGATCCGGCAATCGAAGTGAGCTGATGAAGCTATCCTCTGACTCTCCCAATGTTTGGATGAGTGTGACAGTGATCTAGTTGCTCAGTTATAGTCTTGGGCTCAATACTCCTCCCTGCAACCTCTTCTCTCTCTCTCACTTGTCTCTCTCTTGCAAATGAATTCAGATCCTTTTGCTTTTGGCTGGGGGAGGTCATTTATAGGGAATCGATGGTGGTTACCTAACCGACACCGGTTGAGTAGGGACCGATGTCGGTTAGGTCAAAGTTGGCTATTTGTAGTAAAATAGCCAACTTTCCCTCCTTTTCTCCCAAGGGGTCAGTTGTGGGCTTGGTCAAGTCATTATTAGGTTCATTTTGGTGTGGGTGAGGGGTGATGAGTCATGGGTGTGGGTCTGGACCAAGTCATAGGTCTTAATTATGTTAGTTTAGGGTTAGGGCTAGGTCATGGTGAGGTGGCAAGGTGAGGTGGCAGGGTTGGAGATGTGGATTTATTAATTATAAGGTAATTAATAAATAATTAAGTGTGTAAGGTTTAGGTGGTGAGGTAGGGTTAGGTTGCGAGACAAGATGCGGGGCACAGGGCATCATAAGACCCAAATTTGGTGTCTACATTTGCCCCTTGTTGTCGTGTAGCTTGTCTTGTAAAGTTGCACTGACAATAATAAGAAGTGGTTGCCCCAGTTAAGGGTATAGGTAATCCCCCTCAAATCTATCACAAATTGAGGTGACGTGAAATCAGGGATAGGGTTGATAAAGGGTGAATGATGATGAGATGATGACAAGATGGTGGGTTAAGTTCAAGGAAGTAGACACATGTTGAAATGTAGTAGTGTGACCAGGGTACACGATTTGAAGAGAAAAGAAGCAATTCATAGGCAAAGGTTGATAGTCTATCCAAACAAGGTTGATATAATCCACGGTATCCAAGGCATAGGAAGTAGCTCTAGGGTATATAACGGGTAAGGTACCGAATGTTTAGGCATTTTCGATGGTACCAAATGGTTGGTTTGGTGGAGATAAACGTCATGGTCTCGATCAGGCAAAGCAAAGTGGTTGGGTGATCAATTCAAGTATCCTAGTCATGCTAAAACACGAACAGGTGAGCTCGATTGAACAAACAACTACATGATGGGTGGATAGAATCGTAATTTACGGGCCTTGGTCGAGGTGCTTAATTATTCGGCCTTAGGTCAAGCCAATTGGTTGGTTGCGGCCGTGGGTCGAGTCAATTGGTTGGTTGCGGCCTTAGGTCAAGCCGATTGGTGGGTTGCGGCCTTGGGTCGGCTAATTGAGTGGTTACGGCCTTGGTCGGGCCGATTGAGTGGTTGTGGCCTTAGGTCGGGCGATTGGTGGGTTGCGGCCTTAGGTCGGGCCGATTAGTGAATTCGGCCTTGGTCGGTCGATTGGTGGTTACGGCCTTGGGTCGGCCGATTAATTGAATTATGGCATTAGGTTGGGCGATTGAGTGGTTGCGCCTTGGTCGGGCCGATTAGTGGTTGTGGCCTTAGGTCGGGCCAATTGGTTGGTTGCGGCGTTGGGTCGGGCCAATGAATTCAAAATAAGGATATTTAGCAAAGCCGGGGGTAGGTGATTTGGTAAAAAAATGGAGATTGGTAGATAAGGGCAAGAGTTAGGTTAAAATAAGTGGGTAACCGATATCGGTTAGAAGACCAATATCGGTCTTCTAGGGCATGACCTAACCGATATCGGTTAGAGGTCAAAACCTATAAAAAGAAAAAAAGCGGCATGTCATTTTCACATTGCGAATTTGAGTGCCAAAACATCTCTTATTGAGTTTTAAATTGATTGTGTCGAGTGTTTAGGCTTGAGTTGGCACTAGTTGAGTGGGTGAGTGAGTTATTGGTAGGCCCCAAAGATCGGGAGGGAGCTTGATTGGTTGAGGACCCTACTGAGGAGATTTGGAGCTATGCACAGGCTGGAGGAGCAGGAGATCTTTGGAGGTGTTGGACCACCCCCACCTATCCCACCACTACGGCGACGTGTAGTCATCTTGTAGGCTTGGATCCCCTATTTCCGTCAATTTTATGAATTTAGCTGGGATTTGGGTATTGGGGTAGGAATCTAAAATTTGATAAAATAATGAATAAATGAAGGTAAACAGTAAAATGGATTGGGTAGATATGTTAGGTAGGCAAAAACGTCAGGGTGGGTAAGGGTTTAGGAAATTATACTGGGTAAATTGGGAGAAATAGGGGAAAAGGGGTTTGGGGCCATTTTCGGTTCGGCCCCTAAACCCCACAGTGACCGATGTTGGTCACTAGTCGACCGACATCGGTCACAGTTTTCAGGTGTAGATTAGTAGGTTCGAGAGGCGGCGTCGGTCATGTGTTGGCCCGACATCGGTTCAAAAATTTTGGACATAGGGGTGAGTGGGGACGGATGGTAGTCGAGGTGACCGATAATGCGAGTCACCATGGGTAGGAGGTAGGATTGTAAAATGGCTTTGTTGGGTGTTGTTTTAGGCGGGTAAGATAGATTATAGGGTTGAGGGGAGAAGGTAGATTTCTTTGGGTGAGGTGGGTGAATTCTTTAGTGGGGAGTAGGTGGGATAAGTTCATTGGGGTAGGATAGGCTATTGGGGTGGGGGTAGCCCGGGTGGTTGGGGTCGGTTCGGGTAGGATAGGTTATGGGTTGTGTATGGATTGGGATGAGTTGGGTTGTGTATGGGTGGGTGAGTAAGTATAGAGGGTTAGGTTGGTTGTTTTGTTAAGGGTAGGCCTGACGGAGTGGGTTGTTTTTACAGCATGCTGCCAGCGATTGACCATGTGAGATTGGAAGCAGCCCCTATTAGAGCAGATGCGCCACATGTGACCACAAAGCAGTGGGCAGTTATGCGGGAGGTTGGACTCGGCGAGTCTAGAGGTATAGGGCTATGGATAGGGACCACATCCTGATGGTTGCCCTCATCGAGAGATGGGATCCGGCAACCAATGCCTTCCATCTCCCTATAGGAGAGATGACAGTCACCCTAGAGGATGTGTATCACATCCTAGGCTGCCGATCATAGGTTAGGAGGTGTTCCATGTGGATGCCGAGACAGTGATGGATAGCATCCTGCCGGTATTCGAGGATGCAGCCCTATTGGTTACGTATCATAGTGCGAGCATCTGCTACGGCAAGATGTATCGTGCTCATTGACAGGAGACACAGCTTGTGGTGCTGATGATGGTCGGTATCACCTGCTTTACCCTCCTTGACTCCGAGGGAGGCCGTTTCCCACAGGATCTGATGGGAGTTTTACAGGAGATGGTGGAGGAGCACACCTGCTATACATGGGCACCAGTGTATCTGGTGCATCTATACATAGAGCTCGGGGCTATCTCCGTATGAAGCAATTCGGTATATGTTCGACATTCTTGTTACACTTTGTTGGGCATATGATCACATCGTGTGTATACAACCAGTAGGGGTTGCCCAAAAGCTTGCCAGGGCCACAGGAAGTCTATAAATATGGGTTTCAGAGGTGGTTGGGGGTCGTGGGCCAGCAACGAGCAGTGGTCGCAGGGTGGGATGTGGCCTTTTGCAGGCATATGTTAGAGGGCTTGACTACATTAGATATTATATGGAGGCCATACAGAGGCCATCAGCCCCGTGGAGGAGCCCGAGCACAGCTATGATGGATCTAGTACATCTTTTGGATAGCTGGATGGAGACCCGGGGAGTATGAGTGGATTCCCCTAGAGAGGGTACGACGATAGCTAGGACTACGGTAGGATGTGCCACCTCCCCTCCCACAATATCGAGAGGGAGGATGTAGAGGCACCACTGCCTCTAGCCATTTGACCCAGTTTGGGTAGCAGAGAGACCGACAGATGACACAAATGGGCGATCACAGGTTACGAGCTCATTTTTGTTTGGTGGCGGGCGAGGGCGGCCGTTAGAAACACAACCAACAAAGCCAGATTTAGCGGCTATTACAGCGGAGAGGGACCGTCTCTAGGTCGAGTGCGATTCTATAGGGGCAGCTTGCTACCACATAGGCATAGATTGGGGTGTTACAGGGGCAGTTAGCCCGCACGAGCACGAGCACGGCGCAACCTCAGGTCGCTGTTTAGGTTCCGATGGCAGCTCCACCGCCACCACAGTGCCGGATCGGAGTTCGGGGCACACGGGCGGGTATGGTCCACTTCTATTAGGAGCCGGGGATCAGCCCCACCAGCCATGGTGGCATGGGCCCATTACATGGAGGCTAGAGCAGAGGCCCATTACTATCAGGACCTACTAGATGATACCAGTGTAGATTATCAACCATATGCGGCTCATAGAGCCGAGACTTCCCGATTCACAGTCATGGTAGTCGCAGCCATAACCGTGGGTTGGTTACGGTAGGAGGCGAGACTCGACACAGGGGCCAAGCGAGGGACGGCCGGCCGAGGAGGGGGAGAGGCCGAGTCGCCCCAGGAGCGAGACATTTTTGGTCAAGTTGGATATATTATTTTTGATAGAGACACCGTTCTGCGAACCGAGTGTGCATATAGGGGCTTGCGTGCCCACATAGGATTTATGTATTCATTTTTGTTGTATATACTGGCCTGCGAGCCGAGTACATTTTGTATGGTTGACACCAACCTGCGAGCCGAGTATATTTTGACATGAGAGACCGGCTCTGTGAGCCGAGTCGAGATTTTGACAGAGATAGTGGCTTGCATGCCGACTTTGTATTTTGGATTACAGAGGCCCCATGCAGGGAAATTTGTATATTTTGACATTGATTTGACGATATATAGATGATGAGTTTGATCCACATGGTGTGTATAATTTTTGATTTGATGCATATATTATAATGTTTCATGTGTTTTGTCGATGGTATTGGAATTTGATGTATATAGATGATGTTGATGATGTTTTGATGATATGCATATGTTTTGAAATGTTGATGTTATTATGATGATGGATGTTGATAGTGATGTTGTTATGTAGGGGAAAGAGGTGGGCTCCTCCAAAAATTTGCAAAAAACAAAGAAAATTCCTAGGTATAAGCAAAAGGAGAAAGGTTATGCTAAAAACGAGTGTTTCTAAAAATAGAAAATCTTGGGAGGCAACTTAAATTCTTATTTTTAGAGTCATGCAACATGTTAAATACGAGGATGCGAGGCTGTTGACGTCCATACAGGTTAGTTGCATGGGAGAATTGAGTGATAAGGAGGAAAGAGACAGGTAAAGTGATCATGGGCTTGGATTAAGAAAGTGTAAAGGCAAGTTATAGTGAAGAGGGTGGTGAACATGGCTGAACAAGGAGAAGCATCTAGCGGGCAGAGAGGAGAAGGAAGACAAGTTCCACCTCAAGCTGCTGCATCCCAAGAGGTATAAGTTTTTGTTGGAATTAGATTTTGCATGCTTATGAATAGGATGTGGTAAGGTAAGTGGGTAGAGATGAAAAGAAAGGTGATAAGCAAGTGTTTGGGATGGGGTGAGTGTTATGGGGTAGGTAATCGGGTGTTTTAGATATGTTTTTAGGTATAGAGAGGGAAAACAAGTGAAGAAGTTATCATAGGTGGTGTTTTTGAGTAGTGTGGATAGAATTGATAGTAGTGATATCGGTTTAGGCCTAACTAGTATTGGTTAGGTAACCGATATCGGTTATTGTGTAAAGTTCTAGATTTAAAAAAAAACACTTGGGGATTTATTTGTTGTTTGTTTGTTTGATGTGTGCGAGTAGAGCGGGGTTGAGGATGAATGATAGGGTGCCGATTTTTATCATGGAGTCCGAGCGGATGTAACACCGTGAGTGGGCATTAATAAACAAAGTAGGGTTAAGCGAAATCCGCTATTATTCATGAATTGCAAGCAATCATGCTATGTTGCATGTGCTTGATTGAGAGATGGAATCCAGAAAAGAATACCTTCCACCTGCCAACAGGGGAGATGACAGTGACATTAGAAGATGTGTTTTGAATTTTGAGACTTCCAATTACAAGAAGACCAGTGTATCAGCGGGGCCCAACATGGCACGGGCCGTGATAACGGCGATTTGGTCCAGCCGCACAAGATTTGACACAGCGAGGCTTGACATTTACTTATGGTATAATGTTTGCGGCACACCCTGAGGCAACAAGGTTGGCCGTGGTATTAATGATAGCAGTGGGGTATTATGCATTACCTAGAGTGGACGGGGGAAGATTTCCAAAATCATTGATGTGTATTATTCATGTGATGATAGAAGGTAGTGTTACTTTTGCATAGGCACCTACATATCGGCGGAGCTATACAAGGGTTTATGGGCATGTAGGTGAAATCACAGAACTACACTAGATTTTGCATACTTATTACATTGTTGGGCCTATGAGCACATTGTGTGTGTGTGACCAATAGGCCGACCAATCCGAGCAAGAGAGACCGGATTGTAGAGGTTTGGGATTCGAGTGATGGGTCCAGAGATAGAGTAAGAGACAAGAGCCAAGACCATGACAAATGATGCCGAGTATTATAGGTAGATGTTGGAGATGGTGACAATTGCGGATATCCGTTGGAGGCCTTATGGGAACTACATGGTGACGGCAAATATAGCCGAGGATTTGAGGGGTGTAGAGTGATTGAGGTGGATCGCAGGACACATTCCAGGTGAGTATGAGAGGATTCCTCTAGATCGCGTGCTTGCGGCAATTTAGATTTGTTCAGGATATACCCATGGATCATAGACCATACAGGAGGATCGATGCCGAGGCACCATTCTCACCTCCATGGCTAACAATTCCGAAAGGACCAGAAGAGATAGCAGCCGATTGTAGGGTAATAGATGTAGGAGTGACAGAGTCTTATAGATTATGGTGGGCAGTAGAGCTACGAGGTACACATGAGAGGGCCGATCATCCTGACATAGCTATGATTACAGTGGAGAGAGACCGCCTGCAAGGTTTAGTTCACCAGATGTAAACACAGGTGAACGAGACCACAAGATTGTTAGAGGTTTTACAGTCACGAGTGGAGAGACTAGAGGCAAGACTCCTCCACGCGAGAGGGCATATGCATATGTTACATGAGAGATTGGTGGATCAATGGGAGGAACCAATAGCAGTGGTACCTTTGAGGATGGAGAGGCTAGGTGAGTGGCGTCGATGATCACCATTCTTTATCACAGTGCAGGATGAGGCGCGGGGGCCTAAGTGAGTTTCATACATAGGGGTAGAAGAATAAATAAGGACTCCGACCTGCGTGTCGATAATAGAGAAGATGTATTTGGTTAACATCTAAATAAAAACCGAATATGTATGTTGATTTGAGTTATGATAATAATAAGAATGTTTGTGTTTTGAATGTTTGGATTGAAAAAGGACAAAGGTGAGTTTTATCAATATAAATACGTGAAAATATTTATATTGTTAAGGAAAACACAACACATGATAGGTTATGGTAGGGGATGGTCAAGCTAACCTTGGGAGACCCCATGTCTTTTAAGTGCTGCCTACATAGCCCATTGCACAAAGCAAGGAGGGGCCTCGAGACTTATGTAGTTCTCCTTGGGACCAAGGAGAGGTAAATTCGAGGTAATTTGGTTGTGGTTAGGCAATTTTTGGTTGGTAAAAGTTTGATGTTGGTAGGGTAATGTTGTTGGTGTTGGTAAGGTATAGGTGAAGCGATGGTTAGCCTACCTAAGCATAGGAAACCATGTCCTGATTAAGGTCAACACATAATCCTAGATTCGGGTAAAAGAGGCAAAAGTGTCCCATAGTTGGAAAGAGCTAAACAAACCACGTATTATCATAGGATGAGCTAAAATCCCTAGGTACCTTGCATAGGTGAGAAGTCGATAGGTGAAAAGAGTTGTAGAATCACAATATATTGGATATACATCATGTCCCTTGAGTTTTGTTGTTTTGAAGAATGGTGAGGTGAGGTGGATGGTATAGCTAGGGCGCAGAGAACTTGTTATAAGGTGATTATTCTAACGAAAGAGAACCAAACCTAAATAGACAAGTCCATGACTCAAAAGTGCTTTTGAATACTGATTTTATTTTTCTGGATATAGACTGATCGATGTGGGAAGTCTATATGGGATATGCATTTTGTTGTTCTTGAGGTCTTCACGAAGCTGATCAATTCAAGAAGCTTCGATAGAAGTGACTTTGTATAAGCTGTCCTTCAAGGGAGCAGTCTACTTATAGTAACAGATGCGGCTTTTGCACATATCTATCCTTCGAGGGAGTAGTCTACTTATAGTAGCAGATGTGGCTTTTGCACATAGCTATCCTTCGAGGGAGTAGTCTAGTTTATAGCTTAGAGGTCTAGATGTTTGTTTGGCATGAAGCATCTAGTTTTGCAGGAAGTTTGACTCAAGAATGTCCCAAGAATTGTATAATTGAGAACTTGTTACTTTGATACTTTTAAGTCATGGACCAAACTAAAAAGGGGAAGGAATTTTTAAGAGGAGGTGATGATCAAACCACGGGAGTTTGATTCTACTTTGAGATGCATGAAATAAGGTGTATGATGTGGTAAATGAGCTCAAGGGACGAGAGCAAGGTAGATAAGAAGTGATGTAACACTAAATTAAATAGTAGAATGGTTGGAGATCAAGGCATTAAGGGTTCACACTTAGGTTTACCATTAAGCGAAGCTAAATGATAAGTACCTGATCTGTAAGTGTGAGTGAAAATGTAAGGCCCAATCCAATTAGGAGCAAATTTTCCAAGTTTGCTCTTTTCTAGTTTGGTTACATGTTGATTCTCTTTGAGGAAAAGATCACCAATATTAAATTTACACTCACGAATTCACTTATCATAAGCACGCTTGATGTGCTTTTGATAAATTTGAAGGTGGTCAAGAGCTGTAAGATGGTGCTTATCAAGAAGCTCCAATTGGGCTAACCACTTTTGGCGGAAGTCATCATTAGTGAGAATATCCTGGAGAGATATTCTGAGGGAAGGGATTTGTATTTCGAGAGGTAAGACAGCCTCGGTACCATACACCAAAGAAAATGGTGTGGCATTAGTGGAAGTACGAATGTTGGTACGATAAGCCCAAAGGGCAAAGGGGATGTGATCATGCCAGTTTTTCCTAGAATCGTTAATGAATTTCATGAGAATTTTGGTTAAGGTTTTGTTAGAAGATTCGGCTTGACCATTTTCTTGTGGATAGTAGGGTGACAAGAAGCTAAGTTTGATACCAAAGTTGTCACAAAGGGCTCGTAACAGCTTATTTTTGAAAGATTTGCCATTATCTGTTATCAGGCGATGAGGAACACCAAAATGACAGATAATGTGATGATTGATGAACTCAACGATTTTCTCTTTTTTGGTTGAAATGAGTGGAACAGCCTCCACCCATTTAGTGTAATATTTAGTTGCCGTGAGGATCCAACGGTGACGCTGCGAAGAAGGTGGGTGAATCTCGCCAATAAGGTCTAAACCCCATTGTGAGAAAGGCCAAAGATCTCGTGTGACCTGTAGCGGGTGGCTGGGAGTATGTTGAAGGTTGGCATGCTATTGACACATAACACAACGCTTAACGTATTCACAATAGTATTTATTAAGAGTAGGCCAATAATATCCTAGGCAAAGGATCCGCTTGGCCACGGCAAGGCCACTAAAGTGCCCACCACAAATTCCATCATGGACTTGTTGGATGGTATGGGCAACTTCAGCCCGGTTAGACATCGAAGGAGGATACCATCGAAGCCACGTTTATAGAGGAGTCCTCCCATGATGACATAACGAGAAACATTTTTAAGAAAAACGCGTTTGCCATTACTAGTAAGGTCAGGTGGGAGAACATAGGTTGTAAGGTAGTCGTGAAATTTGTGATACCAGGTATCCTGCGAATCATCAGATACATTATTTACCATACAAACATTCGTGACTAAGTAAGATGGGGCAAAGATTTGTTGGACCAAGGCAAATATGTCGAGTCGATTGGTGAGGTAGGAATTTGTGAGGCCAAGCAAGCCATAGTATCCACAAATCTATTAGTTGAGCGTAGAACGATTTGGATAGAATAATGAGTAAATAAGGTCAAAAGTGAATCCACGTAACATTTGTACTTTTGAAGTTCCTCATTTTTACATTGGTAGATGCCAGTAACTTGATTTAATACCAATTGAGAGTCACTGAAAATGTTAATAGACTTCACACCTAAGTGTAACGCAACGTGGAGACCCAAAACAAGGGCCTCGTATTCCGCTATATTGTTAGTGCAGGGGAAATCAAGCATGAATGAAAGAGGCATAGGTTCACCATCAAGAGGAATGAGAACAATTCTCGCCCCTCCACCGCGCTAACATTTATATCCATGAAGAAGAGGGTCATCGAATAAGATGCATCACTGAGCGAAAGGGTTGCGATGAGTTCATCAGGGAAAGTAAAATTGGTAAATTGTTCCCCAGGTAAAGGGGCTTCCGTGAGTTGATCTGCGATAGTTTGTCCTTTGACTGATTTCTGGTGTACAAAATCAAGGTCAAGGTCGGCGAGGAGCATAAGCCATTAGGTGATGTGTTGGTTTAGATGAGGTTTGACATACATATAATGTATGGGATCAACATTGGTGATGACAAAAGTTTTGTGATTCAGGAGGTAATGTCGAGTTTGGTGGCCACGAATGATAGGGCTAGGCACAAATTTTCTACGTGTGTATACCTAGTCTCGTAATCCACAAGAGTATGGCTTATGTAATAAACTGCTTTCTCTCGATGCTCGAGTCATGATGTGCGAGCATGGCTCCTACAACATGGTCGGTGGCAGAAAGGTAAAGGTAGAAAGGGTGATCGTCCTGAGGTGGGATAAGCACGGGTGGCTGCAAGAGATAAGCTTTAAGAGCCTCAAAGGCTTGGTGGCACTCCTCACTCCATTGAAAGACAATGTCCTTTTTAAGGAGATGATGGAAAGGTTGACATCAATCCGAGAGTTGTGAGATGAAACGCCGATAGATTGGAGTTTTCCCTGTAAACTACGTAATTGTTTTAGGTCAGTGGGTGGGGGCATTTCTAAGATAACTTTGACTTTAGGCTGGGTCGCGTCAATGCCACACAAAGAGATGATAAATCCAAGGAGTTTTCCTAAAAGATGCCAAAGACACATTTCTTTGGTTGAAGATGAACACAGATATTGTAAAGCGATCGAAAATAATGGTTAAAACATCGAGATGTTTCTTTGCGATGTTTGGATTTTCTAAGAAGATCATCGACATAATCCTCGAGGATAGTGTGCATAATGTCATGAAAAATGTAAGTCATAGCCCGTTGATAGGTTACACCAGCATTATTAAGGCTAAACGGCATGAAACGATAGCGAAGGTCCCAGGGTAATGAAAGGTGGTTTTATGTTGATCGGCCGGGGCTACTAAAATTTGATTGTATCTCGAGAAACCATCCATGAGAGAAAGCATCACATGGCCCGCATGAGATCAAAAAGTTGATTAATGCTAGGTAGGGGGAAGTCATCCTTTGGGCAAGCGAGGTTAAGGTCCCAGAAATCTATACATATCCGAAGTCCCCCCGTCACTTTAGTGATAGGTACGACATTAGAAATCCATTGAGGATAGTCAATAGGTAAGATGAAAGAAACAGAAAGGAGTCATTGAAGCTCTTCTTTAACCAAGAGGGCAATGCGTGGATGCATTTTTCTCAGTTTCTGTTTAACTAGTTTGGAGTCTGGTTTCAGAGTGATGTTATGGACAACAATGTCAGGATCGATTCCTGGCATGTCGGTGTAGGACCAAGTGAAAGCTTGATTGCGGGCACGGAGGAAGGTAGTGAAGGTGGCTTGTTCTGATGCGTCGAGAGATTGTCCAATCTTTACAATGTGAGGATTGTCCTCCATGTGGATGTTGATTTCTATAGTCAACTCATTCAACATGGTTTGGGTTTCAGATGGTAAGGCGTGTTGAATATAAGAGTCATCCACACCAAGGTAGGTGAGGATGGAGTCATCATCCTGGCACTCCACAACATTAATTGAAGGCGAGTCTTCTTCGATCATGTCTGGATATAAAAGGGGGAGAGAAGATGGGTCTTCACCATCGCATTGATAAGTGAGAGGACCTAGGAAGATAACATTCATGAAAAAAAAAAGTTAGGAGGGATAGATTCCGGGTCTATCGACTCCGTGGGTGAAGATGGCAAAGTGGGCATTGATGGTTCGGAAGGGGTGACTTCGTCATCTTCCTGGATACAATTGACATGAGGTTTCTTTAGTGTAGGTGGTTTAGAAAATCCAAGACCACTACGATCTTTGTGTTTGCGTGTAGTCATGGGAATGATCGTATGTCGGCCTTGTTCATAAAGACCGAAACCAAAACCTTTCCAAGCACAACGAGTCAGGAAGGTGAGGGCAAAACGACGGTTGGTTAGATATTGAAAATCAGATTGGAAGGGAACCACACCAAGGGGAGGTTCAGGGGTGACAGAGGATGTGTCGGCACTCCCATACATTAGGTTGGTGTGGAAATCAGGTGGTCCGTAGGAGATCACCTCCCCCACATTACGGTCATAGGTAGGATGCGCATGTAACAGTTCCATACTCTTGTGGGGTATGGAAGGCGCTAACATTGTATAGGTGGTACTCCCCTAGCGTAAGGCGTTGAAAAACACCTACCAAGGGATCCGAGGTTGGGATGTTGTCCACGGGGAAGGAAGAGGTATTCGCATTGGCGGTTTCATTGGTCGAAGGTGTGGGTGTGGCTAAGGTGGATGGTTGAGGCATGGTTGAAATAGATGGTTGGGTCAGATCAATGGGTGCCTTGACTAGTACAAGCACATCATTAGGGTGATATAACATATTGTAGGTTTTGAAGGGGGAAGTGTCAGCTGCGACGGTGTATGACTTCCCCTCATACTCAAATTTTATGCATCTATGTAAGGTGGAGGGAACACATCCCATAGCCCGGATCCAAGGGCGGCCTAACAACATGTTGTATTGGAACTCTCCCTCAAGGACATAGAAGAGTTTAGGAAAGGTACATGTCCCTACACGAATGTTAAGTTTCACGGTGCCTAGGGTACAAGTAATAACATCGTTGAATGAACGTAACATGGTGGGGTTGGCACACATGCAGCTAGGAGGGATATTCATATGTTGGAAGGATTTGGAAGAGATGATGTTTAGGCTAGCACCTCCGTCGATCATAACACAATGTACCCGGATGTCTTGGACGTAAGCTGAAATGAAAAGAGTGGGGTCAGGATCTTCTACACCAATGATGATAATTTCTTCTTCGGAAAACCGATAAAGAACGACTTGCTTTGTAGAGGGACGAGAGGTGGTTGTGGAGGTGGGTTTTTTGGTGAGAGAAGAGATGTGATTGGGTGTTAAGATGGAGGCAATGGGTAGGGTTTCGTTAGGTAGGACCTCTATTCCTTGGAGGATCTCAATTAGAGCTTGTCGATGAGATTCAGATGTTTGAATGAGATCACAGAGTGTCATTTTTACAGGAGATTGGTGAAGTTTTTTGATCATGGTACGATGGGAAACTCCATCAGAGACTGGATTGGTAGGTCCATGAATAACCACTTTAGGTGGTGGTACGATCGGATGGCGGAAGGAGAAAGAGAGGCCACAGGTGTGCTCTCTTTAGCTTTTCCATTGTTTTTCTGACCTTGAGTAGCAATGCTAATCATGTTGATCTCGTGAATACGAGATGAGGAAGATGGTAGGGATAAGTCATTGTTCTCGAGAGGTGGGGTTGCAATGATGATAGATTTTGGTGCGAGGCGGGGATAGGTGGTATAGGAGAAGGGATTGAAGCTAAGGGCTTTTCCCTCCGTAAGTTGTCTTTCTTAGATTTTCCATCCGAGATAGGCAACTAGTGAAGGATGGCTTTCAAAGCTTTACATCCTTCTACATTGTGTCCTGGTGTGCAGTGGTAGGCACATATTTTAGATTCATCATAACCTATAGGTTAAGGTTTAGATGGATCATAGGGTCTAAGTGGGTATAGGGAAATGGTCGCATCCCCTACCAACATATCAAGGATCTTGGCGTAAGATCCTTGGAGCGGGTCAAATTCAAATGAAGATGAGGCTATTGATTGAGTGAGTGAGATTATTGATTGTTTTGGTAATGGTTGGGTACGAGTGGTTCGTACGGGTTGTGGTTTAGGAAATGGATTTTGATGATTGGGTTTAACTAGGCGTGGCTTCTCCTACGCAGAAGTCATGTTTAGCTGGTTAGATGATGAGGCCACAGATGACATGGTGGCAGGAAAAAACCACGGGGAAAGAGGAGCGACAACAAACAAGTCCTTCGATGATCGAGTTTGCTTAGGGTTGGTAGGTAGGTAGGATACTTGGGGTCGACAGTGTTGAGATGCCCATGGATTTTTGTATGGGTGTAGAAGGTGCAGGTCGTGTTAAAGAAGACATGGGAGGCATGGTGTATTGAGGCAAGGTGGAGGGGTGAGGCCCCAATATAGAAGGTAGGTGTGATGACAAGGGTTGAAACTATGCCTACTATACCAGGTGTGATTGGGGGTGAGGGTTTTAGTTGTGGCGGAGGCATAGATTAGACTCGAGGAGATTGGGTCTATCTCCTAGGTGGATTGACGGCTTTATTTTTGGATAAATCTAACCGTTTAGGTGGGTGCGTCAAGCTAGGTATTGGTGAAGTCCCAAGCGTAGGGGAAGGTTTGGTTAGGTTGATAGAGGTGGATGAGGTATTCAGTAGAGATGAGGGGGGTGAAGGTGAGGACATAGGAATTTTGAGCTTTTGTAAAAACTTCAGGCATATGGTAGAGGTGTCTAGATTAGTCATCTACATTTGAGTAGAGCATTGTGTACTCAAACATTCCCATAAGACTCGTCTATCTTCTGGGGATGACAATCTTCACGTGTGGATGGGAATTTTGGTATGGAAGAGAAGTGGGCTGTGATTCCAGTCCACTGTGGGTGTGATACAGGGTGAATGAGGTCTTTGTATCAATGGGTTTTAAGAGGTAAACCGGTTCTTTGGAAAGATTTAGGTGATGAAGAAATGATAGGGAGGAGGGCATGTTCTAGAGGATCCATCATGGTTAAGGAGTTTGGTGATGTAGGCTCGAGGGGTTTCTCCTCTAAGGATGACAAAAAAAGTGGCGATCCTTCTTCTTTTGCAGCAAGAGTGGTGGAAGGAGATGTTTGGGAAATAGATAGGTTGGATAACATCCGCTCACAGTCTTGTAGGGATGTGGTGTAAGAAGGCTCTTCTGTGAGAAGAGAACTCTGGGTGGTTGATTCCTTTATGGGTAAAGGAATAGTGGGGCTGTCCTCTTGTCCTGATGAAGGAGAAGGGGGCGAGGACCCCTACATTGGTGAAGAGGCTCGATTCAGAATTTCCTCGATGGAAGCCCTTGGTTGGGAGTTGAAAACCGCATGGATCTCATGCACACTCTTCTCCTCAGCTGAGGTTTCTTGGTTTGTGTTACTGTTAGATGAATGGTTTGGAAATGGTTTGTTGAAGATTTTTAAATTTTGATTAGTAGGGGCATTAGGATTATCAAGGGTTATATCCCCTGCATCAACCATTTCCTGCACTATGTTTTTCAACATCTTGCAATTTTCGTGGTTGTGTCCCTTCATGCGATGGAAGTTACAAAATTCATTTTCTTTATACCAAGAAGGTATAGCACGGGCGGAATCAAACCCGGAGTGAGGTTTAATAGGAGGCAAGGTGATGGCTCCTGCTTCAAACAATTTGTCCAAGATCACATTGTAAGTTTCTCCCAAGGGAGTGTACTTGATGGGCTTGGCTTTATACTTATAGGTGGGTTTCGGCTGGGTATTAAACGGTGCTTGAGATTTGACCGTCACCGCGTGTACGAGATCCTTTTGATTTCGAAGTAGCCGATGCATGAGAGTTGGTGGTGTTGGGTTTGTTGGTGGAGTCTTGGGTTCGGAAATTTGAGTTTTTGTTGTGCAACTTCAATTTCTCCTCCTCTAAGGCTCGAATCTCTAGTTTCCGAGCCATAGTAAAGGCCTCATCAAAGGTGCGGAAAGTTTGAATTTGGAGGGTGGGAGAAATGTGTTTAGCGTAGGCCCACGTAAAGAGTTTGATGAGCTCAACCTGAGGTAAGGCATAAGTAAGTTGGTTGATGAGGCCCCATCATTGTTTGATGAAAGCTGTGATGGACTCGTCTTCAAATGTCGGATGACATAGAGGTCGATAATGCATACTTTCTTGCAAATATTGATGGAGAAGTGATCCAAGAAAGATTGGGCTAACTGGTTAAAGGAGAAGATTGAGTGTTGGGCTAAAGCACTGTACCACTCCAAGGCAGGTCTTGATAAGGACATGGGGAAGGTACGGAGTAGTAAGGCATCATCATGAGCAATCAGATAGTAGGCATGTCTAAACGATCGCAAGTGTTGTTGAGGGTCCTCCTTACTACTAAAGTGAGTAAATTTTGGTAATTCCCATTGAGGAGGATATGTATGAAGGGGGACAGAAGGATGAATAGGATCCCAACAAACTTGCTCGTATGTCAGGGTGTTACGGCTTCCTGAAATAGAAGCCTCAAGATTTTGCATCTTGTCCATCATCTATTTGATTAAATCATTGGTTGGGTCAGATGATGGTGCTGTCATCGTAAACGAAGGAGGATTGGGCCAAGAGCCGCTACTAGACAATGGTGGGGTTGAATGTTGATAAGGTAACGATGATGAATGTGTTGGGGTGGCCAAATAAGGGTGTACTATATAAGATGTTGAGGCCACCGGATGTGTCTACGGAAATGAAAAGGTGGGCGAAGCATAAGAGGGAAAGTTCGTGTGAATGGATGGTAGAGAGCGAGTTATGAAAGAGGTAATTTGTGGGAGAGATGAGGTAGGGCGGTGGATGGTAGTGATATGTGGGGCCCCGTTAACCAAAGGAAGGCCAATTGGTGTAGTATGAACCAAACGAAGCCACTAAGTTGGGAGACAGGGCTAAGGATGAAGACGGTGAGGCGAGTTATTAAGTGGGGAAGGGGCTAAGTGAGCATCTATACTAATAGGCATACAAGAGAGGAGGACCGTCGGGTGTATGGTCGGGGTATGAGACTAAATAACACTCATGCGGTGCTAGGATTAACATCCACAAATTTGGCAAAGTCCGGATCTCCTACAAAGATCTTGGGAAAAACACTAGTGTCCATAGGATTCCCCATAGGATGCGAAGGGGGTGACTCAAGCAAAGACACGGAACAAGCATGTGAAACCATGGTTGCGGCTTGTTGCCGGGTGATAACAACCATGGACAAGAGGATATAACAGGGAATTAATCAATCAGGAATAGAAACAACAACAAAATGTTGGAATTGGTAGGTTGCTGGTTTGTCAGGAACTATGAAACACAGTAACCGATATCGGTCTGGTAACCGATGTCGGTCGACGGTAACTTGGCGTTGGTCGGTGTAACTATGTTGGTAGAAGATGACAGTGTCGGTCCATCGTGAAGATAGAGAGAGAATGTAAGAGGCTGCTAGTTTGGGGATAACAAGGCTTAGTATACCCACCAAACTGTCTGAAGTGATCACTGAGACAGGGTATAATAGAGAAACAAAACTGAAAGAAAAACAAAAAAACAAGCAAGATACACAAGCAAATCAAGAGACTAACCCTAGGATTAGTTTTAATCACTTTGGGCTTATGCCTTAGACGCAAGATGATGTCAATCCTAAACAAAAGACCTAAGGGAGATGTCAAGTTTGTTTTGGCTTGTAAGGCTACCTCAATCGGGCGGAGGAATACCGCGGAAAGGGGGGATGTTTGAGATGTTGTGTAGATTATGATGTGATTTGGTATGTGTTGTGCAGTGAGAGTAAGATTAATTTCTCATCAATACCATGGATATCACCCCCATGTGTATGACCTGTTACTTAATCTACGTTCACTAGAATTACAAACAAAGCAAGAATGTGATGCACGTGTTTTAAACCAAAATCAAAAATGATATTTGATGAAGCAAAGAAAGAGAAGAGGTTAAGAAGATGACTTTCACTAATGCAAAGATGTGAAAGAAAGACAAGTTATTTTACCAAAATGATAAAATATTTTGTGAATATTTAGAAGAAAGAAACATCAAGTGTGCTCCCTATATGAAAACAAGAAAGAAATAAAGAAACCCAAGAAGGGTCCCATCGGGTGTGCCAAAATGTTTCGCATAAAATTTTGTTCCAAGATAGAGTTATTTCTATCTTTTCATTCTCTTGAGAAGCAGAGATAAGGGTTAGGGCTAGGAGGAATACCTGTTGAGTGTTGGGAAGGTTTGCGCGTATCGTAGAGAGATCAGACTAATTGTGAAGAGCTCCTTTTTGTCTGGGAAGGACTACCTATAAATAAGAATGCAAGACCACCAGATTTTCGTTAAACAATAAGTGAGGGAACTGCCTTGGGCCCAAGAAATATTAGACTTCCTTTCAAAGGTGGTCAGTTCCCTTTTAATACAAATTAATGCAAATGATAATAAAGAAGCTATTGCGAAATCATGATTTAGGTACCTCGTTACTAAAAGCAATAGAGACTAAACTACCAATAATAAAATGTCATGTTGTTTGTTTGGTCACTGGTTATTGATACGTTCAGATCAAGTTACAGGGGTAGACAAGGCTGGATATGGGATTGTTTGGAGGTAAATAGGTGAAAGGTTGGTTTTGGTATAAGTCACAGTGACCGATGCCGGTCACTGGATAACCGACCACGGTTATAAAACCGGTACCGGTAGGGGATAACCGATATCGGTAGGGGCAGTGGTTTAGGGGTTTTTAAATGGAGGTTGGTTGTAAGGTGGTTATGGGGTTTAGAAGGTTGGTAGATGGTTGAGGGGAGTAGTAGGGTGATAGAGAAGACTCAGAGAGTGAGAAAGCTGTCTTTGGGGCAATATAGAGATGGATGAATGAAGGTTAGGTGTAGGGTGCTTTGTAGGGTGGTAGATCCAGGAGTGAGCTTATAATCACTATGAATCAAAAGTTCACAAAGTAGTGTCTAGAAGCATACAAGGTAATAAAAGAGACTACTTACTAGTTTCGATGCGAGATGCGGAGTCTAAGGAATGTAGTGGCGAAGGCAAGGCTCGGTTAGGGTGATCCGGTAATCAAGTGAGCCGATGAAGCTATCCTTCACTCTCCCAATGTTTGGATGAGTGTGATGTGATCTAGTTGCTCGATTCTGATCTTGGGCTCAATAATCCTCCCCGCAACCTCTTCTCTCTCTCTCTCACTTGTCTCTCTCTTGCAAATGAATTCGGATCCTTTTGCTTTTGGTTGGGAGGTCATTTACAGGGAACTGATGGCGGTTACCTAACCGACGCCGGTCGAGTAGGGACCGATGTCGGTTAGGTCAAAGTTGGCTATTTGTAGTAAAATAGCCAACTTTCCCTCCTTTCTCTCGAGGGGTCAGTTGTGGGCTTGGTCAAGTCATTATTAGGTTCATTTTGGTGTGGGTGAGGGGTGATGAGTCATGGGTGTGGGTCTGGACCAAGTCATAGGTCTTAATTAGGTTAGTTTAGGGTTAGGGCTAGGTCATGGTGAGGTGGCAAGGTGAGGTGGTAGGGTTGGAGATGTGGATTTATTAATTATAAGGTAATTAATAAATAATTAAGTGTGTAAGGTTTAGGTGGTGAGGTAGGGTTAGGTTGTGAGACGAGATGTAGGGCACATGGGCATCATAACCCAAATTTGGTGTCTACATTGTCAATAACGATAGTGAATAGTTGATATGGAGATAAAAATCCATTTTGTGACTTCACTATTCAGATTCCAAGCCGTATTCACATCTTTTTGGTCTTTCCATTTTGGAAATGATTAGAAAAAAATGACAATCGAAATGTATGTTCTATGTTGATTGGTTTATCATTGAGTGCATACTTCCATTATGGACACCTTATGCAGTATAAAAGGAGTTTTTCAGAATATAATGAAGTGTTTTGCTAAGTTTGTGATATGGTTAAAATTATTGTCTCACACACATTTTGTATGAATTATATAGTTTATGATCTTGAATAATATATGGGATAAGGTATAATGTTTGGATTAAATAAAATACAATTAAATTTTGGCCAAGCCGCCATTTGCGAGCTCCGAGTCCTTAGGTATGAGGTGAAAATAGGTACTGGGTGAGTAATGGCAATGGAGTTATTGACATTCAATGCGGCTTTAGGGGCATCAAACAAGGTGAGGATTATTGGTTTTGGGGTCATTCTGGTTTTGCATTGCAAGAATTTGGAGCTTTGAGGTGTTCAGGTATTATGTAAGGTGGTAACAATTTTAAGCTCTCTACGTGTTAATAAGCAACATGTATGAGATTTTGGTTTGAAAGTTGTGTTTAGTTTGGATTACCTTATGGTTTTAGAGATTTTTTGAAGAAATATGGAAGTGTTTGATTAAATGCGAATATTTTTTCGATCTATCCAACTCAACTGGAAATTTTGCATACTAATTTTATTTTTAAGATGCACATATGAAAGATACATCCTCTGTAATATTTTGTTGAGATTATTATTAATATCTTGATATGAGGATAAAGATTTATGGATGTGTTGCATGAAAAATATCATGCTTTCCTATGAAGTTTCAAACTCATTTAAGTTGGGATTTGCATTTTGAGTCACGTCTTCTTTTGGAAATGTATGCATGAGACTATATGGGTATCGTTGTTTCTTATAAATAAAGACTTTGTTACATTATCATTGGGGTAAAAAAGCATGCTTGATTCCCAATCCGCCTAATTCGTATAAATGAGAAGAACAATTTTTAATTTGAGTTACATTGAATTTTATTCAAGACATTCATTTGGGTACTTCAAAAAGGATTCAATATAAATAATATACCACTTTGTTTTCATAGAAGGAATATTTTCATTTTGAATGAAAATGAGACATTTTTCGTGCAGGTGTAGAAGTATTTGAATAGTCAAATAACAATCAAATGTTGATAATGAGATACTCAAAATCCCTATAAATTCATTTTTTTGAGTGGATTAAGTAGTTTCAAGTTCCTTTAGAATGTAATGAAGATCTGAAATACATGTATTTGTTTAATTAAGATGGTGATATAGTTTTTTTTTTTTATTATTGGCAAATAGTTTTTTGAAAGGGACTATACCCTTGATTACAAAAGATGGCCTAGAAGCCAGGATAAGAATGAGAACTAGAGAGAAAAGGATCAGAATCCAAATGTGACAATGAAGTTCAAAGTAGCCAAAAAACAGCTACCTAGACAAGACAAAACAACAAAATTACTGCAAACAAGCAGTAAAGGGACCGCAAAAAAAAACAGCAAAAGAACATACAAGAACAACAAAAGCATCTACAACTACTTTTTTGCAGCTTTGTCAATGTTGGTTTTGATATTCTTCCAGGACTTGAACATACCCAAAGTAGTCATGTGGGCAGCGTCATTATAATCCAGCTGCTCAATGGCCTTCTTGCTTTCCTTATCATTACCCCAAAGTGTTGCTTAGGAACTCCGCTGAGGTTGGAGACACTTTTGACATGTTGCTCAATGAACTCCTCAATCACCCTGAATATGGCCATGTTGTAATCATGTCGAGTTTTGGCCTTCCCTAAACGGGAGTCTAAGGAGTGCAGTTTCTTGTAGATATCATCAATTTGGCTACTGTCAATTTCCTCCTCCTCCTCCTTCTTCCTCTTACCTTTCTGTTTTGCCAAGTTCTTAACTTCATCCTTCAACAGTTTCATATCAGCCTCTAAGGCTTCCAGTCTTTTTGAGGAGCTTTCCAAATGCACATCCTGGGGACTGGCACTGCTGATATTTAGGAGGTCATGTGCAATTTCAAATTCATGAGAACCCTTCTCCACAGCAAGAGCCTCAAGGTTAAGTTTTCTGGAAGCCCTGGTAACCGGTCTGTGCGAGGAAGAGGCTAAGTGGGGGTGGGATCAGCAGTAGGGGGAATGGGAGAAGAAGCCTGGATGGCCGGTAGGGGGTGACAGCAAAGGTGGCGGGGGTAGAAAGGAGAAACAGGGCTGGCAGCAGCAGAACCCGGCAGAGGGGGAATCGAGCTAGGGGAGGAAGGGAGACCAGGAAATTTGAGAAGGTAACATTTGTGCAGCAACAAAATGAGCCCTTGGTGTAAAGGAACCACCCGGGAATGCTTTTGAAACTCCAGAATGGAGCGCTCAAGAGAGTTCAGCAAGTAATGGGGGAAACAAACCAAACGATCCCTACGGAAGTGGTTAAGAAAAATAAGGTGTTTAGCAGGAACAGTGACAAACCTTCCTTCCAAGGATATGAACCGTATCATCATGTGGGTAACTTCATCATATGGCGGAGGGATCGAGCTAACAAGCAGGCCCGCTGTAACATAGGTCAGCTTCTCAGCTCCCTCCACAAATCTTCTCTCTTCAACCTCTCTATCGACCCTTTTGTTGAAGAAACGGAAGCCCTCCAAACCAAGGCCGGTCGCTTCAGCAATAAGTTCTTCATTGACTAAGATCTTCTGCCCCCATATAGTTGATAGTGATAAATTGTTGACATTTTGGGCTTTGAAGACAATGATGAAATGAATCTACAAAATATTGTGATGTGGTTGATTTCTTATTCTGAACATGCATATTTTTTGGGGCTTTCTGGCTCAGAGAGTTATAGTTTGAAAATTTCAAAAGGTGCAGACATGAGAATAATTTTTTATATAATGATAAGTTTATCACTTGAATTTTTGTGAAGTCCAGAGGAATGATGTGAATAAATTGAGAAGAGATAATAATATGTATTGTTTATCACCAAAATGCTACTTGTACATGCATATTTTATGGATTTTATTTCATTTCAGTCTTTAGTACAAAGGCTCAAAATAATATGGGCATGTGTTTATTTTATCAGAAATAATATCCTGATAGTGGGTAGTTTTATAGTTTCAAAAAAATGACATAAAGTAAATTGATATGACTCTACAGAAAGATAAAAGCATGTTTTATTTCAAATTATATGTCATTTGTTTTTATTGATTATCAATTATGATTTTGGATTGACAAGCTAAGTTCGGTTCTCGAGAGGTTAAATGAATCTTACATGCTAAGGTTTAGAAATTTCATCATGTCAAGATAGAATCGTTGGGGTTCTAGGAGGTTTGAACCACATCATTCATGGGGAATATATTTTTCATGGTTGATCATGGTAGAGGGGTTCACCTAGGGGTGGACGAAGGAGAACTAGTATGCTTTGGGGAGGAAAACCTTTTGTTAGGCATGACCATACACGTGTATCTATTAATTTTGATACCAATGAGCCTTATATTCATGAAGTTATTCAAGTAATCAAGTCTTTCCCACATAATCAACCCTCTCGCAGTGTTCACAACCCTCCTTTGCCTAACCTTGAACATGCACATGTTGAGAACAATCCTGTCTCCTCTAATAGATATGTTCAGTCTACTCCTCCCGTGTACCTTTGCAACCTACTTTACCATCAATTCTACAATGATATTTCTTGGACAGAATTAAAATACACCTTCTCATGAGTCCCCATAGACCTCTAAGCATGTTAGGTCATCTTCCACTGTGCCTAAGGTGACAAGTGCAAAGTGAAAAGAGTGAAATTAGAAGTAGAGGAGGAATCTGGTATTATCACTCACACCATACTTCCTGTGGAGCCATATGAGTATGTAGATATGAGGCATAAGTGGGCATGCCATTGTTAGACTTGACATGAGATGAATGAATATGATGCTTTGATTTGATAAAATTGATTGGATATATTTGGCACTTTACATACATTTCACATTTTGGATATCATACTTTATATTTTGAGGCAGATTTGAATGACTTAATGGTGACAATATTTTATTAATATATATAGATGGATGGTTGTGGATATTTGATTGGTTGTTATATCATGATGATGTGTTAGATATTAAAAGGATGAATGTTTTTATGGATTGTGTTTACATTTAATTAATGTATGCAATACTTATGTGGCCACCAAGTTTAGATAATTTATACCTCATTCATTTATATAAGTTGGAAATTTAAAATCCCGTGTCCTTATTTAAGTTATATGGTTCACTTAAGTTATAAAGTGAAGTCTTATTATTATAAAATTAAAAACATTCTTTAAAATCATTTAAAATAAAACAATCGGTTATAACTGATTTTGCTCATGAGGATGTTATAAAAGAACATGGAGGATTCAATTACAAAGGATGAAAAATCAGGAGTTATGACGACATTGTTTTGAGGTTTGAGTGTGAATTTTGAATACAACAGAGAAAGCTTGATGATATCTTCACTTCTATCTTGAAATGAATGTAATATGTAGCCATGTTGGCTTTGATATTTGATCATGACCTTGTCAAGATGTTGTTTTAGTGATCATTGTACTTCATTTCATTAATGAAAAATATGTTCTCTTCATCATGTCTATATCAAACTCTTTTTGTTAATTGTGTAAATATGTTTATATGTTGATATTTTTCTTTTTGTCTTTTTCATTTGATGTATGTTTTTTTATGAGATCATTATGATATTGGAAATAATTGTAAAGAAGAGATTATAAATATCACTTAGTTTTCACCTTTTCAAGAGGTTACCTAGTTTATAGGTTTCACTATGTCGGATAAAGGTTGATAACATTCATTTTGATTCAGAAATTAGTTTTGATACACGAGTGATCATTTTGGAATTAAAAGACATTAAGTTTAAGGATAAATCTCTTATCTTTCTCATTAATCTTTTGGTGGTCTTGTTGTGTTGTGTTGTCTTTGATGTGTTTTCTTTTGTCTTTGTTGATGTATGTATATTCTTATTGTTGTTAGAAATAGAAAGCTTCCTAGATCTTAGGTTGAATCATTATTTAACCTATGTTAAACTACCCATGCTTAAGCCAATTCTTAAGTACAACTATGATTAAATTGGTATGATTCCATCTTGAAATTTTGCATTAGGAAAAAGGGTTGATTGGTTGTCGGTCTAATTTTTATCGACAACAAATTTGGTGACTCCGCTAGGGAAAATTTCTATTTCTTATTTCTAAGTGGATTTCTTCTAACTGTCCACTTTTCTCTTTTTCTAAAATCTAAATTGCAAAGTAGATTTCTTCTAACTATCTACTCTCTTGAATTTCATCAATGACCATTAGAGGTTTTGCACCTCTTGACTAGGTTGGTTTACTCATTGGAAACACTCAACTAGACATTAATTCTAATATTAGAACTACTGTTTGGGATTTTATAGCCACATTTACACAATTTGCAGAAGCAAGTGAAGTTCTTAACGATGAAGAATATAGAGCCCTTGACATTCAAAGGCTTACAAGATGTAGTATCTAGACCCAACGTGACATTGTAAAGAAAAATAAACAAGTCAAAGAAGAAAGAGAAGCAACTTTAAAATATGAAAATAAGTCTAAAGTTTTACCTTTAGATATTGTGAATGATAAGAAGCTTATGAAACATTTCTATTAGTTTTACCTTTTGACTTGTGTTGTTTATTTTTGATTTCTTTATAATGGCTGAAGAAGCTGATAGAGAAAGAGTTCCTAGTCCTAATCGTAACCGAGAAAAAATTCCTGGGTTTGAAAAAAATAGGAAAATGTCACTGATGATGAAGCATTAGATCACGAAGAAGATAACCTCAGCCCATGGCTTAAGGGAAATCCAATTGATATTGGAAGAAACCCTCCTAAATTACCATATTTAAAAGGGATATAGTTTCCTAAGTTTTCTGGTGAATATGGTTCTTCTTGGGAAGATCATCTTGATTCTTTCAAACTAATATGTGTAGCCACAAGGGGTAACTAATGAGAGGGCTTATTTGAGTATTTTCTCACAAACTCTTAAGGGTAGAGCCTATAAAGCTTTTGTTAGTTTTCCTTCAAAGTATCTAACTAAGTGGAAAGACATATAATAATGGTTAGAGGACTATTTTGGGAAATACAAAGATGAGTTTGAACTTGTGAATGAAATTTCAAACATGACTATGGATCCCAGTGAGACCATTTATCATTTTACCATTCATTTCACCAAGTTGTGAAAAAAATATACCTCCTAATGTGAGACCTTAAATTTTTTTGGCAAGGATATATTATTATAAAACTTTACCATCAAAATATAGACTTATGTTAGAGGATAAAGAAATATATGAATTTGAAGAAACTCTTACTTTTTGTTTGATATGTGATTTTTTTTTGAAGAGGTTTGGTTTCAAGGATAGATCACCATCTAACTCTTCTACTAAAAATACTGAATTTTGAATGCTATTTGGAATTTAGGAAATGAGCTAGTCACCATTAAAATACACTTAAATGATCAACCCTCATCCTTGAAAAACACATATGCATGGTCTGCAAAGGTAAAAAGTGAATCTGGGAAAAGTCAAATCTGAACCAATGGAAATGTAATTTTGAGTTTTTGAGTTAGACCATGATCCTGACACATGTAAAGTTGTTGAGAAAGTTAGGAAGTTTATCAAAGGAAAAAATTTTAGAAATGTGTAGTTTTGTTGACTCTGATGTAAATGTAGTTCAAACCAGTCAAAAGATTATGCTAAAAATGATGGTAAAAAGGTAAAACAACTGATGATGCTAAAGGGAAACATAAATCTGATCACCTTGACAAAGCAAAGTCACATGATAAACCAACCAAACCTATTTCATATGATGTTCCTTCTGGTTTAAATAATGCTCAATATCAACCCTATAAAGGTAAAACATTTACAAAATCTTCTATATTTACTTCTGGGTATGATATTATAGCTGATATGAAGAACTCTAGGAGAAATCTGAACATGTTTGAGAGTCTTGGATTTCTGGTCAATTCGAAAAATTGGAAGCTGCTCACAAAAATAGATCTGAACATAAATCATTAGTAATTGTCCAAGAAGATGAATATGAAAGTGAATCAGATAATGATGAATACCAGGTAATGAGTCAATCTAATTCTACACCTAATTACATTCCACCTTTCTATGTGATAATTAAAATTCAGAATAAAATCATTCATAACTACATATTAGATACAGGTGCTTCAAAGAACATTATGCCCAAGTCTATTTCTGATCAATTGGGTATTCCATATGAACATGAAAATAGGAAACTAACTGGTTTTGACTCTCATCAAACCAAATGCTGTGGTAAATTTAGGGACATAGTAATTAAGATAACACATGATGAAAGAGTTAGATTTATTGGAAATGTGCATATCTTAAACATACCGCTAATTATGCTATGTTTCTTAGAAGAGATTGGTCTCAAGCCATAAGTGCTTTTGTTGGAAAATATCTTACTTGGGCACCAATAGGAAATGCCATAGCATTCATTCATAGGGAAAAATGGTCAGAACACCAATCGAGGGAATTTCATCATTTGTTTCCTTTGTAGAAACTGGTATGGGAACTTATGGTTTAAATTCTTTAGACATTAATGCTTTTGATGATGAAGACTATCAACATGCTAGATTATTACCCTCTGATGTTTGGAAAATGTGCTTTGATGGAGCTAGTTCTCAATTTGGAAATGGTGCTAGTGTAGTCATTAAATCACCCACAGGAAGATAATTTAATTATGCTTTTCAATTAGCATTTGAAGAAACAAATAATACAATTGAGTTTGAAGCATTATGTTTAGGCTCAAATACGCCTTAGATCTCGAACATTAAAAAGTTAACTGTTTTGGAGATTTTGAGTTGGTTTTTTTTTTGGAAAAGGGTAAAAATGAGGGTTTTGAAAGGACCCACATCCTTTTACAAAAATCCCAAATGGCTAGATATAGTAGTTAGGAAAAATAAGGAAAGCTCGAAGGCAACCAAAATATCAAAAAAATGAGAACAAGAGAGAAACACCCAATTTACATCAAGTAGAAATTCTTAAGAGAATCAACTACCTCTTTGGAAACTATAGAAGCATGTTTATCCACCATATTATCAACAAGTTTGATCAATTTACGGCAGTCCAAGTTGATACTCTCCCCGTGTCACGTCGGTGTGAGACTTCTAGTTTTTAATGACAAGTGAAAGCTCTATTGAGATTTTCAAGAATATTAAGGACAATTTCATTATCACCATGGTCTTGTTGAGAAGAAAAATCAGGAAGCTACACATCAACAAAAACCATATTTTTATCCTCCATAGTAATATCAAGAAATTCTTCCCGAGTAGGAGAAGAGGAGTCAAGGTAGCTTGAAGAAATCCCCAACAAGTCCTTGTAAATACAATCATCAGCCGAGGGACCATAAGGAGAAAATAGAGATAACTAAGATGATGAAAGAGAGGAAAATAAAGGAAAAATGGTAGGATCCAAAGGGGGAAAAGAAAAATGGGAGGAAGTGTAGAAGGACTGACATTGGAAGGGGAGGTGGAGGGGAGGGGGAAGACAGATGAGTGGAGGCAAGAGGAGACATAATGCTCAAGCGGATGATGAGGATATCGAGAATCGAGTTTGGAGGTAGGTTGAGGTGGTAACAGAGGTGGCAAGGAGTGGTAGAAGAAGAGAAGAAGGTTTCGAGGTATCTCGGAAGAAGGAGATTGATGACGTGCTTACCCAAAATGGGAGGGAAACAATCAATGACAATCGACGATGATGCAACACAGGTGAACAAAGTGTAAAGTAAACCATGGTGAAGTAGAAGACCTTCCCCCTCGTGAGCCAATTTAATAGAGATCTCTAAAGAGTGAAACTTAAAAGAAGCTAGCTTCATCTATTTCCCATGATGAAAATGAGAGAAAAAGAGTTGAGGGACATAGATGATCTTGTATCTACCTTCCAACATGAAGTAGCACACAACCTACTCTACAACTCGGTACAAAGGAGGAGGAAGAGAGGCCCACTCATAAATTGACTGGTATTTTTTCAGTTTGTTCTCTTGGCTGACAAATTCTAGCATTTCCACCTGTAGGGATCTTTTGAAGTACTCATTTTCATTATAAGAGAGGCCCGTGGCCTCCACAATTAAACCAGAAGAAATGACGAACTCGTGTTTTGCCCACCTTGACCTTTCCATTCTTCCAAATCGCAAGAATGCTAATAGATATTTTGACAGAATGTCCCTTCAACCATTCCATGAAAATGGAAATTCCTATAACTTGAAAGATATCCTAAACTACTTGACCCCCCTTAAGCTCCTTACATGATGAAGGCTCAATCCTATGGATTTGGACACCCATTATGAACTGCAAAATCAAGAATGGTAGTAGCTCACAAAATACTATATTTTAATAGGTAAGATGAGCACCTCCACCCCGATGGACGTAAATGTCAGCATTAAAATGTACTACATAATGTCAATAATTAAGAATCCTCTCCACTTGATCATGATATATATGCTTATGTTATCACACGAGTGCAAGCAAAAAAGGCCATAAATAGCCTTTTTAGTGATTGAAGAATAATAATTACTCACACCACAACTAATGAAGGAGACTCATTCTTATCAAAGTTATGATTGAAGATATCTTAAGGAATCCAAAATTTGTAATAAATTAAACCCCAAGAGAAGTTAATCTTGAAATGGAAAATCCTTATCAATCATTTTTAGAAGGTCGATTAGAAAATTTCCAAACCAAGACTGTAGGTCTTCAGAGAGGACTCCTAAATGTTATTGAAAATCAGCCACACTATTTCCTTCATGATATATATGCTGAAAATTTATCTATTGAAAGCGCGTTTGTAAAGATTTAATATCCTTAACAATGTTACTAATAATCCATTGACCGGTTTCCTCAGAATTCAAAAATTTGATCAAATTTAGAGAGTCGATCTCCACGATGAGTTTTCCCGTGCCAATTTTGATAGTCATTTCTAGGCCTTTAAGAATGGCCAAAGCTTCAACTCTATGGTTAGTGCCAATGTAAAATTTAGTTATAACAACAACCAAAGGATGCCCCAAGTCATCCCTTAGAATGACTCTACCCCCAAAAGCTCCAGGGTTTCCCTTAGCAGATCCATCATGATTGAGCTTAAGCCATCTCAATGGGGGGAACTAAGAAGTGTAAGCTCTAGAAAAAGAAGAAGCTAGAGTTACAATTGGTATCATCAGCTATTTTATCTAGGAGGTAGTAGTACATAGATTGATTTTCTGCTTATGATTCATCCAGATGTATCAGTTCAATTTTTCCTGAAGACTAGAAGCGATTCGGTTGAAAAATAGTCCCGGATATCGAGCTTGCTCTTTGAAGATACACCTGTTTCTTTCCTTCCAAAAAACCCATAAGAAGTGGGATAGCAACAAAGTACAAGAAAGAGAGGCTATAAGATGCTTGAAGGAAATCTCCACTTTGGGAAAAAGTTTCGTAAGGGAGGATGGAAAAACCCAGGAGACTTCCAAATGAGCAAGGAACATACTCCAAAAGGAGTGAGAGAAGGGAAAATGAAGAGATAAATGAACCATGCTTTCCATGGCATTAAGAGCGAGTATGAAATGAGTCGAAGAAGAAAACCCCTACGTTTGAGGTTTTCCATAGTAAGAACAAAATCCTAAGAGGAAAGCCAAGAGAATAAACCAATTTTGGATATAACCTAGGGTGACCAAGAAAGCTTGAGAGGACCACTAGTAGGGTGAGCTTTTGACAAGTAAGCAAATTTGATGGAAAAATAGTGGGGAAGAAGGCCAAATACGTTCATCCTGAGATTGGGAAATAGGAATGTATTGTGTATAAAGAACCTTCTTAAGACAATGAATACACTTGTAACTAGATGAAGCTACATCCATCCCATGAAGGAATGTGCCAACAAGGAAAGTTATCAACCCAGCCAAAATAATCTCTAACCTTATGACCAAAAAGAGTAGTAAGTTGGTTTTGATTAGGTTCCGAAGGGTCACTCACTAAGGGGATATCCCTAACCACAAATCATTCCGTCAATGAGCAAACTATCTCCAAGGTGCTACCTAGTTCCCAACCTAGAAAATATTGAGAACTAATAATGGAATTCCATATAGCCGAGCCACTTGAGAACACTAAATATAAAAAGCCTTTGGAGGCGGGAAGATATTTATTAGTGAGAAGTTGGGCCCAGGAGATTGATCATTATACACAATAGCCCAACCCAACTTAGCTAACATGGCTTCGCTCATGTCGGCAACAAGTCTGAGTCCCAGACCACCAACATACATAGGCTTGCAAACTTTGTTCCAAGAGACTAAATGAATCCTTTTGCACTCTTCGGTGCCTAACCAAAGGAAGTTTTTTATGTATTCTATGCGAGAGGAAACCAAAGAGGGAAGTTTTAGTAAAGACATAAAATACATAGGTATGATTTGAAGCAAGGTTTTAACCAATCGTAGCTTACTAGCTTGGTGAGAAGTAAACTTTTCCAACCTGCTAGTTTTTTCTCGAAAACACTCAATGGCGGAGTCCATAGAGATTTATTTTACCTTCCATAGAGATCAACTATCTTTGCAACCAAATATATCAACAATTTTTCGTTGTCTCTGTGACTCAGAGCATGAATGAAAGAAATACACCTTTTAGAAAAATTGATAAGTTGTTGAGAGGTCACTTTGTAGCAATCCAAAATTATTTTAAGATCTCTAACTTCGACAAATGAAGAAAATCCCCGAGAAGAAGGGCGTCATCTACAAATTGAATATGAGTGTTCCCTAAGATCCTTGACGTAATCTTGAGCCCCGCAATAACATTAGCTTGTTTATCAATTTCAAGAGCCTTGCTTAAGGAGTTAGCCATAAGGAGGAATAAGAAGGGAGACAATGAGTCTCTTTGTCCGATTCACCTGGTATTTGAAAAAATCTAGTGGGAAACCGTTCACAAGAAAGGATAAATGAGGGATGGAGATGCAGATGGAAATCCAGCTACACCATTTATCATAAAATCCAATTTTTTAAGAACTTTAAGAAGAAAGGTCCAATTGACCCTATTGAAGGATTTTTGTATATCCAACTTTATAATCATTCTAACCATTTTAGAGTGATAGGATGAGTGGATGGCTTCATGAACAACAATAACACCCCATTGAATTAACCTTCCACTAAGGAAACCATCATGTTGAGAGAGGTTAGAGCATTCATAACAAGTTTCAGCGTCCTTGCAAGAATTTTGGTAATGAATTTATAAGTAGTAATGCAGAGGCTAATCAGGTGAAAATTAGAAATCTATTTGGAGCCCATAGCCTTAGGGGCTAGAGAAATAAAGGTATTATTCTAGTCCTTTAAGAGAGATTCATTGACTTGAAACTCATTGACCACCTCAAAAAAATCTTGTTTGATAGTACCTCATAATTTTTTGAAGAAAGATGTAGGGAAACCCTCTGGGCCTGGGGACTTGTCTCCTTTTATGCTAAAAACAACTTTATGAATTTACTTAATAGAAAAAGGATGAGTAAGTTTTTAATTTATTTCATCTGAGAAAATCCCGAGGATATGCTATAACATAACATCCATGTCAGTTTCATTAGGAGGCCCTTCTTCCTGAAGAATATTATCATAGAAATTAACAAGTTCTAGAGAGATTTCATCTTTAGAATTCAAAAGTATTCCATCCATCAAATTTTTTTATTTGATTTCATCTCTACTTTTATGTTTGTAAGCTATAGCATGATTTTTTTTGTATTACTTTGCCTCCTTGATCTAACCAGAGAGCCCTAGATCTTTGTCTCCAATAAATCTCCTCCTCAACAAGGGTATTATGATTTTCACTAAGAATATTTAAATCTTGTTGGTGATTTTTAGGATTTCTTCCACCTCTTTCAATATTAGCAACAATATAAGAGAGCTTCTGAGAGAGAAGAAGTTTTCTTTCTCTAATATCTCCAAATATTTTACCTTTCTAGATTTTCAATTGTTTCTTGACAAAGCTTAATTTCTTGACAAACCTTAACATAATAGAACCATGAATGTCAACCAACCACCATTCCTCAATGAGAGGGGAAAGATTTTGATTCTTGAGCTAAGCCAATTCAAATCTAAAAGGTAGGTTCTTGGATTTTTGAAAAGTTGTTGCACTTAAGAATAAAGGGTTGTGATCTAAAGTAGCTTTGGGAAGAGTGCTCAAGAAGAAATCAGGAAAATGAGTTAACCAGTCCATAGAACCAAACATTCTATCCAACCTTATTTGAATGTGATTAGACCATATTCTGTGATTTTTCCAAGTATAGGAGGTGGCATGGAGATAAAAGTTAAAGAACTCACCTGAATGGATGAAGCTGGAAAGGGATTCCATACTACTGCAACTAGCTTGGGTACCACCTTGTTTGTTTGATGAATAGAGGGGGGTATTAAAATCCCCAGGATGAGACATGACATATGCATGTAGTTGTTTCTAACTCAAGAATATCTTTCTAAATAACTTCTCTCTGATTCTCTAGATTAGGCTCATAAACATTTACAGAAATCTAACCTGTACTAGAGCCAATTTCTTGAAAGACAATTCTCATAAAATGGGGAGTTTTAATAATACATTCTCCAAAAATAACCTTCGGATTCCAAAGAACACAAAGGACCCTAGAGTTCCTAGTGGAGACATTAGAAGCAAAGGAAGCTACATGCCATATTTTAGGAAGGATGAGATCCTCCTTAAGCTTTATTTCTTGTAACATGATGATGTCCGGGGTATGTTTTAATCTCATATCCTTTAGGACTCTTTTCTTTAGGGGATAATTAATTCCCCTTATATTCCATGATAGAATCTTCATTTTTGGATTTAGGTTTACCCCCACCATCCATGGTGAGAATACCCTGTATACCTTGGGTAATATTGCAGGTTGTCTCTAATCTTGTCATTTAACTCGGTTAGATTGTATCACTTTGCTTTTTTTGGAACCAACATCACAATTTTTATTTTAGTTGCTCCGTGTGTTCTTGGTTGGGCCACCATCCTCCATCACAAGGGGGAGGGAGAGGGAAAGGACAAGTTAACATCAAAACAAATATAAGGATAAGGGGAGGAAGGTAGGGAGGAAAAAAACTCTTCGGAAAAGTTAAGGGGAAAGAGGGAAAGGCCAACCTCAAGAAGGGGATCGGGAGAGAGAAAAATGAGGGCAATGAGGGGGGTAGAAGCCTTAACCATAGGAGCTAGAGGCGGTTATTTAGGGGGAGTCTCAGTAGATGGGATTTCACCCTCCTCCTAAAGGACATCAAAGGGATTAGACGTGCTTGCTTTAGGAAAGGATTTGGGGACAAAAATAATTTTCAACTTAGGTGAATGGATATGAGCATTCTGTTTAGGGGTGGTTTAGAAGGAAAAGCCGGGGCCTTGTGACCAATGCTCTTACACATAGAACAAGCTTGATGGACATACTCATATTTAATAGACCGAGTCTAAACCCCGAAGTCTAAATTAGTTCAATGGATTTATGGAGAGCGAAACTAATATCAACATTTACACAAAATCTAGCATGAATAATTCTGGATTTGGATTTTATGGCATGATCAATAACTATGAGGGAGCCCAATGATAGAGCAATACCTTCAATGAAAGAGGAGGTCCAAAAATCCATTGGAAGATCTGAAAGGTGAACCCATATTGGCACTTGTGTCATTGTCTCGATGTGAGTATTAAAACATGGAGTCCATTTCTGAGATAGAAGCTGCTTCTACCTAAGAACCATGGCCCACCAAGGAGAGCACAAGAGAAGTCTTCTTTAAGACTAAAGGTGAACATGATGAATCCATTCGACAATGCAATAATTTCCATAGAGCCAAAAGGGGCCCACTTAGTACACGACCATTTCCATATGTCTTATAGAGTGGGGTGAGGCCCCATAATTTTTCCAATCAGAAACAAGTCCCTCGTGGTAATCACATATGTGACACGAGAATGAATCTTCAATGTCATCTTTCCATCCAAAGACTGAGGTTGCATCTTTATAGTGTGATTCAACTTGGGCAATCCAACAACAACATTTTTCCAAGGATGATTAGGGGTATAAAGGGTAGAAGCATTAGAATCATCGAAGGATTAGTGATCGAGACTGAGAAGGGCCCATCATCATGGTTCAAAGGAAGAACCTGAAAATTCAAAATTCTTAAGGAGGAAAGTTACAAATCTGTCTTTTCTATTTTGACTCTTTCTTGCTAGAAGTAATGATTCCCGAGTTGGTTATCGATAAGTTAAAAATATTTATAAAACCAATTGGAATTTTCTTCATTATTACACTCAAAAGGTTTGGTATTTCATTGATAAATTTGAGGCCTTTAACATTAATCACATTTTTGAGAATTCAATTCCAAGGCTAATAAACTTGTTGTTTTTACTTCTAGTCAAAAATTTGCTGATCAAATTGATTACATTTTTAAAGAATTTTATAGGCCTATGATACCTGATTTAGAGACTAATTGGCCTGTTTTCTCCTGTGATGAGCATATTGATACATTTTTAAAGGAAATTATTTTGAGTTGGATGATTGTGTTGAATTTTGGTGATTATTTACAGCTCTCAAGTAATAAACCGCTTGTTAGTTTGGTAAGTTTGGAGTCTATGTTCTCTCCTCATGATCAGCCTAAAATATTTTCTTCTTCCGAACCTTCTAGGAGAATCATATGAGAAACTGTGGCTATGAATCTTGGTACTGAGGAAGAACCAAAATATGTCTATTTAGGTGTCTGCTTAACTCTTAAAGAAAAAGAAGCCTTCGTTAAACTCACTACAAGAGTTCATTGATGTTTTAGCTTGGTCTTACAAATATTTAAAAGGGTATGATACTAGGATCATTAAACATGACATCCCTATTAAACCTGGAATCAAACATGTTCATCAAAATCCTAGAAGAGTGAGCCCCTTATTGGAAGACACCATCAATAAGGAGCTTGAGAAGATGTTAGAAGGTGGTGTCATTTTTCGGTAAGACATTCTGGATGGGTTGCTAACTTAGTGCCAAGAAAGAAAGAAAATGAGACATTTGTCTCTGTGTTGATTTTAGAGATTTAAATCATGCAAGCACTAAAGATAACTTCCCTATAGCAAATATTGATCAAATTTTACAACAGGTTGCGGGTAAGAAATGATGTCTATCTTAGATGGATTTTTAGATTATAATTAGATTTTTGTAAATCCGTAAAGATAGACATAAAATTATTGTTACTACATGAAAGTTTACCTTTTCCTTTAATCGTATGCCTTTTGGCTTAATAAATGCATGTGCCATGTTTCAAAGAGCAACACATGTTGATTTTGATGATTTAATTGGAGTAATAATTCAGATTTACTTGGATGACTTAACAGTGTATTCTAGGAAAAGGAAAAAGAACTTGGATCATTTGCAAGAGATATTTATCCATTCTTTAAATATGGTATATCTCGCAATCCAAAGAAATCTATTTTTGGTGTTACCGAGGAAAAATTATTGGGTCATATCATCACACAAACAAGTATTTCTATTGACCCAAAAAGAGTTAAAGCTATTCAGGAATTGCAACCTCCTAAAAATGAATCTGGTTTACGTTATTTTTTTGGAAAAATCAATTTTGTGCATAAATTCATATTTGATTTTTCTGAAAAGGCCGCCCCATTGCAGATTTTGTTGAAAAAGAATCATGGTTTTGTATGGGATTCTCATGCAGATTCTACTTTTTTTTGATGTTAAAAGTGTTATTATACATACTGTCTTAGCTAAACCTTACTTGTCAAAACCTTTTGTCTTGTACTTAAATGCTACTGATAAAGCTATGGGTGTTGTCATAACTCAATACTTTGAGTCAAATAATGAAAAACCCATTGTTTATTTCAATCAAAATTTAAAAGATCTTGAAGTTATATCCTTTGCTTAAAAAATTTGTTTTCACACTAGTTTTAGTCTTAGGAAGGTACAAGTATTTTCTGATGGGAAATAAAATCATTGTTAGTTCTAATGTTCCTTTTTTGAAAACTTACTTAATCACCGATGATTGATGGAAGATTAGCCAAGTGGATTTTCAAAATCCAACAATTTGATCTAGAGCTGGAAATGTGTAAAACGATCAAGGGAAATGAACTCGCTAAAAATTTAGCTGAAAATGCTGATTTAAACATTAATGTGGTTATCCTAGCAGTTGATGATGTCTTGCATGTTGTACCTCATTTTCAAACCATGACAGGTAATGAGTTATCATCTAAGTTTAATATAGGTTTTAGCATGCATGAATGGGATTGTTTGTTATCCCAAGATGATTGGTATCATGACCTTGTTTATTATTTTAAAAACCAATCATGTCCCTTGAGAACTTAGATAAAAAACAATGTAGAACACTTCATTTTCAAGCTCTTAAGTTTGTGATTTTGGAAAATCTGTTGTTTTTTAAAAATTGTGATGGCATACTTTTGAGGTGTTTAACTCATGATCAAAATAAATGTGTCCTTAGGAGTTGTCATGAAGGTGTTTGTGGTGGAAAATTTTCTACAAAACAAATACCCATAAAATTTTGTGTGTCAAGTTACTATTGGCCTACTTTATTCAAAGATGCATATAAATGGGTAAGGTCTTGTGCTCCTTGTCAAATGTTTACTGGTCATGAACATTTACCAGCCATGCCTTTGAATCTTGTCATCCCAAAAAGACCTTTTTCAAAATGGGGAATTGATTTTATTTCAGATATTTACCCCCCTTCTTCTACCAGTCATAGACACATTCTAACAACTACTGATTATTTTACAAAATGGGCTGAAGTTGTTGCTCTAAAAAGTTTCGTGGCTAGTGAAGTATTTTTTTTTTTGAAAATCAAATATTTTCATGCTTTGGAGTACCTCGGAGATTATATTTGATAATGGTCCCTAGTTTATTTCTAAGGAATATTTAAATTTCCTTAGTAAATACTCCATTATTTCAAGTCATGCATCAAAATACTACTCATAGGGTAATGGTCAAGCTGAATTTATGAACAAAATTTAATCAATATCATGAAGAATTTGCTCAATGATAGTAAAATGAATTAACACCTTAAATTTTTGAAGCCTTGTGGGCTGATAGAAAAACTGTCAAGTCAGGTACATGATTTTCACCTTTTATGTTTACCTATGGTTTTGAAGCCACTATGCCCATCGAATTACAAATATCTTTAGCACGTATTGCTTTAAATTTTGGCATAGATGATTTAAATGATTTAACTGCATTTGGATGAATTTCTAGCCTTAAATCAAAATGAGGATCATTGCTTTGCAGAAACTTGAAAAGGGTAAGGAAAATTTAAAAAGGTTGTTTGAAAAAAAGGTTAACACAAAAAGATTTAAGGTTGGAGACTTAGTCTTATGTTGGGATAAAGCACGAGAGAACCCTGAGAAACATCACAAATTTGATTCTTTATGGTTGGGTCCTTACCAAATTGATTCAGTCCTTAGAAATAATGATTTCTATTTAAGGGAAATAGATGATGATTGGATGAGATTCACGGCGAGTGGATAAAATTTGAAACACTTTTACAATATAGTCACTTGACTGTATTATATATATATTGTTTACTTTTGTTTTGTTTTGTTTTTCCTTTCGGTTTGTTTTCTCTGCTTGGATTTTTGTTTGTTTTTATTTGGTCTTAACAAGCTGTCATGATCTCTTGATGTTCTAACATTCTTGTCATTGCAATTTTTTGATGGAGGTGAAGGTATTATCAGAATTCTCGGATGGTAATATTTCTTTAAGTTTTCAGTTAGATAATTTATGGAATATGTTTATCAGATTTTCTTTATATGATATTTCTAATATACTTGATGTAAAAGAATGCATACTTAATTTTCAAAATAATGAAGGATGATTATGTATGTTGAACTTTTCCAGCCCTCATTTCCCTATCTCTTGTATTCCCTTCTTCACTTTTGATCCGCTAGACTTACATTCCTTTGATTTAAAATTATTATGGGTTCCATGTAGATCGACTCAAGAAACAATGACCCTACATTGTACTCTTGAGCATGTTAAAATTTAACCTTTCATTTATGCAGCCTAGCCTCTTGTTTCAAGAAACTAGCCATCATGGTCACCAGTGTTATTGCTAAAATTTTAACACCCCTTTTATAAAAAAATTAAAACAAAACATTAATATACTCGCTTTTGACATTGCATTCATATAAGTTTGGCGGGGGACACTAGGTATTTGTTACATTATTTAATTGTTTACACTGAGTGGTTTCAATCATTGTTTAATTTTTTTAGCTATCATCTTAATTTGATATAAATATGCATTGTCACCTTAATTGTCAATATCGATAATGAATAGTTGATATGGAGATAAAATTCCATTTTGTGATTTCACTATTCGATTCCAAGCTCATATTATGATCTTTTTCGTATTTCCATTTTGGAAATGATTAGCGAAAAATGACGATCAAAATGTATGTTCTTTGTAAACTAGTATATCATTTAGTGCATACTTCCATTATGGACACCTTGTTTTTGCATAAAAGGAGTTTTTAGGAATATAATGAATTGTTTTCCTAAGTTTGTGAATATGGTTAAAATTATTTTCTTGCACACATTTTGGATGAACTATATAGTTTATGAGCTTGAATAATATATGGGATAAGGTATACTTGTTTGGCTTGAATAAAATAAAATATTTTTTTGGCCAAACTACCATTTGCGAGCCCCAAGTCCCTAGGTATGAGGTGGCAACAAGTAGTGGGTGAGTAATGGCAATGGAGTTATTGGCATTCAATGTGGATGTAGGGGTATCAAAAAAGGTGAGGATTGTCGGTTTTAGGGTATTTATAGTTTTATGTTGCAATAATTTGGAGCTTGGAGGTGTTTAGGTCTTGTGTAAGGTGGTCATGGTTTTAAGCTCTCTATGTGCCAATAAGCAACATGTATGAGCTTTTGGTTTGATAGTTGTGTTTAGTTGGGATCATCTTATGGTTTTAGAGCTTCTTTTTGAAGAAATATGGAATTGTTTGATTCTCCCTACGAATATTTTTTTGAGCTATCCAACTCAAAGACATTTTGCATACCCATTTTCTTTTTTAAGACTTACACGTAAAAGATATATCCTTTACAATATTTTGTTGAGATTATTATTATTATCTTGAGATGAGGATAAAAATTTCTAGGTGTGTTACATTAAAAATTATTATGCTTTCTTGTGAAGTTTCAAGCTCATTTAATTTGGAATTTGTGTTCTAATTCACATCTTCTTTTGGAGATGTATGCACGAGAATATATTGGTATCATTTTTTCTTATAAATAAAGACTTTGTTACAGTATCATTGTGGTCACAAAGCATGCTTGATTCTCAATCTACTCGAGTCATATAAATGAGATGAATGCTTTTTTCTTTAAGTTGCACTAACATTTATCCCAACCTTTCATTTGGGTATTTAAAAAGGATCAAGTATAAATAATATACCATTGTTTTCAGAGAGAAGGAATATTTTCGGTTTGAATGAAAAGGAGACATTTTTAGCTCATCTGGGTGTAACAGATTTGAATGGTTGGATAACAATCAAATGTTGATAAAGAGATACTCAAAATTCCCTGTAAATTCATTTTTGAGTGGATTAAGTAGTTTTAAGTTCCCGTAGACTATAATGAAGATCTAAAATACATGCATTTGTTTAATAAAGATGGTGATAAAGCGATAGTGATAAATTGTTGATATTTTGGGATTTTAATACAGTGATGAAATGAATCTATAGAATATTGTGATTTGGTTGATTTCTTATTCTAAACATGCATATTTTTGGGGCTTTCTGACTCAGAGAATTATAGTTTGAAAATTTCAAAAGGTGCAGACATGAGAATAAATTTTTATATAGTGATAAGTTTATCACTCGACTTGTTTGTGAAGTCTGTAGGAATGATGTGAATAGATGGAGAAGAAATAATAATATGTATTGTTTATCAATCGAAATGCCACATGTACATGCATATTTTATGGATTTTATTTCATTTCATTCTTTAGTACAGAGGCTTAAAATAATATGGGCATGTGTTTATTTTATCAGAAATGATATCCCGACTATGGGAAATTTTATAGTTTCAAAAAAATGACATAAAGTAATTTGAGATGACTCTACATAAAGATATATCATGTTTTATTCCAAATTATATGTCATTTTTTTATTGATTTTCAATTATGATTTTGGATTAACAAGCTATGTTCATTTTGTGGAGGTTAAATGAAACCTACATGCTAAGGCCTAGTGACTATTTCAATATTTCATCATGTCAGGATGGAATGGTTGGGGTTCTAGGAGGCTTGAATCACATCATTCATGGGGGCACAATAGTTTTCTTGGTTGATCATGGTAGAGGGGTTCACCTAGGAGTGGACAAAGGGGAATTAGTATGATTCTGGGAGGCATACCTTTTGTTAGGCATGTCCCTACACATGTATATGTTCATTTTGATGCCAATGAGCCTTGTCTTCATGAATTTATTCAAGTAATTGAGTCCTACCCATGTAATCAGCCTTCTTGCAAAGTTCACAAGCCTCCTTTGCACAACCTTGAACATGCACATGATGAGAATAATCCTGTCTCCTCTAATAGATCTATTTAGTTTACTCCTCGTGTACCTCTGCAACCTACTTTACTAGTCAATTGTGTACCGCTCTTTCTTAGAAAGAATCAAACTACACATTTTCATGAGTCCCTGTAGACCTCTATGCATACTAGGTCCTCTTCTACTGTGCCTAAGGTGACACTTGTAGCGAAAAGAGTGAAATTGGAAGTAGAGGAGGAATATGGTATTATCATTCACACTATATTTCATGTGGAGCCATATGAGTATGTAGATATGGTGACTGAAGTGGGCATGCCACTATTAGAATTGACAGGGATATGACCGAATGTGATGTTTTGATTTGATAAACTTGATTGGATATATTTGGTACTTTACATACATTTCACATTTTGGATATCATACTTTATATTTTAAGACATATTTGAATGACTTAATGGTGATTATATTTTATTTATATATATATAGATGGGTGGTTGTGGATATTTGATTGGCTATTATCGATGCAACCTAGAATTTAACAATACAAGCCCGTGCACGCTAGCACATCATCCAACCTAGAATGAACGCTCACTTGAAGCTTGCAAATGTACTAGGCACCTCTTTAGGGTTGTTGTTGTAGGATTTTAGCATGATGAAGAATTTAATCATTTAGATCTATAGCTATTACATCTTTCAAACATTACATATTCAGACCTAGATCTAGAAATTAACAACATTAAAGGATAACCATAATGGAATAAAGCATGCAATACTGAATTATAACCATGATAACACCTTGTTCAGTCCATAGTCTCCACTATATTAATTACAAGAAATAGACAAAAGGTTAGTTACAATAATAGTAGTATACACCATGCGTAATGTGATATATAGCGACAATCTCTCTATACCCTAGTTCTCACATGTATATCTATGCTCTATCACCTACACAATTGAATACATATTTATAAGGGTGGGGAATTTCCCTTCACCACTTATCTAATCCCAAAATAGGTCGCATGCTATTATTAGCCATGTACCGTTACAAAAATAGGCTTACATGCAAGAATGCTAACAATAGATCTCTCTTTGTCAACTATCAGTTCACAATTCTATCTTTAGCATGCATCCATGCAAAGCACTTCATAGCTGATCATCCAAAAATAGCCAATGCATGTCACGCAAGTCTCCAATCGGTTTGAGTGCTCCGCACGTTATTTCCAAAAATAGATCCTCATCATGAAAATGGCTAAGTCCCAAATCTATTTCTCTTATTCACGTGCGATCCTTTCTGATACTCCCGTGCCTTTGAATGCACTCTACTCTCCCATGTGAAAATTTTGTATTTCCTTCACTAGTGCTAGATTCTAACTGATCAACATTACCCCACACTAGTTTCATTTCTACCCCGGAAATGGTTGTCTATAAAATGAATCAAAGAATAACAATAATTTTTATGAATGAAAGAATGTCTTTAGCGTGCAATATGTTCTTCTCGCAACTGAATGGTCAATTCTGGATATTCCTCTTTTATCTCTACCTCTAAGGTCTTCCAATCATTAAGCACAACCTCTACCTTCTTTGGAATATCCACTACAATTGACTCTAATTCATCCCTTACAATCTCTCCTTTTTCATTCTATAATACCAACACAATGCTGGACATGCCAGTCATTCTCCCTTCTAACAAGTCCATATTTTGAGTGATGAGTTTTCCAAGCTCATCCAACCTTTCCTTGAGGTTCTTGAGTGATTGTAAGGGCCTCACACTTCTACTTAACAAGTGCTAACCATTTTGCATGGCCCAATGTCTCATCCTTCATGGCCTTCAGGACCTCATTGTCTTCTAAAATGGTCCTGGTCCTTATAACAACCTCTCAGTGCTGTACAAATATTCAATGCTTGATCTGCCTTCTTGAGTTCCTCCTGCAAGATTTGAAGCAATCCTTCATATGATGTAATCTTCCACATCACTAAATCCTTTTCTTGCTCTACTTCCTGTGTTGGATCCTTTGGCTCAAGCATGTGCAAAGGTTCATCTTCAAGCACTAAGTCCACCAATGTATTGACATAATGTATTACCAAAGGAAACGTCTTGGGTACCTTTGGCTCTAAGTGTGGCCTAGCCTTCATGACATTGTCACCAATATCCTCTGTCATGTTGATAAACACAACATTCTTCTTCTGTGCCAAGTATTTTTCCTATTTTAGGTGTGCTATTTCCTCATCCTTAGTCTTGATCTCCTCCCTCAGTGCCCTAATTATCGTAGCTTTATCCATATTTTGTCATGCAACCTCTGTCAAGACTTTCAATAAAGCATTGCTCACCTATTCATCTGACATAACAATAGGCTTTACTATTATGTGTTTGGCCTAAGGTGTCTTTTTCAACCTCCTTGAAATGCATGAATCCTCACACACATAAAATTCTAGTTCATCCATGTGCATGTGCATCGACCATGACAATTGCTTCCTTGTGCGCACTATCACCATATCTTCATCCATTAACTCCCATCTGTATAACTCCTTTTGTGTCATTATAATATGGAAATAGGCATGGACAATTTTACCTATGTCCTCAGTGTAGCCCATGGCTAGTGGAATATACTCCCCACTTGTTCTTCTTGATCTAGGCACTTAGGAACTTGGGCTTTAAGATTTGGAACTTTTGCGGCTATGTCCTGAGTAGTCTCTGTTGTTGTCTCTTCTGTCCCTTTTTCTTCCTCTTCTCCATCCTTCATTTCTTCATCTTTTTGTTCTTCCACGTTCTCTGAGGTGTAGGAGAATTGGGCATGATTTCCTCCAACTCTTCCGCTTCCTCATTTAACTCTAATTTCCTTATCCTTTTCTCAATTGTCTCCTTCTGTGGAGAGATTCGAGGTGATATGTGCATTATTTGTGGAGTAGCACCTTGGGTCCTTGTTCTCCTGAATACTCTCTTGAATTGGTGCTCTCCTTGGACTGCATCCAAGTCCTCATCATCTTCCTCTTATGGCTAAGGTGGAGTAGTTGTGCACTCAACTTCATCCTTATTTAGAGGTTGTCTTCTACCTCTATGTTCCAAACCACCACTATCCTCATGCTCCTCCTCTTCATCATCAACTTGAATTATTTCTGTGGGCTTGGGTGTTGGAACATTTTCCATTGTATGCTTACCCTTTGGTGGCCCTAGGAGTGTGAAATCATTCTCCACATACTTAGTGTTCTCCATCTTGGGTTTGAGTTACAGGTACACAAGTACTGCTCTAGTGTCCCCAACTACCAAGCTCATAGGTTTCATGCTTATAATATCTGAAATAAGTCTTTCAATGTATGCATTGCACTCGGATATACATACTTCTTCCTCAGAGTGTGGTAGTTGCAATCTACCTTGTCTGCATTGAAGGTTAAGCAACACACATCTAAGAATTGATAAAATGATGCTTGAAATACCTTTTTGTGAAAGCATATGAAAATTTGCACTATTGTCTCCAAGCCCTGTCCTTCATCACAAATCACACGATGCAAAAATGTTGGTATACAAAAAAATGAACTACCTTACCTACCACCGAAGGAAAATCCTTGGGTATGCGCCACTCTTCCTCAAACGCCGCGCAGAGTATATCATACCAAATCTCTACCCTCTTCTTGAATGGTCTACTCATTGATCCATCACACAAGTACTTATCAAAACTTTCCATATGTGACTTGTGTTCCGTGGAGTACTCCCAAATCTTCTCCTTTAGCCCATCAGGGCACCCCAATCTTCATGAATACTAAATACAATAACACAACGCTAAAAATAATTCATCACTTGTCCACACTTCTTCGATGATTGTATTTTCTATGTGATATGCAATGTTTTATACCACTCCTCAAGAATATTCTTGGTGATGTGCAACCACATTGTGTTTACCAGCTATTGGTATCTAAATTGATTCTCCCTTAGAAACTGAGCAACATCACAGATTTAGCAAGACATTGAGAGACAAACAGATCATATTGTGAGTCATTTTGTAGCTGGGGAGGGGATTTGTCTGACTCTTTGTCACTTGGGAATTGGAGAAATGGATAGCACCTTCATTAAGGATTTGATCTATCCTCACTACTTTAGGTTGTGCCTATCAACCAGGGTGAGAGGACCCATTTTGTAACCTCTGTTGGTGAAGGAGAATGAATATGTTCTTCTTTGCATGAACTTGTAAGTAAACCTTGAGAAAATATGATCAATGCACCACAATTTAACTCTCACGAGTTGTCACTTCTAAAGAATGGTGATATTTTCTAGAAAAGGTTTAAGGTTACTAAAGACATTATGGAATCTTGATTGCTTCTACATATTTTGGCAGTAGATATTATTCATTTGTGGACATATAAGGAAAACATGGGTAGTTAAGGTAGGATTCATTGTTTTTGAATAATTTTTGTGGGAGATTAAGTAGGATAAACTTGATTTTGCCAGATCTTTGAGAACCTTCACAACAATTGGAAAACTAAATGACATAATGCTTCAGAATAGCTAAAATATTCCTTCAACTAGAAGGTGTGCATCAATGGAGGCCCAGATTTACACGGTTTTACACAATCTCCAAGAATTTAACATGAAGGCTTGATATAAAGACTCAATTAAACATTAAAGACCCTTGGTTCCTCATGCCTAAGATACAATCAAAGGCTTACATATAATCTTTATCAACAAAATGACAGTAAAGTGATTTTAAATTATTTATCATTACAGGATGAAGGCTCTTCTCGTAATGAAATTACAAATGCCACTAAACTATCACATGGACTAGATCCTGTGTAATTCGAGAGGATTTTAACACAATATTTCAATGGGAACAAGAAAAACTACTTGTAGATATTCTAAAATAAAATAGACACAAATTTTCCGAAGATTAACAAAGATTAATTCAAGTTGATTAGATTCATCAATGCGGGAAAGTTTCTTTGAACAGCTTCAAAGCTTGTCAATGGTGTACACTTACAACCAACTTGACATGATCAAGTATAAAACATAAGAGATTAAAAGGTTTCTATGATGGTCTCTCAGGAAGATGGGATTTCTCAAATTTTATCATAAAAATTAACACCTAATCCTTTGCAAGAGTATTCTCATTGCATTTATACGTTTCACTCACTCACTCATCCCAAATTTTCCCCAAAAAGAAGAATATTTGAGGAATCCTTTGCTTGTTATCAATTTGTCTCAGAAAGTGATGTTTAACAAATTTGTAACAAAAATTTGCCATTTGTTCAAAAAGATTAATCATTGCAAATGTTTCCATCATTGTTTTAACTAGGGCACCCAGTCATTTACTCTAGCAACACATTTTTCATCCTTTGAGCCTGCAACTCTGCTCTGCATCTAGCTTCTCTGGTAATTCACATTTTTGCAAGTATCTAAGAAATTCCAACTTCAAAATATCAACCTCTACAATCCTTGGACTCAAAAATTAAGCTCTAAACCCATTCAATTACACTCTAAAGACATAAACGAAAATGAATTTCATCAAAAAATGATGAAAAACAATGTGTATTTGCAACTCCAGGAGTCTTTGAGTAAAAATGGCAGAAAAATTAGATGTAATGCACAACAACCATTGATTCTCCCCTTTCTCATCTTTATATTAGATCCATCCACGTGTTTCCTTAGCACAACTGCAAAGGTGAAGTATAGAGGCAAGTTTCCAAACAAGCGTGAGCCTTCCACGTGCCCTGGGCCCAAGAAAATTGATTTTTGGCCTTTGAAAATTCTCAGTATAAAAGGAGCTAGTGGAAGCCTCCACGTGTCTCACTAGCACACTTTTGATATGGTGCCCAAAAGTGGAGACCTTAAACAAGCGTGGGCTCACCACGTGTCTCAACCCGACACAGTTGTTGAAAGAATTTTAGGAACAGTGTAAGGTGCCATGTGCCTAGGTCTCGAGATAGTTTCTTCTCGCCATTGAAAAGTCCAAGACAGGCGAGTGAGTGAAAAATTCCACGTGTCTCCCGGCACTCTTTCAAAATTAAAATTCGGGGCAGGTCCCCAAATGGGCATGGGCCCTCCACATGTCCTAGGCCTTAGAAAGTTGCTTAAAAGTTTAAGTATAGAGAGGAGTCAATAGAAGCCTCAACGTGTCTTCGTGGCACAATCCTAAGGTAGGACCCAGGGGTGGATCCTCAAATGAGCACCGACCTTCCACATGTCCATGGTCTGATAAATCTACATCAGATGCATGGAAAAAATGTCTAATTTTGGGCAGGGCTAGCGGAAACCTCCATGTGTCTCCTTGGCGCAACTCCAAAGGTCAAACCAAGAGGCAAATTTTTAGATGAACTCGACCTTCCACATGTCCAAGACTTGAGTTGAAGCGGGCCTTAGAGTTTCAAAATTCCCCATCGAGCCACATCCAATCAGAAAGGACCATGTTTCCACAGATGTTGGGACAAAAATTGACATGGAAAACAAAACATGACTGTGGAAAAATGGAAGGAAGGAAAAAACCCAAATTTTCACCCAAATTACAAATTCTTTCTCATGGAAAGAGGAATAGAAAACAATATTTGGACTTAATGTGATCTTTGACCAAAGGAAAGGACTGATCATGGAAACCAAATGAATAAAATAGCTATCATGCATCCATTCGGGAAATAAAAAATACAAAAGAGCCCGCATACTGGGAAAGTTTTAGAACAAATAGGGCAAGATCAAATTGAGCAAAGCGACAAATGTGTGAAAACCTTCCTTGGTCATTCAACTTTGTCACAAGATGTGCAATACCTACAGCTTCGGGTACTTCTTTAACTTATCAATGTCCATGCCACGTAGACCCTTAGTATACCCTAGATCCTTCTTTGTCTCCAGGATTGTGGCTTTATTAGTTAAATCACTATCTAGATCCAACCCTGAGGCCCTTAGTCCTATCACCATTGAAATCAAAGTAGTTGTGATTCTTACCCTCCATCCGGTGAAGTAGAAGAAGTCCTCATGGACTTTGATCATCAGCCATTGATATAATGGTTCATACTTTCCAAAATATGGTAGCTCATACAACTGGTAGACTCCATTATGCTTCAACAACTTCTCACTAGCATCATCGTATACTAGCATATCCTCTGCCGTGCGCTTGTTCATTTTTGTGCTCAACAACACATGGAGCTCCTTATTATTATCTGATGTTTGATGGTTATAGTTGTTGCTTTTACATTGGTAGATATGGGAATCCCATTCTTGTCCCATAATCAAGCCCTCCAGTATTCTCGCATTTCTAAAAAATTACTCTCAGGAGTAATTTCTTCTTCCAATTCAACCATCTTCTTCCCTTTATATCCTGTTGTAGGTAATTTCTTTGGTGCCATTTGAAAAATCTCTCTTTTCTTCTCTCTGTAGTTGAGCAAGTCCTAGCTTAAATTTCTATGCACTAGTGGAAATAATGTGCCCTATCTAATTTGTAACACGTCTTCTTTGCTCAACCCTTCACCTATGGTAACACAAGATTCTCCAGCGCACAACCCTTCTCTCCATGTCTGGTTTCACACTCTAGACACATCACCACGATTGCTCGGCTTGTTCACACTTAACCCTTTTCAAATTATCTTAATTATAATGGTAAAAATGAACTCACATCCCTACCTTATATAGAATTTCAAAAAGGTAGTGCATTTATTGCTCCTCCACCTACCAACAATCCTATCATTAATCAACCATTTTCATTATTTCCGTGTGGTACATATTCACACCCAAGTTATAACCTTCTAGCGTGCCCTTATACCTTTTGGCTCAGACTTATCTTTAGCATGCTTCCATGCACATGAGTACCTCATAACTGTGCCTTCCACTGGTAGTCTTTCTGGCCTCTGCTTACCTTGCGTTATACTTGATTCTTCATTCCTCTCTATCTATGGTCTTTGTGTCCAGAAGATTTTTTTTTTTCCAATTTTCCAACCTTGAATAGCACCAGTAGATGGTTCCTTTCATGTGGAATTATTTCCATTAGTCTTGTACTTGGATATCAACAATCTACCCCACACAAGGGTATGTATAGTCCTCTGCACATAAAAATTATTCAAATAGTAATAAGCTTTTGGTGTGTAAACATGCTTATTACACAAACACACCAACTAAACTAATAAAGCATAACAAAAAAGAAGGAAACACATAAAGGGAATGCAAAATTGAAAACCTAATTTAAATGATAACACTTCCTTATTACAAACACCAAGAAGACTTATTTATAGTAGGACTTGACTTACTCCCATTGAAGTAAGCTGGGTAACCGTATTCCATCAAAGGGCCTCTAACTGACAAGCGTTTGATTTGAGTATGTGAGTGATAACATATGATCCCAACCAATGTACCTTGAATTTACCTGGAATGCGTAAAAACTTAGAATCATAAAGGAGCACCATCTATCCTATCCCCAACTTTTCATCCCTGATGCACCTGTCATGTCATGCTTTCTTTGGCCTTCTCTTGTTTTTTACTCCAACGTGCTATGGCTCATCGTTCATCCAATTTGATTAACTCTTTAATGTGTTCTTCTAATGCTTGCTCATCTGCAAGACCTCCATTACGAGTAAATATGCAAAGAAGGTAACATAAATTCCATAGGAAGAATGATTTTGTGCCAAATACTAACTGAAATGGTGTGGCTTTGTTCAACCTTTTATATGTTGTCTGATATGCCCAAAGTACTACAAGATACCTTATCATCCCAATCCTTTCTTCCAACATCACATATTTTTGTCAATTTCTGGCTCAAAATTTTATTGAAAGCCTCGTGCCCCATTTTCTTGAGGATGATAGGGTTTAGTCTTATGGTGTGCAATCATGAATTCATCTAATCAAATTCTGATTATCTCATTAAGAGAATGTGTGCCCCTATCACCGGTCAACCCTTAAAGGACATCCATACCTTGTAATAATACTTTCCCAAAGAAACACGGCTCTTTGCTGCTATATTATCCTTTATAGGTGCTACTTCTACCCACTCGTCGGATAATATGTGTAAGTTATGATGTAGCATGATCCATTTTTACACACAACTGGTGAAATAGGACCCACAAAATCTATAACCCATTTCTCAAAAGGTTCTGCACTAATAATGGTCTTAGAGGCATTTCATCTCATTGACCTGGTTTCCCAAGATTTTGGTAATGATCACATGCCTTACAAAATTCCTTACAATCTTTATACAAGGTCTCCCACCATAATCCAATGAGTAGAATATTGCACGCAGAGCATCACCGACATAGTGGCCACCTACAATACCACCATGAGATTCTTCCATAATATCCATGTGCTCATGTTCCAATACACAACGACACAATACTTCATCTCGACCTAATTTGTATAGGTCACCGCTAATTAACATATAGGGGCTACACACATATCAAGCTGATTTTTCTCTAAGGATTTCATTCCTTCTGGTGCCATCCCTATTCATAGAAAGAAAAAAATGTCCTATAGTTCAGATGGTGCTCGTTGGAACCTGTATAATTGTACATCTGGCATGGTATCCTCAATTGCCTGTGCTTCTTCTCCTGATTGTATTCTTGATAGATGGTTTGGTCTAGAATTAATTTTCACTGGTTTTACCACAACTGTGAAATAAAATTCTTGAAATAAGAGCACCCATTAACATATGCACCCTTGTAGAATGGGCTTATTTACCAAATACTTCAATGCAATGTGATCTTTATAAAAGACAAATGGTGTGGCTGGTAGGTACTAGAGGAATTTATGTAGCGCATAGATCATTGAAAAATATTTGTGCTCTATAGTTGTGTAATTTTGTTCTGCAGGAGTCAAATTTCTACTAGAAAAATAGATAGGATGATCTACAATACCTTCTCCAGTTAATCCAACAACGTGCCAATGGCCATGCCAGAGGTGTCAACATGTACATGAAATGGTTGGTCCCACGAAGAAAAACACATAATAGGTGCGGTAGTAATTTTTTCCTTTAATATCTTGAATGCGCGCTACTGTGGTTCTCCCTAGTAGAACATACCTTTCCCTTTTAGTAACTCCTCTAACGGTGTGGAAAATTTGGCATATCCTTTGATAAACTTTCTATAATATCCTGTATGACCCAAAAATATGCACACTTCACTCTGGCTGATAGGCTCCTTAGGCCTATAATGACTGCAACCTTGGCTGGATCAACCAACAAACCTTCCTTACAGATTATGTGTCCTAGAAATATCCCAAATGGTGTAGAAAATATGCACTTCTTAATGTTCAAGGAGATACTCAATTGTCTACATCTTTCAAACATTAAGCATAGATTGTCACAATGATCCTTAACTAATCCATACATCGTTCAATCATCTAAATAGACTTGTAAGAAGTTGTGAATAAATTCCTTGAATGCTTGAACAACTATGTGTGAAAATATAACATGCACATTTTTCAGACCAAAAAGAATTACAATATATGTTAAGCTACCGCATTTAGTAGTAAACGTAATATTTTCCCGATCCTCCTAGGAAATCCAAACTTGATGATACCTAGAGAACTTATATGTAAACAAATAGATTTCGCACCTACTGCAACGCCTTCTAGTATTTCCTCGGTGAATAATGTGGAAAGGGATTAGTCACATATGTAGCATTCAACTCACCGTAGTCCACGCAAATCCCGATCTATCCATCCTTCTTGATCACGATCACCATTGGAATAACCTATTCGACTCATCAAGGGGCTTGATAATTCCCGACTTCAACATTTTGTCAATCTCTTCTTTGACCTTTTTGTACAAGTTGGGGTTCATCATGTAGGGTATCTTTCTAACTAGGCGTGCACCCTCTTTAAGGTTTATCTTCATATCCCCTAACAATTCATGTACACCCTTAAGTTCATGATACCCCCTAGGGAATAAGTCCCAATAATCCCTTAATAACTCTATGATTTTCTCCACTTCAGATTCGACCAATAGTCCCCAATTACGGCTTCCTTAGGCTTAGCCTCTGATCCAATATTCACCTTCTTTGTCTTCATAGGTTCATTCTAGGTGTGCATGGTCATATCTCGTACTATCCAATACCTCACGTCTACCCGTTGAATGGTTTACATCTAGAGTTTCTATTTATTCATTATCGACTAAGTATACCATTTTACCTTTTTCTTTCTCAAGGAAAGCATGTTGAAGTAGTGTGGTATTGGACTCTATTTCTTCAACAAGATGCACTCCACGAGTCCCCTTCATCTAATAACTCATGAAGGATTTCTTCAAACTTAGAACTATCTCCCATAGTTAAATGATTTATGAATTTCAATGCTTCTCCCATCGAAGGTTTTGGAGAGAAGAATTCAAACATCTAGGTCTTTCCTACAATTAAATCCTACCAATTTCTAGTCTCTCTATGAAGTTATACATATATATACCAAACACGCGCACATCCTTTTTAAGTGGAATAAAACTTGTGCACCCATAGCAAATGTGGTGAAGCTTCCTGCCCTTCTATTCAGAGTCTCTCACACTTCTAAACCTGGTGTTGAATAGGTTGATTACCATGATAAGTGTAGATTTTAGTAGGTACATTACTCCTGAAGAACCTAGTAGCAAGAGCAATCCTAATTTCATTCCATCCTACAAGATTATCCTTATGGGCCATCCACCAGTGTCTTTATTATCCCACATAGTGTATATGTTAGCATATTTCTTCTTTCTAATGGGTCTATCCACTGTTCTTCCATGGCGCATAGGAATACCATAGGATCTCCTTCTCCGGTGTAACAAGGTACTGAGTTATTACCTATTCTCTTGACATAATGCAGTTTGCTGCCTCTAGAAATATGATCTTTACTTCGCACCCTACCAACTCATAAGTGCTATGAGACTAATTATCATAGACAACACTTGTAGTATCGATAATAGACTGTGCATCCTCCCACTGAATTATTCCTTCTTTATTTGGCTCAAGTATCTTTGGATCTCGGACAACGTGTACATAAATCCTATTCAGATCTTCTTCACTCAAGGGCTCAACATAGGGCATATATTTTCCATCTGTTAAAGGGATAATAACTCTCTCCTCCTTATTTTTAAAACTGATATAGCCCTTGTTAAACCGAAGATCAGCATTATTTACATAGCACCAAGGATGCCCCAATAGAGTTGGGAAGCTATCGACTCTGCCAATGCTAAAACCTCAAAGTCTCCAATGAAAATTTCCCCTTGTATGTGATGGATGCGTCTTTCAAAATCTGATGGGAGTGGCCTTAGTTTGATTAGACATGGACAATATATTATAGGATGGCTATAATGGGGTCTCCCCATTTCTACCCACGTATCTAAAGTAAGAACGTTGACTTCCAAAAATGTATCAATCAAGTATATTACGCAATATCCACCCATCCACAATGTCATTTAAAGTGATTTCCTTGTCATAATCTAGGCTATGAGGGGGAAGATTTGCATGCAGGATCTGTCATCCAGTCTCAATACTTGTGCACAGAGTGTTTCCTTTAACCAATCCCCTAATAATGGAATGATATTTTCTTGGCACAAAATTTTACACACTTCCCTTAAGTCATCTATATTAGTTTGGACCATCTATGATACTTTCTTTTGCTCCATCTTCCATGATTTCTCTTTCTAGTATCGTATCTCACCTGTAGATTCCTAAGAACTTCCATGGTTTCTGATAAAACTCCTTTTGATGGGCATGCTCTGGGTATTGTGCATGTAAAACCTCCTTCTTAGTAATGGTAGGATTCTCTTGTAATGCTTCTATGGTGCGTACCTCCTCAACGCGGGTCGTAATATTCACTTGCAATGGTTCGATTCTGCTTCCAACTTAGGCATCCATTTATTTTCCACAACGCGCTTTATCCTAACCATTCTTGCGCCTTTGTTGTCTTGTTTATGCTACTTACTAAGATGCTCATACAAGTCCTAGCACTCCTCATAGCACATGTAATATTCTAAGGACATTCACGCTGTAGTGGTCGGGAGATTCGAATGTATAACATGTTCCGTGATGGAAATCATTTCTTCCACTACCATGGCCTCATCCTCCCACTCCACCACGCTATCCTCGGCCTCTGCCACAACCACCTTTAAACTGCCCTTCATTTCAATCATAGTGTGCCTGATTGTGATCTTGATCCTGATGCTCATTCTTTCCCTTAGAATTATTTGAAACTCCTATCTATCATACACCAATATCTATAACATCATGCATATGACCAATTAGCTAGAAATCTTCCGTGTCATGAGTCGTGGACCTACAGATTTTACAGTAGCTTGAAACGTTCTTCCTTATCACATGTTGTAATAATGGGCAGTGGATAGCATCATGGTTTAAATGTCATATCTCACAATCCAACAACAATGAGCATACTAATTTATAAGGACAACCATCCTTTGTGTGACTTTCTACTTCAAAATCAGTACACCAAATCCCTATGCACGTCTCATGTGCTGAATTTACTGATAGTTTCTCCAACTATTTTTCCATAGCTGTGATCTGTGCTTCTAAAAATGGGCTCACCCCACTATCTATACTTCCAATTTCCTCAGCACATAAGGCTACTTCAAGTGCTTCACGCAGATCAATGTATGTCTTATGTGATAATGCTCTTATAAAATGGGTAATTAGGCCCCCAACGAACCACTATGCATGTTGGCTTGCGTGTATATCATAAGAAATATTAGATGAAAACATTTTAAGATGGGAAACATACTCTATAACACTCTCGGTAGTGCCTTGATTAATATCACCGAGTGCACTTATACTCTTCTTTCAAACTTAGGGATGTGAAAATATTTAAGGAATGCATCTTTTAAAGTCAGTATAGTCTATACAAGTCCGATTAGGGTCAAACTTTCCGTACTAGCTATGTGTGCACCATTGTAATGTAGTAGCAAATTGGCTTTCCTTCGTTCAAAAGCCATGATTCCTTTTTCACGCCACAGTATTTCACACATATGCACATGTTCAACATCATCTTCTATGCCCCTATAGTCTAGAGGACGAATAGACATCTCCATGTAAATATTATGGCATTGGTGCGGACCTTGCCTACCTAATCTAGAACCTCCCGTGTTTCCCCTACCTCTAAAACCACTAGATATGCTAGAACTAGAGCTACCTATGCCTCATGATCCCAAAACTATAGCTGGACCAAAAGATGTACTTCCTTATGTCCCAACAACATAACTAAACCGTACCTGACAGCCAGGTTTGTGAAGCGTTACCACTTCCATAAGTTAGTCAAAAATCGGAATGCCTATATTCTATGTTGGTGATACACCCAAATAGGTACTACCATATAACAATGAATCTATTTATGCTACCATCATGGTGCCTCTTATAAGACTTTCTCCTACTCTCCCACTTGTTTGAATTATCTTGTTGACTACTTGTTATACTAGATGTTGGAAAACCAAGCGTAAGGGCAAGGTTGCTAGGTGGATTCGGAGATGTGCGCCTATGGGCCGTGTCATCTCTCTGGCATAATTCTATGTGATGCCAAGGAGGGTTCCCTATCATGTTTTCCCAAATGGGGGAGTTCCTGAGGCTCGGGTTCCATGTCTTCTACGTGAACTTCAACTCCTTCCTAAACTATCTTTCTCTACAACGCCATTTTCTCTATAACCTCCCGCTACTTCTCTACCTCCCTCTCATGTGCCTCATTATACTTAAACCACATTTCCTCTCTCTACCTTTATGCCGTTAGGTCTGCCATCTTTCACCAAACTCTTCTACCCCCATGCGTGGTGGGGTTTAGTTAGCCATCGGTTTAATCTCCAAATTCAAAGTTACCATCAGGATCTTGATTGCCAGTGGAATGCCTTACAGGTAAGTTCCCCTTAGATATTGTAAAAACTAGAATTCAGCTACCTCTGGACACGAATAAGTGGAAATTGAGTACTCCAAGATATAACTGTTTAAAACACCATGGAACCACGTATCCACAACTTGAGTCCAAATCAGATCAGCATCATAAAGGGCCTGAAATTATTCTTACATCTAGAAAAGTGTGTGATACCTCCAATTCCACTTAGATGCATAAGAAATCAGCCACTCATATAATTATATTGGAAAGATAACGAAGAATATCTCATATAAAATGTCATACAGATTATGTTCCACCCATATGCATGCGTTAAAATTAGATCTAGTGTTGAACTATCATGCATATTCTTCTTCCAGATCATGTATCCACTCTTCAACACTTGTTAAGGTTAATTGATATGTCTTCATTGCAAACCATCCTAAAAACAACTGAAAAGAGGTCTCAAAAATAGAACCAATGATGCAACCTAGAATTCAACAATACAAGCCCAAACGTGCTGGCACATCACTCAACCTAGACTGAGTGCTCACCCAAAGTGCGCAAAGGTACTAGGCCCCTCTTTAGGGTTGTTATTGCAGGATGTTAGCATGATGAAGACTTTAATCATTTAGATCTATAGCTATTATATCTTTCAAACAGTGCATATTCAGATCTAGATCTAGAAAATAACAACATTAAAGGATAACCATAATGGAATCAAGCATGCAATACTAAATTATAACCATGATAACACCTTATTCAGTCCATAGTCTCCACTATATTAATTACAGTAAATACACAGAATCTTCATTACAATAATAGTAGTATACGCTCATGTGTGTAATAGATCTAGCAACACAATCTCACTATACCCTAGTTCTCACACGTATATCTATCCTCTCTCTGCTACACAGTTCAATACATATTTATAAGGGTGGGGAATTTCCCTTCACCACTTATCTAATCCCAAAATAGGTCACATGATATTATTAGCCACACACCATTACAAAAATAGGCTTACATGCAAGAATGCTAACAATAGATCTCTCTTTGTCAACTATCAGTTCACAATTCTATCTTTAGCCTACATCCATGCAAAGTGCTTTGTAGCTGATCATCCAAAAATAGCCAATGCGTGTTGCACAAGTCTCCAATCGGTTTGAGTGCTTTGCATGTTATTTCCAAAAATAGATCCTCATCATGAAAATGGCTAAGTCTCAAATCTATTTCTCTTATTCACACGTGATCCTTTCTGATACTCCCATGCCTTTGAATGTGATCTTCTCTCATGTGTGAACCTTTTTTATTTCCTTCACTAGTTCTATATTCTAATTAATCAATAGTTATATCATGATGATGTGTTAGCTATTAAAAGGATGAATGTTTTTATGGATTGCGTTTACATTTAATTAAAGGATGTAATATTTATGTGGCCCTGTTTTGATAATTTATACCTCATTCATTTATATAAGTTGGAAAGTTAAAATACCACATCCTTATTTAAGTTATATGGTTCAATTAAGTTATAAAGTGAAGTCTTATTATTATAAACTTTAAAACATTAAAAATGAAAAACTTGGTTCAACCGATTCTGCTCATAAGGATGTTATAAAAGGAAATGGAGGATTCAATTACGAGAGGATGAAAAATCGGGAGTTATGATGACATTTTTTTGAGGTTTGAGTGTGAATTTCAAATACAATAGTGCAAACTTGATGATATATTCACCTCTATCATAAAATGAATTTAATCTATAGCCATGTTGGCTTTGATATTTGATCATGACCTTGTCAAGACATTGTTTTAGCGATCATTGAGGCAAGGGCCTTTTCAATAGGTAGGTGTAGGTAGGTCGCAGAAAGCCCCTATTGATACGATAGTTAGAGTGCACGACCCCACCCCATATATAGATAGGATAGGGTGCATGCCCTAAAGCCAGGGATGCGCCCTGCTGGAGAGCTAGTCGAACAGTTTGAGCCGTGTCGTATGCTATGCTATAGAATAAGTCATCTCGGTCCCGCCAATGAATCTCTCCGAGCTACGCGCCGTCGTGAATGAAACGGAGAAAGGAAAGTCGTGTGAAGAGGGAGTCACTCTATACTTCATTTCATTAATGTAAAATCTATTCTCTTCATCATGTCTATATTAAAATATTTTTCGTTAATTGTGTAAATATGTTTATAGGTTGATATTTTTCTTTTTGTCTTTTTTGTTTGATGTCATTTTGTTTATGAAATCATTATAATACTCAGTAAATAATTGTGAAGAAGAGATTATAAATATCACTCAGTTTTCACCTTTTTAAGAGATTACCTAGTTTATAGGTTTCACTCTATTGGATAAAGGTTGATAACATTCATTTTGATTCAAAAAATCAGTTTCAATACACGAGTGATCATTTTAAAAATAAAATAAATTAAGTTTAAGGATAAATATCTTATCTTTCTCATTAATATTTTAGTGTTATTGTTGTGTTGTATTGAGTCTTTGATGTGTTTTCTTTTGTCTTTGTTGATGTATTTATATTATTTTGCTGTTAGAAATAGACAACTTCCCGGATACTAGGTTGCATCATTATTTAACATATGTTAAACTACCCACTCTTAAGCCAATTATTAAGTATAAATACGATTAAACTGGTCTGATTCCATCTTGACATTTTACGTTAGGTGAAAGGGTTCATTGGTTGTCAGTCTAATTTTTATCGACAACAGATTTCCATTTGAGAAATTGGGGATTTTACTTAGCCATGGTGACCTTGTTATCTTTCTCTTTTGAGATAGACATATTCTCTGAATTGACAAAATAATGTATTTAGTAACCCTTTGGGAATATTTAGGGGACAACAATCCCTCCTCTTTAATGGGGAGGTTCCCTTTTCGATAAAAATCTAAATCCCTAAATATTTACAAATTTATAGGATAATAAAGTCTTGATGTGGATATTGGTAACTTAAATAGATTCATAGTTCTCAATATAGAAGATAAACATAGAAAAGGAATGGAGGAATTACAACAACAAGACTATGGTAAGACAAGTTGATCAGAGAAACACAATTACAACTAACCAAATGATCAAGGATAAACAAATCCTCCTTGGTTTTTCCAAAATTACCTACTGACTATATGAATGAAGGAACAAGCAACACTTTCAAATAAGAATATTGCAGATCTTTATCCTACTCATGCATGCAAATGAAACTAAAGAACATGTGTGTTTGCATAAATGAAAAATCCACAACATATAAAATGCAGACTGAATCAAAGTTCAACACATTATAATCCATGAATAATAACACAAATTTCAAGATTTCATATAAAATAAACAACACGTTAACCAAATTAAGGAAGAGAATTGGAATGAACTTAAATGGAGAAACAAGGGTTTTCTTCTATATTGCTCAAAATTACATTTATATTCACCAATATACAACCCCTTTTAGAAATGAAATGAAGTTTGATATAGGCTAAGGGGAGGATGTAACTACCTTTTATAACTAATTGTTCTTAATTAAGTGTTAAAACACTTAATTACTTGATTACATAAATTGGCTTTATTTTACAATTTTTTTTTATACTAAAGCCAAATTCAAAATAGAACAATTAGAAGTAATATAAATTGAAAGAGGAGGGACAAAAGGAACATATGAGGTGACACTTTGATCTTGAGTGCATGCATCCAAAATTTTGTTGCTGAAGTGGAAATATATGTGCTTTTGGGAATGATGGTATTTTAAAGAGTAGTTAACTAGTTACCAAGGGCATACTCCATTTCCTTAGCAATTCCACCATTTTGCACAAGTCCCTTTGCAACCTATATAAAAATGTTATTGAGTTTATAGATTTCTTCCATCTTGTCCTTGTTGACCAATTATTCTTTGAATAACTCCTTAATGAATGATTTGAATTCTTCCTTAATTTGATCAATTGGATTCTTTTCTCTTGAATTATCCTTAAAGAGTTTACAAAAAGACCTTGCAAATCTTCAAATATCTTAGACTTTAATGATTCACCCTTTTAGAATACATTCTTGAATTCAATTGGAAACTCTTCTAGAAATTTTATCCTCCACTCCAAACTGAAGGTCCAAGTTCTAGACAAGTTGATCTTTGAGTCATCAAAAATATTCTCAGAGAGAAGGATTTTATCATCTATTGAGCTGATGATCCAAATATCTTGGATAAAATATGCCCAAATCTTGAGTTCATTGCTAATAGTATCAATTCCTAAATTGATTTGTTCTTGGGCTAAGGTGATATTATCATATGTTTTGCATGCTTCATTAATGAATTGAAAACCTAAAACTAGAATGCCTTCAACCCAAGCCTCAGATGCCTTACCAAAAGTAGCATGCCTATGAATCTCTATGATGGATTTAAGATCAATCCCAACAATGGCAGCAATGGGTGGATGACTAGAGAGAGGTGATGGATAAAGAGGATATTTATCGACGAGAGAAAAGAATTGATAAAATTATAAAGAACCTACACCTGTTCCTCAAGATGCTCTGGGTCTACTTTCATTTTTAACTCTCTCAATGATGTTATAAACAATCTCTCTAAGGTTATAAACTTCACCCTTATGAGTGGATTACCCTAATGAAGTCCTGGTGAGCTCAAGATCGAGATAAATATATCTTTTCACTCTTATCATCTTATATCCTAGAAATATCTAAGAATTGTTTCCTTTTGAATAAGAAACTAGACGTGAATTTATCTTGGATTTATTTGGAGGAGGAGGATATGTTCCAAGAAGAGAAACCACTGCATCAAATTCAGGGACCTCAATTTGATATTGTGCTTTCCTTTTCTTGTTATGAATCATGGGTTGAACCAATGTGAAAGAATCAATAGAAGAAGAAGCTGGAGGAGGTAGTGTAAGGGTAATCTGGGATCTTGGAGGTTGAGAAACATGACTCTCAACATTGCGAGTTATAATAGAAGAAGAAACATGCCTTCTAAACTCCAACTTAGGCCTTCAAACATCCGTTTTACATGAGTTCGCCTCAATTATTTCAACCTCAAATTCTTCTTCACTATCTTATTCTCCTCCTTTCTCATTCTATTTTTTCTCAATTAATTCTTATTTAGTAGGCTATGATGTTTGTTCAGGGGTAGTGGAAACTTAACTATTCAATTATTATATCTGATCTTGTTCCACTCCTTGTTCAGGTGTTTCTATTTTATTTTCAGCCTCTTTTGATTTATCTTTCTTCATGTAAAATTTGGTTCCTAAGTCCAAGGGAGAGGAGGAAGGAGTTTTATGAGTTGGTACATCCTTCACATAAAGTATATTCCTCCTAGGACGAAGATGTATTTTGAGATTCTTTAAATTCCTTCATTTTCTTATTGAACCAATATCTTGTTCTCAAGAGCACAAACCGTATTAAAATCATAGGGTTTATCTTTCTCCTTGTGATACCAATCAATGGTGGATAGAGGAGTTTCCTAAATGGATATTATATACTCTACAATATATAGATCAGAATCATCATCTACCATCCCTTCTATAACTATGTACAACTTGATGTCCTTATTCATTTGAATGACAACTGCCAAATAGTCTATTTCGGCTTCATATTCATCAACAAAATCCTCCCAATAGGCTTCAAATGTTGGAAAATGGTAGTAAGTCATCCTTATATTTTTTGAAATGAAGCCCTTGCTGTCAAAAGAATCCCTTTTTTGATATGTATGGAAATTAAATTCTGAGATAGTTCGCTCAATATTTTGAGCATCTAGGGATGACCTACAAGTGTAGTTCCCCAAAGAGATGGGAAATTGGATGCCTAATATTTTCTTATCCCTACAAGTTCTATGAAGCACATCCAATTGTCTACAAAGTTTAACAAGGACTATCTTATCATTGTAATAAATTGGCATCTTGTATGGTGCCCCCTCAAACCCAACTATTTGAATGTATGAAAATTTCTGAACTGAATGAATAGGCTACCATATGTGGAAATAAATTGTCTAGCCTCTGGAGAAACTCTTTCATCACATTACCTTGAGAAACCTGACCAAGAACATGATGAAGGCATCATTTAATCTCATGTGATGAAATTTACTATTCTCATAGGTGAGTTGAATAAAGAATTCATGTACAAGTGCATTTTTCTTGTTCTTTTTCCTATTACCCCCACCATATCATGTATGCTTTCTATGGGATACATCGGATATGAAGCCAATTGAATTTTTTTCTTTGATGAAAATTGAAAAGATGGTAAGTTAAATTTTCATAGATTATTCCTACCCAATCCAAATACTACTTACCTTCATAAATGATGTTAATGTATACACATCTAATTCTAAAACTCATTTGTGGATGGCATACCCATTACTCTAGATAGTAGTGTGATTATATCTTAAAGTTATTCTAAGAAATATATTCTAAAGATAGTATTAGGTAATTTGGAAGGCCCTTTTATTTTGAATTTCATCCAAGATTTAGAAATCATGGTTTTGTATTTATCTTGACCGAGTTCAAACATTCTCTAGGATTTTTCCTTATTAAAATATTGGAATATTCAAAGATTGGAATTCCCAAGGCCATATTGATATGATGGGCATCTATTTTTTCAATGACTTGCCCTTAAGGGTCTTTTAGTTCCTTGGTTTATGGATTAAAATTAGATACACAGGTGAGAACTGTGTCAATACATTACACGAATGAGGTAGGGAAGCCAACATCATGACCTAATCCACTATTTTAAACACATTGGGCAAGTAGGGTAGGATTATCATCTGTTATTCTAGCCCAATAGTAATTTAGATTCATATGCTTGACATCATTATCACTTATGTCAGAAAAATAGGTTTTAAGAGAAGAAATATGCTCATATCCCATGTATTGAAACTTCATGATGGTAAGATTATGTAAAATTTAGGGAAAACAAACACCGGTTAGGGAATTTGAGAAGTATTTAAAAGGGAGGGCTGAGAACACACATAACTAACAAAAAGAACAAATGTAGGGTTAAACCACTCACCTTTTTCATGAAAAATATGACGCCCTCACAATCTCAATACAATTTGAATTTTTAATTTGGGTTAAAAATGAGAAAGTTATGGATAAAATACATACTTTTACGTGTAGGAGGGGAAAATGGACAAAAACCTTTGTGGAATCGAGCTTCTACAAATATGAAATAAACAAAGTATGGATGGTTTATATATGGGTTAGACTAATTTTCTTAATTTAGAACATAAAACAATTATGCGGATATTTCAAAGCCTGGGGACACCTTTTTAACCTTTTTGTTTGCAAATCGGTTATTATGAGTTTTGGAGAATTGGAGGAGCAACATACAATCCCAATTTCATTCATTTTGGGTAATATGAGAATGCAATGAACTCAAGGAACAAAGAAATAAGTTTTGAGTGTTCCCATAGAATCCATAATTGCCAATATAAATAGGAGAAATAAAGGGATATAGAAAAAGCGGTGTGTGGAGAACTCATAGCCCATAGGAACAAGTTCCAATAGTTCCATCGGTTCCCACAATCATCAATTGAGCCAATGTAAAGGGAAGGATGTGGTGATGTGGATAATGCAAGGAATTTAGGAACAAGTGGAACACAAGAACTATTCTAATGGGTTAAACAAAAGATGATTTATACCACGAAATCAAGACATGCGGCTCATGCGGAGATGCGGGAATAAGAGGAACTATTTCTCTTGTTCCTCAAAAGTCTGATTTATCTAACATAGGACCAAATTGGCTCAAATTTGTCTAACTATTTGGATTTTCCTTCATTTTAGGCAACAACAAGGTAAAAACAACTGAGATAAATAGGTGAATTAACCAAAAATTAAAAAAATCACAAATTTCACATTTTCTAGGGTCTATGACATAAAGATCTTGGATCTTTACGGGGCTTGACTTGACTTGACTTGACACAAAATGTAGACAAGACAAAGAAAAGAACTCCAAAATCTCTTGGTTATCAAGACCAGTGCATATCCACTAGGCATATTACATGAAAATACATAGAAGAAGAACAAAAAGTAGAGAAAAAGGGAAACATAGACAAAAAAATCCAAAACAAATAATATATACAAGGGACTGTCATCCTTTCAAGACTTAAACAATTTAAGATATTTTCCACTATATGGTAATGGAAGATAAGTTCCATCCATATAGTCTAAATAATATGAATTTTCTCCAAAGAAAGTTCTCAATCTTAAATGGACCAAGCCAAAGTGAGTCAAACTTACCATGACTCCCATGAGGTTCTCTCCTTTTGTCCCAAAGTAGGAAGATGTCTCCAACTTGAAAGTCATGGGACTTACTCTTCTTATAAAAGATTTGTTTTCTCTTTTTTTATGGGATGAGATATGATAAACCACCTGAGTCATTTATTCCTCCAATTTTTACAATTACACGATCCCTTTTTCCAAGGCATCTCTGAATTACTCGTCTTCAATTACTTTGGATAGGTGTAAAGATAGTAACATGAGTGTGATTGGAAGCTAAGCATCCATTCCATAAACCAACTAAAATGGTGACATTACAATAGCTATCTTATGTGTTATCCGATCATCCCAAAGAGCATCATGTAATTTCTTGTGCCAATTTCATTGTGATTCATCAACTAGTTTCTGATTATGGTCACTAGATTCTTGTTGGTTGATTCAACTTGCCCATTTCCCTATGGATAGTAGTATGAAGAATGAGAAAGGGAAATTCCATAACCATAACATAAATCAATGAGTTCATAAGAGGAAAAATTTAGATCATTATCTCATTATGATCTTGTTGGGAACTCGAATCGAACAAAAATATTTTCTTTGATGAAATTGTAGACAACCTCAAAAGTTGTTTTCTTGACCAAGATGACCTCCACCCACTTCATGAAATAGTTTGTGGAAGTTTAAAACACGAGTATACCTTGCATTAGAGTTAGGATTAAGAGTTACAATGAAGTCTATCCCCCATTATTGAAAAGGTTCTTTGTTCACAACATGCTTAAGTGGAAGAGTAGCTAACTTAGGTCTCCAAACAAAATTTTGGCAAGCTCCACATTTTGAGACCCATTTAGTTGCATCTTTGAACAAGTTTTTCTAGTAGTATCCTCCTAGAGAATCTTGTGAGGTATCACTAAAGAAGAAAAATTCCCTCCATAGGCTTGATCATGGTAAGATCTTAACAATATTTTTTGCTATTATTTATCCAGGACATCGTAAAAAAGTGACCATCAATACCTTTCTTAAAAAGAGAGTTGTCCCAAAGGACATACTTGGAGATCTAAGTTTGATGGCTCTAATTTATTTAGCACTAAGATGCATGGGACATTACCCATATGTGAGAAAATGGGAAATGTTAGAGTACCATTCATCTGTGGAGCTTAAGAAGAGAATAATAGGTATTACAAAAATTTCCTTGTTACTCGAATCTCCTTTTGCATCCTCTGCAATCAATCGACACAAACCCAAAACTTGGAGTTTGACTTGGTTGGATTTATATTGAGGTCATATTCTTGAACCTTAGTAATCTAGTTCCCTCTCTTAGACCCAAAATTTTTCTGAGTCAAGATGGATTTCACGGCTATATCAGGAACACAAATAGTATATTGGGAATTGAAAATGTAAAATCAGAATTTCTTTACAAAATAAAAAACAGTAAAAACATGTTTCTAAAGTTGGGAATGCTTAAATTCATGATATTTTAGAACATAACTCATAAAGGCAATTGGTACTTCACATCCTTGAAAATTATTTTGAACCAAAATAGCAGACAAGGTGTGTTCCAAGGCATAATAGTAGATGATGAAATATTTATCAAAATTAGGAAAAAATAGAATTGATGTTCTTGCAATAGCTTTCTTTATTTATTCAAAATCCTTCTTCCCTTATGTACTCTAATGAAAATACTATTTCTCTTTCATCATTTGTGTTATGATTTGAGTAAACTCAAAAAAATATGGAATGAATCTCCTAATGAAGCTGATTTTTCCAAAGAAAGAGTGAAAACCTTTCTTTCTTGTAGGAAGAAAAATCTTCTAAATAGCTTGAAATCATTTTGGGTATATCTTCATCCTATCCTTTGACATAATATGTCTAAGTAGTTTTCCCTCAATCACCCCCAAAATATAATTTTTAGGATTAAGTGAAATGCTATGATCTTTGCAACGTTGGAGAACCAACTTGTGTTGAAAATGGTCTTCCCTATTCTTAGAGAAGACAATGAAATCATCCAAGTAGAATATGATGCATTTATTCTTTAAATATCCAAAATTCAAATCCATGGCTCTCTGGAAATTTACATCCGCGTTTATCAAACCAAAAGGCATCCTTCATTAAGCAAATGTGCCCCATGGAGTTGTAAAATTAGTCTTGTGTTGATCTTGCACATCTACTTCAATATGATTCTATCCTAAAAATCCATCAAGCATTGATAGCATTTCATAACCAATTATAACTTATAGGATTTGATCCATCATGGGAAGAGGATAATTATCCTTTAAGGAAGCTTGATTTAGATTATTGAAGTCTACACATATCCTCATTTCTCCATTATTCTTCCGCACAGAATTATATTAGCAATCCAGGTTGAATGATGAATAAGAAATATTATTTTTACACTTAAAAAATTCTAAATTTCTTGATAAATCATACCTATAATCTGATGCAGCACCACATTGTAATCATGCATATAATAAGTCCACGAGAAGATTTCAACACCTAACTTTCACCTTACTTTGCTTTAGAGGAAAAAAATAAGCCCTACAAAGGCTAAAAGTTTGCAAACAATGTCCAAATACTTCTAGGATGGATTCATTTCTTGTTAAAACATTCTCTTACCCTTCTCATCATTCTCATTCATAGTCACTTTGTCCATCATTTATATAATTTTTTCATTGTAGTCTTCTATCCATTCATTTGCAATTTCTTGCTCACTTCTTACTACTCAACTATTTTTCTCAAGGAGACAATGTAGGTTACTTAGGCTCTTTGATGATTCTTAGACACCACCAAAATCTTGTACCCTATTCAACATATCAAATAATCATTAGTATCATCACTAACTGGATTCATATAGCTGAAAACACCATTGTTGATCATTTTGCCAAGAATGTCTATATTGCTCTTAAGACAAGATAATTTTCTACCACCATACACCTAGAAATATATGAAAACCATCAAAAAATATTTCACTACTTCATATAATCCTCATCACATTCTAAATACATCCTAATTTTCATCACTTTATTCCTTATAATTCTCTACAATTCCTAGCTCCCAATTAGGTTTGGGGAAGACAACGTTTATCCATATCTTCACATGTAGGAATGGCCCAAACTAAACCTCAATGTTTCTGATAACCCATTAAGGTGCTCATTAAGTGTGGAAATTTTCAAGTCTTGTCTCTAAAGGTAAATGATACTTCCTTTAACTACTCACTTCTCTAGGTCTTTCACTGTGTCTCTTCACTATGACAACACACTGTCATGTTTCTGATAATGCCACACAAAAACTCCTAATTCCTTCAAATTTAGTGAATGGGAATAAATTTCAAGGTTTCTTGATATTTTCAATAGTTTTCCATGGTTGAGTTGCAAGTAATTCAGGTTTTTATCTCTAAACCCTATGTGAGATCTGTATAAGCCCGAGGGGCTATATTTGGTTGTAATTTTTAATACAATTGTTCCAAGACCCTAATTTTTTTAAGAAGGTCTGTTCTTATGTCCTCCTCATGATGAAATTAAATTTATGGCTTAATGAACACATTAAATCATTCTTCCATGGATTTTATACTACCCTTGACCTGTAGGTGCATAATTATCGCACATTCTTTCAATGCACTCCTTCTATTAGCACAAACACAAACCCTATGATGGATGATCACCTTCAATAATTCAAAAATCATATATATTTTAATAATGGAAATAATCAAGATTTCATTAACATACCCTTACCTTTCTTTCATAGTCAGAACCAACACTCTCATTCATGCTCATTCATAGTCTTGAACAGTTTCTCTAGATTGTCCAATATACAATAGGAAATAACAAGGAATCTACCTACCTTCCATGTAAACATAATTTCAAAGAATTTATCTACATAAATCACCTCTCAACTCATTAATACACCTTTTCCAAGAGTTATCTCAGTCATGCATAGGTTATTTAGTCTTTAGCTTTCTCATATCGACTAAGATAGGGTATTAGCCGCTTATCAACCTGATTACTCATTCCACACATTTACATTCAGAGTTCCAAAGTAATGAATGAATCCATGAGATTACTAAGAAAGAAGAATAACAAATAAACCATACACTTTTACAAGAAGAATCTTGTCATGCTCAAAAACAAAGTTTTATTGCTTTATGACTGTGCTACATACAAATTTTTTTGGTTCAATAATTTTCATCCTCGAGGAAAATCCCTCCTCTCCCTTAGAGGGATAAACTCACTCCTCTCATTTGAATTTCCAACATCATTTAATTCCCTCTCTCATTAAGACCTCACTATATTTTCAACCTCCCTATGCCTATGCATCCACATGAAGACATTTTGACATCATTTTTGTCATCTCACAACTCATACATATCTTAAGAAAAATGATGATCACCTCCTCTGACCTAACTCACCCTTTCATAACTTAAATGATTCCTTTTCACCTTAAAAATCCCATATTGTCATATTTACATGTTTTAAAATTTGAATTAACATTTAGGAGGGAAAACAAGAGTTTGAACTTTCAAGCAACTTTGCCACTAAGACCTTCTTTCTCATGACTGAACACACCCTCATGACCTCATGGAAAAGAAGTTTTTAATTTGATTATCTTCTTGATGACGCTCTTACATCAAAATCTTAGGATTGTATTGCCTCTAATTTTTCTGAAATGTTGGATACTTGGCTTCAAAGGGATATAGTGCTACATTTCTCTTGGTTTGAAATTATTTAGATCATCGTATGAATAAGCAAGTACATCAATGAATCTCTTCAAAAATTTAACCAATTTATCCTTATTTTAGTATAACAACACTTTCCTATGTTATAAAACTTAGGCTCCTCATCACTTCCCAAGTTAAATTTCTCATATTTAGATGAATGATTTGTGGTTTGTGACATTTTCCCTTTTATGTGTCTATCATGCTTGTTAAAAAAATATTCCAAACTCACAAGACCCCTAGGAATCTTAGTACCTTTTAACTTAACACATCCATCCTTATTTGATTCAAATTCATCTCCTTCAGATGTGGAGGTAGTTTATTCGTGCTAACCAACTTCACTACCCTCAAAGTACAATTGTTTAAAATTATCATTTAATTCAAGAAAAAAATGAGATGTTGATCATCATTGAACACTTTCCAATTATCCACATTATTTGGAACATTGGGTTTGAAGCTTATCTCAATAGTGAACTTGTCTTGGGTGAATTATGGATGATGGATAAGAAGAGAACCATAAACTGCTAAGGCATATGCTCTAGAATTTTTTCTCTTGTTACAACATTAATTGAGAAAGCATCAAGGAACTCAATTGAATCCCATACATTTTTCCGGTAATGTTTTAGCCTTTAATTTTTAACCTAAAATGAACCCCGTAATTGCTTGAATATGAGCTTTGCATATCCTTGTGCGCAAAGGTTCTTGATTCCCATCTCCTTTTATGTTGGTAGGCCAAGAAGAAGGGCCTCATATTCAGCAAGTATTATTAGTGTTGAAAAATTATAGTTTATATGAGAATGGGTGAAGTTCTCCAATGGGTGACACACATAATACTCCTACTCCATAACCTAGCTTCCATTAAAATCAAGGGTCCACACATCATTCAAGTAATCTTGAATAACCTCAGAACATTTAGTTCTAGTCCAGACATCACCATGTAATTCCCATGTCCAATTCTCCATACGAAATGTGTGCTTAAGGATCATCGGTTTTCTGGACTATGTACTTAACTTGTCTCTCAGTTAACGAATTTTTCATCTCTCCTTTTCTTGGGATAAGTGTGTGAGACTAGCCCATTTGAATCTCAAATCCTACATCTCTACAAAAATATTTTCTTAAGAGCATCCCATAAGACGAAGGTATGTAAATAATAAGGATAGTGGCTTTGAATCATTTTTCAGGAAAAGTGACAAAAGACACTTGAGAATATTTAATTCTTCCTACCAAAGGTACCTCTTTAGTCTCCATGGAATAACATGAACCAAATATTTGAGTTAATTTGAGGCCTAATGTATGGGAAACTTATGTAGGATTTATATTATCCAATGCTCTAGAATCAATGACACAATTGCTTAACTTATGCCCGACTATATTAGATAAATTCACATAAAAGGTTCATTATTTTAAGTAGGAGTGGAAGCCATTATATTTTGTGGAGAGGGGGATTTTGGAGTAGGAAAGAGTCCTTTAAAAGAAGGTGTGGTTTGAACAAACTTGGCATTTTAAAACTTAACAACTTGAGTAAAGGCCTTCTTGTGGGTTTGATAGAATTCAACTTCAGAGATTTGAATTTTTGTCTTCTTGATATGATCTATGATATCAAAATATCCTGAAGATGAAGGGGTTTCTTGAATAGATACAATAGGGACTTTGGGTTTATCAATCATTGGATTTAAACTTGGTTTAGGCATAACAACTAAAGAGGAAGGAGAATTTATAGGTGCGGTAGTACTTACATTTTTGGTAGTAAAAGGAATAAGTGATCCTCTCTTGGAAACAATGAGGATAACAACTAGAAATTCCTTAGCCTTTTATTTTTATCTGGTTGGACAATATTATTCTTCTTACTATGTTTTTCCTTGTTCATGAAAACATAGAACTTGTTATTCATCTCGACCACTCCTTCCTCATAATATTCTTTGTCAGATTCATAAACAACATAGATGATGTGAGAGTCTCCAACCTCTTCATTGACTTCTTTAGGCCATTCTTTAGCTTCTTATACTTCTTCAGTCACAACTTCATCCTATGCTTCTTCCACTTCACATGCTGCATTAATTGGAACCTTCATAGGAGGAGCTTCAATGGAAAGTTTAGGTTGAGTAACAAGAAAATGATTCCTTGGATGGAAATTCTTTCGGGAATATCCTTATATGGAACATTCTAAGAAAGTTGTTTTTCGATAAAAATCAGATCATTAGCCAACTTTTGAACAAACCGATCAGAATTTGATGGACATGAAGTGGAAGCCTTAGATTTATATGGCTCTTTCTTCAGTTTACTCGACATGATCAGATCATCCTCCACACTTATGGCCAAATCTTGGTCTTGTTCCAAATTTGGTAATTGTGCCCTTCTCAATGTAAAAATTACCTTAGGGAGTTGAACATTGATGAAGAAAAATTTCAAAATTTTAGGATTAGGCCAGGAAGTGACTGGGATTTTGTGAACCAATCAATTAAATTTTTCTATGAACTCCCATATTGGATCATAGGGCTCCTTCATTAGAGAGTTGGTCCAAAAGTACATGTGTATCTTTTGTCGGCATAAAAGTTTCCTCAAATTTAGTGTTCATTATGTCCTAATTACTGATACAACTAGGTAGAAGATTATATAATCACTCAATGTTATTGTATTGTAATATTTCCACAAACAACCTAACAAATACATCCTCATGTGCAACTCTAAGGACCCCATATGCAAAAAATAAAGCTACAAGATGTTCATTTGGGTGAGCCTTGCCATATCCCTTGGATTTTGGGAATTTCTTCCAAATTCCTTTGGTAAATTCATGGAGGGGTTGTGCAAGAGCTAGGGCCCAATAATTTGTCCCAGGGAGCATGTGCATCCATTATGAGAAAAATAGTTTGTAGAGGAATAACAACGCCTACTAGTGAAAAATCTTGAGTATTAGTACTTGTGAAGATGAATCATGTCTCCTCTTTATTGGAGGTGTGCTTATTGACCTCTTTATTTTACCATTATTCTCCAGAGATAACTGAAAAATCATGTTGCTACTATAAATGAAAAGTAGGATCTTCAACACCTCGATCCTTCGGACCTCGGTTGTATCTCTACTCAACCAATGTGAAAAATATATGGATTGGCTATGGTGGAAAATATTCTATGGATGTCACAACACATGTCCCACGATGGGCACCAAAAAAATATTGGTTGGAAAATTGGTTGTTGAGAACTATCAACAATTTTAGGGGACAACAATCCCTCCTCTTTAATGTGGAGGTTACCTTATTCAATCAAAATATAAATCTTTAACTATTCACAAATTTACGAAATTATCAACTCTTGATGAGGATATTGGTGGCCATGAATAAATTCATAGTTCTCAATATAGAAGGTGACCTAAGAAAAAGGAATGGTGGAATTACAATAACAAGACTAGGGTAAGACAAGTTGATTAGAGAAACACAATTATAACTAGCCAACTAATCAAAGATAAGAAAATATTCCTTAGTTTTTCCAAGATTACCTACTAGTATATGAATGAGGGAAGGAAGAAGCAACACTTTAAAATAAGAATATTGCATATCTTTATCCTACTCATGTATGCAAATGGAACTAAAGAACATGTGTGTTTGCATAAATAAAAATCCACAACATATAAAATGTATATTGAATCAAATTTCAACACATTTTACTCCATGAATCAGAACAAAAAGTTTCAGATTTCATATAAAAAACAACACATTAACCAAATTAAGGAAGAGAAATGAAAAAAATTTTTGAATGGATAAAAGAGGGCTCTCTTATGTATTGCTCAAATTTTATATCTTTACATTTAGATGCACCAATATCCAACCCCTTTTACAAATGAAATGAAGCCTTATATAGGCTAAGGGGAGGATGTAACTACCTTTTCTAACTAATTGTTCTTAAGTGTTAAACAAATTAATTACTCGATTACATAAATTGGCTTATTTTACAATTTTTTTTTTTTTATAATAAAGCCAACTCCAAAATAGAAAAATTACAAGTCCTATGAACCGAAGAGGAGGAACAAAAGGAACAATGAGGCCGACACTTTGAGCTTGAGCACATCTATCCAATTTTTTTCTATTGCGGTTGAAATATCCATGCTTTTAGGAATGATGGTGTTTACAAGAGTAGTTAACTAGCTACTAAGGGCATACTCTATTTCCTTAGAAATTCCATCATTTTGCACATGTCCTTTTCCTTCCTCTATAACAACATTATTGAGTTTAGAAAGTTATTCCATCTTGTCCTTGTTTACCAATTATTATTTGAATAAATCCTCCTTGATGAGTGATTTGAATTTTGCCTTAATTTGATCAAATGGATTTTTTCTATTGAATTTTCCTTAAAGAGTTGACAACAAAGAGATTACAAATCTGCAAAGATCTCAACTTTCAATGATTCACCCTTTTGTACAACATTCTTCAATTCAATTACAGTCTCTTCTAGAAATTTTATACTCTACTCCACACTAAAGGTCCAAGCTTTAGACACGTTGTTATTTGAGTCATCAAAAATATTCTTAGAGAGAAGGATTTTCTCATATGCTGAGCTCATTATCTAAAGATCTTTCATGCAATCTTCCCAAACTTGAGTTCACTATTAATAGTATCAATTCCTAAATTAATTTGTTCTTGGGATAAGGTGATATTATCATATGTTATAAATTCTTCATCGATGAATTGTAAACATGAAACTAGAATTCCTTCAACCCAAGCCTCAAAATCCTTACAAAAAGTAACATGATTATGAATCTCTGTGATGGATTTAAGATAAATGTCAATGGTGGCAGTGTGTGTGTATGACTAGAGAGAGGTGTTGGATCAAGAGGAGCTTTATCCATTGAGAGAAAAGACTTGATGAAATTAGAAAGAACCTACACATGCTCTTGAGCTTTATTTCTTTTCTCAACTCTTTCAAAGATATTAAAGATAATTTTTCTAAGGTTATGAACTTCATCCTTAGGAGTGGATTCCCCTAATGAGATCCTGGTGAGCTCAAGATCAGAGATAGATATATATTTTTCACTCTTATCCTCTTTTGGCCAAGAAATCTCCAAGAATTGTTTCCTTTGATTTGGAAACCAGATGGGAAGTTGTCTTGTATTTATTTGGAGGAGAAGGATATGTGCTAAGAAGAGTGCATCAAATTCGGGGCCTTTATTTGAGATTGAGCTTTCCTTTTCTTGTTATCAATCATGGGTTGAACCCATGTGAAATAATCACTAAAATAAGAAGCTAGAGGAGGTAGTGCAAGGGAAATCTAGGAGCTTGGAGGTTTATAAAGAGGAACCTTGACAGTGGAAGTTATAATGGAAGAAGCAACAAGCCTTCTAACCTCTAACTTAGGCATTAAAACATCCACTATCCCCGATTTTGGCTCAATTATTTCAACCTCATCTTCTTCTTCAATATATTCTTTAGATTCTTCTTCCACTCCTTGCTCATCCTATTTTTCTCAATTCCTTATTCTTCAGGATGTGATGTTTTTCAAGGGCGTGGAAACTTCACTAGCCAATTATTATATATTTTTGATGTAGCCTAGAGTTTACCAAGTCCTAGGTGCGCTGGCACATCACTCACCCTAGACTAAGTGCCCACCCAAAGTGCACAAAGGTAAAAGGCCCCTCTTAAGACTTAATGCATTCAGATCCATAATTAATACATCATTCTACAATGCATGTTAAATCTATATCTAAAGAATAACATACTTAAATGATAACCATGATGAAATCAAACATGTAATAACCAATTATACTCAGGATTAATACTTTGATTCAGCTAATACACTCCATTATATTAAACATGATAAATACACGAAGCTCATTACAATAGATAATACCATAGCTTATGTGCATTATATTTGGCAACATAACTTCACAGTAATTCAGTTCTCACACACTCTCTACTATACTACGTAGATCATTACATATTTATAAGGGTGGGGACTTTCCCTTCACCACTTGCATAACTCCAAAAATAGGTCACATGCTGAGAAATAGCCATGCACCTTTACAATCACAACCACACATGCAAGTGCGCTAACAATAGATCTCTCTAGTTAAATGTTAGTAGCAATTCTATCTTTATCCCACATCCATGCAAAGTGCTCCATAGCCACTCTTCCAAAAATAGCCGATGTGTGTCACACAAGTCTTTTCCTAGTTTATGTGCTCTGCACGCTATCTCCAAAAATAGCTCATACATGTGAAAATGGCTAAGTCCCAAATCCACCCTTATATTTCACATGCATGTTTCTCCCCTCCTTTTTGCCTTTGACTACACCCTATTCTCTCGCAAACCTTTGTGTGCCTTCTGCTAAGTATTCCACTTTGTCTTCTCAACATTACCCCACACTAAACTACATTTCCACCCCAAAAATGGCTACTCCTTGAATAATAAAGAATAAAGTAATGGAAAGAATGTGAAATAATTTCTATACAAAGAATAGTTATTTACTCTACATCACCCTCTGCTTCAACTGGAAGAATGAGTTCTAGATATTCTTCCTTTATTTCTACCTCTAAGGTCTGCCACTCACTCAGTGTGGCCTCTCTTTTCCTTTTTGGATATTCACTGCAATAGACTCCAACTCATCTTGTGTAATTTCTCCCTTCTCATTTTGTAATACTAACATAATGTTAGCCATTGCAGACATTCTCCCTTCCAGCAGATCCATTTTCTGTGCTATAAGTTTTCCTAGTTCATCCAACCTATTCTTGTGGGGCTCTTGAGCCACTGCAAGGGCCTCACACTTTTGCTTCACCACTGCCAGTCTCTCTGCACCCCCAATGTTTCATCCTTCATATATTTTAGGACTTCATTGTCCTCTACCATTGTCCTTATTCTGATGATACTTCTTCCAGAGAGCTGTACATATATTCAATGCTTGATCCGCTTTCTTCATCTCCTCCCAAAAGTTTGAAGCAACCCCTCATGTATGATGAAATTTTTCTAATCACTTGCAGCCTTTTCCCTCTCTAGCCTCTTGTTCAGGGTCTTTTGGCATTGACATCCTAACTGGTCCCTCTTCAAGCACCATATCAACCAAAGTATGCACATAGTGCATAGCCGAAGGAAAATTTTTGGGTACCTTGGGCTCTAAGTGTGGTCTTTCTTGGAGGACATGATCCCCGATCTCCTCTGCCATGCCAATAAGAACCCCATTCTTTTTCTACTCCAGGTCCTTTTCTTGTTTTAAGCACATGATCTCTACATCCTTGGCCTTAATCTCTTCCCTCAATGCCTTGATAGTGGCAGATTTGTCTATGTTCCTCCACGCCACCTCTGTAGATACCTTCACCAAGGCATTGCTTACCTACTCATCAGACATAACAATGTGGGTTTCACGGTTATATGTCTAGCTTGAGGGTGCCTTCTTCAACCTTCTTGACACACAAGATTCTTCACATACGTCAAGTTTGGCTCATCCATGTGTGTGTGCATAGACCAGATAGTTGCTTTCTTGTGCACATGGTGGCCATGTCCTCATCCATCATCTCCCATCCATATAACTCCTTAGGGCTCACCATGCTCTAAAATGGGCAGTGGAAAATTTTTCTTGTGTCCTCAGCATAGCCCAAAGATGGAACAATATAAACTCTCCACTTGTCCTTTTACTTCTTGGCCCCTTAGGAACTAGCGCGCCAAGATTTGGAGTTGGATCTTCAATGTTTTGAGTAGTATCTTGCTCTATCTCTCCTTCCTTTACTCCTCCTTCATTCTTCACATCTCCATCTTTCATTTCTTCATCCTTTGGCTCTTCCACGTCCTCTAGGTGGTGTAGGAGATTTGGGTGCACGCTCTCCTCAGACTCTTCCACCTCCTCATCTAACTTCAACTTTCTCCTTCTTTTCTCAGTTGTCTCCTTCTATGGAGAGAGTCATGGTGATCTCCACACTGATTGGGGAGTAGCACCTTGAGTCCTTGTTCTCTGAACACCCTCTTAAAGTGGCATTCCTCGGGTCTTCCTAACCTCCAATTCTTCATCCCCTTCTTCTTGTGTCTGGGGTGGAGTACTTGCACACTTAGATTCTACCTTGTCTGAGGGCTACCTTCATCCCTATGCACCAAGCCACCACTTTGTCTTTGCACTCTTCCTCTTCATCATCTACTTCTATAGTTTTAGTGGGCTTTGGAGCTGGTACATTCTCCACTTATATGCTTTCCCTTAGGTGGCCACCTAGGAGCATGAACTCATTCTCCACATATTTTTTCCCTCCAACTTGGGCTTGAGCTGAAGGTAGATAAATGCAGGCCCCACTATCTCCAATTTCCAAACTCACGGGCTTCATGCTTATCATGTCTAAATCAACCTCTCTATGTAGGTGGTCTTCCCTGGATAGACATAGGTCTTACGTAGTGTGTGGTAGTCACAGTCTACCTTGTCTACAAAAAATTTTAGGTGTCATGCATTGTTGAACCGATGGACCACTTTGCACAGAAGTAACATGTTGTGAAGGCATATGATAGCTTACACCAAGGGCTCCAAGTACCATCCTTCATCACAAACCACATGATGTAAAAGTGTTGATACACTATAAACTGGACTACCTTTCCCACCACCAAAGGTAAATCCTTGGGGATGACCACTCCTCTTCAAAATCCATGCATGAGCTTGTCATACCACATCTCCACCCTTTGCTTGAATGACCCACTCATTGACCCTTCACATAAGTACTTCTCAAACCTTTCTACCAGGAGACTTATTCTACATGGGGTACTCCCAGATTTTGTTCTTTGGCCCATCAGGCACCCCGATCTCCAAAAATACTAAGGACAATAGGACAATACCAAAACTAATTTTCTCACTTGTGCACGCTTCCTCGATGATTGTGTCCATAATGTAGCCTTTATGTTGTAGATTGTTCCTGTGACATTTTCCTTGTAATGTGTAGCCACATTGTGTTCACCTGGGACCACCTCTCTTGATCATTTAACTTAGTGACTAGATGTGCAAGCTTCTGTATGATGAGATACTTCTTCAATTTATCTATATCCATTCCACATGGACCTTTGGTGTATCCTAACTCCTTCCACATCTCCAAGATGGTTGCTTTATCTATCAAGTCACCATTCAAGGTCTACTCTGTGCCCCTTAATCCTATTATAGTGGAAATCAAGAGTGGTTATAATCCTTACCCTGTGCCCAGAAAAATAGAAGAAATCCTCATGCACCCTACTCATCAGCCACTAGTACAAAGGTTCATACTTGCCAAAATAGGGAAGCTTTATACAACTAGTAAACTCCAATCTACTTTAGTAGCTTCTCTCCCACATCATCATACATTGGCACATATCCTTGGTTGTGCACTTGTTTGTCTTTGTATTCAATAGCGTCTAATTCCTTTTTGTTCTCTGATGTGCGGTGGTTGTAGTCATTGATCTTGCATTTTGGACATGAGAGTCCCATTCTTGTCCCACTATTATGCCTTCTAGGTATTGCATTTCTAAAAATTTTCTCTCGGGAGCAATTTCAACCTCTGCTTCCACCTTCTTCTTCCCTTTTTCTCCTACGACAGGTGCTTTCTTTGGTGCCATCTATAAATCACAACATTCTTTCCTCAAATGCTCATTTTCTAGCTTCTACATGTGCAACCTCAAACCCTAGCTTGAATCCACATGCCCTAGTTGAAAAATGTGTGCCCTAGCTCTTTAAATGCTCTGCTTCACTCAAACCCTTCACCAATGGGGACGTAAGCTTCTCCTACACAAATCTACTTCTCACATCTAGTTTCACACTCTTCACACCTCAACACTCTTCACTCAGCTCGGTCACACTTAGCTCTTTCAAATTTTTGTGATTTACAATGGTAAGAATGAACTCATATCCCTCCTTATATAGATTTTCAAAAATTTGGTGCATTTATTGCTCCTTCACCTACCAACATTCCTCATTAATTGACCCTTTTCACAATTTTCCATGTGGTACATCTTCACACCTTAGTCATAACCTTTTAGCGTGCCTTCCTACCTTCTAGCTACAAGCTTCTCTTCAGCGTGCTTCTATGCACTGCCTAGTACCTCATCATTGCACCTTCTCCTGGTAGTCTCCATGGCCACCGCACTTACCTCATTATATTGTTCCTTCATTTATCTCCATCCATGGTCCTCATTTGGAAGCAATCTTCTTTTCACCAACTCTTCAAACTTTGAATAACACTTGTAGTAGTTTTGTTCCTTTATGTGTACCTATTTCTCAACAACCACCCCACACAAATAGTATGTGTAGTCCTCTATGCATAAAAATACTACAAATGGTAATTAGCTTCTAGCGCGTAAACACACTTATTTCACAAAACAACAACTAAATTGACAAAGCATAGTGATGAAGAAGGAAATACATTAAGGGAATACATAATTGAAAACCTAATCTAAATGGAAATACTGCCTTATTACAAACACCAAGAAGACTTATTTATAGTAGGGCTTCAGCCTACTCCCATTGAAGTAACTAGGGTAACCATATTCCATCAAGCATTTCTAACTAAAAGATCTGTTTCAAGTATGTGAGTGATAACATATGGTCCTAACCAATGTACTTTGAGTTTTCTGGATGGCACAAAAACTTAGAATCATAGAGAAGCACCATCTTGTCCTATCTCAAGCTTTTTGTCCCTAATGTGCCTATCATGCCATGCTTTCTACCTTGCTTTTTCTTGCTTTTGACTCCAACATGTGATTTCTCATCACTCATCCAACTTAATCAACTTGTCAATCCATTCTTCTAATTCTTTCTCATCAGCTAGACCTCCAACGTGCATAATACACAAAGAAGGTAACATGAATTCCATAGGAAGAACTACTTCATGTCAAACACCAATTGAAAAGGTGTGGCCTTGTTTAGCCACTTGTATGTTGTTCTATACGCCCAAAGTACTGCAGAAACTTTATCATCCCAATCCTTCCTTCCAACATCACAAATTTTTGTCAATGTATGCTCAAAATCTTGTTGAAAGCCTCAATAGTCCCATTTTCCTAAGGATGATATGGTGTAGTCTTATGGTGTGCAATCATGAATTCATCCAATAAAATTCTGATTGTCTCATTCAAAAAATGTGTGCCCCTATCACTTGGTCAAACTCAAAGGACATCCATACCTTGTAATAATATTTTCCCATAAAACCTAGGTTGTTAGCCATTGTATGTACAATCCTTTGTAGGTGTTCTTCTACCCCTTGTCGAGATAGTATGTGTAAGTGATGATATAGCATGATCCAGTCTTACGTTTGTGGTGGTGAAATAGGACCCACAAAATCTATAGCCCATTTCTCAAATGGTTCTTGCACTAGTAATAGGTCTTAGAGGCATTTCATCTCATTGACCTAGTTTCCCAAGGTGCTGATAGTGATCACAAGCCTTGCAATATGCCTTACAATCTTTATACAGGGTCTCCCACCATAATCCAGTGAGTAGAATCTTGTGCATGTAGTGGCATCACCTACATAGTGGCCACCTGCAATACCACCATGAGCTTCCTCCATGATATCTATGTGCACTCATGTTCTACACACACATGCACATAATACTTCATCCCAACCTAACTTGTACAGGCCATAATCTAATCAACATATAGGGTGTCGTGTATATAAAAGTTGTTTCTTCTCTAAGGATTTCATTCCTTCTGGTGTCATACCTATTCGTAGAAAGACAACAATGTCCTCTAATTCGATGGTGCATCATTGTAACCTATATAACTATGCATCAGGCATGGTATCTTCAATTTCTTGTGCTTCTTCTCCTGACTATATTTTGGATAAATGGTCTGGTCTAGAATTACTTTTCCTTGGTTTTACCACAACTGTGAAATCAAATTCTTGAAATAAGAGTACCCATCTGCATATGTGCCCTTGTAAAATGGGCTTGTTTACCAAATACTTCAATGCCATGTGATCTTGTATAAAATACAAATGGTGTAGCTAGTAGGTACTTGTCTGAATTTATGTAGCACATAGATCATTGACAAAGCTTCATGCTCTGTAGTTGTGTAATTCTTCTCTCTGTAGAGTCAACTTTCTACTAGAAAAGTAGATAGGATGATCTATAATACCTTCTCTAGGATGAGCCAACACCACACCAATGGCCATGTGCTAGAGGCATCCACATGTACATGAAATGGTTGGTCCCATGAAGGAAAGCATAGAATAGGTGCGGTAGTAAGTTTCTCCTTCAATGTCTCAAATGCGCGTTGTTGCGGTTCTCCCCAGTAGAACATACCTTTTCCTTTTAGTAACTCCTCCAAAGGTGTGGAAACCTTGGCATACCCCTTTATGAATTTCCTATAATACCCCATGTGACCCAAGAATCCACACACCTCACTTTGACTAGTAGGCTCTTTTAGGCCGATAATGATTGCTACAACCTTAGTTGGATCAACCAACAAACCTTCCTTGTAGATTATGTGTCCTAACAATATTCCAAATGGTGTAGAAAATATGCACTTCTTGATGTTCAAAGAGATACTCAACTATCTACATCTTTCAAACATTAAGCGTAGATTGTCACAATGATCCTTAACAAGTCCATACACCATCCAATCATCTAAATAAACCTACAAGAAGTTGTGAATAAAATCTTTAAACACTTTGAACAACTATGCATGAAAATATAACAGGTGCATTTTTTTAGTCAAAAGGCATCACAGTATAGGAAAAGCTTCCCCATTCAGTAGTAAAAGTAGTCTTTTCCTGATCCTCCTGGGCAATCCTAACTTGATGATACCCAGAGAATCCATCTGTAAATGAATAGATTTCACCCTGCTGACCTTCTAGTATTTCCTCAGTGAATGGCATAGGAAAGGGATCAGTCACACATGCAACATTCAGCTCCCTATAGTCCACACATATCCTAATCTGACCATCCTTCTTGATACTTGATCACCATTGGACTAACCCATTCTAACTCATCCAGGGGCTTGATGATTCCAGACTTCAACATTTTTCAATCTCTTCTTTGACCTTTTCACGCAAGTTGGGGTTCATCTGTAGGGTCTCTTTCTAATTGGGTGCACACCCTCTTTAAGATTTATCTTCATCTCCCTAATGATTCATGCACACCTTTAAGTTCATGGTACCCCCAAGGGAATAAGTCTTGATAATCCCATAGTAACTCAATGATTTTTTCCACTTCAGAGTCTGACCAATAGTCTCCAATTATGGCCTCCTTAGGCTCAACATCGATCCAATATTCACTTTCTTTGTCTTCATCGGTTCATGATAGGTGCACGTGTGGTCTTATCTACACTTTCCAACACCTCACACCTACCTGTTGAATGGTCTACATCCAAATTTTCTACTTCTTCATCATTCACTAAGTAGACCATTTTTCCTTTTTCTTTCTCAGGAAATCGTGCTTTGAAGTAGTGTGGCATCGGCCTCTGTTTCTTCTACAAAAATGCTCTGAGTCTCCTTCATCAAATAACTCTGAATGAGTTCTTCCACCTTGGCACTATCCCCCATAGTTAAGCACTTTATAACCTTTAATGCTTCTTCTACTAGGTTTAGTAGAGAAGAAGTCAAATGTTTGGATCATTCTTGTAATTAAATCCTTCCAATTTCTAGTCTCTCTATGGATTCATATACATACCAAGCACACACGTGCATAACCTTGTAAAGTGGAATAAAATTTGTGCACCTAGAGAGCGAAGGTGGTAAAGCTTCCTACCCCTCTGTCCAGAGTCTCTCACACTACTTGAACATGGTGCTGAATAGGTTGATTACCATGATAAGTGTAGATTTGAGTAGGTGCATTTCTCTAAAGAACCTAGTAGCAAGAGAAATCCTAATTTCATTCCATCCTACAAGATTATCCTTGTGGACCACCCACCAACGTGCTTTGTTGTTGTCCCACATAGGGTATATGCTAGCATATTCCTTCTCTCCAATAGTCTATCCATTATTCCTCCATGGCACATAGGAACACCATAGGGTCTCCTTCTCTAGTGTAATGAGGTACCGAGTTGTTACCTATTCTCCTGATATAACGTGGTCTATTTATCCCTAGAAAATATACTCTTTACTTCACACCCTACCAACTCATAAGTTTATGAGCCCAATTATCACAAGCAACACTTGTAGTATCTACTAATAGACTATGCATCCTCCCACTAAATGATTCCTTCTTTAGATGGCTCAAGCACCTCTTGGGTCTCGGATGACACACATAAATCCTATTCAGGTCTTCCTCACTCAAGGGCTCAACATAGGGTGCAGATTTTCCATCTGTTAAAGGGATAATAACTCTTTCCTCCTTGTTTTCAAAGCTGATATAACCCTTGTTGAACCAAAGATCAACATTATTTGCATAGCACCAAGGATGCCCTAGTAGAGATGGGAAGCTATCTACCTCTGCCAACGCTAAAACCTCAAAATCTCCAGTGAACTTGGCTCCTTGTATGGTAATGGATGCATCTTTTAAAACTCGATGGGAGTGGCCTTAGTCGATTAGCCATGAACAATACATTAGAGGATGGCTACAATGGAGGTCTCCCCATTTGTACCCATGCATCTAAAGTAAGAACATTGACTTCCATGCGCTGTATCAATCAATATATTACTCAAAAGCCACCCATCCACAACAACATTCAAAGTGATTTCCTTGTCATAATCTAGGCTATGAGGGGAAGATTTGCATGCAGGATCTACGTCTAGTCTCAATACTTACGCACGTGGAGTGTTTCCTTTAACCAATTCCCTAATAGTGGAATGATATTCTCTGGTGCAACATTTTGCACACTTCTTTCAAGTCATCCATATCAGATTGGACCATCTCTGATGCTTTCTTTTGCTCCATCTTCCATGATTGCTCCTTTAAATATTGTATTTCACCCTAAAGATTTCTGAGTACCTCCATGGTTTCTGATAAACCTCCTTCTGATGGGTAGGATTTGGGTACCATGCATGTAGAACCTCCTCCTTAGTGATGGTAGGCTTCTCTTTGTAATGCTTCTTTGGCATGCACCACTTTTAGTGCGGGTAGTGATCTTTACTTGCAATGCCTCGGATTCTAGTTCCAACTTGGGCATCCACTGATTTTCCATAGCGCGTTGTATCCTAACCATCCTTGTGCACCTTTGTTTTCTTGTTTATGTTCTTGCTAAGATGCTCATACAAGTCTAGGGCATTCCTCATAACTATGATTCTTTCCACAGAAAGAACATGTAATATTATGAGGACATTCACGCTGTAGTGGTCAGGAGATCCACATGTATAACATGTTCCATGAGGGAACTCACCTCATCCACCACCATGGCCTCATCCTCCAAATCCACCATGGTATCCTCGACCTCTACCATGACCTCCTTCAAAATGCCCTTCATTCAATCATAGCGTGCTTGATTGTGATCCCAATCTTGATGCTCATTCTTGCCTTTAGAGTTATCTAAAACTCATGTCTATCATACACCAATATCTATAGCATCATGGATCTACCAATCAACCGATAATCTTCTGTGTGTCATGAGTCATGGACCTACAAATTTTATAGTAGCATGAGACATTCTTCCTTATCACGCATTTGTAATAATGGGTAGTGGCTAACATCATGGTTTAAATGGCATATCTCATAGTCTAACAATAATGAGCACTTGATCTATGGGGGACAACTATCCTTTGTGTGACCTTCCACTTCACAATCTATGCACCAAATCCTATGCGTGTCTCATGTGCTGAATTTTCTGATAGCTTCTCCAACTGTTTCACCATAGCTATGATCTGTGCTTCTAAAAATGGGCTCACCCCAATGTCTATACTTCCAACTACCTCAGTGTAAAGTTGCTTCAAGTGCTTCATGGGATCAATGTATGTCTTATGTGATAGTGCCCTTCTAAAAGGTGTAATCAGACCTCCAACAAACCATTGTGCATGTTGGCTTGCATGAATATCATAAGAAATTTAGATAACAACATTTTGAAATGAGCATCATACTCTCTGACACTCTCAGTAGTGCCTTGCTTAATATCCTTGAGCACACTTATACTCTTCTACTCAAACTCAGGGATGTGAAACTCTTTAAGGAAAGCATCTTTTAAAGTTGCATAGTCTACACAAGTCTGATCAGGGTCAAAATTTCTATACCATATGTGTGCCCCTTGTAACATAGTGGTGAATTGACTTTCCCTACGCTCAAAAGCCATGATTCCTTTTGCATGCCACATATATTTCACACATGTGCATGTGTTCAACAATCTTCTATGCCCCTATACTCTGAAGATGAAGAGACATCTCCATGTAAATATTTTGGGGTTGGTGCGGACCTTTCCCACCTGATCTAGAACCTCCTGTGTTTCCTCTACCTCCAGAACCACCAGATCCACAGAACTAGAACCACCTATACCTCCTGATCCTGAACCTTGTAGCTAGAGTCGAGACCAGAAAGATGTACTCCCATGTGTCCCAATAGTAGTATTGAACTACACCCCTACGGTCTACGAAGTGTTACTACTCCCAGAAGAGAGTCCAAAATTCTGTGCTGCCTAAATTTTGTGTAAAGATACACTTGAAAAGGTACCCCCAAATAATAATGAAGACATTTGCACTACCATCGATGTGATTTTTATATGACTCACTCCTACTCTCCCACTTCCTAAATTAGCTTGTTGACTATTTTTTGTACTAAATACTGGAAGACCAAGCACAAGGGAAAGGTTTCCAGGTAGACTCAGATGCATGCCCATGGCCCAGGTCATCTCTGTTGGCACACTTCTACGTGAGGCCGAGGGGGTTCCTGTCATGCTTTCCCAAATGGGGGAGTTCTTGATGCTCGGGTTCCACGTCTTCTGCATGAACTTCAAATCCTTCACGAGCCATCTCTCTCCTCAACGCCATTCACTCTCTGAATGTCATGTTGCTTCTCTATCTCCCTCTCATGCACCTCATTATACTTAAGCCACCTTTCTTCTCTCTTCCTCTCTGTTGCACTAGGTCTTCCATCTTTCACCAAACCTGCTCCCCCCCATGCATGGTGGGGTTTAGTTAGCCATCGGTTTTCTCTCCAAGTTTAGGGTTACCATCAAGATTTTGATCACTAGTGGAATGCCTTGCAAGTAAGTTCCCTGGGATATCGTAAAAATTGGAATTCTGCTACCTCTAGGAAAGAATAAGTGGAAATTGAGTACTCCAGAATATAGTTGTTCAAACACCACAAAACCAAGTATCCACATGCATGTCCAAATCAGATCAACATCATAGAGGGCCTAAATTCTTCCTGCATCCAAACAAGTGCATGATACCTCCAATTCCTTTTAGATGCATAAGCAATCAACCACTCATACAACTCTACCAAAAAAATAGCAAAGAATCTCTCATACAAACTGTCATACAATTTTGTTCCACCCATGTGTGTTTAAACTCAGATCCGGTGTTGAACCTCCATGTGTATTCTTCTTCTAGGTCATGTATCCACTCCTCAACACTTGCTAGGGTCAACAATATGTCTTCATTGCAAACCATCCTGAAAACAACTGAAAAAGGTCTTGGAAATGGAACCAATGATGCAGCCTAGAATTTACCAGTAAAAGCCCAGGTGCACATTGGCACATCACTCAGCCTAGACTGAGCACTCACCCAAAGTGCAAAGGTACCAGGCCCCTCTTTAGGGTTTTGTTGTAGGATGTTAGCATGATGAAGACTTAATGCATTTAGATCCATAATTAATATATCATTCTACAGTGCATGTTCAGATCTATATCTAAATAATAACAAACTTAAATGATAACCATGATGAAATCAAACATGCAAGAACCAATTATACTCAGATTAATACTCTGATTCAGCCAATACACTCCATTATATTAAACATGATAAATACACAAAAGCTCATTACAATAGATAATACCATAGCTTATGCGTGCATTAGATTTGGTAGCATAACTTCACATAGTAATTCAGTTCTCACACACCTCTCTATACTATACTACAGATCATTACATATTTATAAGGGTGGGGACTTTCCCTTCACCACTTGCATAACTCCAAAAATAGGTCACATGCTGAAATAGCCATGCACCTTTACAATCACAGCCACACATGCAAGTGCACTAACAATAGATCTCTCTAGTTAAATGTTAGTAGAAATTCTATCTTTAGCCCACATCCATGCAAAGCACTCCATAGACACTCTTCCAAAAATAGCCATGCATGTCATACAATTCTTTTCCTAGTTTATGTGCTCTACACACTATCTCTAAAAAAGCCCACATGTGAAAATGGCTAAGTCCCAAATCTACCCTTGTTCTCAAGAGGACATGGGTATTCAAATCATCGGGTTTGTCTTTCTCCTTTTGAGACCAATCAATGGTGGGAAGAGGAGTGTAGTGAATGGATATTATATACTCCACAATATATACATCAGAATCATCATCTACCACCCCTTATATAATTGTGTAAACTTGATGTCCTTAATCATTGTAATGAAAACTTGCCATATAGTCTTTTTTTGGATTCATATTCATCAACACACGGTCCTCTCTCAATAGTCTTTAAGTATTGGAAAATGGTAGTAATTCATACTCATATTTTTTGAAATAAATCCCTTGTTGTCAAAAGAAACCTTTTTTTATATGTATGGAAATTAAATTATGAGATAGTTCGCTCAACATTTTGAGCATCTAGGGCTGACATGTAAGTGTATCTCCCCAAAGAGATGGGAAATTGGATTCCTGAGATTTTCTTATCCCTACAAGTTACTGAAAGCACATCTAATTGTCTACAAAGTTTAACCAGGGACTATCTTGTCATTACAATAAATTAGCAGCTTGTATGGTGCCCCTTCAAACCTAGTTGTCCAAATATATGAAAACTTCCTAAACTAAATGAATAAACTACCATATGTGGAAATCAATTGTCTAGCCTCTGGAGAAACTCTTTTAGTCACATTTCCTTCAAGAAACCTGACAAAAACAAGGTGAAAGCATTATTTACTCTCATGTGATGAATTTTAATGTTCTCATAGGTGAGTTGAGTATATAATTCATAGATAGGTGCAATTTTCTTGTTCTCTTATCCTGTTAACCCCACCCATATCTTGTATGCTACTACTACGAGTGTACATTAGGCATGAATTCATGTGAAATTTTTTTCTTCGATGAACATTGACAAGATTGTAAACTAAATTTTCACATATTATTCCTTCCCAATCTAAATGCTGATTACCTTCACAAATGATGTTATTATATACACACATCTAATTCTAAAACTCATTACTAGATGGTATGTCAAATTAATATGGCCAATAGTGTGATTATATTAGAAATTTCTTCTAAGAAATAAATTATAAAGAGAATCTTGGGTTATTTGGAATACCCCTTTCTTTTGAGCTTCAGCTAGGATTTAAAAATCCTTATTTTGTATTTATCTTGACTGAGGTTAAACACTCTCTTGGATTTTTGTTGGTTAAAATATTAGAATCTTCAAATGTTTGAATTCCCGGGGCCACATTAATATGATGGGTATCTATTTTAGCAATGACTTTCCCTTGAGAGTATTTCAGTTCCTTGGTTTATAGATTCAAATTAGATTCACATGATAGAACTATATGAGTACATTGTAATGAGGTGGGGAAGCCAACAACATGAGCTAATCCACTATTTTTAACACATTGGGCCATTAGGGTAGGATTATCATGTGTTATTGTAGCCCAAAAGTAATTTAGATTCATATTATTGACATCACTATCACCTATGTTAGGAACATAGCTTTCAAGGAAGAAATATGCTCATATCCTGCGTAATTGAAACTTCATGATGGAAAGATTATGGAAAATTCAAGGAAAACAAAGGCTAGACAATGAATTTGAGAAGTATTTAAAAGGGAGGGATGAGAAATAATATAACTAGAAAAGTTAACAAATGTAGGGTAAAACCACTCACCTTTTACATGAAAAAGACGATGCCCTCATAATCTCAATACATTTTGAATTTTTTAATTTGGGTAAAAATGAGAAAGTTATGGAAAAAATTCCTTCTTTGACACACGGGATGGGAAAATGGATGAGAGCACTGTAGAATCTAGCTTTTACAAATGTGAAAATAAACTAAGCATGCATGGTCTATATAGGGGATAGACAAATTTTCTCAATTTACCACCTAAAATAGTTATGCAGATATTTCAAATCCCGTGGGAACAAATTTTTAACCTTTTTTGTTTGCAAATTGGTTATGATGGGTTGTTAGAGAACTGAAGGAAAAAATTATAATCCCAATTTTTTTCATTACAGGAAATGTAGTGATGTGGAAAACTCAAGGAACAATGGAAGAAGTTCTGAGTGTTGCCACACAATCTGCAATAACCGATATAAATAGGAGAAATGGAGGGATACGAAAAATGTGGGTGTGCAGAGAACTCATAGCCTAGAGGAAAAAGTTCTAAGAGTTCCATTGGTTACCACAATCACAAATCTTTCGATGTAGAGGGAAGGATTTGGCAATGCGAGATAGTGCGGGAATTGGGGAACAAGTGGAACACAAGAACTATTCTAGCGAGTTAAACAAAATCTGATTTATACCACAAAATCAAGACATGCGGCTCATGTGATGATGTAGGGAACATGAGGAATAGAGGAACTATTCCTCCTATTCCTTAAAAGTCTCATTTATCCAGCCAAGGCTTAAATTGGATCAAATTTGACTAAATGTTTGGATTTTTCTTCATTTTGGGAAACAAAAAGGTAAGTAAAATTGAGACAAACAGGTGACTTAACCATTTTTAATTTAAATTTCACATTTTTCAGTGTGTCGATAACAAACATAATTCAAAATTATGAGAACATCAGGGAATTCAAGAAATTTATGTTTTCTAGATTCATTTTCGTTTCACATAACACACACCTATTTGGGCCTATAAGGCCCTTTTTATTGAGATTTTCAATCGTAAGAGTTTTGTTTTGGATAGCAAGTGCATTGATTTTTGGAAAACATTTTTTTCTAAAGTGACATGTAGTTGAAATTATTAGAAGTAGGTGTTTTCTAGAGATAACTCATCTTAGCACTATGATATCCATTATCGGTATGGCCCCACACCATATCATCTAGTTTAGGGAATGAAGAAATATGGACAAAACCCAAAGATTGGTTGAGATACTTAAGGGCCTCTTTGACTTCTTGAAGATGCCAATAAAGTTTCTTTCACGATTAACCTATCACACCTTTATCCTAGTAGTCACGAATGTGAACCACAAGATACCTTTTCAACTCGCTAGTGAATGTGGATCCAGGGGAGCTATGAAGGAAATAATATTTTCATGAATTAATACGTCATCCATGATATGAATAGTTATTCCATCCCAAAGGATCCATCTGTAACCTTTGGAAAGGATATCCTCGAGAATTCCTTATTATTTTCTAGATTATCAATCCCTCAGAATCTCATCTTTAAATAAAAATTCATATTTGAAATATGGTTCCTTGCATTATTTAGCTTTGATAATATTAGTTCAGAAAGATTTTTCTTTCAAAAATATCCATCCAACCTTTTCCATAAGATCTTTGTTCATCGTTGAGATATTTTTTAACCCAAGGCCACCTTTCAATTTGGGTTGAGTGAATTTTTCTCACGCCACCAAATCCATTCTACTAGAGGATTCCGACCTAGACCAAATAAATATCTTCTATATCTTTTCAATACATTGCCTAACCTTATTTGGGATATTAAAGAGGGACATAATGTAAATTGGAATACTTTGGATGGAACTAGCTAGAAGTTGAACTTTTTTAGCATGGGTGAGAAGGGATCAATTCCAACTAACAACTATGTGTTGAGAGTGACTGATCAATTGATTCCATTAACCACTGGTAAATCTTTCCCACACATAGAGGTATAACTAGGTACTTGGTAGGGAAAGAACAAATTTGACATTCCAAAATATTAGAAATTATCTGTTCTCTAGGTTCCGGACGTTGAGGAAAAACATAGAACTTTTATTGAAGTTGATTTTTAGTAACGAGGCCTCTTTATAATCCACCACCAAATCTCCCCAGATGAAAAAATTATTGTCCACAAATTGCTGATGTGTTATGTTTATAATTCTCAAGGAGACACTCAAGCCCTTGATTTTCCTATCCTCCCTAGCTTTATCCCACATTATGCTAAGAGCCTCTATTGAGCAGAGAAAATGGCTAAGTACTAGCCATGCACAAAAGTGGAAGAATGTATACAAGAGGGAACATGTGAACTAAAAAGAAGTAGCTAAATTTGGAGGAACACATGGAAGCACATGCGTAAATAAGGTAAAATATAGATCAATGCGCAAGGGTTCTTACATATACACACTTTGAAACATTCCCATTTTAAGACTTTAGAAACAAGGGGATTTTTTTAAAAATAGTGTTCACAATTCTAAATAAAACATTATTTAGAACACACATTCCATGCCAATCAAATTCAATGGATAAACATATACAAACAGTAATGACTCGGTGCTTCACCGATCTATTCATTCCATAACTCTGTAAGCTACCGATCTATTTATATTATCTTATGTATTGAATACATATTGTATACTTCGTATAATTTTTATTCCTACCCTACACTGGGTAATGAGTGATCTATTTAAAGAACATATCTAAATATTTGCTACAATTATTCATCGATATCACGTTGTTTTAAACTTTGTGACATATGACAACATAACTAGCGACTTGCGATACTTTGGTGAAAGATTTATAACATACTGTGTATGTCACTATTCCTAAATGACATACTCATCATATTGGAATATGTCCTTCACCTCACTCCTCAATTATCATGATTGGTCTTTACCGACTACACCATCACCCACTTGTTCGAGTTTAACCCTAGCCCTAGATAGGAACATAACCTATTATAGGAAAACGCTCATAATGGATTAGGGTAAATGGGCATACTTGGTTGACCTAAGTCAACTAGATGTGCCACCGTACCCTTGAGCCATTGGAAGCTAGTTCATATCCTAAATATGCTCCTCTCCAGATCTAGAGAGAAACTAAGTTCAAGTCCAAGTTCTATTGTGTGTAGATCTAGATGATCAATGCGGAAGGGCGATGCCACATGTCAACAACAATGCTTGTATTCTCGAGAATACCCAAGCCTTATCGAAAGTACAACCCTACGGTTGGCGTGTGTCAACATCCTACAGAAACTACCTCATCGATATGTACATACCCCAGGAGATTGTTAATACATTGTTAGTCTAAATTATTTCTTGATTACAGACAGCCCCTGCCAAACCCTAATCCAACACTCAATAAGTTCTTTCCTAAATTTGCTTCATTTAGTCCATGAAGAAATTCATTATACTTACGGTTGTTTTTAATGTTAGATCTCTCAGTTACACTGCCAATTAACCACAACCGAACAACGTTATCAAGTTTCATTTAAAAAGTACAATAACTTTTAGACAGGTTCAATGTCCAAATATATCCAATTTAAAGTAGACTTCATACAAAATGAAGTCTAATAAATTGTAATCATATTTCCATACCTTTTTGGTTTATATTCAATTAAGAAAGAGAAAGAGTATTTATCTACATGTTTAAGTGTTAGGGTATATCCTACCCAATATCCATATTTCTTAATGTATGTTCAACACACATTACATTACTATATTATATAGTTTAGATAAATAACATATTCTACGCAACTTAACAAGCTGCATCTTAATTAGGAAATTGAACTAAATCCCTTTATCCAACTTATCAAAGGATAACCAATTAAGCATAAAAATAATATGAAGAATATCAACAAGATAGAAATCCATCTTTTTCATACAAGTACAAGATAATTTACACACCAATACAAGTAAATTCTCGGTATTCAATTCATCTTTATAACTTATACATTTATAAGCCTTATGCATTTAGGCATACTACATAACAACCACCTTCATTATAAAAGAATACTACTTTTCTTTTTCGATACAATCTCAAGAACAATTAGAATTCTTCACAAAGAATCAGACTTAAATCAGCCAATGCATCATATAAGTTTTACCTTCTTTTATCACTTACAAAGTCCATCTACAAAAATTGCTAGCACGGGTCAGTTCAATGAACTGAGCATGATAAGAACTAAGCCTTAAAACAAAGTGCATTCCAATAATTGTTCCATTAAAACAACTCTTCTTTAATGAGACAATTAATACATCATAAATATCAGTATAAGTATTAGCAAACGGAAAAGAAGTACATTAACCAATCTGAATTCACTTCTAAAAGAAGAACAAAATATAATTAACAACATATGCCTTAAAAATTAAAGTTTAATTGATCCTAACAATTACCTTTAAACAACAAGAAAGGGATTACAATATAGTTCACATTGGGATGATACATCTAGCTCCTAAGAAAGGAAGAAGGATATCCATTCCAAACTATGCTCAACACAAAAATATCGAAAAAATAGATACAAGTTCATAACATGAATTTAACTATTTCATTTAAAGGACAACTACCTTTAAATACAACATTTAAGATTTTTAAACAGAACATAATCCCATATCAATCTAAGAAGGAATATAGAATTTTAACAGTCTGACAACAAGATTGTATTTTTTGTTCAACAAAACTGAAACATCAAATCTCTTCCTTCATCATTTTAACAAATTATATGAACAAGGAAGGCTAAACAAGTATAATAAATCTCCATCTTGCAAGAGAACTAATAACAGAAGGGTTCAATCAAATGAACTAATCCCTACAGGTTAGAAAAGGAATCTTATCAAAATTTGACTCAATCTTAATTTATTCTCTAAACTTAACAACAAATTCCCATCTCTAATTCAAACAATAAGCTCATACACTAGTTCCTTGATGAGAGAACAAAACTAACTCATTGCAAGAAACGTACTGCAAGTCCTCCTTACAATCCTTATCATTACAAGCATGAATTCTGATTTCAGTTTAGAACAACACTCAGTAAAGTTCTAAAACAACACCTGTCCCTAAGGGTTCCCAATTTCCTTCTTCTTTTAAAAGACTCAAGCATTAACTTATTGATCCCAACAAGATTAGAAAACCCGAAACCTTAAACTAAACTAGTTCAGGAGTATCCTCGAACTCGAAACTGAAGTTCCTTTACATGCCTCCACAACATTGTACTTAAATGTAGGTGATTCATAATTCTTTTAGAACTATAAAACAAAATCAGACTAAATAGATTTAAGTATTCTAGCCTCCACTACTATTTCTAAGCATAGGTATAAACTCATTTTAAAAGAATTCCAAATCCTACTATCAAATGAAAACATTTCCAGTTAAATCTCCAAGAGATATTCAAACAACTCAGTCATACTACTTACCCAGAATTACCTGGAGTAAGCGGTTTGCATTAAAGGAGTTATAAGCTTCCAACTAGAATACAATTTAAAACCAACTCACAAATACCAGAACAGAGCTAACATGTCGTTCAACTAAAAATTCAAACACTATGTATCAAATTACATGTACAATGCCGAATCACAAAGTCTCAAATGTGAGCATAGATATATACAAATATTATGATACAAGTCAGAATATAACATGACAACCTTAACTAGTTTATAGCGTAAACAAGAAACCCTATTTCCAACTCAAAATGAAACACAAGTTTCTCATAGAGGAGTTCAGAACTATTCAAGTAGATATTCACAGGTTCAGGGCAACCACAAATTCCCATTCCAGTTTGTATATCAAACAAAGAAAGCTCATAACAGCTCGAAACACGAGCTCCTACTAGAGTTCAAAACTAATAAAAAATACTATTACTGTGTAAATTACGAACTTCCATTAATAGTCCAGAATAACACAAGAATAAACACGAGTACAAAGGTACATATGGACTTAAAACAATAGTCCAAGATTACTCGAGAATCCAAACACTGTTTTAGAGTGACAAGAACCTCCAACCCAAATTCTTAACAAAACACTAACCCCGAATCAAGATTAACTACACACGAACTTGAATATAGGATCAAATGAAACACCAACTCAATACAAGCTCAAGCTAAAACAAAACATGAACTCAACTGCAAGCTTTAGATCAAAAAAACATGAATCCAAATACAGACTTTAGCTCAAACAAAAGACGAGCTCAACTACAAGATTTAGCTCAAACAAAGATGAGCTCCACAAAAAGATCAGATAGGATTCAAGGTTCCCAAAATTTAGAACCAATAAATAGCGATGAAGGTCAGTTAAAAACACAACTTCTTCATATAATAGTTCAAGAAATAACAAGCAGAGTTATAGTAACAAGTTTCTCATGCATGTCTCGCTAATTAACACATACCAAGAAATTTTTAAACACTTATCATTAATTTGCCATGGATTCATACCCAAATTTCCAAAGATTACAAAACCCAGCAAGAAAATAACTAGATAAAACATGCAAGCCAAGAATCTCATAAGAGTAGAGTCATTTTAATGAAACATTTAGAAGAAAGCAAGAGATCTTAATGGTTAGAGCCTATCATGCCTGATAGCACTTCTACCAAATTGAAGGAGACTTCTAGACGAGCTTCTAACTCCTTTTCTCCTCCATGAAAGATCAACCAACCAAAAAATTTCCTCAGCATGCCTCATATACCTTCCCATGATTGAAAATAGACCAGGTGAGTTAAAAATAGCAATGAAGTGCAAGTCGAACTGTTGGTTTGAAGAACCAGTTTGCTTCATGCAGAGAAAAATATGAAAAGCATGCAAAAACCAAACACAAACCCACCTTCCAAGTTTCCTAGACGGTTTTCGAACAAAACCTGAGGCCAATTAATTTAATTAATTCCAATTTTCCCATTCAACTCTCCTCACTTCCACTTTGCCTCCCGGATCGGCGAATGCCAATTCCCATTTAACATGCAATTCCATTTTTAGTGGAGCTTCCACATAAGCCTCCACCAAATCAACTAGCCCCTGCCAAAACTGGCAGTACTTAATGCCTTTAAGAACCTTATCAACAATTAAATGCCATTGGAACCATCGCCTTAGAGGTATGTGACCCATTTAGGTTCCCATTTAATAGCTTAAGATAGATCCCTTAAAACTTAGGTTAGTTTAGGAATAATTACCTTAGGCCTTAACACATTACCTTAGGTAATTCCAACATTAGGTTAGATCATCTCATAACCTTATAACATTAGGTTTTAGGTTAATTTAGATAGCCTAGCAACCTTTCCATATTCCCTTAGCACAAGGCTTAGGTTAGAAAAAAATCAATTAAGTAACATAGCTAGGTAGTAAATATTCTTACCCAACTTAGGATTCCGTAGGATAATCCTTTAGTTTTAGGATTCTGAATCCTTCCTATGTCATGAACAGGTTGTATTTCATTTACGTCAGCAATGTACTACCAAGATCAATCTTCAAGGACCTAAGCACAACATACAACTAAATAGAAACACGTTCACACAAGATTAAAGAATTTGTTATAACAAATTTCAGTCCATCATATCCCTCAATTATGGAATGTAAATTTACCATTCATTTAACTAAGAAGGTTTAAAACATTCCTTGGATCACTGAAATTGATCTAGGGATGAGTCAGATAAAGAGGTAAGTTTGTAACTCTTAAACCAGATTGTAACTCACCTACAAGAAGTGAAAAATGGATTCAAGGAAGCCATTCCATTCCAGTCTAATGATCTTAATAACATAAAATATTTATCCATATCAAACATGATCTCCAATAATCAAAAGAACACATCTTTAGAAGAAAATCACATGTCAACACTTGAAATGCAAAGGAGGAATATAACAATTGTCGAGGGTGTTACATGCTTCCATCCTAAAAGAATCATCATCCCGATGATTACCTCATTTTAACAATTTATATTAATGACAATCAATTCATTCACTTCTCTTACCATAATTCAAATATATAAAAACTTATAGTTCAAATCAGCATTAAATAGCTATTTATTCAATTCATATAAATATCTGCCCAAAATTGACATACTTATAGTCATATACAGAAGAAAAATCATTTTTTTAACAGTCTATAGAATCAATTTTGTTCAAATAGATATGGAAAAGAATTTTTAATATCCTCTAGGTTTTCCAAAGTTGCACCATCTTTGTTAAACTGGTCCCACTAGACTTTACATTGACTTATTTCTCAATTTATCAAATGCAACTAGCGAGTTTCAAGCACTCATATGGGTTTAACCATGATTATTCCTGGGTCTTGGACCTACAAGGAATTCCAATTTAACACGTGTGATAAATCTAAAATGTATTTCTTAAGTAAAGAAATATGGAAAACATCATGCATTCGTGACAAAGCAAGAGGTAATGCTAAATGATAAGCTACAGGGTTGATTACTTATACTATCTCAAAAGGTCCCACATAAAAAGGTGATAACTTGGTAGCCTTGCCAAAAGTTATAGAACTCTTTTTCGGTTTAACTCAAAGAAAGAATTTCTCACCAAGTTCAAATTTCCTATCAACCCTCTTTAAGTCAGCGTAACTCTTTTTCCTATCTTCTGCTTCTTTCAAGCATTCACAAATCAATTTAACTTGTTCCATTTCAGTAAGAATTTCAGGTCCAATTACCTCTCTATCCTCTATGCTATCCCAACTAACAGGGGTTTTGCATTTTCTTTCGTATAATGCCTCAAAAGGTGCCATCTTAAGAGAAGCATGATATGTATTATTGTATGCGAATTCAACTAATGGAAGATACTCTTCCCACTTATATTGTTGATCCATGCAATACATTCGTAACATATCTTCCAAAACTTGATTTACTCTTTCAGTCTACCCATCTGTTTCTGGATGGTATGTAGAACTAAAATTTAGCTTAGTTCCTAGAGATGCATTAAGCATTTGCCAAAATCTTGATGTCATTCTAGGATCTCTATCCGAAATGATTAACTCAGGTACTCCATGTAATCTGAAAATTTCGTGTACAAATCTTCTTGCCAAAATAGGAGAATCATCCTTTAGATTTCCAACAATAAAATGTGCTACCTTTGTTAGTTTATCCACAACTACTAATATAACATCATGCTTATTTCTCAACATAGGTAACCCTTGTACAAAATCCATGCTTATTACCTACCATTTGTACTGCGGTATGCTATGAGGATACAACAAACCGGCTGGGTGCATATGTTCCGCCTTCACACGTTGGCACTCAAGACAATGTGTCACAAAGTTTAGAACATCCTTTTTCATTCCTTTCCAGAAATATTGTTGTTTTATATCAGCAAGAATTTTTGTAATGCCAGGGTGTCTAGAAAAAGGTGAATTATGAAATTCTGCTAACAATTTCTTTCTCAAATTATTTAGTGAAGGTACATAGACTCTGTTTTCAAATCATAAGATTCCTTCTTTATCAAAGTGAAAACCTTTATACCTCGAATCATTCGAATCTATAGCAAGTGCTACTTTTACTTGCTGAGAGTAAGAATCAGATTCCATAACGCTTTTTACTTCATCCTTAAATTGAGTTCTTAACGTTATAAGAGCATAAATGTGCTTCCTACGACTTAGAGCATCAACCACTCTATTTTCTTTACCCTTTATATAACTGATGTCAAAATCATATTGAGACAAAAACTCCAACCACCTTCATTGTCTTACATTAAGATTTGGCTGAGTGAAGATATACTTCAGTCCAAGGTGATCGGTTTTCAATTCAAAAGGCTTACCGAGAAGGTAATGCCTCCAAACTTGTAGTGCATGAACAATGGCAGCAAGCTCTAAATCATGTGGAGCATAATTCAACTCATGTAACTTAAGTTTCCTACTTTCATATGCTATAACATGACCAATTTGTAACAAAATACCTCCTAGACCTTCACCGGATGCATCAGTTACCACCATAAAAATCCATTAGGATCTGGTACTGCAATAATAGGTCTTTGAAGTTAACTGTTCCTTCAAGGTTTTAAATGTAATTTCACATTTCTCACTCCAAACAAACTTTTTATCTTTCTTCTGTAAGGAATTTATTGGTGCAGCTATCTTAGAAAAATCTTTTACAAATTTCCTATAGTAGCCAGCAAGTCCCATGAAGCTTCTAACTTCATGTACATTCTTTGGTGCAGGCCATTCTGTTATAGCTGTAATTTTTGAAGGATCTACAACAATCCCATCTTTACTTATAACATGACCCAAATAGTGGACTTCTGTGTCATAGAAATAACATTTGGATAGCTTACCAAACAACCGTCTCTTTCTCAGAATTTCCAAAACTATTTTCAAATGCTCATGATGCTCCTCAATGCTTTTAGAATATATGAGAATGTTGTCCAAGAATACGAGCACAAATTTGTCCAAGTATTCTTGAAATATATTATTCATTAAATTCATAAATGCATGCAGGTGCATTAGTTAATCCAAAAGGTAAAACCGTACACTCATAATGTCCATACCTTGTTCTGAAAGCTATTTTATGAATATTGTCATCCTTAATTCTCAATTGATGATATCCAGATCAAAGATATATATTAGAATATACTGATGCTTCATGCATATGATCAAATAAATCATCAATCCTAGGGAGTGGATATCTATTCTTGATTATTTCCTTATTTAACATTATGTAATCAATGAACAATCTAAGTGTTCCATATTTATTTTTCACAAAAATCACAGGTGCTCCCCAAGGTGAAAAACTTGGTCTAATCAAACCTTGAGATAAAATTTTGTGCAACTGAGCCTTAAGCTCTACTAATTCTGTAGTATTCATTCGATATGGTGCTTTAGAAATAGGTTTAGTTCCAGGATTGATCTCAATCGTGAAATCAAATTCCCTTTTGGGTGGAAGACCTAACAATTCTTCCAGAAATACATCATTGAAGTCTCGTAACAACGGATATCGTTCCATAATATCGCTGCTCTCTTCTATTGATTCAATAATTTTTACTGCATATAAGGTACATCCTTTATTTTTGGCCTTTTTAAGTTGCATAGCTGACAATTTTCTAACAGAAATCTCACATTTCACACCATGAATCTTTGTTATTATCTGTAGGTCATCTAAACAACTAATGTATTTTTCAAAATAGTCCACTTTAGCCTTATGTTACGCTAACTAACCAATTAACACCTATGATTACATCATAAGACCCCAAGGGTGCAACATAAAGATCAACCTCAGTGGAAAAGTTAGGTAAGTCAAGGATTGCTCCAAAAAGACACATACTAACCGTATGAACAACATTATTCCCATACTGTATAGTCCATGTTTCCAGCTTTTCTTTTTAATTTTGATGCTAATTTACTAGAAATAAAACATTCAATAGCTCTAGTATAAAAAAGAATAGTTATTGGTAAGCCAAATAACTTACCCAAAACTTCTATGGGTGTGGCCTATTTCTCGGCTGCTTGTCACTCATCAGTAGCATGTATCTTGTGCTACTGATAATGATCATCCTTCTTCAAAGGAAATTGATTTGTATAATAATCTTTACCATATCTATAACAGCTTCCTACTGGTCCCTTCCTAGGCTCGGGTTTTATTTCCAACCTTAGAGTTATTGTTCGAGACCCCATAGGACTTCGTCCATTATTATTGTTCTTGGAAAAGTTATTCCGTGCATTACCAGCAAACATTTTTGTTGCTACTTTCTTATTTGTATCGATGAAAACTTACTTTTCATTCCCAATTTCTTCCATGGCCCTTTCTTGGGTGCAAGAGATGATGAAGAGGAGTTGGGATTCTTCTTCCTTACTTCCTCCTTATGAGCAGAAATTTCCTTTAATTTCTGTTCTTGCCTGATGGCTTTTTCTACAACCCCTTCCATCATGGTTGGGTTGTGAACATCCACCTCTCCTCCTATAACAAGATTCAATCCCATGATGAATTTCCATATCCTGAACTTCTTATTAGTTTGGTACTGAGGCACACATTTAAGGAGTTTTGTAAATCGATCCCAATACTCGATTCTGATTAGCTTTCCTTGAGTTAAGTTCTAAAATTTAGTCATTTTTGATCATAGTAGAGTTGTGGCAGCCATTGTTGCCTACAGTAACCTTTAAATTGGTCCCATGTGATATTAGATTCATCAATGTTCAACTCAGCCTTGCGGCTATCCCACCATGAAGATGCTTCATGAGAAAGTTGATATGCTCCCCATATCACCTTTGTTTCTTCTAAGAAATTTCTTATGGCAAAGTATTTCTCCATTTCACTGAGCCAATTCTTAGTCCCATCTCCTAATGTGGTGCCATCAAAATTGGGTGGACTTATCCTTTTTATGTCATTAGTGAGTTTTGCTACTAGCCTAGCCTTTTTGTTCTCAGGCTGAACATGTATGTTAACATTGTTATTATCAACACCCACATTGGCGTTGTCCCTTAGAGGTGGCTGATTATTGTTATCAGCTTCTTCTTCCTCCTCATTACCCATTACTTGATGTTCAAGTACAACCAAATGATCTCTTGTGTCAGCAGTAGGTAAGGATCTCATCGAGTTTCTAGGCAGTTGCTACTCCTTCCTCAGGTGGAGGGTTATTTGCAATGTTTCCTCTTGTTCTCACCATTTTCTATTACAAGAAAATTTAAGTTTCATCAGATTATGGACACAATAGGTCCAAGAGCTGCAACCTTCAACTCTAATACCAAGATGTAACATTCCCATTTTAAGACTTTAGAAACAAGGGATTTTTTTTTAAAAATAGTGTTCACTGTTCTAAATAAAGCATTATTTAGAACAAACATTCCATGCCAATCAAATTCAATGGATAAACATATGCAACTATAATGACTCGGTGATTCACCGATCTATTCATTCCATAACTTGGTAAGCTACCGATCTATTTATGTTATCTTATGTATTGAATACATATTGTATACTTCGTATACTTTGTCTTCCTACCCTACACCGGTATTGAGTGATCTGTTTAAAGAACATATCTGAATATCTGCTACCAATATTCATCTGATATCACGTTGTTTTAAACTTGGTGACATAGGACAACGCAACCAGCAACTTGCGATACTTTGGCCAAATATTTATAACATACTGTGTATGTCACTATTCCTAGATGACATACTCATCATATTGGAATACATCCTTCACCTCACTCCTCAATTATCATGATTGGTCTTTACTAACTACCGTCAGTCCACTTGTTCCAGGTTTAACCCTAGCCCTAGATAGGAACATAACCTATTATAGGAAGACACTCATAATGGATTAGGGTAAATGGGCATACTCAGTTGACCTAAGTTGACCGGATGTGCCAACGTACCCTAAGCCATTAGAAGCTAATTCATATCCTAAATATGCTCCTATCCAGACCTAGAGAGAAACTAAGTTCAAGTCTGAGTTCCTATTGTGTGTAGATCTAGATGATTAATGTAGAAGGGTGATGCCACATGTCAACTACAACATTGTATTCTCGAGAAGACCCAAGCCTTCTTAAAAGTATAGCCCTGTAGTTGGTGTGTGCCAACATCCTATAGAAACTACCTCATTGAGATGTACATACCCCAGAGGAGATTGTTAATACATTGTTAGTCTGAATTATTTCTTGATTACAGCAACCTTCCAAACCCTAATCTAATGCTCAATAAGTTCTTTCCTAAATTTTCTTCATTTAGTCCATGAAGAACTTCGTTACACCTACGGTTGTTTTTAATGTTAGATCTCTCAGTTACACTGCCAATTAACCACAATCAAACAACGTTATCAAGTTTCATTTAAAAGTACAATAACTTTTAGACAGGTTCAACATCTGAATATATCCAATTTAAAGTAGACTTCATACAAAATGAAGTCTAATAAATTGTAATCATATTTCCATACCTTTTTGGTTTATATTCAATTAAGAAAGAGAAAGAGTCTTTATCTACATGTTTAAGTGTTAGGGTATATCCTACCCAATATCCATATTTCTTAATGTATGTTCAACACACATTACATTACTATATTATATAGTTTAGATAAAGAACATCATATTCTGCAACTTAACAAGTTGCATCTTAATTAGGGAAATTGAACTAAATCCCTTTATCCAACTTATCAAAGGATAACCAATTAAGCATAAAAATAATATGAAGAATATCAACAAGATAGAAATCCATCTCTTTCATACAAGTACAAGATAATTTACACAACCAATACAAGTAAATTCTCAGCTTTCAATTCATCTTTATAACTTATACATTTACAAGCCTTATGCATTTTAGGCATACTGCATAACAACCACCTTCATTCTAAAATAATACTACTTTTATTTTTCAATACAATCTCAAGAACGAATCAAAATTCTTCACAAAGAATCAGACTTAAATCAGCCAATGCATCATATAAGTTTTTCCTTCTTTTATCACTTACGAAGTCCATCTGCAAAAATTGCTAGCACGGGTCAGTTCAATGAACTAAGCATGATAAGCACTAAGCCTTAAAACGAAGTGCATTCCACTAATTGTTCCATTAAAACAACTCTGCTTTAATGAGACAATTAATACATCATAAATATCAATATAAGTAATAGCAAATGGAAAAGAAGTACATTAACCAATCTGAATTCACTTCTAAGAGAAGAACATAATATAATCCACAACATCTGCCTTACAAATTAAAGTTTAATTGATCCTAACAATTACCTTTAAACAACAAGAAAGGGTTTATAGTATAGTTCACATTGGGATGATACATCTAGCTCCTAAGCAAGGAAGAAGGATATCCATTCCAAACTATGCTCAACACAAAAATATCAGAAAATAGATAAAAGTTCATAACATGAATTTAACTATTTCATTTAAAGGACAACTACCTTTAAATACAACATTTAAGATTTTAAAAAGAACAGAATCCCATATCAATCTAAGAAGGAATATAGAATTTTAACAGTCTGACAACAAGAAAGTATTTTCTGTTCAACAAAACCGAACATCAAATCTCTTCCATCATCATTTTAATAAATGATATGAACAAGGAAGGCTAAACATGTATAATAAATCTCCATCTTGCAAGAGAACTAATAATAGAAGGGTTCAATCAAATGAACTAATCCCTACAAGTTAGAAAGGGAATCTTATCGAATTTGACTCAATCTTAATTTATTCTCTAAACTTAACAACAATTTCCTGTCTCTAATCCAAACAATAAGCTCATACACTAGTTCCCAGATGAGAGAACAAAACCAACTCATTACAAGAAACGTACTGCAAGTCCTCCTTACAATCCTTATCATTACAAGCATGAGTTCCAATTTTAGTTCATAACAACACTCAGTAAAGTTCTAAAACAACACCATGTCCCTAAGGGTTCCCAATTTCCTTCTTCTTTTAAAAGACTCAAGCATTAACTTATTGATCCCAACAAGATTAGAAAACCCAAAACCTTAAACTAAACCAGTTCAGGAGTATCCTCGAACTCGAAAATGAAGTTCCTTTACATGCCTCCACAACATTGTACTTAAACGTAGGTGATTCATAATTCCTTTAGAACTATAAAACAAAATTAGAATAAATAGATTTAAGTATTCTGCCTCCACTACTATTTCTAAGGACATGTACAAACTCATTTTAAAATAATTTCAAATCCTACTATCAAATGAAAATGTTTCCAATTAAATCTCCAAGAGATATTCAAACAGCTTTCAGTCATACTACTTACCCAAAATTACATGGAGTAAGCGGTTTACATTAAAGAAGTTATAAACTTCCAACTAGAATAAAATTTAAAACCAACTCACAAATACGAGAACAAAGATAACACGTTGTTCAACTAAAAATTAAAACACTATGTATAAAATTACATGTACAAAGGCCAAAATCAAAAGTCTCAAATGTGAGCACAGATATATACAAATATTATGATACAAGTCAGAATATAACATGACAACCTTAACTAGTTTATAGCGTAAACAAGAAACCTTATTTCTAACTCAAAATGAAACACAAGTTTCTCATAGAGGAGTTCAAAACTATTCAAGTAGATATTCGCAGGTTCAGGCAACCACAAATTCCCATTCCAGTTTGTATATCAAATAAAGAAAGCTCATAACAGCTCAAAACACGAGCTCCTACCAGAGTTCATAACTAATAAAAAATACTATTACTGTGTAAATTATGAACTTCCGTTAACTGTCCAGAATAACACAAGAATAAACATGAGTACAGAGGTACATATGGACTTAAAACAATAGTCCAAGATTACTTAAGAATCTAAACATTATTTCAGAGTGACAAGAACCTCCAACCCAAATTCTTAACAAAACACTAACCCCAAATCAAGCTTAACTACACATGAACTTGAATATAGGCTCAAACAAAACACCAGCTCAAGCTCAAACAAAACATGAGCTCAACTGCAAGATTTAGCTCAACAAAACATGAACCCGAATACATGCTCTAGCTCAAACAAAAGATGAGCTCAACTACAAGCTTTAGCTCAAACAAAGACAAGCTCCACGAAAGATCGAGACAAGATTCAAGGTTCCCAAAACTCAGAACCAAATAAAAACGATGAAGGTCAGTTGAAAACACAACTTCTTCATATACTTGGTTCAAGAAATGACAAGTAGAGTTACAGTAACAAGTTTCTCATGCATGTCTCACTAATTAGCACATACCAAAAAAGTTTCAAACACTTATCATCAATTTTCCATGGATTCATACCCAAATTTCCAAATATTTCAAAACCCAAAGCAAGCAAATAACCAGATAAAACATGCAAGTCAAGAATCTCATAAGAGCAGAGTCATTTTAATGAAACATTTAGAAGAAAGCAAGAGATCTTAATGGTTAGAGCCTATCATGCCTGATAGCACTTCTACAAAATTGAAGGAGACTTCTAGACGAGCTTCCAACTCATTTTTTCCTCTATGAAAGATAAACCAACCAAAAATTTTTCTCAAAGATGCCTCATATACCTTCCCATGATCAAAAATAGACTAGGTGAGTTAAAAATAACAATGAAGTGCAAGTCGAACTGCTGGTTCAAGAACCAGTTTTCTTCATGCAGAGAAAAATATGAAAAGCATGCAAAAACCAACAACCTCCCACAAACCCACCTTCGAAGTTTCCTAGACAGTTTCTAAACAAAACCCGAGGCCAATTAATATCATTAATTCCAATTTTCGTGCTCAACTCTCCTTGCCACCGCCTCCCAGATCTGGCGAATGCCAATTCCCATTTAACATGCAATTCCATTTTTAGTGGAGCTCCCACATAAGCCTCCGCCAAATCAACTAGGCCCTGCCAAAATTGGTAGTACTTAATGCCTTTAAGAACCTTATCAATAATTTAATTCCATTGGAACCATTTCCTTAGAGGTATGTGACCCATTTAGGTTCCCATTTAATAACTTCAGATAGATCCCTTAAAACTTAGGTTAGTTTAGGAATAATTACCTTAGGCCATAACACATTTCCTTAGGTAATTCCAAAATTAGGTTAGATCATCTCATAACCTTATAACATTAGGTTTTAGGTTAATTTAGATAGCCTAGCAACCTTTCCATACTCCCTTAGCACAAGGCTTAGGTTAGAAAAAAATCAATTAAGTAACATAGCTAGGTAGTATATATTCTTACCCAACTTAGGATTCTGTAGGATAATCTTTTAGTTTTAGGATTCTGAATCCTTCCTATGTCATGAACAGGTTGTATTTCATTTACGTCAGCAATGTACTGCCAAGATCAATCTTCAAGGACCTAAGCACAACATACAACTGAATAGAAACACGTTCACACAAGATTAAAGAACTTGTTATAAAAAATTTCAGTCCATCATGTCCCTCAATTATGGAATGTCAATTTACCATTCATTCAACTAAGGAGGTTTAAAACATTCCTTGGATCACTGAAATTGATCTAGGGATGAGTTAGATAAAGAGGTAAGTTTACAACTCTTAAACCAGATTGTAACTCACCTACAAGAAGTGAAAAATGGATTCAAGGAAGCCATTCCATTCCAGTCTAATGATCTTAAGAATAGAAAAGATTTATCCATATCAAGCATGATCTCCAATAATCAAAATAACACATCTTTAAAAGAAAATCAAATATCAACACTTGAAATGCAAAGGAGGGATATAACAATTGTCGAGGTGTTACACACATAGGTTGAAGGAATTAGCTGAATTTCTAGTGAAGGATAAGAAGAGGAAAAGAAAAAATGACATAACATTCAAGAAAGGTCCAAAAATAGACGAGGAATAGATAAAGCACCAACAAAATATAAATAACATGCAAGATAGATGAAGACCACACATGAACTAACCTAATTATAGGATAAAAGCATGGATAAGGCTGAGCTATTTATAGATCGATATAGAGTTAAAACAAAGTATGTAGACTATATTTATGACATATATTCTTTGGATTAAAGTATGTAAGTGGTAAAGGGAAAGTCCCCTCTATATATAAATATGTGTCACACTCCATGTTAAAAAATATGCAGATATGTAAGATTGTGATGTATGCTATGAATGGAAGGTGTGCGATTGTGGAGATGTACCATGTATGAATACATGGATGTAATCAATGACTTTATATAATATGATGGACTATGTTTATGATAGATAACGGTGTGTGGATTTTTATGGTTAGTAATGATGTTCACATTATAATGGAAATCCAAATAATGTTGTTGATTGTTTATGCTGATTAGTATATTTTCCATACATATATATTTGTTATAATTTGTTACCATCTCCATTTGTGTTATAATGGTTAAGTATACAAGCCACCTCTTGACAAGTGAAAAAGAGGAATTTGGTATGTTAAGCACGCTTTGGGTGATCACCTGACACTGTTAAGGTGAAGTGCCGATGCACCTAACCTTTTGAAGTGTTGGAAACTAGACTCCAAAATTTTAGTTCCATTGTCCTGACGACCTCTTTTCATTTTGCTCATCTAGATGTGGCATGTATATGACATTCCAACTATCAATAGAAAATATTGAGCGTTGGGTGGATGACGACTTGGATGAATTTTCTCAAAGATACAATGTTGGATGAGATTTTAATGCATGTAAATAGGTGGAAGAAAAATTATATGATTTATTGTATGAGACACTTTATAATCTCTTAGCAATCGAGTTGTGCGAGTGGCTATCGATTAAGCACATAACATGGTTGTCTCACTAGGAAAGAAGCAAGTTTGGAACCAAGATAAGTACCAAGCACTCTTTGATTTGGATGAACCATGGAAAAGAGATGTAGATCACTGGTGGGAAGGTGTGCTATGAAATTATACCTTGGAGTACTCAATTTCAATGTATTTATGTCAAGAGAAGGAAAAGTTCCAGCTTTTATGCGATCCAAGAGGATCATACTTACGCGCGTTATCGTTAAAAAATAATATCTTGATGATTAAGCTAGGGATGGAGAAATTATTTATGATAGGATAAAAATCCACCACACGAAGGGGAAATTAGTAGGTTTGGGAAGGATGGAGTTGGTCCAAGTAGAAGAAAGAGATATAGAAGACATATTGTGCATGTATAATTATACAAGAGAGTGGGCACTTGAAGAGGCATTGATACTAAGAGATATGATGTCGAGTGTGAGTGATGAAAACCCTATAGAAGGTTAGTGACCATAGGTTCATGTATTTCTAGTATTGGGGAAACACAGCTGAAAGAATCCTTCGATATTTTATGAGAGTGAGTTTGCGGAAAATATGAGAACCATTGGAATCCATCCGACCCAATGTGGACACCTAGCCCTTGCGCACGGTGCTTGGAATTTAGAAGTTGTTATAGGGGATCATCATAGCGATGGTGAGAAAGAAAGAAATCAAGGATCACCACGTTGGGTTGGAGATATAGGTAGGCACATTTTAGTATCAAAATAAGAGGCATAACAAATTAAGGCATCACAATAGGCTCTAGTGTTTGGGAAGACATTGTTTGGAAACAATCTGGTAGGCACGACATAAGGAAAAATTAGTGACACGCTACCCATTTGAGGTAATCCTATAGGTGGAGTAGTGGGATAAATGGTTAGTGTGGAGTTCAACACATATATAGGGATGAAAATTAGTAATTTTGAATTCCCTTAGGTTGCATCAAAAGGTTTGGGTGGCTCATTTCCTCCACTGGGCTAAGGAAATCCTAGTGGAGGGTCAAGTTCAAGGTTTGGCCCCACTGGGGCAAAGGACCAAAACAACCAACAAAACAACCTCGGAATCAAAATAAAAACCCTTCATATAGATTTTTAGATGTCCCTTCATTTACCATAATATTGAGATGTGGAAGATGCAACAAATCATGTTCACAAGTGTGAACTTTTATGGAGGGCTAAGGGAATAATAGCTCTAGACCAAAAGGCTAGTTTGTTTGTAACAAAACTTCAAGGCCGAATGCATAGATGGTATAGGAAGTATGTTCCACACCAAAAAAGCGTATTATGATGCATTGCACACTGCTTTCTTGATTGAATTCCACATACATGAATTTTAGTAGTAGAGTTTTGGTGCGCTGAAAGTTATAAAGAAATGTTTGTCTGAGAGTGTTAAGGAGTATGATGCACACTTCAAGATCTTGTTGTCCAAGCTTTCCTATGACATGGATTAGAGTCAACATGAAAAATGGTTTACAGGAGGCTTGTTGACACCTTTTCAAAGGGAATTATCACATAAGACATTCACTAACCTACATGAGGATTTGGAAGAAGCACTACACATAAAGCTATTAGAAGTGTAGAAATAGGGGTAAGTCTATTTCTAGAGGCTTAGATTACAAATATGACAACTCAATTGGAGAATTTGTTTTCAAATTCAGCTCATAAGACACATAATAGAATTTGGTGTAATAATTGTGAAGTAGAAGGGCATTCAAAGGATAATTATCTATGCAGGAACATGCGTGCACTATTAAAAACTTATGAAATTTATCATAAGAACCATGATTCCAAAAATTGTCCACTTTTGCAATGCGCTACAAAAATATTTTTTTGTATTGCAAAATATTTGATGCACATATTCATGACACAACCAATTTTCATCTAATTGATCATATTCATGAGGCTTGTGAAATAGGGTTGCACCAAACTAGTGTAGAGAATAGATCACAAAGCGTAAGAGAGATAAAATAATGAGGGCAAAAATTAATGGAGGCTTTAGAGGTGGATACAAAGATAGATGCCTTGGTGGCTAAGGATGGTTTACATGAGGAACATGCTACACTTGTTGATTACCTGATCACTATTAGTGCGAGTGCTTGAAGAATCGGACATGTGCATAGTGTGGAAAGGCACATAAGGTTGAAGATTACCTAGACTTATATGCCCAAATGTGCAAGAATAAAAAGAATGATAATGGTACAACCATGATTAAGGTTGAACATGCAAAGCAAGGGAAATGGATGCTTAAGAATTCGGTTATAGCATAAAATCATCCATTATTTGTCACGATGCATGTAGAAGCGTGCACATGTGAGAAAGGAAAAGTAAGACAACTCATCGAAGAGAAGAGGTCACTCATACGAACTATCCATATGTGGGACAATAAAAGGAAGTATATAAGGAGACTATGAGCATCATTAGGGAGCTCCAAGGAGAGATACAATGTCCGAAGAGAAAACATGTAAGAGATAACATGCCAAGAATGTGGAATTACCTCATAAATATGTGGACAACCTCTAAGAGGTATGAAAAATGGTTAGGAAGAAAAATATCATACCTTTGTTAGGAGAAAGGGTACAAAATAAAATACCGTGTGTAGGTTTAGAAAGGACTGCTAGATTCTCCATGCTTTGACTTACCTTCTCAAGATCATGAGTACAAAAAGGGAATCACATTGGATGCAGTTGTGTTCAAAGAAAGGTTGAAAAAGCTATGGAATGGGGAAAGAACACTCAAGAATCCCAAAGATTTGTACAAAACTAATCAATGGACCATCAGTTAAGAAGTAAACAAGGATTCCTACTTTGCATGCATTAGTTTGAAGTAAACAAACAAACTTAACAAATATAATTACCCTTTATTCTTGAAAGCTTAAGTAAATGAGCCTAATAAGGATCCAAGAAATTAGTTTATGCTTCAAGAGAATGGGAGCTCACCATTAATGGCTTCAAGGCCAATGGTTCCTCCCATTTACTCCATGTTATGTGATGAAATGAAAAAGATAAAGCAAATAGCTCAATAAAATGAAATAAAACTCCTAATCCTAAAAATAATACTATAGTTTATGTTAGAGGGAATTGTAAATCGAGGGGGTAGTGGGCTATTTATATTTTTCCATTTGGGAAATGGGAGGCTTTTTGGTGCATGTGGGACTACAAGTTAATTAGCAAGTCAAAGTAAGATTTGACTAGGTTTAGAAGAGGTTGATCATGATTTAGGGTAATTAACCTAGGTTAGACTAATTAATCTTGTTTAGAGAGAAATTAGGGTTTTGGGAGGGTTTCTGAAAGGCCTAATTAATCCAATGAAATGGATTGATAGTCTAGGAAGATAATAGAAGCGGTAAAGAAGAGGATTTTAGCCAAGAAGAGGCTATAATATCCTATTTAATTGACTTATAAGAGGAAAAAGACCAGAAGAGTGTCATAAAATGGGAGTTAGATAGATCTAACTGACAATATGTTGTTAATTTGCAAGGATGAGAATAATTAGTGCAATATTAGAGATAATAGTTCTTTGATCAAAATACAAGTGTCTACATTTGCCCCTCTTTGGGGTGACGTAAGCTATGTCACTTCAAAGAAAGTAGACAAGTATAACCAATTAGAAATTTTTTGAAGGGGTAGAAGAAAAATTAATAGGATGACGGTAGGATGAAGGATGCCCCATCGAGTGTCGATGGGGTGATAGAAGAACTCAATCGAAAATTGAAAAGAGAACAGAAAGGAAGAAAAAGTGTAAAGAGGAGATGAGAAAAATAACAATAAAAGGGGATATTGAGCTATCTGTAAACCAGTGCCAACAACTTTTAAATCATCATTTTGCTTAGAATCCTCATCATCGACCCTTATTAAGATGTAAGCATATGACGAAAGCGTAAAATGACATGAAAAAACCATGATACAAACAACTTTCCATTGCTAAAATAACAACTCCATGCAACATAAAAACATGCAATGCAATACGAGAAGTAAACAAAATATTTTATAGGGAAATGAGTACAATCACACACACTCAAACCAACAACGTTCAAGATAGTTGCACAAATATTTTGTTATCAAGTTGTAATCCCAAATGTTTTGATAAATGACAAGGGTAAAGGATGATGCCCCAAGAAATGTGTATATGCAAGGGAAACGATGGAGGACACTTGGGTCCGATGAAAAAGTAATGTGCATGATGAAAATAGTACCAGGCAACTGATAGTGCCACAGAGTACAGACAAAGTAAGCAATGTAGCTTTTGTAGATGATTGAAGATTCAGATGATCCGTGAGTTATTGTTTCAAAATGTTTGAAAACGTCAACAAGATACGAGATGAGTGCCATGTGAGAGACACATATTTCAGCTACAAATGAGTTTTTTACCAATTTTAGTTCATTTTCAAAGTGTTTATGATTTTTTTATTTTTATTTTTATAAATTTTTTTGGATGATTTTATAATTTTTAATTTTTGATCGGTTAGAAGAATTTAAGAGATAGAAAATATCCTAAAAGTATGCGTGAAGGTGCAAAGGCGAAGGAAAGGTTGTCAGAGAGTCACAATATATCCTGACGAGAAGAAATACAGCCCAAAATAATTATTAAATAAATAAAAAAATCATTACGATAGGTAAAATAGTAGAAAAATAGAAGAGAAATGTGAAAGTCACTGAAAGATTCGTATATTACTCCAGTCAATGAAGAAGTGACGAGGGGTGGCACTTGAGTTCCCCAGCATGCAAAAATGAGTAAAAATAATTATTTTAATAGAAAAATAATCACCTTGGTGGGTAGAAGAAGGGCTAGAATGATCATGGCAGAAAAATCCCCTAGGGGCATCACGGTGGCCTAATATACCCACTTAGGGCAAATCAATCACGACCAGTTCATTTGTACCAGAGCTCTTGCAAATTTTTACCGTGAGCGAGAGTGATAGCCCTGGAGTGAGATGGCAAGGCTACTGAGTAGGAGGAGATGAGTAGATCACATCTGAGAGTTCATGTGGGACCCAACAGATGGACCCTACATGAGTGGTCTATCCTTATGAATTATGCATTTAATGTTGTTTTAGGGAATTTTAGGCTAGATTAGGATATTTTTGATGTACACGTGTATGTGCATGTGTTGATTTTGACTGGTACACGTACGAGTATTTGTCAAAAAATGAGTATGTGCATGTGTATCTCCAGGAGGGACAAGACATGGACGTGCACGTAGAAGAAGGTGTGTGGGTGTCAAAGTGGATGCATATGCATCTTGGGTAGGAGGAACAGGGGCATGTGTGCACATACGTGAAAGAATACATGTAGGTGTCACACTGGGCACGTATGCATCCTGTGTAGACTAGGGGAAATAGGTAGAAAACTAGAGGGGGTGGGTACGCACTAGGATGGGCTTGCATGCGTCGGGGTAGGCTCGTATGCGTCGGGGTAGGTGTGTGTATGCATCGTGGTCGGCGCGTATGTGTCTAGGAAAAGGGGAGCAGAGTAACTTTCTAGCCAAATAGCCAAGGAGAAAAGAAAATAGACTAGAAGAAAGTGAAAATTTAGGAAATAAGATGGAAGAATGAAGGATTTTTACCTTGCAAATTAGATAGAAGTAGATAGAAATGTGCCTAATACATGTGTGTTTCTTTTGTTTTGCAACATATATTACCCTTTCGCATACATGCGAGTGATATGGTCAGCTAGTGGTGATAGAGGCACAGATTCGACGAGGATGATAGGAAGATATTGGATATCCTCCTATACATCACAGGATTGGCCTACGTGGCTGATATGCCTCAGATCACCTTGGATCATGGCCTTTTGATAGTTGTAGTTGAGAGATGGAACAATGAGAGTCAATGCTTTAAGCTTCCGACTAGGAGATCACGATCACACTAGAGGACGTGTGGTGTATTATGCGGTTCCGATCTAGGGTCAACTTATCTAGTACACGAGTCACTAGCCTAATATTCAATGACCCGAGCTAGATAAGGTTGTAATTTATATGATGGCCTTTGTCAGTGGAGTTCTACTCCCTGAACAGACTAGTGCTTCATTTACACTTGGCCTCCTTGTAGTGATACGTGGGTTGATAGACAGAGAGACTTATTGTTGGGGTCAGTGCATTCTAGCACACTTATATTGGGACCTACATTTGATTACCTACTACCTTCAGAATATGGTAGGGCTAACCAGACTACGTAGATTTAAGCATGTGACCATATTGCTATTGGTTGCCCTTTAGGTGTTTTGAGAGTTCGGGCTCCCAAGGAGCCTTCTTCTATGGGATGGGTCTCGATTGGGGATGATGTGTGGCCATACATGGGAGATACGTATCATTACCACTATGAGCTTGATGAGTTATAGTAGGCCGCCATAGTATGGAGGCCCTATAGACATTTTCAGTGGCCTAAGGATGGTTTAGAGCTCAACACTGCTACAGTTGAGCACTTCATGTTGGGAAGCCGTAACTATATGTGGGAGATTTACAGAGTAGATCAGTTCCAGAGATAGTTTGGAATTACCCAGGATGTTCCTGGGCAATATATGTGGTACACTTGTAGGGCACGAGGGTACATTAACATGGTTCCACATATTTCCCGGGATAGAGCACGGCCAGCCGCTTCCTACAGGTGGTACCAGCTATGTGGGTTCCATTGAGATAGATCAGAGATCTTGGTTGCACACTGAGTATGCACCATGGTACCATGGTGTGATCCCATGCCGTTTTTGACCATTTCAGGGCATATTATTATTCCGGTGTGAGAGATCCTCTAGTAGGGCCTCCCATCGGCGATGAGGGTGGAGTTGGTAGGGATGACGATGATGATGATTGTGGTCCTAACGCATAACATTATGTTAGAAGTAGGGGACGGGGTCCTCCATTACAACACCCATAGAGACAAGGACATAGGCTCACACCGAGACAGAACCCATGGCACTGCATATATTTTCCTCTAGTAGGCATTCTAGTGGGGACATATGCCCCTCTTCGATGGTACTTCTAGAGAAAGGCCCACCACCTCGTGCTCCAGGGGGTGGTATCGATGGTGGGTAGTTGGTTGCTCTTCAATAATAGTTACAGGAGGTGATAGCCATACATTTACAGGTGGCTGGAGAGAGAGATGAGGCTAGGGAATAGGTACAGGCATAGGTTCTTACAACAGAGCGGGATCATACCAGTGCTTAGGTATAGGTTTTGATGGTTGAAAGAGATCACCTCTAGAGCACAAGCTATATAGGGCAGGGATAGTGATACATGGTAGAGCCAAATTAGTTAGATGGTCGCATAGGGGGCTCAGATATTGAGTCTTTTACATCAATCACATAATCAGGTGTAGATGGTTATCGTACAAAGGGACCATATCCAGGCATAGGCACAAGGTTTTATCATTAAGAGGATCAAGCTTGATCCCAGTGCGACCATTACTGTGGATAGATATTGAGAGGCTATTACCACACAACAGCCCATGCTTGACAAGGGTAGATTGATAAGTGAGCGATATTCCTCTGTTTAGGCAACCACTACTTTTGGAGATGCTGATTTGATTCAGGATGTTATGAGGGCCGGCGGTGAGGCCTTATACTATAGGACCACCTATTTCGAGAGGAGTCCCAAAAAGCGGGGTAACACCTTTTGAGAATTTAGGTGTGAGTGTGACAGTTCTTGGTCATAGTGGTTAGGCCGCTTAGTTAGATCATTCTGATAGCCATTTGCAGAGAAACCACTTGGACAACATCCAACTAGGTAGTAGGGTGGTACCTTTGGTGTCGGTCCATCACAACCACCACTCTTCTATCCCCCACATCATCATGGTTGAGTTCTTCATTTTACCTTTTTTACAGATGTATTGTATACATGCCTCTTATGAAGGCTGATTTTGATCGATGTATAGATTCATGTACCATTATTTTGATGACACCTCTTGATGAAGGATCAATTTTTGTGATGCATGCCCTTTTTAGATGGCATATTATATCAATGATTTATACTTGAGTTTTGAGATAGACATTTATACATGTATCCCTATGGACATTTGATGATGATTTTTTTATTTCGTGGCCGTGATTATACCTTTTACGATTTGTGGTTATTTCTTTGCCACTATTCTATCATGATGTATGTATGTGACATAATTTAGATTTATAAATGTTTATGTTCCATGTTTGCATATTGATGATATATATGTAGATATTATCACATGTTTTAGATTTATGGAATGATTTCGATTTATAATCTAGCACTTGGGATGATACTAGATGATATTGGTGTGGGGGAATAGATTTGTGATTATGTTCAACACCTCTTTCCCCATTGATGATATGATATGTGATGATTATCTTAACATACATGCATGATGTAATACTTAATATTTATGTATATATGATGTAGTAGATGATGTTTATATGTGATGAATGGTAGATGATAGATGTGATAACAAAAAACTGTGCAAGAGAAAAAAACATGAGTAAAAGATAAAAAAACTTAAACAACTGTACCTATATAACACAACACAACTAAGATGCAAAATACATGAATTTACTAAACATACCAAAGAGATCAAATTGACATTTAATCTAAGTAAGTAAAATGAATCCTAATAGATGCATATAACAGATGATGTGGTCATACCAACGTTTGTACAAGAAAATGAATTTAATGCAATACACAATTTAAACTAAACAAGATTTAATCTAAAGTAAGAAACAAACTACTCCTAAAAATATACAACATGAGAAGTTCAACATACCAACACTATACAAACCAACAACCAAAAGCAATCTTTGAATACTACTTTGTTTTTGCAAGACAACATTGATATATGTTTTTCTAATGTTTTTGGGTTTATCTAGAAAGATAAGTTTTCAAGGCTACTATTCACATTGTTTTGAGGCTTCTCTAAGACAACGTTGTGCAGTTGGTGTAGCTTCGTCCCTAGAAGGGAGATTTTCTGAATGTTTAGGTTTTTTTGTGTATCCCTTTTCTCGAATGTTTTTGTATTTTCTAAGGTCATGTTCTGAAAGTAATGTACAAGGAAAAAGAAGTGTGGATGCCCCCAATGTGATGTGGGAATATACAAAGGTAGAATTCCACGCATGTATGTACAAGAAAGTGGAATGTGAAGGTTACCCCAGTGTTATATGGGAAAATATAAAGGAAACATCCCTCATGCATATATAAGAGAAAATAAGCCAAATCACGACTTGACGAAGATGCATTTGGTAGGGTTCCTAGACCTAGCAAAGGAAGTTACATCTAGAAAGTAGTAAGGGTTACCCATCTTGCTGCAAGAGTGACTTGTGATTGGAAAATCCTCTTTGAGCACCGGAGACTGGTTTTCACTTAAATACCTACCAACCGTGCCACAATTTTTTCACATGTGGACGATATACTTTTTCTTTATTGTTTTCTCAAATTTTCATGTTTTGCTTGTTTTTCTATATTTTAGTTCTTATTTGATATTCTCGTCATGCTTAAGCATAGAACCAGTTGAGGGGCATGGTGTTCATAGGATCTGGAAGATCTTCACCATCTGAGTATGCAAGTTTATATGCTCCTGATCCATATTTAGCAACCACCACATAAGGTCCTACCCAGCTTATCTTCAAACTTACCTTTCTTTTCTCTGTCCTTAACGTGTTCTTCTCGACTTTCCTTTAGATCTAGATCACCTACATTAAATTCTTGATGAATTATACGTTTTTGTATCCCCTAGATACTACTGTTATGATAGACTTTCGGTGATTGAGCGCTTTGATACACTTTTTATCTAATAGTTATAACTATGACAATCGAACAACTTTGTAGTCCTCATCTTTATCAAGATAGTCCCTAAGAGATATTCTCAGGGAGGGAAATGCCACTTCCAATGGTATGATGTATTTAGTGCCATAGACTAGCGAGTATGGTGTCACACCAGTAGGAGTAAGAATGGAGGTTCGATAGACCTAGAGGGCAGAATGTATATGTAAGTTCCAATTACGACCAATCTTACTAACCATTTTCTCCATGATTCATACAAGGGTTTTATTGGTAGCTTCATCTTGTCCATTACCTTAGGGGTAATAAGGGGTAGACCACTTGAGTTGAATATGGAAACGTTGACACAATGTCTTAACTATTTTATTTTTGAAGGACTTACCATTATCAGTGACAACGGATGAAGGGATACCGTAATGAAAAATGAGATGGTTCATGATGAATTTTGAAATTTTTATGCCAGTGACATAAGTGAGAGGCACAACCTCTACCCATTTTGTAAAATACTCAATAGCAATGATCATATGGGTGTGGCCTTCTAAAGAAGAAGGATGGAGCTTCCTTATGAGATCTAGAACCCACTTTAAAAATGACCAAGGCATTGCAATAGGCTGCAAAGCCTGTGTTGGCGCATGTATTAAGTTTCCATACTTCTGGCATAGCTCACATTTCTTTATGAAATTATAGCAATTTGATTCCATGGTAGTCCAATAATAGCCTACTCTTAATAGTTTTTAGCTAAGACCATGCCACTTGTGTGCAATCCATAAATACCACCATGTACTTCCTTAATAGCGTGGATTGAGTCAATAACATCCAAACAAAAATTAGATTCCCATTGTAGCCACGATGATAAAGGGTGCCTCTTAGGAGGGTATAATGGGCTATACAATGGATAAGGGATTTCTTTTTAGAATGGGTAATGTTTGGTGGAAAAGTGCCATCTTGTAGGTATCAAAATATAGGGTCATACCAAGGGGATAATGGACCAACAACTTCACATGCCAAACATGACTCGCATATCATATGTGGGCACTTGTAAATGCTCTACAAAGAAAGGCATTTTTCTCTCCTGAGGTGGTATGCGTAATAATGACCCAATCATAGCCATAGCATCTGTGGATCTATTGTGTGACCTAGGATTTTGTCAAATATGATATGTGTAAAGTACTCCTTCAGGGTTTCGACCATTTTCTTATATGGAATGAGCTTCTCATCTTTAACTTTATACTCATCATTAACTTGTTTAATGATAAGTTGGGAGTCTCCAATGACTTGTAGTTGTCTAATATTCCAAGTAATAGCTAGCTTGAGGCTAGTGATGAGTGCCTCATACTCTGTAATGTTATTAGTACATGGAAATCCCAACCAAAATGCTCTTGGTATGACCTCCCTATGGGAGTGATGAGCAACACTCCTATTCCGGATCCAGTGGAAGGTGAATGATCCATCAAAATGGATATGCCATTCTATAGAATCTTCAATGTACATCATAGATGCATCTGGCAGATCCAGGCACAAAGGTTCCATCCCTAGTAGAGGAGCTTTTGCCAATTGATCAGCCAATACCTTTCCTTTCAAGGATTTCTAATTTACAAACTCAATATCAAATTCACTCAGGAGAATGATCCAATTAGCCATTCGGCCTGTGAGGGAGGGTTTGGATAAAAGGTATTTATAGAATAGCCTTGAGTTTAGCAGGATCGACTTCTATGCCATGCAAATAAATGATGAAACCTAGGAGTTTTTCGGAAAGTACCGCAAAGATGCACTTCTTTGGTTGAAGACACACACAATACTTGATGAGATGGTCAAAGATGACTTTAAGGACAGGTAGGTGCTTGGTTCGATGTTTAGATTTGGCTAGAAGATCATCTACGTAATATTCCAGTATGTGATGCATGATGTCATGGAAGATGTAAGTCATGGCTCACTGATATGTAGCACCAGCATTTTTGAGGCCAAAAGGCATGACTCAATAGTAGAAAGTCCCCCAAGGGGTGATGAAGGCAGTCTTGTGTTGATCCTCGGGAGCTAGTAATATTTGATTATAGCCCAAGAAACTGTCCATGAGTGATAACATTTCATGGCTAGTGGTGAGATCAACTAGTTGGTCAATTCTGGTAGGGGTAAATTGTCTTTGGGACGGTGAGGTAAAGGTTAAGGAAATTTGTGCAAATGTGGAGTCCCCTGTCACCTTTGTGATAGAACAATGTTAGAAATCCATTGGGGATAATCAATGGGTATAATGAAGGAAACTAAGAGAAGGCACTTGAATCTCTTCTTTGACTAGAAGATCAATGTCGGGATGTATTTTTTCCAGCTTTTGTTTGATGGATTTTGCATCGAATGGTTACGATATTGTGAACAATGATTTTGGGTCAATATCAAGCATATCGGCATAGGAACAAGCAAACACGTTGCTATGGACCCAAAGAAAAGAGGTGAAGGCTTCCTGTTCAAAAGATAGTATCTAAGGATTGGCGATCTTTAGAATGTGCGGGTCATCCCGAGTATTAATTTTGACTTTGTTGGTTGATTCGTTCAACATGGTTTACATCTCGAGGGGTAATGACCGATGAATATAAGAGTCTTCGCACCAAGGTAGGTGAAGATGGACTCATCATCCCGACATTGAATGACGTTAATTTAAGGTGTATCATCATCAAACATGTTAGGATACATGAATTAGAGAGAAGAGGGAGCCTCGCCATCTCATTGATAGGTCAGTGGTCCTAGGATATGGTGTTTACGAAAAAAAGTTAGGAGGAATAGATTCAGGATCTATGGACTTCGTGGGTGAAGATGGTAATGTGGGTGAATAAGAGGGGGAAGATTTCTCATCCTAGATAAGGTCAACACAAACCTTCTTGGATGGTGGAGCATCAAAACCAATACCACTATGGTCATTGTGTTTATAAGAGGTACATGAAATGACAATATGGCAGCCTTGTTCATAAAAATCAAGCCAAATCCTTTCCATGCGCACCGGTGGAGGAAAGTGTGAGCAAAGTAGTGGTTAGTGAGGGAGTGTAGGTCAAACAAAAATGGTTGGGTTTGGGATGGAGGTTCAGGTTTATAGGTGGAAATATCAAGTCCCCCATACATTAGGTTGGTGCAAAGGTGGGGAGGGCCATAAGGAAAACATCACTGATGCGGATGTCATAGCTGGGGTGTTGACGTAGATTCCCATACTCTTGTGGGGTGAGGAAGGTATCAATATTGTATAGGCAGTATTCCCCCAGAGTGAGGCATTGAAAAACACCTTCTAAGGGATCAGTAGTTGGTATGTGGGTAGCGGTATAGATGGCTCACTAGATGTTGGGGAAACAAGTGTGTCAAAGATAGAGAGGCTAAAACTACAATAGGGATAACAAGGTTAGATGTAGCAGAAGTAGTGGTAGTTTTGGTGGATGGGCTCGTGGGTGAAGGTGAAGTGGTGATAGTGGAAGATGCCTTGACCGGTACAAGCACATCATTGGGCTAATATAGCATGTTACAGGTCTTGAAAGGTGATGGGTCAACAAGGATGGTGTAATTATGTCCCTCGTGTTCAAATTTGAGGCATCAATGTAAATTCAAAGGGACACAACCCATGGCATGGATCCAAGGTCAGTTGAGCAGCAAGTTATATTGGAAATATCCTTCTAGAACATAGAAAAGTTCCGAGGATAGTGTGGGGCCCCACGCGGACATGGAGAACAACAGTACCTAGGTTAGAGGTCATGGCATCCTTAAAAGAGTGTAGCATAATCGGGCTACCATGCATGTAATTGACATGTATCCACATTTGTTAGTATGCATGGGAGGAGATGATATTAATGCTAGAACCACCGTCGATCATAACACATCATATGTTAATATTATCGATAAATATGGAGATGAAAAGAGCGGGGTCATGGTCATCGGACTGGAAGGGAGAAATCTCTTCATCTGAAAAGTTGAGGGTGACCACTTGGTGAGTAGGTGGAGGTGTAGAGGAAGGAAAAGACCTAGTGAGAGAGGCTACGTGGTGAGGGGTAATGATGGAGGTGATGGGTGTGGGGTCATTTGGTAAGACTTCAATAGATTGAAGGACCTCCATGAGGGCTTGATGATGTGATTCTGAGGTTTGGAAGAGGTCATATACGTATTTTGAGGGGGATTGGTGTAGTTGTTTTAGCATTGTGCGATGTGTGACCCTATCGGAAATAGGATATGTAGGACTTCGAATGATGACTTTGGGTATGGGTGCAAATGGTATGTTGGGTATAGTGTTGTTTGATGGGCTAGTTGCTATTTTCTTGCCCTTTTCTTTCTGAGCACAGTGGCAATGTTGATCATGTTAATATGAGGAGAGATGGATGAAGAGGGTGTGTCATGGAAGGTATAGCAAGATGAGGGACAAAACTCTAGTGAGGGATACAATCTTTGTGAAATTAGTAGGGCGCATTGGCATTTTGGTGGTGGTTTAGCCAACTCTATTATATGAACCATGTTGATCTCAAATCTCGGGGGTGGATCAAAGAGTTGTGGGGGTGGAGATTTTGGTCACCGTGCATAGGTAATGAGAGAAGATATGTGAAAATTGGTGAAGGAAAAATGGGGTCCTCATCAAGAAGATCTTTGTCTTCAAATTTTTCTTCAGGAGGACATAATTTGACAAGGGAGGTTTTTAAATCCTTACATTTCTCTACATCGTGTCCTGACACATGATGGTAGGAGAAAATTTTGGTTTCATCAAACCCTTTTGGTTTGGGTTTGAGTGGGTCGTAAGGTCTAAGAGGTGGTAATGTGATGAAAGAAGTTTCAAGGAGATTGGTTAATATTTTGGTGTAGGATCCCGCTAGTGGATCACAATGGGAGGTGAATGTGGGTTTGGGTACATGTATGACTGATTGTGGAGGAAGAGGCTTTATAGGAGAGGGAATGGGTTGGTTCACTAGTTTGGTGTGTGGAGTGGTCTTCAGTCTTGGTTGCATCTACTTGGGTATGGGCGTGGTAGAAGAGTTGGTGATGGAAGGTTTGGTTGGTTTAACTACCTTATTAAAGGGTATCAGATTTTTAGCTTTAGGTTGCATCTTTTTCGCAATGATGACACAAGTGTACAAGATTTGGAGGGAAAATCTGATGGTGGAAGAGGATGGGTTACCCATGGGGGTAATCGAGGTGTTGTGGAGGTAGGTGGTGTAGGTTGGGCAGGAGGCATGAGTGAAAGAGAAGAAAATGTCATGGGTAGTGAAGTAGTTATGGATGGTAGTGGTGGTATGGGTGGTAAGAAGGTTACAGGTGAGTGCGGAGAGGTTACATGGGTCACTTGGGTATATTAGAGACTTGTGATGAGGAAACGGGTTGCTGGGTTCTTGGTTTATTGGTGGACGAGGTTACTTGGCCAGGGTCGAGGGGTGAGGTCCTAGAATGGACGGAAGGGGTGAAGGTGATAGTGGCATGGTAGGAAAGGTTGGTGTATGAGGCCTAGGAGATTGGATCTTATTTTTAGGGGCCAAGGTAAGTTTAGCGTTAGTTTTGGAAGATGTGGCTAAATCTAATTTGATGGGTGGGTGAGTAAGGCTAGTTGTCGGTATGACCCCCAAGGTAGGGATAGGTTTAGGTAAGGGAGATGATATAGGTGAGGGTAGGTGTTTGGGTGTAGATGTATGTTGGGTTATGGGAAGAGGTGTGAGTTGGGCCAGGGGTGGTGACGTGGAAGGTGTTGTAATAGTCGTGATTGTGTTTGGTTCGGTTTCCCGAAACACTTTTGGATAGATAGTGGAGGTGTCGCAAGGGACAACTACATTTGTGTTGAAATAGGAAGTAGAAGGCATCCCCAAAGTAAGGCTCTATCAACATAGTCTAGGTGATTGGCCAAGTGTGAGAATGGTACTTGACGTAGGTGGGGATGACATGGATTGAGTGTAAATCCCCGTAAAATGTGTTTGAGATACAAGGAAATGGCTAGCCTCGGACTCTATGGGTAAGAGAGCCGAAAGCAGACCAGCGAGATCTTAAAGGTCTGATGGTGAAGGGTCATCAAAAGACACTGGTACTTCTATAGAATCCTCCATGGGTAGAGGAGAGGATGAGCTAGATGAAGTAGAATCTCCTTGTGTTGGTGTAGGTGGTGGACCTACATCTTCTATGAGTAGGAGAGGTGCCACTAACAATTGCTCAAAAATTTGAGGGGTCAAAGGCGGTGTGCTAATTATAGGCTCTTCCACAGGTGAAGAAGAAAATGAAGGGGGTGTCTCTGTGGGTGGAGGAGTAGATGAAATTAGTTCTTGTGCATGTAGTGGAGTTTAGGCTAAGATTTCATCTATGGAAGGAACATGAGGCAATTGGGAAGCAACCGTATGTCATCGAAAATAAAATGGACATCACTGACATTGCTATCACTATTTAAAGTTTCACCAGCTTGGTTGGAAGATGGGGCATGATTAGGGAATGGCTTCTTTAAGATGTGTAGGTTTTGGTTAGTTGGTGCATTCGAGCTATCAAAGACTAGATCTCCATTGTCTAACATTTCTTGGACAATATTCTTGAAGGTGATGTAGTTTTTGTCACTATGACCTTTAACATGATGATAGTTGCAAAATTCATGTTCCTTATACCATGCGGACATGGGTCACTCAGGGTCAAAAATAGTATGTGGTTTTATAGGTGGAAGTGTAATGACACTAGCCTTAACAATATTTTCCAAAATAGAAGAATAAGATTCTCCTATTGAAGTGTACTTTCATTGTTCTCGTCTAAACTGGAAAGCTTGGACAAGAGAGAGATTATAAGGGGGTTTGGCTAGGTTGAATTGATGAGGGGGCTAGCCTTGAGAATTGCGGTGTTGGTAGATCCTTTGGGTTTTGCATAGTTGTTTTGGGGTTTTGAAGATGAAGAAGCCTCATTTGATTTGAATGCGATGTTCTTGTTACGAAGATGAATTTTATTCTAGTCGATAGTAAAAATTTCCAATTTCTGTGCCATGGTGAATGCCTCATCAAAATTATGGAAGGTCTGCACCTGCAGGGTTGGTGAGATGTGTCTAGCTCAGACCGAATAAACAATTCAATTAGTTTAGTTTGAGGTAGTTGAAATGTGAGTTGATTGATTAGGTTGCACCAACGAGTGACAAAGTCAGTGATAGACTCATCATCATACTATCGAGTGGAATAAAGATCAGTCATGGTAACCTTCTTAACAATGTTGATAGAGAAGTGATCTAAGAAGGCTTGGGCTACTTGATTAAATGAATAGATGGAGTGTCTTGGTAACCCATTGTACCAGTCAATGTAGAACCTGGGGGACATCGGGAAGGTTCGTAGGAGTAAAGCATCATCATTTGAAATCGGTAACACCCATGTTTAAAGGACTGCAAATGTTGTTGTGGGTCTTCTTTTCTATTGAAGCGGTTAAATTTTGGCATTTCCCAATGTATGGGGTATGGTCGAATAGGAATGGATGGGTGAATAGGCTCATTAAAAATTTCATCATAGGTGAGGGAATTGCATGAGCTGGAAACCGATGCTTCTAGTGTCTGCATCTTTTCCATCATCAACTTGATGAGGTCATTGGTAGGTTGTGATGGAGAGACACCTCCTGTGGCATAAGGGGGTGGATATTGAACCTGATAGGGAGGTTGAGAATAGGGAACCAACATAGAGGGCACATATCCAAAATGGGTGATAGATGAGATAGGGGGTGGTTGATAGTATGTGTATGTAGGTGGGACGGTCGTAGTGACTCTAGTAGCAATTGGGGTAGTGTTTTTGGGATGGAGAGGACAAGATTATGGAATGGAGTAGGGGTCATCAACACCACAAGTGGTTGGGTTGCAATGGGTATTTGTGAGACAACGGGTGCAAGATGGGGTTATGGTATGGGTGGTCGATTAGAGGACAACATATACTACGGGTGTAATCGACATCAGTAGATGCAATGGTCCTAGCGGGTATAGGTCCTAGCTTTGAAACCAATGGGGATGAAGTAGGTAAAGGTAATGCCACATTATTAGGGGTTGATGTAGAAGAGGGAATAAGGGCGGAGAGAGATGGATACATGTATGTCATATATCAAATGACCTAAGGAGTCTGGGTGGAAGAGTGGGAGAGGTAGAGCTGTAAGGTCCGTAGGATTCTAGTCAAGGAGTCATGCAAATTACTTGTCACTGCGAAATGGTGGTAGGTAGGGTTGGATCCATGGGTGATAGGACAGAGGGTGGTGAATGACTAGGTGGGAGTGGTTGATGACTAGCATGGAATATTAGGGTGTTATTATAGATGTGAGTCAACACCATGTGAACAAGTGCTAACCTGGTAAGATTGTATTTTGTAGATGACACATAAAGTAATAAGACAAAAAATAATGAAGTTGGGAGAGTGAATTTTGTCAAGATTTGGATCTGGAAAACCAAATATAGACATTGATGACGGTTATTTTGACTAGTGACGGTTGCAGGAAAATCATTGTCGGTCACAGAAATTGATGCTGGCTATTACGAAAAATCCCGCCTTGAAAAAATGAAACACAATTGATAGACAATACAAGGAGATGTTTTCTGTATGATGGTAATATCAACAGTAGAATAGAGTATCAATAGAATATGTTAGTGCCCAAAGGGCCAAAAATGAGAACAAAATGATATGAGAACAAAATGATGAATGAAGATTGTCTTAGGCCAAAGTACCCAGAAAGTCAGGAGCCAACACCGGTTAGGTCTAATCGACGATGGTCAGATGAAAATCGACGATGGTCATTTGGACCGCTGCCAGTTATTGTGAAATTGAGATAGAAATGAATAAAAATGGGTTGTGATTTAAATCAAGTGAAGAATCAAACTTAGGAATTTGAGAATGAGAAGATGGGGCCCTGACACACTCAGATAAAGTCGAATATTCCAACTATGATGGGGAGTGTGCAAGGAAAAAACAAAAATGTGGAATCATGTCCTCACACCTCAAAACAAAAAGCAAGAAGAACGCTAAGAAAATTACGATCCTAAGAGTGATTTTTATTTATGTGTGTTACACTTACGCTATTTAGGATTGACTCATGAACTTTAGAATAGAGTTTTTGGTGAGGAAGGCTTCCTATGAAGAAGGATATCTAAAAGAAGAGGTTTTAGGTATGTTATGGTGGGGTGGGGCATCTTACGAGATAATGAATCGACGGAAGAAACAAGGCAGGGAGTATCTACCAATAAAATCATGTGATCACCGATAGATGTTCTTGGGTAATATATTGTTTAAGAAAGATGTGTATATTTAAATTTTGTGTAGTTTGGTAAGACACAAAGAGAGAGAGAGAGAGAATGTTCTTTCTTTGATTCTTTGTGTCAACCATCACCGGCATGAATTCTAACATATAGGTTGCCTTCATTTTAATGTGATCTAAATGCAACAGATAAGAATGTAATGCAACCAATTTTAAGCCCAAATTAAAAAGGTTATGTTCGATGAAGAAAATAATGAATAGGAGAGGGTATGCTCTTTCACTAAATGTAGAAAGCAAGAAAGAATAATGATTCTCTTTTTTTAAATGCACCAATAGAAATGTTTCTTTTAGAGAAATTAGAATGAAGAGAAGATTACCAAAGAAAAAAGTACAATAAGAAAAAAAAATATTAATGTGTAATCCTTTTAAAGGGAAACAAACACACAAATTTCACCTAGAAATGAAGAAAATGCAATAGAACCCCTGATGGGTCCCACTGGGCGTGCCAAAATGTTTCACCATTTTCTTTATGTTTTTGAAGTGAAAAAATAGATAAGGGTAAGGGCTAGGAGGAATACCTATTAAATGGGTTGGTTGATGGTTGTTACGCATTCTGACTTCTCGATCCAATGCCGATTGTGAGAGCTTCCTTTTGGCTAGGAGGAACTACTTGTAATAGAAAACAAGACCACAAAAGAGAAGTTAAATGATATATGATAGTGGATTTCCTAGCGTATGCTAGATCTAGGAAGTGTGATACTTCCTAAATGGCTATCAATCCACTGTTTAAAACAAATTAATGTGAGAAATAAGTAAAGTCCTAATGTAGTTGATATGATTTAGGTGTCTCATTCAAGTACTGATATGCAAATTTAATCACAACAGGCTAGGCTATAGTTGGATCAAAAGGATGAGGTGTTTGTCAAGGTACTAGGAGTGGTCGGGTCTGATTCTAGGTTGTTTAGGTCAAGTGGCAGGAGGTTATTTGGCTCTATTCTTGTGTAGGGTATAAAATACAGAGACCGATGTTGGTTTGGTATAACCGACGATGGTTAAGGGGGACCGACATTGGTTATGGGTAACCGGCATTGAGTACGTAGGGTGACAATATTTCAATGGAAACCTTATTGTAGAGGATAGGTGAGGTTAGATGGGGATACTTGAGGAGATCGTGAGGTCTCATGGGAATACTAAGAACACTCAGAGAGGTGGAAGGGCCAGGATAGGTGATTTGACAAGTGGGTGGGTGAGATTTTTTGGTTTTTCAGAAAGAAGGCTATGGAGGAATGGGAATGTTAATAGAAGAATGGTAACAAAAGTGATAAAAAATACATGAATAGAATAGGAATAGAAATGATTAATGATAAAACACTTGCCAATGTTACAGTCCAATGGTTGGGTAGTGGTGATGATTGGTTGATGGAATGGATCTTGGTGCAATACTAACACTTCCCGGATGTTAACATGAGTGAAAATGCTTCTGGATCTGTCTTGGTGCTGGCTATGGATGTCTGGGTGTGTGAAAAAAATTGGTTCTACGTGCATGCAACTCTCTTGTTGTTCTTCTTGCTCTCTGAATGTGCCAACCCAAAAATAAGATATCTTAGGTGAATAAATGGTAATCGACAATGGTTCCGGGTTGGCCAGGTGTCGATTAAGGTGGAGTCCCTAGGTCTACTAAAATGGGTAGATCTTTCTAATTTCTTGGACCTAGTTAGTTTGTTCTCACGGATTAGAATGAAAACTTCCCTTCTAATGGGCGGGAATGTGGTTAGAGAGATTTTAGGGTTTAGACCAAATCTTAGCTCATTAAGGAAAGTAAGAATTAGTTATTGTTAGTTATGGAAACATGCCAAGAATAGGTCTAGGGTTAGGTGGTTGGATGAGGTGGTGGGGTAGAAATTAAGATAATTAGATAATAAATATTGTGAGGATATATATTAATTTAATTAAATCAATTAAATTAATAGTGGTGTGGGGTGGAAGGGGCCTTGGTTAGGTGAGTATGTTTGAGCCGGTTATTTGACTAGGGACCAAGGGTAGTGTGACCCAATTTTGGTGTATACAGAGACATAGTCATCATGCAAGTATACTTGACCAAGAATCTTTTGCTCTGTGCTTAATGTTGACTAAGCATTGGGTATTATTTGATTTCACATGTAAATAGAGGAAGTATTTCTATTCTAAATCTCGCTAAATTTAGGGATAACATTAACAATGGTGGGGTAGTTTTAAATCAATATTAGATAATTAGATAATAAATATTGTGAGGATATATATTAATTTAGGTGGTTGGATGAGGTGGTGGGGTAGAAATTAAGATAATTAGATAATAAATATTGTGAGGATATATATTAATTTAATTAAATCAATTAAATTAATAGTGGTGTGGGGTGGAAGGGGCCTTGGTTAGGTGAGTATGTATGAGCCGGTTATTTGACTAGGGACCAAGGGTAGTGTGACCCAATTTTGGTGTATACAGAGACATAGTCATCATGCAAGTATACTTGACCAAGAATCTTTTGCTCTGTGCTAAATGTTGACTAAGCATTGGGTATTATTTGATTTCACATGTAAATAGAGGAATTATTTCTATTCTAAATCCCGCTAAATTTAGGGGATACTATTGGCGGTGGTGGGGTAGTTTTAAAATTGCCAACCATGCACTATGTTATTGAATGCATTTAGTGTGAATTTACTTCATTAGAAATGATAAAGCTTCTTGGAGAAGCTAACCACATTCTCACCATTCAATCATTCTTGTTTTTGGTTTGAGAAGTTAAGTGGAGATGGGGAAAACTACAGTCGAACTCTGTGAATTTTTAAGAAAGAACTCAAGCTCCAACTCCATTCTTTTGCATGCAAGTTTAAATCTGTTATGAGATCTTCAAATTGTGTTAAATATGTATTTTGGGATTATTTTGGGTCGATGAGTAGATTTAAGTCACCATTTTTGGTAAGATCTTGTGAGATGATTCACAGGAAGTGCTGCTTGTGCCTATAATGTTTTGGGAGAATTGATTGATAACATTTTCCAGGCATGATAAATCTCTTTCCCTTTTCTTGCAATTTATTCCATTGCACATTTATGTAAATGAAATTCCTGGCAAGATATTTTGTGATGTTAAAATAAATTGGGATTTTTGGTTAACTTCATTCAATTAGTCATGTCGAAGGTATGAAATAGATTTTCTAGATAAAAATGTACATGTTGTAGCTATACAGAACTTTCCTTGTGAACACACCATTGGATATGTGAATTTTTGATTTTTTTCTCTAGCGGTAGCTATATTGAATTACCCTTGTGAAAGATGCAACTGTTATAAGATATCTTGCTAGTCCAATATTTGTAAATAATATATTATGTAGTATTGTGTTTGGGTAATATACATTTTACGGTTAATAAAATCCCTTGTTTGGGAAAAATTTCTGAAATTCGACTCCTAGGTATTATCGTTAATATTTGATAAAAGTTTGGTGAGAAAAGAAACGCCTAGTATTATACGTTTTCTTGGTCAATAGAACCATTGGTGTGGGAATATGTTGAATGCCTGATTTTGTATATTTTCCTTAATATTTGATAAATGGTTGGTGGGAAAATAAATGCACGTATCAAAATACCATTTGGAGCATGACTATTGCCTTATTTTATATAGAAATTAAAATAAAAATATAATGAATGCAGATTCCTCTATTCGGATAGGAATGAGTTAGGAGTTGTTTTTCCTTAGCCTTGTTTCACATTTATGGGATTTTATATCGGTAAACAGACCACAAAGATGCTTCTCTCTGTCGGAGAAAGGCAAGACTAAAGGTAGAGGCACCTGTCCACCAATCGAATGATGGTAGTAGTGTTGGGTAAAAGTGCTCTCATAATTTTTAATTGGACTTAAAAAGATATTTTTAGGTAGTAAGGGATAATGGTTATTATGCCCTATTTTGAAAGAGATGGTATATGGAATTCTCAGGGATAATGGGATATTAAATAAATTCCTGTTCTGCTATGATATCATTCTTAGTTATGAGAATGTGTCTTATTGCTAAGGTATGTTAGTATCTCATTATGTGTTTATCCTTAAATATTTATGGATATATATTTACCATAACATTATGACCTATAGTAGTTACCCAACTGATCTTGTAGAGTTTTGAGGCAAAAAGTAAGGGAACTACCTAGCATTGGCTTGGTGTATATGGAACTTCTCTAAACCTAATTAAATTGGTTTTGAAACTTCTAGAAATTGATAGATATTTAGTGAATGTTGGTCAATGGACCATTGTTTTGAATTGGCAATAAACACCATTTTGGTTAGTGAAATATGGAGTAATTAAATATGTAATTACTCTCATGAACTCCTTGTATTGTAGAGTAAGTAATGAGATACATGAATTTGGAATTGTATAGCTTACTTGGATGTAGAGTAAGTATGAAATAAGTAAATATGTAATTGTATAGCTTACTTGGATATAGAGTAAGTTATGTAATAAGTATATTTGTATAGCTTACTTGGATGTAGGGTAAGTTATGAAATAAGTGAATCTGAAATATAACTGTATGATTTACTTGAATAACATAAAAAGGTAAACATAGTTACTTCAAAGACCTAAGCTAATAAGGTATGGAAAAGGGTAAGTTGAATGGATTATGTGTTTTATCCTCTTATACCTATATGAGTTATTAGTTGTTTGATGAAGGAATAATTAATTGGTTATGTTGTTATTACTAACTTGTCCTTTTGTGTGGATTATATGAATTATCAAAACATAGCTTTTCATTTACTTAAATGATTAATGGCATAAAATATTAGGAATCGATAAATATTTTCATGCTCAATTCATATCAACTCGACAAGTTCTAACATCTTTTGTAGATGAAGCTCAGTAAGGTGGAAAGAATACCAAAGTTGAAAAGTTATTATTATGATTGATTTTACTGCTTCTTGAAGTATAAATCATAGAATTATCACCGGTTTGGCATGTTATTACAATAGACATAATTTAGATATTTGGTTGTATTTGTAATGTTGAGAATCAATGAAATAGGAATATGTTTCTCTCTACAAAGTCTTGTTTTTTAAGCTATGCAAATGAATGAAATAAAAAGGTTAACAATTAATGAAGGAATTTAGAGGAATGTTTGTTTACTAAACTTTATATTACTAACACTAAGTGAGGGTTCAATGAATGAATTAGTAAGTCAGGGTGGTAGTACTAATTGGATTGCATCATGACTGTACATCTGTCTATAAAATAGAATGATTCAATAACAATGGACATGACTTAAGGATATTTAGATTTGTATTGCCAAAGTAAGTAGTAAATTGTCCTATGTGGAATTGAAAAATGTAATATTATATATTTAATGAGAAAGATGTATATAGATGAGATAGATATTATATCATATTAAAGGTCTAATATGAGTCATGATGTGATAAAGAATTCATGAGCTAGAGTGCTATGTGTAATGAATTTTACTTCATTAGTATGGCTACTGATTAATGCTTTGTAATAATATAGTTTAATGGATCAGATAATGATCAAAGAAAAATATTTCCATTGTGATTATGAGGATTTCAATCATGTATATGTTTATCCTTCTCAAATCCTCTGTAAGGACACTGTTATGTACTAAAAATCTTAAGTATCACATTTCTTTGTAAGCCTTTATTTTATTGGGCATCTGACTTTTGAATCATCATGCATGGGTAACTTGGGAATGCAAGGTTACCTAATCAAGAGTGAATACTAATCAAGGATTAAATGAAATCAGGTTCTTCTTAAGGACAAAGATTAAAAGGAACCATTATGATCTTTTTAATAAGAGTTACATGATCTAAATTAAAATAAAGGGAAGTATCCCTTAAGGATGGGTAAGTCTTTAGGTGTTGAAACCTAAGGAAATACTTACATGCTATGAGCTTATCGTAAGTATCAATAAATGACCTATTATAAGTATGCTCAATTGAATGATTACAGTTAAGCATAAAATAAGAAAGATGTTATACTTAAGAAGGAAGGTTAGGTATCATCATGAGTATGAGAAATTAAATAAAGGGATGATACGTTCTTATACCTTCCAACAATATGAGATTGCATCACCATTTCAATAAGAATATAGTAATAAATCTACAATTATGGACTTAAAAAATTATTGTTTTGATTTCCATATATGGTTGTCTTTAACTTGCAATCTAGTGAGGTAATTAATCTAGTTTGGAGGAAATAAATATTCTTGAATCAAACTACGATAAGACCTTGGTGGTGACTCATTCAAGGAGGAATAGTAATAAGACCATAGAGGTGACTTAATCGAGGAGGAATAGTCATGAGACATGGGATGTCTTGTCTTGCTATAAATTTACACTAAAAACAAAAGAAAGATACCCTGCTCCAATACAAAATTCTTAGTGAGCTAATTCACTACATCCACTACACAGTTGTATCCTTATAAGGATGGTCATTATTAGTTAGATACCGATGCTTAGTAGTAGTGTAGAGTTTCCTCATCAAGAGTCTAGATTGTAGCAGGGAATTACAATAAGTACAAACCTTGATAGAGTTACAAACATATATTTGACCTTCCAAGTGCGCACCTTATATCAAATTATGATGGCTACGGGAAGGGAAGTGGTTTGGTAGCAAGGTGAATTGTTACGAAGACACTTAATTTCCCATAGGAATCATAGGATGACATAGAGGTACATATTTGTGTGGGTTAAACTAGATTTGTACCTTGTTCAAGACTTGTAGTTATTTACAACATCTATGTTGTGAATCCATATGACTGAATAAGTGATTAAGGTGAAATGAAAAATTTCCTAATGATGAGTGTGCCATCATGGAATTGAGCATGACATACATAACGCAAAAATTCAAAGTCTGTAAGATGCTGATTACACTGTCAAGATTTCCCTTTAATCTAAGCTATCGGATACCTATGGAATTCATAGGTGGAACCCAGGTAGACACTTAGGAGTATTCACTTATATATCATGTCCTATAAAGGAGAACCAAGGATACATTTGATGTATGGGCTCATACAGAGCATTGAGGGAGAATGAGTAAGTTCAGTATTCTCTCATACAGACTACACATGGTTCATGACAGTTATTGGAAATGGATTGCACTAAGGTTTATGTAGATTTAAATATATGGGTATTTAAATCAGTTGCATAAAGTTATAATTTTTTTTTTGGATGAGAAGTAACAAAGAGGATGTTACATTTTGGTATCAGAGCTGAAGGTTGTAACTCTTGGACCTATTAGGTCCTTACGCTTACTAAATTCTGATATTTATTAGTAAAATAAAATGAAGGATGATGAAGTAGAACAAAAGAATATTTCATGTTTGATGGTAGGTTAGTTCTTTAAAAAACTAACAATCCTTCATTACACACTAAATCAGATAGATGCGTGGAGCAGCTGATAAGTGTGAATTGGATCAGCTAAGATAAATAAATTAAGCTGAATGATAGCAACCATCATAGGATCCACTTGATGGAATGAACTATCTCAATGACAGATTCAAAACTTAAGTCTAAAATGACTTATAAACCCGCTTAGGGTAGAATGAAGTAGATAAGAAATAACTATCTACAAAAGTAGTGGTAAACAAAAGGAAAGGGAAAACCTTCTTAAATGAAACCTGCACTTAAACAAACTAATTTTTGGAATGATCCAGTAATATATGGAATTCTGGATCATTAAGGTCTAGAGAAATCTAGAAATTTTGCACTAAAATTCTAATGAGTTGAAGAAAATTGATGGTGAGCATTAAAAGGATTCTGGAGCCTTGAATATGTTTCTAGGAAAACCTTTTGGGTGACCTACTTGGTCAGGGAATAATGAATGCTTTAGGTCATTAAAATATGAATACCAACTCAAGGATATTATCTACTATGGATGGGAAAAAGATAATCAAATTATTATAGCCTTTTCATGCACTTTGTGTGTCTTGAGGGAGATAAGAAAAGAATAAATGGATACCGAGAGTAAGGATTTGTACTCTTAGGCTTATGACGGAGTTGAGACCATTTCTTGTGAATACTTGACATATTGCAAGTTTTTTTGGTTTTATCTTCCAAATTCTTGATGATCATGATTTATAGGTTGGAAATCATATGAAGTGTGCATGGATTTTCTCTTTTCCTCTTTGCTACTTATTACATTTTGTTTGTGTGTAAACAAAATCACTTTATCAGTATTATAACTGGTAGTCTAGTAGAATTGTTCTTAATATGAATAAAAATGGGGATCTGCGTTTTCATTCTATGATCACCCATTAAAATATGGGCATCTAAGTTATTGGCATGAGTGGAACCCTCTTGTTTGAATAATGTTATTTAGCTGTCGGTTAAGTAATGAGTATGGTTGATCATTATATGGCTTACAAAAATATTGATTACGGTAATTCGGTATGACTAGTAATCTTGTTTGTGATTTAGTGGTTATGTTCTCCTATTTTATATACAAAATATATATACGCTGATACTCCTGATAAATATATAATAATCAATGGGTATTACCCAGCCAAATTAGTTTTATTATTACAATATTGCAACTTCGGGGTCAAATACTTGACAAGGATTTGTGAGGTTGATTTCTTTCCTTTGTAAGGTATTACCTGGTTAGACCATTTTGTGTCAACTCCATGGTTTTGGGATGGATGAAAGTTTGATCTTTCAGCTCATTGGGGATTTCTTGAGTAATTTTAGATTGCTAATTCTCCTTCTTGATACAACGGTTATGTCAATTATATTTATGGTGAGATTGGGCCTTGGAAAAACCCGTAAGACATGTGGTATTGTCTTAGTCTCTGTACTTAAAATAATACCATAACGTATTATGTTGTTAAAAAAGAGAGAGTGAATTCATTTCCTTCTGTCTAAGACTTGTAGGAATTGTAGTCTCACCTTTGTTGAGTAATCATGGTGATTTATATGTATATAAGAACTTGTTATGAGTTCTTCAACCTGATTCTCTATCATGAATAATAGAATATGAGGATAGAATAGGTAATAGTGACATATTTACTGTCCCTTTAAGTGTCTGTTTGGAAGTAAAATTATAGTTAAATGAATGACATTTGTTAAAGGTTCATGCATGACCTTAGACACAAATAGGATTAAGCCTTATTTAATATACAACTTTGTCTTTCCAATCTCAAATGTGGATTGTATCCACTAAAATGGCCTTTAAACAATTTACTTGTAGCCTACTGGAAAAATATTGTTGTTGGCAAGTTCTATAGAATATAGAGAAACTTTATTCTTTGACACTTCAAAGGGTTTATGGTAAGCAAGTTGTATTAGTCTTCTACAATCCTCCAAACCTCTTTCTTGAGGATAGATAAATAATCTATTAATACTCATTTGTGAGTCAATGCTTGTTAAGAGTTCCTTAATAAACACTGTTGATGGCTCATTATGCTGGGGTAACCAAGTTAACAGTGTTTTTGATCAAATAAGATCTTTGAAGTAGAATGAGAAAGTTGTGTCGAGGTGGTAGATAGCTGATATATGAAATATCTAAGTTATAATTCAATGAATGGTTGACTATATCTTGCTTACAGATTAAAGACTGTGAAGTCTTGACCTCTTAGTAGGAAGTATGTATCTGGGAAAGCACATTTTTAATATAATGTTTAAGTATCGGGTGATCAAATCCAAGTACATGACTGAGAAGTAGACACTTAGTCCTTTGTGCTTCTAATGTCTGAATAAGATAAAGGACTCATAACTTCCTTATGAGGTAATTGTTGGATTAAGTAGGTATCCTCTCTCTCTGAAGATATAATTGAGTATGACTTATATCATAATGGATGCTTAGTTTATGCCAGATACAATGGAAGGCTAAGAAAGTCTAGACTTAAATCAAATCTTATTACTTACTGATTGTAATAAGAAGTAACTCAAATGATAGGTTGTATTAAAGATTATACAAGATTTCATCCTGAGCTATGAAGTATAATTTGTCTTAATTCATATAAGTTATTACAGTTTATAACTTGAAGGTTTTTGATGAAAATGAATATACCTTATTCGGGTATTAATGGACTAACCGGAAATAAATTGATTGTAGAAGTCATGTTTATGAACTTCTATGGATTGGATATAATGATACAATAATATATGTAAAAGCTTGTAAGGCTATAATATTGTTTTTATAGTTTTGAATCTTCTTGAATTGATGGTAGTTAGTTGTGATTGAATGGACTAATGGCTATCCCCTATTTTATAGTCCAACGGATATGTTATTAAACAATTGTTAATGCTCTCCTTACACCCTCTTAATTGGATATGATGAGTAAAGAATCTTCTTGTTGAATAGAGTGGACTCTTGACTGATACTAAAAGGAGACAAATCAGATTTATGATTCATTGCTAGAAGCAACTTAAGAAAATAAAAATTTCACAAGGAAAAGGAACATCGAAAAAGTACAATGCTTATAGAATAAGTTTTCCTTTTACAGCTTTGATGTGACTATGTGTTACATATATTAAACAATATTGCATGTGGGGATGGGCTGTAATACACACACACACACACACACACACACACACACACACACACACACACACACACACACACACACACACACAAATGGAAAAACAAGTTAGTAATGAAACCAAAAACAACTATAAGACCGGAAGGAAAATAGAAAAACAATAGTTTGTTGTTGGTTTCAGATTATAAAAAATTGTTTTTGATTTATTCTGGTGTGTATATTTTAGTTGTTGAATGATATGACTGTTTGTAAAGGATAAAGATCTTGAATGAAATTCTAATTGAATGACTGATTTTCCATTATTAGGATGTTAAAAGCCAATAAATATGAATTTCATATATGAGAAATTATAACTCTAAAGGAAAATGAGGATTGGTTCTTCAAAGAATTATTGATATAACCTAGTATATGACTATTTCGATTTTGACTATTAAGAGAAATCATCGGGATGATGATTCATTAAGGGGGTAGGTATGTAATACCCCTTGATTTCTATTTGTCATATTTGGAAATTGTGTCATGATATTGAAGGAATGTTGAGGGTGAGACAATAAGCCTCGTTGCGTAGCTATGTGTATAGTTGCATGCATGGATGTATGTCCTTGAAGGGTATACACACATACATGTAATTACACATGCAACCACTCGACATCACTTATTGCCTAGTAGTAGCACCCTTAATTAACTTGACATTCTCATCTTACCTTTGTTTCTGGTAGGAACGTAAAGAATACTTACGTTGATAAAATATGAAGTTGGCAGTGTGTTGTTGTTATCTCTTGTTGAACTTATTTGAATTATGTAAGCATGGTTTCACATCATTTGCTATTGGTCACCTGCCTTTCCGTAAAAGACAATTTGATATAAATTGTTATCTTTCTTGATTGTTATATATGATGATTGAATGTGATAACTTCAATTCTGTATTGAGTAGTGACTTGTAATGGATGACTGAAATTACTCATTACTACAAGGTGTTATTTCAGCATGAAACAAGGTTAATGAAAAAGGAGTGACCCACTCTTGGGATGAAATTTGTAAACCTTGAATATAAGTACTATATAATTAATCTGATTCATTATGTTTAAAAATATTGGTATGGATCAGCTGTTCTTTGATCACCATTATTTTCTAGTAGTTTGAATGATATTTGTAACCCATTCAACTATCGTTAAATTGAGAAAGGATGAACTTGTAAATGAATACTTCAGTATTTAACTATTGAGTAAAAGTTGGGTGGGCAATCGATAGTGTTAGCCTTAAGATTTCTAAACCTATAATGGAAACATTTTATTCTTATTTAAATTATCGGTCAACCAAGACCGCTAAGTGAATTCCCATTCTTGGATTATTTCAATCTTTGAGGTATAAGGCTTGCAGTTTTGGATAAGTTGTATCGATTAATGTAAATGGTGAAATTGGCCATTATGGACCCATGCATTACAAAAACTCATGTTCCGAATAAGCCTTGACCTTGCAAAGAATTCATGCATGCCATAATTGGTGGAAAGTGTTAAAAGGAGACATAGTCATCATGCAAGTATACTTGACTTAGAATATTTTGCTCCATGTTGAACGTTGACTAAGCATTGGGTATTATTTGATTTCACATGCAAATAGAGGAAGTATTTCTATTCTAAATCCCACTAAATTTAGGGGATAACATTGGCGGTGGTGGGGTAGTTTTAAAACTGCCAACCATGCACTAGTGTTATTGAATGCACTTAGTGTGCATTTACTTCATTGGAAATGATGAAGCTTCTTGGAGAAGGTAACCACATTATCACCATTAAATCATTCTTATTTTTGGTTTGAGAAGTTAAGTGGAGATGGGGAAAACTACAATTGAATTCTATGAATTTTTAAGAAAGAACTCAAGCTCCAACTCCAATCTTTTGCATGTAAGTTTAAATATGTTATGAGATCTTTGACTTGTGTTAAATACGTATTTTGGGATTATTTTGGGGCTGTGTGAGTAGATTTAAGTCACCATTTTGTAAGATCTTCTAGAGATGATTCGTAGGAAGTGCTTTGCTTGTGCCTATAACATTTTGGGAGAATTGATTAATAACGTTTTTCGGCATAAGAAATCTCTTTCCCTTTTCTTGTAGTTTATTCCATTGCACATTTATGTAAATGAAATTCTTGGCAAGATATTTTGTGATGTTAAAATAAATTGGGATTTTGGGTTAACTTCATTCAATTAGTCATGTCGGGGTATGAAATATATTTTCTAGATAAAAATGTACATGTTGTAGTTGTACAGAACTTTCCTTGCAAACACACCATTGGATATGTGAATTTTATTTGTTTTCTCTAGTTGTAGCTATATTGAATTACCCCCAGAAAGCTACAAAAGTTATAAGATCTCTTGCTACTCTGGTATTTGTAAATAATATATTATGTAGTACTGTGTTTGGGTAATATACATTTTATGATTAATAAAATCCCTTGTTTGGAATTTTTTTGAAAGTATGACCCCGGGTATTATCGTTAATATTTGATAAACATTTGGTGAGAAAAGAAAGGCCTACTATTATATGTTTTCTTGGTTAATAGAACCCTTGGTGTGAGAATATGTTGAATGTTTGATTATGTGTATTTTCATTAATATTTGATAAATGGTTGGTGGGAAAATAAACACCTGCATCGAAATACCATTTGGATCACGGCTATTGTCTTACTGTGTATTAAGTGTATTGAGATTAAAATAAAAATATAATGAACTGATTCCTCAATTTGGATACAAATGAGTTAGAAACTTTTTTCCTTAGCCTTGTTTCACATTTATGAGATTTTATGTCTGTAAAAAAACCACAAAGACACTTCTCTCTGTTAGATAAAGGCAAGAATGGAAGGGAGAGGAACTCTCCACCAATCGAATGACGATAGTAGTGTTGGGGAAACGTGGTCTCTAAATTTTTAATTGGACTTAAAAATATATTTTTAGGTAGTAAGGGATAATGGTTATTATGCCCTCTTTTGAAAGAGAAGGTATATGGAATTCTCAGGATAATGGGATATTAAATAAATCCATGTTCTACTTGTGATATCTTTCTTAGTTATGAGAATGTGTCTTATTGCTAAGGTATGTTAGTATCTCATCCCATGTTTATCCTTAAATATTTATGTGATATATATATATATATATATATATATATATATATATTACCATAACATTATGACCTATAGTAGTTACCCAACCGGTCTTGTAGAGTTTTGAGGCCAAAAGTAAGGGAACTACCTACCGCTGGCTTGGTGTATATGGACCTTCTCTAAACCTAATTAAATTGGTTTTCATAAACTTCCAGAAATTGATAGATATTTAGTGAATGTATGTCAATGGATCATTGTTTGTGAAATGGAAATAAACACCATTGTGGTTAGCGAAATATGGAGTAATTAAATATGTACTTACTCTCATGAACTTCTTGTACTGTAGAGTAAGTAATGAGATACGTAAATTTGGAATTGTATAGCTTACTTGGATGTAGAGTAAGTTATGAAATAAGTAAATATGTAATTGTATAGCTTACTTGGATGTAGAGTAAGTTATGTAATAAGTATATATGTATTTTTATAGCTTACTTGGATGTAGGGTAAGTTATGAAATAAGTGAATCTGAACATAACTGTATGATTTACTCGAACAACATAAAAAGGTAAACATAGTTATTTCAAATACCTAAGCTAATAAGGTATGGAAAAGGGTAAGTTGAATGGATTCTATGTTTTATCCTCTTATACCTATATGAGTTATTAGTTGTTTGATGAAGGAATAATTAATTGGTTATGTTGTTATTACTAACTTGTCCTCTTATGTGGATTATATGAATTATTGAAACATAGCTTTTCATTTACTTAAATGATCAATGGCATAAACTATTAGGCATGGGATAAAGATTTGTCATGCTCAGTTCATATGAACTGACAGGTGCTAACATGTTTTGCAGATGAAGCTCAGTAAGGTGGAAAGAAGACCAAAGTTGAAAAGTTATTATTATGATTGATTTTACTACTTCTTGAAGTATAAATAATGGAATTATCACCGATTCGACATGTTATTACAATAGACATAATTTAGATATTTTTGTATTTGTACTATTGAGAATCAATGAAATAGGAATATTTTGATCTCTACAAAGTCTTGTTGTTTAAGCTATGCAAATGAATGAAATAAAAAGGTTAACAATTAATGAAGGAATTCAAAGGAATGTTTGTTTACTAGACTTTATATCACTAACACCAAGTGAGGGTTCAATGAATGAATTAGTAAGTCAGGGTGGTAGTACTAATTGGACTGCATCATGACTTTACATCTGTCTATAAAATAGAATGATGCAATAACATTGGACATGACTTAAGGATATTCATATTTGTATTGCCAAAATAAATAGTAAATTGTCCTATGTGGAATTGACAAATGTAATATTATATCTTTAATGAGAAAGATGTATATAGTTGAGATAGATATTATATCATATTAAAGGTCTAATATGAGTCATGATGTGATAAAGCATTCATGAGTTAGAGTGCTATGTGTAATGAAGTTTACTTCATTAGTATGGTTACTGATTAACTGTTGGTAATACTATAGTTTAATGGATCAGATAATGATCAAAGGAAAATATTTCCAATGTGATTATGAGGATGTCAATCGTATATATGTTTATCCTTCTCAAGTCCTCTGTAAGGACACTGTTATGTACTAAAAATCTTAAGTATCACATTTCTTTGTAAGCCTTTATTTATTGGGCATATGACTTTTGAATCATCATGCATGGGTAACTTGAGAATGCAAGGTTACCTAATCAAACAGTGAATAATATTCAAGGATTAAATGAAATCAAGTTATTTTTAAGGAAAAAGACTAAAATGAACCATTATGATATATTTAATAAGAGTTACATGATCTAAATTAAAATAAAGGGAAGTATCCCTTAAGGATGGGTAAGTCTTTAGGTGTTGAAACCTAAGGAAATACTTACATGCTATGAGCTTATCGTAAGTATCCATAAATGACCTATTATAAGTATGCTTAATTGAATGATTACAGTTAAGCATAAAATAAGAAAGATGTTATACTTAAGAAGGAAGGTTAGGTATCATCATGAGTATGAGAAATTCAATAAAGGGATGATACATTCCTATACCTTCCAGCAATATGAGATTGCATCACCATTTCTATAAGAATATAGATATATGGTACCAATGCTGCCCTATGGTGATATAGTTATATCAGTGGCATATAATGAAAATACTTTGGTAAGAAACATAGGCTTATTGGTTAAGAAAAGATAGTAATAAATCTGCAATAATGAACTTAAAACAATTATTGTTTTGATTTCCATATATGGTTGTCTCTAACTTGCAATCTAGTGAGGTAATTAAGCTAGTTTGGAGGAACTAAATATTCTTGAATCTAACTATGATAAGACCTTGGTGGTGACTCATTCAAGGAGGAATAGTCATAAGACCATAGAGTGACTCATTTGAGGAGGAATAGTCACAAGACCTGGGCTATCTTGTCTTGGTATAAATTTACGTTAAAAACAAAAGAAAGATACCCTGCTCCAATACGAGAATGCTTAGTGAGCTAACTCACTACATCCACTACACAGTCGTATCCTTATAAGGATGGTTGTCATTATTTGGATATTTTTACTTAGTAGTTGTGTGGAGTTTCCTCATCAAGAGTCTAGATTGTAGTAAGGAATTGCAATAAGTACAAACCTTGATAGAGTTACAAACATAGATTTGACCTTCTAAGTATGCACCTTATATCAAATTATGATGGCTATGGGAAGGGAAGTGGTCTGGTAGCAAGGTGAATTGTTACAAAGACACTTAATTTCCCATAGGCATCATAGGATGACATAGAGGTACGTCTTTGTGTGGGTTAAACTAGATTTGTACCTTGTTCAAGACTTGTAGCTATTTACAACATCTATGTTGTGAATCCATAAGACTAAATAAGTGATTAAGGTGAAATGAAAAATTTCATAATGATGAGTGTGCCATCATGGAATTGAGCATGACGTACATAACACAAAAAACTTACGCAAAGTGGTGTAAGATGTTGATTACACTTTGTCAATATTTCCCTTTAATCTAAGCATTAGATATGTATGGAATTTATAGGTGGAACCCAGGTAGACACTTAGGAGTATTCACTTATATATCATGTCCTGTAAAGGAGAACCAAGGATAAATTTGATGTATGGGCTTGTACAGAGCATTGAGGGAGAACGAGTAAGTTCAGTATTCTCTCATACAACTACACATGGTTCATGACAGTTATCGAAAATGGATTGCACTAAGGTTTATGTATATTTAAATATATGGGTATTTAAATCAGCTGCATAAAGTTATAACAAAATAATAGCACATCACTCATCCTCGATTGAGTGCTCACTCGAAATGTGAAAAGGTACCAAGCCCCTCTTTAGGGTTGTTATTGTAGGATGTTAGCATAATGAAGACTTAAGCATTCGGATCTATGTATCATGAATCAACCAATAATCATAGTGAAAATTCATACAGTAATAAAATATAACCATGATTAACACCTTGATTCAGTCAATAACCTCCATTATATTAAATATAGTAATACATAGAAGCTTCCTTACAATAACAATAGTATACACTCATGCGTGCATCAGATTTGGAAAGCATAACCTCACAATAACTCAGTTCTCACATATCCTCTACTACTACGAGTTCACTACATATTTATAAGGGTGGGGACTTTCCTTCACCACTTATCTAATCCCAAAATAGGTCGCATGCTATTATTAGCCACACGCATTATAAAAATAGCCACACATGCAAGTGCACTAACAATAGACTTCTTCTAGTTAACTCAGTAGTAGTAGATCTATTCTCAACCTATATCCATGCAAAGTGCTTCATAGCCGATCCTCCAAAAATAGCCAATGCATGTCATGCAAGTCTTTAACCGGTTTGTGTGTTCTCCACACGCCATCTCCAAAAATAGATCCTCATCGTGAAAATGGCTAAGTCCCAAATCTGTCTCTGTTCTCAGTGTGTGATTCCTTTTCCGATCCTCCCACGCTTTTGAATGTGCTCTCTTCTTCTCACAAAACCTTATGTATGTTCTTTTTCTAAGTGCCATACTTTAACTGATCAACATTACCCCACACTAATTGCATTTCCACCCCAAATGGTTGTCTCCAAAATGAATCAAAGAATATGAATAGAAGAATAGAAAGAATTTTGATGAATAAAATAATGTCTTTACCCTACAGTATCTTCTACTTCAACCTGAAGAATCAATTTTGGATATTCTTCTTTTATTTCCACCTCTAAAGTCTACCAATCATTGAGCATGGCCTCTACCTTTTCTAGGGATATCCACTACAATTGACTCTAACTCATCTTTTGCAATCTCTCCTTTCTCATTCTACAAGACCAACACAATGTTGACATGGCAGTCATTCTTCCTTCTAATAAGTCCATATTTTGCGTGATGAGTTTCCCAAGCTCATCTAGCCTTTCCTTGTGTGGTTCTTGAGCTGTTGTAAGGGCCTCACACTTCTTCTTGACAAGTGATAATCATTTCTGTGTGGCCCAAGGTCTCATCTTTCATGGCCTTTCGAGACTTCATTGTCTTCCAAAATGGTCCTGGTTCTTATAACGGCTTCTAGGCTGTATAAATATTCAAGCGCTTGATCTACTTTCTTCAGCTCCTCCTACAAGCTCTAAAGCAACCCCTCATATGATGCAATCTTTCTCATCACCAAGCCTTTTCCCACTCTGCTTCTTGTGCTGGATCCTTTGGTTCTGGCATGCACAGAGGTTCATCTTCAAGCACTAAGTCCACCAAGGTACTTACATAATGCATTGCAAGGGAAACGTTTGGGTACCTTTGGCTCTAAGTGTGGCTTTTCTTTCATGATATTGTCCCCAACTTCCTCTGCCATGTTGATGAAAACAACATTTTCTTCTGTGCCAAGTATTTTTCTTTCTTTAGGCACACTATTTCTACATCCTTAGTTTTGATCTCCTCTCTCAGTGCCCTAATTATTATGCATCCTTATCCATATTTCACCATGCCACCTCTATTGAGACCTTTACCAAAGCATTTCTCACTTGTTCATCTGACATAACAATAGGCTTTATTGTTATGTGTCTAGCCTGAGGTGTCTTCTTCAACCTCCTTGATACACATGACTCTTCACACATCAAAATCTAGTTCATCCATGTGCATGTGCATCGACCATGACAATTTCTTCCTTGTGCATGGTTGCCATATCTTCATCCATCAGCTCCCAACCATACAACTCCTTTTGTGTCATTGTGCTTTGAAAATGGGCACAAATTTTACCTGTGTCCTCGGTAGCCCATGACCGATGGAACATATTCTCCACTTGTTCTCTTTGATCTTGGCCCCTTAGGAACTTGGGCTTCAAGATTTGGAGCTTGTTTTGTTGTACCTTGAGTAGTTTCGTTTTCATTGTCTCATCTACCTCCTTTTCTCCTCTTCTCCATCCTTCATTTCTTCATCCTTTTGTTCTTCCACATTCTCTGAGGTGTAGGGGAATTGGGTGCACTTTCCTCAGAATCTTCCACCTCCTCATTCAACTTCAACTTCCTTCTTCTTTTCTCAGTTGTCTCCTTCTTGTGGAGAGAGTCGAGGTGATCTATGCACACTGATTGTGGAGTAGCACCTTGGGTCCTTGTTCTCCTGAATACTCTTTTGAAGTGGCGCTCTCCTTGTACCACATCCAAGTCCTCATCATCTCCTTCTTGTGGCTGGGGTGAGTAGTCACACGTGCTCAACTTCTTCCCTATTTGGAGGTTGTTCTTCTACCTCTGTGCTCCAAACCACCACTATCTTCATGCTCCTCTTCTTCATCATCTACTTGTATTGTCTCTGTGGGCTTAGGTGTTGGAACATTTTCCATTGTATGCTTACCTTTTGGCAGCCTGGGAGCAAAACTCATTCTCCACATACTTAGTGTTCTCCAGCTTGGGCTTGAGTTGAAGGTACACAAGCACTGCTCTGGTGTCCCCAACTACCAAGCTTATAGGATTCATGCTTATAATATCTGAGATAAGCCTCTCAATGTAGGCATTCCACCCTGGATATACATATTTCTTTCTCAGAGTGTGGTAGTCACAATCTACCTTGTCTAGCATTGAAGGTTAGGTGGCATGCATCTAAAAAACCAGGTGAAATGATGCCTAGAAATATCTTGTTGTGAAGGCATATGGTAATTTTCACCATGGGCTCCAAGCCCCATCCTTCATCACAAATCACATGATGTAAAAATGTTGGTAGACTACAAACTATACTACCTTACCCACCACCAAAGGTAACTCCTTGGGTATGCGCCACTCTTCTTCAAATGCCACATGGAGTCTATCATACCACATCTCCACCCTCTTCTTGAATGGTCCACTCATTGATCCATCACACAAGTACTTTTGAAATCTTTCCACAGTGACTTGTGTTCATGGGGTACTCCCAAATCTTCTCCTTTGGCCCATCGGGCACTCCAATCTCCATAAACACCAAAGACAATAAAATAGTGCCAAAAATTATTTTGTCACCTATCCATGCTTCTTCAATGATTGTCTTTGCTATGTGATCCATGATATTGTAGACCACTCCTTGAGACATCTTCTTTGCAATGTGTAACCACATTGTGTTTACTCGACCATCTTTCTTGGTCATTCAACTTTGTTACAAGATGTGCAACTACTTCCTACACTACTGGTACTTCTTCAATTTGTCAATGTCCATGCCACGTGGACCTTTGGTATACCCCAACTCCTTCCTTGTCTCTAGGATTGTGGCCTTATCAGTTAAATCACTCTCCAGATCCACTCCTGAGGCCCTTAGTCCTGTCACTATTGAAATCAAGGCAATTATGATTCTAACCCTCCATCCGAAAAGTAGAAGAAGTCCTCATGGACTCTTCTCATCAACCATCGATACAATGGTTCATACTTCCCAAAGTATGGCAGCTCATGTACAACTGGTAGACTCCAATCTTTCTTTAGTAACTTCTCACCAACATCATCATACACTGGCATATCTTCTGCATGCACTTGTTCATTTTTGTGCTCAACAACACATCGAGCTCCTTCTTATTATCTGATGTTCGATGGTTGTAATCATGATTTTACATTGACATGATGTGGGAATCCCATTCTTGTCCCATGATCATGCCCTCTTGGATACTACATTTATGAGAAATTACTCTCGGAGCAATTTCTTCTTCCACTTCGACCTTCTTCTTCCCTTTTACTCCTTTTGAGGTGCTTTCTTCGGTGCCATCTAAAAATCTCTCTTTTCTTCCCTCTGTAATCAAGCAAGTTGAAACCCTAGTTCAAATCTCCATGCCCTAGTGGAAATCATGTGCCCTAGCTTGTTTGTAATGTGTCTACTTTTCAAAACCCTTCACCTATGGGAACACAAGCTTCTCCTACACAAAACCTTCTCTCCACATCTGGTTTCACACTCTTCACACCTCAACATGATTTCTCGGACTTGTTTGCACTTAGCCCTTTTTCAAATTCTCTCAATTGCAATGGTAAAAATGAACTCACATCCCATCCTTATATATATTTTCAAAAATTTAGTGCATTTATTTCTCCTCCACCTACCAACAATCCTCTCATTAATCGACCATTTTTGTTCTTTCCATTCCATGTGTACATCTTCACGCCCAAGCTATAACCTTCTAGCATGCCCTCCTACCTTTTAGCCATAACTTCTCTTCAACAGCACCTCCATGCACCCGAGTACCTCACCACTACACCTTCCATTTAGTAGTTCTCATGGCCTCTACTTACCTCATGTTATACTTGTTTCTTCATTCATCTCCATCTATGGTCCTCATTTCCAGAAGAATTTTTTTTTTTCTTTCAATTTTCCAACTTGAATAACACCCGTAGTAGTTAGTTCCTTTCATGTGTACTTATTTTCATCAGTCATGTACCTAGATATCAATAACCACCCCACACTAAGGGTATGTGTAGTCCTCTGCATAAAAATTCTCAAATAGTAATTAGCTTCTAGCGTGTAAAATGCTTATTACACAAAAACACCAACTAAATTGACAAAGCATAGCGACAAAAGAAGGAAACACATTAAGGAAATGTAGAATTGAAAACCTAATCTAAATGGCAACACTACCTTATTACAAACACCAAGAAGACTTATTTATAGTAGGGCTTCAGCCTACTCCCGTTGAAGTATCCGGGTAACCATATTCCATCAAGTGCCTCTAATTGACAAGCACTATTTCAAGTATGTGAGTGATAACATATGGCCCCAACCAATGTACTTTGAGTTTTCCTGATGGCACAAAAATTTAGAATCATAAAGGAGCACCATCTGTCCTATCTCAAGCTTTTTATCCCTGATGTGCCTATCATGCCATGCTTTCTTCCTGCCTTTTCTTGTTTTTGACTCCAACGTGCTATGGCTCATCATTCATCCAACTTGATTAACTTTTCAATCCATTCTTCTAATGCTTTCTCATCAGCTAGACCTCTAACATGCGCAAATATGCAAAAGAAGGTAACATGAATTCCATAGGAAGAACTACTTCTATGCCAAACACTAACTGAAATGGTGTGGCTTTGTTCAACCTTTTATATGTTGTTTGATATGCCCAAAGTACTACAGATACTTTATCATCCCAATCCTTTCTTCCAACATCACATATTTTTGTCAATGTCTGCTCTCAAAATTTTGTTGAAAAGCCTCAACAGTCCCATTTTCCTAGGATGATATGGTGTAGTCTTATGGTGTGCAATCATGAATTCATCCAATAAAATTATGATTGTCTCATTCAGAAAATGTGTGCCCCTATCACTAGTCAAACTTAAAGGACATCCATACCTTGTAATAATATTTTCCCATAGAAACCTAGCTATTGTAGCCACTATGTAATAATCATTTTTAGGTGTTGCTTCTACCCACCTTGTCAGATAATCTATGCAAGTGATGATATAGCGTGATCTAGTTCTACGCACACAAGTGAAATAGGACCCACAAAATCTATAGCCCATTTCTCAAATGGTTCTACACTAGGAATAGGCCTTAATGGCATCTCATCTCATTGTCTAGTTTTCCAAGATGTTGAAAATGATCACAAGCCTTGCAATAATCCTTACAATCTTTATACAGGGTCTCCCACCATAATCCAATGAGTAGAATCTTGTGCATGTGGTGCATCACCTACATAGTGGCCACCTACAATACCACCATGAGCTTCCTCCATGATATATGTGTGCTCATGTTCCAGTACACAATGACACAATACTTCATCCCTAACTTATTTTATAGGTCACCACTAATCAACATATAGGTGCCACACGTATAGCAAGTTGTTTCTTCTCTAAGGATTTCATTCCTTCTGGTGCCATGCCTGTTCATAGAAAGACAACAATGTCCTCTAATTCTGATGGCACTCATTGTAACCTATATAATTGTGCATCGGCATGGTATCTTCAATTGCCTGTGCTTCTTCTCCTGACTATATTATGGATAAATGGTCTAGTCCAAAATTACTTTTCCTTAGTTTTACCACAACTATGAAATCAAATTCTTGAAATAAGAGTACCCATCTACATATGCACCCTTGTAAAATGGGTTTTTTTACCAAATACTTCAATGCCATGTGATCTGTATAAAAGAAAATGGTGTAGCTAGTAGGTACTATCTAATTTATGTAGCACATAGATCATTGACAAAGCTTCATGCTCTATAGTTGTGTAGTTTGTTCTGAGAGTCAACTTTCTACTAGCAAAATAGATAGGATGATCTATAATACCTTCTCCAGCTGAGCCAATACTACACCAATGGCCATGCCAGAGGCATCCACATGTACATGAAATGGTTGGTCCCATGAAGGAAAACATAGAATAGGTGTGGTAGTAAGTTTCTCCTTTAATGTCTCGAATGCACGCTTGTTGCATGGTTCTCCCCAATGTAGAACGTACCTTTCCTTTCAAGTAACTCCTCCAATGGTGTGGAAACTTTGGCATATCCTTTAATAAACTTCCTATAATATCCTATATGACCCAAAAATCCATGCACCTCACTCTTGACTGGTAGGCTCTTTAGGCCTATAATGACTGCAACCTTAGCTTGGATCAACCAACAAACCTTCCTTATAGATTATGTGTCCTAACAATATCCCAAATGGTGTAGAAAATATGCACTTCTTGATGTTCAAAGAGATACTCAACTATCTACATCTTTCAAACATTAAGCATATTGTCACAATGATCCTTAACTAATCCATACACCATCCAATCATCCAAATAAACCTGTAAGAAGTTGTGAATAAACTCCTTGAATGCTTGAACAACTATGCACAAAAATACAACAAGTGCATTTTTTTCAAACCAAAAGGCATCACAATATAGGAAAAGCTACCCCATTCAGTAGTAAAAGTAGTCTTTTCCTAATCCTCCTGGGAATCCTAACTTGATGATACCCAGAGAACCCATCTGTAAATGAATAGATTTCATGCCCTGCAACGCCTTCTAGTATTTCCTTCAATGAATGGCATAGGAAAGGGATCAGTCACACATGCAACATTCAGCTCCCTGTAGTCCACACAGATCCTAATCCATCCATCCTTCTTGATATTGATCACCATTGACTAACCCATTCTAACTCATCGTCAAGGGGCTTGATAATCCCAAACTTCAACATTTTTCAATCTCTTCTTTGACCTTTTCACGCAAGTTGGGGTTCATCCTATAGGGTCTCTTTCTAACTAGGCATGCACCCTCTTTAAGCTTTATCTTCATCTCCCTAATGATTCATGCATGCCTTTAAGTTCATGGTACCCTCGAGGGAATAAGTCCTAATAATCCCATAGTAGCTCTATGATTTTTTCCACTTCAGAGTCTGACCAATAGTCTCCAATTATGGCCTCCTTAGGCTCAACATCTGATCCAATATTCACCTTCTTTGTCTTCATAGGTTCATGATAGGCACGTGTGGTCTTATCTACACTATCCAACACCTCACACCTACCTATGTTGAATGGTTTATATCTAGATTTTCTACTTCTTCATCATCCACTAAGTAGACCATTTTTCCTTTTTCTTTCTCAAGGAAAGCACACTGAAGTAGTGTGGCATCACCTCTGTCTCTTCAACAAAAATGTGCTCTTGAGTTTCCTTCATCCAATAACTCCTGAAGGAGTTCTTCATCCTTGCACTATCTCCCATAGTTAAGCACTTTATGAATTTTAATGCTTCTTCCACTAGAGGCTTGGTAGAGAAGAAGTCAAATGTCTGGGCCATTCCTACAATTAAATCCTACCAATTTCTAGTCTCTCTATGGAGTTCTACATATACATACCAAACACACATGCAATGTGCGCACCTTGTAAAGTGGAATAAAACTTGTGCACCCAGAGTGAAGGTGGTAAAGCTTCCTACCCCTCTATCTAGAGTCTCTCACACTTCTAACGTGGTGCTGAATAGGTTGATTACCATGATAAGTACATATTTGAGTAGGTGCATTTCTCCTAAAGAACCTAGTGGCAAGAGAAATCCTAATTTCATTCCATCCTACAAGATTATCCTTGTGGACCACCCACCAACGTGCTTCTTTCCCACGTAGTGTATATGCTAGCATATTTCTTCTTTCCAAAGGGGTCTATCCACTATTCCTCCATGGCATGCAGGAACACCATAGATCTCCTTCTCTAGTGTAACAAGGTACCGAGTTGTTACCTATTCTCCTGATAACATGGTTTTTCCTTAGGAAATATGCTCTTTACTTCACACCCTACCAACTCATAAGTGCTATGAGCCCAATTATCACAAGAAACACTTGTAGTATCACTAATAGATTGTGCATCCTCCCACTAAAGGATTCCTTCTTTACATGGCTCAAGCACCTCTGGATCCTAGATGGCATGTACATAAATCCTATTCAGGTCTTCTTCACTCAAGGGCTCAACATAGGGCACAATTTTTTCCATCTGTTAAAGGGATAATAACTCTTTCCTCCTTGTTTTCAAAACTGATATAACCCTTGTTGAACCAAAGATCAACATTATTTGCATAGCACCAAGGATGCCCCAATAGAGCTGGAAGCTATCTAACTCTACCAATGCTAAAACCTCAAAATCTCCAGTGAACTTGGCTCCTTGTATGGTAATGGATGCATCTTTTAAAACTCCGATGGGAGTGGCCTTAGTCGATTAGCCATGAACAATACATTAGAGGATGGCTGCAATGGGGGTCTCCCCATTTGTACCCATGCATCTAAGGTAAGAACATTGACTTCCACACCAGTATCAATCAATATATTACTCAATAGCCACCCATCCACAACAACATTCAGAGTTATTTCCTTGTCATAATCTAGGCTATGAGGGGGAAGATTTACATGCAGGATCTATCCATCCAGTCTCAATACTTACACATGAGTATTTCCTTTTAACCAATTCCCAATAGTGGAATGATATTCTCCTTAGCAAAAATTTTGCACACTTCTCTCAAGTCATCTATATCAGTTTGGACCATCTCTGATGCTTTCTTTTGCTCCATCTTCCATGATTTCTCTTTTAAATATTGTATCTCACCTTGAAGATTCCTGAGTACCTCCATGGTTTCTTGATAAACCTCCTTCTGATGGGTAGGATCTGGGTACCATGCATGTAGAACCTCCTCCTTAGTGATGGTAGGCTTTTGCTGTTGCAATGCTTCTTTGTGCATGCATGCTTCAACGTGGGTCGTGATCTTTACTTGCAATGCCTCGATTCTATGGTTCCAACTTAGGCATCCACTGATTTTCCATAATGCGCATTGTATCCTAACCATCCCTACACCTTTTTTTTCTTGTTTATGTTGCTTGCTAAGATGCTCATACAAGTCCAGGAATTCCTCATAACTATGATTCTTTCCATAGAAAGAACATGTAATATTCTGAGGACATTCACACCTGTAGTGGTGGTCGAGATCCATGTATAACATGTTCCATGAGGGAACTCTCTTCTTCCACCACCACGGCCTCATCCTCCAAATCCACCATGGTATCCTCGACCTCTACCATGACTCCTTCAAAATGCCCTTCATTCCAATCATAGCACACTTGATTGTGATCCCGATCCTGATGCTCATTCTTTCCTTTAGAGTTATCTAAAACTCTCTATCTTATCATACACCAATATCTATAACATCATGGATCTGACCAATCAGCCAAAAAGTCTTCCATGTCATGAGTCATGGACCTATATTTTGCATAGTAACATGAAACGTTCTTCCTTATCACGCATTGTAGTAATGGGCAATGAACTAACATCATGGTTTAAATGGCATATCTCACAATCCAACAACAATGAGCACACTGATCTATGGGACAACTATCCTTTGTGTGACCTTCCACTTCACAATCTGTGCACCAAATCCCTATGCATGCATCTCATGTGCTAAATTTCTGATAGTTTCTCCAACTTCTTTTCCATAGCTACGATCTGTGCTTCTAAAAATGGGCTCACCCCAATGTCTATACTTCCAACTACCTCAACACGTAAGGCTACTTCAAGTGCTTCATGTGATCAATGTATGTTTTATGTGATAATTCCCTCCTAAAAGGTGTAATCAGACCTCCAACAAACCATTGTGCATGTTGGCTTGCATGAATATCATAAGAAAGCTTAGATAACAACATTTTAAAATGGGCATCATACTCTTTGACACTCTCAGTAGTGCCTTGCTTAATATCCTTGAGTGCACTTATACTCTTCTATTCAAACTCAGGGATGTGAAACTCTTTAAGGAATGCATCTTTTAAAGTTGTATAGTCTACACAAGTCTAATCAGGGTCAAACTTTCTGTACCAACTGTGTGCACGCCCTTGTAACGTAGTAGAAAATTGACTTTCCCTACGCTTAGAAGCCATGATTCCTTTTACATGCCACATTATTTCACACATATGTACGTGTTCAACAACATCTTCTATGCCCCTATACTCTAGAAGATGAAGAGACATCTCCATGTAAATATTTTGGGGTTGGTGTGGACCTTGCCCACCTGATCCAGAACCTCTTGTGTTTCCTCTACCTCTAGAACCACCAGATCCACCGAGCTAGAGCCACCTATACCTCTTGATCCCAAACTTGTAGCTAGGGTCGGACCAAAAGATGTACTTCCCTATGTCCCAACAAGTAGTACTGAATTACACCCCAACAGTCTGTGAAGTGTTACTACTCCTAGAAGATAGTCCAAAATCTACACGCCTAAATTCTGTGCAGATGATACACCCAAAAGGTACTCCCATATAACAATGAATCCATTTGCACTGCCACCATCGTTGTGCCTCTTATAAGACTCACTCCTACTCTCCCACTACTTGAATTAGCTTGCTGACTATTTTTTGTACTAGATGCTTGGAAAACCAAGTGCAAGGGAAAGGTTTCTAGGTGGATTCAGATGCACGCCCATGGCCCAGGTCGTCTCTCTACTGGTGCATGCTTCTACGTGAGGCCGAGGAGGGTTCCCTATCATGCTTTCCCAAATGGGGGAGTTCTTGATGCTCAGGTTCCATGTCTTCTATGCGTGAACTTCAACTCCTTCCCAAACTATCTTTCTCCACAACACCATTTTCTCTCTACAACCTCCCACTACTTCTCTACCTCCCTCTCACACCTCATTATCATTATACTTAAGCCACCTTTCCTCTCTCCTTCCTCTCCTAGGTCTACCATCTTTCACCAAACCTTCTCCTCCCCCGTGCATGGTGGGGGGTTTAGTTAGCCATCGGTTTTCTCTCCAAATTCAAAGTTACCATCAAAATTTTGATCACCAATGGAATGCCTTGTAGGTAAGTTCCCCTGGGATATCGTAAAAATTGGAATTCAGCTACCTTTGGCATGAATAAGTGGAAATTGAGTACTCCAAGATATAACTATTTCAAAACACCATAAAACCACGTATCCACAACGTGAGTCCAAATCAGATCAACATCATAAAGGGCCTAAAATTATTCCTACGTCTAGACAAGTGTGTGATACCTCCAATTCCATTTAGATGCATAAGAAATCAGCCACTCATACAATTCTACTAGAAAGATAACAAAGAAGCTCTCATATAAACTATGTCATATAGATTTTGTCCACCCATACATGCATGCATTAAACTCAGATCCAATGTTGAACCTCCATGTGTATTCTTCTTCCAGATCATGTATCCACTCCTCAACACTTGCTAGGGTCAACCGGTATGTCTTCATCATGAACCATCCTGAAAAAAACTGAAAAAGAGGTCCCAAAATGAACCAATGATGCAACCTAGAATTCACCAATAAAATCCTAGGTGCACTGGCACATCACTCATCCTAGACTAGCACTCACCCAAAGCATGCAAAGGTACCAGGCCCTCTTTAGGTTGTTGTTGTTGAGGATGTTAGCATGATGAAGACTTAAGCATTCAAGATCCATGACTAATATATCATTCTACATAGCATATTCATCTAGATCTTTAAGAATCATGAATCAAACAATAATCATATGAAACATTCATGCAAAGTAATAAAATATATACCATGATTAACACCTTGATTCAGCCAATAACTCCATTATATTAAATACATGATAATACACAAAAGCTTCCTTACAATAATAATACCATAGTATATGTGTGCACATCAATTTGGCAAAGATAACCTCACAATAACTCAGTTCTCACATATCCCCTATGCTACATAGTTCACTATATATATTATAAGGGTGGGGACTTTCCTTCACCGCTTATCTAATCCCAAAATAGGTCACATGCTATTATTAGCCACGTGCCGTTACAAAAATAGCCACACATGCAAGTGCACTAACAATAGACTTCTTCTAGTTAACTACCAATAGTAGATCTATTCTCAACTGCATCCATACAAATATTTTCATAGTCGATCCTCCAAAATAGCCAATGCATGTTGCACAAGTTTTTATTCCAAAAATATATCCTTATCGTGAAAATGGCTAAGTCTTGAATCTGTCTCTGTTCCCAGCGTGTGATTCCTTTCCAATCCTCTCGCACTTTTGAATGCGCTCTACTCTTCCCACGTGAACCTTCTATATGTTCTTTGCTAAGTGCCATACTTTAACTAAGGTATCTATCTTAGCTTCCCATGTACCCAACAACCCGTTGCCATCAAACAAAGTGTTGTGAAACAACTCCATCAAGCGCCTATTAATATGTCACTCGTGAGCTTATCCAAATATCCACCAACCATAGAAAATCTCTCATCGATGCTTTTCATTACATCCCTATCACTAGTTATGAGACCCAACCTTTTGTGGCGCTTGTCTCGTAACTCGGTCTCGATAGATATTTCTCTGGATTAATCCAATATTCTTGATATCTCACTTGAAGACAATGATATCCCTCTTTTCATTATTTTTTGCATCAACAATACATTCATCGACGTTCAATGATATAAAATGGATATAACATCAACATCATATTATCTGATGCCTTTGATTAATTCAAGATTTTCAATTCCATTGTCACTCAATCACTCGAGGTCCTTAGTGCTTTCAATGATGTTGTGGCCCCCACTTTGGGAACAATTATCCTTCCCATCCATGTTGGTGAAAGACTCCTTCATGAGATCTTTTACATCATTGATGGGTATTTCTATTATAATATATTACTTAGACGACCATGGATCTATGCCATATGTTGTGTCCCTTCCGTTCTTCATCGCTGCATCAAATATGAGCATGAAGAGAAAATCCTAACACTCCCCTTAGAAATTACGGCCTTCAAAGCATGTCATATGAATTATAGACAAAATTATTTTCTTGTCCCTACAAAATATTCATCTAAAGCATCTACTAATTCATCCATCCCTGTATCTAAGCTACCATATAACAAATCTATCGAGAATGTGATGCAACACCTTTCATTTAGAGAATACCACCTTTTCACCTTCAATGCTCTTCCTACACCTAATTGACTTAGTAGAATCAATAAAGCATCAATGTACCAACCAAATGTTGGAGATATCATTTATTTTGGGACATCTCATCTTTGAACCAATAGTATTTATGGTGGCATCAACTTCCTTCTTCTCACATCAATGCTCAACCTCACACCAAGCCATACACCAATGTATTTGATTTCCTCTATAATAAATGATTTGCCTATACATACCTCCATCATTGCACATGGTAAGGATTTGGTATGGGACATTATGAATAAGGAATGCATGATATTATCATCGAACAATCTCATAAGTCCCATGAAAAGTTTTTTTGGGGTTTAAGGATCACTCTACCAATCCTCTCACCCCTACTCCATCTCCTACAAACATCGATCCCTCATCCAAATCCTCCCCATAGAATGATCCTATGGATATAGATGATATTGTGTCCATTTATTCTAGAATTTTTTAAATATCCATGATCACTTATTAGTTTGAAGGTAAAATTAGGTCCCTTCCTCTTCAATTTCCTGATATGGTAGAGGAAGATTCCCCTATCATTGAAATTCTTCAATGCACTGATGACGATTCCATTCTTTCCTATATGGGGGTAGAGGATTCCTATCTTCATAAGTCCTTACTTCTGAACACACCCAATCTCCTTAATAAATACACCATTGATATCAACAATGAGACTCCACAAGAGCCATGAATCCTCAAAGTGAGTCAATCCTCAAAGTGAGTCAATCCTTTGATCCTCTGGAGCTTGATTATTTCACCACCTTACTCTATAAATAAAACTAATCCTTTTCATGGTCCTATGATAACATGTCAAGCATCAAACCTTATATAATTATTCACAACATCATCATCATCCCTAATGCGAAGTTGGTTAAGAAGAAACTTTGCCGCATGCATACCCACATTTCCCTCCATGTCAAAGAGGAGTTATAACACCTTCTCTTTGCCAATTTCATCATACCTATCAGATATTCATAACATGTTTCCAACATTGTACTCATTTTCAAATCCTTTGGAAATCTCGTATCTACATTGACTTTTGATATTTTAATCTCACTTTCCCAAAATATGACTTTTCTCTTCTTAAAATTGATCAACTCGTTGACCTCACCACATACCATGAGATTCTTTCTCTTATGGATGGTTTTTTCTGGTTGAAATCAAATCCTCATTGCACTGAATACTAACATAATAATTCCTTCATCACCCCTTCGGGGCTCTTCGGTTGTCATGTCATGCCCTTTGGTTTAAAAAACACGGGCCACCTATTAGTGTAAAATGACCTACATCTTTCATGACCTTATCCAAAAAAATATAGCGTACTAGGTCGATGACCTCTTGGGTAAATCTAAGCATCAGTGGGATCATCTTTCCATTCTTGAAATCCTCTGCACGAGTCTTATACAATTATTCCTTCTTCTGAATCTAGCCATGTGTGTTTTGGAGTTCTAACTGGAAAACTCCTTAGCTTCATATTTTCTATTAGGGGTATTGAAGTTGACCCCGCAAAAATCAAATATATCCTCAAGATGCCTCCTCCTTCTAATATAAAGAAAATTCATTGTATCCAAGGATGACTTCAATCGAGTTCGTCACTTCATCTTGGAGATATCGGCACCGTTGTCAACCTTTTCACCATATTATTTACAAAGACATCGACTTTAATTAGGATGAAAATTTCCAAAAGGCCTTTGATGATCTCAAGAAGTATCTTCTATCCTCACATGTGCTTACACCTCTATGTGGGGGAGCCTTTCTCTTTGTACATGAGTACCACCGATCATGCTTTGGGTGCCATGTTGGAACACTACAATGAGTAGGACAGGGAATATGTTATTTATTACATCAGTTGCACCCTTCATGATTATGAGACTCATTACAATGAAGCTGAAAATATGTGTTGTGCTCTCTTCTTCGTTACCTCCAAAATTTGTCAATATCTCCTTAATCATAAAACTTATGTCATCACTAAATTTCATCCTCTTAAAACCATGCATTCAAAACCTTATCATAATGATTGAATCACTCGATGGATCATGCTCATGACTGAGTTTGACCTAGATTTCATATCTCATAAATTTATCAAGGGCTAGGCTATTGTTTATCAACCGATAAAGCCCCTCTTTTTGACAATCATCTTCCTCACGAGAAATTTCCAGACAAGTCTATCTTCACCATTGATCATGAATTTTCTCCCCTCTGGATGACACTCTTATTTGATGGATCTAAGTGTTGGAAAGGGGAGGCAACAATGTTATGATCATTTCTCCATGGGATACTCCTATCCCCATCACTTACAAGATTAATTTCAAATGCACTAATAATATGGATGATTATGAACCCTCATCTTAGGTCTTAGAACTGCTGTCATAATTGACATATAAATCCTTAATATCTATGATGACTCTCAACTTATCATCAATCAAGTCAAAGGAGCTATCAATGTAAAAACAAATTCCTTCAAAAATATAAGGACATTGTCAACTTTCTTCTTGAGGCTTTCAATTTCTACACCATCTAAAACATTCCTCGGTAATCTAATCATTTTGTAAACACAATGACATATCTCACATCTATCATCCCATAGGAAATAGAGGAATCAAATATTTCTGTTGTTTTTCATCATCTCAATCAACCATCTCATGTCCATGAGATTCCTTATATCAATCATATTAACACCAATCAATTAGATCTATAGTATTCTCAAATCTTCAACAATATATCCATATAAAAACTCCCCTCCCACCTATCCAAAAATGGTAGGAGGTATTTTCTTCAACGCGCCAACCACTATGTCATACTTGGTGGCATCCCTTACAAACATGGGTTTGATGACATTATGCTACATTGCCTAAAATCTCATGAATCTACACGTGCTATCTAAGAAGTCCAAGACAATATTTTTGGTGGAAACTTTAGTGGTTTGGCTGTTGCCAAATGCATTCTCTAGATGGGATATTATTGTCCCAACCTCAATAAATATTACTATGAGTATTTTAAGAAGTGTGTCAAATGCAAGAAATATTCTAACCTCATCCACATTCCTAGTCGGGGGCTTTGAAGCCGACTCAAGATCTTTGGCCCTTATCACATTGGAGTATCAACCTCATTGGTATTATAAATCTATATTGCTCTCAACATCATCATTATATCATCACCATAACCAAATAATTTACCAAATGGGTGGATTCCATTCCACTTGCATCCACTAAAGCTAACAATATCATGAATTTTTTTATCAGCATATCATCTGTTGTTTTAGCATTCCTCATAAAATCATCACGGAAAATGAAAATTCCTTCAAAAGAAAAAATCTTAATAATCTTTGTGAATCTTTCAATATTAATCTTAGTTTCTTATCTCTTTACTATCCTCAAGCTAACGTCCAAGCCAAAGCCACTTTGACAAGATTATTTGCAATATCCTTGCCAAGACTATTGATAAGGTAGGAAGAAATTGGAACCTGCACATGCCCTTTTCTCTTTTCACCTATCAGAATAACATCCACACCTCTAAGGGTGCTACTCCTTTCCCTCTTTTCTATGGCTTTAAGGAAGTTCTTTCTCTTAAAATCCAATTCCCATCCTTGCACGTTTCTTTGTGGCTTCGTCTCCCGATTTAGGACTATCGTTAAGAGCATATAAAACAACTTGAATTTTTATACAAGCATTGCTTAATCACTCTTCAACATCATCATGTATATCAAGAGCGTATCAAAATTTCTTACAATAAACATTGCATAGAATGCGACTTTAATATTGGTGACCTAGTCTTGAAATAAATTAGAACTTCACAACCCTAGAAAGGAGTGAACGTGGAAAGTTTTCTCCTAATTGGATTAGACCATACATTATCACACATAAGTATGGATCTAAATCCTATCATTTAGCATCTCTTGATGGTAAACTAGAAATGAAACCTCTCAATTCCTTGCACTTGTGACCTTTCTATTGTTAACATACCTACCAATGTGATCTTAGTCACACCCTAAGATCTTATCTCCCTCATCAAAATTTCCATATATCATTACAATGATATGGAATTATGTGGTCTTTCACAACTTTCCTATATATGACCTTGAAAGTGGCAACACTAGTTCTGCCCATAGCATATTCCTTATAGACAAGTTCCTCCTTCTAGATGGGAATCCCACACTCGATTACATCTTTCACCCTCTTATCTACCTATTGGAGCTATACTAAGGGTCCACCGGTGTTTCTTGTATATATTATCATCCCCTCCCTAAGTGGTTTACTTGGTTATCCCCAGCTCTATCCTAAAGTCAAAATTCTAGATGCTTATATAAAAAGATATCATGTCCCAAAATAGACTACTCCCTTAAAGGACAACTTTTGATATAAAAAAATAATGTCAATAGTATAGAATGATACCTCGATTTAAAACTATCATGCATATCTTATCTTGCCATCTAAAGGGTCAAAATTCAACATTAAAAGCAAAAATCCTAATGTAGACCACTCCCTCGAAGGATGGATACTTTCTTATATCATGGAAGTAAAAGGATTCTTGCATTGATCAACCTCCAAATCTATAAGAGAAAAATAAAAATATTAAAAAAGAATCCCCAAAGTCTTCCCACATCGATCTACGTTCCAATCTATAAAAAAATTCCCACATTGATTAGTTTACACCATATTTCTTAGAGTTGGGGAATGAACCTAGGACTGACAACTAAGGAAAACCTATTTTCCCTATACAAGCTCTATCTTACCCCTTTTTCATGTCTACAGTGGGTCTATAAACAAACATTCCATATTTCCCTCATGATCTTAAGTATGACTAACTATCGTTAGTTGTGTGTTAACACATGTAAATGGTCACTAGTACAATGCTTTGTATTTTTCCCTTTCACATTTTATCTCCAATCCCGTTTAGAAACATCTTTTCTATGCACACTCCTCCCTATGATGAAGTGTACTTTCTAATATTTTGATCACCCTATAAAGGTTGCATCCTATCCAAGTAAGCTCTCCCAACCCCTATATACTCTAATTAATCTCATCATCATTTTTATCTCTCTAATCATGTCTAACATCTATATCCAATCTATCAATCCATCCTATATTCCTAATTATCCAACATTGTAAACCATCATCATGCCTAACATCTAAGATCATCTACATCATCATCTATATCTAATCATATCTAAATCCATCATTCCTATCGTCATATCTAACATCAACATCTAGTCTAATATATACTTCCCATCTAATCACATCTACTCTAATCCAAGTCATATCATCTCACATCTATCATGTCATCTAATATCAACATCTATCATATCATCACATCATATCAAGTAATCAAGACATCACATCATCAATATGCATCTATCATCTACACTAACATCCATAATCAAATAATCACATAGATCATCACACAACACATATAAACCATGAAAAAATCACAACACACACACACACACAACACACACACACACACACACACACACACACACACACACACACACACACACACACACACACACACACACACACACACATTGAAATGTGCCCATACATCCATAATAGGCCTTGATGGGATCTATCTAAAAATCTATACATAAAAAATCAATATACACCATTCACCCTCTAGGTGGTGAACAAAATATCATATACTCTGAGTATTGAACCTTTCCCACCAAGGGCGAAAACTACACATTTCTCTATCCATCATCTCCTTCATCATCTGGATCTAGATCTTGCCTTGGCATGCCATGCTAGCCATGCTCCCAAATGATGCTAGTCACACCGAACTCCTACTCTCTTCTCCCATGCTAGGTATGTTGTGTATTGTGGTACATTTGGTAACCTCGATGTAACTATGTGCTCATAGTAGCACACCTTTACACCTAGTTCCTTGTACAACTCTAGTGATATAGTACTTAGCAGAGCCATCTATCCGAATCCTCGTAAAGTTGTTGGTGCCTCACTCTCGATGTTGCAACTAGAGGTCCAAGATATCAAAATATGGCCTTATAGGCCTCCCTCTATCTATGATACCCATCTCTCTATTGTATAGCTAGGTTTCCCTCTTGGGACAATACTATAGTCTCTTGAAGAGTAATATCTAACTTTGCACATAAGTGGGATATCTCCACCGCCACCCCTCCATCTTTACCCTCCTCTCCCAATGGCACTACATCCTCCTCTAATCCTAGATCTTCCCTCTCCTATGTTGCCTAGGCTACCCATACCTATATCATCCACTCCAAAAATCCTACCCCTACTCCCATATCATCATCACTCTCTCATGGGTCTCCTTCCTCCTCTAATGGATCGGTCATCACAAGACTAGGTAAGTACCTCTCTGCATCATCTCGTCTATATCTTATAGGAGGCCCCAAAACTATTTGTATAACCCAAAAAATCTTCATCACTCGTAGAAATTGAACTTCCTCCATCATCTCTAGCCTCCACCCCTAAACCCATATGATCCTCCACATGTCAAATAAATATATGTCCATGCTTGACCATATGGGAAACCCTCAACATGAAATACATATGAATTTATCCACATCGAATCCAACCAATATCTCCACAAAAGTCCTCTCTTCGCTCCCCTCTGTCTCTATGAGCCTAGTTGTCCCTCCATATAAAGAATGCAACTGATAACTCTATGTGGTCCCTAACCACCCATGGAATCCCTGATGTCCTAATCAAAAATATGTGCTCATAATACCAACAATGAAGTAAAAACCCCACATCCAATCCAGATATCCTCTCTATAGCATACATCCATATCTCAAGATATATTTGAGCCAATAATGCTCTACTAAATGAAAACACTATCTTGTGCTCCACTATGTCTACTAGCACTCCTTCCAATGTCTATGGAAACCTAGCTCTGCTGAATTTGGTAGCGTATAACATGAGATCACCATCATAACAAAACATATAAAATTGATCCCAAGTTTCCCACAGGCTCATCTGTTCCTCTATATGAAAGGCCCATAATGTAGATGTGATATGTGGGGAATTGAGTCCAAATAGCCATGTCAATCAATACAACTAATATCCTCTTAGTTGTGATGGGATATATCAGATCCCCTTTATCGAAAACCTCAAAATATGGTACACATCCTCCAATGTCACTGTCATATCCCCTTTCTTGAACTAGAATGTACTAGTCCTCACATCCCACCTATCAATTAATACAAGCATCAATCTTACATCCCTCAAGAACCATTGATAATGGTAGAATCCACCCAATCCTATTGCCTCCAAGTGATTCCACTTTGCATCGTAAAAAAATCCACCCTAACCCAATCATACATCATCATAACTCTATCTCATAGATATAATGTGTCTCTAGCCCGGAAAATTAGATAAACAAGCAATCATTAGCACTCAAACATATGTAAATAATAATTTTAATTTTTTCTAATAAAAAAGTCCCCATATTTGATATGTTGGGTCCTAAAATCGGCTAATTCCCAGGAAGAAGTCGCACACATGGGAGGCAAGAAAGAAGGAATGCGCTAAGGAAAAAGTGCGCAAGGGAAAGGCGCATGGTAGAAGAGATTGGCACATGTGGGATTAGGAAGGTTTAGGGACTTAGCCATATTTTGAAGGAGTTTTCATAGTAGAAACATGTGAAAAGCCCAAGTATGTGTGATGAATGGATAAGGTGCCATCCCGGAGCCTTGGAGGTTAAGAAAAGAATATTCCACGTAAGGGATATTCCCAGGATGATCATTATAGGTAGTGGAGGTATTTACAAGCTGGAATAGGCATTCAACCATGGAGGACCACACTTCCACTTGGCATGTGATATGCTCATGAAGGAAACTAAGGTGGTACATCCAGATCCTATTTAAAGGAGTGCTTGGGTCTAGAATGAATAGAGGAGAGGGTGAGAACGAAGTGCTAGGGAAATGAAGTTTTAATGAGGGTTTTAAGTAGTGACAAGGTGCTACAGAAATCATTGCAAGAAGGGTTTTAAACATGTTAGGCATGGATTTGGGTATGAAAAAGGGTTGTAATGGGTAAAATAGCTAAGAAATCTCTCTCTACAGAGTATTTTTATAGGTTGTAAGATAATATCCCTTGATGTATTCAGTCTATATGATCCTCATGATGTAATGGAGCCATTGTAAATGTTTATAAACCAATATATGGTGTGTGATTCTGGTTATTCATGCTCAAAAGTGTAAACCATTATGTTCTTCATATTATTCTGAGTTAGATCTAGTTTCATTATTCTTATTTACAATGTTAATTTCCATTTATGATGCATATGTGCATGGATTTGTTGTCTATATATTCTATTTTTGAGTGAATGTCTATGCTTCCATTTTTGTAACTCATTCTCCATCAATGGCACCATTCTCACAAAGCTCACATAAAGGAGGGGCTCGAGTTTGCATGCATCTCGGGTGAGTTCCCAATGCATCTTTGGGTGATAGGCCGATGTTCTTGGGGTAGAAAGAAGATATATGAATAAATGACTACATTTTGGTTCTGTTGCTATGACCTCTTTTTGAAGATGTTGTGAGAATAAGGTATGATGATAGAGTGCTTGACCTTGAAAAACATCAAATCCTGGCTTAAAATCACAGAGGATGAGTTTTCTCATAGGTTTAGTCTTTGGATCTCGAGTTTGATGCACAAAAATGGGTGGAGGAGAACCTGTATCATGAACTCTACAAGATATTCTTCTCATTGTTTCCTAGTAGAGTTATATGAATGGCTCTCAGCATATACATTAAGGACAAGTTTGTACTATAGACCTCATTTTAGGACCTAGGAGGAATATTAGAGGCTGCAGGATGCCGATCTAACATGGACTTGTGTTATTGATCACCGGTGGTGGAGTAGAGTGTTGACTAGTTATACTGTGTAATACACTATTTCTATGTATTCTTGCCTAAAGATTACGAGTATGAGTTCTTGAGGAGCTTAGAGGATCATTCTTGTATGATAGTCCATTGCCTATCAAGATCTTGGTTATTAATTTTATTTTCAAAGCCTTTACCATGGATTTCTAGACTCTTTCTAGGTGCGGGGCATGGAAGTCAAGCGTGGTCGAGGATGGTGGAACTTGCGGCAGAAAAAATGGAGAGAGAGGAGAGGTGGCTCAAGTATAATGAATCTTGAGAGAGGGAGTTGACAAGATAGCGTGAAGCTTCAAGAGTGATGGATTTATGGAGGTAGACGTTGTGGGAATGATTTGAGGTTAGCACAGAGGATGTGGAACCTGAGTATTCTAAGCTACCCTATCTTAGAAAGTATGGAAGAGAAACCCCTAGCTTCTGGAGAGATCTCCATATGAAGAAAGGAGGAGAGCAATAGGCACACCTCTTAAGCCATGTGGCAACCAAACCCTTGCACTTATTTTTCTAGTCCCTGCGATAAGTTTTGATAATCCAATTGGTATTGGTATTGGTAGTTGAGCGAAACCTAGAAGGTCTAATTTTTCATTTGGTACATCGAGGCTACATAGTAATTTATTGTATTCGGAGGTATCCTATCTGGTACAATATTTGGGAAAGGTTTGGGTTCATAAGGTTTGAGTATCACATCTAGAAGTGGAATGCGAAATACATCTGGGATTGTTTTGGTATCACAGATTTGTCATCGCATAGTTTAGAAAAATGGTGGGTTCATAGGGCGTAACTATGTTAGGCCCCTTACCTATGAAGGGAGGAGGATATGGTTGATCGGAGGAATTATAACTAGTCGATCTAGTGGTTTTGGTGGTGGAGGAAACACTAGAGGGAATCAAGGTCTTGGATCTAGGCAGAGAAGGTCCACAACACCATCAATAGGTGTTTTATGAGATGTCACTCCACTTACCTAATTACAAGGGCATTGAGGATGTCACAGAATATGTACACAAGTGCGAGTTTCTATGGTGCATGAAGGGAATCACTACCTTAGAGAGAAAAGTAATTTAGTTTACAACCATGTTGCAAGGGCACACGCATAGCTAGTACATGAAGTATTACCCAAACTAGATAGTGGTGGATTATATTACACTATGTAATGCCTTTTTGGCGGAGTTTCACATACTTGAGTTTAAATAGAAAAACATCAACGTGTTGAAGGAGATTCAATAAGGAATGACATAGAGTGTGTGGGAGTATGACACACGTTTTAAGACTCTCCTATCTAATTTTTCACATGACCTTCACCCTTTGTAGCATGCCCAATGGTTTTGTCGGATGACTGATCACACCGTTTAAGAGGTAGATTTCACAAAATACTTTCACGAGATCTATGTGAGGCCTTGGAGGATACATTAGGTTCTGAGGTAGTAAGAACCATTGATACAAGAGTTAGTCGATTCCTAGAGGCCCAAATTTCTACAATGGAAAGTAACTGGAGAAATATTTTGTGAACTTGCCTCATGAGACTCAGTGCTGGTTATGGTCTATGGATTGTTAAGTAGAGGGTCATACAAAGGAAAATTTCCCACAAAGGTCGGGTTCACGCCATATCGGTGGACCATGAAAATTTCCATAGAGATCATGATGCAAATAGGTGTATGCTTTTACAATGTGATATCCGAAAGAATGTGTCCAACTATTGCAAAATTTTCACCTCTACTACTCAAGACGCTAAGGATTGTAGATTGATTGACCGGATAAATAATGTCATTGATACTACACCTGCACTAGACCAACATTTCTAGTAGTTCCAAGGATGATGGTCATAATTATGAAGTCCACACGATGAAGGAGGTTGAGGTAGAGGATTTTGAGAAGGATTCGAGAGGCCGTGGAAATCATGGGGGTGGAAGGAGTGAATTACCTTAGGGAACTTTCTATAATTTTGGATCTACAAAAATTACAAGTGCGAGTTTCCTAATTTATTGTAGTGCTCTTGGTGTGGGAAAAACAACAAAGAACAAGTATGAGGAATGCCCAAAATTATTTGAACACATGATCAAGAAGTAGTGAAAGGATAAGGGCACTATGATGGTGAGCATAAAGTGTGTTGATCCAAAGTAGATGCCAAGGGTGGCGTGTGAGTTAGAGTTAGAACCTGTACTAGTGGCAACATAAGAAGATGCTAAAAATGCAAGGGAGATACCAAAGTAGAGACCGTTTAGTACAAGAGAATAGGTGGTACATGGGAAGTATCCAGACCCTATGCATCAGAAGGAATTTTATCAGAAACCATGGATGTTATTCAAAGCCTACAAGGAGAGATCTAGTGATTGAAGGAGAAGTTGTGATAGTTAGAGAAGAAGAAGAGTGCTTTGAGGCTCCACAAAAGGATATAAATGAAGTTAGGGAAGTATGTAAGATGCTTTGAGACATGAGAATATCATTCCTTTGTTAGGAGAGTGGCTAAGGAGAAAAGTACTAAGTGCCAGAGGAGAGCATGAGAGACTAGTTTTACATGATAATCTACCTCCTCATAGTCTTGACTATGATAAGGAGATTACCTTGAATGTAGATGTTGATGGATGACTCCTGAGTAATATTCTGATTAACATGGGTGTAGAAGTTAATGTTTTCACCTTGGATGCATGGAACCAAATGGGAAGGCCCCATTACAACCATCTTCAAATGTATTGTATATGGCTAAAAATACAAATGCAATGCCCATTGGTGTCTTAAAGGATGCTTCTATCACTATCCAAGGGAAAAATTCACTAGAGACTTTGAAGTCTTGGTGCTTGTTGAGGTAGACAAATTTCTAGCATTACTTGGTGCCCCTGGTGCTATAAGAACAATGCTAGCTAACATTTCAATAAGGGGTATATAATTTTTGAGAACAAGGAGGAATGTGTTATCATTACTTTAACGAATGGAAAGTCAACGCCTATACTTGAACCATTCGGAGAAGAAGACCTAGACTATAAGGGATCCCGAGGTTGTGTAATCGAAAAAATAAGGTGTTATTCAGTGGGAAGACGCTCAATCTATAAGTGATACAACTAGTATGGCATGTAAAAATTGGGCATGCGGGACATATGAGTTAGTTAGAAGGAAGTTAAGAGGCTCTGTGATGAGAGTAACAAAGGTGCACTTAGTCAGGCACCTGGGAGGAAAATAGTTGCCAAGTTACACTGGGGGATCCAACCCTGATGTTTTCCTGTGAGAAATGGAGACCCAATGGAGATGTGAGATTGAAAGGAGAAGTATGCTTAGCTATAATTTTCTCAGGACCACATAAAATTCAATGAAAACCCATTGAGATAACCTTCTAGAGTGGTGTGAGGTGAGAATCACGTTCTCTATTAGGTTTCTCCAAAGTAATGCACCTACTACTATACAAGACTATCATGGGAAGGAAACTACCTCATTTCACATCTAGGAATGTGAGAAGGCCTAGATGGAAGTAGCGGAAGCCTTACCTCCATATTTATGGGTGCATAAGCTTTAATCCATCTTACAAGGATGTGCACATGCATGGTACATTCATTCAGAGCTAAGAGTTGAGGACTGATCTCCTTCAAGCTTTTGAGTATCGGAGTACTAAACCATTGGTGAATGAGGTGCTGTAGGTTGTTAAGTACCTAACTATAGGAAATAGTGATATGGTGGAGAACAAAGTATTTAATTTGTTTGGTGAACCTAGCTTGGAAGTGTTATTCGATGATGAAGAATTAGAGGAGGTATAGCTTGAGAGTGTATGCATGGAAAAGGAGAAAGGAAAATTGGTCTACATGATAGATGGTGAAGACATGGAAAACTTAGATGTTAACCATACTATCGGTACATGTGAGGTTATGGATAGTGCTGATGAGAAAGCATGCCCTTACCAAAAACCCCGAAAACCAAGAATGATAACATTAGATTGGAGAAAAACCTAAGGAAGCTACCATTGAGATTAATGGATAGAAAGGGAGGTTTCAAATATTATTGATCTGTTTCATGCATTCTAGGATTTATTCCTGTGTGGGTACCATTAGCTTAAAGGAGTTCACCACTCCTTGGGATAAATGAAGATCAAGTTAAAGGAAGGTGTGCACCTAATTTAGAAGAGACCTTATCGAATGAATCTGAATTTGCACGTCAAAGTCAAGGAGGAGATTGAAAATATGATTGCATCATGTAGTAATTTTATGTACCCTTAATTACCACCTTTAACCCTAAGCATGTTGACCTATCACCCAAAGGTGGGTGCTAGGCACCCATCTCGAGGCATGCGTGGGCACTGAGCCCCTCCTTTATGTGAGCACTATGAGAAGGTTTTGCCATTAGTGAAGAATGATTTGTAGAATGATAAGTACAATCATTTAGTTAATAAGGTAGAAGGAGAATTTAATAGATCCACATCTTAAATGTTTTACAGAAATAAAGTAATAAGCATACTAAATAAGATCTAAACCATGATAGTCATATAACATGATGGTTTTCACCCTTAAATATAATATACGAAACAAAACTTATGTAAATATTCATCAAAATAGTTAAGTAGCCACATTAAAATCAAAAGAGGTCATCTCGGACCATATGTCTTAAATGACAAGAATTTAAATCCTACATATTTTCCCTTATAAAAGATCCTAGGTATACCCTCCCATTTAAACCCTTGTTACAAACCCTAATTCCATATAGAGGCTTATTACATCCTTCATAGACCTCATCACTAAGTGCTCTAAACCCTAGAATTACTGTAACATATTACTCTTGATGCATTCTCTCTACCTCTTGCATGCTCTTCAGATCATGTCTTGAGATCATCTATCTTTCTCTCTCCCTTTTCTCTAGTCCGAGAACCTCTCTTTATACGGTCAAAACACACCACCATACCTTCTCTTTTGAATAGATCATGTACCAAGTATCGATGTGTTCCTCTAATGGTGAATGATTATCCCTTGAAAACTCTCTACTCTATGTAATGATGTCTTCTAGGAATATTCCTACGTGGAATATCCTTTTCTTAAACTCCAAGGTTCTAGGTTGGCACCTTATCCATTAAGCACACCTAGCTGGGTCCTTACATTTTTCCTCAAGTGCCTCCAGAATGCCAAATATGGCTAAGTCCTTCGAACCTATGTTCTTCCTTCCACATGCACCCTGGTTTCACATAAACCCTTCTTAAACCTCTTTGTCCTACGCACTTCTCCCCGTGTGCCCTTCTTCTCACTGGTCCTACACGCACACGCCCTTTGGTACTTAGCCAAATTTCAAGGCCCAACATCACCCCACACTAAGTGTGTTCTCTATCCTTGAAATATCCTACTTCTTTAAAGAATAAAGAATAGTGGGACTGGAAAAATTGAATGAAGAATGAAAGAATCGAAGAATTTGTTATTGACTGCAAGAGGAGTGGGAACTCCTTCCTTATTGTTTCCTCAATATTTTCCCAGAATCCACTTCACCCTGTGCCTATTGAAGTAGGTCACCCACTAGAGTGATCACCTCCTCAAAACTCAATTCATCTCCCTTAGCATTCAATGTATCTACAATTCCCTCTAGTTGCTTGCTAAGGTTGTCTAGTGCGTCCATTTTGCGAGTGACATGGGGGTAAAAATACTTTAGACAATTCTTAATCAAACCCCACAAGGATTTGATTTCTTCCAAATTATTTTCAACTTCAGCTAGGATTTTATCTCACTCCACCCTCTTTCATTTTTTCCTGAAACTCCTTTAGGTCTGCCTCATGTGTAGCAACTAGAATGCTTGCTACCATGTTTGTATCAACGCAATTTTCATTCACAACCTTAGATATTTGTGCAGCAATATTTAAAGTGAAAGGATCTTGAAATATCGAGTAAATATTTCCCTGATCTTTAGTTTCTCTTCATCCTTCTGGTGTACCAATGCCTCTTTTGCTGATTCCAATGTGATCGGTTGCCTTTCCATGGTGAGTATGCATGTTATGTCTTCTAATAATTTCAAGGTTGACTCATAATTTTTCTCAAGTGATGTCGGTATTGGTGCTTCAAGATTATAGCATTCGTAATCATCTCTATATTCTTGTACACCTCGAACACCTTCACCTTCTCTTCCCTCAATTCAGGTCTTAATTGTGCACTGATAAACTTCTCCTGCTTTAAATCCTTACTCTTCTTAATGATTTATTCATTCTTCTTCTCCAGTTCTTCCTCCAAGACCCTTACTCTGTCATTCCTCCCGAAGAGTCTCGTCTAAACCTCTACCAACACCTTGTTGAGTGTATTATATACTTTCTCATCTCGATAACTATCAAGAATTAACCAGAGGTTTACTCCCTTAGTTTCTGGTATCTTCATTAGCACCTCTTGGTTGACTTTAAACTCTAGCTCATCAACATGGTACTCAAAATCCTAAGATAGCATCTTTCCGTATGTGGGTATGTACCCTCTTCTTAGAATGAAGACCCCGCAAGGTGTTGGTTGGAAGGCACAAATTTGGAATTGTGGGAACAATACCTTATTTAGATCATTGATATAACTCATCCCTTGCTCTGTGCCACTACCACACTCTTCCTTCCCATGCATGCTGCCTTAGGGAAGCTTACCACTAGGATTGGATCTCCACCCATGCTCCCATATTCCTTCTCTACACTCTCCTCCTCCATATCCTTGAGCACTTCATCAACGCTATGATCCACCTCCTATTCCACCAAGTCTTTTATTATGCCCACTACCTCCCTTTTGTGGCATCTTCTATCTACTCCTTAGTTAGGCTTGGGGTCCTTTGATCCTTGGTGTTCACTTCCTCACTTTCCCCCTTGCCATGAGCACCTTATTTGTCCTCATCCTTCTCTTCATTCCCTTCCTCCGAGTCATGTACATCATACACAGGATGGTCCTGAGACTCTCCATGCTCGTCATCATGTTTTTCACCCCGTAAGCCTCCAAGCTCTCCATTTCTTCCCGAGTCTACCTTCTACTTCTTCCTATCTAGTGATTCCAGTATAAGAGACTCTTCCTTCTCTTCTTTAGAAGGTGAATCCTTTCTTGCAGGGTGACTCTTATTTTTCAGGGGATTTTCTTGCTCCGGTGCTTATTCTTTAGGTGTCTTCTCCTTTTCTTCGATAGGGGACTTATTTCTCTGTGCATAGGTCTTTGGCTTTGCACTCAACTCCTACGTGCCTATAGATTACGTTGTCTGCATACTTGGTGCATTTTTCTCAAGATCCTCCTCCCTCTCCCTCTTCCTTAGCATGACCTTCTTTCTTGTGGTAGGGTCTTATGGGATTGAGACATCATTTTCCACATAGGCACCCTTCTCATATTTTGGCCTTATGTGTAGGTATACCCTTGTTATGGTTCTTCCAGCAATAGGAAAGGTCACTGGCTTCATCATGTGCATGTCATGGGAGACATACTTCTCCATATGGGCACTCTTCTTTGGGTATATTGGGGTCATGCGTAGATCGTGGTAATCCTTGTCTATTGTGTTGAGGTCAAATCTTAACTCCTTTTCCTCTTTGAACCTATTGATGTGGCATAGAAGTATTATGTCATGAAGGAGAATGCAAATTTGCAACAGGGACCCTTGGTGCCATCCGATAGAGTTAACCGACCAATGCGAGAAGTTTCGTATACGATGAATTCATCTTTGACTTGCAACAAAATAGGTAACTACTTAGGTATCCTCCATTCTACACCAAATGCGTCACACATCCACTTATACCATTTTTCCAAGTGCGCCTTGTGGGTGGCCATCATTGTTTCACAAGTGTACTTCTCAAATATCTTGGCAGGGGAGGGGTTCTCATCTGGGTACTCCCATACAATTTTTTTTGGCCCATCAGAACTCCAATCTCTAAAAAGATGATGGTAAGGAGGATGTTACCAAATATTATATTTTCTCCATCACATGCAACACCGATGATTTATTCTACTATGAATGCTGAGATGTTATAGATGGTCCCTTATGAGATCTTTCGACAAACATTCAACCAGGACTTGTTGACCTGTGTCCACCTCTCACGTCCATTTATCTTAGATACTAAATGCGCAACCATCCTCATCATAGGGTTGGAAATCACTAAGATGTTGAAGTACCGTGACCCCTTCTTATAGTAATATCCCTCCACAGTCTTCTTGATGGCCTCCTTGTCATCCAAGTCATCATCAAATGAATATCCCTCACAGGTAAGACCAGTAAATTTGGAAATTAGCTAGGGAGTTATCCTCATCCTTCTTCCTATGAATTAGAAATGGTCTTCATGAAAACGTGACATTAACCATTGGTACAACCATTCGGGTTTTCCAAAATAGGGCAACTCATAGTTGTAATAACCCAGACTTTTCCATTTTCACCTTTACTTCATCATCGTAGATTGACATTCCATATGGTGTCCTTTCGTCTGTAGGTATAACCATTTCCAATGCCATATCTTTCTATGTGGTGCTAATTTGATGGTTTTAGTCACTTAAAACCATCTTTATCACATGATACACCCATTCTTTTCTCTGCAATACACCATCTGGGTGTTGCATCTCCATTTACCATTCTTTGTTAAAGTTGGTGGAGACAACTTGTTTCCCTTTTCCCTTGCCCTTCTTTGGTTAAATGGTGGTTACATTTCTTGGTATCATTTTCTCTTGTTGGGTTATTTAAAAATTATTTTATTCCTTCTGATCCTTTCTCTACTTAACTTTATGGCTCTACTCTTACATGAAAATCCCTTCAATCCTGTGCCCTAGCTATTGAACCCTAACCTAGAAAAACCCTTCCTTCCACAAGAAAAAAATTTGACTGGATTTATGAAACTCCTATGACCATCTCCCTCATGCTAGTGTACTATTTTTCCACTTTGGTTTGCTAATTAACCTAGATATGCACTCAGATCTTCATAACCCCTTTTTTTTGCAACTTCTCTTCAAGGATGCCTAGTTCGCAAGAGCTCTTCAATATCACAAATGTAATGTAACAATAATGTATCTCAACATTCTACTTATAGCTTCTGCTTCTTTTTTGTAATAAATGCAATGCCACCTACCATCATACCTTTGTAATAAAGGTGGATTTTCCTTCTTAAGCCAACCTTAAGTGATTTTACCCTTGCTCCCAATCCTACAAGAAAACACCTACATCCTTCCGCGCGCACAAAAATCCTTACTAAACAAAGATCCTTTTATGTGCGCTCACAACACAAAAGGAAATTATTTTGTCCTTACCCTAATTTTTGACATCAAATACTTAATGTAGTTCCCGTGCTTCTAATACTTGTACTTGGTCTTCCAAAATATGTACACCAAACTCCTTATGTGCATTTTCTACATGTGCTCTTCTAAACTACGCACTTTTAATATTTCAATCTAGTCCATTAAAACATAGCTTCCATAACTAGCTTCCATTATTTGTCGCATTACTCCACCCCACACAAAAACAGATGTGAGGTCCTCTCACATATATTTTTAAAAATAATAATAAGTGGCTACCAACACATAATGCACACAAACAAAAAAACATAGGGAACAAGAAACGAGAAGGGGAAACACAAAGAAAGGAAAATCATTAAAGGAAATCCTAGGCTAAATGGCAATATTGCCTTATTTATGATTACATAGAATCCTTATTTATATTAGGGCTTTAGCCTACTCCCATTGAAATGTCCTGTAACCTTATCCCATCTCGTGATTGTTCTTGACATGCACTTGAGGATGTATAAGATGATATATGACCCTAACAAATGGAATTTAAGTTTCACAGGGATGGTGCAGAAATTTGGATTCATAAAGAAAGAACATCTACACAACCTCGAATTATTTGTTTTAATATGGTGATCATGACATTATTTTTGTTGCATCTTTTCAATCTTCTCCGACTCCAACTAGCAAGTGATATCATTTCATCCAACTACATTAACGTCTCGCATGTGCTCATGTAATTCTTATTTATCACCTAATCCTCCCATACACACAATACAAGGGGATGGTAGCATGAATTCTACCGGTAACATATCCTCTATGCCAAACACCAATTAGAATGGTGTAAACTTGTTTAATTTATTATAGGTAGTCTTATATGGTCATATTACAGATGAGACTTTTTCATCCCAATCTTGTCTTCCCATATCACAAATTTTTGTCAGTGTGTGACTCAAAATTTTGTTAAACACCTCAGCAGTTCCATTAGCTTATGGGTGATATGGGGTAGTCTTATGGTGGGCTACCATGAATTCTTCCAACAAGATTATGACTATCTCATTCAAGAAATGGGTACCCCTATCACTTGTTAAACTCAGCGAGACATCCATATCTGCTGATTATATTTTCCCATAAAAACCTAGTTGTTGTTACCACTGTAAAATACCTTATAGGAACTTCCTCTACCCATATTATTAAGTAGGTAGTGTAAGTGATGATATAACGTGAACTAGTCCTTTGTGAGGTAGGTAAAATTGGTCCTAAAATCAATTTCCCACTTCTCAAATGGTTTCGCACTAGCTATCGGCCTTACAGAATCTCATCCCTTTTTCCTAGTTTTTCAAGGTGTTGAAAATGGTCACAAGACTTGTAAAACCAAATGAAATCCTGGTAGATGCTTTCCCACTAAAGCCCTATCAATAGAATCTTTCACATGGTGGCATTCCCTCTATAGTGTCCTCCTTCAATCTCACCACGTGCTTCCTCTATGATTATAACACGCTCATGTTCCAACACACACTTTGAAAAAACTCATCATGAACTAACTTCTATAAGTTTCCACCGATTAGCATGTAGGGCACGTATGGCTAATTGTTTCCTTTCCGAGTCTTCATTCCCTCCAGTACCACACCTATTTTGAGAAACACAACAATATCTTCCAAATAAGAGGGCACATGCCACAACCTAAAAATTTTTGCATCTCGACATTATTTAATCAATGATCTAAGTGTCCTCCCTTGAGTCGATCCTTGACAAATGGTTAGGCCCTGAGTTATTCTTTCCTGGTTTCACAACTGTGAACTCAAAATCTTGAAACAACAAGACCCACAGACATATGCACCCTTGTAAAATGGGCTTGTTCACCAAGTAATTCAATGCCATGTGGTTCGTTTAGAATATGAAGGGTGTTACCAACAGATATTTCCTAAATTTTTGCAACACGTAGATCATTGATAGTGCTTCACTCTCAGTATTAGTGTAGTTCTGTTCTGTTGGTGTTAAATTCTGTTAGTAAAACACAAAAGGTGGTAAATAATTAATTCTCTAGGCTGTGCTAGGACTACCCCAATTTCCATCCCCAAAGAATCAAAATGTACATGGAATGGCTTATCCCAAGAGGTAAAGCGTAATATGGGCACAATGATAAGCCTATTCTTCAATGTATCAAATGTTGTTTGTTGCGCCTAATTAGGGGATCATTTTTGATATCAAAAGTTCTCTAAACATCCCTAAATTGTTTCAGTACATAAGATATTTTTGATATATTTCCTATGACTATGAGAACAAGACAAACAAACATTGGGAGATCTAGTTATGTCTGGTCAAATTTTAGTCAACGGAAAGTCAAATCTTGTCAACAAGTCAATATTGGACCAATGACACTGCGACACGTGGAAAAAAGGCAAAGGGAGTCATTTGTTGGTTTTCAATCTCTGGTCTTCGATGGTCATAAAATAATATAGCTCGTGGGAGTAAGAGGATTAAATTTTTTAATACATGGGAGCCTGGTCGTCGTGTGGACTAATTTGTTATCACCGGCATTGTGGGTCCACAAGCCACCACGTGGCTTGCCACCACTCATCAAATTCACTTGATTTTCCTATCAAGAGATGACAAGTGGACTATGTGTTATGGATTGAGTTACACATTGAGCTAATGACCGAGTTAATTATTTTCTATACCAAAATGTATGGGTTAAATTTCTATTATCTTGGTGAGTCCACTTACAATCCAACATACATGCCACATGTCTAAGTCAAAGTGGGCGGGCTTATTTTAAATCCATGTATTATGCGAAGTGGTAAGTATCAAACCATACAAATAAACCAAACTAATACATACCAAAGATCACGTGGTGGTAAGAGGTGGGGGAAAACTTAGGCCCATGCATGGATGTTTCCACGTGAGAAGGAGGAGGGGGTGGTTAAGCCTCAAGTGGTCCTTTGACCACTATGTATTCATGGAAAAGGATTTAATAAAGCCCTAAACATTATCCTTCCCACCAAATGTGGGATTTAACCCACTTAAAACATGCCGCCCCTAAGGGAATTTATCCCTTTCTAAATGCAATCCACCCACCATGGGAAATTAATCCCATCCAAATGCTAGTGGTGAGGCTAATATTAGCCTTAGATAATTTTTAAATGCATTATTTAAGGGCCCTATTTGGGTATAAATAGGGGACCCATTTCTTTGTAAAGGACACACAACTTCGGAAGCTCAAAGTAAGAGCTCGAGGAAGACCAAGCAAGCGGAGGAGAGTTTTATTTTGATAAGACCTATTTAATAGGCTTATTATAAAGTTGTGAAGACCTATTTATTTAAATAGGCATTATTGTGACTAGGAGTTATTAATACTACCTAGTTGGCCCATAGTGCCACAGTAAATTATTGTGAAGCCTGGAATATCGACCAGAGTGCCATAAGGCATTACAAAGTATCTGGAAGGCCGATCAAGAACCGAAGGATTCCAAACAATGGAGATGGTGCCATAGAGCTTTCCGAATATGCCAAGAAAGGGGAAGTTGAGTGCTAGTTTTCACCCTTGTCATCTAAAGGTCTGGATATTCTTCTAAGCAAGTTCTTAATATTTTCCATTAGGTTTTGTTGTGAAATTATTATTGCAACTTAGAAGTTTTGACTAGTGGAAGGGTTCGATAAGAACCCGAGAGATGTAGGTAATTAACGAACTCCACAATAAATCATTGTGTAATTTGTCATTATATGCTTGCATTAATTTTAAATTGATTACTTAAAAGGAGAAAATTATCGGAAAATAAAATAAGCCTATAGGGGTCTAAGATTAGGTGAATAAAAACTTGATAATTATCGGATCAATTTTGGTATCAGAGCTGGTTTATATCCATTTTTGCTTCAGCAAATCTGATTAATAAAGTGATTGCTTCAAGATTGGTGTTGTTGGCTTAGTTTATGTGAACAGGGTACAAGTGCACTATGGGCAATATGTCTAAATAGGTGAAGCTCTAGGAAATTAAAGCTTATAATCACCGGATCCGGAAGAGAACTATCTCCTGCGATCAATGTATTACTCCTTGGAAGAGGAGAATGATTTCTTAAAATCAGAATTACAAACCAAGGATGAGATCTTGGCAAGGCTATAATGTCGAGATCGAGACAGGAAATACATTTGAATTTAGATGTAGTGACCATGGTAGATGATTGCACTATAAGTTGTTCACCACTAGAATCTTCTTCTTCCTCCCATTCGGGCCGATTCAAGTAATGAAGTCTATGTTTTTGAAAAGCATACTAGAGGCATTGGATCCAAATTATGAGATAAAATGGGATTTTATGGAAGAGGACTTGGTAAAATGGCAAAGGAATTGCTAACCCAATAAAGTTCGAGGATCATCCTTATTTTCTAGGTTTGGGTTTTCTGGTGCGGGAATGAAAATTGAGAATGCTCAAGAATGTTGACGGGAGACAAGCTTATGAAAGCAAAGTGAATACCCCACTAGTCTTGTAAGAAGATTCTGAGTAGGAAAGTTGTGCTTCTTCATCACAAACATGATGTGATAAGAGAAATCAACGAAGAGGTAATGAGATTCCACCTCCAGTTTCTTTCCATAATCATAAGCACAGTAAAACTTCTCGATCCAATTTTTTAGCTTAAGAAGTATGGTTATGATTTTCAGAAGATGTGGAATTCCTTTCCATTTACTTTTTTTGGATTGTATAATCATTTTGTGGCCAGATGCTAGAAGAGAAGGACATTGATGAAGAAGTTGATGCTGTTTGTCAGGAACAAGGAAAATCAGAAAGACTAATCTTTTCATGCAGAGTCGAGAAATGGCAGAAAGAGTTCCTCATCCCAAAAGAAGGAGATTAAGAGGGATTTTGTGCTCATTTATAGAGGAATGGGCATCGGGTGGACAATTTTTGGAAAATGCATCCATCTCGCCATTAGGGTAATGACAAGCCAAAGATGGAATGAATGCCTATTGGAAAGGAAAATGAGGTTTCTACTCCACCACCAGTTGATAATTCAACCCAGGACCAGGTAATAACTAAAAGTGAAAGTCCTTTAAAATGGGTAAGTCAACATTTTTTTAATTATATATTGCATAATTTAGGTTAATGAATAGTATGCAGTATTTGTTTGGAGATCAAATTTTGTGAGAAAATGCTGAGAGAAAGGTTTACAATACTCAGTGGATTTTATTACTTAGAAAATTTGATTAATGCTCCAAACATATCTCCTAATCAACTTGTGAGTACCTATTATAGTTTGGATGAAGGATTTAACTCATATAAATCTTGGAGATTGATTTTCCATTTGTGCAGATAGTAGAGTTTATAGAAGTCATCTCAGAACTTCATTTTGTCTAGAGGCAATGTGACCATGCGGAAAAATGGTAGCTGAATCACCGTTGGCGTTGACGTCGGGTCGGAACTTCATTATGTGAAAAGGCCATCATGGGAAACTAGCAAAATGGTACCTGATATCGTTTGTCAACAAAATGATCTCTCAAATTATTATCTTAGAACATCATTTAGAGTCAAGGAATTGTGACCACACATTTGAATGGTAGCTGATCATCAGACTTAGGCTCATGTAACATAGGCGTTGAGGTCTGCAAGAGACTTAGCACTGCACAACGGATATGTTGAGGTCTCTGAAGAGACTTAACACTTTGCACAAAGGTGTTTTTATCTACAAAAGAATTAACACCGCACCCTTGTGGAGGCATTGAGGTCTGCAAGAGACTTAGCACTACACAACAGAGGCATTGAGGTCTGAAAAGGGACAAGTCATTGTCCATCACCGACATTGGATCAATCATAGCTCTAAGTAGCATAGAGTTCCTTCGAACCAGTTTGAATTTTTTGGAATCAACTCGGAGCCGGGAGTTGTGTTATAGATTGAGTTACACATCGAGTTAATGACCGAGTTAATTATTTTCTATACCACAATGTATGGGTTGAATTTATATTATCTTCGTGAGTCCACTTATGACCCAACATACATGCCACATGTCTAAATCAAAGTGGGTGGGATTATTTTAAAGCCTTGTATTATGGGAAGTGGTAAGTATCAAACCATAGAAATATTCCAACCTAATACATGCCAAAGACCATGTGGTGGTAAGTGGTGGGGGTAAAATTAGGCCCATGCGATGATGTTTCCACGTGAGAAGGAGGAGGGGGTGGTTAAGCCTCAAGTGGTCCTTTGACCACTATGTATTCTTAGAAAAGGCTTTAATAAAGCCTTAAAATTTATCCTTCCCACCAAATGTGGGATTTAACCCACTTAAAAATGTCACCCAAAATGGGATAATAAACCCATCCCCATGCCACGGCTAGGCTAATGATAGCCTTAATAATTTTAAATGCATTATTTTAGGGCCCCATTTGGGTATAAATAGGGGACCCATTTCTTTGTAAAGGACACACACAACTTGGAAGCTCAAAGAAAGAGCTCGAGGAAGACCAAACAAGAAGAGGAGAGTTTTAAGTTGTGAAGACCTATTTATTTAAATAGGCATTATTGTGGCTAGGAGTTTTTAATACTACCTAGTCGGCCCATAGTGCCACACTAAATTATTGTGAAGCCTGGAGTTTTGACCGGAGTTCCATAGGGTGTTGCGAAGCATCTGGAAGGCTGATCGAGATCTTGAGGATTCTAACCACTAGAGCTGGGGCCATCGAGATTTCTGTATATGCTAGGAAAGAGGAAGTCGGGTGCTATATTTCACCCTTGTCATGTGAAGCTCTGGTTGTTCTTCTAAGCAAGTTCTTAATAGTTTCCATTAGGTTTTCTTGTGAAAGTACTATTGTAACTTACAAATTTTGACTAGTGGAATGGTTTGAAAGAACCCGGAGATGTAGGTAATTGCCGAACTCCGTAATCAATCATTGTGTAATTTTTCATTATATGCTTGCATTAATTTTAAATTGATTACTTAAAAGGAGAAAAATATCAGCAAATAAAATAAGCCTATAGGGGTTTGAGATCAGGTGAATAAAAACTTGGTAATTTTTAGATCAACGCCTTCCCCTAGTGAAATGCACTTTTGTGTTTTAGTGACTTTTCCAATGGCACGAAAATCTTGGCATACCCCTTGATAAAATTTCTGTAGTACCCCATATGCCCAAGGAATCCACACACTATGCTCTGGCTAGTAGGCTACACCAATCCCACAATAATGAAATATTTGGCGGGATCCACCAACAAGCCTTCCTTACATATGATATGCCCCAACAGGGTTCCAAATGGAGTAGTGAAGAAGCATTTCTTGATGTTTAGGGATATGCGTAACTGTCGACATCTCTCAAACATCAAATGCAAATTTTCACAATGGTCTTTTACTGGCCAATACACTGTCCATTCATCAAGGTAGACCTGAAGGAAATTATGGATAAAATCCATAAATTCCTGGACTACTATGCATGAAAACATAGAAGATGCATTCTTTGGTCCAAAAGGCATGTCATTGTAGGAAAAAATTCCCTATTCAATAGCAAAATTTGTATTTTATTGGTCCTCCTTTGTGATTCTAACTTGGTGATACCATGAGAATCCATCTATGAAATAATAGATCTCGCTGGCTACTCCTTTAAGGATTTCCTCGGTGAAATGGGTTGTAAAAGGATCAATTAAACATACCAAATTTAAGTCCATGTAGTAAAAAAAAATCCTTATTCTTAGATCCTTTTTAATTCTTATGACCATGAGGCTTATCCATTCTGATTCCTCCACAACTTCAATGATGCCTAATGCGATCATCTTGTCTATCTCCTTCACTTAGAAACATAAATTTAGATTTATTCAGTATGGTATCTTCCGAATTGGGCATGTGCCCTCCTTTAACTTGATTTTCATTTCCCCTAAGGAGTGGTGAAATCCTTTGAACTCATGGTATCCATGTAGATATAGGTCTTGAAACTCACACAATAGATTAATGATATTTGAAACCTCCTTTTCTGACCAACTGTCTCCAATAGTAGCCTCCTTAGGTTCTGTTTTTGATCTAATGTTAAACCTCTTTATTTTGAGGGGTTCATGGTAGGCGTGCGGTTTCGTCAAAACTATCCATAACTTCACGCATACCTTCAGTATGGTTAGCATCCAAATTTTCCATCTCTTCACCATACATCACATAGACCATATTTCACTTTTCTTTCTCTACGTATGAGCGTTCAAACTGTATCTCCTCTGACTCTTCCTCATCAAAGTGCACTTCCATACGAGGTTCACCAAAAAAATCCAGTATTCTATCTTCTATCATGGCACTATATCCCATTTTTAGGTGCTTAACAACCTATAACACCTTATCCATTGATGGCTTGGTGCTTCGATACTCAAAAGCTTGAAGGAGGTCAGCCGTCAAATCCTGCCAATTTTCTGTCTAACGGTGCATTTCTAGTAAATGTACCATACGTGTGCACAACCTTGTAAAGTGGAGTACAACTTATGTACCCATAGAGAAGGTGGAAATGCTTCCACACCTTCCATCCAGGCCTTCTCACATGCTTGGATGTGAAATGAGGTGGGAACCTTCCAATGATAGTCTTGTATGATAGTGGGTGCATTGCTTCAGGAAAACCTAATAGAGAACGCACAATTTTTAATTCACGCCACTCTAAAAGGTTATCGTTGCATGTTACCCACCAACGTGCTGTGGTCCTAAGCAAGTTATATTTGAGCATGCTTCTTCTTTCAATCTCATTTTTCCACTCAGTTTTCATTTCTTGTAAGAAAAGATCAAGGTTGGCCCCTCCAAAGTAACTTGGAAACTTCTTTCCTCCCAGGTGCTTGACTCGAATGTGCCTTTGTTAATATTGTAATGATCCTATTAATTACTACCCAATTAAGTCATAAATCCTATGTGGCCAATTATCACTTGTTACACTAGTGGTATCACTCATAGATTGAGTGTCTTCAAAATGAATAACTCCTTATGTAGGATTTATCACCTCGTGGTCCTTGAGAGAGTGCACATATATCATGTCAAGAACTTCTTCACCCAAGATCTCAGCATAGGGTGTTAACTTCCCATCGGTCAAGGGGATGACTACTCATTCTTCCTTATTCTCAAAGCTTATGTACCACTTGTTGAACCATAGGCAATCATTATTCTTATAACACTAGGGATGTCTCGAGTAATAATGGAAAGTTGTCCACCTCATCTAGTGCCAAGAATTAGAAATATCCAATAAATCTTGCCCCTTGGATAATGATAGTAACATCCTTTAAAACACCAATCGGCACTATATTTGTCTTGTTGGCCATAGACAACACATTTGAAGATGGATGTAATGGGGGCCTTCCCATTTGTTTCAAGGCATCCAAGGTGAGAACATTGAATTCCATGCATGTGTCAATCGAATATTTCTTAGGATCCACCCATCCACAACAACATTCAAAGTAATATCCTTATAATATTTGAGGTCATGTGGGGAAGGTTAGCATGCTAAACTTGCCTCTCACACTCTGCTTTCAGTGTGCATGGTAATTTTTCCCATAACCATTGTAGTCATTTTTATGCCCTCTCAAAGAACAAGGAAATCCCATGCACACCGGCCTATCACCTAGTGGGTGCTCACTCAAGGCATGGTCAAAGCGCCAAGTCCCTCCTTTATGTGAGTTGTGTGAGAATGCATTATTTATGATAGAAACTTAAGTGAATAAATTAGAAAGGAACCATACATTGATCTTAGAGCTCAGAATGGCTTCTAGACCAATGTGTTCATTCATATAAGAAAAGCATTACAAAACATAGATATCAACCATAACAAAAATATATGCAAAAGGGTTTACACCCACTCATATGAAATATATATATATATATATAACCGATCCATACGGATGTAAGTAGAACTGAACCACACATATATCTACATTAAGCATGTTGATAACCACATTACATTAATCGAGGCAATCAAAAATCCATATGATAGTGTAGACCAATGTCATACATCAGAATTGGACTTAGGCCCTTTATAGTACAAAGAAAAATATGTTCAACCCATCCCCTTAATACAACATACTCCTACAGATCCTCTAAACCCAACCTATGGAGCTCTCACAATATTCATGCATGGATTTGACTCTCTTTGATTATCGGTTTCTCCATGTGTGTCTCTTTCTTATATTAGGTGATCATCTATATAGCCTTAACAAGCATCGTCATGCCTTTCTGAAGATGTAGATTTCTTACCATGTGTCCAAGTGGTTCTCCATGGGAGTATGCTTCTTCGTATGCGATCTCTCTATCCTTTTCCATGATGACATTTTGGAATCTTCTATCAAAAAATATATTCCTTCCGTGGGAAAAAGTTGCCGGTGGCACATTATCCACTTCACATGCTCAATCGGGTCATTCTTTCCTCATTTTTGCCTGATATGCCAAATGTGGCTAAGTCCCAATATATTTAATCTACCTCATGCACGCGCCACTGGTTCTGCTAAAACCCTCCTAAAACCTTTTCCTACGTGCTTTCTCCTTACACACCCATCTTCAAATAGTCCTTGCACGCCCACGTGCCTTCTTGTACTTAGCCAATATTTTAGGGGCCCAACATCACCCCACACTATGCCTATTCTCCGCCCTCAAGAACACCTTCTTAAAGAATAAAGAATGATTATCCTTGAATAGTTTGGAGAAAGAATAAAGGAATGAAGAATTTGGGGAAGAATGAAATAATGGGGAAACTATGATTATTTCTGTAAGAGGAGAGGGAAATATTTAGTTAAGTCTACCTTCAACTTATATTGGTATCGACCTCGCTCTGTGCTTATTGACAAAGGTCACCAAATAGGGTGCTCACCTCTTCAAAGCTTAGCCCTTCTCCTTGGGTATTCATTATTTCCATGATCCCCTCCAACTATTTTCCTAAATCCTTGAGTGCATCCATCCTTCAAGTGATCCGGGGATACAAATATTTCATCCGGTTTTTGATTGAGCCCGTAAGGTATTAATAGCCATTTATTCTCAACCTTAGCTAGAAGTTTTTCACGTTCTTCCCTATTCCCTTTGTTATTCTACTAGAACTCCTTGAGCTTTGCTTCATGGGTGTAGTTATCATAAGTGGCCTCAACAACTTGGGCAAAGGATTTCACATATGTGAGGACTTTCTTGTATTAGGAAACAATTGCCACAACCTTCATCTTGTCTTCATTTTATTTGTGCACCGATGCCTCCTCTACAGACTCTAAGGCTAGTGGTCATCTTGCCATTGTGAGGATGTAGGTCAAGTCCTCTAGACACTCCAAGGTGGATCCATACTTCTACGCAGTGGCATTAGATCTAGATGCTTCAAGAAAATGGCATCTGTGATCATCTCTAATTTCTTGTAGATATCGTGCACCCTTGCCTTCTCTTCTTTCAACTCACACCTTAGCTGCACACTTGATTAGCTCCTACCGCTTTAATTCCTTGGTTCTTTTCTCCATCTCTTCTTCCTTCTTCTCTAGTTCTTCCTTTAGGAACTTCACACTGTCGATCCTCCCGAAGAGTCTAGCCTCTACTTCAATTGAAACCTTATTCAACGTGTTACAGATTTTATCGTCTGATAGCCACTGAGCATTTACCAAGGGGTTATCACCTTTTGACTCTGGTACCTTCATTATTTCCCCTTGGCTTACTTTGAATTCTTGGTTCGTCGATGTGGGACTCAAATTCCCAAGAAAGCATTTTCCTCGTTTGAGGGTATGTACATTCCTCATCAAATGATGCCATAGCCAAGAGTTGCTTTGTTGTTATGGTGCTTTGAAAGCGTGCATGCAACACCTTGTTTAGATCATTCATATAGCCCATCCTCTAAACCTGTGATGCTTCAACGCTCTTCCTCCCCATGCACGTGGCCTTAGGAAAGATTACAACCAAACTAGGATCCCCTCCCATGTTGCCATATTCCTTTTCTATGATTTCCTCCTCTATTTCCTTCATCACCAGTGTCTTGCGCGTTCCATATCTTTGCTACTTCTTTCTCTCGTGGCCTTGTCTATTTGTTCTTTTGTGAGGCTTGGGGTCATTTGTTGTTTTGTAACTTCCTCACTTACCCCCTTGTTTTGAGTATCCTCTTCTTCCTTGTCATTCTTCCTCTTGGTAAAGATGTACTCATTTTCTTATTCCTCTCCTTCCTCCTCCGAGTCATGTACTTCATATATAGGATGGTCCTTGACTCTAGTTTATCTTCATTATCATCATCTCTCTCACCTCTATAGGCCTCCAAGCTCTTTGTATCCTCCAAGTCATTTTCCTCTATCACCTTTTGCTTTTTCTGGCAAGAAGAGATTATGATTCCTTCTCCTCCTCCTCTAGTGACCTCTCCCGGGTGATGGGCATTTCGTGCTCCAGCGCTTCTTCCTCTAAATTATTTGCTTTCATTAGGGACTTCTTTCTCTACACATAAGTACTTGGGCTTAGCGATTGTCTCTAGCACGCTTACTTCTTGTGTAGCTTTGAACACTGGTGCTTTCTCGAACCTCTTCTATTTCCCTCTTCTTTGGCACATGATTATTTATTCTTGTGGGGTCCTTAGGGATGGATACATCATTTTCCATGTATGTACCCTTTTCAAATTTTAGCTTGATGTGAAGCTATATCCTTGCTTTGTAGCCCTTCCAAATATTGGAAATGTTATTGGATTCATCATCTGTATCTCGTGGGAGACATATCTCTCCATGTATACATGCTTCTTGGGGTAGACTAACTTCCTACACAGTTCTCTATGGTCTTAATCTTCCTCACTAAGGTCGAACCTTAGTTTGAACTTGTTCACCCCTTCTTGGAATTATTACATGGTGAAGGAGAAGGGGAGCTTGCACCAAGGGCCCATGTTTTCATCTTTCAACCTAAATTTGCCAATGCAAAAGTGTTGATATACTACAAATTCTACCTCTCCCTTCACGAGCGTGGGTAACTGCTCCAGAATCCTCCATTCTACCCCGAACATGTCCCTCATGCGCTTGTACCAATTTTCTAAGCGTGCCTTATGAGTGGATGTCATGGTCTCACAAGTGTATTTTACGAACCACTTCGCGGGTGAGGGATCCTCTTCTAGGTACTCCCAAACAAACCTTTCCAGCCCATTGGGAACTCGATTTTAGAGAAAACAATTATGAGGAGGACATTGCCAAATAGTATCTTCTCACCTTCTTGTGTGTTGCTAATGATTTCATCCGCGATGAAAGTGGACAAGTTGTAGATGGTCCCCTCAAATATTTTTCGGCATACGTTCAACCATGCCTTGTTCACTTGAGTCCATCTCTCTTGGTCATTGAGCTTGGTTACCAAGTGTACAACCATCCTCATCACGAGGTCTGGGATCTCTGTGATGTCAAAGTATCACAATCCTTTCTTATAGTCATATGTAGCAATTGTTTCCTTGATGGCCTCCTTGTCACTTAGGTCATCATCAATGATATCCCCTTCACGTATAAGGCACAGTGAGCTTGGAAATTAATCGGGAGTTATGCACATCTTGTGCCTCATGAAATAAAAATGGTCTTCTGAATGTGTGCCATTATATAATGGTAGAGGCCGTCGGGTTTTCCAAAGTAGGGTAAATCGTAAATTTGTAGTAACCTTGCCTTCTCCAATTTAACCTTTACTTCGTCACTGTAGATGGGCATTCCCTCTGGTGTCCTCTTGTTTGTTGGGTGAATAACCTACAAAGTCATTTCCTTTTCTATTGTGCTAGTGTGGTGATTATAGTCACTTAAATTCATCTTCTCCAAATGAGGTTCCCATTCTTTTCCTAGAAATACCCCATCTAGGTATTGCATCTCTATGTACCACTCTTCATTTGTGCTAATGACGACAACCATTTTCTTCCTCTTTCCCTTTCCCTTATTCTTTTTAGGTGATATGGTTAATTTATTTGGTGCCATCCTTCTAGTTAGATTATCACTTCAAGCATATTTTCCTTTCTCTACTCTACCACTTTATCCAATCCTAATGCACAACCTTGCAAATAAACCCTCATACACCGTTCCCTAGCCGCCAAACCCTAAGTGGAACAATTCTTCCACAAGACGATGCTTCTCAACAAATTCTTTCTCAAAAAATTCCTCCATGCCCGTGTACTCCTTTCTTACTAGTTTGCGGATCTGCTCTAGTCATGTCCTATCAAATTTATTAAATTTTCTTTGCACATATCACTTTTAGATGCCCTAGTTCACGAGAGCTCTTTTCTCTTTGTAAATGCAAGGTAAATAATGAAGTGTCTGATTTCTTATTTATAGTGTGTTGGCTGGATTTTCTCCATAGCTGAAAACCTAGGTAGTCATGATATAAAAATCCGTCATTTACCAGTGAGGCTCCCATATAAGACTTTCTCAATTATGTTTCCTAGTATCTATCTGTTGGTATTACTTTAACTATGTAGTTCATGAACCATAGCTAGACAATTTTGCAATAAGTAAGTAACTGTAAAGGAAGGAAAAATCTATAGAAGAGGAAAATAATAGGAAATAGGAAGAAATGCGAGAAGATGTGTAACCCAATCAATAGCTCACAGAGTTGATCACATGTAAATAGATGTAAAAAAATAGATCATGAAATACAAAATTCAAAGCTAAGGAAAATTTCAGATCTAGATCTAGAATAACACAAAGTTTATGAATAAATCTAGAAATAAATATGAGATGAATGCACCATTGACACAAAGTTATCTATAAATATGTTCTCTATTCCTTTTCTTGCGAAGCTATCAAGGGTATCAGCTCAAAGTCCTGGAACACAAGAATTTTGATTACAAATTCGATCCTTTAACACGAAGGTTATTCCTTTATTTATAGTGTATAAAGGGCAATTAAAAATAAGAATCTTTAAATGAATTCCCATGCATGCAGAATCTATGAAAAGGGAAACAATTGGCAATCTTTCTCCTGGAATTTCTCTTTGCATGACATGCATGATTTATAACTAAAAAATAGAACCTTTTATTTTGCAGGTCTGCCACCTATTTCCAAGTAATTGACTTCTTCAAGTAACGTATTTTAAACCAATCACTTAATTTTTACAAATTTAATTGATTACTCAATTAATTGTTGGAGAAAATAAAAGAAAGAGGAAAGGAAATAAGAATAAAGCTGCAACCCTCCCAGTCTTGTTCTTCTTCCATATTTTGCATGTGGTTGACTCTTTTGCCTTTGATTCTCACCAAACTAGATCTAGAAGCTATGCATGAATGTGATTTTCTTGTGGGTATTTCCTTTGATTTGTCTTCCCTTCTATCCTTGAAGATTTTTTAATTCTTCTTCAGTACATGCACCAGTGCAATGTTTTCCTTAAATAATTCAGACAAAACTCATCATATTTTATTTAAAATTGCATATGAGAAATTTTAAATTCTGGAAAGCACTTTGGGTGAATGTAAACACAAGTAAATTCAATGAAGGCTTCAACTGGAAGATTGGGAGCACATGTATAATATTCTAAAAGGAATTATCCATGCAATGAATTCCACATGGGATGCGTTAGAAACAAGAGGATGATTTTTTTCCAGAAGCCTTTACCATTATGAGAATTGGATCTGTCAATCAAATTGGTGATAAGTTCTGGGCCTATGTCTATATCAATGACTTCAGAAAATCTGGAAGCTATGCATGATTTTGCTTATCCTTTTCTTTCATCATGATTTATCATAGCTGGAACAATCTTTTCCTAGGCTCTTTTTCTTTTAATTATGCCAGAATCCCTTGTAATTGGCAAAATTTGTGAAAATATGACAATTTCTTTTGATTTGGAAGATATATTCAATGTACTTGACATTGATTTAAGCACTTGTGATTAATACCTACAATTTATTCAGACAAAGATGGAGTCCATGGCATGAATACTTGATTTTTATCACCAAAATCTGCATATAAATCCCGCTGCCCTAAAATTTGAGGTTTTTATTACATGCAAAGAAAGAAAGAAAATTATTTAAATCACCCAAGCACATATAACAACATGCAGATGCTCAGAATGACCAAAATTAGGCTATTCCAACCCTAGGCACCAAAACTGGAAGCTTCTGGTAGTGGAAAATAAACTTTAATGCAAAATCCTCCTTCTTTTGGTGCCAAAACCTTTCTGGGCTGCAATCCTCATAAAAATAATTAATTACTTCTTTATTATGGCAGCCCATGCTTATATAATCCTTAGCATACTATTTTTAATAATTGCCCTTCATATTTCTAGCAATTTAATTAATAAACAATCATGTTTATTCACCCAAATTGGGCACTCAATTATGCATGTTGTTGGTTGCTTTTAAATAAATTATTTTATTTATTTTTAGCATGCATCCTTGACTTCTCCTTAGCTTTCCCACTTGCATTGAATTTCCTTCTATTTATGGCACCAAAATTGGGTGAATAAACCATTAATAAATATTATTAATTACATTATTATTCACCCAAGGTGGGTCACATTTTTTAGCAAGGGTAATTTACAAAAATAGGAAGTTAACTATGATGGGAATTTCTACCCTGCACTGCAGCTCCAAAAATCCCCTCTTTCACTTAAGTTGTTTGACTTTTATAATGGGAATTTTTACCCTGCAAGAAAGGTAAGAAATTCCCGCCGCATCTTACCTCTAATATTCCCATTGCAACTTAAGTGACTTTGAATTCATGGGAAAAAGTACCCTACTGAGGAAGGTAAGAAATTCTCCTTGCCTACACAGCTTTGATTTTCCCATGTAGCTTAAGTGACTTTGACTTCATGGGAAAAAGTACCCTGTAAGGTAGGTAAGAAATTCCCACCTACCTGCCACCTCTAATTTTCCCATCGCAACTTAAGTGACTTTGAATTCATGGGAAAAAGTACCTTATAAGGCAAGTAAGAAATTCCCACCTACCTTCCACTACCAAAAATCCCATTGCAGCTTACACTCATTAATTCCAAAAAATGTGACTTGCTTGGGAGAGGCTTTTTGTGCATGACTTCATCTTTTTTGGTTAGAAGTTTGCATTTTGAGGTTGATTCCTTCTAGTCTGCGTTAGTAGATGATCTCCAGATGCTTCAGAAATTAAACAGACTATACTAGACAAAGAACAGACCTAGGGGAATTTCACAGAGAAACTGTGGAGAAACCAAAGAAAAATGAAAAAGAAATAAATAAAAGTGAAAAATGTTGCCGAAGTTGCAGACAATGCCTTGAATTCATTCCTGGTGAAAACCCTATTGAGATGAGTGAATAATGATATGCAAAAAACTTTAACATGATTCAACTAGAGAACAATTTACTTCAAATGGGGCATTATTTATTCAATAAATAATTAAATAAAAATTTCCCATAGACAAAACTTGGTGGAGGGATAAAATGAGTTTTGGCATGTGGGTATTTGTCAAAATTGGCTCATATGATTCACTGGGAATATCCTAACATAATAAAAACATATTCTTGAAATAAAACACAAAAAGACCCGTTATTTTAAAAGAACGTTTAAAAAAAAAATGGTTAGTCCTAGATTTTAGGGTGAAATGGGGTACACCATAGCTTTTCCTTCTTTCCAAAGATTAAATGCTATTTTACCTACCACTCGTACTTAGTACTAAATGCATATTTTTCCACAATTTTAAATAACACGCCTTCACTTATGGGCCCAATATTGCGGAAAAATTTCTACAACCTTCTCCGCACACAAAAATCCATCCCGGTAGAAGACTCTTACACGTGTGTTAACAACGTTGAAGGCACTTCTTTTGTCCTTCACCTGATTTTTTCTCTCACCTACCTCATATTGTTCTTGCACTTCTTCTTCTATACATGGTTTCTCTAAAGTCTTATCCTGACACCAAAATTTTTCATCCACCTCTTCTTCCATGTGATTCCTTCATCCTTGCGTGCTTTGTATCCATCAATCGGGCAATTCACCATACCTTCTACTGTGTTAGTTTAACTTGTATTACATGAATATACTTCACATCACTCCACCCCACACTAAAATAGATGTGTGGTTCTCTGTGCATGCAAAACCTTCAAAAAGTAATGTAGTTAGTGGTGCTAAGGCACAAAACAAACGACAAAAAAACAACGAGAAAGGGAAAAATAAAATAAAATAACTTAAAGGGAAACTTATACTAAATGGAAAAACTACCTTATTACAGACACGAAGAAGAATTATTTATAGTAGGGTTTCAGCCTACTCCCATTGAAATGGCCTAGTAATCTCGTTCCATCCAAAGTGCTCCCAACCGGAACACGCCTAAATTAAGGATTTCGAGTTGATATAGGGACCTAACCAATGGAATTTCAACTTTCCGGGATGGTGTAAAAACTTAGAATCATATAAAAATACCATTCACCCAATCTCGAATTTTTTATTTCTGATGTGGCGATCATGCCATGCTTTTTATTTAGCCTTTCCAAACTTTTGACTCCACCTAGCCAATGATCGTCTCTGGTTTAATTTCATCAATTGGTCAATCCTTTCCTCCAAAGACTTGTTCATCGACCAATCCTTGTGCACATGCTATATGTAGAGAGAAGGTAACATAAATTCAATGAGTAAGATAACCTCTGTGTCAAACACCAATTGGAATGGTGTGGTGATGTGTAAATAAAATTTAACTAGCAATTGTTTACACAACAAAATTTGCTTTGTATTGATTTTCGATTTTAAAATTAAGCGATTACGACCTTTTTATATTTTTAATAAAAGATTAAAACCTGCAAGTATTATGCAAAAATATAGAGAAATGAAGAGAATTCACCAAAAATTTGACACAAAGCATGATAATGGAGTTCGGCGCTTGAGGCCTACGTCTCCGGGTCTAGTTGAATGGGACCGATCTATTAAAATATTGAAAATAATTCTTTACAAAGAATTCTACAAAATTCTAACCTTCTCACAGTCTTCCTCTATCAAAAATAATAGGGGTTGCTTTTTACTTCTCCTCAAAATTCCACTCCTAGCTCAAGTTATGAGCATTTCAATAATTTACACAGTCCCAAATGCCTGTACATATACAAAATAGCTCCTTTTATAATGTTTCCAAGTGGCTGGCTCAACGGTTAGGTGCCTATTATTTTGCATGGGAGGATAGAGGTTCAAATCCCCCTACCTCCACTTCCCTCTCCTTCTCCTTAGGCAGCCTTTAAGAATTTTATCCCACATTGTGGGTGTGCAAAGGAGGAGGGAATTTAAATATGCCTATGTGGTGGGTTTAGCATTGGCTGTTGAGCCGCTTTATGTTGTGCGTGGTGGTTTGAATTGCCAATGTTTGGTGCATGGTGGATATTTGGCCTTGTTTTGTGGAGTTTGGCACCTCAATTAGTAATATTTAATTAATACTTGACTTGGCAATGGCGTATAACTTGGGATTAGAATATGGAGGAGGTTTAACAAATAAATGCATGGAATTTGGAAAATAGTTATGTAATGCGTGGCATTTGGAATTGGTCTTGGTTTAATATGCACTTATCAATTAGTCCCACATGCATAGTAAAAATGCAATTAGAGGCATATATATACACAAGTTGGTATAATGATAATATGAGAAGGAGGCCAAGACACCCCTCCATAATCAAGTGTGTCGAACTTGGCTAAGGGCCCCCAACCAGTAAATAACGGGGTCCATTTATCCGTGAACGAGTGTCCAAGACCGGCATTCCAAAACCCACTTTTATTCCATCACACAAATTGTCCACGTGTCGCAATATGATTGAAACACTTGGTGAGCGTGCACACGTCCAACCTGCACAAAACCCCAAATTTTACCAATTGCCCAAAAATTTCAGCAGGCTATAACTTTTGCAAATGAGCTCCATTTCATGCAAATAAGATATTGATGATTTGTCTAAATTTTCTCCAAACTTTTGAACTGATTGAAAATTATTCGAGAAGATCTTAGATTGGTGTTTCTTGGTGAGGATCCTCTGGATCATGTGGCTTTATTCAACCTCTTGTAGGTTGTCTTATATGTCCATAGAACTGCTAATACTTTGTCATCCCAATCTCATCTACCAACGTCAAAAAGTTTGGTCGGGGTATGACTCATAATTTTATTAAATGTTGTAGAAGTTCCATTTTCTTATGGATGGTAAGCGTTAGTCTTATGATGAGCCACCATGAATTCTCCTAGTAGAATCTAGATGGTCTCATTTAACAAATGCGTACCTCTATCACTAGTTAAGCTAAACGGTCATCCATGCCTTGTAAAAATATTTTCCCATAGAAACACAAGCTTCGTAGCCACTATACAATCCTTGGTAGGCACCCATTCTTTCTATCTTGTCAAATAATCCGTGCAAGTGATTACATACCATGATCTTGTCCTACACGCGGTTGGCAAAATGGGGTCTAAAAATCTATGGACCACTTTTCAAATGGCTCTATACTTAGAATAGGGAGAAAAATAATTTCATCCCTTTGCCATTTTTTCCAAGGTGCTGACAATGATCACATGCCTTGCAGTACTCTTTTCAATCTTTATATAGGGTTTCCCACCATAACCCAACTTTTAGTGCAGTGGCATCCCCTACATACTATCCACTTGCGCTTCCTCCATGTGCCTCCTCCATAATAGTTAGATGTTCATGCTCTAGCACACACCAGCTCAATACTTCATCACGTCCTAGTTTACACAAAGCAACACTAACCAATATATAGGGTGCGACACATATCAGTAATTATTGTCTCTCTAATGCTTTCATCCCTTCTGGCACCATACTTGTTTTTAGAAACACCTCAATATCCTCTAAGTTTGAGGGCATGCGCTGTAACCTAAACAGATGCGCGTTTGACATGGTCTTCTCAATTCTTTGCACGTCCTCTCTTGAGTCAACTCTAGATAAGTGATCAGGCCTAGACTTACTCTTTCTTGGCTTGAGAACCATTGTGAACTCAAATTCTTGGAATAGCAGGACCCATCGACATATGATCCCTTACAGAAAGGGCATGTTTACCAAGTATTTTAATGCCATGTGGTCCATGTAGAATACAAATGGTGTCACCAGTAGATATTACCTAAACTTGTGTAGTGTGTAGATCATGGATAGTGCTTCACACTATGTAGTGGTGTAATTTTATTCTGCCGATGTTAACTTTCTACTTGTAAAGAACAAGGGATGGTTAAAAATCACTTCACCAAGTTGTGCCAGTACTACTCCAATGGCTGTACTAGGGGCATCCACATAAACATGGAAAGGTTTATCCCAAATAGGGAAACAAAGTATGGGTGCTTTGTGATAAGCCTATCCTTCGAGTTTCAAATGCCCTCTGTTGTGCCTCTTCCCAATGAAAGTAACTCTTGTGTTTAAGTAATTACTCTAATGGTGTGGTGATCTTGGCATATCCCTTGATGAAATTCCTATAGTAACCCATATGCCCAAGGAATCCACACATGACGCTTTGTCGAGTAGGCTCCGCTAAATCCATGATGGCTACAACCTTGGCGAGATGTACTAGTAAGACCTCCTTGCATATGATATGTCCCAATAAGGTTCCAAATGGGGTAGCAAAGACACACTTCTTGATGTTGAGGGATATCCTCAACTGTCGACACCTTTCAAACATTAGTCTTAAGTTATCACAATGGTCCTTGACTAGACCATACACATTCTAATCATCCAAATAGACATGAAGAAATTTATGGATGAATTCCTAAAAGGCTTGCACTACAATGCGTGAGAACACAACAAGTGTATTATTCAATCCAAAAGGCATGACCGTATAGGAAAAAGTTCCCCATTTAGTGGTGAAATTTGTCTTTATCTAGTCTTCCTTTATAATATGCACTGGTGGTACCACGAGAACCCATCCATGAAGAAGTAGACTTCGATCCCAGTCCTCCCTCTAAGATTTCTTCGAGAAAAGGGTAGGGAAGGGATCAATGACACATACTTGCATTCGTGTCCCTGTAGTCAACACAGATCTTGATCCTTTTGTCCTTTTTGATGCTGATGACCATTAGGCTTATCCATTCTTATTATTCTAAAACTTCAATGATACACGACACTATAATTTTTTTCAATCTCCTCCTTGATCCGTACACCCAAATTTGGATTCATTCGGTATGGCCTCTTCTCGATTGGGCACACACATTCCTTTAGTTTTATCTTCATCTCCCCGGGAATGGTGGATGCCTTTGAGTTCATGATACCCACAAGGGAATAAATCCTGTAATTCATGTGAATGTATCAATGATCTTTGAGACTTCCTTTTCGACCAATAGTCTCCAATTTTTTTCTTCCTTAGGTTTTTCCTCCTCGACCAAATGTTAAACTTATTCATTTTTAAGGGCTCATGGTAAACGCACATCCTTTCATAAATGCTATCTATAACATTACGCTTACCTACAAAGTGGTTAACATCTAGACTCTCCATTTCCTCTTCATCTATTACATAAACCATCTTTCCTTTTTTCCTTTTCTATGCATGCTTTCTCAAACTGCATCTCTTTTGACCCATCCTCATCGAAGCGTGCCTTTAAACCGGGCTCACCTAGAAAATCTAGTATCCTATCTTCCGCCATGGAACTAACCCCATCGTAAGGTGCTTGATTACTTTCAATGCCTTATCCACTCGATGAAATTGTGCTTTGATATTCAAAAGATTGGTGAGATCAATTGTTAGCTCCTACCAATTTCCTTTTCGTCGGCATGTTTCGAATAGATATACCAAGCACACGCACAACCGTGTAGTGTAGAATACAAATTATGTACTAATAATGATGGTAACAAGGCTTCGTACTTCCTATCCATGCCTTCTCACATGTTTGGATATGAAATGATGCGGTCTCTTTACCATGGTAGTATTGAATGAAAGTTGGCACATTTCTCCTAGAAAACCTTACAAAGAACTTGATTCTTACCTCATGCCACTTCAGGAGGCTCTCCCGATGTGTAGCCCACCAACGCATTGCAGTCCTAAGTAGGCTATAACAAAGCATCCCTCTTCTTTCGTCCTCATATTTCCACTGAGCTTATATGTCCCGTAAGAAAATTTCAAGGTATGCCCCTCCAGAGTAACTTGGTAACTTCTTCCCTCCTAGGCCCTTGATTGAGTGTGCCTTGGTCAATTTTGTTACATAGCCCCTCAATTGTTGCCCAATTAAATCATATGTCCCATGCACCTAATCATCACGCACCATGCTTGTGGTATCACTCATAGACTAGGCATCCTCAAATTGGATAACACCTTCTGTAGGGTGAATTATGTCCATGTCTCTGATGGAGCACACATAAATTATATCAAGGACATCTTCTCCCAAAGGTTCAGTGTAAGGTGATGACTTCCCATCCGTCAGAGGGATGATGAACCATTCTTCCTTGTTCTCAAAACTGATGTATCCTTTGTTGAACCATGGGTCAGCGTTGTTCTTATAGCACCATGGGTGCCCAAGCAATGTTGGAAAATTATCTTCCTTAGCAAGTGCCAAGACTTCAAAGTCTCTAGTAAAATTTACCCCTTGAATGGTGATCACTACATCCTTCAATAATCCAATGGTCATTGCCTTAGTTTTGTTCACCATATATAACACATTCGAAGATGAATATAATGTGGGTCTTCCCATTTGATGCTAGGATTCCAATGTAAGAACATTGACTTCTTCTCTCGTGTCAATCAATATGTTGCTTAGAAGCCAACCATCCACAACTACGTTTAGTGTGATTTCTTTGTCATAGTCAAGGCTATGGGGAGGGAGGTTTGCATGTAACACCTTCCTTTCGTGCTCCACTCCAGTGCATGGCATCTTCTCCCGCAACCATTCTCCTAGCAAGGGAATAATATTATCTTTCCTTAACATTTTACACACTTCCTTAACCTCATCCAGGTCCTTCTATAGAGCCTCAACATTCCTTCTTTGCTCATGTTTCCTGGACTACTCCTTTAGACACTGGATTTCTCCCTACAAACTCTGAATGACATCCATTATCTCTTGATACACTTCCTTCTAGTGGGAAGGGTTTAGATACTTCCCATGCACCACTTCTTCTCTTGAGACTAGAGTCTTTTGGGTTGGTAATTATTTGTAACACACAACCTCTACTCGTGTTGTCACCAGAACAGGTTCTAACCCTAACTCACATGCCACTTTAGGCATCCACTGTGTGTCGACATTCTTTATACTCACCACCCTAGCACCATTTTCCTTCTAGTGCTACTCGGCTCATGTGTTCAAACAACTCAAGGCACTCCTCATACTTATTCTTCTTCCCGCACCATGAGCACCGCAACAAATCTAGACACTCACGTATATAATGTTACGTAGTTCCTCATGGTAACTCACTTCCTCCTCCTCTATGGTTACTTTGAAACCACATAATCCTCTGCAAGAACCTATCCCACATGCCCCTCCATCTGCGTGTCCTCCATAATGGTGATCAACTTATTTGGAACTCTTTGGAAAGGTTGGTTTGGCACACACCATGATCAATGGCCTCATGGATCTGGTCAATAAGCCTACAATCATTAGTATCATGGGCTGTAGAGGTAGAAATCTTATAGTAGCAAGACACATTCTACCAAATTGTATGATGCAACAAAGGGAATCTACTCGCATCATGGTCTCCATGAAAAATTTCATAATCTACTACTATGGTGCATAATGACTTCGAGGGAAACTTTCCTTTACATGCCCTCTACTTCACAATCCATGCACCAAAGACCACTTTGTGAGTCTCATGTGCGAGTTTTCGAGATAGATTCTCTAACTTGTTTGGCCATGGCAGCAATTTGAGCCTCCAAAAAGGGCTCACACTAGTATCAATGCTATCAACTACTTCAACGCATAAGGCATCCTCTAGAGTCTCACATGGGTCAGTAAATGTTTTATGGGACAATTCCCTCCTAAATGGAGTGATCAAACCTCCAAAAACACATTGAGCATGCTATGAAGGGTGAATGTCATATGAAAATTTTGATAGGAGAGTCTTAAATAGTGCATCATACTCCTACACACTCTCTGCCATTCCCTGTTGGATCTCCTTTAAAGTAGTGACACTCTTCTACTCAAAATTTGGTATATGGAACTCTGCTAGGAAGGAATTTTTAATGCGGTGTAGCCTACTACCGTACGATAGGGGTCATACTTCCTATATTAGCCACATTTTTGAAATATGAGTTTCCTTCTGCTCCGGGGTAGTGATCCCCTTCGCGTACCATAGCATTTCATACTTGTGCACATGTTCTCGCAACATCCTCTATACCCTAGTAATATGGAAAGTGTAAGGAAATTTAAAAGAATACCTGAGGAGGTAGTTGAGGCCCCTATCCTCCTGATCTAGATCCTTAGTTCCCTCTGGTGTTCCCTCCACCAGATCTACTAGATCCACCGGTTCCACCTTAAGATCATCATGTAACCGATGAATAGACCCAAAGTGGTCATGCCTAGTGTCCCCAATGCCCCATTGAACTAAACACCAATGGTCTATGAGATTGCTCCATTGCCAAAAGTGTATCCCATGCCACTCCTAGACACATTTCCTAAACCTTGCATATTTTACTTTACCCAAAAATTCCTCCAAACACCGGGATGGTATGTGTAGCCATGGATGTCCCAAACAAAAATTATACCTCCTGGAACCGATTGGTCACTCCCACCGATACCAACTGGGTTATCAATACTCCTTTGATTTAGAAAACCAAGCACTAGGGGTTGGTCGCTAGGTGGGTTCAGATGTGCACCAATGACTCTCCTTTCTCCATGCGACGAACTCTCATCAGAAGCTGAAGGGGCCTCTCTCATGCACTTGCCAAGATGGGGTAGCACAGACTACTCAGGCTCCACATCCTCTACATTAACTTCAACACCCTCTCATAACATCTACCTCCATAGATCCATCACAATTACAACCTCACATTGTCTAGTCATCTCCCTTTCATGAGATTCACTATACTTGATCCATCTCTCCTCCATTTCCTTTTCATCCGTAATGTCTACCATCTTCCTCCACCCTAGATTCCTCCCATAGCACTCGGAGTAGCTTATCCAAACATGGGGAATGCTTTTATGCTCAAAGTAACAATAAAGATATTCATAAGCGAGAGGAATAACACTAAAAATGACCCTCTGGCTCCCTCGAAACTCAAAATCAGCAACTTTTGGGCAATAATATGTCAAAATGGAATATTCTAAAATGTAACTGGCCAACACTCCCTTCCATCAGTGATCAATGATATGTTTCCAAGTCAGATCTACATCTTGTAGCCTTTGATAGTCATCTTGGGTCCACACGCATGATCTATAAAACCAACTTGATTTGGATGCGTATGCTAAGAGCCATTCATATAGCTCTAATAGGAAGCAACAAAATAATGTCTCATACATCTCATAGTATATATTCTCTTCTACCCATCCGTGTGCATTGAACTCGGTTCTAATGTTGAATATTTCATAAAACTTGTTCTCCATGCTCTTAAACCACATTTCAATACTTTCTAGAGTCAGGCACTCTGTCATTACACATCACAAAGATAGATATGCATGCAATTTCTCATAACAACTTTTAAAACAGGTCCCGACAATGAAACCAAGATGTAGTCATTTTTATGCCCTCTTATAGAACAAGGAAATCCCATGCACGCTGCTTATCACCTAATGGGCGGCTGGCACTCACTCAAGGCATGAACATATGCCAAGTCCCTCCTTTATGTGAGTTATGTGAGAATGAATTATTTACTATAAAAACTTAAGTGAATAGATTGGAAAGGAGCCATACATTCATCTTAAAGCTTAGAATCGACTTCTAGATCAATGTGTTCATTCATATAAGAAAAGCATTACGAGAAAATAGATCTCAACCATAAAAAAATATATGCACATGGGTTTACACCCACTCATATGAAATAATATATATATATATACCAATCCATACAAATGTAATTAGAACTGGAACCACACATATATTCACATTAAACATGTTGATAACCACATTACATTAATCGAGCTAATTACAGATCCATATGATAGTGCGGACCAATGTCATGCATCGGAACTGGACTTAGGCCCTTCATAGTACAAATATATTTTTTTCAACCCATCCCCTTGATAAAACATACTCCTACAGATCCTCTAAACACAACCTATGGAGCTCTCACAATATTCCTGCATGTTTTTACCTTTCTTCGATTCTCGGTCTCTCAATGTGTGTCTCTTTCTTCTACCAGACGCTCATATACATAGCCTTAACAAGCACAACCATGCCTTTCTTAAGTTGTAGGTCACTTGCCATGTGTCTAAGTGGTCCAACATGGGAGAATGCTTCTTCATATGCGAGCTCTCCATCCTTTGCCATGATGACCTTCTGGAATCTTCTATCGCAAGGTATATTCCTTCTGTGGGCACCAAATTGCCAAGATGGCACCTTATCCACTTTGCATGTGCAGTCGGGTCATGATTTCCTCATGTTCTACCCAATATGCAAAATACTTCTAAGTCCCAAGATCTTTTCTCGCCTCACGTGCACGCCAACGGTTTCTACTAAAACCCTCCTAAAACCCTGTCATGCTCACTTTCTCCTTGTGTACCCTTCTTCAAATAGGCCTTGCATGCCCATGCACCTTCTTGTACTTAGCCAATATTTTAGGGGCCCAACAACCATTCCCCTAGCAAAGGAATTATATTCTCCTATCTCATAATTTTACATACTTCCCTGACCTCATCAAGATCCTTCTGTGGAGACTCAACGCTCTTCCTTTGCTTTAATTGCCTTGATCGCTCCTTTAGGCACTAGATCTCTCCTTGACGTTTCATATTACATCCATGGTCTCTTGATGTTGGAACATAATGATTAAGTGGTCTAGCAAACCCTTAATGTATATGGATCTATCACTAATATATAGGTTAATATTTAATAATATGAAATATTTATATTTCTATTATTAAATATACTAACCTAGATATATACTTTAGGTTAAATATTTAATATCATGAAATGATTATATTTTCAATATTAAATATTATAAACCTAGGTGTATGTGTTAACCATTTTAGGTTGAAAAGGTGGGTCGGAGACATACCCGATCACCTTATATAAAAGGACTTTAGGTCCTCATTTGATATGTTTAGGAAATATATCAAAGGTGTGCAAATCAAGTGATTTGGTTTTACCCTTGGTAAATAGGGTTTCAAAGGAGGAGGTGATCTTATTGGATGTAAAATAAGTTATCTGAAGTAAAATTTATTTTTAAAGTGATTTTTACCCTATTGGGGTTTTCCACTATAAATACTGTGTCCCCTGTGTTATTTATTTCCTGTAAGTATTTCTTTATTTAGTTATGTTATGATGTAATCTTTATTTAAATATTTATTGTAACATTATGTAATATTTAAGTTGATTAAATATGCATTTATTAGAATCCTCAAATTCTAACATGGTAATAGAGCGAGGTAAATTAAATAAATTAAGATCAAATGTTGTGTATTTTATTTATTTAATTCGTACGGGTTTTTTATACCAACCCGAAAGGGTATTTAAAAGTATCCGGTCCCCTTCTTTTTTTTCCCAATTTATTTTGGCATTATATTTGTGCAATTAAACTCTCAAGAAAAATTTTATAGTTTTTGAATTTCAAATCCCTAAATTTTTTTGGAGGAGATGTAATATGATATGATTTTTACTTTCATTTACATTTTGTAAATTATATAGAATTAATGTTTGTTTGGAGATTGATGTGTGCACTGTAAAAGGGGCTTCAAATATTTACCTGCGTGAAAATCACATATATAAAAGGAAAAGATTTATTACTATACGAAATAATTTTCATGTTTTCTATAATTTCAAATGTTTGCGAGTTAAATATTTCGGAAGGTAAATTCATACCCGTGTTCTTTGGTCCCCTCTTTAAGGATTCAATTTGAAACAATATAGTTTTTAGTTAATCTATAACTATATCCTATATAATAATATAGAATAAGGTTTATATAATAATTTATATAAACATCATATTAAAATTTATATAGTTTTGGAAAAAAACTATATATTAAAAGCCTTTAACCATATTAAAATTACATGGGATTGAGGGAAGAGTCAACAGACCATATTCTAAGCCTAAGTTTAAATCATATTTAAACTTAACTTATAAATCTAGGCATATATAGTTTTTTTTAAAAAAGAAACAAACCTAAGTTTAAATCATATTTTATATATATGGTTAGTTTAAACTGCTTAAAATATAAATTTTATTAGATTTGGTTTATATATGTTTAAAAAAAAAACTTAAGTGCTTACTTTTTTTTTTTTGGAAAGGGGGTCTGTGTTTATTGCTTGGCCATGAAAGGATTATTTTTTAAATCTTAATACTTATTAAATAAAACCTAACATGTGTTCCTAACCATTTATATTATACATGTAAGGGGGTGACCCCATTCATTTATATCTTATAGTTTATAAAAACTATATAAATAAACCTATTTAAATGTTTTGTTTTATATAAGAGTGGGAGTGGAGAATAAAATGAGATAATATCTCGGGTATAAATAAAATATTTTGCAATATTTCCATATTTTTAAATAATTTGCCATTTCCAATGACCACCCCTTATTATTCAATACCTCAATTTATTAACTTGGTAAAATTCTTTTAACTTTGGTCTATGTCCTTTAAACCCCTTTAATAAGGGTTATGTGTTTTTTGATATAAAAATATACTATAGTTTATAATTTTTATAACTATATGTTGTTTTTTATTTACATTCTATAAACTATATACCTCTTTTTTTAAAAAGTATATATATTTTTACATTTTAAATTATAATAGGTTATTATAATGTGTTAAAATATAACCTACCTAATATTGTACAAAATAAAAAAATCTAGAATTTCACATTCTAGAAAATACACAAGTTTTGGCTTCATTAATATGACGGTTAAATGACCGTCATGGTAGACCAAACATATGACAATACAATGGTCATTTAGACGTCAAATTTAAGCTCACAGGTTCTAGGAAACTTTCATTGTGTTAAAATTTACGGTCAAATGACCGTCACGACAGACTAAAAAGTAAGCCATTATGACGGTCATTTAGACGTCAAATTTAAGCTGGCCAAATTTTTGCTACATTAATTTTTTAAAAAATTTGAAGAAGTTATGCATTCTTAGGGTTCTCTTCTTTACTTCTATATGGTTAGAAATTTTTTGTATATAGATCTGGGGTATAATGCAGAGCCCTTTATATTGCGGGTTATTATTTTGATCATGGGAGGTTAATTAGTAGGCATTGTAATGACATAATTAGTTATGATCAAATAGTTTCTTTAGATCTATAAAATTTAGATATGATTCTATTAAAAGTTTTCTTTTTATTATCGAGAAATATGTATCTAACTCTATGGTACATTGTATATTATAACGGGTGTATTTTACAAGTTTAGGAAAAAATTGACATCCAACTATTTCTATCTTGACAAAACTGAAATCTTGAATGAAACCAACTACAATATTTGGGTCAAAACAAAATTTATGGCGAAAAAAATCTGGATGATTGTTTTTGAATTTGAGGTTGCTCCCACCAGTTGTCAAATAACTGTAGATAACATGAATACATTCTTAGAATGAATGCATGAGGATCTTTCATGATTCTATAATGAGTACCTTCTACACATTGGTAATATCAAACATCCAAAAGAGGTATGGACACAACTAGAATCCATGCATGAAGGATACTTGGTATATCAAGGATAGTAATGAGAGTAAAATAAGCTTGAAGGAATTCAAATAAATGTTCTGTATATTTTTGATGATTTCTCTTCTACATCTTGTTTTATATCTCAAAGTTTGAATAATTCAAAACTATGGCATGAAAGGTTAGGACATGTTAATTATCGAAGCTTATATGAAATGTCTAGATATAATCTAGTGAAAAGTTTACATGTGTTGTCTTCTTCTCTTGAAGTTACTTCATTAAATGCTTCTAAATGATGGTTTTGATTCTGATTTAGTAAATGGTCATGATGATGTTTTGATGCTTATAGATGTTTCTGAAACTTTATCTTTTAGATAAGAAATTAAATTGGGCTCAATCTATATTAGAAAGTTCAAATCCTATTAACCTTAGGAAAATGACCAGAAGCCATCATATGTACCATGCATTAATTACCTTGTATGAACCTGAGCCGTGAAGTATTATAGGGTCTAGGTGGATATACAAAGTAAAATATAATGTTGATGGTAGTATTAAAAAACATAAAGCTAGACTTGTTGTTAGAGGTTTCACTCAGAAACCTGGTATTGATTATGTTGAGACATTTCCTGTAGCTAAAATGAGTATTGTTAGGGCCTTATTTGTAATTTCCACTCAATTTGGGTGGGAAATCCACTAAATGGATAAGAAAAATTATTTTTGAATTACGATTTAAAAGATTAAATTTACATGTTTCAACCTAAAGTATTTGAAGAAACAGTAAAGAAAAATATGATTAAGGTGAGAAATCCTTGTATGGTTTAAAACAAGCTCTTAGAGCTTGGTATGTGATAATTGTTTCCTTCTTTAAACTGTTTGGTTTTGTTAATTTTTCTTCTAACAATGATATATTCATCAAGCAATAAGGCTTGCATATTATCATAATATGTTGATGATTTTCTTATGTTCGGTGACAATTATAATTTAATTCATAGGATTAAAGAGAAATTGAAGCAATACTTTGAAATGAATGAGTTAGGTCTCTCACATCATGTTATTTGTATGATTGTATTTCATTCTATTGTTATTTTTCAAAACACAATATGAAACCATTGTATTGAAAAAGTTTCTTATGATTGATTATAAACCATTTTCTACTTCAATGGAAGTTGGAATAAATATTGATCCTAAATATGTATATGAAAAATGTTGATCCTATTTTATATACGTTGTTAGTTGATAGTTTGATTTATCTAACTATAAATAGATCAGATATTTCCTATATAGTAGGAATTACTTCAAGGTTTATGCATGAACCTTTTTTAGAGATCATTGTTATCTTGAAAAAAAAAAATAGATATTTGAAAGGAACAATCAATTATGGGTTGCATTATAATAAGAACGAAAAGACTATCTTATATGGATTGTGATTATAACCATACAGATGTTGTGTTATAAAATATACTGGATATATTTTCAAGTTTTTTAGTGTAGGAACCATTACTTGGAACAAAAAATACAATCAAAAGTATCCATTTCTTCTACTAAGGCATAGAAGTACAACCAAAGAAGTAAAGAAGCCATGTGGCTACAACTGTTGTTGGTAGAGATACACATGTAAGCTAAAGAACTTATTTCTCTTTTATGTAGTGGTCAGAGTTGTATTACTCTTGATTAAGAATTTAATTCAACATCAGAGGATGAAGAATATTGAGATACATATACGCTTCACTTGTGAGAAGGTGCAAAGTGATGAGATAAATATCAAGTTCATGTTGACTGAAAAGTAGGTTGTTGGCATCTTCATAAATTCCCTTAGTGTTGCAAAGTTTTTTCACTTTCGTGAAAATCTTGGATTTTGAAGTTGCCATTGAGGGGGAGTGTGCATGACAATGTCACCTCCTAATGGAACTTGGTTTTTGTAAAAATACCTTCGGGCATATGTAAAATACCTTCAGGAAAGTGTAAAAAGGACCTTCGGAAAAGTGTAAAAATACCTTCGGGCATATATACCTCCTTGTATTATTTTTTAGAAAGAAGTGTAGAAAGATATTAAAGGAGGTCTTCAGTAAAATATTTAGTGTTATTGAGTTTCTTTGGTAAATATTCAAGTCTGAAGCATATTGTTATGGAGGTCCTTGGTTGTAAAAGGTTCTTATATGCTTGGGTTCAAAAACCTTTTGCGAGAACATGTGAGAACATGTAAAACTCAAAAATCATACTTAACCAATGATCATATGATGATCTTTGTGATTCCAAATCCTTTTGTACCAAAAGGTAATTTGAGTATGATGAAGGTGTTATAATTCCTTCAACCGATATGCTAGCCTAAAACCTTTATGGTTTGAGGATTGTAAATCTCGTGCGTGTACCATGGGTAGTTAATCTATTAATATATGTTATGTTATCCCAATTAACATTAAGGGGGAGTGTTGGAACATAATGATTAAGTGGTCTAGCTAACCCTTAATGTATATGGATCCATCACTAATATATAGGTTAATATTTAATAATATGAAATATTTATATTTCTATTATTAAATATGCTGACCTAGGTATATACTTTAGGTTAAATATTTAATATCATGAAATGATTATATTTATAATATTAAATATTATAAACCTAGGTGTATGTGTCAACCATTTTAGGTTGAAAAGGTTGTTCGGAGACATACCCGATCACCTTATATAAAAAGGACTTTATGTTCTCATTTGATATATTCGAAATATATCAAAGGTGTGGAGATTAAGTGATTTGGTTTTACCCTTTACTAAATTGGGTTTCAAAGGAGGAGGTGATCTTCTTCGATGTAAAATAAGTTTTTTTGAAGTAAAAAATTATTTTCAAAGTGGATTTTATCCTATTGGGGTTTTCTACTATAAATATTGTGTCACCTTTGTTATTTATTTCCTATAAGTATTTCTTTATTTAGTTATGTTATGATGTAATCTTTATTTAAATATTTATTGTAACATTATGTAATATGTAATTTGATTAAATCTTATTTATTAGAATTCTCAAATTCTAACACTTGATACACTTATTTATGATGAGTAGGGTCTAGATACTTCCCATGCATCACTTCCTCTATTATAACCAGTGATTTATGCCTTGATTTTTCTATTACATGCACATCTTCACTTTCGCATTGTCACTAGTATAGGTTCTAGTTCGGACTCATGCCCCACCCTTTGCATCCATTACAAGTCGGCCTTATTTATGCTTACCATTTCAACGCCTTTATAATTCTAGTATTGCTGGCTCATATATTCAAATAGCTCTGGGAACTCTTCATAATTGTGCTTCTTTCCACACCAAGATCATTGTAACAGATTAATGAATTCACGCTTACAATGCTCCGTAGATCCACAGTTGTAATAAGTTCCACGTGGGAACTCACTTCTTCCTCCTTCGCATTTTCCACGACCACAAAATCCTCCTCAAAAACCTCTTCCATGCACCCCTCCATGTGTGCACCCTTCATAGTGATGACCATCTTCCTTGGAATTGTTTGCAAGGATGGTTTAGCACAAACCAATATCAATGACATCATTTATCTAATCAATCAATCTATAATCCTTGGTGTCATAAGTAATAGAGGTGTAAATTTTGCAATAAAGAGACACATTCTTATGGATCGTGTGTCTTTGTAGTAGTGGAAACCTACTTGCATCATGATCTCCATGGAAAATCTCACACCACCGTTATGGCATGTACTAATCTATTAGGGAAAATATCCTTTATATGCTCCTCTACCTCACAATCTGTACACCATAGGACACTTCGAGTTTCATGCGCCAAGTTTGTATATAAATTCTCCAGATTGTTTTTACATTGTAGCAATATGAGCTTAAAGAAAAGGGTTAACATTGGTATCCATGCTTCTAATAGCCTCGGGCGTGCGCAGGGAAGCCTCCATGGCCTTGCATGGGTATGTGAAATTATTTTGTGAAAGCACCCTCCTAAAAGGTGTTATCAACCCTTCAACAAACCACTGAGCATGCTATGAAGGATGAATATCATAAGAAAAAATTGATAAGAGAGTCTTAAAATGCATGTCATATTCCCGCACACTCTCTGCCATACCTTGTTGAATCTCCTTTAGTGTGATAATTATTTTTTGTTCAAAGTTAGGGATATGAAATTTAGCTAAGAATGCATTCCACAATGCATGCGATAATCTACCACTGTCTTATGGGGGTCATACTTTCGGTACCAACTATGCGCGCATCCCTGTAATGTTGTTGAAAATTAACTTGCCTTCTGTTTTGGGGTAGTGATCCCCTTCATGTGCCATATGATCTCACACTTTTGTACATGATCTACAACATCCTCAACACCTTTGTAGTCCGATAGATGTAAATAAATTTCAAGAATACTTTTTGAGGTGGTTGAGGCCCTTTTCCTCTTGATCCAGAACCTTGATTCACTCTAGTGTTTCTTCCACTACTAGATCCACTATATTTACTAGCACCTACTCCTTCTAATCCACCAGATCCTCCAGATCCACTAGGTCCACTAGGTCCACTAGTGCCTATTCACCAGATCCACCTCCCGTAGCCGGGTAAAGGTCCCAAGTGGTTGCACCTAGTGTCCCCACTACCATGCTAAACTATGTGCCAATAGTTTGTGATATGGAACCACTACACGAGATGTGTATCCCGCACCACTTCTAGATATGATACCCAAGCTTTGTGTACCCATAATTTTCCCAAATTCTATTCCAGACAATATACCTCCAAACACAGAAATCATTGTGTAACCATAGATGTGCCAAATGAAAAGTTATACCTCCTTGGTTTTGATCGGTCACTTTCACCAATACCAATCAAGTTAGCAATACTATTCTCTGGATTTGGAAAACTAAGTGCTAGGGGTTGGTTACCATGTGGGTTCAAATGTGTGCCAATGACTCTCTTTTCTCTAAGTGACAAGATCTCATGAGAAGATGAAGGGGTCTCTCTACCGCGCTTACCAAGATGGGGTAGCACATAATGCTCAGGCTCTATGTCCTCTACGTGAACCTCAATTCCTTCCCATAAGTTCTTCCTCTATAAATCCATTGCTCCTTCAACTTTGTGTTTTTAACTAACTCCCTTTCACAAGCTTCATTATACTTGAGTCGTCTCTCTTCCCTTTCCTTTTCAGCTGCAAGGTCCGCCATCTTTCTCCACCCTAGCTTCCTCACCTAGTGCTTAAAAGAAGATTATCTAGCCATAGGAAATGCTTCCAAACTAAGTGTAATGATCAAGATCTTTATAACTAAGGGGATAAAATTTAAAATCATTCCTCTAGGCTCCTTTAGAACTCAAAAGCACCAAGCTTTGGACAAGAATACATTGAAATAATGTATTCCAGGGGTATAGGTGGTAAATACCCTTCTCCACCAATGATCAACAACATGTTTCCAAGTTAGATCAACATCATGTAGCCTTTGATATTCATCTTGGGTCCACACACAAGATCTATAATACCAGCTTGATCTAGATGCATACGCCAAAAGCCATTCATACAACTCCACTGGAAAGTAGAAAAATAAGGTCTCATATAGCTCATGATAAAAATAGTTTTCTACCCATTTATATGCATCAAACTTAGGTCCAATACTAAATCTCTAAGAAAACTCATCCTTTGTGCTCTTAAACCATGTTTTGACACTATCCAACATCAAGTGTTCTGTCATCATGCATCATTCTCACAACAGCTTTGAAAAGAGGTCCCAACAATAGAACCAAGATGTAGTCATTTTATGTACCCTTAATTACCACTTCTAACCCCAAACGCGCTAACAACCTATCACCCAACGGGCGCTAGTGCCATTAGTGGAGAATGATTTACAAAATGATAAGTGCAATCATTTAGTTAAAAGGTGGAAGAAGAATCTAATAGATCCACATCTTAAATGTTTTATAGAAACAAATTAATAAACCTAATAAATTAGATTTGAACCATGATGGTCATATACCACTAGGATTACACCCTTAAGCATAATATACAAAACAACCCTTACATATATATTCATTAGAATAGTTCTAGTAGCCACATTATAATCAAAAGAGGTCATCTCAGACCATACATGTTAAATGACAAGGATTTACCTCCTACAAATTTTCCCTGATAAAATATCCTAGCTATACCCTCCTATTTAAACCCTTATTACATACCCTAATGCCATACAAAATCTTATTAAATCCTTCATATCCCTCAAAGCATTAAGTTCTCTAAACTGTAAAATTACTATAGCATCTTACTCTTGATGCATTCTCTCTACCTCTTGCATGCTCTTCGAGATCATCTATCTTTCTCTCTCCCTTTTCTCTAGTTCAACATCTCTCTTTATAGGATCAACACCCACCACCATGCCTTCTCTTTTGAATAGATCACGTGCCAAGTGTCGATGTGGTCTTCCAATAGTGAATGTTTATCCCTTGAAAAATATCCACTCTCTGTAATGATGTCTTATAGGAATATTCCCGTGTCCAATATCCTTTACTTGACCTCAAATATTCCAGATAGCACCTTATCCATTCAACACTCCTAATCGGGTCCTCACATTTTTCCTCAAGTGCCTCTAGAATGCAAAATATTGTTAAGTCCTTTGAACTTGTGTTCCAACTTCTGCGCACATCCTAGTTTCACCTAAACCCTTCTTAAACCTCTTTTTCCTACGTGTTTATCCTGCACGCCCTTCTTCTTACTATTCTTGCACGTGTGCACCCTTTTGTACTTAGTCAAATTATAAGACCCAACACATCGTGGCATCATTGAGGCTATTGAGGAATTACAATGGATAAGTATGATGGTCTTTAACATTAAGAAGGATGGGAGGATAAGGATTTGCGTTGATTACAGGGATTTGAATGCGGTGTGTGTCATTGATCCTTTTCCAACCCCCTTCACCAAAGAGATCCTGGAAGGAGTAGCTGACGTGAGATCTATTCTTTCACACATGGATTCTCATGATATTATTAGGTTAGAATTGCAAAGGAGGACTAATAAAAGACAACCTTTGCCAATGAATGGGGAATTTTTTCCTATACGGTCATAACTTTTAGATTGAAGAACGTGCCTACTATGTTTTTGTGCATTGTGGTTAAGGTGTTTTAAGACTTCATCCATAAATTTATACAAGTTTACCTAGATGACTGGACAATATATGAATTGGTGAGGGACCATTGTGACAATCTAAGGCTGATGTTTGAGAGATTCTAACAGTTGAGTATATCTCTCAACATTAAGAAATGTTTTTTTCTACTCCATTTGACACCCTATTGGGACATATCATATCTAAAGAAGGCTTGACTGGTGGATCCTACCAAAGTTATCGTCATTGTGGGATTAGGGGAGCCTACCAGCTAGAGCACGGTACATGTATTCCTTGGGCATATGGGGTATTACTAGAAATTTATTAAGGGGTATGCCAAGATCACCACACCGTTGGAGGAGTTACTGAAGCACAAAAGTACATTTCATTGGGGAGAGGTACAACCGGTGGTGTTTGACATATCAAGAATAGAATTATCACCATGCCCATATTACACTTTCCTCTTAGGATAATCCATTTCATGTACATGTTGATGCTTTAGGGATGACGATTAGAGAAATATTAGCACAACCTAGAGAGGGAATTGTTGACCATCCCTTGTGCTTTTCTAGTAGGAAGCTAACCCCAACAAAACAAAATTATACTACCATTGAGCATGCAACGGCATTATCAATTATCTATGCGCTGCAAAAATTCGTGCAGTAGCATTTTCCAAAGTGACGCCTTTTATATTTTATATGGACCACATGACATTAAAGTACTTAGTGAACAAACTCATCTAGAAAGGGCACATATGAAGGTGGGTCCTATTGTTTCGGTGTTTGAGTTTACAATTGTAAAATCGGGTAAGAGTAATTTGGGGCCTAACCATTTATTAATGATTGACTCAGAGAGGATGTACAGAGCATTGGGGATATAATTCCAGATGTAAAATTGTTCGATTATGGCACATGCCCTCGACTTGGAATATATTGCTATGTTTCTCAAAAAAGGTGTGGTGCTAGAGGGAATGAAGACTTTAGAAAGGAAGTAGTTAGCCATACGCATTGTGCCCTACATGTTAATTAGTGGACACTTATACAAGCTTGTATGTGATGAGGTTTTTAGCAAGTGCATGCTTGAACATGAGCACACTGCAATCATGGAAGATTATCATGTTGGAATTACAGGAGGAAATTATGTAGGGAATGCGACCGCGCAAGATCCTCTTAGTTGGCCTTTGGTTGGAGATAAATTACAAGGATTGTATTAAATATTACAAATCCTATGATCATTGCCAACACCTTGGTAAGCTAGGAAAAAGGGATGAAATTCCATTGAGACCAATAGTTAGTGTTGAACCATTCGAGAAATGGGCAATTGACTTTGTAGGCCCTATTTCATCTGCCACGCAAAGGACAAGTTCATGCTATATCATTACTTGCACTGATTATCTAACATGGTGGGTGGAGGAAGTGCCTACGAGGGATTACACGGAAACCACAACATCAAGATTCCTGTGGAAAAATATAATCAATGGGTATAAGTGCCCTCTGAGTTTGACTAGTGATCGGGGTACTCATTTTTAAATGAGACAGTCAATATTTTGTTGGTAGAATTCATGGTGGCTCATCACAAGACTACCCCTTATCACCCTTAGGCTAATGGGACTACTGAGGAATTTAACAAGATATTGAGTCATACACTTACCAAGATTTTTGATGTTGGGAGGAAGGATTGGGATCAAAAATTCTCAACCATACTATGGGCATATAGAAAAACTTACAAGAGATTAAAAAAACCACACCATTCCAATTGGTGTTTGGAAATGAAACTATTTTACCAAAGTAGAATTCATGCTACCCTCTCTCCATATTACACACACAGGAGGATTAGATGATGAAGAGGAGTTGTAGGAGTGGATTGACAAGTTAATGAAACTGGATGAAAGAAAATACCTTGCTAGATGGAGTTAGAAGATAGAGAAGGTGAGAAAAAGGGCCTGACATAATCATCACATAAAAACAAACAATTTGAGGTTGGGTAGATGGTTATAATTTATGATTATAAGTTCTTGCACCATCCTGGGAAGCTCAAGGTCCATTGGTTGGGACCATATTATATTACCCATATACTTGATTCAAGCGCTTGCTAGCTATAGGTGCTTTGGATGAAACATGACTTCTTGGGTATTTCAATGGAAGTAGGCTAAAGCCCTACTATAAATAAGGCTTATGGGTGTTTGTAAATAAGGTAATATTGTCAGTTAGCTTAGGATTTCCCTTAATGCATTCTCCTTTCTTTATGTTTCCCTTTCTTGTTTCTTTGTTCCTTTTGGTTTGTTATGGGCATCTGTGTGCGGTGGCTAATTACATCATCAAGGTGTTATGCCAGAGGACCGCACATATTTTTAGTGCTAGGTGGAACATAAATGGGAAGTGAGTAGGATGTGGTAAGATTTGGAAGAAGTTCCTGGAGAAATGTTGATGTGGTGGCCCATGTTGTGAAGTAAAAGGTGTATGGGTTCAAATTAATATGCGTAACAAAGGTGATCAAGAGGAGATTGGTGTCAAAAGTCTTTGAGAAACCACGTACAAGGGTAAAAAGCATAGGAGCAACATGAGGTAGGCAATAAAAAGAACTTGGTCTAAGACATAGAGGAAGATTGACTTTGAAAAAGAGAAATCATGAAGAGCTATATGGTCGAGGAAGTTGCATGCCGAAAGGTTGCATAAGTGTTCATGTAGGTTTGTGTGTGAAGGAAAAGTGCTGGATAGAACATGTGGAAGGATGGCGTTTGAAAAATCCAACTTTAATGCATTTATACGTTGGTAGGTGGCATTGGGGTTTATGTGATAAAAGAAAAAATCTATAAATAGAGTGTCAAGGGTGAAGTATTCTCTTACCTTGTGTTTTAAGTTATCAAAGAATTTATTACGTTTTAAGGTAATTCTTCCGAATAAGTTGGGAAGAGTAGTGTGTGGATTTGAAGAAATTGAAGGACTTGTGAACTAGTGTGGAAGCAAAGTGCACAAGCATACATGAAAGATTTTATTTATGGATTCCCATGGGTGGATACACTTTCTTATGGAAAGGAAGTGCTCTAGGTTAGGGTTTACAAGCTAGGGAATAGGTTTTCATGGAAATTTTGTAGAAGTAGAGCCAAGGGTTTGAGTAGTAATAGAACTTGATGCAAGGGAGAAACTACAAAGGACTGGAGAGAGAAAAATGACACCAAGGAAAGGAGTGACCACTTCATCGAAGAAGGGAAAGGGAAAGGGAAAAGGAAAAGGAAAACTAACCATTTCCACAAGTTTCAATGAAGAATGGTATGTAGAGATGTAGTACCTAGATGGTGTGCTACTAGGGAAAGAGTGGGTGTCACATACAAGGAATATGGCCATGAGTAATTATAATCATCGCACGAGCACCATAGAAAAGGAGATGACCCTAGAGTTGGTTTGCCCAATGGAAAAGAGGACACTGATGGGAAACCCATCTATGATGATGAAGTAAAAGTGAAGTTAGAAAAGGCCGGGCTTATGTAACTTTACGAGTTTCCCTATTTTGGCTAATTGGAGTGACTGTATCAAGTGGTTAATGTCACACATACATGGGGACTAATTCTATTTTATAATAAGGTAGATGCACATAACCCCATAGTTGATTTCTAAGTTCACTGGCCTGATCTGTGAGGGAGAGCCATTGGATGAGGACTTGTGTGATAAGGAGGCCATTAAGAAAATGGTTGAGGAATATGATTACAAGAAGGGTTCGTAGTACTTAAACATTACTGTAATCACCAAACTTGTTATGAGGATGGCCATGTGCTTGGTGAAAAAGCTAAATGGGAAGGAGATATGGATGCAGATAAATACAATTTAGTTAAATGTCTACCGTAAGATCTCAGAGGGCACCATTTAGAACCTCTATACTTCCATTACATAGGAGATTATTGATGCTATGTGTGATGGGGAGAAGACCATGTTTGGTAATGTCCTCCTTACCATTGTCTTTTTGAAAATTGGAGTGCCTGATGGGCTAGATAAGTTTGTTAGGAGTACTCGAATGTGAAACCATCTCCCACGAAGAGGTTTGAAGTTTATAATTATGACACAATGATAACTTGTCACAAGGTGCACTCGGAGAAATGGCATAAATGGTGTGACACATTCGAGCTAAATGGAGGATACAAGAACAACTACCTACACTAGTGGATGAAGAAGCTGAGTTCTTCATATACCAAATTTTTATATTGGTATGTTTCCCTTGACAGATGGAACCAAGGGTCCTTGGTGTAAGTTACCCTTCTCCTTCATAGCATAGTATTTTCAAGGTGTGGTAAAAAAGTTTAATGAGGTGAAGAAGATGAGATTTGATTTAAGTGTTATAGATCAAGATCACTAAGATATGCATCGAACCTTGGTGTATCCCAAGAACTATACCTATGTAGAAAATTACGTATCGCATGACGTACACATGGAAAAATTGGTGACATTTCCTACTGCAGGGCGGGATAGTGGAAAGGGTGTGTGTGTGACTAAGGCCTAAGTTTGAGAAGGGTGCTTGTGTTGAGGATGATGTCTCAATCCCTAAGGACCCTATTGGGAGGAAGAAGAAGGTAGTAATTAAGAAGAGATAATGGGAAGAAACTCCGTAGATAAGGTGCCAAACATGCATACATTGTAAATCTGTAGGGGCATAGAATTCGGGCATGGGTACAAGCACCTATGTTTGATGGAAGAAGTCTCCTGTCAGAAGGAGTCACCAGAGAAAGAAGAGTATCCTAGGAGAGAAGAGTCACCCGAGAAGGAGGAGTCCCCTGTGTTGGAGTCACCAATAAAGAAACATAAAAGGGTGATGCAAGGCTTGGACTTAGAGAATACAACACATTAAGGATGATGATTTTGAGGAGCAAAATGAAGGAGAAAATGAAAAGCACTCAGAATCCTCCTATGTACAATGTACACGAGTATGGTGAAGAAGGGGATGAAGAGGAGAAGGATTATGAGGAGGTCACTCATACCAAAGGAGAATTAGGGAGGTAAACATGTGTGATCAGAAGACCACGACCACCATCAGGAGAAGATGGATAACACCGTAGAGAGGATTGTGACGTATTATCCAATAGTTGGTGGAGCATGAAGTAGAGAGAATTGCTGAAGAAGTGCTGAAGGAAACTTAAGAGAGTGTAAGTGTAGGAAAGGAATATGGGAGCATGGGAAGATACCCCAAATTAGTAGTAAGCTTCATGAAAGGTAGTGCACACAGGTGGGAATGGCATAATAGTGGATTAGGAACATGCTATGACTTATATTAATGATCCAAGCAAGGTACTATATGCACACTTGTAAAATCTGTGCCCATTAACCAAATCCCTAATTGGTATTATTTTGATGAAGAGGTTGAAAACTTACGCATGAGGAAAATGTTGTCCTAGGATTTTGAGTCCCACGTTGACGATCCAAAGTTTGAGGTAAATCATGATGCATTGATGAAGACACAAGATGCCAAGGGAATAAAACCTCTTGTAAACACCCAACAGCTATCGGATGAGAAAGTTTACAACGCGCTCAAACAAGTATTGGTGGAGGTAGAAGTAATACTCTTGAAAGAGAAACTATAGAATAAGGGTCTTGGAGGAGTAACTTGAGAAAAAGAATGAGGAGATCATTGAGAGGGAAAAGGAGATAAAAACGGAATTGATCAATGCACGTTAAGGTGTAAACTAAGTGATGAAAAGGTGAAGGTGCACGAAGTACAAAAGAATATAAAATCCATTTCAAATGCCATTATCTTGATGCACTGAACCTAGCCCCTCCTAATCAGAATTATGAGTCTACCATGCATTACTTGGAAGAATTAGTGCACATACTGCGCCATGGAGAGGAAACCACTTACATTAGAACCAATAGAAGAAGTAATAACACATAATAGGAAGGAAGAATAGTTGAAGAATACGGAGATACTAACTCGGTACTACGAGATCCTTTCCTTAATAAAGACTGTGAAACAAATGAAAGAATTTGTATATGACAATTGTGGTGATAGGAACAAAGTAGCAAGCATTTTAGTTTCTAGCCATGAAGTGGATATGAAAAAATTTAAGAAAAAAATAATGGAAATAGGGCGGAGCAGGATAGGATATGATGAGGTAGAGAAGAAATCAAAGGCAATCTAAACCTTAAGGGTTTTGATTAAAAGTAAACTTAAAGAGTTGTACACCCAAGTTACTCATAGGATGGACGTCTCTGGGATACCTTAGCAAGTAGATGGAAATCATTGAAGATATGCCAAAGGCTAAGGGGGATGAGATGAGTTTCGGTGAAGTTAGCGTGATGATGGTATACTTACTTTAGCAGTGCATAGTGAGGTGGATGCTTGGGTTAAGATTAAATCCCCGTGAAGAAGGATTTCCCACTTCTCATGTAATAGTAGCAAGATTCTTCCATTCTTGCATTATTTATCCAATCCCAGATTATTTCATTTTCCCTATCCTTTTTTTCTTTGGTGGAAGGGTAGAGTGTTTCTGAGGATGGAAAACACACGTAATGTGGGGTAATGTTGGGCCCTAAAATTTACTAATTCCCAAGGAAGAAGTTAGTGCATGTGGGAGGTAGTAAAGAAGGAAGGCACTTAGGAAAAAGTGTGCAAGGGAAAGGCGCATGGTAGAAGAGGTTGGCACACATGGGAGCAGGAAGGTTTAGGGACTTAGCCATATTTTATGGAGTTATTATAGGAGAAACATGTGAAAAGCCCGAGTAGGCATGCTTTGAATGGATAAGGTGCTAGCCTAGAGCCTTGGAGGTTAAGAAAATAATATTCCACGTAAGGGATATTCCCAGGATGATCATTACAGGTAGTGGAGGAATTTTCAAGATGGCATAGGCATTCAACCATGGAGGACCACACTTCCACTTGGCATGTGATCTACTCATGAAGGAAACCAAGGCGGTGCATCCGATCCTATTTAAAGGAGTGCTTGGGTCCAAAATGAAGAGAGGAGAGGGTGAGAATGAAGTGTTGGGGAAATAAAGAGTTAAGGAGCGTGTTAAGTAGTGACAAGGTGCTGGAGAAATGCTTACAAAAGGGTTTTAAGCATATTAGGCATGGATTTTGGTATGAACAAGGGTTGTAATGGGTAGAATAACTAAGAACTCTCTCTCTGTAGAGTATTTTTGTAGGGTTTAAGATAATATCCCTTGATGTATTTAGTTTGTATGACCCTCATGATGTAATGGAGCCATTGTAAATGTTTATAAATCAATATATGGTGTGTGATTCTGGTTATTCATGCTCAAAAGTGTAAACCCTTATGTTCTTCATATTATTCTAAGTCGAGATCTAGTTTCATTATGCTTATTTACAATGTTCATTTCCATTTATGATGCATCTGTGCACGGATCTGTTGTCTGTATCTTCTATTTTTGAGTGAATGTCTATGTTTCCATTTTTGCAACTCGTTCTCCATCAATGGTAGACCATTCTCATGAAGCTCACATAAAGGAGGGGATCAACACTGTGCATGCCTCGGGTTAGTTCCCATCGCATGTTGGGTGATAAGACAATGCGCTTGGGGTAGAAAGAAGGTATATGAAGAAATGACTACATGATCAACCAATGCTTTGACCCAAGTGCATCAACGCCCCCGGCTTGGGTCACCACTCTTATCCCCTTTTCACCACCGAACACCCTTGGCGCTAATCTCAAAACCCCCAAAAATGTAAAAATTAATAAAAAACAACTAAATATCTTAACAAATAAGCTAGGGATTAGGAAATTACTATCCTCAAGTCCTCTCGCGCTTCCTCACTATTCGTCTGGCCTCCATCTTACTCCAAATCTCAATCTATATTTCATTTAGAGCTCTTGATCAAAAAAATTTCACAGTGTAAATGAGATTATTTAGATTCCCTAGCCGCTTATATAGGTCACCATCCTAGGTCACCGTTGACTGGCTCTAGTCACCGTTGATTGCTCTAGTCACCGTTGGTCGGCTCTAGTCACCGTTGACCCAACCCCCACCACCGACCCAACCAAGTCACCATTGAAACAACCCTAAATGTTCATTCCCCATTATCTTTCACCTAGTCCCTCTTCCAAATTATCTTTTCTTCCACTTTTAACTTATATGTTGTTCATAGCACATATTTTTTTCTTGTCAAATTTCCATTGATATCTACAATCTTATTATACATCCTTAATCACATCTAGAATCCCGCTATGTGATCATCTTTGTGTCCCTCTTGGCATCCCATATTTCATCCTAAGCCCACCATTTTGGCCATGTTTTATCTTCATCCCACCCGAATGCCTATTTTCAATTCCTCATATATGAAGGATATCACATTAGCTTTTTCCCCAGCATTCTGTCAAGACCATATTCTCGGCCATCCTCACATTTATTAACACATACTTTTGATGTTTCCTTTGACCCATTGGTCCCATGACTTTCACATCCATCCTATTGAATTCTCTCCATATTTCCATGGTTTTTTCCAACTCACAAGTTTGTAGGACATTGTCATTATCTCCATTGAGGTTGTAATTTGTTCCCTACTATAGTGATTCCAAAATCACAGCCATATTTTGTTTCTATCCCTCTCCACTTAGGGCATATTATTTCATAATCCTTTCCAATATTCATCCCTTCATCTATCTCTTTTGAAATAGTGATCAATTCTTCTTCTCATCGATTCCTAGCTTGAGGGGGAGCACCTCAACTATCATCATATTCTATCATGTCTCATTTTTGGCTCATGGCTTACCCAACGCAAACACCTCAATGAAAAGGGGAAAATGTAGACACCAAATTTTTTTATCCCTTGTCTTTCATCCTGAGTCCTTTCCTCTTTTCATCATTCTTCACATACATATCTCTCTTCCCATTCGAATTTCCCCTTTCCCTCCTAAATCCCATTTATTTAAATTTCCCACTTTCCTATCTTACCCCATCATTTATTTTATTTCCCCTAATTCACCCTTAATCCCATTTAATTAATCCCTAATCACCCTTAATTATCCCTAAACCTATTCATTAACCATTTTTATCCTCCTTAAGCATCCTATTTATCATCCCTAGGTTCCCATCCACCTTTATTTAATGCTTTCTTATCTCCCAACCACTTTTTATCCTTCCAAAGCACCCCTAACCCATATTAATCACCTAAAACCCTAATCTTACCACATAGGGGATATTTGCATCGAGCTAATCACATTTCCACTACCCAAATCAATGGACCATCACAATCTTCATTGACCCATCCAAGTCACCATCAACCTTATAAATATGACCATACCCCTCCTCTCTTTAGGATGAATTTTTGAGACTTCAAGATTTATTATAATCTTGGCTTCATTTCTTACTCTTCTTGGTAGTTTCTATCACCACCTTGGAGCTACTTTGGAGATCTTGTGCATCACCTTTAGAGATTTGAAGTTCTCTCTTTTCTTGGTATCATTCTTTTACATGCTTGGAATCCCCATTGCCACCCTATCATTATTGTGCATCAGCCTTTCGGTTCATAACCCATCTCGAGAGATCTTCCCCTATATTATTAATCATCAATATCTCTCTATATATCATCATTTGCATCCATCAAACCCTAGATCCCTCCCTAATCATCGTTGACTCATCCCGATCCACCGTCGACCCGATCCACCTCTATTTGATTTTCTGTTATCTATCTTTCCAGTTATTTGCTTTTTGATCTCACAGTCTCCCATATCTCCAACTATTTCCAGTCTACACACCTATTGCTTCATATTTCACTTGTATCACACCTGGTCACCGTAAATCTACCTAGTCACTATTGACTTTGATCGGTATTTATCACCGTTATCATCGGTTTATCAATTTTCTTGCATATTTTCTGTTTCAATAATATCTAAGATCTCTACATCATCTCAACATCATCTTCGAGTCTCCCGATTATTTTTGGATAAGTACCTTGAGATCTTCTTTTTCTACATTTATTTTTGGTATTTATTTCCCTGATCACCATCGACTATACCTAACAGTATTGGGTCATCATCAACCCACTCAGGTTTGGTTTAGTTTAGTATTTTCTATAATCATATCTGGATCTCACCTTATCTAGTTCATTTCATATTCTCTATTTTATTTTAGATTCTATTATATATTATCATTTATCCATATCGTATTTATATATATTTTATCAAAAAGTGGGTTGACATACATCCTAGAAAGTTTTCACTTCTCTAGGCTGAAATTTTCGGAAACCCACAATCCTATATATTAATCCATTTTCATGTTGAGTTTCTCTTTGTATTATAGGTAATCAATCTCGCTATGAGGAGGATATTTCATGCCCCTATCCATCATCATCTCATCTTGAGGTATCCTTAAACCATATCATTATTCAAGTTTTCTTTTTCTTTTTTACAATTTCAATAATCAAACGAGGAACGAGAAAATTTGATCAACACTTTGGCCTAAAGAATTCCCTAGAAGTGTTCTTAAGTATTGGTGTTTAATAATTTCAAGACTTCATTCTCAAATTTTTCAGGTATATTTGGATGATTGGAATTTTTATGGCCTAGTGAAGGATCATTGTGATTACTTGAGGTTGATGTTTAAAATATGCAACCAACTTAACATCTCTCTAGATATTAAAAAGTGTATCTTTGCAACACTATTTTACAATTTTCTTAGACATATTATATGTAAGGAAGGGTTCTTTAATAGACCCAACTAATATTATAGTAATCTTGGGCTTGGATGATATAACTAATCGAGTAAAGTGCATGATTCCTAGGAAATCCTGGTTATTACCATAAATTTATTAAGCTATATGCAATTATTTTTCTTGAGGATTTATTTAAGGAAAAGGAAAATTCTATTGGGTGACATGTAACAGGTTAGATTTTAAGACTTTAAAGGATTAGATAACCAATGCGCCTATCTTATGCTTCTCTTATTGGAAAAATTCATTTCATGTTCATGTAAACACTTCTAGTACAACTGACATTAGTGTAATTCTAGCATAACCGGGGAAGGTAATGTTGATCATCCTATCTTCTTTGCGAGTAGGAAGCTAATGCCAACCAAGAAGAATTAAACAATTATGGATCACTAATCCTTGTTAATGGTGTACATACTTCATAAGTTTAGAAAGTATTTTCTAGTAATTCCATTTATTTTCTACACTAATCATATGACGTTAAATTAATTGCTTGATAAGCCAATTTTACAAGGGCGCATTTTCCGTTAGATCCTTCTATTCTAGGAATTTGAATTTTTAGTGATAGTAAATCCTGAAAAAAGTAACTTAGGACCAGACTACTTGTCAAGAGATAACTCTAGCAAGCACACACAAAGCATAAAAGATATTACGTCAGATGCTCAGTTATTCAGATTATACCATGCACCCACATATTTATAAGACATTGTAGTGTTCTTGTGAACTTGAATTGCACCCAAATGTATGAAGACCTTAGAAAAGAAGCATCTGGTCATACATGTGGCACCTTACTAATTGGTTGGAGGTGACCTCTACAAATGGGTAGATATGAATCCTTGTGTAGGTGTGTGTTGGAGCATGAGTGTAAGGATATAATGGAAGAAGTGTATAGTGGGATTGTAGGAGGAAAATATGTAGGATAAACTACAACGAGAAAGATATTACTGGAATACTTATGGTGGGAATTGATTTATAAGGATACTAAGGCCTTTTTTGAATCATGTGACCATTTTTAGAGGGTAGGAAATCCAAGAAACTAAAATGAAATGCCACTATGACCTATAACAAGGTAGATCCATTTCAAGTTCAATTCCTCACACATAGAAAGTGCAAGTACCAAAATTTTGAAGTACGCATGTTCAAATTTTAACTAAGTAAATACTTAACTCAATTTATTGCAAACACTAACAACTATAAAGTAAGGTTACCAAACACAGACTTTAGGAAACACAAATATTACCTTTAAAACAAAATCTAGATATTTGAATGTTACTAATTTGTTTTCAACCAAAGACGGTCCTTGCTTAAAAATGATACCATTTTTAGAGGTGGGGGTGTTATGCAATAACAAATGGTGACTCAATGGGGAAAATACTACCAAATATTTAGAACTTAAGATCTTTGGACTTTGAAAGCATTTATGGAAGATTATGAATTCAAAACTAAGTACCTCTAATTCAAACATACTTTTGAAATAAGACTTAAAATATTTAGTAACATACTAAGTCCATACCATTGATATGAAATGAGATTCTTGTGTGTTGTGAATTCATGAATCTTCATTCTACTGAAAACATAATGTCATCCTAAGACAAGAAGCTCACTTGAAATTTTTTTGACCTGGTTTTCTTTGATCTTTTAAATTTGTTTTATGATGGTTCAAGGAGGGGGTGCTTGGGCATTACTCTACTACCAGAAAAACATTCATATCCCCAATAGAGATACCTTTGGTTCTTTTCATGGCCTTTCTCCACTTCTAATTAGGCATCTATATCCCTGGTGGAGTTTACTACAATTACTTTTTAGAGAGATTTTGTTGGTTTCATCCTTTTGAATTCATTTTGAATTCATTTTAAACTTTTCTTAGATGTTTATGAACCAAGTTAGCAATTTTTTAGGATTTTTCCAAACATATTCATTTGGGCACTTCTCTTTGATACCAATCATGATTAATTAGAACAATTATATACTATATATTTTAGTGAGCTCATGTTTTGATAAATGATTGAAACCATTATAGAATTCACTTTATATTTTGGGCATCGACTCTCAAAGGTAGCTTGAATCAAGGATACTGAGTTTTTCTTTGAAACTCTTCAAAAATGTTCTTTACTAGTTACTTCAATTTCTTAACACTATAATACCTTATTTTTCATAAACACCCACTTCATTTAAATTTTTATATTTGAATGTAAGGCAAGCTAAAAAAAAAAACAACAAAAGTGATAGAAAAATAAACTAATTAAAAAAATGGAGGAAGGAAAGCTAATATAAGAAAATAGGAAAATATAGTATGGAAAATTAATCTACTTCCCTATTTTGGTTATTTCATTGGGACATTAGATGGATTTGCAAATAAATAATGCTTTAGGAACTATCTATTGATTACTAACATCATTTCCTTTCCTTGTAGGTCCTTTAATATGAAAATATTCTAGAAAAGAATCTTAGTTATTTGGTGGGGCCCAATCCATAATGGTGTGAACTGTCCATGTTTCCATGTCTTATCATGGTAGTTATCCCATAACAACACAAGGGATAATATTGTCAATATTTCAACTTTATCCCTTTTTTAAACCACATTTGGATAATGTCTCAAGGTGTTTACTTGAAGTTATGTAATTCATTACCTCTCATATCTTCCATTTGAAGGATGTCTAGGATTCTAGATTTAACCTTGTCTTCTCCCTCCATATATTCTTGCATGAATTCATAGGTTAGAAATATAAGGGTAATTGGAATATTGTTTGTATCTGGTTCCATTAACCCCTAGAGCATATTTTAACAGAGAATGCCATTACCATGGATTTTTTGTTGATTTATTGAAAGTGTGGATGAGGTTCTTGTTTGTTGGTTCTTATACTCCATTACCTTTAGGATAGTAATTTGATGAGAACTTAATGATGATTTAATTATCATATGCCCATTTAATGAATTATATAGAAGCAAAGGCTAACCCATTATCACATATAAGTGAAAAGGGCTAACCAGGACAGTTATAATATTTTCTTCAATGAACTAGACAATATCAATTATCCTGTAATTCTTGGTATTGTATATGTGGCATTAATACATCTTGTGTAATAATTAGTGGTTATTAGTACAAACTATTGGACTTCTAATGATTTTTTATTGATGATTCTAATGAAATATAGGCCCCATTATAGAAAAGTCTTACTTTCAACCACTTGATTATAATGGTATAACAACATATAATTCTCTATTGCTAAAAGTTTGATATTGATGAAATATTATTACATATGCATGATCATATTTGAATATTAACCATCATCAATATTCTTATGAGGAATTTATCTTCCTGATGGATGACCATTTCTCATTTTCTCATGAAAATTATGCATAATGTCCCCGATTCTTCTTTGGAGACACACCTTAAGTAAATACCTTCATAATTTTTCTATATAAGAATCCTTTATTGATCATGAAATGGGAGGATTTCAATATTAATTATCTCTTTTCAATGTAGGTGGGAATATGCCATATAGTAGATAATGGATAATATGGTTATACCATTTATCCTTTTACATATTCCTTTCATCTACTTGCATTATGTTTATTCTAAGATATACATCTTTTATGATTTGTGCCAAGCCTTGACCTCTAACCATCTTGGTAGGTTTGATCTCTAAATCAAATTCTTGTAACTTTGTCATCCATTTTCCCCTTCTTTCACCTAACTCATTTTGTCCCTTTATTTCTAAGTATGCGATACCTAAAATTTTTACTTCCTTGAATGGTGTGAAATATTTCTTATCCATAATGGAATAATTAAGTTGTGAATATTTTAATTTGGTACTCATGAATTAAATTGCGTGTTCAATATCATCAATTTTCTAAGTGATTACAATTGAAAAGTGTGCTTATAGGAACAAGAATATAAGTAGAATTAGTTAGTGAATTCGGGTTGATTAAAACATGTGATTGGGCTATTACTTCTTTAATATATTAAAGGGACCTCTTAACATTAGTTTTCCACTCCACTTTGTCTTCTTTATTAAACATGACATTCAATTCTTACAATTTTAGAAAATCCAAAAATGAATTTTCTCACAAATTTTCTCTTCCCAAAAAGGACTTTAATTCATTTCTAGTATTTGGTGAGTTGATCTTGGAAATGCTATAAATTCTATAGGTACAATATATATACCTTATTTGGTGAGCGCATGTCCAAGTAATTTATCTCCTATAATGTAGAATATTATCTTTTTGGATTAATAGAGATGTCATAACTTTTTCACTGTTTAAAAACCTTTTGTAAATGTCCAACATGGTCCAACCTATTTTTAGAAAACATGGTTAGATCATCCAAATAAATGATGATAAATTTACCATTGATACCTTGGAAATCCTAATCCATATCCCTTTATAATTTTTCCCTAATATTTATTAGGCCAAAGGGAATTCTCTTGTATGTAAATGTTCTCCATTTGGTGGTGAAGGTAGTTTTCATTTTATCTTCTTTGTTCACTAGCACCTAGTTATATCCCAAAACCCATAAAAATACATCATCTAATATCCACTTACTATTTGTATGACTTCATCTAGAGAGGGGAGGGGATAATTGTCCTTTTTTGAGGCTCTATTTAGGTTCCAAAAGTCTACACATAATCTTATTTCTCCACTATTTTTTTTTCGATAAGTACTAGATTATCCACCCAAGTTTTTTTGGAAAAGGGTGAAAATAAGGGGTTTTAAAAGACCGAAATCCTTGTTACAAAAATCCCATATGGCTAGATATAACAATTATGCAAAAAAAAATCTTGAAGGCAACCAAAAACTAAAAATGAGAACAAGAGGGCAATATCCCAATTACATTGAGCAAAAATTATGAAGAGAATCATTTTCCTCTTTAGTAGCTATAGAAGTATGTTTATCCACTAGATTATCAACAATTTTTATCAATTTGAGGAATTCTGAGTTGATACTCTCTTAGGTTGCATTGATGTGATACTTCTAGTTTTTGATGAAAATGAAAGCTCTTTTGAGATTTGTAAGAATATTCAGGACAATGTCATTATCACCGTGGTCTTGTTGAGAAGAAGAATCGGGAGCTACACATAAATAGAAATTGAATTTTTTATCCTCCATAGTAATGTTAGGAACTTCCTCCCAAACAAGAGAAGGGAAGTCAGGGTACCTTGAAGAAATCCCCAACAGGACCTCATAAATGCAATCATCAGCCAATGGAGCAACATGGGAAAATAGAGACAAATGAGATGACAAAAGAGAGGATGGAAAAGAAATAGTGGCAAGAGATAGAGGGGAGAAGATTAAATGGTCTAATAGGATCCTTTTAAAAGCCTTTTGAAATGTCAAACATGGTCCAACATGTTTTTAGAAATAACAGTTAGATAATCCAAATAAATAATGATACATTTACGATTGATATCTTGGAAAGCCTAATCCATATCCCTTTATAATGTTTCCCTAACATTTATTAGGCCAAAGGGAATTCTCTTGTATGTAAATTTTCCCCATTTAGTGGTGAAGGTAGTTTTCATGTTATCTTCTTTATTCACCGACACTTGGTTATATCCCAAAAACCATTAAAAAGGCATCATCTAAGATCCACTTACTATCTGTATGACTTCATCTAGAGATGGGAGGGGATAATTGTCCTTTTTGAGGCTCTATTTAGGTTTTGGAAGTCTACACATAGTATTATTTCTCCATAGTACTACATTATCCGCCCAAGTTTTTTTTGGAAAAGGGTGAAAATGAGGGTTTTGAAATGACCCACATCCTTGTTACAAAAATCTCATATGGCTAGATATAGTTGTTAGGAAAAATAAGGAAAACTCTAAGGCAACCAAAAAACCAAAAATTATGACAAAAGGGAAACAACCCAATTACATCGAGTATAAATTCTTAAGAGAATCAAATGCCTCTTTGGCTCTTTGAAAAGAATGTTTATCCTCCGGATTATCAACAAGTTTGATCAATTTTAGGTAGTCCGAGTTGATACTCTCCCAGTCACATCGGTGTGATAATTCTAGTTTTTTATCACAATGAAAGCTATGTTGATATTTACAAGAATATTCAGGACAATTTCATTATCACAACGGTCTTGCTGAGAAGTAGAATCAGGGAGTTACACATCAACAAAAACTAGATTTTTATCCTCTATAGTAATATCAAGAACTTATTCCTCAATAGGAGAAGGGTAGTTAGGGTAGCTTGAAGAAATCCCCAATAGGACCTCATGAATATAATCGTTATCCAAGGGAACATCAGGAGAAAATAAAAAACAAATGAGATGACGAAAGAGAGGACAACAAAGGAACATCGACGGGGATCCGAGAGGGGGAGAAGAAAAAATGAGAGGAATTACGAAGGGATCTCGACACTTTGGAAGGGGGAGGGGAAGAAATAAGAGTGGAGGTGGGAGGAGACATAGTGCTCAAGTTAGTGATGAGGACTTTAGAATCAGAGTTAGGAGGCGGGTTGAGGTGGCATAAGTGACAAAGAAGAATAAGCTTGCCTAGTTTTCTCGAAGTAGGAGGTCGACTACATGATTTACCTAAAATGGGAGGGAAGAACTCAATGGAAGTAAATGATGAAACAAAGGTGAAAAAATGTAAAGTAAACCATGGTGAAGTAGAGGACCTTTCCCCTAGAAAGAAAATTTAATAGAGAGCTCTAAGGACTGAAATAAAAAATAAGCCATGTTCACTTATTACCCATGGTACAGATGAGAAAGAAAAAAAAGAAAGCCGAGGGCTATAAATTAGCTTGTATCTGCCTTCTAGCGTGAAGTAGTGCATAGCTTGCTTTGCAACCTGGTCCCAAGGAGGAGGAAGAGAGGCCCGCTCATAACCGAAATAATACTTTCTCAATTTCTTATCTTGAGTAAAAATTCCAATATTTCTACCCATAGGGATCTCGTGAAGTACTCATCTCCTTCGGAAGAGATGCCCATGGTATTTGCAATTAAACTAGAAGAAATGAGAAATCATGTTTTTCCCACCTTGACCTTGTTGTTCTTCCAAGTCGTAAGAATGCTATCAAGACTGTGACAAAGTGTCCCTTTAACCATTCCATGAAAGTGTAAATCCTTGCACCTTGTAAGATATCCCAAACTTGTTGATACCCCTTAACCTCCTCGCACAACAAAGGCTCAATCCTACTGAATTGGCCACCTATGATGAAATTCAAAATCAATAATGGTAGGAGCTCACAAAAGCATATGTTTAAATAGGAAATACAAGCACCTCCACCTTTGATGGAAGTACACGTTAGCATTAAATTTGTATTGCATATTGTCAATAATTAAGGATCCTCGCCGCTTAATCATGAAAGATATGCTCATGTTATCACACGAGCGTGAGCACAAAAGGCCATAAATAGCCTTTTTAGTGATTGAAGAATAATAATTACTCCCACTGCCACTAATGAAGGGAGACTCATCCTTATCAAAGATATAATTGAAGATAGCCCAAGAAAGCCAAAAGTTACAATAAATTAACCCTCGAGAGAATTTAAGCTTGAAATGGAAAATCATTAGCAATCATTTTTAGAAGATCGCTTGGAAAATTTCCAAACCAAGACTTTGGGTGTTTAGAGAGGACTCCTAAATTTTCTTGAAATCAACCACACTATTTCCCTCATGATATATATGCTGAAAATTTATTTGTTGAAAGTGAACTTGCAGAGATTTAATATCCTTGAGGATATTACTGATATTCCCTTGATTGGGTTCCTTAGAATTTAGAAGTTTGATAAAATTTAGAGAGTTTCTCACCATGATGAGTTTTCTTGTGCCAATTTTGATAGTCTCTTCTAGGCTTTTATGAATGGCCATCACTTCAGATCTATGGTTAGTGCCAATGTAAAATTCAGCTACAACAACATTCAACGGATGCCCCAAGTCATCTCTAAGAATGGATCCACCCCCAAAAGCTCATGGGATTCCCTTAGCAGCTTTGTTGTATTGAGATTAAGCCATCCTAATGGGGGTCCAAGAAGTGTTAGCTTTAGCAAAAGTAGAATATGGAACTGCAATTGGCATCATAAGTTGTTTTATTCAGAGGTAATAGTACATAGTATGATTTTATACATTTGCTTCATCCAGATGTAGTAGTTCAAATTTTCATGAAGACTGGAATCAATTCTAGTGAAAACTCTGTCCCATAACTCAAGCCTTCTCTTTGAAAGATAAATCTATTTCTTTCCTTCCAAATACCACATAAAATTTTGGATAGCAATGAGAGTCCAAGTAAGAGATGCTCTATGATTCTTAAAGGGAGATATCCAATGGGAAAAAATTTTGCAAGAGAGGAGGGAAATACCTAGGATAATTCCAAATGAGAAAGGAACATACTCCAAAGGGAGTGAGAGAAGGAAAAAGAAGAAAAAATGAGTCATAATTTCAATGGCATTTAGAAAGAGGATGTAATGAGTGGGAAGATAAAAACCCTATGTTTGAGGTTTTCACCAATAATAACAACATCCCGAGAGGAAAGCCAAGAGAATAAACTAGTTTTGGGTATAACTTGGGGTGACCAAGAAATCTTGAGAGTAGGACCACTAGTAGGGTGAGATTTTGTGGTAAGAAACTTTGTGAGAAAAACACCAGTGGGGAAGAAGGCCAAATACATTCATATTGAGATTGGGAAATAGGAATATATTATGCATAAATAACATTCTTAAGGCAATGAATATGATGTAACTGGATGGAGCTACATCTATCCCAAGAAGGAATGTGCCAACAAGGAAAGTTACCATCCTAGCTAAAAAAATCTCTAACCTTACGAACACAAAGAGTGGTAAGTTGGTTATCCCCTAACCACTAATCAATCCAGAAATCAATGAGCCAACCATCTCCAAAGCACCACCTAGTTCCCGATTGTATAAAATATTGAGAATTAATAGTGGAATTCCATATAAATGAGCCACTCAAGAGAACAAAAGATAGAAATCCTTCGAAGGGGGAAGATATTTGTTGGTAAGAAGTTGGGCCTGGGGGATTGATCATTAGACACAATATCCCAACCTAACTTAGCTAACATGGCTTCGTTCATTTTAGTAACACATCCGAGTCCCGAAACTAGCATACATAGGCTTACAAACTTTATTCTAGGAGACTAAATGGATCCTTTTGCGCTCTTCGATGCCTGACTAAATCAAATTTTTTTGTATTTGTTCTATGCAAGAGGAAATCAAAGAGGGAATTTTTATGATAGAAATAAAATAAATAGGTAAGATTTGAAGTGAGGTTACAAACAAGCGTAGCTTACCGGTTTGGGAGAAGCGAGCCTTTCCAACCTACTAGTTTTTTGTTTCTTAAAATAATCAATGACACGAGTACATAGAGCTTTAGTTTTCCTTCCTTTTAAAAGAGGAAGCCCTAAGTAGGTGGAAGGGAGATCAACTATGATGTAGCTAAAGATATCAGATTTTTTTTGTCTACTGGCTGAAGTATGAATGAAATAAATACAACTTTTAGAAAAATTGATAAGTTGCTAAGAGGCCACTTGGTAGCAATCCAAAATCCTTTTCGAGAGATCTAGCTTCACAATGAAAGTAGAGCCTAAAATAAGGGTGTCATCTCAGAATTGACTATGAGTGTTCAACGAAATCCTAAACATAATCTTGAACCCCACAATAACATTATCTTGTTTAATAGCTTTAAGAGCCTTGCTTAAGGAGTCAACCATAAGGAGGAATAAGAAGGAAGACAACATGTCTCCCTGTATGATTCCCCTTCTAGTTGAAAAAAATCCAGCTAGGATACCATTCACAAGAATGGAGAATTGAGGGAGGAGATTCAATTGGAGATCCAGTTACACCATTTATCACAAAATCATAATTTTTTAGAACTATAAGAAGAAAGGTCTATCTGACCCTATCAAAGAATTTTTGCATATCCAACTTTATAATCATTCTAGTCATTTTAGAGTGATAGGATGAGTGGATGAATTCATGAACAACAATAACACCCCCTTGAATTAACTTTCCACTAAGGAAAACATTATATTGAGAGGAGATTAGAGAATTCATAAAAGGCTTTAACCTCCTTGCAAGAATTTTGGTAATGAATTTATAAGCGATAATACAAAGGATAATAGAGAGAAAATTCAAAATTGATTTGGAGCACATAACCTTGGGGGATAGAGAAATGAAGGTATTATTCTAGTCATTTAAGAGATTCATTGACTTGAAACTCATTGAATTCTTTGAACAAATCTTGTTTGATAGTACCCCAAAATTTTTGAAGAAAGCTACAAGGAAACCGTCTGGGCCTTGGGACTTGTCTCCTTTCATGATAATTTTTTTTTATGAATTTCCTCATCAAAAAAATCCTAAGTAATATTTTCATTTATTTCATCTGAGAGAATCTTGGGGATATGCTATAACAAAACAACCATGTCGGTTTCATTAGGAGGACCTTCTTCTGAATAATATTAGCATAGAAATTAAAAAATTCCAGAGAGATTTCATCTTCAAAATTCGTAAGTCTTATATCCATCAAAATAACTTCTTTGATTTTATCTTTGCTTTTATGTTTGCAAGTTTAACATGAACATTTTTTTATATTGTGGTCTCCTTGATTTAACAAGATATTCCTAGATATTTATCTCCAATAAATCTCCTCCTCAAAGAAGGGTATTATGATATTCACTAAGAATAGTTAATTCTTTCTATTTATCTTCAGGAGTTATTCCACCTCTTTCAATATTAGCAACAATATCATATAGCTTCTAGGAGAGAATAAGATTTCTTTTCCTAATATCTAAAGATATTTTTCCTTTCTAGATTTTTCAGTTGTTTCTTGACAAATATTAATTTCTTGACAAAGTTGAACATAGTAGAACCATGAATGACAACTGAAAACCATTCCTTAATGAGAGTGGAAAGATTATGATTTTTGAGCCAATATAATTCAAATCTAAAGGGCATGTTCTTGGACTTTTGAAAAGTCACCAAACTTAAGAATAAAGGGTTGTGATATGAAGCAACTTTATGAAGAGAGCTTACTAATAAATCATAAAAATGAGTTAACCAATCCATAGAACCAAAAATTATATCCAATCTTATTTGAATATTATTATACCTTGTTCTTCGATTTTTCCAAGTATAGGAGGCGTCATGGAGATCAAAGTCAAAGAAATCACTTGAACGAATGAAACTAACAAGGAGTCCATACCACTATAGCTAGATGGAGTACCACCTTTATTTTTGATGTATAGAGGGGGGTATTAAAATCCCCAATGATGAGAAATGGAAGATGCTTGTAAATTTTTTATACCTCAAGAATATCTTTCCAAATAACTTCTCTTAGATTCGCTAGATTGGGTGTATAAAAATTATAACAATCCAACCTGTACTAGAGTCAATTTCTTCAAATAACATTTTCATAAAATGGGGAGTTTTAATAATACATTCTCCAAAACTAAACCTTTAGATTCCAAAGAACACAGAGGCCCCCAGAGTTCCCGGTGGATAAATGAGAGGAAAAGGAAGCTACAAGTTATATTTTAGGAAGGATGATATCCTCCTTAAGCTTTTTTATTATAACATGATGATGTCTAGAGTATTTTTAATATCATATCCTTTAGGACTCTATTCTTCAGGGGAGCATTGATTCCCCTTATATTCCATGATAGAATCTTCATTTTTTGGATTTAGGTTTACCCCCACCATCCATAGTGAGAATACCCTGTACACCTTGGGCAATATTCTAGGCTATCTCTAACTATCATTTAACCTGGTTGGATTGTCTCCCTTTTATTTTTTTGGAACCAACATCACCATTTTTCTTTTAGTTTATCTCGTGTTTTCTTGGTTGGGCTACCATTATCCATCACAAGGGGGAGGGAGAGGGAAATGAATAGATAACATCTAATAAAATATAAGGAGAAGAGGAGGAAGGAAGGGAGGAAAAAGATCTTTGGAAAATTTGAGGGGAAGGAGGGAAAGACCAACCTCAAGTGGGGGATTAGGGAGAGAGCGAGAATGAGGGAGATGAGGGGGAGTAGAAGCATCAATCACATGAGCTAGAGGTGGATGTTTAGAGGGAGTATTAATAGATGGTATTTCACCCTCATCCTGAAGAAAATCAAAGGGAATATATGTGCTTGCTTGAGAAAGGATTTTGGGACAAAAATACTTTTAAGCATAAGTGAATGGATAAGAGAATTCTGTTTTGGGGGTATTTTAGAAGGACAAGATGGGGCCTTGTGACCAATTATAGATAGAAAAATCCAGAGGGAAATAATCATATTCAATAGACCGAGTTCAAACCCCGAAGTCTGAAAGTAGTTTAATGGATTTAGGGAGAGGGAAACTAATATCAACATTTACACAAAATCTAGAATGAATAAGTCTAGATTTGGATTTTGTGGCATGATCAATAGCTATGAGGGAACCCAATGATAGAGAAATACCTTCAATGATAGAGGAGGTCCTGAAATCCATCGAAATATCGGGAAGGAAAACCCATATTGGCACTTGTGTCATTGTCTTAATGTAAGGATTAAAACCTAGAATCCATTTCTTAAAATAGAAGACGTGTATGCCGAAGAACTATGACCCAACAAGGAGAGCATGGGTGAATTCTTATTTAAGACTAAAGGTAATCATGATAAATCCATTCAAAATTACAACAATCTCTAGGGAGCCACAAGGGGCTCACTTAGCACATGACCATTTACAAATGTCTTCTAGAGGGGGCGAGGCCCCATCAATTTAACAATAAGAGGAAAGTCCCTTAAGTAAACCACTACATCTGTGACCTAAGAAGGAATATTCAATGTCATATTTCCATCTAACACCTAAGGTTATAGGTTGAAAGAGTGAGTCACCTTGGGTGATCCATCAACAACATATTTCCAAGGATCATTAAAGGTATAAGGGGTAGAAGTGTTAGTTTCTTTAGGAGGATCAATGACCGACCATAAGGGCCCATCATCGGGTTTTGAAGGAAGTACCAAAAATTCAAAACTCTCTAGTGGGAAAGTTAAAGACCTTTATTTTCTATTTTGAGTGTTTCTTGCTAGAAGTAATGGAAAAAAATTAGATTATCCACCCAAGTTGAGTGCCTAATGGAAAAAATTATTCCAGAGCTAGTAATTTATTCTCTTCTTTTTAAATCGGGGCTTTAAAATTGGGTTTACTATTCTTTATATTTTTCTAAAAGGTTTGTGGCCTTCCATTAATGGTATGGTATGAGTGATAACTCTAGGATAAAAATATTTAAGTTATTAATATATTGGGCTATGACATATATGTAATTCCTTAGGAGGGTGGTCATTATTTTTCTCTTCTCATTTGAACATGTTAAGCTTATGTTTATAAAATTAGGCCATTACCTAGTGCTAAGGTTTATCTGAGTATAATCCTTATAATTGGTTTTAGGTTTAGAAGTATTTTGAGGCTGCTGATATGGATCAAACATTCATTCAAGAGCTATCATGCCTTTGGGAATTATGTTTTCTTTGAGTTTTATGATACCCTATTCAATTAAGTTATTAATATCCTTTTCATCTATGATTTGAGACTCAAAACCTCTGATTTATTCAAAAATTGGATAATTTTATGGTATTTATTGAATACCTAAAAATGGAATATGAGGAATGATAATAATTTCCACCAACATTCTTTCCTTCTTCATCTCTTGGGTGGGCATGAGATCAGTAGTAGAAGTAGCCAATGCACGAAATTCTTGATTTTTTTCCCGAGGACCAACAAAATGTTAAATACATCAAAAGATTCAATTAGATGTGAGACTCTATGTTTGTACCTCTTGAGATATGATTTTTTTCATTTATACTTTCTCCTAACATGATTGACTACAAATTTTGATTCTCTAAAAAAATATAGCTCTTTGATCTTGTGTTTGATACCAAATTGCAATCCTAATACTAAAGCTTCATACTTATCCAATTTATTAGTACAAGGAAATTGTAGTTTGTAAGAGGCATAATATTGTTGTTGCTTTGGGCCTATTAGGATAATTCCTACCCCAAATCCCTACTTAGAACAAGCCCCATCAAAATAAAAGGACCAAAATCCTAAGGTATCATGTTTTTCTTCTGTTTATTTTGTATTCTATGTCCAAAGTATATACCTCAATGTCTAATGAGAAAAATACGGCTTCTTCAATTATAATATTGTATTTAGTAATCATGTGTTTCATTTTGGGCTCTCTTTCTATCTTGATTTAATTTGGAATACCTCTTCATGGAAACCACATTTAGGAAATGTCAAGGGACATGTATCCATTTATTGAATACCTAAAAATGGACTATGAGGGACTGATAATAATTTCCACCAACATTATTTCCTTCTTCATCTCTTGGGTGGGCATGAGATCAATAATAGAAGTATCCAGTGCACAAGCTTCTTGATTTTTTCCCGAGGACTGAAAAAATGTTAAATACATCAAAACATTCAATTATATATGAGACTTTATGTTTGTACCTATTGGGATATGATTGTTTTCATTTATACTTTATCCTAACATGATTGAATACAAAGTTTGATTCTATAAAAAAATTTAGTTCTTTGATTTGTGTTTGATACCAAATTGCAATCCTAATACTAAAGCTTCATACTTAACCAATTTATTAGTACAAGGAAATTGTAATTTGTAAGTGGCATAATATTTGTTGCTTTGGGCCTATTAGGATAATTCCTACCCTAAGGCCCTACTTAGATGAAGCCCCATCAAAATAAAAGGACCAAAATCATAAGGTATCATGTTTTTCTTCTGGTTGTTTTGTATTCTCTATGTCCAAAGTATATACCTCAATGTCTACTTGAGAAAAATATGGCTTCTTCATTTATAATATTGTACTTAGTAATAATGTGTTTCATTTTGGGCTCTCTTTTTATCTTGATTTAATTTGGAATACCTCTCCATGGAAACCACATTTGGGAAATGTCGGTGGACATGTATCCATCTAATAATGTTGACCAATACTTATCTAATAACATACCATAAGCCTCTGGGATTTCTACAACTTGTATATCTATGAACTGACAAATATTAGGCTCGAAGGCTAGTTTCATGTGCACATTGAGGAGATCCCCTATTACTTCTACCTTGGATTTTTCTAATTTGACCACTACCATGTCATATTTAATTGGGGTTAGACCAAGTTTCTTGCATATACTGAAGTCATAATAATATTAAAGTTCCTAAAATCAACCAGTCAATTGTGTAGGTTCTTTCCAAACATTCTCATAGTTAGTAGGAAGGGAGGAACTTATAATTTGATTTTTATAAATAAACATTAGAATGAGAGGAATTTTGAGGGGTCTTATTAGCTAAATATTTTAACAATAAATCTCTCTATTATGTGATCTAAGATAATTCATGTAAAGTAATGTTTTCCTTAATTTTCTTCATGTCTTTTACAATATTGTAACTGGTTTTAGAAATACACGAAGTTGTTTCTTATAGAAAAGATAATTTCCATTTGGGGAAGGAGGACTGTTATTGTCTTTCAGGTCTAGTTGAGTTTTACTAACATTTGAGGGTGTTGAAGTAGTGTTGTTGGCCCTATTCCTCAATGCATAATTTCCCTTTTGGTACTATTGAAATGCATGCACCTCATCCATGTTCTCTTCTGACTCATTATCCCCCTACAAGGAAAAATAATATGTCTCCACCATCATGGTGGTTATAGTGGGGTTTTTATCATTAAATGCATGAGAAATGTCATTGATATTTGAAATCATTTCAAATTTATCTAACTCATTTTTAAAGACTTAAAATTCATGAAAAAACTCAACACAATACAATTCACAATGCTTAGATGTATTATGGAATTTGCATCAATTTGGTACTATAATTTCACTAACATTTATCTTTGGCATTAAGTTTAGAGAAGATTTTAGTTGATTGTTGTCATTTTTGTTAAACGGTATATTATTTTACCTTAGATAATTGTAATTTGTAATTGCATTACCTTCCCCTGTATTTCCTACTTGCCTCTACAGACTTAGGAATTCTTTTCCTAGTTTTCTTACTATTATTTGGATAGAATATAATTATCCTTTTACAATCTCCTAATTTGGTATTTAGGAATTGGTATTGTTAATATGTTCCAAGGATTGACTATCATTTTTTAAGAAATGAAGGTCGTAGAATTAACTAAGCCTTGTTGATGATTTGAGGCTATGTAATTGATAGGTAGAGAATTTAGAACCGATGTTTGTATAGGATTTGGCTTGACATGAGGAAATTCATTGAGATGTGGATTTGGGGGAGGAAAGGTAGAATATCCCTTAGGGTACATTTATTCATCAATTTAGATAACTTCAGCATATGCACTTGTCAAGGAAGTGATGTTTTGAGACCTTCTCAATAAAATTGAGGTCATAAGATCTAAGGCATTTTTGTAAATTTATAATGCCAATTTATCTATGGGTTTATATGGTTGGGTAGTTAGGATTTAAATCTTCTGGAATCTAGCATTGAAATTTCTAATGGGGTTTTTGACATCCCTTTGTAGGGTGGTGAACCTATGATATAAGAAAATTGGACTAGTGATTCTTCCAAATAAGGAAACAAAGCTATTATGGAAATATTTCCATCTAGTGATTGCGTCCATTACTAGATTCAAGAGCCAATCATATGCTACATTTTTGAGATAAAATAGGAAGATTGCATATGATAGATATTCATGTGTTATATCTAGGAGTCTTAGATATGATTTGATTTTCATAATATGTTCCTCAGTAGAGATATTATCGAGTGGGTCAAATACATGGAAATATTTCTCTATATTTCTTGGTAAATAATGGAAAATTCTAGGGATATTTATAGGATATCCTAATAACTAGGTCATTGTGGTCACTATAGTAGAATAAGGATTACCTAATTTAGGAGTAATTGGTGGCTTACTATCCCTAGGTGCACTTAGAAAGGTCTCATGATTCTTGAGTTTTACTTTATTAGAGTGGGGTTTCCTATGAGAATCCAAATATATATGGGATAACCGAGTACCAGTGATACCTAGTCATAATTCTTGGTGAATCTAACATATATGTACAATTTTAAAGACCAAATACATATATATTTAGTGAAAACATATGCAAATAGTGATGTTTAGAGTATATGCCAAGAATTTCTTATATTTTAGATTTTTCTATTTCAGCCCTCCTTCTAGTGCCATTTTTTCTCATTGTTGATGGACATAAACTACATACCAAATGATGAGAATGATATGAGTTTATGCCCTCATTTTAGATTCAATTGAATGAATTAATGCATAATATGGCATGGCATTGATATGTGAGATTAATGTAGAGTGTTTGTTGGATTTTGAATTCTTCTAGTGCCACTCCCTACCTTTTCTTCACAAAAATGTCTTTAAAGGAATTCCTAAATTTAATCTATCAAAATGGGGGTTTCTCAAAATAAATTAAAAATAAAGAAAAGTTAGATAGAAAAGAACTACTATAAACTTGAGTTTTAAGATTTAAAGGAGTTAGAAACAAGAAAACTATATTTGAATATATGATTTAAATTGTTGTGACACACATCCATTTGATCAATCCAATATACAATCTACCAAGGTGACCTCATTTAAACTATAAATGACACAATTTAAAGATCATAAGGAAAACCCTATCATAATTCATATATCAATAAATTTATAGAAAAAAATTAGAGTAAAATGGAGATGAGAAAAATATAACTTCAACTTGCATGAGTCAATTTTAGAACCGGCTTGCATTCATTTATCAAAATTTCACCTCCTTCTTCAAAACAAGAACATACATATTTATACAATCAAGGGCCTCATTCCACCGCCTTGTCTAAGTGATGATTGCATAAAATCAAAGGAATATTACAAATTCATTTTACCTTTATATAAAATATCCTAACTAATTCTTGTTAGGATGATTACATTCAAAGAAAGGAAAGCATGCCAATTGAAGTATAAAATATTCTCAAGAACTAATCATGTTCTTGCTTAAACATTGGTCCCTTTTGGACTGGATCAACTAGAATGAGTCCCTCTTGGGATGGATGATCTAGTATGCATCTATTTTATGCTACTACAAAGGCTTCTCTATAAATTTTATAGTCCTTATCAAGCTTTGCATGGTCAATTATAGGCTTCCTAAAGATATTAAGAGAATTATCTAGTAAATTATCATGATAATCCATTATTTTCCTATAATTTCCATTAAGGTTTCTATTTTCGAACCTTATCCCGAGTTCGGAAATAATTTCAATGATTTTGGTTGCTTTTGCTTCATTATCTTATGTAATATCCCCATGAAAATGAGTCATGAATTGATCGAGCAATGTATACACCTAATTTTTCACCATTCATCTTTCATACATGTTACCAGCAGTTTCCTTTATGTAGATAAGGGTCACTAATGCATATTTTTCTAGAGTGGGTGATTTAAGGGGCCTTACGGGAATGGGGAATGGTTATTCACGTAATCATTATAGGTTAAAGACAATACATGGAGAGAGTGTCATTATTTGGTCTTTGCACTAGTTTTCTTTGAACTAGGTATACTTGTATTCCTAGGTCTCATGAACATGACATTCATAGTTTATTTATTGAATCTCATCACTTGACACTTTGTTTATCCATATCCATGATATACGACACATTTATTCCCATTTTCATGACAACTTATCTCTTTTAGCATCTATGGTTGACACCATCACCCATGGGTGATGGTGTCGATGTTACATATACCCTCATCTCATTTGAAAATCATAAGAAAAGGAATCCAAAATCATTCAAACTACCATTATCTTCACTCTTTTTGCCATCTTCACATTTGCTAACCTAGCTCTTAGTTCATCTTGCATATTTCTTGGATTGGATTGGATACTCTTCTTCTTGGATGGTTTCTTGCACTATTAGTTCAATGATAGTATGCCTAGGATAGGAACAATGTCCCCCTTCTCCATCTAATAGTGACTTTCTCTCTCTGCGTGTTAATTTTATGAAGAGATAGACACATCATTGAATGCCCTTGATGTACAAGGTGAGTTCTCTAACCATCTATTGTAATTTTTCATATGTAAGTTCATTTCCTTATTCATTGTGATATGTTAGCTTAGTATTTGATGTGTTTGGATACTAGTTAGCATAATACTCTTATCCATTATCAGCTCCTTAGTTATCATTACTTTCATTTCAATTATTTCATGCATGCTTGTTTCATTTATTGTTGATTCATACCTCTCCATATCCAACTACCAATATATCAATAGGGTTCATTCCTCTATCTTGATCGTGGGCCTTGGAAACCCTAGGTTGACCTATTATAGGGATTAATTCCCTCTAGATATGTGAATATGTGATTATGGCGTGCATTGTAACCACTTTAAATATATCCCATTATATGTTGGTACATGTGTGTTTCCTAATCATTTCCTTGATACCCTTGTAAAATGGATGATTTAGGAGTGCATGTTATTAAGACACATTTTGGCTTGCATACATTCTCTGGTGAACCCAATGTGAATCTTACGAGATCTTTTGATCAAGCAAAACTTGTTAAAATCATCCATATTCAAATTTGAATTCATCTAAATACCCAAAAACCCACAAAACCTCAAAAACCCATCCACACAAACAACATTTCCCCTGAGTGATCACGTCTATTTCTATTTTCTCATATCCGAACTCCTTCACCCTTGTGTGGACTGTTTACATGACCAATTTTTTTATTCTCCCGATCTGCTTCAAGATGCCTTTGGCCCCTATGTACATTTTATCTTTGTATGGATGATTATGTATGTAACATTCATTTTTTGAGATTTTCTCATCCAGATCAACACTCCATCATGGAGTATCTGGGGCTGGGTCCTATGATTCTGTTGTGAAATTTTTTCCTAAGACATATCATCTTGACGTTGAGTTTCCCTTTTGTATCGACTATTGAATCATAAGAGAAACTTGAAAGAATCCTTCTACCCACTACAATGGCCCACATGAGGATGAGGAAGAAGAAATATGATACATTTTCCATCCTCTTGAGATTTAGAAATTTCTATCTTAGTTCCCTCAATATAAAGGAGAATAAGAAGAAACGTTTGACAAGATCCTTCTTGAATTTTTCTCTGAAAACTTGACCATAGGGCATAAAAGGGGAAAGCTTCTGAAATAGCTTCATCTGAAAATGCCTCAAATTATGACCCTACCAACCTCATTCTCCAACTCATTGATAAAATGAGCCAACAACAATCCGCTATGATTGCTCAAATTCTCTAAATGCAAGCCAACATGGCTCAGTTAGTTAGCCTCCCCCCAACGGGCTCTTAGGGAACCATACCCCCTCCTTTTCTAAATTTTCCTAATGGGGTACCCATCACTCAACTCCCCATTTAGATGAAATTATTATGAGTAGTCCAATAAAATCCTTTAGCACCCTATATTTCTGGTATATATATTGGTGGTATTTCTCCCACTATCTCATACGACGAGTCTACTTGTAGTGCCAACTTCCCTCAGACACTATTTAGATTTATTTTATTCCTCCATATTATATTTTACATCATATGGTTCATTATCTATATAGTATTGACACATGGTTCTTAGACTTTCAATTACTTGGATTATGTGATTTTGAGATATTGACTTGGCACGAGATGCCAACATTATGATCCAACTAGTATGGAAACAACATGACTTATTGATATATCATTGTTTTGATAGATACACATGGTTGATGTTGTAGGACTATGATTTTCACATATTCTGATATGGATTGCAAGAATGAATTAGATTGGTAGTTGTTATATTATGGATTGACAAAAGTTACTTGTTAAAATTTGGTACATGTACGTGTTTTAATGGCTTAAAGGATGAATATCAAATAACGCATATATGGATAAGTGATGCAAGTAAATTATTCTTTGTGATTTTTGTGTTCTATTGGAATATATAGCCATGAGAATTTTGGTGAATTTGATTGATATGGAGAAATTGATTTTTGAAAATTATATATTTGAATTATATGTAAATTGTTTGATGTGTGTATGTGTTTGTGCAATAGTTAGAATTGATTTTCATATCATTTCAAGTAGGTATGATGTGTTTGTTGAGTGTGCAGATGATGAACATGTGTTTGGGAGATTAGAACCACAAAATAAACAAAAAATAAAACAAATAAAAGAGGATGAAGGGGGACTAACTCACACGGGCTAATTGGCCAATAATAGGTCACTCGAGATTGGAATCTGATTGGGAATGCAATTTTGTAAAGTGACCTTAGTTTTTAATGTTGTCTTTTATTCCTTGATTTAAATTTATTTTTCCTTCATTTTTAACTTTTGGAGTGACTAGTTTGTTATCTTTTATATTTGATTTAATTAGTTTGTAAATTGGGTTTTTAAATTAATCCCTTTTATATTTTTGGATGTTGGGACTCTTATTTTGTGATTAAAAAGTTTTCCATATATGGAAAACTCGAAAATGGCCTTTGAAGGAGATTTTGGAAGGTGTGTGGAAAAATTAAACCATTTCCTACACTCAAAAACTTCTCATACACCTACCCATAAGGTAGGTGTACCTTTTAGGTATTTAGGCCACTTAAGGGCACATTTGTACCTCATTTATTGCTGTAATATTTCTCTCTTTTCAAAGTGATATTGCGTAAGTACTTCTCTTACCTTTTTGACTATTGTAGGACACTTGGGAAGTAAGGACCGTGAAAAATGAGATCCATTTTTAAAATAAACTCCCAATATCCCCATTGTTTAAGTGATATGTTATTTTCAAACATAAAAATTCATAAAACTAAGAATTTAAATCATACATGCATGTATGAACAAGTACAAATAAAATTTGATCTAAAAGACATTTATTTCATTTCCAATGTTTTAGTACAACTTAAAATTTTACTTGCAATATAATGAGCCTCATAGGATTATACAATAATAACTGATTTTTCTAGCAGTATATCAAATACAATTTTATTCCATGAAATGAACTATAAAATAACTGAACAAGATATGAAAATCATTTCAAATCCCAATAAAATATTTTATTTTCCCTTGTCTTCATAGTGGCCTATATTATCCACAAAGGGCTAGTTCAAACTGAACTGGCAAGAGTTCCCATTTTCATACATGTAGTATTCTACAAATGAAAACATATCAACAATATCCAATCATGCATCAACATACAGACTCATACATTATTATTATAATGATGTCAATAAGCATGTATACATGCATGAACTAACCAAGTTCAGAATCTCATTCATGAATGATGCCTTCAACCATCATACAAAAATACATAAAACTTACAACATGTAAGGCTGATTACATAATGCATTTCATAATAATATTACATGCCAAAATGAGACATCATACTAAAGGTTTGACATATTTCCAACACATAAGATTTATACCAAAAGAGACAACATATAAAATGTTTGATGAAATGTCACACATAGTCTCCATGTAAAAATGAGAATGCATACAAACCATTTGACATAATGCCAACATATATATCAAATTCATATGCCCAAAATAGAATAGCATGCCAACTACTTGAAAAAATTCCAACGAAGTAACCTTATATGCAAAAAGGATAATGCATACAAACCATTTGAAATATTTCGAACATATATATCAACTTCATATGCCCAAAATGGAACAACATGCCAACTACTTGAAAAAATCCAAAAACGGAACAAAAATAAAATTTTAAACAAATTTCCCAACATAATCTATTATTTCCCAATAAAATATTGCACACAAATTGTTTGAAAAATGCCACAACAAATATCATATATATATATATGTATGTATGTATGTATGTATGTATGTATGTATGTATGTATGTATGTACATACATACATACATACATACATACATACATACATATATATATATATATATATATATATGTTGTGATGCTCGGTTAAAACAACCCACTTGAGACCCAAGAAACAACCTAGGGTTAGTTAGAAAATTATGGAATATTTTTTTAATTAGGATTATCCACAACCAAGTTGCAAAGCAACAATTGACCCTATTAGGTTCCAAAACAAAACAATTTCATTAGTACATATTTTTCCTTTATTAACAAAATCAAGTTCACATGGTTCAAATTTTAGGGTTAGATGTTTCAGTTAGGTTCAGGGAGAAATTTACCCCCATACCCACTCTCTAACAGGCTCTGAGTTTCAACTTAATTTTTCTCATACTTAATGCTTCCAAAATTTCCCTAAACCATTCCCATTGGATAGGAAATTTTCTCACCTTTCTGGTGATATAAAGAAGTCCTCCTAACTCCTTATATTTTTCAAGTTATGAGCGGGCGAGTTTTAGGTCAAACTTTCCCCTAGGGGGACACATGTCATGTAGGGGTGAAACCCCTTTGGCGGGTTGGCAGGTCATGGGGCGGCTTGGGGAATTTTTCCCATCATGTGGCACAAAGGAAAAAAAAATTCGTGCCTCCACGGGTCCCAGCAGAGACACGTGTTGAGTCCCGCGCAAAGCGGGAGAGGGGGAGGGAAGGGTCGGAGCGGTGGGAGGATTTTGTGCAATTACACCGATGGAGGACAAAAAGGAAGAAGGGGATGCACGGGTCCGTGTGCCCATGGAAGAAGAAAATCCTAAGGTGGGGCGATGATGCGGGGCCATGGGGAATTTTGAAATTTTTTTCCCAAGGCCAAAACTCAAAGGAACAAAGGGTCCTCCTCCCATTGCCACCCCCAAGGTGCCACGTGGCACCTTCTCATTGGCTGCGAGGCCGGGGGCAAAAATGAAAATTTTTCCCCAAAATTTTCAAAGGGTCAAGGGTTAAAAAGAAACCGTGCTTCCGCTGTAGCTCCAAGAGGACACATGGCACCTTCGATTGGCTGCGGGCCGGTGGGGATGCGGGGAAAAATAGGAAAATTTTCCCAAGGTAAAATTTTAAGAAAGATAAGTTTAAATTTGGTCTGCCCCTCTAAGGTGCCATGTGGCAGATCCCGATTGGTTGTGGGATGGTGGGGGCAACAGAATTTTTGTGGAATTTTTCCAAAGTTAAAAATTAAAGTTCAATAGTTAGATTTATTATTATTATTATTATTTTGAAGGCCAAATTGAAGTAAAACTTCAAATGGCCATAAATTTTGATAAGAAGCTCATATTTGGGAAAACGAGGACTTTTCGGAAAGCTCTCGATGCCCTATTTGCACAAGAAACATAAAATTTACTTTTTGATGAAGTTTAAAGGGTCAATTTTATAAAAACAATCTGTAGGATTTTAATTAACAAACTGGCAATTTCTAACTTTTCAATTTGATTAAATTGGATCTCCTCCTTCACTCAACATGTCAAAAAGACATGGAGAATTGATCTAGGAAGGATTTAAAGTGGTTTAGGAAGTTAAATTCATTCAATTGATTCAAAATTGTATTTTTCCAACAATAGATAGAAAAACGTCTGAGGAAGGGATTTGATTCAATTTTGCAATGGTTAGTTTGTTTTCTTAAGTTTTCTTTGTCGAATTGAGTTCATTTAAGATACAACATAGTAAATTTTAACATCTCCAAGTTGATTAATGTGTGCAGGTCCAAACTATACATTTTTATTAAAATTAATTACTAGTTTTAAGTTTGTAACAGAAATCTATTTCTTTTAAATTTGCATGTCAATTTTATCATTTAAATGTGGTATATAGTTTCTAAACTAATCTGAGGCATTTAAATGACTTGAATCCACTATTCTATACTCAAAGCAATTTTGATTTCAATTTCATATATTTAAAAAAACAATGCAATATAATTCTCTCATGCGTATTTTCTTTCCTTTGCAATTAAACAGAGATTCCATTTGCAATTTAACATTCCAACTCAACTCACAATGCAATGAGAGGCAACTTGCAATTATTTATTGACTTCAACAAAGGAAACATCTTTACATTCTTTCATTCCTTGAATGCAATTGACAGAATTTTCATTTCTTTCCAATAAACAGAATCAAAATTTAAATGTCTTTTACAATTTGAATATCTAATTCCATAATCAATTTACATACATCTTTCTTCACTAAATACATATTACAACATCATCCACAACAAGTGGGAAAGGATTACAATTAAATATGTCTTCACAAGGGACTGTCAAACTGCACTTGTCTTTTGCTCCAGGATAGCAACATGCACATTTTCTTCTTCTTCAAATAGATCACAACAAAAGAGGGGAAAGGCAATACTCTCCACCCAACCAAGACATCCAATGAAAGGAGAAGCCTTCCTTCATCATTGGCCCTCGAGCCCCAACCAAGATACAATAAAAGATGCAATTCAACCATGGCAACAACTAGCTTCCACAACACAACATTCTTTCACATACACATTTTTTTGAAACACAATGCAACACAAAACAAACAGTAGTTCACAACTGCATTTAGAAACATTTCAAATCAAAACTCAGGCTTGATCTTGCAAGCCAAAGGAGCAAGGCCTATGGGGGAAGCTGCTTATGCCTCCCAATTGGGAATTGGAATCCACCAAAAACAAACTGCTAATTAATTCATCACACACACATTTCCTTATGCCCCCACAAAATCCCTCCTTATGCCCCCACAAAATCCCTCCTTATGCCCCCACAAAGTAAGAAATGCAAGCTATTTATTTTCCATGGTGGATCCCAAACCCAAACTCCCTCCACAAAATTCTGATGCCAATGGCATTCCTTATGCCCCCACATGGATTCCCCATAGCCTTCTCCTACACCATCCCTAAGGTAGTCTACCCAACCAGCCAACAAATAAATCAAAGCATTTTCCATACACACAACACCACAAGAAAATAACAGCAATAAAAAGAGAGTAAATTCCTACCTCTCCATGGTGACTTTTTCTCCTAACAACAAGCTTCAAATGCCAAGAAAACACAGTCCAAAACAACAACTCACAAGCATGTAAATATTTCTCCAAAACTTCCTCCAAAACAAGAGCTCCAACAAGAAAATGCGCCCCCAAGGAAGAATGCAAAAAGGTTCAACAACCCCAAAACAAGAAGAGAGTTTGAAATATATAGAAGAGGGAAAGAAGAGGATGATGTGGATCCATGTAGGATGCCACATCATACATCCTCACAATCAAACACAAAAGACAAACTCCAAACTCCAAGGCTCAATAAAGAGGTGGGTGAAAATGACAAGTTACTTGCACACTCAAAAGAGCCCACACCTCAAGGGACAACAATTAATTAAAATGTAAGAAAGTGCAATTAAAAACATGCACAAGATGAATAAAATGCATTATAAAAAGTCACAAATCACTTCCCCAACCATAAGTATGGTTGGTAACATAAATTTAGAGGCATGGGACAAGTTTTACTTGTCCCACAAGCCTCCAAAAACAGCCCCCAAGGTCAAATTCGAATTTCCATGGAGGTGGAGTATTTCTTACTCCAAAATTTGACTTACACAAGCTCTTACACATCTTACACATCCCTTACAAATTAATTACAAATAGCCAACAACTCTAATAATTACTTTCCATATCCCAATTTAATTTATTTAAATTTTAAACATATGATCTCCTCACATTAATCTATCACAATTAATTAATTAAAAGAAGAGAACACATTACAAATAAAATACATACAACAATAAATAAACATTAACCATATCAACAAAAATACACAACCCATGGTCACATATAAAGATGATTCCCCCCATGGGAATCTCTAACAAAAACAACACACAACACAATAAAACAAGTTGCCATGGTGACCGTGTTGAATTCACCTAGAATTCCATTTTGGTTGGTCTCCGATCCCCGATGTTTTGTTGTGATATTTTTAACCTGCAAAATATAAATACCTCCTTCGGCCTCGTGGCCATATCAGAACATCCAATATGATACAAATAAAATCACAAAAGTTAACTATACAATGAATCACAACAACACCGAAGTCACTATTACATCATTTGTATTTTTAATCCATAACTATACCAATATCATAAAATATCCATTTTCTAGATCTATTCATAATATCCAAAATCACATGTCTGAGCAATATCCATAAAACATCCATGTCAAATAATATATCATCATCCTAGGTGTCTCTAGTAATCATCATGCATCGTAATCAAATCTAGATCAATAATAATCCATGATCAAATGTCCAATCATCATACTAAATCCAACACATAATAATGTCTATAATGTAGTCCATAGTATCAACATAAGCATCAAAAGGTGTCAAAGGGAAGTGGGCACTACATATGTCAAATAAGAGATTATAAGCAAATGTTTGATTTTTTTACAACACATAACTCATATATATATATATATATATATATATATATATATATATATATATATTCAAAATAAGAGATTACACACAAACTATTTGACAAAATGTCACAACACATATCTCATATATATGCCAAATAAGAGATTGCATGCAAACTGTTTGACAAAATGTCACAACATATATCTCATATATATATGCCAAATAAGAGATTGTACACAAATTGTTTGAAAAAATGTCACAACACATATATCATATATATGCAAAATAAGAAATTTCACACAAAATGTTTGACAAAATGTCATAACACATATCTGCTAAATTCCCAACAAAATGCTGCGAAATGTATGAAAAAATGTCATGAATTTATACACTTATGTCTTCCTAGAAAATTCAAACTAACTATATGATAAAATTCCATATGTCATCTCATATTTACCCAAGAGAAGAGAAACATTAATCCCAAGTATCCAATATGGAAAAAATGAAGTATGAAATACCCATAGTGGAAAACCATAATCTCATACCTAGAATGAGAAAAGTATCCAAAAAAATATTGTAGTAAATCTAAGCCATACCACAACAAAACCACAACCCATAAACATACACAACATAACCAAAACCATAAAAACCTAGCGAATATGGACTAAAAAAAAATTTACTCATGTAATCATTCAAAATAAATACTGTAGGTGATAAAAATAGAAACCCTTTCTGAAAAATACGAATTGGAAGAAGACCAATTTTTTTTGCATGTTTCCTCCTTCTATCTCTATTATTTTATCCAACTTTTCGGATCTTCACAACTCAAAATAAAACCCCAAAAATAGTATTCACTTTATAGAAGTAATCTCCATAAAAATTACTCTACTATAAAAAAGAGGAATCTCATAATGGTGGCCATAAAACAACCAAGAATTCCGTCATAGACCTCCAAAAATCCTCACATAATTTTGATATGGTTTCCCCTTAATTTCTCCTCTCTCATTCTCCATGCCAAATGGAAAAAATGAAATCCCAAAATCCTTTTTATGCCTTGGATTTCAAAATCCAATAAAATTTTGTTAAAATAAGCATTAAGCTCCGGTTAGGGTTTCAAAGACCTAAGTTCCACCACTTGAGGCTTAATCATAGGTTATAATAAAACTCATATGCAATGTTCCATAAGGAATGGTTAAAACATAAGTTAATGCCAAGATAACTCACAAGTAAAATGCCACCAAATATCATCACAACTAAGCACCAATCAAATGTCAATCCCATTAACCATGCAAAACAACACATGTGTCACCTCATAACATTAACCATATGGATAAGTCAAAACATTAAAAAAATGCCAAGTCAACATAATTCACAATTTCTAAAATTCAAGCACATTGATAATATTACACCAACCACTCTACATTTGATGCTAACCAACTAAAAATATCACCAAAACTACCAAAAACATCATCACTCACTATCAAAGGGTGAGTGTCAACTCACTGAGAAGATTGGATACTTGTGCGTATACGTGTATGTGTATGCGTAAAAATATGTTAATATATATACAAACATATATAAGCTTGTGTACCTATGATCATACTCATATGGGTATATGAATGAATGTCCATTTCTTCATGCATCAAACTCATACATTTATGAGTAACTCGACGAAAACTCAAAGTTGCTACCAAGAAGAAACAACCAAATAGGATTTCATTATGAATACAAAGTCACAAAAGTCGGGATTTTACTTCTTCCCCCTTAACAAGGGTAATGTCATGATTACCAAGAATTAAACAGAAATGGAAATTTATTTCTTACATACTCAACATCTTCCTAAGTGGTACTTAATTCACTTAGGTCATCCCATTAGACCAAAAATTGTTGAATATATTTTTTCATGACAATGCTTTGCTACGATAATATTATTACCGACTCAAGATGAAAATTCAGCTTATCATCCACTTACAAGTTCTAGTAATTTATTACATGTGAAGGATCATGGACACATATTCTCAAAAGTGAGACATGAAATACATCACGAATCTTAGAAAGTGAAGGAGGAAATGCTAACTTGTAAGCTACAACACTGATTTTCTCCAAAATTTCAAATGGACCAACAAATCTGGGTGCAAGTTTATATGCCTTACCAAACTTAATTGAAATTTTATGATGTTTGACCCTCAAAACCCTTTTTCACCCACCTGAAATTATTTTTTAGTCCTTTTTTATCGACATAGCTCTTTTGTATATCACAAAAACCTTTAATTTTCTTATTTTGAGAGCCATATTCTAGTCATATTCCTTTAAAACCTCGGGACCTATGGTTACCTGATTTCCAAGGCCTTTCTACCCCAAGGGTGTTCTCATGCTTTTCTACCATACAAAGATTTAAAAGTATCCATTCGTAAAGAAATATGATAGGTATTATTATAAACAAATTCAAATAAGTGCATAAAAGCTTCCCACTTGTTTTGCTTGATCCATAACATACATTCTTGGAATGTATTTTAATACATAATTTACTCTTTAAGTTTTCTCATCCATTTCAGGATTAGAAGAATGAAAAATGTAAATTTGTGCTAAAAATAGTATCAAAGATTTGCTAAAACTGATATGTAAACAAAGTATCTCTATTAGTAATGATCAGTTTAGGAGCTCCATACAATCTTACTACTTCCCTCACAAATCTATCAATAAGTACATGTTCCAGGTTATATTACCAGGGAATAAAGTGAGTAACCTTTGTTAGATTTTCAATAAAACCTAAAATAGTATCATACCTCTTTTTTAGATTTTGGAAAAACAAAAATAAAATGCACAATTATAGTTTCCCATTTATCTTTTAGAATGTTGTTGAGTAGGCATAATATTGTGATAAGGAGAAGACACACATAGGATTCACTCGAGGGAACAAGGTGTACTTGAAGGCAAAAAGGATAGGAAAGGAAACATGTGCCAGGACAAGCTGATTTGGGACTTAGCCATTTTCATTGATGCGGGCTATTTTTGGAAGATAACGTGGAGCACACATTGGGATGGAGACTTGCGTGACACAAAAATGATATTTTGGGAACGAGTGTTTGATAATCGCCATGTATGAGTTCAAGATAATAATAGGGTTGATTCTTCCTGTTAACTATAGGATGTCTATTATTAGCACACTTTCATGTGTGCATGATATTGTAAAGCCGCATGGCTATTATCAACATGTGACCTATTTTGAGAAGTGTGTAGGTAGTGAAGGGAAATTCCCCACCCCTATAAATATGTAGTGAATCTGTGTAGTTAGAGGAGACACTGAGTAGTGAATTATTTTAGAGTTATGTTGTTGGATATGATGCATGCATGACTTATGGTGATGATTTTTAATGTAAGAAGATTTTATGTATTACAATGTTTAATGTAATGGAGTATATTAGATGGATAATGGTTTTAAAAATGACTGTAACTAGTTCTTGTATGGTTAATATTATTATAGTTATCATTTAATTCATGATTCTCTAAGATCTAGAGTCAAGTTAGGCAATTTGTGGAATGTTTATGTTTATTTATGGATATGAATATACTATATCTTCATCACACTAACACCTTTCACAAACAATTCTAAAAAGGGGCATGATACCTTTGCGCGCGCGTCGGTGAGTGCTCAACTCGGGTTGGTTGATGTGCCAACCCACCTCGGGTTTTTCTAGGTTTTATATAATAGATTCAAGGCTACATCAAATTTCATGTGGAAAGAGCTTACCACCGAGATGACAATGATCATCTTTAACATTTTGACATTCTAAACATTTAGAAACAAATTTAGCCACATCCTTTTTCATACCAAGCCAAAAATAAAATTATTTCAACTCATGAGTCATTTTAGTGACCTTAGGATGTGTAGAATGAGGAATAGTTTTGAATTTTCCTTCAAAAGGTAAATAAATTCTACCTTGGAACCTCGAAGACCATCTAGTCCAAGGAGTAACCATCATATTTACTGTTCACCAATTCCTACAATAAATGTTTTGTCACATTATGGAAGAAAATATCAATTATTTGTTGTTGCAACAACTTATCCTTTAACAAAAAATTTATTCTATAAAAAAATGAACCCTACGACTAAGTGCATTAACCACTCGATTCTATTTACCTTTGACATATTTTATGTCCATATCAAAGTCACTAATCAATTTCAATCATCTCCTTTTTTGAGAATTCAAGTTCTCTTGAGTAAAAAAATTCTCAAGACTTTTATGATCCATTCTAAGTTTGAATGGCTTACCCAACAAGAAATGAATCCATTTATTAAGAGCATGAACCAATGTAACCAACTCTAAGTCATGTGGGGGATATTTCAACTCATTAGGCTTCAATTTCTATGACTCATAAGCCGCTACCTTTCCTTCTCGAGTTAGTACACCCATAAACCATCCAGTGATGCATAATTCCATACCTCAAAAGGCATGTTTGGATCCAAAACTAGAAAGATAGGTATTATAGTGAGAGCTTTCTTCAGATTTAAAAACACTTCCTTACACCTAAGAATCCATTCAAAATGCTAATATTTTCTGTGTAGCGATGTGATGGGATGTGCTATTCATGAAAAATCATTCACGAACCTTATATAGTACCCATCCAAGCCCATGAAGCTTTGTACTTCTGAAAAATTATTAGGAGTAGAGCATTCTTCAATAGCTTTAATCTTGGATGGATCCATATAAATCCCATCCTTAGAAATAATATGTCCTAAGAAGTATACCTTATCTTGGTAGAAATCACACTTAGAAAAATTTGTATATAATTTATGGTCCCTTAGCCTTTACAAAACCATTATTGTTCATGTTCTTCTTCATTCCTATAATAGATTAAAATTTCATCCAAGAAAACTAACACAAAAAATCTCTAAAAACACTATTCATTAGGTTCATGAAAGTATTCAGTGATTTGTCAAACACAAAGGCATAACCATGATCTCATAGTGTTCATACCTTGTACAAAATGTTATTTTATGCACATCTTCCTCTTTGATTCTAAGTTGATGGTACCTAGACCTTAAGTCAATCTTTGATCTAAAAACACAAGTTATGATTTTTAAACTTTAACCATTCACAAGGATCTAGGAAGTCAACATAAATTTATTGGTTTAATTGCTCAAAAATTTATTAATTCCTAATTATAAATGCACCTCAATCTGATTTTTAATCATAACACTGAAATGTGCATTCATTTGAATTTTTGGATTATGGATACTGAAATGAAATCTTCAATCCAATTTCTGTTTTAATTGATGAATGCTTGATCAAAATAATTAAAATTCATATAACTGATTTTATCTCGATCAAAAGCTTTATCAAAACAAAAATGAAAACATCCACAACAAAAATTTGATAATGGAGTTCACCGAAAGGCTACGTCTCTAGATTCTTGAAAAGAGAATCAATCTATTAAAGTCCAATGAAGTACAATTACCCTTCAATAATGACAAATAGACCTTTCAAACCTGCAAATGGGTTGATCTCAGACTTTGGGAACTCTACAATTTACCAAAACCATTCATAAGTTCATTTTTTGCCCCTACAATGTATTCTAAGTGTGATCCCCCAGTAAATGTTCTGAAAAACACCTACAAATGGGGATCTTTAAACACTACATGAAATAAATTACATTTCTGGAATCCTCAAGAAATTTTGAACAACTTTCATTTTTACACCATGATGAAATTCGGCCTCTAAGGGCCTCAAATCCAAGGTTGAATGAAGTCTTCCCATGCTGGTTTGCTATACATTCCTACCACCATGCTTTAATAAAACCCCGCGACCTTAATAAACAACTTGATTGAAATCCTAGCCGTGTCGGTCAATGTGTTGGGTTGAATGCGATAGGTTAGGTTTTGAGTCTCTCGCCTACACCATTTTCATTGGAGTAGTTTTGCATTGGAGTGGGAAAATCCCACATGTGCTTTGGGTGGGTGATCGATGAGGGGTTTAATTTAGCAAGGGCTAACTATTTAACTCATAGCACATGCCACGCCTACCCCTTTTACCGGGTTTCACAATGGTTAGCCGAGCTTTTTGTGTGTTGTGCATTGTTTCACTACATCATGTGGCATTGAGCTATCTACTGATGTGTTTGACCCCTTTGCTTTATGGCGATAGGTGTGCTTCGGTTTGTTTTTGATATTCTGAATAAGGGCCCAACTATGCAATACCATGTTGTGGCAAGTTGGCTATCTCCAATGCAAATTCTAACCTTCCCTCATTGATAGGGTCAAGCTATGTGAACAACTTGCCTATTATGTGGCACCAAACATGTATGGATCAACCAATACATTGGAAAAGTAAATAAAAGATAAGATGGATCTCCCCAATATGATATCACCAAGTTAATAGTGCATTGAATGTTATCCACTCTAATTTCTTTGGTAATAAGGAATAAGGTGGAATGGTGAATAGGCCATCCTGAAACATATGGAAATAGATAACAATGTGGAAGGTGTTGAGCCCAAAAAATGACTAAGTCCTAAAGTAGAGGATGAGTGCACATGGAAGACACTATGGAGAAAAGTGAGTAAGTGAATGTGTATAAGGAGAGATATGTTTACGTGCAAAAGAAGGTTTAAGGACTTAGCTACATTTCGGTTAGAGAAGGATATCACATGCAAAACACGTGAAGCTGTGGGTAGGTGTAATGATGATAAAGTTGTTACATGGAGACTTAAATCTCAAGAAAACAATATTCCAGGGAATCATTATGGTTACATGCTATAAAGTGGAGGTTTTTATGGCTTGTTGACATCTACGGTCTTGGACACTCGAGTATAGTAGAATATGATGACATTTAGAATGTAGGCTTGCTTATGGAATGATGATTAGGTGAGATCCTATTCTATTTAAGGAGGAATTTGGATCTAGTAAATGAGGTTGAGTATGTATGCATATGTGTGGTGTTGTTCTATAGAAAGGGGATTATGTAATAGTTCTAGGGTGGTAATATAGGGTTTCTGGATTATAGCCATGGGAAGGGTAGGCTACTAATGGTAGAATGATGTAATTGATATGTTCCTAAACCTTTTTATGTAACATGGCTACTGTAAATGATTGTTAATCAATACATAAAGGGTTGTTATGAATATCTTTGTTTATGGGTTCAAACCCTAATATTCTCATTTTGTTCATGGTTCGATATGATATATTTGTGATATTGTAGTGTTTACTTTTACATTATGATGCATCTCTGCTTAGAACTAGTGATTTTACTTCTTTGCTCGAATAGATACATGTATTTTCTATTTCTGCAACCATTCCTCCATTAATGACAACCATTCTTACAAAGCTCACATAAAGGAGGGGCTCAATTCTTGTGTGCATCTTGGGTGAGTGCCTAAATAATGTTGGGTGATAGGCCGATGTGCATGGGGTAGAAAGGGAGTAAGGGAAATGAGACTACAAAAGGTATACTTTTTAACCCGAATAATGTGGCATATAATGTGATCAACTTGGTGGGGAGTTGATCACCCTTCAAGCTAATAATAGCTCACTCAAGCTCTGTAATGCACCATTACAGTCCTGTAATGCAAAATCAACTCTCTAATACAAACATAGTCCCACATTGACAATGCTAGAGAGATATATGGCATATAAAATCAAAAATATGATAATGGAAATATGAAATAGGTGGAAAAGGAACCCCTCCTACAAAAGAGTGTGCCAAACCTAGCTGAGGGCCCTCAACTAGAAAATAGTAGGGCCCACCAATGGTGTTTAAAACACAATATTTGAACCATTTTTTTAAATTTTTCCATTTTTCCACGTGTTGACGTGGCATTCATCTATTGACCATCTTTGAACCATTTTCAAACCCAAGCTTTGACTGGCAATAACTTTTTTGTGATTCCATTCCTAGAGTTATGCATACCATCGAAAAGGTCTCAGAATGATTTATAGTGTGGTTATGGTTTAGGGAGGTTTAGGAAACTTCTAAAGACCAAAAATCCTCCAAATCAATATTAGAAAATATACCTCCCCCTTTTATTTGTGAAATAAATCATCTACCGGGGGTATCGATACTTATTCTTAATGCTAACCTTGTTGAGCATGTAGTAATCAATACAAAACCTTAATGCACCAATTTTTTTTTAACAAAGACCACTGGTACTCCCCAAGGGGACACACTTGGCCTAGTAAAAATTTCTTAAGAATTTCTTGCAGTTGAACTTTTAGCTCTTATAAGTCCAAATTATTCATTTTGTAAGGTTCCTTAGAGGTGAGGTTAAACCTAGCATAATATCTATTGAAAAATAAAACTCTCTTTTTAGGGAAAACACAGAAAGTATTTAGGGAAAACATCCCTAAACTCATATAATAATGGATAATCATGCAACTATATTCCTTCATCCCAGAAACTCTTCCATGTGTAAGTAAAATACGAGATAGCCCTTGTGGACTGATCTTTTTAGTTGTAAGGAAAAATATTGGGTAGAAAATTATTGGTTTTAATACCAAACAAAACTTGCTCAAATCCAAAATCATCAAAACAATGTATTTTTTCATCAAAAATCAATCTAAGCTTTATCGTCTTGCAGCCAATCCATGCCAATAATAAGATCATAAGACCCCAAAGGAAAAACATGTAGATTTAATCTAGTTTTAAACATTCCTAGATAAGATTCTATTTGATCTAAATATTAAGAAATATGTGTTTTCTAACTACTTCCAAATTCTACTTTCCATTTTTCATTCATAAGAACAATTTTTAGATTCAACTTATGCACTATTCTAGGAGACAAAAATCAATCAAATTCTCTAGAATCAGTTAGTAAAAAAATTTCAGCATAATTTTTTTACCTCTAGCCTCAATGGGTGTTGCTTATTGCTCATCCATGTGGTTATCTACCAAAACATAGAATTAGTGGCTTGTTTCCCTACTTACAAGGAATTCTCGCGAGTCTCTTTGGTAGTGGTTATTTCCACAAATCTAAGAACCTTGTTGATGTGTTTTTTTCCATCAAAACCTTGTTGGCTCTTATAACAGGTGTGTATTTATTACTAACATCCTAGTGATTATTCTATTGTTGCTTTTTAGGAGGCCTTGGCCCTACCCGGTTATTATTCCCTTGAAACTTGTCATTATTCCGATTACTATTAAATAATTACTCTTAAAAATGAGTTTCTAGTAAGGTCTGGAAGAGGAAACAACAATCTTCTTTCCACTTGTTTCCTATTCTTTCATTTCTTGGTGGTAGCTCAATTGGGACTATTATTTTTCTTTAGCCCTATAGGCTGCACTAACCACTTGGGAAATACTCTTAGGGTTGACCATGTTTACATCCTTCTAGATAACCTCCCTCAAACCTAGTTTGAACTTGGTTACCTTGGACTCTTCATCCTTCATGTAATCCACATGTCGGATCAAATCTAAAAACTGAGCTTCATACTTAGCTACAATCATGTTATTTTTTTCAAAATATGAAATTCAGTTTGCTTCCTTTCTTGGAAATTAGTTGAGACATATCTAGTTTTGAATTTCTTCTCAAAATTTCCCAAGTAAGGGTGGAGTCCACATAACCTTTCACTTGCTTCAAATGAGTCCACCACAAGACAACTTGTTCTTCAAGGTGATAGACTGTAATACGGGTCTTGGTGTTGATGAGCATTATTTATCCTTGTACTTAAATTATATTATATATGTAAATCAAAGATGGTGTCCATGGCTATTTTCAACACGGTGAATAGTAGGAATTTATCTCACTATGTACTTAATAACGAGATTAACTAAATAATAACTAACTACAATTATAAAATGAAATGCATTGAAAACAAGAATATTAAAGACAAAATCATAATAGTACAAATAATAATTCAATGCTTTAGATTCTTAAATAGATGCATTATAATAGAAAGGAAATAATAGTAAAATATCCCTTTTCATTGGGGAGGAGTGGCCCTTGCTCCTTCCTTTGATCAGGTTTAGCATCCAAAGTTACACAACAAAATTTCCCCCTGAATCCGTAATTTTATTGAATTGAAATAACTTCCTTTTACAATGATTAACTAATTGAACTAAACTTAAATATTAATACATTAGTTCTCTTATACAAGAGGAGTCCTAGTTCTTTTAGGAGAGAACTAGTTTATTATTAATTATTATCATCTACAAAATTATACGCTGACTAAAATAATGACTACTATTTTTAAGGATTATAGTTATGGAAGAAGTATTCTATGCAACGCTTGTTATTATGGAAGAGGCCAGAAATTGGCTCCTTTAAAGGAGTCAATTAGTGCTGGAATATATTTTAGATCTCAAATTGATTATGAGAATCATGGTGATCATAAATCCCTAAGTGTCTGTCTTTACCACATTTCTAAGAACTGGAGTTAAACCAAGGATAACTAGGTCTCATAATCTTCATGAAGGTAGGTTAAGACAATGACATACATTTCATGCTCATGTCATTGTGCTACTAGATGTATCAACTTATAGTTCATCCATACGAGTTACTCATTTCTCTTGCGTAAGTTCATTATTTCAAGGAATTCTGAATTAATGATTTGAATAAGTCCTGTGCACCACGATGATTCCTACGATAATGAAAAGGTGAGTCTTGAACTAGTACACTAATGAGTCCTACACTCGTTTACACTTAACGAGTCCTACACTAGTTTACACCTAACTCCTATAATGAATTAACACATTATTTTCCAAATAGATTATTAATACTGTTAGTCATTGAAACGTGCACCCACGTCTCAAATCTGGAAGAGCCGAGCCATTTGAGACCACAATGGAACCATCCCCAAGTTGTGGGACCTTGCACACTTGGGATGGATCTCTGGAGAAGGTTGGTTCCTCTACCTACCTCTAATGCTACTGCTACTCCTAATGATGAAAGAAAATCCTAGACTAAACCTACTAAAGGACTAGGGATATAAGGATGGGTAAAACAGGAAAATCCTAAGCTAAGGAAGGTGATAGCACCAGGGAAAGGGTTGATATCTCTCCATGAGCAACAAAGGAAATAGAGGTGGTGCGGGAGAAGAGGGTGGATGATGTGTGCCACAGATCAACATGTGGGATCAGTCTTCCAGTGCACACAACACATGAACATGGGGACAACAAGTGGGAATACACACAATATACCAAAAAAACACAAACATAGAGGCGAGATGTAATGAAAATGAGAAAGGGAAGACAAGAGTTCCATAAAACATGATTGTATTGCTTAAGGGACACACATTCGTTTACATCTACAACAGGAGGTGAGAATACATTACAGAAACCATGTTAAGGTCTGAAACCCATGGGAATTTGGCCACCATTTTGACATGGTGTCATTACAACAAAGAGGGATCCTTTTTTACAAAGAATAACTCTGCTATTTATAGGAGAAGAAGGAGAGAAGAGAAGGAGAAAGAGAGGGAAACTCGGATTCAAATATTCAACCACCAACAACCAGTGATAAATGCCTACAAATCCACCTGCAAGGCTATTAGATGTGCTTCCCCATGTCTGTTTGGCGTGTAGAAGAAGGAATAAAGAAATATTTGATTGAAATCGGTGGTTGAGGTCAATTAGATGTGTGCATTGATGATCAGAAAGACGTTTCCCTATTTTCTACCTACCAAATCCCACCAAAATCTGATTTTGAAAATTCCAACATGTAGGCCGATGTCGGTATCTTTCAAATGAGACTGAGCATGTGGGAATCGAGCACTACAATAGAAGTTATGGTTGTCAAAAGTCTACAGTCACTCGACATGCCATGAAATGTGGCGTGCATGGATTGATTGAAGGAGTTAGCCAACCGTTCATTTGATTTTTCATTTCTACCATGTGTTATACACTAGTTGGTTGTCCATATTTGATGCCCTATTGAACGCTTTGATAGATTGTGTGTAACACACTCAAGTATGATAGATGATGTGGCACAATGATTGGTGCAAAAGAAAGCGCACGTGGAAAGGGAAGCAGAGTGAAGGAGCACATGGAGGTGCGCGTGTAAGATGAATATAAGAGTACTCGTAGGGGAAAATTATGGGGAAGGGGAGTGAGAATTCAACTAAAGGAGTGTGTCCGGAAGAAATAAAAGTGGTACGTGAGGGAGTTTAGTGTATGCAAGTGCGCAAACTAGAATGCTAGGGACGTAGCCATTTTGGAAGGCAAGTTTGTAGAGGTGCACACAAGGAGTGTGTGATAGGATAGGAAAGAAAGTGGGCACACAGGAGGAAGGCACAAAGGGGAAATGGAAGGAGATAGCAGAATGCAGAGAGAAGGGGAACAAAAGCAAGGAAGCAAGGTGTGCAGGGCACATAAGAACTGTAACCACACAAATTGTGCCAAGTGAGCAAGCTTGAGTGCATGCATCCTGAAATGTGAAACATCAGAGTCAGAATGAAAGTATAAGTTATCCAGATAACTAGGAGAGTTATTTGGATAATAATACCCATAAAAGAGTTCATTTAGCCATATTTGAAGAAACATTAACAAGATAAAGATAATAAGAATATGCACAATATTTCCTTCTAAAATATAGAAAAGTATTAATTATAAACTGCTAATATCATACATTGTGAAAAATGATACTAAGGTAATATAAGGTTTCACATAGGTTTACACATGAAAAAATAGGGGTTCATCACTCCCCTAGACTTAAGATTTAGTAGGACCTCCAGCAACCTATTAAGTTGTTCCACTATCCTTGAACAATTATATTCATTGGAAAATGTTTTCCTAGTTTCATCCAATCGAGTATTACAAAATCTAAATTAATCACTAACATTTATCCTCCAAGTGTTATAAATTCCCTCTAGCCGATCATCTGTAGAATCCTATCATGGTACTAGTTCAATTACCAATGGAGGTTGATACCACATCCTAATCCACTTCTCTTGCATCTCTAGAATTATTTTGCAGAGGTCCTTAGCCATTTTGAGTGACCAACAGAGGTTGGTAGGTGAAATTACCTCCTTTTTAAAATAATTTTCCTTTTTAAATAATTTTTGTAATAAGTTGATATCTCACTTGACATGCAAGAAAGTTTACATTAAACATTGGAATTACCTGCTCCTAAAATTTCTGACACAAGTTTTAAGAATATATTTGTACTGTCCACCAAACATAGATAGTAAACCTAAGACCAAAATCTATTGAAGAATCAAATGGGGGCTAGAAGATTATGCCTCATTAAGAGGCCTATATTAGATTATGATTGAACAAATGTTTCCCTCTTTTACCTCTATTTTGGCTGGTGCCTTAGAGTAGAAATAAATGATCGTAACTATACTTCTACCACATAGAATTTAATGGGGATCTCAATTTTCTCAGGAAGAAGAAATTTATGAACGTAAAATTCACAAAAAAAATTATTTTCAATATCACTTCCTAATGCATATGCACCAATTTTTTTTATCTTCAAACTCAATATTCTACATATCATGGGCTCTAGATATTTTCATTTTAGAAATTCTTCTTTCAAGAATAATACATTAAAATTGGAAGGGGTCCTACATGAAAGAACTCGATCATATAATTGAGAAACAATAAAAAATTCTCCTTGAAAAGTTTATTTTCATCCTTAAAAGCCTTATTCTCATCAACAACTTCTCTGAGCCTATAAAATTATTCCATCCATTTAATCATTCCCTTCAGGATAATAATTTGGGAAAAACAAAGTCTGTCTGAGTGGTTTTCTCTTCAGTAGCTACATGCTCTATTTCCTACCTATTTTCTTGCAAAAATACAAGGGATGTATATAAATAATTTATTTTATCCTGAAGGGAGTTAATTTGTTGTTCTCTTTCTTCCAAGGCATGTTGGAGTTGAAGAGCGGCCTCCTCATGTTGTTCTATAATTTTTATAATCATTGGATATTTTGGTTTTTATCACTTCCAACTTTGAGAAACTATCCTTTTTGGCCTCATGAAACAATTGGATATGTGTAATTATTTCCTGATCTATATGTAGCTCAAATTTAATTTTAGATCGGGAAAATATTTTTGATAGAAATTTGTTAGGGTCAGGGGGAGAACTAGGTTCTCCTATCACCATAGGTGCCTTACCTTTATCTGCAACAATGGTTGGAGTGTGTTCAACTTATTTCTCACCAATAGGGATGGAGGTGACACATATTGATGAGGAGACACAAGTGGTGTCTTGAGTAGGGTCTACATAATGGTCATTGCTTCCTATTCTTCCTGAGAAGGAACAATTTCAGTTGGTGTTTCATTGAGAGCTTGAGCATGCCTAGAGGTCCTAGGATGTTTCTTAGGTCTTTCTGAAGTAGAGGGATTTTTCTCTAGGACTAAACTAGACTCTAGGGCACACTTATTTTAGAATTTCAACCATTTCCTAGGGTCGTGCCTCTTCCTAAAAAATTTATGTTTATAAATCAAATGAATTAGGCCTTAGAATTTTAGGTAGGAGGCCCCCAACAAAAATTTTCAATGGAAAAATCAACAGAGTCATACAAAAACTGAGGCAAATTTATTTTATACTTGGGTTTTGTTTGGCCATGGCAAAGGTGTATCAGATTCTCAACACGAGGCCCAAAATGATCTCATATTGCCCTTCAGCAGTGAAATATTTAATTACCCATTTAGAAAATATTTCCCAGGGTTGTGAAAGAGCATTACTTTTTATAACTTTTTCTTTCCCTTTGTTGTCTACCACCAATTCCAATTTTTTATTTTTCCCAACTGAAAACCTCTTAATAATCTCAATGTATAATCTCCTATCATTTATTTCTTTTCCTTCGTCGGTATACCAAAAAGATGACTAATTACAAGCGTATAAATGAAATTTTCTTACCTTATATAAGGGAGTACCCTTCCTTCATGTTTTTAGTGAACTCTTCAATCATCTTGATGCTTTGAATTCCTCATATGAAAGAAATAAGTCCAACCATCCCACTTTTTCAAATATTTATACTAATTTTGCATCGGCTAACAGGTTTTCTGAATTGGTTGGTTCATGCCTTAGTCTAGGTCCCATGATTGATAAGTGAAAAATAGAGGGGCACAAGATTGGGACAACAATATTTATAGAGATGGAAGTGGGCACAAGAATGGTAGCAATGTAGGAGTGTTAGACTGGAATTTGGAAAGTGACAGAGATGGAGAAACAATTACAAATAAAACAACCAAATTGGGAAAGGTTTAATCAAATCCCAAATTGATGATGATAATTATTGGTACATGTGGTAGTTAATGTGGAGAGGGATGGTAGATTTTGTGGGGATATGTGAAGCGTGGGAATGCATTGGAAATGGAGAAAGTAATCAATGTGCACAAATGTAATAATTAACAGTTCATAAATTAAAACCTTTCAATATTTAAGAGGGGAATATTGCACATACCTTATTAAATTTTCTTGTCCCATCATTGATCGCCATCTTCATTGTTGATTTGATCTTCCATCTACACATCATCCTTCATTTATTTCTCACAAGATTCAGGGGTGGTGGCCACCATTTCTGGTTTTTGGCCACTTGAATATATATATATATATATATATATATATATATATATATATATATATATTCTATATTTTATTTTTTTAGAAGTAATGATTGCCATTGTTGGTTTTCAGCCAATGCTTCAGAGGATGGTGACCACCATTTCTGGTTTTCAGTCATCTCCTCTTTATTTCTTGTGACAAATAGCTTAGTTTTGAGTTGTGTTGGACAAAGAGACTTTGTCCAAACACTTCAGAGATGAATATTCTTAAAGTTCATTATGAAACTCTTCTTTGGATGTTGGTTTATGGTACAGTCTCAGTCTGTTCCCATTAACCAACATTAATTTATTCTCTCCATTAATTGGAATCAATTGGATAGTCCCCTTGTTGAATACTCATTCAATCTGATATGGGCCCATCCATCTTGTTTTTATCTTCCCTTTGAAATCCTTGTACTTCGAATCAAATAACAGAGCCCAATCACCTTCTTGGAATTTCCTTGGCTTTATGTGTTTGTCATGCCATACTTACCTTTGGTGTTGGATGATTTTAGTTTGATGCAATGCTTGAAGTATCATTTCATCTAGCTCATTTAGTTGTACAATCCTTGCTTGTTGTGCCTCAGATAGTTCAATTCCCACATCAATAGCTGTTATCAAGGTTTTAATCTCAAACTCTATAAGGATAATGGGATTCTTCCCATAGAAAAATTCATAGAGTAGATCTTGTGTTTTTTTTCCAAGTAGTGATGTACGACCATAATACTTAAGGAAATTTTAAAACCTAGTTCTTCCTCGAGATCTCCAATGTTTTGGTTAGGATATTCTCCAATTCTCTGTTAGTAACCTCCACCTGAGTATTGGACTGTGGGTGGTATGGTGATGACTTCTTGTGTTTCAGCTAGTAGGTTACCACAAAAGAACTGATTACCCCTAACATGAACTTTCGTCCTTGATATGAAATAATAGATCTTGGTCATCCAAACCTCTGGAAGATATGCTCATATAATAAATATGTAACTTTATCATCTCTTACATATGGTAGTTCCTGCACTTCAGCCCATTTATTGACATAGTAAGTACATACCAATGTATTCCTTCCTTTGAGAGGTTAGGTCAATTGGTCTAATGAAGTCCAATCCCCACTTCTCAAATGGTTTTAAGAAAACTTGAGGTTGGAGGGGAATTTCAGATATAAATGTTGGTTTCCCCATCCTTTGACATTGATCACACCTCCACACAATCTTTTTGACATCCTTAAATAAGGAAGGCCAATAATAACCAAATCCTAGAACTTTGTGAATGGTCCTTTGAATTGAATAATGTCCTCCTGATGGCTCATCATGACATGCTCTAAGTATGTCAAATACTTCATCCTCAGCTACACACCTACGTAAAACATGATCAGTTCACATTTAAAAAGAATTCCATTTAGCCATGTATACGTCACACTCTATTTAATTAATTGTTTTCTTTTCTTTTGTGTGAGAATGGTTGGGAACTTTCATGTAGCTAATTAATTAGCCATATCTACATACCAAGGACAAGAAATGGGAATTGCAAACGTATGTTCATTTGGGAATCATCATTAACCTTCTCTTCTTCTTTTGAAGTAGTAAGTCTTGAAAGAAAATCAACTACCACATTGGATTTACTTGGTTTGTCAATGATTTTAATGTTAAATTCCAAAGAAAAAATAACCACCTTACAATCTTGCCATGCACTAAAGGTTTGTTCATTAGATATTTAATAACAAAGTTTTAAGAGTGAATAATCCATTCATATCCTGTAATATAATGATGAAACTTGTTGATTTCATATACAAGTGCAAGAAATTCCTTCTCTTTGTGTAATTATTTTTAGTAGGGGTGAAATTTTTATTGATGTAATACATAATATGCATAGAATTTCCCTCCTCTTGTTGTCCAAGGACATCACCTAATGATTCATTGGAGGCATCTATTTATATATGGAAGGGAAGCTTCCAATTTGGACCTCTCAGTACTGGTGTGCTTATTAACTTACCTTTGATAGCATCAAAATATTTTTGAAATGCTCTGTCCATTCAAATTCACAATCTTTAGTTAGGTGAGAAAATAATGGAGAAGTTATTTTGCTAAAATATGAGATAGACATTAAATAGTAACCAACATGGCCAAGAAATATTCTTACCTTTGTTTGGTTTGTTGGGAGATGGGAGTGTTATAATGATACTAACCTTTTCTGGGTCTACCTTGATCCCTTTAACTGAAACGTGATGGCTTACAACAATCCCCTGTTCCATCATAAATAAAAAAATTCATGGTTCAAGGATAATTTATTTTTTCACATTGGGAAAGGAATTTTTCTATATAGTTAATCACATCTTGGAATGTTGCTCCATAAACTATGAAATCATCCATGTAAATCTCTATACAGTCATGGGTGAGATCATAAAAGATTGCTAACATGGCCCTTTGAAAAGTAGTAGGAGCATTACAAAAACCAAAATGTAACACCCTATAAGAAAATGTTCCCCATGGGTAGGTGAAAGTTGTTTTGTCTTGGTCCTCAGGTGCCACTATTATTTTACTATAACCATTGAACCCATTAAGAAATGAAAAGTACATTTTTCTAGATATATTTTCTAAGAGATGGTCAATAAAAGGTAATGGAAAATAATCCCTATGAGTTGCCTTATTTAGTTTCCTATAATTCACATAAAATATACGTTTCCCATTATTTTTGAACTGTGACTAATAGAGAAAGCCATTGACTGTCTAATATTGGATAAATGAATCCTACATTTAGAAGTTTTTCAAACTCGCCATAATTTCTCTTAGAGTAGGGTTTATCCTTCTTCGAGGTTTCTGATCGTCCGTAATAAGTGATGTATATGTGATGTGTACAAATATTAGGATGAATACCCTTCATGTCACTATATTACCAAGAAAAATTATGGGGATGAGAGCATAAGAGTTTAAATAGTGTATTTTCCTCCTAACTAGTTAGCCAACTATTAACTATCTATTTTTTCCTTGGGAAAATAGGTAAGCTGTTTAGATCCCGGATGAAATGGACACATGTGTGGGAGTAATCTATGAACAAAAATGATGTTTTGAAAGATGGAATCGGTCAGGTATATATTTTGTTTAAATGAAAAAATGATGGGTTGGTTATTTTCATCCATAAAATCATCTCTTGTTTCCATTAGTTACAACACATGACTTTAATTATACCTAACAAAGGACTCAAAATGAATCTAGTGCAAGAATCAAAAAGGGAATTATAATATGTCCAACACAAGGCTCATGGTCACCATATTGAATTTGATATGAGTGTTCTTTAATTATGACCATGGATAGAGAAGAGATGATGTCATCTAAATCATCTAAATTATCCTTACACCATTGTTTGTTGTGCATGTAGCAAAGGGTTTTGCGGTAGAGGGAATATCGATAATTTTTTAAATACTCGACCATTTTTAATCACCATATTCCAAGTGCTACAATCGAAAAGGGAAACAACTATGGCTAACCAAGGACTAGCTAGGATTATGGGGTATCTAATCTTCCTATTTTTGTTTTTATGATCATGAAGTCAACCGAATAGTCTTAGGATTCAATAGTAATAATGTCATCCTCTATAATTCCCTTTGTCTTGTTTATGGATTGATCTACCATTTGTAATACTATGGAGGTTGAATGTGGTTCAAGAAGTGCTAGGGTGGATAGAGTATCTATGGTCATAACATTGATAGTATCTCGCTAGGTATAATAAGATGTTAGTAATCTATACATCTCTTATGTTAAATGTAACAATTGACTTCCAGGGTCTCCGTATTTAGGAGGGGTCATATTCCCTTCTAGAATACTAGCAAGTTTCCCATCAACATGGATGGTTTTAGGTTGGTTCTTTCTTCTTCCTAGAGTCTTAAAACAAATCTCTTTGATTGTCTTGTTTAGTTCAAGAATTTCCTTAAGAGCTTGCAATAGGGGAATGCCAATACTCAACTTCCTTAGTCCCTGAATTAAATCTAACTTTGGTTGTTCGGGAACTACAATACTGTGTTTTTCTAAGAGTCTAGATGGAAAAGGAATGTCAACATTTGGTTGAGGAGTTTCCTCAATGACAAGACTAGGTTGCATTTCTTTTGGATTTTCTATATCCTCAGGGATTTATTCTATCATGGGGATGAAGGTTTTGAGGTAACCTTCCTTGAGTGCAACAATATATTCTTACAATCCACAAAATTATTTGTGGGGTTTTTATTTGATTCCAAAGTGTACGATGGGTTACCCTACCTCACATTTTTGGGATTTTCCATAGTTTTTGTAGGTATCTATGGTCAAGCGTGTTGATTGGATGGGGAAGAATTTGCAGCTTCTAGTCAACAAGGCTTGTTGACCTTGGGATACTTTTTTATTATAATAATGTTGCACGATCTTTAAGGTATATTCCATTTCCATTGGTACTAAGGATTAAACTATTGAAACAATGGAATGTTTAGATTTGGAGCCTAGGGTTATTGATAATAACTTGGTGGTGCATTCCACTATGGGCTCCACTCCTGTGGGGATTTTTGGACCCAAGGTTGGGGATATGACCATGGTGCATTCCATTTATTTGGGACCCATTGTGATTTTGGCATGTAGGACTGATTTTGGTTGGATTGCAGATTTCCTCCTCACCTCTGAGCCATATAATTCAACTCAGACTCATCTTGTGTGTTGTGTTTCAAACGGTTCTTCGTAAAAGGAAGCCATCCATATTGGTCTATGACATACTAGAGTTCACAAAGAAGACAAATGTTTTTCTTCTTTAAGGAGATTTTTTAAGTCCATGTTTATCTCTATATAATGGGAAGTAGATGAACAAAGGCTATGTATTTATGTCTTTCTCCCTATCCATAGTGGTATTGAGTTGAACCAAAATTTTTGTTCTTAAATTTGGAAATTCTTCCCTCAATTTGGATATATCGCCACTGCCACTTTACCTTTCTTTTTACGAAAGTTACGGTGATTTCGGGAGTAGTTCCTATAGAGGTCAATGATTTCTATAAATTCTAGTTTGTTCATGTCTCCTTTTCCCATAAGATTGAAGGCTTCATGTGTGTCTTCATCCAACCCTTTAAGAAATAAGGTTTTGAGTAGATTAATATCCAAGCTAGTCCCACACCTCATATGAAGGAAGAGGAACCAATCCAGATAATATTCCACACTCTCATCTTCCTTTTGTCAAATTCTAAAAAATTCCTCCTTCATGTCCTAGACTCTACAATAGTCTTAATACTTTTCCAAGAAAACTATTTCCATCTCCTCCCAACTATGGATGGAGTTAGGAGTTAATCCCATAAACCATCTCATAGTTGTATCTTTTAAAGTTGAGGGAAATAACTTGAGATTATGGGAATCGAAGTGTAATAATGAGTGTGGCATAAGACCTTCAATTCAAAAAGAAATTGATAAGGGTATTTTGAGACTAATCCCTGAAAGGTTGGTAAAATTGAGGGGGATATATTTTTCATAGGATCCTAGTCGTTAGGATCCAATTGTATGGGGTAGGTAAATATTCTTCTAATTGGAGGGTTTCCATTCTCTGCACCATTAGGATTTTCTACTTCATCACCATCGCTTCCTTGGTCAGCAAGTTGTTCCATAGGCTGATTTTGAGGGGGTTTTGAAAATTTATCCCAATGAATCTACCTCTATGGTCTCTAGGTCTAAACACAAAATCTTATCATATTAAGGATTGTTTCCTAACCATTAATGCTTAACCTGGTTGTTTGTGTTCCACATACTCCAAAACATATAGGATTCATGTTGTCACTACAAGGTCTTCTATAATTCTTAAAAAAGATTTATGGAAAAAAAAATTGAATGAAAAATTACCAGAAAACTAGTCAACACTTATAGCTAGCACCTTTAACCTTTGATAACACCTTGAAATTCCCCAGTAACAATTCCAAAAAATGATGATATTCATTGATACTTGTAATTTAATTATATTATATCTATCAGTCTAGGGTGGTGTTTATGGATGTTTGCAACAAAGGGAACAATAGGAATTTTTCTCAACACACACTTAATAATGGGATTAACTAAATAATAACTAACTGCAATTATAAAATGAAATGTATTGAAAGAAATAATATTAAAGACAAAATCTTAATAGTATGAAAAATAATTCAATGCTGGAATATTAAATAGTTGTGTTATAACAGAAAGGAAACAACAGTAAAATCTCCTTTTCGTTGGGGAGGAGTGGCCCTTGCTCCTTCCTTCGATCAGGTTTAGCGTCCAAAGTTACACAAAAAAATTTCCCCCTGAATCCAAATTTTATTGAATTGAAAGAACTGCCTTTTACAATCATAAACTAATTAAACTGAACTTGAATCTTAATACATTAGCTCTCTTATACAAGAGGATTCCTAGTTATTTTAGGAGAGAACTAGTTTATTTGTAATTATTATCATCTACTAAACTGGACGCTGACTAAAACAATGACTACTATTTTTAAGGATTACAACTATAGAGGAATTTTTCTATGCGGTTCTTATTACTCTTGTGAAAGAGGCCTGAAATTAGATTGTTTGAGGGAATCAATTGGTAGTGGAAGATATTGTAGATCTCAAATTGATTACAGAGAATCATGGTGACCATAAATCCCTAAGTTTTTATCTTCATCACGTTTCCAAGAACTGGAGTTAAAACAGGGATAACTAGACCTCATAATCTTCATGAAGGTAGTTTGAGATAGTGACATACATTTCATGCTCATGTAATTGTGCTTTTGCCGGTTGTATCAAATTATAGTTTAACGATCCAAATTACTCATTTATTTTGCACAAGTTTCTTGTTTCAAGGAGTTTTGAATTAATGATCTAGATGAGTTTTGCGCACCATAGAGAGTCATGCACTAATGCAAATGTGAGTCATGTACTATAAGGATATTCCTACACCAATAAACCAATGAGTCCTGTGTTGGTTTGCAATTAAGTCATGTATTAAGTCATCTCAGGAGAAATTAAGTCATGTATTAAGTTTTGTATTATGTCTTGCACCGGGTTTGCAACTTACGCCCATAAGAAATTTGGAAACATTGTAAAAGTGTTGTTCAAGTTTGTTATTGTTAATACTTCGAGAGAAGTGTCATGCAAGTTGAAAATTATGTTTTTATTGTTGCATTTGAAATCCATATGTGAACAAATTGTGTTTTAATTTGTATATGAAAATGGTTAATAGAATGAAATGAAGTTCCTTTTTATCTCTCTCTATTTCTATGAAAGAGCTATCCATATAATCATGTGACATTGCATTGGAAAATAAATAAATGATATATTATTTACATTCTTGGTGTTGAAAGTTGTATTATGAATAAAAATCAAATAATTTTATATTGCATTTTCTTACTTGTACACTATTTCATATTTTCATACTCCATACAATTAATCTATTTTAATATCATTGGAAAAATATTATATTACTTATCCATATTTAAATGTTGAAGTAGACTATTTGTACAAATGGTTGTTGCTATATATAAATAAGAAAAAAATAGATTTGAATGTGATTGAATACTCTCTTGTTTACTTAAGATTAAGATAATGTTTTTTTATATATAGAGAAAGGTTAAATCCACTGTTTGAAGTTGATAAACTTGATGGCATCATCTTATTTTTGTTGAGTTGTTCAAAAGTTTTTGTAATAAGTTTGTTACTATAATTAGTTGCAAGTCATAAATATTATAAGTATATTGCTTTTAAACAGAACACATACTGGTTACAAATACTAAAATCCTATTATACAATACCTTTATAATTTGTATATGTAAATGGATATACGAAGAAAAAAAGAAATTTAGATGTGTTATACCATGATATATTTATACCAAATTAATAGTAGCTAGGTTGGGAAATTTGTAGACTAGTATATATATATATGCCAAATACTAGATTACACATAAAATAATTGACAAAAATGTCACAACACATATCTTCTAAATGCTTAGTAAAATACCTACGAAATGTATGACAAAACATCATGAATTTATACACTTATGTCTCGCTTTAGAAAATGTAACTAGCTATATGATAACACGTGATATGTCATCTCATATATAACCAAGAGAAGAGAAACAAAATCCCAAGTATCCAATATGGAAAAAAATGAAATCTCAAATACCCATAGTGGAAAACTAGTAATCTCAATACCTATAATTAGAAAACCAAACAAAAATGAGACTCAAACAAAGCTCAACCATACCATAGAAAAACCACAATCTATACACAACAACATAACCAAAACCATTAAAAACCTAGCGAATATGCACCAAAACATAATTTACCCATGTCATCATTTAAAATAGGTAATAAAAATAGAATCCCTTTCCTAAAAATATAAACTAAAAGAATACCGAAACCTCTACACGTTTCCTCCTTCATTCTCTATTATTTTCTCCAACTTCTTGGATCTTCATAATTCAAAATAAAACCCAAAAACATTCTTCATTTTCCAGAAGTAGTCTCCACAAAAATGACTGCACTAGAAAAGGTGGAATCTCATAATGGCGGCCATATAAACAACCAAGAATGTTGTCATAGACCTCCACAAAATCCTCATGTAATTTTGATAGGATTTACCCTGATTTCTTCTATCTTCCTCTACCATCCCAAATTGAAAAAATGAAATCCCAAAATCCATTTAGTGCATTGTATTTAAAAATCCAACAAAATTTTGTTAAAATTAACATCGTGCCCGATTAGGGTTTTAAATCCCTAAATGTCACCACTTAGGCTTAATCCTATGTTTTAATAAAACTTATATGCCACGTTCCATAAGGAATGGTTGAAACACAAGTCAATGTGAAGATAACTCACAAGCCAAATTCCACCAAATATCATCACATATAAGCAACAATAAAATGACAAGTCCATTAACCATGCCAAACACCACACGAGACACCTAATAACATTAACTATATGGATGAGTTAAAACATGACAAAAAAATTGCCAAGTCAACATAATTCACAATTTCTCAAATTAAAGAACATGGATATATTACACCAACCACTCTACACTTGATGCCAAGGTGATCCTCTGACCCTAGGTTAGGTTACCAACTTGTCATCCTAAGTTAGGCTTAGGTTAGGTCACGTAACCTAGATCTTAGGTTAGTTAAGTTAGCAACTAACCTTAACACCAACATACTTTTGGTGTTAAGCCTAGGTACTAATGTAACCAACCAACTAACAATATCACCCAAAACTACCAAAACATTTTCACTCACTATTAAAGGGTGATTATCAACTTCTAGAAGAGTGGGCACTTATGTGTATGCACACATGTACGTTAACTTATGTATATAAGCTCGTGTACCTATGATCATACCCATATGGGTATATGGAAAATGTCCATTCCTTCATGCGTCACACTCATACCTTAATGAGTGACTGATGAAAAACACAAAACTACAACCAAGAAGAAATAACTAAATATGTTTTCATTATTAATACTTGAGTCCCAAAAGTTGGGATGTTATATGGAATTTGGGTTATTCATTATGATTTTATGAATTGAAAATTTTGGGGTTTCTTGTAAATCAAGTTTTGCGGATGTGAGCCATTTACTTTATTTTTCAAATTTCTATATTTATTTTTATGAGGATTTTGGGAAAAGTGTTGAGTATGAGTCAAGTTATGTTAGATTTGAAGTGATGGTTTTGTAAGGAGGGACCATGTGAATGTGTAAGGGCTTATTTTTATGTTTGGGGATTGGATTTTTTTAGGGGAAGGAACATGCTATATGGCATGATCTTAATGGCCCCTCTACTTTGAGTGTTTTCCTATAAAAAGAGTCTTTTACTTTGTTTTGGGGAAGTTCGCTAGGTCTTAGGGAGGTGTTGTCAGATTGGATTTACTTGGAGGGACTATTGGAATGTTTGGAATGATTTCTTGAATAATATCTTGGGACAATTATCTGGTAGGTATTACTTACCCATTTTATTTCCTATTTGTAATGTAAATTCTATCCCTTAAGCTAAATTTGAAATTATGATTTTAATTACCCACTTGGGTACATGCTAGTTTTGTTGAATAAGTGTTTTATTGAAGCTTTCATGATTCCATTTTGGGAATAAAAGTGGTGTTGTGTGTGGGGAATGTGTCTTACCAATGGAGTGATAAGTAGTGTTTGAAGTGAGGGATATCTTCCCTCTTTTAGGTCTGGTTTTGGTAGAACCAAGGGGAGGGACAACTAGTCTTAGTGGAATGATAAGTGGTTATAGGCATGGGAGGTATTTCCTTCCCCATTTTAAACCATATTTGGTTTGATCATGTGTATTGATTTATTTTCATGGTTGGCATACCTTGATGTTTGTCCCCTTTGTTTACTTGGTTATTATGAACCTTGTTTTCATGATTATGTGTGACATGGGTGTTGATTTCATTCCATAGCTTGGTTTTTGGTTATTGATCCCTATTTGAGTTAGGAACTTGTGGGTCAATTGGGATGAGATCATTCCCCATTGCATGGCTTAGCGGTAAGTGTCGTTTGGATTCCTCATTTTGTTTTAAAATGGGTGTTTCTTGATAGAGTGTGTTGAAAATTAGTGAAGTTGTGTATAAAATTAGATATTGGTTTTCATGCAAATTACCCCATGAGAAATTTAGAAACATTGTAAAAGTGTTGCTCAAGTTTGTTATTGTGAATACTTGAGAGATGTATCATGCAAGTTGAAAAGTATGTTTTGTATTGTTGCATTTGAAAACCATATGTGAAAGAATTTTGTTTTAAGTTGTATATGAAAATGGTTAATAGAATGAAATGAAGTCCTTTTTTATCTCTCTCTATTTCCATGAAAGAGCTATCCATATAAGTGTGTGACATTGCATTGGAAAAGAAATAAACGATATATTGGTTTCATTCTTGGTGTTGAAAGTTGTATTTTGAATAGAAATAAAATACTTTTATGTTGCATTATGGGACTTGTATGCTATTGTAGATTTTCGTATCTATACGATTTTTCTATTTTAATATCATTGGAAAAATACTATATTACTTATCCATATTTAAATTTTGAAGTAGAATATTTGTACAAATGGTTGTTGCTATATATAAATAGGAAAAAAATAGATTTCAATGTGATTGAATAATATCTTGTTTACTTAAGATTAAGATAATGTGTTTGTTATATATAGATAAAGGTTAAATCAAATGGTTGAAGTTGATAAAATTGATGACATCATCTTCTTTTGTGATGAGTTATTCAAAAGTTTTGTAATAAGTTTGTTACTATAATTAGTTATAAGTCATAAATATTATAAGTATATTGCTTTTAAACGAAGCACATATTGGTTACAAATAATAAACTCATATTATACAAGATATTTATAATTTGTATATGTAAATGTATATACGAAGAAAAAAGAAATTTAGATGTGTTATACCAAGATATATTTATACCAAATTAATAGTAGTCGATTGGGAAATTTGTAGACTAGTATGTATATATATATATATATATATATATATATATATGTATAATAACTCACACAAACACACACACACACACACACGTGCGCCTGATATAGAGATTGCACACAAACTATTTAAAAATGTCACAACACAACTTATATATATATATATATATATATATAAAATAAGAGATTGCACACAAACCGTTTGATAAAATGTCACAACCCACACATGCGAGCGCGCACACACACACACACATTTCAAATAAGATATTGCACAAAAACTAATTGACAAAAATGTTACAACACATATATCATATATACCAAATAAGAGGTTGAATGCAAACTATTTTACAAAATATCACAACATATATATTCTAAATTCCCAAAGAAAATACCCGAAAATGTATGACAAAACATCATGAATTTAAACACTTATGTCTTCCTAGAAAATGCAACTAATTTATATGATAACACTTGATATGACATCTCGTATATAACTAAGAGAAGAGAAATAGTAATTCCAAGGATTTATATGTTATACCTATATAATATAAACATTATAAATATCATGAAGATATTATAAAGGTATTATATACGTACATACATACATACATACATACATACACACACACATAGATATATATATATATATATATATATATATATATGTATGTAAATATATATATATATATATATATATATATATATATATGAAGTTATTTTATTAAATTAAGAAATAATTTACAAAAAAATGGATTTGGGGTGGAAGGGCTCACCAACCCACACCACTAAATATTTAAGTTTTATATAAAATAAGATAAACCAATATATATATATATATATAATAAATTTGGGGCCATTGTAGCCTTGGCAAACGAACCCCTCTACCCCCATACTTCCTCACAGGGGTTGGCCCTTGGTTGAACCACTACACTCACCCCTCCCCTCAATTTTGCGGATATGCCACCACTTCAATTCTCACACCCTTCCATGGTCCTCATGGCTATTGAAAATCCCTTTCCCTATCAGCTATGGAATACACATAGCCAACCTCCCATTTTGGCCCTCAAAAGCCTCCACCTGGTCATTTGGTCTTTTCTTCTCCCAATCCGGCCATTCATCCATTCAAGTCAAAAACATATAAATATAAATTATATTATAAGTTTATATATATATATATATATATATATATAGACACACACACACACACACACACACACACACACACTCTTGCACCCCAAAAATTATTTTCTCCTTCTCCTTGTACAAGGGTGCCTCTATTAAACCTGCAAGAGAAGTTGAGAAAAATAGAGAGATTAGAAAACAAAAGGAAATATAATGAGAATGAAATGAATAGATAAATAAAATGTGAACTTAGGGTTTTCACTGACCTAGATCCTAGGTGAGTATTAGCCTAATCTAAGGAACCATAATGAATCCTCCTCCCCCACTTGGGTCAAGTTGACCAAATGAATTTGATCGGTACTTTTAATTATAAGTACATCTTATTACTCTAACTATAGCTATGATTATAAATTTTAAATAGGCCTCATTATAACTCTTAATATAATGTTATTATTATTTTATCAAGCTATACGCATTTGAGATAAATGAACCTCTTATAATATAAATGTGATCCTTTATTCAATAAGATTATAATTATTCTTATAATCTAACACTCTAAAACAAAATAAAATGATTTTGAAGTTACTTTAGGAATTCTAATAGGTTATACATCGAAAACCTAGATAGAAAATAATGGTTTAATTATAATAGGATGAGTATTTAATTTAAATTAATATGACCTCTTCTATATTTATGTTACCCTCCCTTTTAACTTGGAGTTGTGGTTATTAGAAACCGAAAAATAGGGTTATAGAATGAAATACCACATTGGTTATAAATCATATTAGTATGGTAATCTGTGAAGGATAAAGGGTTTCCTTGTTGAGCCAAAAATACTTATGACCCTTAAATTGGGGTAATGAGAGAAAGTAGGGATGTTTAAGCCAAAGTTGATTAATTGTAGATTTTTTTAAACATCCAACAAAACATTGTTTAGTAATGGATCATTTGCTAAAGGGGTTATACGAACTTAAGTAATACTTGAAGTAAATTATAATATATATATATATATATATATATAGTGTTTTTTTGACTTATAGTCAATGTCAATAATAGATCGTATATATATATATATATATAGTGTTTTTTTACTTATAGTCAATGTCAATAATAGATCGTAAGTTAACCACTAGTAGTATTCCTTGTGAAATCAGAAATTGTTCACGGTTATTGGCTCGCCAATTTAACCATTTATCTTTCGAATGCACAATGTGGATAACCCACAAGTGAAAAAAACATAGGGGTGTCACGTATTGATGCTTAGTTCACAATTTAAAACGTAACTTCAAACTTACTTCCCATTAATCATTTCTAAAGCTAACCAAAAAATTGTTCCATAATTTTTCCACCTCTAACTTAGTTGTTTTGTGAGTAAACTTTTGGGGTGAGGCACTACCGATCCCAACCTTCATATCAAGGCCTTTGGAAATCTTTACAAAGAGTAGATCAGAATAAATTCATACGTTTCCACAAAACTCCTAGAAAAGACACTTATAAGAGATTCTTTGGATTAGTACCATAATTTAATCCTAATTCTATAGTTGAGCTAGAGTCGCCAATGACAACCCTAGTGAAGGAATTCTAATATCACGATATACTTGAAAATAAAATCAACACTTTCATCAATTGTCAACAATATGAGAATGAATCTACACAAGCCTTTATCAAGTGTTGGAAGAATCTATCTACATGGGGTGCACAAAATATGCCTAATGATATCCTCTTTCAAATTTTCTTATGATCCCTTGAGCCTTTCCTTTAATACAAGGTGAGGTATTTTTCTCCTACTTCCTTGAAGAGGCCTTTAAACAAGTCAAAAGGAAATAATATCTCATTAGAGAATTTGAGAAGGATGCTCCCAGACACAAACCAAAAAACAAGTCCAAATTCTTCAACACTCTAAGAACAAGAACATGATAGATAAGGGAGTCTCGTATACCATTCCTCTCATCACTTCTTCAAATAGGATTTTTTCAATATTTACCAACAACTAAACAACAAAAAAACCCAACTTAACTTTCATCAACCCTTGAGTAAGGAAGACTTGAAGCATTGGTTTCTTAAACCATTTACCACAATCCTATATCCTTCTTGAACTGTTCCTCATTAGCATGATGAGAGTAAGTTGTATTTTTGGCATGCTAATTGGGGTCACTCACATGATAATTGGTGAGCACTCCAATTGTATGTCATTAGCTTCTTCTTAGGAACCAACCTTCAATATGATGTCATCACTCACGAGCATTTGAAAAAAGTGGTCAAAGCTCGACATGGCTCAAAAGAAGGATCACCATGAAGCCATCAATTAGGATAATGAAAAATTAAAGACCTTAGTAAATCCTATGCTTAATAATGATGTCACTAAAATTTATAAGAAGAAAGAGAATGCTACAACCAATGTAGTTGACACATATTACCTTCTTAAAATTATGGTTGCAATCAATGCTATAAAATTTTTCATAGCTTATGTAGAACTAGAATATCCTATAACATTCTAACCATAGAGTCACAGAGTCATCTATCCTTTTGTACCTGTTGGACTAGGAAAAATGGATAGGTATGAGCCATGCACAAAGGAACACATGACGAGAAAAGGAAGAAATACCTTAAGTACAAGATGGTGCATGAAGGTACACATAGAGGCATGAAGAATGTAAATACAAAGGGTTGTGTGTAGGAATGGTCAGAACACAAGATAAATAGAAAAGACAAGATAAAATATAATAGGAAAAACATGGGTTGGTGTGATATACAAGAGAACGCTATAATTAGATAAAATTATGGATAAAGCACTTGTAGAGAATTAGATAAAGATAGAATACACATGGAAAGATACATCTACATATAACATGACATGATGAAAAAGTAAGCTATTAAAAGCACAGATGGAAATAAAATAACTAATTGAATACTCGAGGTGAGAAATAAAGGTACATGTAGGCTTAATACAAGATAGTCTATTAATAGATTAAAGCATTTTAAAACAAGAAGGAAAACTTCCCACCAGCTATATGTAGTTTTCAAGAGTCATGACTGGAAGAGACAAGTGTGTTATAGCTTGATGTATAAGTGTTATCTTGGGTCCGTAATATTTTTTCAGATCATGTTATGTGTCTGTAATGAACAATCTGATATGGATTACCAAGATTAGAAGAGATGGACATAGTATTATTGACATTCAAATCTTATTGTTGATTATATATCTTGAGGAATGAATGATAAAAGATCCATAGTGCTATTGAATTTGTTATGATATCTGTAGTATCCTTTTCTATTTTATGATGTGCAATGTTAGCTAATAACTATACATCGTGAATGATCTAAAAAAAGAGGGACTTGGTAGGTTGCACGCACTTTGGGTGAGAATTTGGATATTAGTCCGAGTGATTTTCGAACGCACTCGACTAAGTGGTAGTAAATTTAACGACTAAATTTTGGTTATTTTTCCAAGACCTCTTTTAATCATGGTCATCAAGATGTGGCATGTGCAAGGCATTCCAACCGTCATTAGAGAATATTGAGCTTTCAAGACATGACAATCGGATGAGTTTTCTTAGAGGTATAACATCGGAAGTGGTTTCAATCTATGTAAACGGGTAGAGGAAAACCTTTATGATAAATTATATGAGAAATTTTTCAATTTATTTCTAAGTAAATTATATGAATGGTTATCAACATACTCTCTAGATAAAGTGGTCAAATTAAAAAGTAGGCACATGTAGATCCAAGATAAGTACTAAGCACCCGTTGATCTATATAAACATTAGACACGTGCAAGAGATTGCTTTGGTGGATAGGAATTTTAAGTAATTACCTATTGAGTACGTGATATCAACATATTCATGTCCATAGGAGGCATAATTTCAGTTCTTTGCAAACCCGGAGGATTTTATTGATGCGTTATCCCATTGACTATCAAAATTTTAATGGTTAGGATTATATTGGAAAATATCCTTATGGAAGGCTAAAACCCCACCGTGTGCAGGGGGTGAGGAAAGGGATTAGGAAGGATGATGTCACACCAAGTGGAAGACATGGAAAGAGAAGAGATAATTCATAGATATAATGATGTTTGAGAGAAGAAATTTGAAGAGGTGTTGAGACCGAGAGGAATGGGGAAAGTAGAAGTGTTGAGAACCATGTAGATAGAAAGGGACCACAAAACCATGTCATCTAGATATTAGGTAAGAATAGCGACCCACTTGGAATTAGATGATGACAAGTTTGATGAAGGATTAAGAACTTTTGGCATGCATCTAACCCACTCGTAAACCCTAATCCTTGAGTTTGGTGTTTATAATCCATAAGTATTTATAGAAGATCATCACAACGATGGGGAGAAAGAAGGTAACTAAGGTTCACCATGTTGGGTTAGAGATACATGTAGATTTGTGTTGGCATCAACTTAGGAGGAAAATTATATAAAGGTAGCACATATGAAAACACAATAGGCTCCCATAACCAAATAACATTATTTGTTTGGAATTAATATGTTAGGTGCAACGTCAGGACAAAACATTGGTGCTCTACTGAGTGGAAGTAATCCTATTAGAGGGATATTAGGAAAATAGTTGGTATGAATTTTAGTTATAATACAACCGAGTAGACCATATATTTTTTTTAGACCATCGCTAGTCCCATTGACATGAGGCTCGGGAGGCTCGTACTCCCCGAGAAGAGGCAACCCTAGTGGAGGTTTGTGGTCAAGATATTGTCCACCACCAAATAGGAACAATCATGGACAAGGAAATAAACCACCACCACAAAGAACCTCCTCAATGTTTCTTTGATATTTCACTTCATTTACCGAGTATCAAGGTGTGGAAGATTACATAGAACATGTGCACATGTGTGAAATTTTATGGGGGCCAAAAGAATAATAGCCTCAAACAAGAAGGTGAGTTAGTTTTCTACTACACTTCAAGGTCTTGCACACAATTACTACAGGAAGTATGACATGCATTAGATGGCAGGTGGACTATGATGCATTGTGCATCGCCATTCTATCCAAATTCCACATACCATAATTTAAGTAGCAAAGTGTCAACACGCTCAAGGATATTAAACAAGGCTTGGTTGAAATTGTTAAGGAATATGATGCACCTTTTAAAACCTTGTTGTCTAAGATTTCATATGAAATCCACCATAGTTAATATTCACTATGGTTTATGGGGGATTGGTGACATCATTTTGAAGGGTGTTATCACATAAAAATTCATAGAACCTATAATTTTATTTTTTCAACTTCTATTATTTTTGTAATAATTCTATTATTTTTACAACTTCTGCTTGACCAATAGTCACCAATCACTACTTTCTTTGGTGCATTGTATGTCTCAATAGTCACCTTATTTGTATTTAATGCTAGATGACATGCACATGATTTTTCATCAACCATATCTAGGACTTCTCACGTAACTTATATATGATCTATTTTGATATCCTCAACCTCATCATCATTTATCATGATCTATAAGGAACAATCATGGATAAGGAAATAACCCACTACCACAACAACCTCCTCAATGTTTCTTTGATATTTCACTTCATTTACCAGTAGTATCAAGGTGTGGAAGATTCTGTAGAACACGTGCACATGTGTGAAATTTTATGGATGGCCAAATGAATAATAGCCTCGCAGACAAGAAGGTGAGCTAGTTTTCTACTACACTTTAAGGTCATGCACACAATTACTATAGGAAGTATGACACGCATCAGATGGTAGTGGCCAATGATGCATCAGTGCATCGTTATTTTGGCCAAATTTCACATACCATAATTTAAGTAGCAAAGTGTCAACATGCTTTGAAGGATATTAAACAAATTTTGGTTGAAAGTGTTAAGGAATATGATGTACCTTCTAAAACCTTGTTGTCTAAGCTTTCATATGAAATCCACCATATTAAATATGTACAATGGTTTATGGGGATTGGTGACATCATTTTGAAGGGTCACATAAAAATTCACATAACCATGTGAGGATTTGAAGGCATCACCGCATGCATAGGAAGTTCGAATCATGACACTAGAGTAATCCCATTCCTCGAAGCTAAGATTTTATCCAAGGCTACCCAAGTAAAGAAGTTATCTTCTAATTTAGCACATGACACCCACAAAGTGGAATTTGGTACACAAAATATGATGTAGAGGGGCATAAGAAGGATATTTGTCTACACATGAGTATGTGTGATACTCTTAACCTATTAGATATGCCTTAAAAATCATGATGTTTGAGAATTTCCACTTTTACAAAGCACCACACAAAATATGGTCTCAATGTAATGCAAAATTTGTGATGCACACACCCATAATACAACTACTTGTTAGCTGATTGACCACATTCATGAATCTTTTGAGAAAATATTGTGCAACTAGCGCAAAGAGTAACATAAAAGGACGTAAACAAGAAAGTGAGAATACTATTTTTGGATAGTATAATGGCACAAAAACAATGGTAATGGGGGATACCATGGAGGATATTGTGGAAGAGGATGTGGAGGTAGGTTCAATTGAGGGATATGTTATACATATGGGTCACAAAATTGTTATCAACATGAGTGTCTCAAGATTTAGTCTTGCACATACTCGAAATGGAAACAAAGTAAAAGACTACCAAAAATTTATTCGCACATGTGTACAAACAAGAAGGATATGGTCACAAAAATGATACAAGTTCAACACTCTAGGCATGGACAAAGTGGTAGCTTAATACTTTATTTCGGTAGGGACACAACCATTATTGGTTACTACATGTACAAAAGAACCACACACATGTGAGAAAGGAATATTGAATCCATTCATCGATAAGATGAGAATTTGTAGCCAACTAAATATCCGCATACGGGAAACAAAAAGAAGTTTTCCAAGAAACCATATAATTGATCGTAGAACCGCACTTTGTGAGATAATTTTCTTGAAGGAATAATTTTAAGATAGAGAGTGCATAAAACATGATGAGGTACTGATAATGATGTGGATAACCTCGGGGAATTATGCGAATGTTATAGAAAGAAAACATCACCCCTTATTACGAGAATTATTACAAGATAAATTTCCATGCAAAGGAAGAGAGAGGGATAGACAAATCTTACATGCTAATTTGTCACCCTAGGACCATGAATATGACAAGGATATTAATTTAGATGTGGTTATAGATGGCTGGTTGGTAAGTAACATTTTGATTGATATGTGTGCGAAGTGAATTTCCTAACACTTGATGCTTGGACTCAAATGAGAAGGCCACCATTGCAACCAGCTTTAAGTGTGTCATACATAGAAAAAAATAAAAGGGATATGCCCATTGGTGTTTTGAAGGATACAAATGTCACAATTCAAGGAGAAAATTTTAGAGGAGACTTCAAGGTATTAGAGTTAAAGGGGGAAGACAAATTTCCTACACTACTTGGACATCCTTAGTGCTGCCCGAACAACACAAAATTTCACTTTAACAAATGTTAGGTCAGTTTTGAGAATGCAATGAGCGGGTAGTGATCCCGATGGATGGCACTAAGGATGGATGGAAAATTTGTATAGGGTGGTATTTCCTTCCCCATTTTAAACCATAGTTGGTTTGATCATGTGTATTGATTTATTTGCATGGTTGGCATACCTTGATGCTTTTCCCCTTATTTTTCTTGGTTATTGTGAACCTTGTTTGCATGATTATGTGTGATATGGGTGTTGATTTCATTCCAAAGCTTGGTTTTGGTTATTGATCCCTATTTGAGTTAGGGAACTTATGGGTCCATGGGGATGAGATCATTCCCCATTGCATGGCTTGGCGGTAAGTGTCCTCGCATTCCTCATTTTTAAAAAATGGGAGTTTCTTGATAGAGTGTGTTGAAAATTAATGAAGTTGTGTAAAAAATTAGATGTTGGTTTTCATGCAACTTACCCCCATGGGAAATTTAGAAACATTGGAAAAGTGTTGTTCAAGTTTTTATTGTGAATACGTGAGAGAAGTGTCATGCAAATTGAAAAGTATGTTTTGTATTGTTGCATTTGAAATCCATATGTGAAAAAAATTGTGTTTTAAGTTGTATATAAAAATGGTTAATAGACTAAAATGAAGTTCTTTTATCTCTCTCTATTTACGTGAAATAGCTATCCATATAAATGTGTGACATTGCATTGGAAAATAAATAAACGTTATATTGGTTGCATTCTTGGTGTTGAAAGTTGTATTTTGAATAGAAATCAAAGACTTTTATCTTGCATTATGGGACTTGTATGCTATTGCAGATTTTCATACTCCATACGATTTCTCTATTTTAATATCATTGGAAAAATATTATATTACTTATCCATATTTAAATGTTGAAGTAGACTATTTGTACAAATGGTTGTTGCTATATATAAATAGGAAAAATTAGATTTCAATGTGATTGAATACTCTCTTGTTTACTTAAGATTAAGATAATGTGTTTGTTATGTATAGATAAAAGTTAAATCAAATGGTTGAAGTTGATAAAATTGATGGCATCATCTTCTTTTGTATTGAGTTGTTCAAAAGTTTTTGTAGTAAATTTGTTACTATAATTAGTTATAAGTCATAAATATTATAAGTATATTGCTTTTAAATGAAACACATATTGGTTACAAATAATAAACTCCTATTATACAAGATCTTTATAATTTGTATATTTAAATGTATATATGAAGAAAAAAAGAAATTTAGATGTGTTATACCATGATATATTTATATCAAATTATTAGTAGTCAGGTTGGGAAATTTGTAGACTAGTATATATATATATATATATATATATATATATATATATATAATAATAACTAACACACACACACACACATGCCGTAAAAGAGATTACACACAAACTATTTTAAAAATGTCACAACACACACACACATGTCAAATAAGAGATTGCACACAAACTAATTGACAAAAATGTTACAACACATATATCATATATACCAAATAAGAGATTGAACGCAAACTATTTTACAAAATATCACAACACATATATTCTAAATTCCCAAGAAAATACCCGAAAATGTATGACAAAACATCATGAACTTAAACACTTATGTCTTCCCGAAAATGCAACTAATTTATATGATAACACTTGATATGACATCTCGTATATAACTAAGAGAAGAGAAATAGTAATTCCAAGGATTTATATGTTATACCTATATAATATAAACATTATAAATATCATGAAGATATTATAAAGGTATTATATACGTACATACATACATACATACATACATACATACATACATATATATATATATATATATATATATATATATATATATAAACTAAGATATTTTATATTAATCAAGAAAAAACATATAAAAAGAATATATATAAGTTTATATATGAAGTCATTTTATTAAATTAAGAAATAATTTAAAAAATGGATTTGGGGTGGAAGGGCTCTGGCCCAACCCACACCTCTACAGATTTAAGTTTTATATAAAATAAGATAAACCAATATATATATATATATATATATATATATATATATATATATATATATATAGCCTTGGCTGCGAACCCTTTGCCCCCATACTCCTCACAAGGGTTGGCCCTTGGCCAAACCACTACACACACCCCTCCCCTTGATTTTGCGGCTATACCACCACTTCAGCTCTCACACTGTTCCATGGGCCTCATGGCTATTGAAAATCCTTTCCTGTCGGCTATGTAATACACATAGCCAACCTCCCATTTTGGCCCTCAAAAGCCTCTACTTGAGCATTTGGTCTTTTCTTCTCCCAATCCGGCCATTCATCCATTCAAGTCAAAAACATATAAATATAAATTATATTATAAGTATATATATATATATATATATATGTATATATATATATATATATATGTATATATATATATACATATCTATGTGTATATATATATGTATACATATATATATACATATATATATGTATATGTATATATATGTATATATATATATATATATATATGTATATATATATGTATATATATATACTCTCTCAGCATCCAAAAATGGTTTTCTCCTTCTCCTTATACAAGGGTGCCTCTATTAAACCTGGAAGAGAGAAGTTGAGAAAATAGAGAGATTAGAAAACAAAAGGAAATATAATGAGAATGAAATGAATAGATAAATAAAATGTGAACTTAGGGTTTTCACTTGACCTAGATCCTAGGTGAGAATTAGCCTAATCTAAGGAACCATAATGAATCCTCCTCCCCACTTGGGTCAAGTTAACCAAATGAATTTGATAGGTACTTTTAATTATAAGTACGTCTTATTACTCTAACTATAGCTACGATTATATATATATATATATATATATATACATATATATATATATATACATATATATATATATATATATATATATATATATATATATACTCTCTCGCACCCAAAAATGGTTTTCTCCTTCTCCTTATACAAGGGTGCCTCTATTAAACCCGGAAGAGAGAAGTTGAGAAAAATAGAGAGATTAGAAAACAAAAGGAAATATAATGAGAATGAAATGAATAGATAAATAAAATGTGAACTTAGGGTTTTCACTTGACCTAGATCCTAGGTGAGAATTAGCCTAATCTAAGGAACCATAATGAATCCTCCTCCCCCACTTGGGTCAAGTTAACCAAATGAATTTGATAGGTACTTTTAATTATAAGTACGTCTTATTACTCTAACTATAGCTACGATTATAACTTTGAAATTGGACTCATTATAACTCTTAATATAATGTTATTATTATTTTATCAAGTTATATGCATTTGAGATAAATGAACCTCTTATAGTATAAATGTGATCCTTTATCCAATAAGATTATAATTATTCTTATAATCTAAGGCTCTAAAACAAAATAAAATGATTTTGAAGATACTTTAGGAATTCGAATAGGTTATAAATCGAAAACTTAGATAGAAAATAATGGTTTAATTATATTAGGATGATTATTTAATTTAAAGTAATATGACATCTTCTATATTTATGTTACCCTCCCTTTAACTTGGAGTTTTGGTTATTAGAAACCAAAAGATAGGGTTATAGAATGAAATACCACATTGGTTATAAATCATATTAGTATGGTAATCCGTGAAGGATAAAGGGTTTCCTTATTGAGCCAAAAAAGCCTTATGACCCTTGAATTGGGGTAATGAGAGAAAGTAGGGATGTTTAAGCTAGTTTCATTTATTGTATTATTTTTTAAACATCCAACAAAACATTGTTTAATAATGGATCATTTGCTAAAGGGGTTATATGAACTTAAGTAAAACTTGAAGTAAATTATATATATAAATATAATAGTATTTTTTGACTTATAGTTAATGTCATTAATAGATCATAAGTTAACCACTAGTAGTCTTCCTTGTCAAATCAGAAATTCTTCACGGTTATTGGCTTTTCCAATTTAACCGCTTATCTTTCGGATGCACAATTTGGATAACCCACAAGTTAAAAAAACCTAGCAAAGTGTCACGTAGTGACGCTTAGTTCACAATTTACAACGCAACTTCAAACTTACTTCTCATTAATCATTTCTAAAGCTAACCAAAAAATCGCTCCATAATTTTTCCACCTCTAACTTAGTTGTTTTGTGAGTAAACTTTTGGGGCAAACACTACCGATCCTAACCTTCATATAAAGGCCTTTGGAAATATTTACAAAGAATGGATCATAAAAATTCATAAGTTTCCACCAAACTCCTAGAAAATACACTTATAAGAGATTCTTTGGATTAGTACCATAATTGAATCCTAATTCTATAGTTGATATAGAGTAGCCAATGACAACCCTAGTGAACGAATTCTAATATCACGATATACTTGAAAATAAAATCAACACTTTCATCAATTGTCAACAATATGAGAATGAATCTACATAAGAATTTATCAAGAGTTGGAAGACTCTATCTACATGGGGTGAAAATAATGTGCCCAATGATAGCCTATTTCAAATTTTCTTAAGATCCCTTGAGCCTTTCCTTTAATACAAGGTGAGGTATTTTTCTTCTACTTCCTTGAAGAGGCCTTTAAACAAGCCAAAAGGAAAGACTATCTCATTAGAGAATTTGAGAAAGATACTCCCAAGACACAAAACAACAAACAAGTCCAAATTCTTCAACACTTCAAGAACAAGAACATGACAGATGATAAGAGAGTCTCGTATACCATTCCTCTCGTCACTTCTTCAAATAGGATTGTTTTCAATATTGACCAATAACTAAACAAAAAAACTGAATTTAAATTTCATCAACCCTTGAGTAAGGAAGACTTGAAGCATTGGTTTCTTAAACCATTTACCACAATCCTATATCCTTCTCGACCTATTCCTCATTAGCATGATGAGAGTAAGTTGTATTTTTGGCATGCTAAATGGGGTCACTCACATGATAATTGGCGAGCACTCCGAATGTATGCCATTAGATTATTCTTAGGAACCAACCTTGAATATGATTCCATCACTCACAAGAATTTGAAAAAGTGGTCGAATCTCATGACATGGCTCAAAAGAAGGATCACCATGAAGCCATCAATTAGGATAATGAAAATTAAAGACCTTATTCAATCCTATGCTTAATAATGATGTCACTAAAATTTAGAAGAAGAAAGAGAATGCTACAACCAATGTAGTTGACATAGAGTACCCTCCTAGAATTATGGTCAGCAATCAATGTCAGTAAAATTTTTCATAACTTATGTAGAACAAGAATATCCTATAACATTCTAACCTCATAGTGACAGAGTCATCTATCCTTTGGTACCTAATGGACTAGGAAAATGGATAAGTATGAGCCATGCACAAAGGAACACATGACGAAAAAGGAAGAAATACCTTAAGTACAAGATGGTGCATGAAGGTACACGCAGAGGCATGAATAATGTAAATGCAAAGGGTTGTGTGTAGGAATGGTTAGAACATGAGATAAATAGAAAAGACAAGATAAACTATAATAGGAAAAACATGGGTTGGTGTGATAAAGAAGAGAATGCTATAATTAGATAAAATTATGGATAAAGCACATGTAGAGAATTAGATAAAGATAGAATACACATGTAAAGATACATCTACATATAACATGACATGATGAAAAAGTAAGCTATTAATAGCACAGATGGAAATAAAATAACTAATTGAATACTGAGGTGAAAAATAAAGGTACATGTAGGCTAAGTATAGGATAGTCTATTAATAGATTAAATCATTTTACAATAGTAAAGGAAAATTTCCCACAAGATATATGTAGTTTTCAAGAGTCATGACTGGAAGAGACAAGTTTGTTAGAGCTTGATGTATAAGTGTTATCTTGGGTCTATAATATTTTTGAGATCATGTTATGTGTTTATAATGGATAATATGATATGGATTGCCAAGATTATGAGAGATGGACATGGTATTATTGGCATTCAAATCTTATTATTGATTATATATCTTGAGGAATGAATGATAAAAGCTCCATAGTGCTATTGAATTTTTCATGATATCTATAGTATTGTTTTCTATTTTGTGATGTGCAATGTTAGCAAATAACTATACATCTTGAATGATCTAAACAAAGAGGGACTTGGTAGGTTGCACGCACTTTAGGTGAGCACTTGGACATTAGTCTGAGTGATTTTCCAATGCACTCGACCAAGTGGTGGTAAATTTCAAGACAACATTTTGGTTATTTTTCCAAGACATATTTTAATCATGATCATCAAGATGTGGCATGTGCAAGGCATTCCAACCGTCATTGGAGAATATTGAGCTTTCAAGAAACGACAGTCAAGATAAGTTTTCTTCGAGGTATAACACCGGAAGTGGTTTCAATCTGTGTAAACAGTAGAGGAAAATCTTTATGATGAATTATATGAGACATTTTTCAATTTCTTTCTAAGTAAATTATATGAATGGTTATCAACATACTCTCCGATAAAGTGGTCAAATTAGAAAGTAGGCACATGTAGATCCAAGAGAAGTACTAAGTACCCGTTGATCTATATAAACATTATCCACACGTTATCCCATTGTCTATCAAAAATTTAATGGTTGGGATTATATTGGTAAAGCTCCTTATGGAAGGATAAAACCCAACCATGTGTAGGGGTGAGGAAAGGGATTAGGAAGGATGATGTCATACCAAGTGGAAGAAATGGAAAGAGAAGAGATAATTCATAGATATAATGATGTGTGAGAGAGGAAATTTGAAGATGTGTTGAGAGTGAGAGGAATGGGGGCAAGCGGAAGTGTTGAGAACCATGTAGAAGGTGAGGGACCATAGGACCATGTCCTCTAGATAATAGGGAATAAAAATATAATGACCCACTTGGAATTAGACGATGACAAGTTTGATGAAGGATTAATAACTTTTGGCATGCATCTAACCCACTCGTAAACCCTATCCCTTGATTTTGGTGTTTATAATCAAGAAGTATTTATAGAAGATCATCACAACGATGGGGAGAAAGAAGGTAACCAGGATCACCATGTTGGGTTAGATATACATGTAAATATGTGTTGGAAACAACTTAGGAGGAAAATTAGATAAAGGTAGAACATATGAAAACACAATAGGCTCCTATAACTAGATAACATAATTTGTTTAGAATTAATATGTTAGGTTCAATGTCAAGACAAAACATTGGTTCTCTACTCAGTGGAAGTAATCATATTAGAGGGATATTAGGATCATAGTTGGTGTACATTTTAGTTATAATACAAATGTGTAGACCATTTAATTTTTAGATCACCGCTATTCCCACTGATATTAGGCTCAAGAGGCTCTGGTCCTCCCCTGAGAAGAGGCAACCCTAGTGGAGGTTTGTGGTCAAGATATTGTCCACCACCAAATAATAAAAATCATGGACAAGGAAATAAACCACTGCCACAACAACCTCCTCAATGTTTCTTTGATATTTCACTTCATTTACCAGAGTATCAAAGTGTGGAAGATTCCATAGAACACGTTCACATGTGTGAAATTTTATGGGGGGCCAAAGGAATAATAGAGTCAGGCAAGAAGGTGAGTTAGTTTTTTACTACACTTCAAGTTCCTAAACACAATTACTACAGGAATTATGACATGAATTAGATGACAGTGGACTATGATGCATTGTGCATCGCCATTCTAGCCAAATTCCACATACCATAATTTAAGTAGCAAAGTGTCAACATGCTCAAGGATATTAAACAACTCTTGGTTGAAAGTGTTAAGGAATATGATGCACCTTTTAAAACCTTGTTTTCTAAGATTTCATATGAAATCCACCATAGTCAATATGCACAATGGTTTATGGGGGATTCGTGACATCATTTTGAAGGATGTTATCACATAAAACTTCATAGAAAATATAATTTTATTTTTGCAACTTTGATTAGTTTTGTAATAATTCTATTATTTTTACAACTTCTTGCTTGGACCAATAGTCACCAATCATTACTTCCTTTGGCACATTGTCTATCTCAATAGTCACCTTCTTTTTCTTTAATGGTAGATGACATGCACATGATTTTTCATCAACCATATCTAGGACTTCTCACATACCTTATATATGATCTATTTTGATATCCTCAACCTCATCATCATCTATCATGATCTATAAGGAACAATCATGGATAAGGAATTAACCCACTGCCACAACAACCTCCTCAATGTTTTTTTTGATATTTCACTTCATTTACTGGAGTATCAAGGTGTGGAAGATTCTATAGAACACGTGCACATGTGTGAAATTTTATGGAGGGCCCAAGGAATAATAGACTCGGACAAGAAGGTGAGTTAGTTTTCTACTACACTTAAAGGTCATGCACATAATTACTACAGGAAGTTTGACATGCATCGATGGTAGTGGAAAATGATGTATTACGCATCACCATTATGGCCAAATTCCACATACCATAATTTAAGTAAAAAGTGTCAACACGCTCAAGGATATTAAACAAGGCTTGGTTGAAAGTGTCAAGGAATATGATGCGCCTTTTAAAACCTTGTTGTCTAAGATTTCATATGAAATCCACCACATTCAATATGTATAATGGTTTATGGGGATTGGTGACTTCATTTTGAAGGGTTTTATCACATAAAAATTCACATAACCATGTGAGTATTTGAAGGAATCACCGCATGCATAGGCAGTTCGAATTATAGACACTAGAGTAATCCCATTCCTTGAAGCTAAGATTGCAGCCAATGCTACCCAAGTAGAGAAGTTATCTTCTAATTTAGAACATGACACCCACATTGGTCTTTAGTACACAGAATATGATGTAGAGGGGCATAGGAAGGATATTTGTCTACACATTGCATGATACTCTCATCTTGTGATATATGCCTTAAAAATCATGATGTTTGAGAATTTCCACTTTTACAAAGTGCACCATACAAAATAAGGTCTCAATGTAATGCATAATTTGTGATGCACACACCCATAATACAACTAATTATTGGCTGATTGACCACATTCATGAAGCTTTTGAGAAAATATCGTGCCATCTAGTGCAAAGAGTAACATAAAAGGACGTAAACAAGAAAGTGAGAATACTAATTTTGGATAGTATAATGGCACAAAAAACAATGGTAATGGGGGATACCATGGAGGATATCGTGGAAGAGGATGTGGAGGTACGTTCAACCAAGGGATATGTTATACATATGGGTCACCAAACTATTATCAACATGAGGTTCTCAAGATCTAGTCTTGTGCATACTATGGAAAAGGAAACAAAGTAGAAGACTACTAAAAAAATTATGTACACATGTGTACAAACAAGAAGGATAGGGTCGCAAAAATGATACAAGTTCAACACTCTAGGCATGGATAGTGGTAGCTTAATACTTTAGTTATGGTAGGTACACAACCATTATTGGTTACTACATGTACAAAAGCACCACACACACGTGAGAAAGTAAGATTAAAGCCATTCATCAAATAAGATGAGAATTTGTAGCCAACTAAATATCCGCAGACACGGGAAACGAAAAGAAGTTTTCCAAGAAACCATAGGATTGATCAGAGAACTACACTGAGAGGTAATTTTCTTGAAGGAATAAGTGTAAGATAGATATTACATCAAACATGATGAGGTACCTGATAAGGATGTGGATAACCTCAGGAATTATGTAGAATGTTATAGAAAGAAAACATCACCCCTTATTAGGAGAATTATTACAAGAGAAATTTCCATGCAAAGGAAGAGAGAGGGATAGACAAATCTTACATGCTAATTTGTCACCCCAGGACCATGAATATGACAAGGCTATTAATTTAGATGTGGTTATAGATGGCTAGCCGGTAAGTAAGATTTTGATTGATATGTGTGTAGAAGTGAATTTCCTAACACTTGATGCTTGGAATCGAATGAGAAGGCCACCATTGCAACCATATTTAAGTGTGTCATACATAGAAAAAAAAAAAGGATATGCCCATTGGTGTTTTGAAGTATACAAACATCATGATTCAAGGAGAAAAGTTTAGAGGAGACTTCAAGGTATTAGAGTTAAAGGGGAAGAAAAATTTCCTAAACTACTTGGACATCCTTAGTGCTACCCAAACAACACAATTTCACTTTAACAAATGTTAGGTCAGTTTCAAGAATGTAAATTAGTAGGTAGTGATCCCGATGGATGTCACTAATATTACACCCTATATTGAACCTACACTAGAGAGGAACTCAATCGATATACATTTAAATAGCAGGTGGTCTAGAAAGTATTGAGCCAACAACGGAGGGAGTGATTAATTGGGGAGATGCACATTCTGTTAGTGAAACTACCAAAATTTCCTATGACAATTGGGCTCATGGAACTTATGAAATGGTTGGTTACGAGTGTTATGAAAGTATAACATGCATGGTCGGAAAAGAATAGTTAGAAGACTTGGAAGAGTTGAACTAATAAGGTATACTAGGAAGGAAAAGCCTAATTTATTTCTTATGTGTAATGGAGGAGTAGTTGTGGAATTAAGGAAATATGAGAAATATGTTGGTTTACTCCTTAAAGGGAATGCTTGACACATTGACGGGATGCCCATAGGGATTATTTTCTTGGATTTCATAAAATAAGAGTAGATTTTTTGAAAAGGTTTACCTGAATAATCTTCCTTCTCGATACACCATCTTATTATGGAAAGATGTCCCCTTAGAGTCACATAATAATATATGAGAAGAGTTTGCTATAGGTTCTCGACATACTACCCCATCACTGTGGATTCATTAATTATACTCTACACTACATGGATGCATGAACACATGGTACATACATGTGAAGTTGAAGCAAGAGACAACAATTCGACATGACTTAACCTCAAGTATTATGCACACCTTTGATTATTTTTTGACTAAACCTCTTATCCATGAAGTATTATAATTGATGAATTGCATCACATTGGGAGATAGCATGAAATAAAAGTAACTCTTGACCCATATGTATGATGAAACTACCCTCGAAGAACACACGAGTGATTACACATGGTTGGAATTTGATGAAATTATTATGGAGTGCTCTTGGAAAGAAAAGGAGAAAGGGAAGCTTGTATACCTAATAGATGATGATGAGGTTGAGGATATCAAAATAAATTATATATAAGGTACGTGAGAATTCCTAGATATGGTTGATGAAAAATCATGTGCATGTCATCTGCCATTAAAGACAAAGAAGGTTAATATTGAGACAGATAATGCGCCAGAGGAAGTAGTGATTGGTGACTACTGGTCCAAGCTAGAAGTTGTAAAAATAATATAATTATTAAAAAATTATAGGATCTGTTTCCAAGGGGATACCGTGATTTTAAGCACTCTAGGATTTTATTCAAAAATTTCTTCAAGTATACCTAGATGATTGGATAGTGTATGGGTTAGTGAAGGAACACTATGATTGTTTGAGGTTAATGTTTGAATGGTGTAGGAAGTTAAGTATATATTTGAACATTAAGAAATGTATCTTTCCAACACTATTTGATACACTTTGTTGGGGTGCATAATATGCAAGGAAGGAATGTTGGCTAATCCAAAAAAAGTAGCATTAATTTTGGGGTTAGATGAGCTAATCAATCAAAGTGAGGTGCAAAGATTCGTTAGCCATATAGGGTACTATAAGAATTTAATTAAAGGGTATCCCAAGATTTTTACACCACTAGATGAGTTGTTGAATGTAAAAGGAAGGTTATATTAGAATGATGTAAATCAACAAAAAATCAAGTCATTAAAGGAAAAAATAATGACCATGCCTATCTTAAATTTTCGTTTATAGAACCTTACTTTTCATGTGCATGTGGATGCCTCTGGACTAACCATTAGGGAAATATTAGCTTGGCCTAGGGAAGGGAATGTAGACCAACCTATTTAATTTACAAGCAAGAATTTGACACAAGAAGAGAAAAAATATACAAGTATAGAGTGCGAGGCATTTTCTATGGTGTATGCACTTCATAATTTTCAACAATATTTATTGGTAACACCATTTTTATTCTATACTAATCACATGACACTTAAGTATTTGGTTAATAAACTAGTATTACAAGGGAGTACTTGTAGAAAGATAGTCTTATTCCAAGAATTTGAGTTTATAGTCATATTAAAACTTGGAAGAAGTAATCTTGGACCTGATCATCTCTCAAGGATCAATTATGGTGAGGATGCACATAACATAGAAGATACCATGTTAAATGCACAACTTTTTAGGCTGCAGACGTGCCAAATGATTTAGAGGATATTGCAATATTCTTATGTATAGGAATGGCACCTGAGGGAATGAAAACACTAGAGAAGAAGAATTTATCTATTTGTGTTGTACCTTATTAGTTGGTAGGAGGTGACTTATACAAGATGAGAAGAGATGAAGTATTGTGCAGAGATGTGTCTTGAGAATGAATGTCAATAAATTATGCATGAAGCACATGGTGGGATATAAGGAGGACATTATGCAGGTGAGGCTACAACACGCAAGATACTCTTGGTAGGAATTTGGTGGGAGACATTGTGGAAGGTTACCAAAGAGTTTTTAGGGCATGTTATCAATATCGAGAGGAAATATAGGACATCATGATGAAATTACATTACAACCCCTAACAAGAAAAAATACTTTTAAAAATGGGAAATTGATTTTGTGGGACCAATTGAACCAATTATGGGGAGGACATGCACATGATATATAATCACTTGCACACATTATTTGAAAAGATGGGAAGAATTCAAACCCACTAAAAATTATACAACAGATCACATCAACACACTTCTTATGGGACAACATCATCAATAGGTATGGTTGCCCATTGATCCTTACCAGTGATAGGGGAACTCATTTCTTAAATGAGACTATTAGAATATTATTGGCAGAGTTCATGATAGTTCATCATAAAACAACCCCTTATCACCCACAACCCAATGGTACTTGTATAAGCCTTCATAAAGATATTGTCACACACGTTTTGAAAAATATTATTTATATAGGAAGAAATAATTGGGATGACAAAGTATCAGAAATATTATGGGCATAAAAACTACATATAATAGGTTGAACAAAGAAACATTGTTTCAGTTGGTTTTTAGCATTGAGTCCATCTTACCAGTTGAGTTCATGTTACCATCCCTACATATTACACATGCGGGAGGATTTATTGATACACAAGATGTATCAAAGCGCGTTGATAAATTGATACAATTAGATGAAAGGGACACAATTTTACAATAGAGCCAAAAGATATAAAAGTGTGGTTAAAGGCTTGACATGATAGACATATTAAGAAAAAGTATTTTGTAGTTGGTGGGATGGTGATCCTATATGATTCTATATTCGTGCACCACCGAAAACTTAAAGTGTAGTTGTTAGGGTCATTTAAGGTAACAAAGATACTAGAGTTAAACACATGTCAGTTACAAGTGATAGGTGGAACAATGTTGCCTGATTACTTTAATGGGAGTATGTTGAAGTCCTACTATAAATAAGCTTCTTTCATTATGTTTGTAATAAGATAATATTTCCACTAAGGATAGATTTCAATTTCTCTATTGTTTTATTTTGTAATAAGCATGTTTTCACACAATAGCTAATGTTTTTTTTTCTCTATATTGATGTGTAGAGAGTTGCACATACTTTTAGTATGGGGTAGGTGGTAAGGCACATGTGGATGAAATTGTCATGTCATATAAATCTCATTACACAGTGTATGTTCTTGCTTATAATTGAACCACCAAATAGTAAAGGCATGAGGCAATGTGTAATGGTGAACTAGATCAAAGGTGTGAAGGATGATTACTTGTGTGAAGAGAAATCAATAAAGTGCAAAACATAATGTGAGGGAGGAAACACAATAAGAAAAATTAATTAGAAAGTGGAATAGATGAAGAATGCAAGTAACACGAGAAGATGTGCACAAGAGGGTTTATATCCTGGGAAGTAGTAACATGCCAAAAGTTTATGGAGTACCATGCACAGAATCTAATGATGACCACATGAAAAAGGAGGGAAAATGTAGAAACAAGTGGAAAAATGTAAAAATAACATTTAAAGCTATAAAGCAAAGGGTAGGTGAAGTGAGTTGGCAAAATATTAAAGGCATTTGAAAATTGAAAAATATATCAAAGGGGAAGATCATAGTCATTCCCTCACCTTATGACTTATGAATTGAGAAGTTTTTATGATTTTGTGTGAACTCAAGCTTGTGTAAACCAGAGTGATTGTGTGTGAAGGAAGTGACAAGGACAACCGAGAAACCAACAAATAGTTCCTAGAACCAAAGATACTTGTAATTGGGGAAGATGACATCTGATGTGTAGAGTGGAAGTTGAAGTAGGGTTTGGAGAAGCAGAGGTCGGGGGTCGTAGGGTCATGTGTAGATAAGTTATAGAGCTACAATACGCCATGTTAAGGAAATTTATAAGGTTTAAATTGTAATAAGATTAATAAGTTGAGGTTGAGAAAAAGGGGAGAATTACACCTAGGGCATGTATTTATTAGAGATTCAAATTTTGCAAGTTAAAAAATATGCTATGGTAACAAAAAAAGAGAGCACCAAAGGGTAGGAAGGTAGTATAGAAGGTAATAGATGAAGGGTTGTAAGAGATGTAGTATCCACAAGATGTAATTGTTGAGAAACCATGGGCGTCACAACTTTAGAAATGAAAAATAAGTGAATATAACCACCGTGCATAGTGCCATGAAACAAATATTCAAAATGATGTCTTAAAATAGATGAGGTATCAAAATTTTGATGGACAGATAATATTCGATGATAAGGTGCAAAAATCTTAGAAGTTGTGGGAGTGTTGTAATTATATGAATTACCGTTTTCAATAAGCCCACACTATTTTATTAATGGCTAATGTTGCAAGTACATGAGGACTATTTATACTTCATAGGGAGGAGGATGTTCCTAATCGCAAATTTGATCAGCAAATTAATAGGGTTGCATGATAGTGGTTAGGATATAGCAATTGATTTGAATGATAAGGAAACAATGGAGGATACAACCACTAAAATCTAATATCAAATGGGAAGCCATGTATTTAACATAATAAACATTACTGATATAGGAACAAGAATAATTGTGCACTTGCTGAGATGTAAATTAGGAACCTCAAAAATATGGTGAGAGGTCAATGAAAATTTTCTACATATTGCACACAAGATGGTGTAGGGGACCTATTATAACATTGATTTATTCATAGAAAAAAGTATTGTAGATGAAGTAAGGACCCAAACTGAAAAGGGAGAGAAAATCACAAGTGGGTTTTTTTTTTTGTTGGTTGTATTTTGGGAAATAGGGGTTCCGAATGGACTAGCAGATAACAAGTGGGAACATCCAATTGAGAAGAGATCTTTAGTGCAAAATTTTTCCATGTACACTTTTAATGGTGAAATATCTAATGTGTACAAGGCACACCTAGAGAAGTGGTATAAGAGGATGTGTGACACATTTGAGAATGAATGATGCATACCTAGGGAGCTATGTGCAGAGTAAGTTTGGACATATAAAGTTTTGATCATGTAAAATTTTTGCCTTGTAAATTTTTATTACAAAATGGAGAGATGGGAAACTTCCATTTGCATTTAATATTATATACTTCAAGGGCATAATGAATTGGATAATGGATGTGAAACCACTTAATTTTAATGTAGATAAGGTTGATTATGATTATCAAACATTGCACAAGACATATGGGTATGCATCTTAAAATCTTGATGAAGAGATAATGGAATTAGATAGTATGAATTGAACCCCATCAGTGACCCTAGAAATGGGAAATTAGGATTTTAGAGTCTATGTCTATTTATAACCAAGGATCTAAGATGGAAATGGGGTAAATATGTGTGATACCACCCTTATACCACCATCATCAAAGAATACAATTGTAAGGTTACCAAAGCATAGGCATGAGCCCACTCCTTCATAAAAAGAGGGGAAAGAATAAGAATATATGGAGTGTGTGTGCTAGATCATAAGACATAGAAGAGGATGTAGAGGCGATAATGGGAATAAATCACTTTGCACACTCCACACATATCTCTAATTAAATAAGCATGAAGACCCAACCCCATAGAGGAAAAAAACCTCAAATTATCCATGATCGGGAGCAAGAAGAAGGGTTAGAATAGCTTGGGCATGAATAGGAGGAAGAAAAACACAAAGAGAATAAACAAGAATAATGAGAAGAGGAATTACATGATGAAGATAAACACATGAAGAGGAGTGATAGGAAGGGTACAAAGAAGTACATGATGAAGAGGAGCCACAAGAGCGTGGAATTCAGTAATACCAATGAACATGTGAGGAAACGGGTTCTACACATCATGGTATTACATAAGAGACACCACGTAGGCCACACACAGAAGGAAGAAGGCCAAGGAAACCATGACAAGTACCACTGGAGATGTCATACATAGATGACATGAATAAGCTTCTAAGGGCCAGATTTCGAGAGCTTAGTGAATCCCAAGAAACAATTTTACCGAGACATGTTTAATAAGGTTGATTCCCATCCGTGTACATGTAATATGTTATCTTGGCCATTACAAAAAAACATGGAGGAACTAGAGTTTGAGGTGAATAAAGTGTCAATTTTGGAGTTAAATGGGAAAAGAGAACCATGGAAGGTTTTTCCTATAGTACTCTACTTGACTCTCGATGAGAAGACAAAAAATTCTCTAATAAAAATTGTTGTTGAATTATGAAGAAGAAATGTTGAAAAAGTGCCACATTGCGTAATGCACACAAATATATGGAGAGAGGAAAAAGGAAGAATGAGGAGTTGAATGAAACAAAGAAAAATATGAAAATGTGTACAATAAAGAAGCTGACCTAGTCAATAATATTATGCATGTATGTTTAGATGTTGTGATACGTAGAATAGAACAAACCATAACACCAAGATGGAATAATTGAAGGAAAAGGTACACCTACTACTAAAAAAGTGAAAAGTGGGTAGGGACCCACAACAAAAGAACTAAAATCTACAAATAAGGCCAAGATGGACCAAAAATTAGAAGAGTATATAACATTTGGCACAAAACTCAAGTAAGATGTGTAGAAGGCTGATTTGTTTTAACAAAGTTTCATAATACTTTGATGATCTAAAACATGCACATTTCAAAAGATGAGGCAGAATTGAAAAGAGTGCAAGCTTCATTGTGTTTAAACATGGTTTCATGTGAGAATGTTTTACAAGAAGTCTGAAAAAGAAATAAGTAATAAAGATAAGTGTGACAAGATAGAAGAATAGTTTGGAGAGGTAAAAATAATGGTGATGTGAAGGGTAGATGATTTTGAGGGCACCATACAAAATGGGATGTCATGTTAAAATAGATACATAAGAAGGATGATGAAATGACTCGGAGAAGGTCCCATACATTATTAATTCAACACCAGAAAAGTATACATTGGGCTTGAGGAATGGAAGTAGTTAGAGAGGGGCATTAACCTAGAGTTCCAATAAATTATACTATCACCATGATCTTAATTTTTGGATGCACATAGAGGATTAAAATTCTTTATTATTTGATTTCATTAGGTTATTGTCCATATTATTCTAGATATTCATTCATTCTTTATATTTTTGAGGATGGAAAATATCCATAGTATGGGGTAATGTGTTAGGAATTTATTTAGCGATCATATATTATAATAGTGAGAAATATAATGTATCATGTTTTTATATGGTTACGTGAGTTGTTTCAACAACTCACTTAACTTAGAGGAGTTGTTATTAGGTGACATTTTAGGGATTGTGAGTTGTTAGACTTGACTCCTCATATTTAGGAGATGAAGTTCTTATATATTGTAATCTCGTCCTAATGTTGAATATAATATATGTGCAAGTGTGATTAAAATATTTGTTTGTTTATTTGGCTCTATTGAATGAGATAAATATGTGAATAAGATCCACTAATCTCTATCATAATTTTGGACTGGGAAAAATGGATAAGTATGATCCACGCACAAAGGTATGTGCAAAAATAAAAGGAAAAAATACCTTAATTACAATATGGTGTGTGAAGGTGCACACAAAGGCAAGATTAATGTATGTGCGAAGGGTTGCACACAAGAACAATCAAAACAAGAGATAGCCAAAAAGTAGAGATCAACTAAAAATAGGAAAAACATAAGTTTGCATGATAAACAATACATGTCTATAATTGGATGAAAGTGTGGATAAAGCACATGCATAACATTTGATAAAGATATAATTCACATGGGTACATACAATTAAATATAGCATGGTTTGATGAATAAGTAAGCTATTAATAGTACAAATAGAAATAGAATAACTAGTTGAAAAATAAGTAACAAAATGAAGGTGCATGTAGGTTAAGTATATGACCAAATCTAACCAGCTCTATGTAGCTTTCATGAGCCATGACTGAAAGAGACAAGTGTGTGAGAGATTTTGTATGAGCATTATGTTGAGTCTATAATATTTTGTGAGATCATGTTATGTGTATGTAATGGATAATCTGATATGGATTTCCAAGATTAGGAGAGATGGACATGGTATTATTGGCATTCATATCTTGTTGTTGATTATATATCTTGAGGAATGAATGATCAAATCTCGATATTGTTATTTTCCTTATTATGATATCTTTTGTATTTTTTTCTATTCTATGTTGCACAATGTTAATCAAGTAACTATACATCTTTAATGATCTAAAAAAGAGGGACTTGTTAGGTTGCGTGTGCTTCGGGTGAGCACTTGGATATTAGTCCGAGTGATGTGCTAAAGCATATGACTAAGTGGTTTTAAATTTCAAGAATACAATACCTCAAAATAAATATCCTCAAAACAAGAACCTTCCTATTCTAGATGCCATTGGCCCCTATGGAAATTCTCCTACATAGTTGATTGTGTATGGATCTGTATCTCTATTTATAGATACCATCGGAACTGTGTAAATCAAAATTATAGGGACGATGACATAGGAACTAAGTAAAAATCAGTTTCGAAGTCTCTCTACTTACCACTACTCCTTCCGGATATATTTTAAAGGATTCCTAGCACTCTTAGCCTACCGCACGATCCATTCATGATGAGTGAGATCCTCTCAAAGCACTCACCAAAATTCCTATTCAATTTCCATTCTTGGAACTTATGTGTATGTCACCTCACCATCGTGAGCATCTCATGAGTATGTTGTTTGACATGAACATCCCTTTTCCTCCCTCTTTGGGGTAAATTCCTATATTGCATGGCTCAAGAAATTATCCACAAAAATATGAGGAAATATCAATTCATATTGATCTCACTACAGATGCTCATTCATGCATTTGTTTCCCCATCACCTTTAGTATCCCTGATGAACCCTTGCTTCATGCAAATGATCCACCACTCTTAATTTCAGTTCGGATAGGTCACACTTTAGTTAAGCATGATCTCATTGATGATGGAGAAATCACATGCATGGCATCGTTATATTTCATCAAGTCTCTTTGTTATTATATCGATAAGCTAAAATACACATAAACTACTTTTCAAGGATACGATTGCCAATAGATGCCTCCAATGGGGTGTATTAGGTTACCAATCACTATTCCCCTAAGAATTTCCACATCAAGATCGTGGTTTTTAAATTTCCCCTATCTTATAATATTCTCTTGGGGTGGAATTAGAATCATCGTATACTTGTCATTGCCTCTTTCACATGTCAAAGTGTAAATTTATCTCACTAGGGATATTTTTTATAAGATTCAAGGGGACACTAACCCTTGGAATTATGACACATTTCGGTGAAAAGGTACATATAATATTCCCCATGTTTGATGAGCTATCATCACTCCCATTTTAGGAATATCAACTCTTTAACTACCCTACAATACACTTCATGGGAGATGTCGGTCATCCCGAGTTGGTTGGGAACACACCTACCAATCTCTTGGAAATGGATAAAAATGAGCCCGATGAAGTCACTCTTAGAATAAATACTTCTAACCTTCCCGAACTCATCATATGCCATATACCTCCTTACTTGTAGCATCAAAAAGGATCCTTCGATTCCTATAGTTATCTCACAAACACCACAACATCCACATAAGAGTATGGTTTAACTTGATACCACAAATCAATCCTATAGGGTGGATTCTTCCATATAATATTACGATGATGGTTATGCCTTAGACGATCCCCATCTAGTTGGCTACACCCAGATTCATGATCGGGAAGTCTTGCACTACCAAGAAACCCTATGCACCAAAATTACTCATGACATGAACATCATCTTAGTATAAGAGGAAAATCCAAATATAGTTGAAACTTATTCCCGGTTGGTGCCTAAGCCTCATATTGCTCCACTGGTCATATTCTCACATACCAACATTAACTTAGCAAACCATTTTTCTTGAGAGAAGATCAGGTTACCAAATTTTACTACGAAGTTGATGATCTCATGGGTGACAATCCTATTTATCGTACCTCAATGAATAGGTGACACACTAATCCATCAATGTCATCCTTACCCATCACATTGGTGCCTTCATTAGATACTACCACTATCCCTTTACAGCCTATGAGACCTCTCCCCTTACATCTTGCACTTATGAATCCTAGGTCTTATACGATCGAGTCATATTATACATGGTATAAGGCTCTAGGGAATGATGTTTCGACTCTAGAGCCTATCGATTCCATTTAGAGAATCTTGAAGCCGAGGTCAAATGTGACCGACCTAAAAAGGCTATACAATCTTCTACTTTATCTTCTTTATTTTGTTCTCATTATAGATATTGCGTATACACAAATGCCACATGTTGATTTCTATGTAGTAATTTTCCCATTCTAGAAACTTCCTCTCATAATCGAAGCATGGATCCGACACCTCTCGAAACTGACCACCTTCCCCTAGACCAGCTATACCACTACCTACATGTAGATCATCACCTTGTTATGATCCTTTTCCCACTATGGATGTTATTTGGAATTATTTTCTCATTCGATTAGAGGATCGATCGATGACACCTTATTCAAGATGTGATATGAAGTCTATCGGCAAGTGGCTATTACATAACATGACATCAAGGACCTCATGACTCATGCTCAAAGCAACATTCTACATAAAGTTAATGATATAATCACCAATACATTGTTCTCTTTTTCCCTTTATGGCTAGTTACCTAAAATTACATTGAATACATCTTTTTTTCATTCCTTGGTCAGATCCGTAACCTTCACTTGGGCTTTCAGATTTCCCCCATTTTTTTTTACACAAACATACTCTAGCCTCCCTTGGGCTCTCGATACCCTCATGGATTTATCACACAATCTCAAAATCTCATTGCATCTTTGGTTGGGATATTCACTTAGCTTGGATTCATTGCTTTTTGCACCCCGATATCCTACCATTGGATGTTTTGGCCAATTTTCACATCTTGGTTTTTTCACACCCCGTGAGTTGGGATAGCTTATCAATCCCTTTCTCGCCAACTTTACCTACCTATCACACTATAATTATTGCTAAGTGAATTGGTATTATCACATACATACATGTGGAAAGTATGAAAATGATAAATAAATAATCACATACACATCACCCAAATATCCAAATTCCATAAAAATCATCATGTATATATCGTATCAAGTTTTATACATCGACACAAATTATGTAAAATGGATTTGGCCCATCTACAATATAAATCAAATACCTTTTCAACATGTGGGGGTGTTTGGATACAATGGACCAATGGGGTCATGTTATCTACCCTTGTTGTGATAACTAGGGACGTGACCTTAGATCAGGCTCTAGAAGCCTCTCCCTGCACTTTTATCACCGGGTATCTAATGACATGGTTTGCACTACATATCTCTGGGCATCTACTAGGTGAGTTGCCTACTCGTGTACCCGATATTTTTATGACTGCAATAAACTCTAAAACATCACATATATGCTACCAATAGCCATCTATTCATGCACATCCCAATATCTTCATAATTTCATGGATGCATTGCCCACTAGATGAAAGGACCACACTAAATCTCCAAAAAATAGTGTTGTTGGATCCACCATCACTATAGTATCTTGGACATCTAACATGAATTCCAAGATCTCATGGTGGGTACTATCAATCAACGCATGCCACTCCTCCACCATCTTCTCTACAAAACCAAAAACCATCACATATCACTAACAATATCACATATGTATATCAAATCATTTAACTAACATAATATAACTCATACTTGGTTTCCTAGGTCTCTCCACGATGGTATCGCCACCTCCTTGGCCAAAAACACTACCTTCACCTTATCAAATGATGATTTCTAACTCCTACATATTTTTCCCATCTACCTCAAGGAACCAAGATCATATCTCCTCATTGCTATAGTCCTGTTCTTTTTCTCAAATGCATTTACCATATGAACTTATAACGACGTTAAAAATACTGTTCTTGGTCGTCGTATCTTGTAATATTTGAGCCATGGTTTTGGATTTTGGCCCCCTTCCCACCGTATTGGGACTTGATCTATCCTGAAGCCTTATATATATAGATCCTCCATCTAATTCCTCCTCTGAATCATTGACTAATATGACCTATAATGGGCCCACAACATCCCCCTCATGCCTCTACTACCTCTCGACCAGTGTGCACTGCTACCTGTATCCTATGGGGTTGGAGTGTTGGTATTCGACCTCTATTTATGTAGCCTCATTGGCATGAAAATATTCATAGGGTGGAAATGGTGGTATCACCCTGGAAATGGTCTCCTGAACTATCTTGGGACCCTGCTCACTACTTGGGTCTCCACCCTATAAAATAGTTTCCTGTCACCTCTATCATAGTATCTACGAAATTTACAATAGGCCAAATGGGTCATTGATCTACATTCCCTAGATAGGGATATCATATTACATCACCTAGAACCACTTGTGTTAATGAATTCTATACGAAAAAGTGCTCTCATTGTCATTACCCCCGCACCTATTAAAGTACTCTCGGGAATATGTTGATACTACATGTGGTGTCCCTTTCATCTTGTACATAAGGAACTCCTCATAAATTCATGTTGTACATAAAATTATGGGTCCCACAACCCTCTGGCATATGCATCTCACTCTACATAAATCATGTACTAGCTATACCCATATGTTGGTGCCCTAACTAAATAGTACTCCAAGATCGACCACATCTCTACACACTACAAACCGAGAATAATGAGATGGATCCATCCTCATTATGGCATATTATTCATGCCACCACAATCACCATAAATACCTTTCAAATATCTAGTATCCCTAATTCTTTCACTATAATAAGTCAAACACACAATATGCATTCATCATATGTTCTACTCCATGTATCCCATATGGCCAATTTTATCCACTCTATAACTTCAGTGTCGATCACAATACATATGAGTGTCTCTAATAGGTAACCTAAGAATCCTATGTACGTGCTCTAAAGTCAAGGCCATATTCATAATCTCTTGTCCTCTCCACCATTGAAAGGTGTAGGACCCGGTCTCCCATGCGGTCAATAACATCTATAATAAATACATGTCTAATGGTATCCTGAGAATTTTCATGATTCCCCTAAATCCAAACCATAAATGTGGGAATCCTCTACTTGAGATAATCTGATAATCATCCCACTAAGCCACGCTATATCCATGCTACTCCATAGGTAGATCTTACACTCTTATTGCATCCAAAAAATGACAAAAAGAAAATATCAAACCTCTAAAAAATTAATTTTTGAGTGAACAATCCAAACATGTAGACACCACATAGTAGACACCATTAGCCCCTAGAAAATATTTCCCTATGTCATCGGCCCTATGGATCCTTCTTTCCCTATCCCGATGCCATCAACCCGCATTTTCCAAAGGGGTTGATGATGTTTAGCCAAATCGTGGTTGTGACTTTTAAAAATTGACTTTCCAAATATGAAAAAATGACAAAATAAAAATTGAATCCCTCCCAAACCCACTTTCATTTTTTCCTTAACCTACCCCATGACATAAATTTTACTAATTTTAATGCACTAATGAATTTAAAAAATTAAAAATACTCAATAACTCCTAATCTACTCAATGACATTAAATACAATGACTTACCCATGATCATGCCTTTCTGGTGCTCCACCGCATCATCCTCCATTGTAGTCATTTTTATTCCCTTTTAAAGAACAAGGAAATCCCATGTGCATTGGCCTATGACCCCGTGGGCGCTGGCACTCACCCGAGGCACGCGTGGGCATTGAGCCTCTCCTTTATGTGATTTGTGTGAGAATTCATAATTTACGATAGAAACTTAAGTGAAGAGACTGGAAACAAACCATACATTCATCTTAGAGCTCAAAACAGGATTCTAGAACAATGTATTCATTCAAATAAGAAAATTATTACAAAACATAGATCCGAATCCTAACACAAAGGAAATTCACATGGGTTTACACCCACTCATATGAAATATATAAAATCAATCCATAAAAATATAAGTAAAAACTAGAACCACATATATTCATATTAAGTACGTTGATAACCACATTATATTTATTAAGGAAATCCTAGATCCATATAATATCGCAGCACTCAATGTGACGCATCGTAACCGGACTTAAGCCCTTCTTAGTACAAAGAAAAATATTCAGACCCATTTCCTTGATACATAATACCCATACTGATCTTTTAAGCACACCCCATGGAACTCTCACAAGTATTTTTCATAACCTCACCTCTTTCCATTCTTGGTATCTATCTATCTTTTCTTCTACTAGGCACTTGTAAATATATCCTTAGTAAGCACTTCCATGGCTTTTAAAGTTGTAGATCAGATGCTAAGTGTCCAAATGGTCCTCCATGGGAGAATGCTCCTTCGATGTGAGCTCTTCATCCTTTTCCAAGATGACCTTCTCGGAATCTTCTATCGTAAGGTATATTCTTTTTGTGGGCACCAAGTTGCCAGGCTGGCACCTTATCCACTCCACATGTGCAGTCAGGTCATGCTTTCCTCATGGTATACCTGATAAGCTCAATATGGCTAAGTCCCAAAGCCTTTTCTCTGCCACCAATTCTACTAAATCCTCCTAAAACCTTGTCCCGTGCACTTTCACCTTGCGTTCTCTTCTTCAAATAGGCCTTGTGCACCCACGTTCCTTCTTTTACCTAGTCAATATTTTAGGGGCCCAAAATCACCCCACACTACGCTTGTTCTCCACCCTTGGGAACATTTTCTCAATGAATAAAGAATGATTGTTCCTGAATAGTTTGGGGAAAGAATAAAGGAATGAAGAATTTTGGGAAGAATGAAAGAATGGGGACACTTTGATTAATTCTACAAGAGGAGAGGAAAATATTTCTTCAAGTTTTCCTCCAACTTATTCTAGGTAGTGGCTTTGTTCTATTATCATTGATAGAGGTCACCGACTAGGGTGCTCACCTCTTCAAAGCCTAGCCCTTCTCCTTGGGTATTTATTGTTTCCATGTTCCCCTATATTTTTTTCCAAAATCCTTAAGCGCATCCATCCTTTGAGTGATCCGGGGATACAACCCCTTGAGCCGCTTCTTGATTAATCCCTACAAGGTCTCAATAGCCTCTGATTTATTCTCAACCTCAACTAGAATTTTTTCATGTTCCGCTCTATTTACTTTTTTCTTCTCTTGGAAATCCTTGAGATTTGCTTTATGAGTGGTGACTAGAATGCTCACAACTCTATCTCTATTAATGCAATGCTGTTATAGGTGACCTCGGTGACTTGGGCATAAGATTTCAAATCTATGAGGACTTTATTGTACTAAGAAACAATGGTCACAACCTTCATCTTGTCTTCCTTCTCTTTCCATGCCAATGCCTCTTCTAAAGATTCCAAGGCCAGTGGTCGCCTTTCCATTGTGAGGACGTGGGTCAAGTCCTCTAGGAACTCCGGGGGTGGATCCATACTTCTACGCTGGTTATGTCAAATTTGGATGCTTCAAGAAAATGACATCGGTGATCATCTCTACTTTCTTATAAACCTTTCACACCCTTTTCTTCTCTTATTTTAAATCATGCCTTACTTGAGTGCCGATCGATCCTCCCACTTTAAATCCTTATTTATTTGCTTGAGATATTCTTCCTTTTTCTACGCTTATTCCTCTAGGAACTTCACCCCTGTCATTCCTCCCGAAGAGTCCGGCTTCTACTTCAACCAAAACCTTGTTAAGTGCATTACAAATTTGTTCATCTGACAGCCGCTAAGCATTTACCAAGGGGTTGACTCCTTTTAAATATGGTACCTTAATTATTTCCTTTGGATTAATTTGAACTTTGGCTCGCGATGTGGGACTTAAATGCCCAAGAAAGCATTTTCCTCATCCGAGGGTATGCACCTTCCTCATCAAATGATGACATAGATAAGAATTTCTCTGTTGGTATGGTGCTTTGAAATCACGCATGCAACACCGTGTTCGGATCATCAATATAGCCCATCCCCTAGACTTGTGATGCTTCGCACTCTTTCTCCCCATGCACTTGGCCTTAGGAAATCTCACAACCAAATTGGGATCTCCTCCCATGCTCCCATATTCTTTTTCTACACTCTCCTCCTCTACTTCATCACCATGTCCATGCTACATTCCATATCTTGGTCTACTAGGTCCTTGATGATTTTTGTTACTTCTTTCTCTTCGGCCTTGTCTACCTATTCATTTGTGAGGCTTGGGGTCCTTTATTCTTTTGAAATTTCTTCACTTACCCCTTTTTCCTAAGCATCCTCCTCTTCCTTTTCATTCTTCCTCTTGAAAAATATGTATTCATTTTCTTCTTCCTCTCCTTCCTCCTTTGAGTCATGTACTTTAAATATTGGAGGGCATTGAACTACTTCAAGTTCATCATCATCTTTTTCACCTTTATAGGTCTCCAAGCTCTCTATACCCTTTGAGTCATCCTCTTCAAGTGACTTCTACTTCATCTTCCTCCTCTTCTGGTGACTTATCCTGAGTGATGGGTTCTTCATGCTCTGACACTTCTTCTTCTTCTAGAGTCTTTTCTTTCACCAGGAACTTATTTCTTTGTGTATAAGTACTAGGCTTAGTGCTTGTCTCTAGTGTTCTTACCACTTGTGTAGTCTGAACACTTGGTTCTTTCTGTACCTCTTATCTTTCCCTCTTCTTTAGAGCAGGATTATTCCTTCTTATGGGGTCTTCAAGGATGGATACATCATTTTCTAAGTAAGCACCTTTTTCAAACTTCGACCTTATGTGAAGGTATATCCTTGTTGCATCCCTTCTATCGATTGGAAATGTTACAAGATTCATCATTTGTATCTCATGAGAGGCATATCTCTCTACGCATGCATGCTTCTTAGGGTATTCTAGCTTCCTGCACAGCTCATGGTGGTCTACATCTACCTCACTAAGGTCAAACCTTAGCCTTTTGGCCTCCTTGAACTGGTTAACTATGGCTTGGAAGTATAACATGGTGAAGGAGAAGGGTAGTTTGCACCATAGACCCATGTTTTCATCTGATTAACCTAAATCTACCAATACGTAGTGTTGATACGCAGCGAATTCTTCCTCTTATTTTACGAGTGTGGGTAACTACTCTAGAATCCTCCATTCCACCATGAACGCATCCCTCATACACTTATACTACTTCTCTAAGTGTGCCTTGTGAGTGGTTGTCATGGTCTCACAAGTATATTTCATGAACCTCTTCGCAGGCAAGGTATCATCTTCTGGGTATTCCCAAACAAACCTTTCCAACCCATCGAGCACTTTGATCTCTAAGAAAACAATTTTGAGGAGGACATTGCTAAATAGTATCTTCTTGCCCTCTTGCGCACTACTAATTATTTCATCCGCGATGAAAGCGGACAAGTTGTAGATGGTCCCCTTAGATATTTTCCAGCATACATTCAGCCATGCCTTTTTCACTTGAGTCCATCTTTTTTGATCATTGAGCTTGGTTACCAAGAGTGTGGTCATCCTCATCACAGGGTTTGAAATCTATGGGATGTCAAAGTATCGTGATCATTTCTTGTATTCATACGCGGTTACTGTTTCCTTGATGGCCTCCTTGTCACTTAGGTAATCATCAATGTTATCCCCCTCATAGATAAGGCCTATGAACTTGGAAATTAACTACATAGTTATGCACATCTTGCACCCCACAAAATAAAAATGGTCTTCATGAATGCATGCCATTAGCCACTGATAGAGACACTTAGGTTTACTGAAGTAGGGTAATTTGTAAATTTGCAATAACCCTTCCTTCTCCAATTTAACTTTTACTTCATCGATGTATTTGGGAATTCCCTCTGGTGTCCTCTTGTTTGTTGGGTGAACCATCTCCAAAGCCATTTCTTTCTCTTTCGTGCTAGTGTGATGATTATAGTCACTCATAGTCATTTTACACAAATGATACTCCCATTCTTTTCCTAGCAATACCATATCTGGGTATTGCATCTCTATGCACCACTCTTCATTTGTGCTTGCAGTAACATCAGCTATTTACTTCCCCTTGCCCTTACCCTTATAATTTTTAGATGAGATGGTTTCTTTCTTTGGTGCCATTCTTCTACTTAGGTTACACTTCCAACGTCTTCTCCTTGTTTTTCTCTATCAATTTATAAAACCCTAAGGCTCAATATTGTGAAGAAACCCTCCTAACACCGTGCCCTAGCCACCAAACCCTAATCGAACAATTCTTCCACCAAATGACACTTCTCAACAACTTCCTCCATGCTAATGTACTCCTTTCCTATTGGTTTACTGAGATCTACTCTAGTCACGTCCTCTTAGATTTCTCATTTTTTTTTGCATAGATTGCTTTTGGATTCCCTAGTTCACAAGAAATATTTTCACTTCATAAACACAAGGTAAAATAATGAAGTGCCCGACTTCTTATTTATAGCTTTTCCTTCTTTCTAGCATTAAATGATATTTTACCTACCACCGTACTTAACACTAAATGTGGATTTATGCACCCAATCTTGTGTGAAATATTCTACAACCTTCTGCCACGTAAAAATCCATCTTGATAGAAGACTCTTACGCATGTGTCAACATTGCCAAAGGCACTTCTTCTGTCCACCTAATTTTTTCTCTCACCTACCTCATGTTGTTCTTGTGCTTCTTCCTTCTCTGTATGTGGTTTCTTTGAAGTCTTATCTTGATACCAACCTTTTTCATCCACCTCTTCTTCCATGTGCTTCCTTCATCCTTGCATGCTTTGTATCCATCAACCGGGCCATTCACCACAACTTCTACTGCCAGTTCAACTTGTATTACGGGCCTATACTTCACATCACTCCACCCCACACTAAAACAGATGTGCGGTCCTCTACACATGCACAACCTTCAAAAAGTAATGTGGTTATTGGCGCCCAAGGCACAAAAAAACAACAAAACAAATGACAAGAAAGGGAAACACAAGAAAGGAAATTACATAAAGGAAAATTTTAAACTAACTCGTAAATACTTCCTCATTACAAACACCAAGAAGACTTAATTATAATAGGGCTTCACCTACTCCCATTGAAATAGCCTGTAATCTCGTCCCATCCAATGATCTCAACTGGCATGCACTTGAATTAAGGATGTATGAGATGATATAAGGTCCCAACCAATGGGCTTTAAACTTTCCGGGATGGCACATAAACTTGGAATCATATAAAAATACCATATGCCCAACCTCAAATTGTTTTTTTAATTTTATGTGGTGATCATACCACACTTTTTGTTTAGAATTTTCATCCTTTTGACTCCACCTAGCCAATGATCATCTCTCGTCTAATTTCATCAATTTTCCAATCCTTTCTTCCAACACTTGTTCATCGGCCAATCCTCCTGCGTGCACTATACACAAAGAAGGTAACATGAATTAAATGGGTAGGACAACCTCCACTCCAAACACAAATTAAAATGGTATGGATTTATTTAGCCTCTTGTAGGTTGTCCTATACACCCATAGAATCGCCGATACTTTTTCATCCCAATCTTTTCTACCAACATCACAGATTCTAGTCGGGTATGACTCAATATTTTATTAAATGCCTTGGCGAGCTTCCATTTCTTGTGGATGGTAAGGGGTAGTCTTATGATGAGTGACCATGAACTGTGATAACAGAATCATGATGGTCTCATTTAGGAAATGTGTACCCCTATCAATAGTTAAGCTCAACAGAATCCATACCTAGTAATAATATTTTACCATAGAAACTTGGATGTTATAGCCACCGTATAATCCGTGGTAGGCACTAATTTTACCCATCTTGTCAAATAATCCGTGTTAGTGATTGCATAGCACGCTCCCTTCCTATACGTGGCTGGAAAAATAGGGCCTAAAAATCAATGGCCCACTTTTTAAATGGATATGTACTTGGAATAGGGTGTAAAGGCATTTCATCCCTCTCGCCCTAGTTTCCAAGGCAATGACAATGATCACATGCATTACAATACTCTTTACAATCTTGATATAGGGTCTCTCACCATAACCCATCTTGTAATATCTTGTGCACAAAGTGGTGTCCCCTACATAATGCCCACTGCGCTTCCTCTATGCGCCTCATCCATAATATGCAAGTGGTCATGTTATAGCATGCACCGGCACAATACTTTATCATGTCCTAGCTTGTACAAATCACCACTAACTAGCATGTATGGTGCAATGCATATGGCTAATTACTTCCTCTCTAATGCTTTCATCCATTCTAGTGCCACACCCATTTTGATAAACACCGCAATATCCTCTAAGTTTGATGGCATGTGCCACAACCTAAACAATTGTGTGTCTGACATGGTATCTTCAATGCTTTGCATGTCCTCTCTTGAGTCAATTCTAGACAAGTTATCGGGTCCAGAATTAATATTTCCTAGCTTGACAACCACTGTGAACTCAAATCTTGAAATAACAAAACCCATCGACATATGCACCCTTGTAGAATGGGCTTTTTTACCAAGTATTTTAATTCCATGTGGTCCATGTAGAATACAAATGGTGTTTCCAGTCGATATTGCCTAATCTTGTGCAACATGTAAATCATGGATAGTGCTTCATGCTCAGTAGTGGTGTAATTTTGTTTGGCTAATGTTAAATTTCTACTTTCAAAACAAAAGGGATGGTCAATAATCCCTTCACCAGGATGTGATAGTACTACTCTAACGGTTGTACCAGAGGCATCCACATGAACATGGAAATTCTTATCCTAAACAAGGAAACGAAGTATGGGTGCGGTGACAAGCCTATCCTTCAAAGTGTTGAATTCCCTCTAATACATCTCTCCCCAATGAAAGAAACTCTTGTGTCTAAGCAATTCCTCTAAGGGTGTGAAAATCTTGGCATATCCCTTGATGAACTTCCTATAGTAACCCGTATGTGTAACACCTTTGACAAACAGTTATATTCCTCTTTTGCATTACAAGCATTGGCATGTGATTTTCTTGAATGAGGTGTGTTCCCTTGATTGTTAAAAATCATGCTTATTATGGATAAATCATCTCTTCTCTTGGATTCATTGAATGAAATGATATGGCTTGCAAGAATCCATTTTTCACTTCTTGTAGGTGAGTTGCAATCTGGTTTTGAGAGTTGCAAACTTATCTCTTTTACTGACTCATCCTTGGATCAATTCCAATGATCCAAGGAATGTTTTAAATCTCCTTACCGGACTGAATGGTAAAATTGACATTCATAGGTGGAGAGACGTAGCAGACTGAAATTTGTATGTTACAAATTCTTTGGTCTTGTATGAATGTGCCTTCATTCGGTTGTATGTTTGTGCTTGGGTCTTTAGGATTGATCTCTTCAGGACATTAATGGCGTAAACAAAATATAGTCTGCTTCATGACTATGAAGGGAATCTAAATCCTAAAAACTAAAGGATTATCCTAATAGTATCCTAAACTAGGTAAAATCACCTACTTCCTAGCTATGTCTACTTATTTGGGTTTCAATCTAACCTAAGATTCTTATTCTATTTCATTTGGATGGCATCCTAACCTAAGTTCTTGTACTAAATGGATAAGGTAGAAATTACTAAAGTAATGCTAGGTTATTTTAACCGATACCTAATATTATATGGTTGTAAATTTGATCTAACCTAAGGTGGAAATTACCTATGGCAATGTTTTAAGACCTAAGGTAATTATTTTTAGACTAACCTAAGTTTTGGGAAATCTATCCTAAACTATTAAAAGGGAACCTAAGGGTTGCATGGCATTATGGTGATGGTTCCAATGGAATTTAATTGATTTGATTTGGTTAAATGAATGGAGGTACAACCAGTTTGGCAAAGGAAAGTAGACTTTAGTGGAAGCATACGTGGAGGATTCACTAAATATGGAAATGCATGTTAAATTAGAAATGGCATTCACCAGTTTTGGGAGGTGGTGGCAAGGAGAGATAAGTGGGAGATTTGGGAGTAATTGCATTAATGGACCTCGATTTTTGTGTGTAAACCATCTTGGAAACAAGGAAGGTAGATTTGTTGGAGGTTGTTTGATCTTGCATGCATTACAATTTTTCTCTGCATGGAGCTATCTAGTTCTTCAAACCAGTAGTTTGACTTTTACTTTATGGCTATTTTTGGTTTCTCTGGTTTATTTTTGATCGAGGGAAAGTATATGAGGCATTGGAAGAAAATATGTTTGGTTGTTGATCTTTCGTGGAGAAGAAAAAGAGTTAGAAGCTCGGCTGGAAGTCTCCTTTGAATTGGTAGAAGCACTATCAAGCATGATAGGCTCTACCCATTAAGATTTCTTTCTTTCTTCTAAATGATTCATTAAAACAATTCTTCTCTCATGAGATTAATGTTTTCATGATTTTATGAATCTTTGTGGTTTTTGGATATAAATCCATTGCTAAATAATGTTAGCCTTTGGAAACTTTCTCTCTGTGCAATTTCAGTGGTAACATGCATGTGAAACTTGTTTTTCAAAGCTTTTTTTTTTTTTGAACTTGTGTTCGAGGTTATCGTTGTTTTGAACTAGTATATGATGCCTTGTGTTTCATTCTAAGCTTGTATTAGAGCTTTGTGTTGCTCAGAACTTGTGTTGGCACGGTACTCATATTCAATACTTGCATGTTTTGAACTTGTATTTGAGTCGTTGTGTTTGGTTCTATACTTGTGTTCTGAGCTTGAGTTTTACTCATATTCAAGGTTTTGAAATACTTAGAACTCATTTATGGGACTGTATGCTCGAAAAATATTGGAGACTAATTTTGGTTTGATTTGATTTGGTAATCTCTTTTGAGATCTTCTCCTTGTGGCCTCTTGAGTTGGAATGGTTGTGGTACTTTTGTTTTTGAGACTGTACCACCTTCTTTGAACTTGAAAGGGTGAGTAAATATGGAGGATATTCTTCCCTCCTCTACTATGTGAAAACCCATGTCTTGTTGAAGGCTTGACTATTTTGTTTGAAGGATTAATGGACTGGAATTGTATCTTGTTGTGGGTTTGGTTTGATATAGAGTTCATTTGGAACAGTCGTTAACAGTTTTTGAGGTTTATGGAAATGTGGTATGCATACTCCTTCTTGTGATTGATGTTTGAAATGAATACCTTCTCTGTCGCAATATTTTTAGATGGAGTTGTGAGAGTCTTTGTTGTGTTTTCTATTTCAGTCATGATTGGAGGTAAAGTTGAGACATTGCTTGACTTAAACGTATATTGGGTTTTCTTACTCACTTTCAGATCCTCTTAAATTGACTTTTGGGTTTTTAAGGAAAGAAGAGTTGAATACTCTCTCATTCTGAATCTTGTTGATAGGATTTATTACCTCTGGTTTGGGGTTGTTTCATTTAATTTTCTTCATGATGACCATGAACTATATGTCTCTTTTATATGGAGTTGTGTAAGACCTTGAAGATGGGAATACAGTTTCTATTGAGTTCATGAGTTTTATTGAAACTTGTTTATCTTATACTATTTTGGGTTTTCTATTCTTTGTTGGACTCATTGAATGAATCTTTGGGTCTTTGAAAAGAGAAAGGAATATGTTCTCTTGTGAACAATATACTGTTTTTGGGACTGTATTGTGTACTCCTTTCTGAGAAATGAATTCAAACTTGTGTTTAATGAATTGGAATAGATAAACCAGGTTGTAATGATTTGTAAGGGAAACTAGAAGTGTGCTTTCTTTTGACTGTGTGTTTGATTTTGTATTCTCCTTTGGGAACTTGTAAAAGAACTTCTAATTTTGGAAATAGAAAAGGAATTCATTTGATATTAGAAATGAAATAAATTATTTATTGGACCTTTTCCATTTGAGATCCTTTAACTTATGATAAGATAAGTTCATTTGATCAAACTTCTCTATAGCATGACTCTCTTCTTGGTTGTAGAGTGATTGTTCTCTTAGGTCTACTCGACTTCTTGGGTTCATAGTTTTGTCTTTCTGTCTTATTGGAAATAATGAGAAACCACTCTTCTGAGATGGAAATTTCCTGGTGGATTATTTAGTCTACTTTGTACTAGTCATTTGTTGTAATGATGTGGAAAGAGAACAACTGAGTCGGTTCAGTAGAAGAGAAAATGTAAACATGTTTAGACCGACTGCTATGTTTGACCGAGTCATACTTCATTTGGATTTGGTATTGGAAGGTTTTCTCTTTTTGCACTCTATCTTATTATGAATCCTCCCTTGGATGGACATGAGAAGAGATTAATCTTGTGTGAGTCTAGCTTTGATTTGTGGAATGTCTAGTTTCAGATCCTTGAATTATATCTTCTAACAGGTAGAAGTTAGTTAAGACTTGCAGGTAGACTGTTTTGACTCTCTTCCCCTTCTTGGATTGATTTGGGATTCTTGTTAGATATTTTCTCTTTAATGTTGAATCCTTATATTGTTATCCTGAAATGAAGTATTTATGTGTGTTACGAACTCATTTCGCTTTTTAGATGATTAGTGTATGGGAACAAAATGTATTAATTCTTATTCTTTTCTTAAGTTGTAGGATGAAACATCCTAATATGAGATATGTTGTAAATAACTTCTTTTTCTACATAGTAAAGATAAATGTTGTATTTCTATTATGATAGAATTATGAAACAATTGGATGACAAGATATGTTGTTTGTTTAAAAGTAATTGATAGGATCAATTAAACTATATGATATAATGCAGATGTTGTGGATCATTATTATGCTCTTTTCTTAAAAGTAAATTCAGACTCATTATTGTACTTCTTATCTGGTTGTTATTACTTATGCTTATTTGTATGATATATTAATTATTTCATTAAAGCAGAGTTGTTTTAATGGAACAATTAGTGGAATGCATGCTCAATTCATTGAACTGATCCATGCTATAAGTTTTTGCAGATGGACATCATAAGTGATAAAAGAAGGAAATTTTTTTATGATGCGTTGGCTTATTTAATTCTGGATTTTATGTAAATAATTTCGATTCATTCTTGAGTTGTATTGGAAAAAAAAAAAGTGATGTTCTTTTATGATCTTAATGATGATTGACATGTAGTATGTCCGATACATATAGTCCTATGAATGTATATTTTAACATGATGAATTGAAAGGTTTGGAGACTGACTCCAATTGTTGTGTAAATCCTCTTGTACTTTATATGATGGAAATGGTAGTGATATCTTGTCGATATTCTTTATATCTGTTTGTATACTATTGTTGTTATCAATTGATAAGTTGGATTAAAGGGGATAGTACAATCTCCCTTACTATAATGAAACTTGTTAAATTGCAAAAGATGTCATTCTCTAATTACAAAACTATAGTTAATAATGAAATATGCATTGGTGATACAATTAAACTATATGAGTAAAGAATGATAAAAAGGTTATGTTAATCCTAACATCTAACCATGTAGAGGAAGACTCTTCCTCTCACAAAAGAATGAAAAATAAATGGAATGGTGGTTATGATATTTAATCCTTGTACCTCATTTATAAAAAGTAAACACTAGCTAAATTTAGGTGAACTATACACCTTCTTGGATAGCTAGGTTACATTAGGAATTAACCATTTGATGTTTGCTGCCCTGTTTTTGGGGATAACTACTTGTTAAGCCAGGTTAATAAACATCAATGCAAGCATGAGTTAATGAAGTTCTTAATGTCAAATCAGATTAATTATGGATAAAGAACTTAATGAATGTTGGAATTAGGGTTAGGTAGGGTTGCTGCAATTTGAATCTTAATCCAATTAAACTATGAATCTAATGACCACTAAGGGGTATGTACATCATGATGAATCAGTTCTAATGGATGTTGGCACATGCCAACTATAGGACTGTACCTTCGAGAATTCTAGGGTTTCTCAAGGATACAATGTTGCAGTTGACATGTGGCAACACCCTTCCATATTTTTTCATCTAGATCTACACACATATAGACTTGAACTTAGTTTCTCTCTAGGTCAAGTTAGTAGCATGTTTAGGATAGGGAATAGCTTTCTATGACTCAGGGTACCTTAGCACATTCGGTTGACTTAGGTCAATCGAGTATGCCCATATACCCTAAGTCATTGTGAGCATCTTCCTATAACAAATTATGTTGCTAACCTGGGCTAGGGTCAAACCTTGGGCAAGTGGACTGATGGTAGTCAGTAAAGACCATTCTAGATAAAAAAGAGTGAGGTGAAGGACATATTCTAAAATGACGAGTATGCCGTCTAGGAATAGTAACATGAACAATATGTTGAAAATATTTTGCCAAAGTATCGCAAGCTGCTGGTTACGTTGTCCTAAGTCACCTAGTTTAAAGCAATGTGATGTCAGATGAATATTGGTAACAAATATTTAGATAGGTTCTTTAAATAGATCACTCAGTACCTGGAATAGGGTAGGAAAAACCAAGTATACGTAGTATACATAAAGTATTCTATACTTTAAGACAAACATGAGAGATCAGTTAGTAACCGAGTCATGGAATGAGAGATCAGTATCATACCGAGTCATTACAGCTTTGTATATGGTTATCTGTTATGAGATTGATTGGCATGGAATGTGTGTTCTAAATGATGTTTTATTTAGAATAGAGAACATTTTGTTTCAAAAAAATTCCCTTGTTTCTAAAGTCTTAAAATGGGAATGTTACAAGTATACCCAAGGAATCCGCGCACAATGCTATGGCTAGTAGGCTCCCTAAACCCACAATGGATGCAACCTTGGCGGGATCTACTAATAATCCTCCTTGCATATGATATGTCCCAATAAGGTTCCAAATGGGGTAAAAAAAAATCCTTGATGTTGAGGGACATCCTCAACCTGTCTACACCTTTCAAACATCGGTCTTAAGTTATCACAATGGTCTTTGACTAGACCATGCATAGTCCAATCATCTAAATAGACCTAAAGAAAGTTAGGGATGAATTCTGAAAGACTTGTACTATAATGCATGATAAAAAATGGGAACATTATTCAACCCAAAAGGCATGAATGTATAGGTAAAAATTCCCCATTCGGTGATGAAAGTTGTCTTTCTCTAGTCTTCCTTTGTAATCCTCACCTAGTGGTACCTCGAGAACCCATCATGAAAGAGTAGACTTTGCACTCGGTAACTCCCTCTAATATTTATTTAGTAAATGGGGTTGGGAAGGGATCAATGACACATACTACATTCGGTCTCTGTAGTCAACATAGACCTGATCCTTCGTCATTTTTTATGCTTTGATGACCATTGGGCTTATCCATTCGACTCTTCCATGGACTCAATGATACCGATGCTATCATTTTGTCTATCTCCTCATTTACTGTACATGAAAATTTGGGTTCATTCGATATGGCCTCTTTTGGATTAGGTGCACACCTTCCTTTAGTTTTATCCTCATCTCCCCTAAGGAATGGTGGACACCTTTGAGTTCATGATACCCGTGAGGGAATAAATCTTGAATTCACGTAATAGATCAATGATCTTTGAGACCTCCTTCTCCAACCAATAGTCTCCAATGATAGCTTCCTTGGGTTCTACTTCTGACCCAAAGGTTAACCTTATTCATTTTTAAGGGCTCATGGTAAGTGCGTGTCCTTTCATCAACGTGGTCTATAACATCACTTGCACATGCAAAGTGGTTAACATATAGACTTTCCATTTCCTCTCCATCTATGACATAAACCATCTTCCCTTTTTCCTTCTTTATGCACACATGCTTAATCTACATCTCCTCCGACTCGTCCTCATCAAGTGTGCCTCTAAACTAGGCTCACCTAGCAAATCTAGTATCTTGTCTTCCACCATGGCACTATCCCCATTATAAGTTTCTTGATCACTTGCAATGCCATATCCACCGATGAATTTGTGCTTTGATATTCAAAAGCTTGGATGAGATCAGTTGTTAGCTCCTGTCAATTTCACATCTAGTGATATTTTTCTGAGTGGATATACCACACGCGTACATAACCTTGTAGTGTGGAATACAAATTATGTACCCATAATGATGGTGGTAAGGCTTCTGCACCTCCTATCCAAGACTTCTCACATGCTTGGATATGAAATGAAGTGGTCTCTTTACCATAGTAGTCTTGTATGACCGTGGGCGCATTACTCCTAGAAAAACTTTAAGAAAATGTGATTATTACCTCACGTAACTCCAGGAGGTTCTCCTGATGTGTAGCCCGCCATCATGCTACAGTCCTGAGTAGGTTATAACTGAGCATCCCTCTTCTTTCGTCCTCATATTTCCATTGAGCTTCAATGTCCCATAAGAAAATTTCAAGGTGTGTACCTCTAGAGTAACTTGGTAACTTCTTTCCTCCTAGGTGTTTGATTGAGTGTGCCTTGGTCAATCTTGTTACAGACCCCCTCAACTATCACCCAATTAACTCATAGGTCTTGTGCACCTAATTGTCACATGCCATGCTTGTTGTATCACTTACATACTAAGCATCCTCAAATTAGATAACTCATTTTGTAGGGTGAATTATCTTCGGGTCTCTGATGGAGTGCACATAAATTCTATCAAGGACCTCTTCTCCCAATGGTTCAGTGTAAGGTTCCAACTTCCCATCCATCAAAGGGATGATTAACCATTCTTCCTTGTTCTCAAAAATGATATATTTTTTGTTGAACCTTACGTCAACGTTGTTCTTATAACACAATGGGTACCTAGGCAATGCCGAAAATTTTCTACCTCGGTGAGCACCAAGACTTTGATCTCTAGTAAACTTTCCCCCTGAATGGTGATCACAACATCCTTTAATACTCTAATGGGCATTTCCTTAGTTTTTTTTGCCATATACAACACATTCAAAGATGGTTGTAATGCGGGCCTTCCCATTTGATGCTAGATATCTAATGTAAGAACATTGACTTATTCTCTCGTCTCAATCAATATGTTACTCAATAACTAACCATCCATAACTACATTTAGTGTGATCTCTTTGTCATATTCAAGGTTATTGGGAGGGAGGTTGGCATGCAACACCTAGATTTCGTGCTATGCTCGACACATTCCATCTTCTCCCATAGGCATTATCCAAACAAGGGAATAATATTCTATTATCTTAACATTTTCCACTCTTCCTTGACCTAATCTAGGTCCTTCTACGAGCCTCAAGATTCCTCCTTTTCTCCTGCTACATGGAATTCTCCTTTAGACACTAGATTTCTCCCTGCAAACTCTAAATGACATCCATTGTCTCTTGATACACTTCCTTCTGGTGGGAAGGGTCCAAATACTTCCCATGCACCACTTCTTCTCTTGAGACTAGATTCCTTTTCCTTGGTACTTCCTTGCGCATGCATCCTCTCGCTCATGTGTTGTCACCAAAATAGGTTCTAACCCTGACTCACACACCACTCTAGGCATCCACTGTGTGTTGGCCTTCTTTATACTCACCATCCTAGTGCCCTTGTCCTTTTAGTGTTGTTGGATCATGTTCTCAAACAACTCAGGGCACTCCTCATACTTATGCTTCTTCTCGCACCATGAGCACTACAATAAATCTGACACTCATGCCTGTAATGTTCTATAGATCCACAGTTATAGTAGGTTCCTCATGGGAACTCACTTATTCCTCCTTTGCAGTTACTACGACCACAAAATCCTCCACGAGAACCTCTCCCACGTGCCCCTCCATCCGTTCATCCTTCATAATGGCAATCCTCCTCCTTGGAACTACGACAAGGCTTGTCCACACACACCATGATCAATGGCCTCATGGATTTGGTCAATAAGCCTATAATTATTAGTATCATGGGTTGTAGAGGTGTAGATATTGCATTAGAAAGACATATTCTTCAGATTACACACTATATAAGAGACATCTACTCACATCATGGTCCCTATGACAAATTTCACAATCTACTGCTATGGCACGTATTGAATTATGAGGGAAACTATCCTTGGCATGCCCCTCTACTTCATAATCCATGCACTAAATACCACTATGAGTTGCATGTGCTGATTTTGCATACAAATTCTTTAATTGCTTGGCCATAGCAGTGATTTGAGCCTCCAAAAAAGATCTCACACTAGTATCAATTCTCCCAACTGCTTCAGTGTATAAGGAAACCTCTAGAGCCTCATGCGGGTTAGTAAATGTTTTATGTGACAATGCCCTCCTAAATGGAGTAATAAACCCTCTAAAAAACCATTGAGCATGCTGTGAAGGGTGAATGTCATATGAAAGTTTTGACAGGAGAGTTTTAAACCATGCATCATACTCCCACACACTCTTTGCCATTCCCTATTAGATCTCCTTCAAAGCGTTAATGATCTTTTTCTTGAAATTCCGTATATGGAAATCTTCTAGGATGGAAATATTCAATGTGGTGTAGTCTACCATCATCCGATAGGGTCATACTTCATATACTAGTTATGCATGTGCTCTTGCAACATTGTTACAAATTGACTTTCCTTCCTCTCTGGGGTAGTGATCCCCTTTGCGTGCCATAAAAATTCACACTTGTGGATGTGTTATGTAATAGCCTCTATACCTTGGTAGTATTGTAAGTGTAAATAAATCTTAAAGAACACCTAAGGAGGTGGATGAGGCCCATGTCCAACTAATCCAGCTTCCTTGGTTCCCTTCTGTGCTCCACCAGATCCACTTGATCCACTAGGTCCTATGCCTCTAGATTCACCAGTTCCACCTCCAAAACCTCCTGTAACAAGAAATGGACCTGAAATGGTCGCGGCTAGGGTCCCCAACATTCCACTGGACTACACACCAATGGTCTGTGAGATTTCTCCAAGTACTGATGTGTATCTTGTACCACTCCTAGATGCATTGCCCAAACCTTTTGTACTTGCACTTTGCCCAAAAATTCCTCTAGACAAGAGAATGGTATGTGCAGCCATGGATGTTCCAAATAAAAATTATATCTCCTAGGCACCAATCGGTTACTCCCACCAATACCAACTGGGGTATTAATACCTCTCCCTTGATTTGGAAAACCAAGAACTAAGGGTTGGTCAACGGGTGGGTTCGGATGTGCACCGACGGCTCTTATTTCTCCATATGACAAAATATCATCAATCAAGGGGCCTCTATCGCGTGCTTGCCAAGATGGAGTAGCATAGAATACGAAGGCTCCACATCTTCCGCATGAAATTAAACACCCTTTTACAATGTTTACCTCCATAGATCCATCACACTTGCAACCACATGTTGTCTAGTCATCTCCCTTTCACGAGCTTCGTTATACTTGAGTCGTATCTCCTCCCTTTCCTTTTCAGCCGTAATGTCCGCCATCTTCCTCCACCCTAGATTCTTCACCCAATGCTTAGAGTAGCTTAGCTGGCCATGGGGAATGCTTCTAAACTCAAAGTAATGACCAAGATCTTCATAACCAAATGAATAACACTCAGAAATGATCCTTTAGGCTCCGTCAAAAAACTTGAACTCAACAACTTATGGGCAAGACTAAGTTGAAATGGCGTATCCTAAAGTGTAACTGGCCAATAATCCATTCCACCAGTGATCAATAACACGCGTCTAAGTTAGGTCTACGTCCTATAGCCTCTGATAGTCATCTTGGGTCCACACACGTGATCTATAGTACCAACTTGATCTAGATGCATATGCTGGAAGCCATTCATATACCTCTAATGGGAAGCAACAAAAGAATTTCTCACATATCTCATGGCATAGGTTCTCTTCTACCCATCTATGCATATTAAACTCAGGTCCAAAGTACTAAATATTTGAGAAAAACCATCCTCTATTCTCTTGAACCAAGTTTTAACACTTTCTAAAGTCGGAACTCTATCATCACACACCATAATGATAAAGAAGCATGACATTTCTCATAAAAATTTGAAAAGAGTTCCCTGCAATGAAACCAAGATGTAGTCATTTTTATGCCCTTTCAAAGAACAAGGAAATCCCATGCACATTTTCCTATCATCTAGCGAGTGCTAAGCACTCACCCGAGGCACACACACACACCAAGCACCTCCTTTATGTGATTTGTGTGAGAATGCATTATTTACAACAGAAAATTAAGTGAAGAGACTGGAAATGAACCATACATTCATCTTAGAGCTTAGAATGAGATTCTAGACCAATGTATTCATTCATATAAGAAAAGAATTACAGAACATAGATCTGAATCATAACAAAAGGAAATGCATAGGGGTTTACACCCACTCATATGAAATATATATAAAACCGATCCATATAGATATAAGTAAAAATTGGAACCACATATATTCATATTAAGTACATTGATAACCACATTACATTTATTGAGGCAATCACATATCCATATAATAGTGCAGACCAATGTCATGCATCAGAACTAGACTTAAGCCCTTCTTAGTACAAATAAAAATATTCAGACCCATCCCCTTGATACATCATACCCCTACAGATCCTTTAAGCCCAACCCATAGAACTCTCACAGTATTTTTGTATAGCCTCGCCTCTTTACATTCTTGGTATCTGTCTATCTTTTCTTCTACATAGCACTTATATATACCTTAGTAAGCACTGCCATGCCTTTCTAAAGTTTTATATTAGGTGCCAAGTGTACAAGTGGTCCTCCATGGGATCATGCTCCTTCAGACGCGAGCTCTCCATCCTTTGCCATGAAGACTTGTTAACCAAAATAAGCTCCCCTTATTTTTGGGTTAACTTACTACCTTTTGTGCTTCAGTCTACATTTCAAACATTTAAATATTTCAAAGGTTTCTGAAAATGCTCCATCAGATAGAGAATTTCTTCCCCTTTCCATAACGGTATAGAACTCTTTCTAACTCGTATTTTTTGAGTTATGACTCGACGGAGTTAGAAGGGAAAATTTTCCCAAGGTGGAATTGCGGAGCTTGGGAGAGTTTTTGCCAAAGGATCTTGGACCAGCAGGTATTAGAGGAAAAATTGAAAAATCACCTATTCTTCCAAAAGGCATAAAATCAAAATATGACCCGCGGCCCCATCAAAAAGCTAATGCGGGGATACGAGACTTCGGAGGTAAATTGGATTTTTTGACTTTTTGTCAAAAAATGTAAAATAGAAAAAGGAAGTCCATGCCTCCGCCAACCACAATGGATGCCACAACATCAACGGATTTGCAGGGAAAAGCTCGAAATTCACTTGAAGCCAAATTCGCGAAAACGTTAAGGAAAACTCGGAGGCCATATCTTTTGATCCAGAGCTCCATTTTTGACAATCTTGGTACCAATGGAAAGATCCAGAGATTTTATTCATCATGGGATCTTCAATTTTGAATTTTGGTAAATATTTTTGGGAGAAAATGCAAAAAAATGTGTTTTGGCATGGGAAAAGACAAAAACCTAGTTTCAACCACCAAAATTAATGAAGAATGGCGGTCTCTCCTCGAGCTGGTAAAAATGCATTGGGGAATGGAATTTGCAGAGGATCCTTGACTTTCTCGACCAATTTTTGAATGTTGTCGGTGGTTGGAGCAGAGAATCGTATTTTCTCATGTTTTCCCTATCTTTTCACATTTTTCTATATATTGTAAACAAAGGCACATTTTCAAGAAGTTAATTAGTTGTTGTTCATTCTTCTTCTCTGCCTCCCCCTTCTTTTCTTCCCCAGGGTCAAAATGGAGTTTGAATATCCTCCCATGCTTTGTAAATGGCATTTTTTCCTCTTGCTCGTGTATGATGCTCTCATGTGTAAATTTATGAAGCAATAACAATCATTTGTGTGATGTGTTTTTCCATCCTTCACTTGTTTTCATTACATCTTCTTGCCTCTCATCATTCTAGAGTATTCTCTACATTTTTGGACATTTCATTTGCAGATCTGGGAGCTGTGTTCATTGGGTTGAAATGTTTCTCATGTGAAATTTGATCTTTGGTCTCAGTGACGTTGCTTTCCATCCTCTCCATTGCTCACTTCTATTCATTTCATGGCAGTCTGGGTAGATGATCAACATTTCCCTTTTCTTTGTGCTATCACCTTGTTAGTGTAGGATTTCCCTTTTCATGATCTCTCTCTCTCCTTGGTCCCTTGGAATTGTTAGATTAGGAGTAGATAGTCATATTTCCTTCCTTAGAAGTAGTTTAACATTAGGATCAGGAAGAAGAATCCAAATTTCTCCAGAGGGCCATCTCAAGTCTATAAGTCCCACAGCTTGAGAGATGGTCCCATGTTATGAAATCACACCAAATGAGTCTACCTTAGAAAAAGAGATTTTTAGAGCTCATTTGGGGGTGCTGTGATTTCAAACTAATAAGACCTTCCGAGATCTTCTATAGCAAGGTATATTCTTTTCATGGGCACCAAGTTGCCAGGCTGGCACCTTATCCACTTTGTATACATAGTCCGGTCATGCTTTCCTCATGTTCTTCTCGATATGCAAAATATGGCTAAGTCCCAAAGCCTTTTCTCTGCCTTATGCACACGTGCCACCGATTCTACAAAACCCTCCTAAAACCCTGTCTGTGTGCTTTCACCTTGCGCGCCCTTCTTCAAATAGGCCTTTCGTGCCCATGCACCTTCTTGTACTTAGTCAATATTTTAGGGGCCCAACATCCATCACCACCTTGTACACAAGCCATGATCTCAAAATACACTCAAATTTGGAATTCTAGAGATTAGTTCTCACAACTCCAAAAAATATTAATAACAAAATCAAAATCAAAATCACTATATAAAACCCAAAATTTCTATTCAAATTCAGTCCCAAACAATCGTAATCTTCTAATGACCATCATTTTCACTCCCAAAATATACAACATGTGTCATTTATTTAATTATGGTTGTAATATCATGCCATTTGTTTCTCCCTATCACACAACTACTTTTGACGATCTTCAATTTTGACCTAGTTTTGACACCATATAATCACAACACCTCAACATCACAATATCACGACATTCATCCCATGGGACCCTAACTTGGTGATTTATGTCTTATTTTATAGATGATAATCTAGCATTTCCTTCTAATTTTACTTCTCCATGGTTCTTGTAGCATGGATTTCTCTTGTATGTGGTAGGAAAAGTGACACTATTATGTACACATTTTTGGCTATATTTCATTTCAGCTAGTCCTTTCAGCACTTCTTTATGTACTTAATTTTAGTATCGGTGTTATAGAATATCATTTTTTTTTTTGACCACCCCATGTTTTACTATTGTGATATTTGGTGATTAATGGCTAAGGAATTTGTATACACATGATTTTTCACTTTTCACCTATCATACATTACTAACAATTTCCAATGTGCGAGATAAGGGTAACTAATGCATCTATTTATAGAGTGGGTTCCTTAAGGGCCTTATGGGAATAGACACTACCCTAACAGACCGTAAAACAAAGAGTCTATGGTTGTGATCCACAGATCCCACACCCAACAAGTCCACAAGTCAATCGATATAGACACTACCCTACGCACCTTGGTATTTAGATCCACTCCAATTCCACCCATCATCATCGAACAATTGTCCTTATTAGATATAGCGGCTAACGAAGCTAGAGAATTCTGGACTAGGCCAGAGAATCGTCCGTAGAGTCAATTATTTTTACCATCCACTATATGACCTTATCAGGAGACATACACGAAACTATCCCAAGTCATTTTCCATGTATTCCACAACCTATAGATCGAATCACACCAGAGCTCGATATTGATTGGAGCCTTCGAGTAGTCATCCTTGCCGATCGATCTATCACACCAGTCCAAGTTAGAAGGGCCTTCTTTGCCTTAGATTCACAAATTCCACTAGTGCGTGTCGAAGACATTAGACTGCCTAACTAGTTTGTCTGCATCCCACGCATATTCTACCCCCACCGGCTATCTTAGCATGACCTCGAGAGGTCGGGTACGCGGAAGAGTTACTTGTAGATTCTCACGCTCGCTTGTCACTTTTCCGGCGTACAAAATTGGTGAACCCGACGTGAAACAAATGAAATTAGTGAAGCTGACGTAAAACTTCCTACTTTCTCGTTCGGAGTCATAATATCACGTTTCCTTTCACAAATCACCTTCGCTCCTTCCCATTATTCTGCGGGTATTCATATACCCCACAATATGTTGGGATTCGATGCATATGGCGAGACACCTCTTGGGTCTTGAGGCATACTACGCCCAACAGAATAGGAAATCATCACCCTTGCTCTCAGTATGGGGTGACAACTATTCAACTAATTAGTTGTCAACACAAACCCCAAGAATCAAATATAGTTCATCTTTTCAAACTGAGGAGTTAGATCAACCCCCTCGAATGCAACAAACAGAGCCTTCAGGGTCAAACAATATGACGCGTTCTGGAGAATCTGTTCGTCTCCTCAAATGCTACTTAGACCAAAAATTAGTAGGCAATCAGATCCATAACTAGTCTTAGATGATGAACGGTCAATACGTTATCCTAGGAGTGAACAACATTCTCGGGGTATGTACCCACCTATAGGAGGTTTACAAATACAACCCGAGGTCTCTTTTCAAGAAAATACCTCTATACCACTGCATATAGGAAATACTCTCAGAGAAACTTGGCAAGATAGTGATCAGTTCATGACAGGATATCACATGCCTATACAACACCAGGGTGTACAACAAATGCCACTCAGACAAAACACCGTGACTTCACCAAATGAAGTCATTTCAACGTTAGTAGAAAAAAGTGAGAGGGTTAGAACTGCGGCTCAAGCAAGTCAAAATTCTCCTGTTCATACAAACAGAAGTTCCAATCCTCCATACCACTCTGGCCAAGTAGATCTCCTCACAGGAGTAGGCACATTAGGCATGCCACCTCACTATCCACAACAAACACCAACAAGGCCCATCATCTCTAACACTATTCCTCCCGGTCTAGTGTCAAACAATCCATTCCTTGACAATACCCCGTCATACTTAAACATGTACTCCAAATCACCACAAGGAGATATTTTCTCCTCTCCCAGCATGTTTGCTCAAACGCAGGGACCTCCTTATGCCCCTGCCAATGCATACGCTGCACCGTATCAACAACCTATCCCACCATCACTCCCTCAGCAACCACCATCAATGGTCGAAAGCTATGCAATAGGGACTTATTCAGAATATCTAAAGGAACCCTTAGACTTCACCATACGAAGCGTCATGCTTCCAAGACCTCTTCCTGATCTACCCAAGTTCAAGGGTGAGGGAGATCCAAATGCACATATCAAAGCTTACGTGACAGCCATACGAGAATTACTCCCTTGGGATGGGGTTGTTGCTAAAATATTTCCCAAAACTTTGGAAGGCATCACTCTTGATTGGTATTATAGAATACCTGAGGCTTCCATACATTCATTTAAACAACTCGTGTCAGAGTTCATCAAAGCCTTTGACATGAAAAAACTGTTAAGAACAGGAATCGGGGAATTCTTGCACATCAAATAAGAACACAATGAATCACATCGCCCATTTCATCCGAGGTGGCGTACGCTTCTTTATTCTTCAAAGAAGTGCTCCAAACATGGATCAGATGGAACTATGTGATTTATTCCTTCATTCTCTCAGCAAGGAGGTGAAGGAAGAAGTCCAGAAGTTCCCGCTAAGAACTTACGATGAAGTACTTGAGAGCGCTCTTGAATAGACCAAGCAGCGATAGATAGTGGTCATAAGACATATGGAACAAACGGGAGGTTAATCACCTCCACTCATAACACTACAACTATCACAAATGTCAATCAAGGACCCAAAATCCTTAACAAAAATCATGGGGTAACAAGAGATGGGTTAACCGACCAGGCCAAGAGGGTAAATGTTGTTAATACTCCGTCATAAACAAACAACCAACGAAACAACAACTTTACCCCAACGATCAATACAAAGTGGATTTTAACCATCCACAACAACAAAAACAATGGTGAAATCCCATACAAGGGCCAAGCCAAAACTCATTTGTTTATCAAAACCAAAGTCAAAACCAGAAACAACAATTCCAAAACTTTAATCCTAATAGGCAACAATTTGATCAGAATTTTAGGCCACAATACACACCTAACCAACAAAATAGGAATTACAATCCCAATTCTTATTGTGGTTTCCACAAAATTCGGGGTCACGATACTAGAACATGTCGTGACTACAATAAATTTATGCAACGCTTTCCAGAAGAACAAAGACAGTTCTTCACAGATTTGTTTTTGGCAGATCCCGTCTCATCATCACCAAATACGCTCGCAGGGGCAGTTTCCCCTCAGAATGCTCCCCTCAAGATCTTTAATGATCCGCTCCCAAATCATGATAGCAATAGGCTGAATCCAACTAGAACAAACAAAGGTGCAATGATGGGAAACAATGATCATGAAGCCTCGACTTCATTAAATCCATCAGTTGCACCACAGTTAGGAGCTCAACCGAGACCCAAGATAGTCAGTTTGGTAGAATTAGACGCTGAACTACCTATCGAAGCTATAACAAGAACACGAGAGTATTTCTCTCAACGATCCCAAGTCCTCTCGAGAAAATGTAGAGATAAGAGTCAACCAATAGTAGAAAACCCGTAGGTGCCTATGATTTAATTAGCAACCTAACAAAGACCTTCTCACACATTTCATTTTTGGACTTACTAAAGAACTCTCCCCCTCACAGAGCTGCTCTTTTAGAAGCATTAGGTCTAGGCCATCTAATTAACATCACTCCACCTCCTGAAACACAAGTAAATCACGTAGATTTTGATATCCACCCTCCGGGGCAGCCGGACAAGGATGTCGAATTCATCTTCAAAATAAGTAAAAATGCCCACGAGATCCGAGATCACACGCCGAGGTGATCCAGCCTTACACTTACAAGTATGGGTTTATAACAATTACGTAAAGCAAGCAATGGTTGACGATGGGGCCGTGGTTAACATAGTCCCCTTCTCTTTCCTCCAAAAATTAGGGTATGGGGAAACAAATTGTTCCACTACTCGAAATACATTAAGAGGCTATGATAGCCTTAAAGCCACTTCGATAGGAACCATAATACTACCGGTCACCCTAGGACCCAAAACAATCCTAACTGAGTTTTATATTATAGATTGGGAAACCAATTATAATATGATCCTCGGCCGACCATGGATACACCGCATGAAGGCAATCCCTTCTACGCTATTTCAAGAAGTAAGATTCTTACATCTAGGAAAGATATTTGTAGCCAAAGGTGATCCAAAACCTTTCGATTTGCACCTAGCTGATTTAAAGAAAAGACCAGGTGCACTCGAATTTGAACTCCAACAAACCAACTTAATAAACCCACTGACCCAAAACCAGAGGAAAAGTTGGTACCTACAATGGATCTTGAAACTACCAAAGATAGCCAAAACAATTCCAACCCCTAAAGATAAAACTACGAAAAAAGTATCATTAGGGACTACTTGAAAATTGTTGAGTTGATAGAACAAGATTCACCAATGTTCTTACCATTTGATTCAGTAGGCATAGGATTTTCCCTAGGTGTTGGTTCCTTTCTAGCAGAGGACCTTTGTATGGTAGAAGTAGAGTGCGTAAACGCAGTAGATGCCCCAACATCTATACTCCTAGCTAAGTATTGGACCCTCCATTTCGATGGAGCTAAATGTCATTATGGAGCGGGGACAGGTATAATTCTTACTTCACCGGAGGAGAAAGTCCTCCCATTCGCTTTTAAATTAAACTTTGAATGCACAAAACAAGATGCTGAGTACGAAGCCCTCCTCCTTGGCCTTACCTTAGCCAAAAGAATTGGTATTGATAACATCAGAGTCCTGGGAGACTCGCAATTAGTGACAAATCAAGTTTCTGAAGTATATGAAACTAAAGCCGAACATTTGCAACTCTACAAAAACGTTGTATTAGATTTAAGTAAGGCATTCAACTTCATATCCATTGAAGCAATCCCGCGAGAGAAAAATCTTCTCACCGATTCAATAGCAACCTCAGCATCACGTTTTACTCCAAGCAATGAGTTAGAAGATACCCAGTTCATGGTGTCCATTCGTGATGAACCATTGATAAAAATAATGACAAATCCTCTTTCAAGCGGAAGTGAATCTACCGTCCTAGACCATGTTGATAGTGATGCTGCTACTTTGGATTACTTAAATGCCTATGCAGCACTACATCTCTCCTATCACATGCTAGATTTATCCTTGATTCCACATTCATCTTCCTACTTCGGAAATCCCATAACGGATCTTCCCTCACAAATGGAACCTAGTATATACGCAGTAGAAAATGGGGATGATTTAGATTTACCTCCAGCACCACCTGAGTTCGAAGAGGGTAACGCCTCTTTGATCGAAGAAACAATCGATGTCAACATCGGGACAGAAGATGAACCAAGAATATTGAAACTAGGTTCTTTGTTAACCCCAGAAGAAGTGGAAATACATACTCAAATTCTCAAAGAACATCAGAAGGCATTTGCATTTAATTATAAGGAGATGACAGGAGTCGCACCCCACATTGCGGTGCACAACCTCGTCACTAGATCAGATGCAAAGCCAATTAAACAAAAATCAAGACCCATGAAGCCCAAAGTAGCTCTCATGGTAAAAGAGGAGGTAATAAAACTCCTTCAGGTAGGATTCATCAAGCCGGTTGACTACTCCCAATGGGTATCTAACATCATTCCCGTTCTCAAGAAGAATGGAAAGATACGCATCTGCATAGATTTTCGAGATATCAACAAAGCGTGTCCTAAGGATGACTTCCCATTACCATCCATAGATGTTATTGTTGATGCAACAGCTGGTTTTGAACTCTTGTCTCTCATGGATGGATTCTCGGGATACAATCAAATCAGAATATCCGAGCAAGATCAAGCTAAAACCACGTTTATAACTCCTTGGGGAACCTATTGCTACGTTGTTATGCCATTCGGTCTCAAGAACACCGGTGCTACGTACCAGCGGGCCATGACATACATATTTCACGATCTAATTCATAAAATCATGGAATCTTACATAGATGACTTATTGGCTAAAGCCAAGAAGTGTTGTGACCATCCCGAAGTACTCCACGTCATTCTTTCACGTCTAATAGAATACGGAGTCACGCTAAATCCAGAGAAATGCGTCTTTGGTGTAACAGGAGGAAAGCTCCTAGGTTACATCATATCGTCACGAGGAATTGATGTTGATCCAACCAAAATTCAGGCTGTCCTCGAAATGGTCCCACCTTCGAGTGAATTTGGAATCAGATCATTTCTCGGAAAGTTGGGTGCAATCCGAGAGATTTATCCCAGACTTAAGCTTCGTCGTTCATCCAATCAACAATTTACTCAAGAAATACTATAGCCTTGATTGGATTGAAGATTGCAATGAAGCTTTTGATGTAGTTAAGCGTTTCCTATTATCACCACCTACGCTAATGCCACCTAAGCTAGATCACCCATTAATTCTATATTCACGAGCTACCAATGTCTCGCTGGCCTATATGTTGGCCCAAGAAGACGATAACAAGAGAGAACGTGCGATTTATTTCATTAGCCGAACGCTGCTCGACTATGAAACACGCTATACATAGGTAGAACAAGAATGCCTTGCCATAATATTTTCTAAATAATGCCTAAGACATTATATGCTGAATCAAGAAACGAAGGTCATGGTAAAAACGGACCATTTACGGACTTTTCTCACACAAGGGTCCTTGTCTAAAAAGGTTGGACGTTTTATAACCTTAATGGGAGAGTTCAAATTAACATTTGTAAATCAGAAGTCGGTTAAAGGACAAATCATCGTGGATTGGTTAGCTAACAACCCATTAAACGAAGGCGATTTAGTAGATTTAGACTTTCCAGATGAATGTGTATACTACATCGAAACTCGACCCGCTATCTCTGAGTGTCCTTGGTACACTGATATCATTAATTATATCATAGACCATACGTATTCCTGAGGCGCTTACACCGCAACAAAGAAGGCGGTTACGCATAATCGTAGCTAAATATGTCATTACAGAGCAGGTGCTCTATCGAAAAGCATTCGATGGAATGCTCTTAAGGTGTGTTGACACAGAAGAGTCCAGGAGGATTCTCCATGAATCCCACAGTGGTATATGTGGAGGCCACTTCGGTGGCCATGCCACCGCTCGAAAAATACATCAAATGGGCTATTTCGGCCCACACTAGAACATGACGCGATAGAGTTTGCACGCAGTGTCATAAGTGCCAAGAATTCTCCCACGAGATCCACATGCCAAAGATAAGCTCTATAACCAATCGCAACTCCATGGCCCTTTTCTACATGGGGTCTAGACTTAATAGGGGAATTCTCTTCCTCATCTACAGATGGCCATAATTTTATAATCACGGCCACTGAATATTTTACCAAATGGGTGGAGGCCATGCCTCTTACTACTATACACAGGTCTATGATTTCCAAGTTCATTTTGAACCAAATCATTTGCAAGTACGGTATCTGTACGTACCCAAAATTGTAAGGTACTACACTGCGGAACGGTGTAATAAATGCCCCAATGATGATACAGGTCTCTCCACAAGGTGTTCGGGATCCAGAAAGAGCTCCTCAAACATGCATTAACATCCCGCATACCCCGCCTTGTCCCCGTGTGCTTTGTTTTCCCAATTTCCTTCTTTCCTTGCCCCTTTTGATCTTCAGTGACGAAACCACCGCCCTACAGGGCAGCGGTCTCGTGACCGCCGCCCCACTCGGAGCGGCGATCCCGTGCACGTTTTTCCGAACGTTCTTTGACGTAACTCACATGAAATATCATGTTTCACCAGCTTTTCTTGCCGACTTGAGCATGCATTTATGTTTTTGGTCCCCTGGAATAGTGTTTTTCCTTTGTTTATTGTTTAGGAGTTCAGTTTGATTTTGATTTTTGGGGTGATTGAATTCTTATAAATGCATGGCTTGTGCTCAAGCAAATGGCCACCATTTTTACTCCAATCTTCTCATTTTCAGTGCTGTGGTCTATTAGTTTGCTTTAATTCCTTAGTTTAGTTCATTACATGCTTAGTTTGCATTGACTAGCTGTTGGTAAGCCACATATCCAACTTGTGCAAACAATGTTGCTGTTTTATCTAATCCATTAGAGTAGAATAGCTTAGGAAGCCATTAAAGTTACAGGTTTTGCTCTTCATATAGGATAGTTTCAGGTTCTGGACGCATTTTGTTGCACGATTCGCAGTAGATCCCGCTAGGAATTGCATAAGCCAAGCTCTGTACTCTTGCGCTATCCCTCTCCTATCCGCGTTCTATTCTATCTGCATTCTGAAGGTTGTCCCTTGTTCCAAACACCTATTCCTGTTGATGCAAGCATTACACACTTTTTTGGATCTACGTGAACACAAAGAACAAAGAGATCATACTGAGGGGACAAGATCACACACACCATCGGATTCGCCACTGTTCTGCGGAATCCAGGTTTTAACTTTCAAAGTTCTAGTTAGAATCATATCAAACAGAGTAGTTAATCACTTTATTTTAGTTAATTTTATTCTCGATATTGCCGGGGAAGCTGTGGGGATTGATAGTTTCTGAGAAACTATGATTCACTCCTCACTTCTGAGGTAGGATCGAGAATCTCGCAAATAGATTAGTTATTTCATTGTTTAGAATAGATATACAAATTACACAGACAAATAGCTATACTCAGCTATTTTGTTTGTTTTAAATTATTAGTTTAGTTGTCAATTCTAAATATTTTAAATAGTTGCTTTCTTAAATTCATTTAAATCATCAGAAAATACAAAAAGAAGTCATATATGCTAGAAATATACTTAGATTTCACTTTATTATAGTTTTTTTTATTACTGATTTTGCATGAAATATCCACATGACCTGTAGAAGGATTCGAAAGAGAACAAACATTCGGTGTGATCCTTTAATTCCACAACCAGATCGCAGAGACACCCTCACAGACATAGATACCGGTTTAAGAATCCAGGTTGCGAGAACGCCCGTAGGATATTCTGAGAAAATCGCACAACTATTGATTCTAAATATAGAAGCTGAGAAAGCGTATGATTATTGGATACTAGGGATCAGGACTTGATCTCACGTATGACCATAACAGGACCACAACAACCAAGAATCTATGGTTGTGACCCACAAATCCCGCAGCCTAATGAATCCATCAGAGAATTAGACATAGACACTGGCCTACGCACACTGGTATTCCAGTCTACCCCACTTCCACCTATCATTATCCAACAATTATCCTTACTGGACACAACAGCTAACAAAGCTAGAGAATTCTGGACTAGGCCAGAGAACCGTCCATAGAGTGACTACTTTACCATTCACTATATGACCTTATCAGGAGAAATACACGAAACTATCCCAGGTCATTTCCCACGTATTCCGCAACCCATAGATCGAATCACGCCAGAGCTCGATATTGATTGGAGCCTTCGAGCAGTCATCCTTGCCGATCGATCTATCACACCAGTCCAAGTTAGAAGGGCCTTCTTTGCCTTAGATTCACAAATTCCATTAGTGCGTGTCGAAGACATTAGATTGCCTAACTAGTTTGTCTGTGTCCCACCTATATTCCATCCCCACCGGCTGTCTCGGCACGACCTCGGGAGGTCGGGTACGCGGAAGAGTCACTTGTAGATTCCCACGCTCGCTTGTCACTTTTCCGGCGTACAAAATTGGTGAACCCGACGTGAAACAAACAAGATTAGTAAAACTGACATAAACTGCCTACTTTCTTGTCTGGAGTCATAGTATTACACTTTCACTTTAGTACGCCTTCTTAGAACCGCTTCATTAAGTTTTCATAAATCACCTTCGCTCCTTCCCATTATTCTGCGGGTATTCATATACCCCCCGAATATGTCGGGATTCGATGCATATGGCAGACCCCTCTTAGGTCTTGAGGCATACTACACCCAACAGAATAGGCAATCATCACCCTCGCTCTCAGTATGGGGTGAAAACTATTCAACTAATCAGTTGTCAACACAAACCCCAAGAATCAGATATAGTTCGTCTTTTCAAACTGAGGAGTTAGATCAACCCCCTCGAACCCAACAAACAGAGCCTTCAGGTTCAAACAATATGACGTTTACCGGAGAATCTGGTTCGTCTCCTCAAATGCTACTCAGACCACAAATTAGTAGGCAATCAGATCCATACCTGGTCTTAGATGATGGACAGCCAACACGTTATCCTAGGAGTGAACAACGCTCCCGGGGAATGTACCCATCTATAGGAGGTTTACAAATACAACCCGAAATCTCTTTTCAAGAAAATACCTCTATGCCACTGCATACAGGAAATATTCTGGAGAAACTTGGCAAGATAGTGATCAGTTTATGACAGGATATCACGTACCTTTACAACACCAAGGTATACAACAAACGCCGCTCAGGCAAAGTACCGTGACTTCACCAAATGAAGTCATTTCAACGTTAGTAGAAAGAGTGAGAGGGTTAGAACTGGCTCAAGCAAGTCAAAATTCTCCGTTCATACAAACAGGAAGTTCCAATCCTCCATACCACTCTGGCCAGGTAGATCTCCTTACGGGAGTAGGCACGTTAGGCATGCCTCCTCAATATCCACAACAAACGCCAACAAGGCCTATCATCTCTAACACTATTCCTCCCGGTCTAGTGTCGAACAGTCCGTTCCTTGACAATACCCCGTCCTACTTAAACATATACTCTAAATCACCACAAGGAGATATGTTCTCCTCTCCCGGCATGTTTTCTCAAATGCAGGGACCTCCCTATGCCCCTGCCAATGCATACACTGCACCGTATCAACAACCTATCCCAACACCACTCCTCAAAGAAACACCATCAATGGTTGAAAGCTATGCGGTAGGGACTTATTCAGAATACCTAAAGGAACCCTTAGATTTCACCATACGAAGCGTCATGCTTCCAAGACCTCTCCCTGATTTTCCCAAGTTCAAGGGTGAGGGAGATCCAAACGCACATATCAAAGCTTACGCTACAGCCATACGAGAATTACTCCCTTGGGATGGGGTGGTTGCTAAAATATTTCCCAAAACCTTGGAAGGCATCACTCTCGATTGGTATTATAGAATACCTGAGGCTTCCATACATTCATTTAAACAACTCGTGTCAGAGTTCATCAAAGCCTTCGACATGAACAAACTGTTAAGAACAGGAATCAGGGAATTCTTGCATATCAAACAAGAACACAACGAATCTGTCACCCATTTCATCCAGAGGTGGCGTACAGTTCTTTATTCATCAGCAAGTGCTCCAAACATGGATCAGATGGAACTATGCGATTTATTCCTTCATTCTCTCAGTAGAGAAGTGAAGGAAGAAGTCCAGAAGTTCCCACTAAGGACTTATGATGAAGTACTTGAGAGTGCTCTGTGAATAGATCAAGCAGCGATAGATAGTGGTCGTAAGACATATGGAACAAACGGGAGGTTAATCACCTCCACTCAAAACACTACAACTACCACAAATGTCAATCAAGGACCCAAAATCCTTAACAAAAATCGTGGGGTAACAACGGATGGGGTAACCGACCAGCCCAAGAGGGTAAATGTTGTTAATGCTCCGTTATAAACAAATAACCAAGTAAACAACAACTTTACCCCGACAATCAATACAAATGGGTTTTTACCATCCACAACAACAACAACAACAACAACAACAACAACGGTGAAATCCCATACAAGGGCCAAGCCAAAACTCATTTGGTTACCAAAACCAAAGTCAAAACCGAAAGAACAATTCCAAAACTTTAGTCCTAATAGGCAACAGTTTGATCGGAATTTTAGGCCACAATACACACCAAACCAACAAAACAGAATTACAACCCTAATTCTTATTGTGGTTTCCATAAAATTTAGGGTCACGATACTAGAACGTGCCATGACTACAATAAATTTATGCAATGCTTGCTAGAAGAACAAAGACAGTTCTTCACAGACCTGTTTTTGGCGGATCTGTCTCATCATCACCAAATACTCTCGCAGGGGCAGTTTCTCCTCAGAATGCTCCCCTCAAGATCTTTAATGATCCACTCCCAAATCATGATAGCAATAGGCTGAATCCAACCGGAACAAACAAAGGTGCAGTGACGGAAACAATGATCATGAAGCCTCAACTTCATTAAATCCGTCAGTTGTGCCACAGTTGGGAGCTCAACCGAGACCCAAGATAGTCAGTTTGGTAGAATTAGACGCTAAACTACCTATCGAAGCTATAACAAGAACACGAGAGTATTTCTCTCAACCGAGCCCAAGTCATCTACCAGAGACAGATAAGAGTCAGCAAATAGTTGAAAAACCCATCGGTGCCTATGATTTAATTAGTGACCTAACAAAGACCTTCTCACACATTTCATTTTTGGACTTACTAAAGAACTCTCCCCCTCACAGAGCTGCTCTTTTAGAAGCATTAGGTCTAGGCCATCTAATTAACATCACTCCACCTCCCGAAACACAAGTAAATCATGTAGATTTTGATATCCACCCTCCAGGGCAGCCGGACAAGGATGTCGAATTCATCTTTGAAATAAGTAAAATGCCCACAGATGCTGAGATCGCACGCCGAGGTGACCCAGCCTTACACTTGCAAGTGTGGGTTTATAATAACTATGTAAAATGGGCAATGGTTGACGATGGGGCCGCAGTTAACATAGTCCCTTTCTCTTTCCTCCAAAAACTTGGATATGGAGAAACAAACTGTTCCACTACACGAAATACCTTGAGAGGCTATGATAGCCTTAAAGCCACTTCGATAAGAACTATAATACTGCTTAGGTCACCTTAGGGCCCAAAACCATCTTGACTGAGTTTTATATTATAGATCGGGAAACTAACTATAATATGATCCTCGGCCAACCTTGGATACATCGAATGAAGGCAATCCCTTCTACTTTATTTCAAGAAGTAAGATTCTTGCATCTAGGAAAGGTATTTGTAGCCAAAGGCGATCCAAAACCTTTTGATTTGCACCTAGCTGATTTAAAGAAAAGACCAGGGGTGCACTCAGAATTTGAACTTCCAACCAACCGACTTAATAAACCCTCTGACCCAAAGCCAGAGGAAAATTTGGTACCTACGACGGATCTTGAAACTACCAGCATATCCAAAACAATTCCAACCCCTAAAGGTAAAACTAAAGAAACAGTATCATTAGGGACTACTGCGAAAATCGTTGAGTTGATAGAACAAGATTCACCAATGTTCTTACCATTCGATTCAGTAGGCATGGGATTTTCCTAGGTGTTGGTTCCTTGCACACAGAGGATCTCTATGGTAGAAGTAGAGTCTTGCAAACGCAATGATGCCCCAACATCTATACTCCCGAATAAGTATTGGACTCTCCATTTCGATGGAGCTAAATGTCGTTATGGAGCGGGGGCAGGTATAATTCTTACTTCGCCCGAGGAGAAAGTCCTCCCATTCGCTTTTAAATTAAACTTTGAATGTACAAACAACGGCGCTGAGTACGAAGCCCTCCTCCTTGGCCTTACCTTAGCCAAAAGAATTGGTATTGATAACATCAGAGTCTTGGGAGACTCACAATTAGTGACAAACCAAGTTTCTGAAGTATATGAAACTAAAGCCGAACATTTGCAACTCTACAAAAATGTTGTATTAGATTTAAGCAAGGTGTTTAACTTTATATCCATTGAAGCAATTCCCCGAGAGAAAAATCTTCTCGCCGATTCAATAGCAACCTCAGCATCACGTTTTACTCCAAGCAATGAGTTAAAAGATACTCACTTCACAGTATCCATTCGTGACAAACCCTTGGTAAAAACAATGACAAATCCTCTTCAAGCGTATGAATCTACCATCCTAGACCATGTTGGAAATGATGCGGCTACTTTGGATTACTTAAATGCCTATGCAGCACTACATCTCTCCTATCACATGCTAGATTTATCCCTGATTCCGCATTCATCTTCCTACTTCGGAAATCCCGTAACGGATCTTCCCTCACAAACGGAACCTAGCATATACGCAATAAGAAACGGGGATGATCTAGATTTACCTCCAGCACCACCTGAGTTCGAAGAGGGTAACGCCTCTTTGATCGAAGAAACAATCGATGTCAACATCGGGACAGAAGATGAGCCGAGAATTTTAAAATTAGGATCTTCGTTAACACCAGAAGAAGTGGAAATACATACAAGGATCCTCAAAGAGCATCAGAAGGCATTTGCATTTAATTACAAGGAGATGACGGGAGTCACACCCCACATTGCGGTGCACAACCTCGTCACTAGATCAGATGCAAAGCCAATTAAACAAAAATCAAGACCCATGAAGCCCAAAGTAGCTCTCATGGTAAAAGAGGAAGTAATAAAACTCCTTCAGGTAGGATTCATCAAGCCAGTTGACTACTCCCAATGGGTATCTAACATCGTTCCCATTCTCAAGAAGAACGGAAAGATACACATTTGCATAGATTTCCGAGACATCAACAAAGCATGTCCTAAAGATGATTTCCCATTACCATCCATAGACGTTATCGTTGATGCAACAGCTGGTTTTGAACTCTTGTCTCTCATGGATGGATTCTCGGGATACAACCAAATCAGAATATCCGAGCAAGATCAAGCTAAAACCACGTTCATAACTCCTTGGGGAACCTATTGCTACGTTGTTATGCCATTCGGTCTCAAGAATGCCGGTGCTACCTACCAGCGGGCTATGACATACATATTTCACGATCTAATTCATAAGATCGTGGAATCTTACGTGGATGACTTATTGGCCAAAGCCAAGAAGCGTTGTGACCATCCGGAAGTACTCCGCGTCATTCTTTCACGCCTAATAGAATACGGAGTCACACTAAATCCAGAGAAATGCGTCTTTGGTGTAACAGGAGGAAAACTCCTAGGTTACATCATATCGTCACGGGGAATAGATGTGGACCCAACCAAAATTCGGCTATCCTCGAAATGGTTCCACCTTCGGACGAATCTGGAATCAGGTCATTTCTCGGAAAGCTAGGTGCAATCCGAAGATTCATCCCGATTTAAGCTTCGCCATTCATCCAATCAACAATTTACTCAAGAAAGACTACAACATTGATTGGACCGAAGATTGCAATGAAGCTTTTGATGCAGTTAAGCGTTTCCTGCTATCACCACCCACACTAATGCCACCTAAGCTAGATCGCCCATTAATTTTGTACTCACGGGCTACCGATGTCTCGTTAGCTTGCATGTTGGCCCAAGAAGATGATAACAAGAGAGAACGTGTGATTTATTTCATTAGCCGAACACTGCTCGACTATGAAACATGCTATACACAGGCAGAACGAGAATGCCTTGCCATAGTCTTTGCTACTAAACACCTAAGACATTATATGCTGAATCAAGAAACGAAGGTCATGGTAAAAACAGACCATTTACGGACTTTTCTCACACAAGGTTCCTTGTCTAAAAAGGCTGGACGTTTTATAACCTTAATGGGAGAGTTCGAATTAACATTTGTAAATCAGAAATCGGTTAAAGGACAAATCATCGCGGATTGGTTAGCTGACAACCCATTAGACGGAGGCGATCTAGTAGATTTAGACTTTCCAGATGAATGCGTATACTACATTGAAACACGACCCGCTATCTCTGAGTGTCCTTGGTACACTGACATCGTTAATTATATCATGGACCATACATACCCGGAGGCAGTTACACCACAACAAAGAAGGCGGTTATGCATAATCGTAGTTAAATATGTCATTATAGAGTAGGTCCTCTATCGAAAAGCATTCGATGGAATGCTCTTAAGGTGTGTTGACACAGAAGAGTCCAAGAGGATTCTCCATGAATCCCACAGTGGTATATGTGGAGGCCACTTTGGTGGCCATGCCACCACTCGAAAAATACATCGAATGGGCTATTTCTGGCCCACTCTAGAACGTGACGCGATAGAGTTTGCACGCAAGTGTCATAAATGTCAAGAATTCTCTCATGAGATCCACATGCCGGCACAAGCTCTACAACCAATCGCAACTCCATGGCCCTTTTCTACATGGGGTCTAGACTTAATAGGGAAATTCTCTCCCTCATCCACAGACGGCCATAATTTTATAATCACGGCCACTGAATATTTTACCAAATGGGTGGAGGCCATGCCTCTTACTACTGTACCTGGTTCTGTAATCGCTAAGTTCATTTTAAACCAAATCATTTGCAGGTACGGTATCCCGCAAATCATTATCTCCGATAATGGAACTTCTTTTAAGAATGAAGAGGTTTGTGAGCTATGCAATAAATTTAAGATAAGCCATCATACGGCTTCCTTGTATTATCCCCAAGCCAACGGACAGGCTGAAGCAACAAATAAAACACTGAAAGCCATTCTCCTTAAAACGGTAAAAGAAAACAAGTGAGATTGGCATTTAAAGTTATACCCGGCCTTATGGGCCCACCAAACCTCAATAAGAACACCAATGGGAGCAACTCCTTTCTCGTTGGTATTTGGGGCAGAAGCAGTTCTCCCACTCGAGGTTGAAATACCTAGTCTTCGCATTTCATTACAAGGAGTTCTGGATGAAGACGCTTACAGAGAAGCGCGTCTTTCCCAACTAGAAAGCCTAGATGAAACTAGGTTAGATGCTGAACAGCGACATAGAGTCTACGCTGACCGGATGTGCCGGTAGTATAACAAGAAGGTCTATGAACGTGACATATACGAAGGTGATCTAGTTCTAAGACTAGACAGCCGGATCGATAAGAAGACCGGCGAAGGAAGGAAATTCCGGCCCAAATGGTTGGGCCCATACCGAGTCATGAAGGACTATGGAAATGGTGCATACCTCTTATGTACGTTAGAAGGTGAGGAGTTTGGCAAAACAGTCAATTCCCTGCACCTCAAACGTTTCTATGCATAAGCAGCTAACGCTACCTATATAGCTATCTACATTGCATTTTCATATAAATTAGGATCATTTTGTCCATTCGTTTCTTACACAGATTGTGATCAAGGAGTCTATTCTCAAAGCAATTCATTACAAACTCATGATGTTGTTGGCACAAAAATTTCTAATCATATCTCTCCATTTTCACGATATCATCAATCATTTCAGAATCTTTTATCAAATAAAATAGACATGACAAAGTCTTAACGGTAACCATACCAAGATCTGCAAGTCTTTTCTCGCCTTGATTTCTTCTTAGAATAAGTGTCATTGCCTATGGTCTGTTCTAGAAGCTTCATGGTGTCACATCTATCCCATATGTATATCTCTTTGGAAATAAGGACATACTGACATTTTACTCAAATAAACAAGTCAAACGTTGATCAAACAGAAAATTTTAATTTTACACATTTCCCTGCCCCACCAACCTTCGGTGATGAGCTTGCGTCTCTTACTAGTGACGTAGGGTTGGGAAAGGATGGAAATGCCCTTACTCGCCTACGCTTTGCCCACGGTGATAAACTCACGCTTCTTACTAGTAGCGTGGGGCCAAGTGTAGGGGGTCCTCTTAACAAATAAATGCAAATGGTCATACGCAAGCAATTCAAACTTTCAAACTTTGAGTCAAAAACAAATGAAACGGATGTTCAAAATTCCGAAAGAGTCAAAAATCCTAAAAACCCAGATTTTGTCTACTATGTGGCCATCTACGGGTCTAAGTCTAGATAAACCGCAAAGCAAGTTGCATCCAAAACTATGAAGTCACCCGGGTGGAGTCAGCTTGTAGCTTTCAATTTGGTTCCGCCAAAGCTTTGTCTATCTTTCATCGCTATCATTTCATCACATTTCATAACTTGCGCCCTTCCTGGCTCTTGGTGATGAGCCCTCACATCTTACTGGTTGCGTGGAGTTAGGAGTGGGGCAAGTTTATCTGTTCATCATATTTGTTATTTTCATCACTTTGCCAAAACAAACATGAGGTATCCAATTTACTCACAGAAGCTAAGATTCAAAATCACAATATATCTACATTATCATGTATCAGCATCATGAAACACAAAAAGAAAGCAAACATTTGCATCATCTATTTTCCATTGCATACATTCTAGAAAGCATATAAAACATACATCGTAGTATACACAAAGCAGTTGGAAACAGAAAAGGAAAACATGAGTGACAAGTTTTGGTCCAAAAACGAATGCATATATATAAATAATCAATGTTTATATACAATGCCATCATGCACTAGGCATGGTCAAAACGCTCAAAGAGCCCGTGATATACAAAAGAATCTATAGTACAAAATACATAGGAGCCAAGTGGTCTCTCAACCCCTATGCGACCCCTCCGAAGGTGCGTGCCCTCGCACAGGGGCTCATTCTGCTACGCCGGTGCTCTGAATGCACGGAGGGCTCAGGGTCCCGAGGGGCAGCCGCGGTCTCACCACGAGAATGGCTCCTCATAAGATGCTCGGCTGTCCTATAGCCTGCCAACTCTGTACGGAGAGTCGACACCATCCTGGCCACGTGCCAAACGGGAGCGAAGACGTCGGTATGCCTACCGGCTGCTGAGGGCTCCCCGGCATCTACGGACAGCTCCGCACGGGTCCTATCCATAGGGATCATCAGGGAATCAGTGCATACCCTGCGGATTAGATCCCGCCACTCGTCAACAGTCTCTGCAAACAAAGAAGAAAAAACAAATTAGAAACTAGGCAAGAGACTAAAAGATACAAGATCAAAACACAAGGAGAAATAGCAATTAAAACAAATCCTAAACTAAACAAGCATTGAAAGGAAGAAAGGATAACTTACTCGGATCACCGGGCCTCCAAGATGGGTCGCTAGGGCCAGCACCCGCCGCAGATGCCGCTGCCGACTGAGGGGCTGCTCCTGTAGTGGGAGCAACATGACGCCCCGCAACGGACTCATCCTCTCCACCATGGCCCTGGGAGAGTGGCTCCTCTGAAACTAGAGTCTCTCTCTCTGCACTCTGCTCGGCCCTCTCTGCCTGCATGATGTCCTGAGTGTCATACCACTCAGGATCACTGTCATCCATCTGCTCCTCCGATCCTCCCTCTGTAAACTCCTCAGAATCGGAGTCAATATCTATGGGGTCATCGCTGCTGTGAGCAGGACCCGCAGCAATCTGAAGCAAAGGTGCCCGAGGTGCACCAGCTCTCCCTCTAGCCCGAACTATCCTCCTGGCTGCAATGGGAGTGCCAGGAGTAATCACTATCCAACCACGGCCTCTAGGCCCCCCTCTAGCCTCGCAGACTGATCTATAGACTGGCGCCACTGGGGGAAGCATGCCCATATATGGTAGGCCAAACTGCTGAGGAACCCTGCCGAAAGGATGTACCTCCACCCATCCCACACGGTCGATGAGCTGCCCTGTAGTGGAGCAAGAGATCAATGTAAGAGTCTCCTCTCCCCATATACCGGCCATAAGCTGGTACGGTGTGGCCTCCATATCTGCTGTAGTGAGGGAAGCAACTGGCTGGTGAGGTGCTCTAAGCACCGACATATCTGACCACCTGGCTGCCCTCACAGCCCCGGGATCTGCCACCTCCATGCCTCTGCCATAGGGGATAAAACGCTCATACACCCAACTCATGACTAGAGTAGGGTGGCTCAAAGACTGTCCCTGTAGACGGACCACCCTGTATAAATCATGGTAGGTGGTCCCCAGAATATCTGTGCCCCAGGCATATATCCGGCCATGCCCCTCTATCTGTGTAATGATGGGGGCCCAACAGTATAGTAAAGTATCCCCTCCCTTGTCCCCGATCAGCCTCGAGGCAAGGATCCCCATGATAGCCTGTCGAAATACGGGGATGGGCAAAGAAGGAATGGATCGAACTCTCACTCCCTTCTTCGACCCCGTCGAGATAGCTGCATCTCCCATGTAGCTTTGTCCACCGTGTGCATCTATGCTCGGGACCCTGCCATCTCCAGTGTGAGTCTCCTCCCAATGATCGGGACCCCCAGGATATGGTAGGCGTCCTCCAAAGTGATGGTCCACTCACCACGGACCCCTGGCAATCGGAAAGTGTTCCGATCTGCGTCCCAATATGAAAATAAGTCACAAAGTATGTGACTGGATGGTGTGACATGGGGCACGCGTGATATACGCAATATGCCGGCCCTCTGTAATGTATCCTCCTCATCCTGAGAAAGGGCATCCAATACCCCCGAAAGCCAATCACACTCTCTCTCTCGGCTCCATCTGATATACTCCTCCCTCGCCTGCATACACCCAAAAACACACAAAACAGGGCAAGTTAGTATCTGAATAATACCAAGAGAGTCATAAAAACGCATAGAAGTGCAAGAAAATACAAGTGCAGTCTCCAAAATAAGTTCTTTTGCATTCTGTGCAAAACCGCCGCCCTGAGCAGGGAGGCGGTTTTGTAACCGCCGCCTTGAAGGCGGCGGTCGTGTAACCGCCGCCCTGGCCAGGGCGGCGGTCGCGGTCCGAAAACCCGCGCGGGTTTTTAACCTTAAAAAGCCTAAAACATGTAAAAAATGACCATTTAACCTAAAAATGGAGCCTACCCAGTAGGCGCCCCCCCTAGGTGGACCTTTTGAACCTAGCATTTTCAAAAATAACCCCCCCATTGCAAAGAATTTTCCATTTCAAATTTAAAGAGGGAAAAACACAAAATTGAAGAAAACCAACCTGTGATCTGGCAGGGCGGTGTTCCGCGCGTGGAGGCATGCTCACGATCTCACTGCGGATGTTTTGACTCTATTCACGTGAGAAACCGTCACCGTGGGTCCCAGAGCTCAAAATCAATCAAATCGACTCGCGCAAATGAATAGGAAAATGGGCCCACTTTCATATATATAGCGCCCTGATTCGTTTTAAATACCTTTTTCACAGGTTTGGAGCACTGATAGAGGTAAGTTTCTATCCCCGCACGAATGGTACGTCCTCATTCCCTATTGCTTTAGCGTTTATTTTCCAAGTTATTGTATCTATCTGCACTTGAGCTCTCTTTTCATTTTGCAGGGAGCGGGAATTTTGGATGGCGTCATTTCAACACACGGACGAGTAAGGTATAGCTTCTAACTCCCCATTTCGGGACTGCCATACTCAGACCCACCATTTTATGCCTCTTCATGGTTAAAACGCTTCTCCGAGGGGGCAATATGTACGTACCCAAAATTGTAAGGTACTGCACTGCGGAACGGTGTAATAAATGCCCCAATGATGATACAGGTCTCTCCGCAAGGTGTTCGGGATCCAGAAAGAGCTCCTCAAACATGCGTTAACATCCCGCATACCCCGCCTTGTCCCCGTGTGCTTTGTTTTCCCCCTTTTTCTTCTTTCCTTGCCCCTTTTGATCTTCAGTGATGAAACCGCCGCCCTACAGGGCGGTGGTCTCGTATCTGACCGCCCCCGATCGGGCGGCGGTCTCTGCAATGGCGCCCCTGCGCTTAGAGCGGTGGTCCTGTGCACATTTTCCAGAACGTTCTTTGATGTAACTCGCGTGAAATATCACGTTTCACCAGCTTTTCTTGCTGACTTGAGCATGCATTTATGTTTTTGGTCCCCTGGAATAGTGTTTTTCCTTTGTTTATTGTTTAGGAGTTCAGTTTGATTTTGATTTTTGGGGTGATTGAATTCTTATAAATGCATGGCTTGTGCTCAAGCAAATGGCCACCATTTTTACTCCAATCTTCTCATTTTCAGTGTTGTGGTCTGTTAGTTTTCTTTAATTCCTTAGTTTAGTTCATTACATGCTTAGTTTGCATTGACTAGCTGTTGGTAAGCCACATATCCAACTTGTGCAAACAGTGTTGCTATTTTATCTAATCCATTAGAGTAGAATAGCTTAGGAAGCCATTAAAGTTGCAGGTTTTGCTCTTCATACAGGATAGTTTCAGGTTCTGGACGCATTTTGTTGCACGATTCGCAGTAGATCCCGCTAGGAATTGCATAAGCCAAGCTCTGTACTCTTGCGCTATCCCTCTCCTATCCGCGTTCTATTCTATCTGCATTCTGAAGGTTGTCCCTTGTTCCAAACACCTATTCCTGTTGATGCAAGCATTACACACTTTTCTGGATCTACGTGAACACAAAGAACGAAGAGATCATACTGAGGGGACAAGATCACACACACCATCGGATTCGCCAGCATGCTCTGGAATCCGGGGTTTTAACTTTCAAAGTTCTAGTTAGAATCATATCAAACAGAGTAGTTAATCGCTTTATTTTAGTTAATTTTATTCTCGATATTACCAGGGAAGCTATGGGGATTGATAGTTTCTGAGAAACTATGATTCACTCCTCACTTCTGAGGTAGGATCAAGAATCTCGCAAATAGATTAGTTATTTCATTGTTTAGAATAGATATACAAATTACACAGACAAATAGCTATACTCGGCTATTTTGTTTGTTTTAAATTATTAGTTTAGTTTTCAATTCTAAATATTTTAAATATATTCTTTCTTAAATTCATTTAAATCATCGAAAATACAAAAAGAAGTCATATATGTTAGAAATATACTTAGATTTCACTTTATTATAGTTTGTTTTATTATTGCTTTTGCATGAAATATCCACATGACTTAGAAGGATTCGAAGAGAACAAACATTCGAGTGTGATCCTTTAATTCCACAACCAGAGATGCAGGAGACACCCTCACGAGACATAGATCTTGGTTTAAATAATCCAGTTGCGAGAATGCCGTAGGATATTCGAGAAAATCACACAACTATTGATTCTAAATATAGAAGCTGAGAAAGCGTATGATTATTGGATACTAGGGATCAGGACTTGATCTCGCGTATGACCATAACAGGACCACAACAACCAAGAATCTATGGTTGTGACCCACAAATCCCACATCCTAACGAATCCATCAGAGAATTAGACATAGACACTGGCCTACGCACACTGGTATTCCAGTCTACCCCACTTCCACCTATCATTATCCAACAATTATCCTTACTGGACACAACAGCTAACAAAGCTAGAGAATTCTGGACTAGGCCAGAGAACCGTCCATAGAGTGACTACTTTACCATTCACTATATGACCTTATCAGGAGAAATACACGAAACTATCCCAGGTCATTTCCCATGTATTCCATAACCCATAGATCGAATCATGCCAGAGCTCGATATTGATTGGAGCCTTCGAGCAGTCATCCTTGCCGATCGATCTATCACACCAGTCCAAGTTAGAAGGGCCTTCTTTGCCTTAGATTCACAAATTCCATTAGTGCGTGTCGAAGACATTAGATTGCCTAACTAGTTTTTCTGTGTCCCACCTATATTCCATCCCCACCGGCTGTCTCGGCACGACCTCGGGAGGTCGGGTACGCGGAAGAGTCACTTGTAGATTCCCACGCTCGCTTGTCACTTTTCCGATTAAGGGTATCCCGCAAATCATTATCTCGATAATGGAACTTCTTTAAGAATGAAGAGGTTCATGAGCTATGCAATAAATTTAAAATAAGCCATCATACGGCTTCCTTGTATTATCCCCAAGCCAACGGGCGGTGAAGCAACAAACAAGACACTCAAAGCCATTCTCCTTAAAATGGTGAAAGAAAATAAGTGAGATTGGCATTTGAAGTTATATCCGGCCTTGTTGGCCCACCGAACCTCAATAAGAACACCAACGGAGCAACTCCTTTCTCACTTTGGTATTTTGGGCGAAGTTGTTCTCCGCTTGAGGTCAAAATACCCGATCTCCGCATTTCACTACAAGGGATTACGGATGAAGACGCTTACAGAGAAGCACGTCTTTACCAACTAGAAAGCCTAGATGAAACTAGGTTAGATGCTTTGAACAACGACACGAGCTTATCTTTGATTTGGATGTGCCGGCGATAACAAGAAGGTCTATGAATGTGATATATACGAAGGTGATCTAGTTGTAAGACTGGACAGCCAGATCGATAAGAAGACCGGTGAAGGAAAGAAATTCCGGCCCAAATGGTTGGGCCCATACCGAGTCATGAAGGACTATGGAAATGGTGCATACCTCTTATGTACGTTAGAAGGTGAGGAGTTTGGTGAAACAGTCAATTCCCTACACCTCAAACGTTTCTACACATAAGTAGCTAATGCTACTTATATAGTTATCTACATTACATCTTCATATAGATTAAGATCATTTTGTCCACTTGTTTCTTACATAAGTTGTGATCAAGGAATCTATTCTCAAAGAAATTCATTACAAACTCGTGATGTTTTTGGCATAAAACTTTCTAATCATATCTCTCCATTTTCACAATATCTTCAATCATCTCAGAATCTTTTATCAAATAAAATCAGACATGACGAAGTCTTAACGGTAACCATACCAAGATCTGCAAGTTCATTCTCACTTTGATTTCTTCCTAGGATAGGTGTCTTGCCTATGGTCTCTTCTAGAAGCTTCATGGTGTCACATCTATCCCATATACACATCTCTTTGGGAATAAGCACATACTGACATTTTACTCAAATAGACAAATCAAACGTTGATCAAACAGAAAATTTTAATTTTACACATTTCCTTGCCCCACCAACCTTCGGTGATGAGCTTGCGTCTCTTACTAGTGACGTAGGGTTGGGAAAGGATGGAAATGCCCTTACTCGCCTATGCCTTGCCCATGGTGATAAACCCACGCTTCTTACTAGTAGCATGGGGCAAGGTGTAGGGGGTCCTCTTGACAAAGCAAATATTAAAAAGTCATAAACAAACAATTCAAACTTTAAGTCAAAAATGAATGAATCAGATGTTCAAAATCCCAAGAGAGTTAAAATCCTAAAAAACCTAGATTTTGTCTACTATGTGGCCATCTACGGGTCTAAGTCTAGATAAACCGTAAAGCAAGTTGCATCCAAAACTATGAAGTCATTTAGGTAGAGTAAGCTTGTAGTTTTATATTTAGTTCCGCCAAATCTTCGTCTGTCTTTCATCACTATCATTTCACCATATTTCATAACTTATGCCCTTCTTGGCTCTTGGTGATAAGCCCTCGCATCTTACTAGTTACGTGGAGTTAGGAGTGGGGCAAGTTAATCTGTTCATCATATTGTTATTTTCATCACTTTGCCAAAACAAACATGAGTTATCCAAATTGCTCGTAGAAGCTAAGATTCAAGATCACAATATATCTACAATATCATGTATCAGCATCATGAAACACAAAAAGAAAGCAAACATTTGCATCATTTGTTTTCCATTGCATACATTCTAGAAGGCATATAAACCATACATCGTAGTATACACGAGGAAGCTGGAAACAGAAAGGGAAAACATGAGTGACAAGCTTTTGATCCAAAATGAATGCATATATATAAATAATCAATGTTTATATACAATGCCATCATGCACTAGGCATGGTCAAAACGCTCAAAGAGCCCGTGATATACAAAAGAATCTATAGTACAAAATACATAGGAGCCAAGTGGTCTCTCAACCCCTACGCGACCCCTCCGAAGGTGCGTGCCCTCGCCTAGGACTCCGGCTACGCCGGTGCTCTGAATGCACGGAGGGCTCGGGGGTCCGAGGGCAGCCGCGGTCTCACCACGAGAATGGCTCCTCATAAGGCACTCAACCGTCCTATAGCCCGCCAACTCTGTAGAGAGTCGACACCATCTTGGCCACGTGCCAAACGGGAGCGAAGACGTCGGTATGCCTGCCGGCTGCTGAGGGCTCCCCGACATCTACGATAGCTCCACACGGGTCTTATCCATGGGGATCATCAGGGAATCAGTGCATACCCTACGGATCAGATCCCGCCACTCGTCGACAGTCTCTGCAAACAAAGGAGAAAAATGAATTAGAAACTAGGCAAGAGGCTAAAATATACAAGATACAAACACAAGGAGAGATAACAAATCCTAAATTAAACAAACATTGAAAGGAAGAAAGGATAACTTACTCGGATCACCGGGCCTCCAAGATGGATCGCTAGGGCCAGCACCCGCCGCGGATGCCGTTGCCGACTGAGGGGCTGCTCCTATGGCAGGGGCAACATGTCACCCCACAACTGACTCATCCTCTCCACCATGGCCCTGAGAGAGTGGCTCCTCTGAAACTAGAGTGTCCTTCTCTGTGCTCTGCTCGGCCCTCTCCACCTGCATAATATCCTGAGTGTCATGCCACTCAGGATCACTATCATCAGTCTGCTCCTCCGACCCTCCCTCTGTAAGCTCCTCAGAATCGGAGTCAATGTCTATAGGGTCATCACTGCTATGAGCAGGACCCGCAGCAATCTGAAGCAAAGGTGCCCGAGGTGCACCGGCTCTCCCTCTGGCCCGAACTATCCTCCTAGCTGCAATGGGAGTGCCAGGAGTGACCACTGTCCAACCTCGGCCTCTAGGCCCCCCTCTGGCCTCGCGAACTGATCTGTAAACTGGTGCCACTAGGGGAAGCATGCCCGCATATGGAAGGCCAAACTGCTGAGGAACTCTGCCAAAAGGATGTACCTCCACCCGTCCCACGCGGTCGATGAGCTGCCCTGTGGTGGAGTAAGAGATCAATGTAAGGGTCTCCTCGCCCCATATGCCGGCCATAAGCCGGTACGGTGTCGACTCCATATCTACTGTAGTAAGGGAGGCAACTGGCTGGTGAGTTACTCTAAGCACCGACATATCTGACCATCTGGCTGCCCTCACAGCCCCAGATCTGCTACCTCTACACCCCTGCCATAGGGAATAAAATGTTGATACACCCAACTCATGACTAGAGTTGGGTGGCTCAATGATCGTCCTCTATAAATGGACCACCCTATATAAATCATGGTAGGTGGTCCCCAGAATGTTTGCACCCCAGGCATATATCCGGCCATGCCCCTCTATCTGTGTAATGATGGGGGCCCAGCAGTATAACAAAGTGTCCCCTCCCTTGTCCCCGATCAATCTCGAGGCAAGGATCCCCATGATGGCCTGTCGAAATATGGGGATAGGAAAAGAAGGGATGGATCGAACTCTCACTCCCTTCTTCGACCCCGTGGAGATAGCTGCATCTACATCTACCATGTAACCCTTGTGTAATGTCTGTGCCCGTGAGCCTGCCGTCTCTAATGTGAGTCTCCTCCCGATAATCGGGACACCCAAAATATGGTAGACATCCTCCAACGTGATAGTCCACTCACCACGGACCCCTGGCAGTCGGAAAGTGTTCCGATCTGCGTCCCAATATGAAAATAAGTCACAAAGGATGTGACTAGATGGTGTGACATGTGGGACGCGTGATATGCGCAGTATACCGGCCCTCTGTAGTGTGTCCTCCTCGTCTGGTGAGAGGGCATCCAGTACCCCTGACAGCCAGTCACACTCTCTCTCTCGGCTCCATCTGATGTATTCCTCCCTCACCTGCATACACCCAAAAACACACAAAACAGAGCAAGTTAGTATCTGAACAATACCGAGAGAGTCATAAAAACGCGTAGAAGTGCAAAAATGTACAAGCATAATCTCAAAAATAAGTTCTTTTGCATTCTGTGCAAAACCGCCACCCTGAGCAGGGAGGCGGTTTTGTAACCGCCGCCTTAAAGGCGGCGGTCATGTAACCGCCGCCCGGCCAGGGCGGCGGTCACTGGTCTGAAAACCCACGCGGGTTTCTAATCCCAAAAAGCCCAAAATAAGTAAAAAAAGACCATTTAACCTAAAAATGGAGCCTACCCAGTAGGCGCCCCCCCTAGGTGGACCTTTTGAACCTAATATTTTCAAAAATAACCCCCCCATTACAACAAATTTAACATTTCAAATTTAAAGGGGGAAAAACACAAAATTGAAGAAAACCAACCTGTGATCTAGCAGGGCGGTGTTCCACGCGTGGAGGCATGATCACGATCTTGCTGTGGAAGTTTTGACTATACTCACACAAGAAACCGTCACCATGGGTCCCAGAGCTCAAAAACAATCAAATCAACTCGCGTAAATGAATAGGAAAATGGGCCCACTTTCATATATATAGCACCCTGATTCGTTTTAAAAGACTTTTTCATAGGTTTGGAGCGCTGATGGAGGTAAGTCCCTATCCCCGCGCGAATGGTACGTTCTCATTCCCTATTATTTTAGTGTTTATTTTCCAAATTATTGTATCTATCTGCACTTGAGTTCTTTTTTTCATTTTGCGGGTAGTGGGAATTTCGAGATGGCGTCGTTTCACACACGGACATGTAAGGTATAGCTTCTAACTCCCCATTTCGGGATCGCCATACTCGGACCCACCGTTTTATGCCTCTTCATGGCTAAAACGCTTCTCCGAGGGGCAATATGTACATACCCAAATTTGTAAGGTCTTTGTCTTGTGGAACAGCGTAATAAGTTCCTCAATGATGATACAGTCTCTTCTTCGTAAGGTGTTCGGGATCCAGAAAGCCCTCGGAGTATGCGTTAACATCCCGCATGCCTCACTTAGCCCTTGCATGCTTTGTTTTCCCCTTTTTCCTTCTTTCCGTTGCCTTTTGATCTTGGTGATGAAACCGCCACCCTACGGGCGGTGGTCTCGTGACCGCCGCCGCCCTAATCGGGGTGGCGGTCTGTAACCGCCACCTGCTCGAGCGGCGGTCCTGTGCACATTTTCCAGAACGTTCTTTTGCCGCGAATCGTGTGAAATATCACGTTTCACCAGCTTTTCTTGCCGACTTGAGCATGCATTTATGTTTTTGGTCCCCGGAATAGTGTTTTTCCTTTGTTTATTGTTTAGGAGTTCGGTTTGGTTTTGATTTTTGGGTGATTGAATTCCTATAAATGCATAACTTGTCTTTGGAAAATGGCCACCATTTCCTTGTTAGAGTCTTCTCATTTTCAGTGGTTTGGTCTGTTAGCTTGCTTAGGATTGATAGTATAGTTCATTTCATGCTTGGTTAGCATTGTCCAGCTGTTGGTAAGCCACATATCCAGCTTGTGCAAACAGTGTTGCTGTTTTATCTAATCCATTAGAGTAGAATAGCTTAGGAAGCCATTAAAGTTACAGGTTTTGCTCTTCAAACAGGATAGTTTCAGGTTCTGGACACATTATGTTGCATGATTCGCAATAGATCCCGCTAGGAATTGCATAAGCCAAGCTCTGTACTCTTGCGCTATCCCTCTCCTATCCGCGTTCTATTCTGTCTGCATTCTGAAGGTTGTCCCTTGTTCCAACACCTATTCCTGTTGATGCAAGCATTACACGCTTTTCTGGATCTACGTGAGCACAAAGAACGAAGAGATCATACTGAGGGGACAAGTCACACACACACCATCGGGTTCACCACTGTTCTGCGGAATCTAGGTTCTAGCTTTCAAAGTTCTAGTTAGAATCATATCAAATAAAGTAGATAAATTGCTTCATTTCAGTAAATTCTATTCTCGGTATTGCCAGGGAAGCTGTGAGGATTGATAGTTTTTGAGAAACTATGATTCACTCCTCACTTCTGAGGTAGGATCGAGAAACTTGCAGATAAATTAGACGAGCTATTTTATTTATTTAGAACAATTCTACAAATCGCATTGTAAATAACTATACTCGGTTATCTTGTCTGCTTTAAAATATTGCTTTGTTATTATTCCTAGATACGTTTAAAATAGTTTTCTTTCCTTAAAATTGTTAAAATATTTCTTAGAAGAATAAAAGTTATATATATGTTAGATTTAGTCCACGTAGTTAAAATTTGCTTCATTACAGTTAGATTTACATTTCGTTTCGTATGACAATCACGGGACCTCGGAGCCTGGGAATATATATTTGAGCCAATCATGCCTCAACCAAACCTCGTCACAGCAATAGTTGACATAGACCAAAATCTCAGAATACAAGTATTCCGAACAACCACAGATTTACAACTGATCAGTTCTCAATTAAGAGGGTTAAACATAGAAGACGACCAAGCACACACGTTTTGGTCAAACCAACCAAACTACAGATTGACCTAGGTAAAGCACTCACATGACTGTAGAAGGGTTTGAAAGAGAACAAACCTTTGGTTGTGATCCCTTGGTCCCACAACCAGGTGCAGGAGACACTCTCACAGACATAGACACCGGTTTGAGGATCCAAGTTACGCGAACGCCTGTGAGATATTCTGAGAAAATCACACAGTTATTGGTCCTAAACATAGAAGCTGAGAAAGCATATGATTACTGGATACTAGGGATTAGAACTTGATTTCGTATGACCATAACAGGACCGCAACAACCAAGAGTCTATGGTTGTGATCCACAGATCCCACAGCCCAACGAGTCCACAAGTCAATCAGATATAGACACTACCCTACGCACCTTGGTATTTAGATCCACTCCACTTCCACCCATCATCATCGAACAATTGTCCTTATTAGATATAGCGGCTAACGAAGCTAGAGAATTCTGGACTAGGCCAGAGAATCGTCCGTAGAGTCAATTATATTTACCATCCACTATATGACCTTATCAGGAGACATACACGAAACTATCCCAGGTCATTTCCCACGTTTTCCACAACCTATAGATCAAATCACGCCAGAGCTTGATATTGATTGGAGCCTTCGAGTAGTCATCCTTGCCGATCGATCTATCACACCAATCCAAGTTAGAAGGGCCTTCTTTACCTTAGATTCACAAATTCCACTAGTGTGTGTCGAAGACATTAGACTGCCTAACTAGTTTGTCTGCATCCCACACATATTCTACCCCCACCGGCTGTCTCGGCACGACCTCGAGAGGTCAGGTACGTGGAAGAGTTACTTGTAGATTCTCACGCTCACCTGTCACTTTTCCGCGTACATTAAGTTCCTTTCCTTATTCATTGTGTTATGTTATCTTAGTATTTGATACATTTGGATGCTAGTTAGCATAATACTCTTATCTATTATCAACTCCTTAGTTATCATTATTTTTTTCCAGTTATTTTATCCATGTTTGTTTCATTTATTGTTGATGCATAACTCTCCACATCCTACTACTTATATATCAAGTAGGGTTCCTTCCTCTATCTTGACCGCGAGCCTTAGAAACCCTAAGTTGACCTAGTGTAGGGATTATTTCCCTCTAGATATATGACCCTAGTGCTCATTATAACCCCTTGAAATATATCCCCTTATATGTTATTACACATGTGTTTCCTACTTGTTGCATTGATACCCTTATACAATGGATGATTTAGAATTGTATGTTATTGAGACACATTTTTCCCACATATAAGAAACTAAATAAATTATCCCATAGATACTACCTCTTGATTTTGTTTGAAGACCTCCATGAGAGTTTCTTTTGAAAAGAGTTGACTTTCCCTTGAGACAACATCATAAAACTATGGAGGTAGTCTACTCATTTACATTTCCTACTCCTTTATAGACTCCTTTGTATAATTGGTAAATTCTTAACATATATTAATATCCTCCATGGTAATTATGGTAGGATTTTTATAGATCCCTTCTTTAATGGACTAGTCCATGAATCATAACATCTTCTATATGACACTCATATTATCAATGGATGTGTTGTTTTTTTAGAAATCATGTCCCTTGTTCTTTGCGTTAATTATCTCCTTGATTACATCATACAGACTAAGAAAGGATTCTTCCATATCAAACATAATGTTCTCAAGACTATGGCATTTCCTTGTGTCTCAAGATCTTTGTTTCTAGCCTACATTCCTCACAAAATTTTCAATTCTATTTTTGTTGAAGCCTTAATATAGGAAATTGGATCCTCTTGATAATGTGCCACTTGAGAGGCCTGGGTTTTTTATTTTCTTGGTGAGGGAGAATAAATCCTTAGATGTTTCATCCCAAATAACTACCTCTTGGGTATTCATTCTTTTTTCACCCTTCTTAAGGTTATAGTCCTTGGTTTGAATTATATGTTGATTAGGGGTTCCTCTTGGGCCACCTAATCTAGTTATTTCATACGAGTGATCATATCATGCTCAAACCAATCTTGTGTATGCTCTAATACATAAATACTACCTAGGTATACCTACTCTAGGTTTTCTTGGGCTTGTTCTACCTCTTCCTTAGTTCAAGCTATAATATTTTCACTAGAAGTTTCCTGTATGGGTTCATCATCTAAAGAGGATAAGTCCTATACTACTAAGGATTGGCCTTCACCTAGTTTTGGGAGAATCTCTTAGACTTCTAGGATATTTCTTGTTTTTTTTTGTCCTAGAGAAGGGGTGGGAGAGTTAGGATCTTGAGGGTGATTTGGTTCTCCTCTCCTTGTGAATTCCCTCTTGATTATTAATCTTAGCAAATAAATTTCTCTTGTGGTCTTATGTTTTTGTTATATGAGGTTATCATCTATTTAAGTAATACATACCTAGTCATTAAAATCAACCTCATGTTCATATGGAAAATTAATTTACCCCTTGATTCATCCAAATGATTTGTAAATATCCTCCTCAAATCATATTTCCTAAAGGGGCGTTGGGGAAAGTTGAAAGATTTATGGTGGGAAGTTGTAACTTTAATATATTGTCATATTTTGAACACCATTTACCCCATTGTTACTAATAAAGGATGGTGAATTCTAAGTTTCTTTTACTTATATTTTCCATCTATGCTATTACAACTTTGATAAGAAACCTCTTTCCCAACCAATATATCATGCACATAGTAATTTAATTATAGTGGTGGTGTTAGTAATCCTTAAACCATTAATATATTGTATGTGGGATAAAATATAATAGCTCCCATCTGTTTAATAGATTTAAGCACATTTACAAAGACCCTTGGCATTAGTGCCTCATATATTTCTTTATACACTTATGGGCGAAGGAAGTATAGATGTCCTTAATATAAGCCCCGAATATATGGGCATACAGATACAAATACACTTCATTTACTTCCATAGGGCATGAGGGGAGACAAGGAATATAGAACTCTAGACACTTTAGTACCCCACATACTGCATCCATTAGGTAAAATGACATGGAAAATTGTTTCTTATGGTAAAAAGGACCTTTGAGATAATAAATTGGATGCAACGCCTATCCTAAAGAAGGAATATTATTTTCATATATAATCATGAAAAGAAGGAGATCAAGCCTCATCTAGTTTTTTTATGGAGGGGTTTCCATAAATTGTATTCATTAATGTTATACCAATACACACTCATGGTCTAAATATATGAATTATGATGTCATTTAAACTCGTATCATCATGTTTTCAATTAGTTCATTGGATCAATTATGTAAAATGCCCCTTATTTGGCATGTAGTCATACATATTTCAATTTTTGTTGAATTAAAGAAGGTATCAAATTTAGGTAATTTTTAATAAGCTTTGAAATCATATACAAAAAAATAAGGTTGTCGTATTTTCCTCGGTTTGGGAATATAACACACAATTTTTGCCTTAGCATGAATGAGAAGGAAAGAGAGTAGTTCTGGGCATGAGAATACTTCATATTTGGCTGAAATTTGATGAAGGATGCCACTTTTTAATTCCCTAAGGTTTGTAACTATTTTTACTTTGTCCCCAAACATTTATGATTTGTCTATGGAGTCCACATTGATACTTTCCTTCTAAATGGCTGAACATTTTGAAACTCATGATTGAGTATTGTAGAGTCGAACATGGTATCCCTCAGTATCCTTGTGTCCGAGTAAGAATACAAGAATGCATCCACATTCAAAGGTCTTGGTTCTCCAACCAATATTGAGGAAAATTATCTTGCAAAGTTACTATAGACCTTATGAATGAATTCAACTAATAATGAGCTAGAAAGATTAAGCTTTTACAGTGACTCTAGGACCTATAAATTTGGATGAATCATCTTGATTAATGAAGTATCCTTATAGATTGGGATTTTTTTGTCTAAATTAGCATGTTCTATATTGATGGAACTTAGTATGTGAATTGATGTTTTTTTTCCTCATTGAACGTTTATTTTTGAATTTATTATCCTTTTGTATGTGGTCCTTACACATGTGTAGGCTAGGCTAAATCATATCCATCAGTTTTAACTAAAATCACATACCCAAATGGAAATAACTCTTAAACTAGGTTAACATAGGGTTTCCAAGTGTTATAATCAAGAAAGAGGAAGGAACCCTATTGGGGTATCAGTACTATGGGGGTGAGTTAGGAAAAAATAAACATGCAAGATCTATGCTAATCGAAGTAAAACATGCAACATAAGATAAGGAGTTGAATAAAAGTATGCTAACCTAACATGTGCATAAGATGCTAAGATAACATAAAGCGATAAGAGACTACTCTATGTAAAATGAAAATTTGAATTAGAACACTTACTTGTTGGGGGTGGTCGCTAATGCATCTATTTCCCAAAGGACAATACACCAAGAGAGAATAGATTTTGGGTAGAGAAGGGGAAAAAATCCTATCCTAACTCACTATAGGTGACCCAAGAGTGCAAGAAAACCAATCCAACAAGAAGAAGATCCAATCCAAGATTAAAGGTGTAATAAATCTAAGAAATGAGAAAGTAGATGTAATTTGACACAAAAATCGAGAAATGGCGAGTTCTTGTATATTTATGTGTTGTATATGTATCTCTTTATATCTATATCTCTAATTTTCTTGTGATAGTTTTTGGTATTTATACGATGGGATCACCCATGGGTGATTGCATTGGTCAATAATTTGAAAATACACCAACACAATCAACCATGGGTGATGACATCAACTAGGGAGGGAAAGGAAAAATGGTGTGTGCAATGTGTCATGAAGAACAAAATTAATGCAAGGAAAAAATAATATGGTCATGTGCAAGTAAGGTGTTGGAAGGGTGCAAAGAAAATTAATAAGATAAGAGAAAAAAGGTGCATAAATATGACCAAAATCCATTCTCTCTCCATGTATCATCCTTAACCCAATGGTTACATGAATAACCATACCCCTATCCTGGAATGAGCCCCTTAAGGCACCCATTCCTAGAAATAGATGCATTAATGACCTTTAACATGGAAGAGAAATTGTTAGTAACATATATGAAAAGATAAAGCATGAAAAATTAGGTGTATACATATGCCCCAACTATTGATTACCACATGTCACAATAGCAAAACATGGGGTAGTTAGTAAAAAGAATAATACATAAAAAAATCTAAAGTAGACACCGAAAGGAAATAAATGACTATTTGAAATGAAATATACCCACCAATGTGTACCTAATAGTACGGGTCATCCTACCACGTATGGGAAAAATCCATATTTTTAGAACACTAGAGAAGTAAAAATAAAAGGAAACACTAAAAGGTCATCAACAAAATAAGACATAAATCACCTAGCTATGGGCACATGAAACGAATGTTGTGTCATAGGATCATAGAGATAAAGTGTCAAAGTGTCAAATATAAGTGGTAGGTAACAACACTAAAAATCACAAAAACTATATGGTAGAAGCTACAAAGAGGTATTTTCATAAAACCCAAAGGTGTAAATAATTAGAACATGGATAATTAGCCCAAAAGGCGAATGGAAACCTTGAAAAGAAAAAAAAACCATGAGGTAGATGCTATAATAATAAGAGAGGTAAATAGATCTAAGCAAGACTATGAGCCTAAGAGAGGATGCACAAGACCACAATGATCCCATAGGAAAGGCTAGGGTGAATCAAATCCAAGATAGAAAAAATCAATATCGTGACATTCCAATGGTAGGATATGTCAAGGAAAAAGAGAGGTGATGATAAACCCAAGTGGGGTGGAGAGCCCAAGCAAGGATAAGATTTTTTAAGAGGTGTGTAAGACCCAAGGGGGAAAAGAGCCCATACCAATAAATAGTGTTATTAAGGTATTTATAAAGGAGATATCTATCCATGAGGGGAAAATGATCATAGAGTATTAGTAATAATATCATCAACTTGATTCAAGATATGGCTTTAGGCATGAGTCATGAGGTCCTCTATGGTATGTTGTGTGATAGAAACCTATTGGTGCACCTCTGATCTCATGGTGAATACGGTTTCATATATCTGATACTTTAGTTAGGTGATAATTTCCATTGAACATTGTCCATGGTGTTATAGGGATCAAGAAAAGGTGGTGGTCCATAAGTTGGTTGAGGTTGATTTGGTCTAGGGAGGGATGAAGGCTCCGAGAGGGGTCAAATTTACACTTTCTTCTCGCACGAAGAGGAATTAAGAACTAGGTGCTTACTATGCATGACCAAACAATTTGTGTTAGTATGTAACAAGTAGCCATGGTGTGAAAAAAATAAAGTAGGACTGTGGTGGAAGGTCATGTAGCCTTCCAAGCTTGATCTCTTTTAACACCATCTTCAAGCTTCTTAATGTATTTTGTAGGCTTTACAATCAAATACATTGTGCCCTATATATATCTTCTTCATGTGTCAATATCATCCATGTCAACCCATATCAGAAAAATTTTCATCCATAAGGTCATCAACCTCATATTCAAAATCAGATATACACTCCCCTTCATCTATATGAGGAGGTATGCCATGTGATCTAGTAGTGGAATTGTGAGGAGAGGGAGAGGCTGGTAGAGACTTCGAAGCTCGGGCATGGGTCTACTAGGAGAAGGCTCAACTAAGTGTGAGGAATCTTCTTGTATAATAATTATGTTCAAATCATGAGTGAGTGTCATTTCAAGGGTTTTTTGGTAATGCCAAACTTCTCTATCTTGAATTTAGACATAATTGGCCAAATAAGGATCATTCAAAGTGTAACCATCATTATATTCAGGAGTAGATATATCTTTCGCAAAAGATTCAACTATGGTTTCTAATGTAATCATTTTATATGGTGGAGGTGGAGGTGTACGTGATATGGTAACAGGAATGGATGGCTCCTTTTTATGAGGCTATAAGCTAAGAGGAAGTTGGGATATGATGAGATCTAGAAAATTAGAGGTGTTAATCCTAACAATGATCTCATTGGGATCTTTGTTGTCATAATCAAAGCAATTGGGAGGCATGCACCCAACCAGCCTTCGATGACCCACATTACCACAAAGAGACTCAACAGGATATTTAAAGCACTTATATTTCATGAAATGGGATAAGAGATAATTATTCAAGGGTCAAGAATTTATGTCCCTTTTTTTTGAAGAGTATCATATTTGTAAGGATTCAGGTCACCTTGAATCTTATAGATAACCCCTTGAGAAAATTTGATATATTGATATGTAGAGGAAATAATCACATGCATACGATGGGTCCAAGGTTGATGAAGAGGAAATTATAATATATAGAGAAATTAAATACATTGAATTTTACACTTATGGTCTTAGGAGGAATAGTGATGGGTAGCCAAATGTAACCCATGGAAGGCATCTATTTGCAATCATATCCCTAAAAGTAGTATGTGATTTTGGTCACTTGAATCTTATAGATAGCCCCTTGATGAGAAAATTTGACACATTTTTATGTAGAGGAAACAACTACATGCATACAATGGGTCCAAGGTTGACCTAAGAGGATATTATAAGATAAGGGGAAATTAAAGACCATGAATTTTACATGTATGATCCTAGGAGGAATAGTGATGGGAAACTAAATACAACCCATGGGAGGAATAAATGATCATATCCCTAGAAATTAGTACATGTGGTTTTAGGTTGTCTATTGAGTAACCAAGAGCCTTGATGAAATCTAAGGAGGCCACACATGTGTCGAACCTTCATCGATAGGGCACACTTAATAGTGGTTTGAATAGTTAATATAAAGATGAAAATTGGAGGATCGTCTCGCATGAAGAAATAGTTCATATGAAATTATAGAAACTATGGGGAGTGGAATATAGGTTTGAATGTCTCGTGGTAAGGTCCAGACAAACGAAAAGATCCTTGCATTAACATTGGATGATTTATTCTGAACCATGCAATATAGGAGACTTCCCAAAGTAGGAGGAAAATGGATGTTCATGTCAAAGAGAGAAGTCATGAGGATCTTTTGGTGGTGAGGCAATGTGTGTAAGAGCTCTAAAAAGGGAACCTAGATTGGTAATTAAGAAATTTCTTCTAGAGGATCCCACTCGTCATGGATAGACAAAGAAACAAGTTGAGAGTATTTAGGGTCTTTAGAAATAGGCTCAAAAGGAGGATTAATAAGTGATAATATCAAAATTGATTTTTTTAGGATCTATGCCATTGGCCCGACTAAAGGTGTCTCGTGATTGGAGGAAGGGTTTCAGACACCCTTGGCCCTGTAATAGTTTTTCCACAGGGGTTGATGGTGTCTGCAGAAGATGGGATTTTGTCTTTGGGAATATGATTTTGAAAGACACAAGGGTAGATGACCCTGTGAGTTTGAGGCTAAAATGATGGAGGATATTTAGGTTCTATGTATGCTATAACACGCCTCACATCATTAATGGAAACCATGTTTTCGGGAGGATAATCGGGATCAACTATGTTTGTTGTAGCATTTTTGATTTCTTAGAACTTTCACTTGTACTATGGTTAGGCATAGGATCAGAGAATAATTTGAGCTCTTCGTTAGCTTGGTTGATAACATTATGATGATATTTTTATTTTTGGGCATCACGAGCCTTGACCACTTTGGTCAAACATTCTCTAGTGATGGCATCATGATCAAATTGAGGGATTATGAAGAATGCAATGATAGATGTGCGAAGGGCATGACAATTTTCATGAGAATGGCCCTAGTTAGCGTGGCACCAACAAAACTTGTTCTCATCATACCATTGAAAAACATGCTAAGAAGGATTGAGGATTTGAATAAATAGCTTAGGCATGTGCCATCTCAACTCATCCTTGGTAAATAGTTGGTAATAAGAAGGATACTTTTATTATTATTATTATTATTATTATTATTATTATATTTATAATCAATATTGAAGGCATTCATACTTGAAGAATCCATAAGAAGAATAGTATATGAGACCCCATCATCTATGGCATTATTTTTATTTTACCTTTGGAGGATTTGAACTTGTTTGGTTTCTTGTGCTTTATGAGGAGCCTTCAAAATCCCTCATGGCGTATTATTTCCTTTTATCTTTTTCAAAATATTCATCTAAGGAAGTAGGAGAGAAATACCTAACCTTATATTGAAGGTGAGGTTCTAGAGCTCAAAGGAAAAGTTGGAATAGGATATCATTTGGCATGTTATGTTCTACTTTAGTAGAAAAATTATTCCAACATTTGATCAATTCTTGCACTGACTTGTTATCATGTTTTTGATCTCAGGAAGATCATGATATTTTAACTCATTGGATAGGGTTGTTACCAAAGATTCTATCTCCACTATGGAGTTAGGGGTAAAGTATGATACCAATATAAGGCATCCACAGTAAGGGTATTAATGCAAAGATTAGTAGCAGCATAGGATTTAAATTTAATCCATTCCTTATAAATATTACCAAAATATTTGATGTGGAGAGTGGGATTAGTTGATCCATCATAGGAAATGGAAGGGGAAATGCCTCCAATATCCATGCTAGCAATATAGGGTGCTAGAGGCTCTTGTTGGATATCCTACAAAACGTTTTTATGAATAAGAGGCTAGGAAATAGGTTCCCCATTAGGTCCATTAGGTAAGGGAGGGGAAATGCACCCCTAGATCCTGAGTTGGGATAGTTAACCATTTGAACCATGTTAGTTTGCATTTGGAGAAGTTGAGTTGCAGTAGTGGTTTGTTGTTGGCTCATTTTGTCTATGAGTTGAAGGATGAGATTAGTAGGGTGGAAACTAGAGGAATTATTGAATGATCCTGTCATAGGAGCCTTCTCGATTCATACCCTATTGTCAAGTTGTGTACATAAAAATTTAAGAAGATGTTTGTAGATCAACGATTCAGGTTCCCCTTATATTCAGGAAAATTTTCAAGGATATTTTAGAACTCATGTGGAAGATTAAAGGTATATTCAATATGAACCTCTTCCTATTCATACCATAAGGTGTTATTATTGTGGGTGTTATACTTATTTTTATCATCTCCTACCACACAAAAATCTTTGTAGAAAGGAAAACTAGATTCTAGATAATTTGTTTATGCAAATGAATGCACAACATAATTATAGGGCTACATGCCTAGATACTCTATGATGGAGTGATGATCAGGCCCAAAAATATCATAAATATAGGCTATTGACACAATCAATCATCCCCGTAAAAGGGGTTACATAAGGGTCAAAGGCATCCGGGATGAAATATGGACAAAAATACAAGATCGACCCCCGCACAAAATTGACACAAGGGTCGATAGCATCTGGGAAAATTAGTTTTTAGGGTTTTTCTAGATTTAAGGGCTAAAATGAGATAAAAATGGATACTTTTAATGAGCTATGCTTGATCGGAAGTTATAAAAATAGGTTCACCAAGGATTTACGGGGAAAAATGTGTCTAGACAACATGCACTCCTATCATCCATTCAACTAGGGTATCAAGGAAACGAGTAAGAGACACAAAGATTGGCACACAACAGATATAATTCAAAGGGGGTACAAGGACCACTAAGATCACATACCCAAAGGGAAGTAACCCTTACACTAGGTCAACCTAGGGTTTCTAAGGCCCAAGATCGAGAAAGAGGAAGGAACCCTATTGGGTATCGGTACTATGGGGGTGATTAAGGACAAAATAAACATACAAGATCTATGCTAACCAAAGTAAAGCATGCAACATAAGATAAGGAGCTAAATAATTTTATGCTAACCTGATATGTGCATAAGATGCTAAGCTAACATAAAGTGATAAGAAAAGAGATAGGATACTACTTTATGCAAAATGACAAGTTGAATTAGAACACTTACTTGTTGGGGGTGGTCACTGATGCATCTATTTCCCAAAGGAAAATACACCAAGAGATAATATATTTTGGGTAGAGAAGGGGAAATAATCATGTCCTAACTCACTATAGGTGACCCAAGAGTGCAAGAAAACTAGTCCAACAAGAAGAAGATCTAATCCAAGAGTCAAGGTGTAAGAAATCCAAGAGCTAAGTGAGAAAATGCAAGTTGACACAAAATATTAGATAAAATGGTGGGTTCATGTATATCTCTCGTGTTATGTGTTGTGTATTTCTTTCTCTATATCTATATCTCTTATTGTCTTGTGATAGTTTTTGGTATTTATACCGACGCGATCACCTATGGGTGATTGCGTTGGCCAAGAATTTGAAAATACACCAATGCAATCACCTTCAGTGTGATGATGTCACTAGGGAGGGGAAAGGAAAAATGGTGTGTGTAATGTGTCATGAAGAACAAAAGTAATGCAAGGTAAAAATAATACGGTCATGTGCAAGTAAGGTGTCGGAAGGGTGCAAAGAAAAGTAAGAAGATACGATCAAAATAGGCACATAAATATGACCAAAAGCCATTTTATCTCCATGTATTATCCCTAGTCGAATGATTACGTGAATAACCATACCCCTATCCTAGAATAAGCCCCTTATGGAACCCATTGCAAGAAATAGATGTATTAACAACCTCTAACTTGGAAGATAAATTGTTAGTAATAGATATGAAAAGATAAAGCATGAAGAATTAGGTATATACAAGACATACGATTATTATATACTCACATCTATGAGCTCTCTCTCTTTAAAATTATTGCACTTGGGAAGTGTGAACTCTCTCTCTTTGAATTGCAAAGAAAAATTCAAACTACAAGTTAGAAAATTCAAAATTTTGAAATACGAGATGGTTTCAAAGTGGGTGCATGAGAAAATATCTAAGTGTGTGTGTGAAGAATAATAAATAGCTAAGTGTGAGTCCTCGCACATAGGAAGTGCAAGTACAAATATTTTTATGTGCGAGTGTTTAAATTTTAACTAAGTAAATACTTAACTCAATTTAGTGAAAACACTAGAAACTATAAAGTAAGGTTACCAAACAAGAACTTTAGGAAAAAAATATTACATTTGAAAAACGAGGTAGTTATTTAAATGTTACCAATTTATTTTAAATCAAATAGGGTCCCTAATCTAAAAATACTACCATTTTCAGAGATAAGGGGTGTTACACAATAACAAGCTCCACAAAATACACCTATCATCCTTAATTATGACAATGATGGTATGATAAAAAAATTTTACAATATTTTATTTCATGAAAAGATAATGCACATTAAGTTATAATTACATTTATTTCCTGATCCAATCCAACAACACCACATCTAGTTCTAATGTTTCTTGATAATAAAACATTATGTAGAATTTTTCACAAGAGGAACTTTCGTAGGAAAAACTTGATGCATTTAGGAAATACTCTCCATTTCACTAGAATCAATGAAAAGTTAATGGTGGAATGATATAATTAGTATATTATTGGTTACTTTATCTTTTTATTAGATATTGTTATAGATAACAAATAACATTGTTCAAGTATTATTATAACTAGTTTGTAACTAGGTGTTAATTGTAGTTCACTATCATGTCAATTTTGTTATCTTCATTTGTTGTAAAGATTGATCTGATTTGATCACCAATTGTAGTAAGTTGTTTAATGCTTATATACATTGTATCCATTTTCATTAATGAATTGATTATTTTTAAGCCTTGCATTTTATTTATGGTTTCTATCATAAGTTTCTCATTTAAAGGGTTTAACATCCATACCACTTATTATATCGATTAGTTATAGTGTTATAACCTAAATTTGATACTAATATGTAATATCCCTCTTACCAATCATTAGAAAGTGTGTCTATTCTTTTATTACATTCCATCTACTATAAGAAAAGGTGTTATCTTATTTCAACATCTTCAGTAAAATTCCTAATTTTTACATTTAAATTCTTAGTTTTAGTGTTATTTAATTAATTTTAACTATTCATGATCTAATATTTCTAAGTAGTTTTCTAGTATGTTAGAATCCATTTGTTTTCTTCTGGGTTGAAACCAATATATTTTTCTACACATATTCTCTACTACTTGGATTATTTTAATCCTCTTAACCTATTTGAGTTGGATCCTCATCAAAATATTTCATCAAGTTATTCAATTATTATCAAGTTTTCATTCCAAAAATTTATCTCATTAAATCAAATTCATAACTCATGTCCTTAAATATTAAATTATTCTTGTAAGTTTCCCTACAAATTTCTTGATCATTTTTCTATCTCAAAAAATGCCTTTCCTCTTAATTTATTTCTCTTCATAATGCACCTTTGGGAGGATCTAGTAACATTCCTAACATGTAAATATCCTTGCATTTGAATAATTGGGAGACCTATTAAAGTCCCATGGTTTATAACTATGTTTTCAAATAATTAAGAAGATATAATTAGAAAAATGTTATATTGAAAACCCTTAGGAATCATATAATCTAAATAAGATTAATACCAATTTATTATTCAAAATTTCTTACCAAGATGAATTTTCCTCATAACTATCAAAACAATGTTGAGGATTTGAACGAAAACATTCATAATCTCAAATGATACCTAATAATTATACACATGAGTAGTTTTTAAACATAGTGATCACCACATTTGTTCAAAGAGTACTCATAAAACTAAAATTATATCATTCAATAAATCTATATATTTATTATAATGTATAATATAACCATAATTACTAAGAAAATTTCTTCTAATATTTTGTATGAGATTCAAATCCATTAATACTGGTCATTGAGTTGGATTATTTAAATTTTCTTAAATAAAAATCATAAATAATTAGTCTACCAAATCTTGAACAAAAAACCTCTATATTGATTTAGATATTCCAACCTAACGGCCATTCATTATGGGGTCACACTAATTTTTTTGTAATGTGAATACTATGAAATTATGAATACCTATATTAACACTCTGTATACATACAAAAAATTATAGATATTGAGATAATTATACTTATCACTATATATTAGATCTCAAATGATGGAAAAATTATCACCCAACAAAAAATATGTCCCTAAGTTTTGGATCATTAATTAATAATGTGACACCATATAACTTGAACACTACTCACCATCCAAAGGAAAGAAAAGTATTTATTTATTAGAATGATTGTACTTATAATAATTCTCGGTGTATTCAAGTTTGCATACTAGTCTAAATTGACACTTAAATCTCATAACCACTTGAAGGATTTAGGAAAAAAATTCAATCTAAAAAATCACGCGTCAAGTAGAATTCATAAATATATGAAAACCAATATTAATTCCCATTTAAAATCATAGTTTCTGCAAGGAACATTCCTATGAAATAGGTTATAGAAATCATAACATATCATCTTATGAAAATATAATCACTATGACATATCATCATAGTTATTATTAGTCGATTTTATACCTAACAAGGATTCAATCAAATAAAATAGTACCATGCTTAGATTAGATATTAACATTATCAAGTGACAATGTCCATTTGTAATACTTCATACGATCATGTGTACAATATGATAGCTAATAATACAAGATATATTAAATTATCATGAAAACTGTCTATCAAATCAACCTTTCAATCTTCTTGTATTATAATTATTAATAAGAAATTAAAAATTGTACCACCTAATACAATACAATTTCCCTAAATAGAGATTGATAATAAATATAAGAGATCAAATAAATTACATAATCCCAATAAACATTACATGCACCCTTAATTATTTTTCTATAGTACATGGGTAAAAAAATGGATTTTTCTCATCTTAATGTTATAGGATATTACAAGGACTATAAGTCTACTCTAAAGAAAACATGCATATGTTTTCTCTTTTAGAAATTACTTTTTAGGATGTATTGATTCAAAGTATACAAATTTAATTTTAATTTATTATTCTAACTAATCTGCAAAATCATTTTTATCCGTAAGACATATATAGATTTCAAAATTGAATCATAATAAATTATCAACAAGACACAATCATCCTAAATGGATTAATTATTTCTAATTTTGAATACCAAACAACAATGCAGAATCTATAATAAACATTCTTATTTTATTAGGACCAAAATGGATTATAGGGTGAATTTCAAGTAGGCATCCATAACCTTATATCCTATGTTGAATTAAGTGCAAATATAATTCCATACTTCTAAGATTGAATATGTTATTGTTAATAGTTTATATAACTAAGAAACATTTCACATATTTTCGTAGCCCTAAGTTGATTTAATTATTAATTATAGATTAGGCAAGTAATTAATACCATAATCATGTAGAGTTTAAGTGGAATTAATTATTGTGGAGGTTATATCAAGGTAAAAAGCATCACAAGGCCATAGCTTTTTATATGATCATCAGGATAGTTTTTCCCTAAATCTAGTTTGGAACATGAATACAACTAACTATTCTATTCAATACTATTCTTACACATTAATAATGTCATACTCATATCTTATAGAATTAATTTATTCAATTGAACCATATATAATAATGAGTCTAAGGTATAATATCATATAATGAGTGGTAATATAATACTTCATGACCACTCAACAAAATTCTTTATTTTTAAGGGATGATAATACACATTTCTAGTTCCTAAATTTCTTTCTTAAATAAATCCTAGTGATACAGATTACAATTCATGTAAATTGCGATCATATTCCTATTTAATTTAGTGTAAAGGCTATAACAATACATATTTATTCTCACTTTGTAAGAAACATAAAACATCACCCAAATAAATATGTTCAAAGTATTTTCCTTCTTTCAATAATCATGAAAATTTCATAACACCAAAATTTTATTTCATAATACAAGCAACATATATAGTACAAAAATAATTACAATAATGCACATATTCAATGTTTCAATTATCATAATCCTCCTTCGATAAATAACGATATGAAAGTGAGCTAGAAATGCATTATTACAATATATCAATTGAATACATTCTCACATATATTTTATTAGTAATCCAAGATTCATTGTAAATCTAAATCTTATCTATTCTTCAAATTTAAAATATAATTTTCTAAATCACTTTAGAAATATTTATAGTATCATATTCTGGGAAACCCCATATTTGAGAAGATCTAAAGGATCAATTAATTAATCATTCAACATATCATATAATCTATGTGTTATATATATATATATATAGGAGAGTACTTCTAACTCCTATAACAACTCCACAAATCTCTCACCCTAAATATAGATGGGTTGTTCAACAACCTTTATTATTTCCCCTATAATATTTCACATATTTTCGTAACCCTAAGTTGATTTAATTATTAAATATAGGTTAGGCAAGTAATTAATACCATAATCATGTAGGGTTTAAGTGGAATTAATTATTGTGGAGGTTATATCAAGGTAAAAAGCATCACAAGGCCATAGCTTTTGATTTTTGATATCTATTCTTCACATTTAAAATATAATTTTCTAAATCACTTTAGAAATATTTATAGTATCATATTGTGGGGAAACCCCCATATTTGAAAAGAGCTAAAGGATCAATTAATTAATCATTCAACATATCATATAATTTATGTGTTTTACACACACACACACACACACACACACACACACACACACACACACACACACACACACACACGTGTGTGTGTGTGTGTGTGTGTGTGTGTGTGTGTGTGTGTGTGTGTGTGCACACACACACACACACACGTGTGCACACATACACGTGTGTGTGTGTGTGTGTGTGTGTGTGTGTGTGTGTGTGTGTGTGTGTGTGAGTACTTCTAACTCCTATAACAATTCCATAGATCTCTCACCCTAAATATAGATGGGTTATTCAACAACCTTTATTATTTACCCTATAATATTTATTGCCTATTTCTATTCCCGTGTACAATCTAATTCACATACAATTATACTCACAATACTATAATATTAAGTTGTTTCTCAACAACCTACTATTAATTTACATAACACTTTATTATAACACACTAACACATTCATAACATGCAAACGTAAATGCACCCATGTTAGGACTAATTCCTAACACATACTATGATAGCCTTTTCTAGCTTCTTGTAAAACATGTATATGTATAAATTAAGCTAAAACCACTAGAATTTCATTTGATTTTACGCTACATGTCATTTAATGTTATTCCACATGAATTCACTCATAAAAATATCAATGGATATAAAAATTCAATCTCAATTAAAGTTCCTCTAATAATAAATTATCTTTATAACCATAAACACACGATATTCACGGTAAAACCTCGTGAATAGATATTAATATACATTCATATCCTTATTCAATAGTCTCACACCAATAATGATACAATCAAGAGAGTTTGTGAGGGAACACGTGTTTTCATATTTGTATGTACAATGATGAACATATGCATTTAAGAACAATCATGTGTATGGGTTTGTGTATAACACCAAAATTCATACAACATTATTTGTAAATAGATCAATCACCAAAAATTGATGACTATCAATATGGTTTAAATAACCAAATACATTTGCCACAAATAAATTCTTACTATCATTAGTGTTTCAAATAATGACAAAAATGCTCACTATTAGTACAATTTTGAATAATCATAGAAAAACATCATAACTAGGTTAAAGTATAAGAAAATGAAATGGATAATACATAGTAAGGCTATTTTTTTTTCAATTTTTCTGTATAAGAAAAGTCTCTAATAGTTATCTAGATCTTATCTCCCATGACTATTAACTCTAAACATTAAAACAAAATTGCATTTTCCCACAAGTTTCCATAAAGGATTTGAAATAGAAAGTATACCACCAAAATGTAAATTATCTGGATTTCTCACAAACCTAGAGGATATGCAACACAATTTTACTTGTTTCTCACCTCAATTAAAACCCAAAAATAGGGTTTTGAGGATCAAAATATTACTCAAGTTATTATTTTTTTATAAAAGTGGACTTGTTCATAAGGGTTATGGAAGAAAAACATTTCCACGACTAGGATCTAGAGTTTTGAAAAACAAACCAATTAACACGCCCTAATTAAGGTTTCCATATGATTCCAAATCTATCTCATCATGCTTAGGGTTTATAATTTTTTAATAATCATTAAAAATTTCCAAATGTAGGTCAATGAAATAATTATAACTAGACCTCTAATGTTTTTCTAAACAAATTAATAATTCATTAGGTTTGAGATCACTATAAATGATATAATCATTATTTTCTCAACAAGTCTAAATATTAATGTATTTAAAGTCAATGCACTAAATACTTACTAATAAATTTCCATAAGAAATAAAAATGTCACAAATGCCAAATCATACTCGTAGGTTTATAAATTATTTTCAACTAAAAATGATTATACATTACTCATACAATGTCTATAAATTATAACAATGTCAACTTCACCAAATACTCTTGTATTTAAAGGTGTTAACCTAACCCATTACCAATATTCAACCAAGATAAGAATCCCATAAGTTCCCTACATTATAAACAATATCCATTAAAAACTTCATCTTTACATATATAAGTAGAACACTTTAGTCATACCCCATGAAATTATATAATTTAATTCTCACAAGGGGGTACTCAACTCATTATGCCCATGAAATTCAAGACAAAACAATGTCAAACAATAAGTCACACAATTCTTCAAAGTATTCAAAATTCATAAAAATATAATGGTAAGGTATATTAAAAAAATGTTGTGAAAATTTCATATTAACAATTCCAAGATAGTCAAATAATGTTGTTATCATCCAAAGATACCATCACACAAGAAAATCAATTATTAATTTTAGATATATATGAATCTAGAAATCAACTATCAAGTACAAATGTTGAAAACATATAGTGACTAAAACACAAATATAAAAAATCATTATATTAAATGATTCATTTTTTAATTATAACTGCATAAATGTGATATCCTTAGGCTATCTATACTAATTCCTTCATCATTATAATGATGAATGTTACCAATTCGTAATAATCATAGAGTAATTCAATAACATATAAATTTTTCCTTCTAGGAAATTATCAATATGGTTTATTGATGGTTACATGACCATAAAATTAAGGGATCCCAAGGTGGAATGTGATCATGTGTGCTTATACTATATTATACTACACACGCATGCATGCACACATGAGTGTAACCATTTAAGTTCATGAATTTCTTATATAGATTAGGTCATCATCATATTTGTATAAAGGGTGGACATAATGAAATAACCCCGTATCTAAATAGGGGATATAGATGGGGGAAACTCCTCTCCTTTCCCTATTAGGAGAGTGAAAAATAATATATACACACACACACACACACACACACACACACACACACACACACACTTACCTTGATTATGACTATTGATCATTGATAATACCCCCATATATAGATAGGGCCATAACCTAACCCCTCCATATATATATAGATGCCTCAATCTATAGATATATAGGTAGGTTCTTATACTATATATAGGATTACCTTATATATAGATAGGATCATGGCCTATATAGATAATGAAAACTATATAAATTAGGTTATCACCATATTTGTAAAAACCTCATTATTACGCTTCTCAACTAGGATTTTTTTAAATTTCCTTTTCCTTAACTTCATGCTTCCCTGATTTAAATACCCATTGAATCCCACTAGTATGCACTTAGAAAACATTACTTGATTATTAATAGCTATAAAAGGAAACCACTAGTATACTTTTGTATACACACTCATAAAGAGTGATATTTGAGGGATTGATTTCTTGATCGAATCATGCAATCGCACATGGTTTATGATAGTTATCGATGGATTCAATTTCATATTTATGATGGGTATTTAAATCAAGTGAAGCATGAATTTAATTATAAAAATATATTCCTAGTTGAGAAGCCTAATAAAGAGGTTGTTACAATATTTATATATACGACGAGCATGAAAAGCACCCCCATATTGATATAGGGTAGTATATATAGGGCCCCACCATATATAGATAGGGGAGAGTGCTAATTTAAAAATATATACTTAATATAGAGTATAGATATGAGAGAATACCAATCAAACCATATAATACTATCGCTACCCCTACCTAAATGTCTATATTATATATAGTTAGTTCCTCATCCCTATATATATATATAATATAAAGTATTTTGGTTGATATAGGTAAATAATTGTGAATAGATTAAGGCACATCACAATATTTATTTATAATGATGTGGATATAGATGGGATCTACAATATTAAAATTTGAGGTTATTTAATTTAGTGTCCACTCACTAAATGAATATTCTATAATGGATGGAAGAAGGCCCATATTACTATTTGGGAAGGATCATGATAAGTTCCTACTTCAAAACATTTGGATGTCTAATAGGATTTGAATTTTTTTCCTTCCTAACTAATCTTGGGATTTAACTTGACACCTCTAGTGTTTATTGGTTCATGCACATGTACTCCAACACCGTGTGTATGTGTGTGGGGGTATGAGACGTTTATAAACTAATTATATAGGTAGTGGGACACCATATTTAATATATTTTAGGGATGTGTTTGACTAGACTATACTAGAATAAAATTAGGTAGTTTACTTTTTAGGTACAATAACACCAAGTTGAAGCTAGTTATGGTAATTCCTTTGAATGTGGAATCATAATATAAAAACAATTCTCCTCCAAGTTAAAACACAAACCATCAATATGATATAAATAAATCATTCATCTTATTATATTGTCCTTACTCCACTCATTTCATAATAATAACATACACGACCTTATTAAAGTTCCTAGTAGTGCCCCTACCTCTATAGAAGTGGAAGAATTGAATACTAGGAAGGAAAAATTTGGGTTAAATATCCTAACCATTTCCCCTACCTCCACCATATAGTATCTTAATCTTGATAAATATGATTTAATACACTTCAATAAGTTTGGATTTGATTAGCAATCAATTTCCTATTCTCATTACCCAAATCTATAGAAAGAATCCTAATGTATAGGCTTCTATACCAATTAGTAGATTTGATATCGGTTCATTCCCACCAAGTAACATGACTTCACCACAAGTTGATGATAGAAAACTATTAATTCAATCCATAATAAACACATTACTCATAATTTGATTTTACTATAGATTATATGCTAGTAGTGAGATGGACCTTATCTATGTTAAATGTCTAACCATAGATTACTTTGACTACCTTGAATTTCTCACACAAATGGTATAGGAGCTTAGTGTTGAGCCAAGTAAATTTTAATGGTATAGTATGTTGAGATTCCAGGATGTCAAGGATTCATGATTCACTATATGTATTTCAAATTCCTTAATTCTAAATGATCCATTACTTGAGCTTAAACCATATATATATTGGTTTCATGTTAACTTCTATGTTTTTCACCAAGATAAAATTGTAATGATGAAAATATATTTATTTTTAAGATATTTAAATGGGAATGATATTTTATTTCTCTCCTATGATTTTTGATGAGATTATTAATTATTTTTTTTAGATAAGGTAAATAAAATTTGGTTTTGAAGGGACCAAAAACCCTTTACAAAAAGAGAAGCACGATCTCAAAAACCAACCAAAAAGATAAAAGGGAGCCAAGTCAAATAGGTTTGACTGAAAGCAACCCCAAAATAAAGCTAGACCAAGAAGGGGCCTAAAAAGTAATACAATAATATTTGTTTAATAGTAATACCATAACTATGATTAAAAGACATAACAACAAAAAATCCAAAACGTCAACCAAAGGTTTGCCACTATTTCGCCTAATGGTAGGGCCTTTCTACTGAGTTCGGCACTCGGTCTACTATCTTTTGATCCTGCAACTTTTATGATCACCCTTTTAGGCCTTTTGTCGGTATTGTCTTTGAACTTTGTGTCTATAGTATCTTCAATGTATGAATTTCTTAACTCAAGCCTCATGTTCTGATTACCTCCCTTGACCTTGGAAACTTGATCTTATAATATAGAGATCCTTTGTTCTTGTATAACTATCTCAACATTCAAATCCCCAATCCTCTTATTTTGGACATCAATTTTGTGGTGAAAATCTCTAATTTCTTGAACCAGTTATTTTTATCAAGAAGAATGGTGTCCATCGTAGATTCCACTCTCAACAATCTGGCCTCCCAATTCATAATATCCATCTCTCTTTATTTTTTGCCAAAATATTCACCCCTTTCCTACACCCCTTTTTTCAAGTTGCAGAGAACGTCTTCAATACCCTCCATATTGCACTTCCCACTCTCTTTCTTGAGATGTTCCATGGCCACAACAAGGGTTTCATTATCGATTCGGTTTCACTTTGGTGGTCATAGGATGGGAATGGGTTATGAGTTTCCATTTTGGAAAAGTAATAAGATCAAACCTTGATGAAGGGGAACCTCTACCTTATCATTTTTAAAGTCGAAATAGAAGTAGACAGGGATCTAAATAGGAAAAAGGGAAAACTCATGGCTTGGTTCCTTCTCAAGTAGTTAAGAATGGATAGGTGATAAGAGAATATCTTCCTGAATTTACCCTCTAACATAAGATAATTCATAACCACTAGACAAACGTTAGCCCACCATTTAGGAAGAAAAATATAAGATACATTTTCATCATACATCAAGATTCTTTCACTAGGGCCAAAGAAAGTGTTGATTTCATGTTTACGCCTAGTTTTATCTTTAAATTTTTTAAGACCCTCCATAGATAACCCAATGAATATTAGAAATGGATTCATCTCAGTAACTCTAATTTCAACCCACCTCCACCCAGGAATTTCCAAAATCCATAGAGATCTATGGATCATTACCTTTGAAATGTTGACTATACTTCAAAAATACTCCTCTCTACGCAATAGTCTCAAAAGGGTGGTTTTGTTCTTGATATGGAGGAAGAATTCGGCCTGTTATGAATTTTTACCACCCATCCTTAGTCAATCTCCCCGGCCTACTTTAGACACAACGAAATTGGAACCAAAACCCTAAACAAAGAGATTAAACACAAAAATGCGTAATACATTTCCTTTCTTGATAGATGAAGGGCCTTCTTATGGTGCTAAGCATGTGAAACTTGAGTACCATCATTACAAAGCCTCTAAAATATTATCATTATTAATCAAATTTAAAATACTAAACCAAGGTATGAGTTCCCCCGGCCACGTTAATAATTCTATCATGGTGTTAACATAATTATCGATACCATCTCGTAGGTTTATTACCTGACCTATAAATGTGGTGAATTTACATGATTTCAAATGATGTTAGCAACACATTTTCTTCCAAGATCATATTATTTAATATCCATCCAAAATTTCTCAAACTTTTAAGGGAATTAATCAAACATAGTGAATCTCCTTCAATGATGAGGGATTTGATGTTCATAGCTAAACATTGTTTAATACCCCAAAGCATAGCCTCGAGCCTCTACATGATTATTTGAGTGATTTCCTAGGGGGCCCACATAATCTCTTAAACATCTCCCATAGTGATCACAAACAAGGTCTACACCCCTATAAATTCCCTCCCCTAGTTTAGCTAAGCCATCAAAATTTAGTTTGAAACATCCTTCGGGTGGACATACCCATTTAACTTTGTTTTTTTCTATGCTCATATTTTTATTTTTATCAAGGATTTTAGGACTGAGATTCATACCATGTAGGATATTTTTCTTTGAAACATGGCATAAATTAGAGGAATTAACATTAATAACTCTGAACATTTTCCTTAAGAGTTTGTCCCATTCTCTCAAGTTCCTTTTTATGCTTGAAGATTGATTTTGTAAGATTTGGTTGTTTCTCTCAAGCCAAATACCCCAAATAGTATGAGGTAGAGCACATTTCCAGATCTCTTTAGTGATCTCATATATAAAATTAAAACACCATTGTTCTAGAAGTAAAGAGACATCTCCAGGAAGAACCATTTGTAACTTGAAAAATCAAGGACAACAGAGAAGACTTGGAAAGAAAAGGTACATTCCAAAAAGAGATGATTAATCGTTTCATCTTGTTGTTTACATAGACTGCATCTATTTATAATAATCATACCTCTCTTTCTAAGCTTGTCCACAGTCAGGATATTTTTTTGAACCACTTCCCAAAAGAAGAAATTAATTTTAGGAATAATATTTTTATTCCATATCTTCTTCCAATAGTTGTTTGGTTCAATTTTCTCAAAGTTCAAAAGATAGCCGGATTTAACCTCATACTCTCTAGAGTCCATGTTCCTCCATATCAGTTCATCTTGGGCTCCTCTATGAGGTAAATGAAATTATTTAAGAGTATAATTAAGATCATCAAAAGGATGTAGAGGGCCCATGTAGGTTGGGGGTGGAAGGATCTGAACCCAACTTCTCTCCTCATTCCAATAGTTACTAACCATCTCACCAAATTCCAATATAAATACATGTCTTAGATAACTCCATAGATCTTCGGTTTTAGAGATTTGTCCCTAAGCCAAGGTTCATCCCAAAATTTAATATTTTTTACCATTTTCGAGATTCCATTTTGTCCCTTTAACTAGTAGTTTCCTAGTCTGACAGAGATTATTCCAAAAAATTGAACCTTTAGGAAGCTCTTGTTCTGAAAAAATCCCCAAAGTTTTGCCAAATTTCCACAAATATTTCACTTTCAAAATATTTTTCCAGGTGCCTTCTTCTTTGTGCAATCTCCATCCAACTTTAGCTATTAAGGCTTGATTCATAAGCTGAAGATTCTTCAACCCAAGACCCCCTCTATCCTTAGGCCAAGTGACCTTATCCCATGCTATCAAAGGGATTCTAGTCTTCTCTTTTGAGATTTTCCATAAGAACCTCTTCTAAATACCCTCAATACCTTTCCTAACTCTCGTAGGGATGATGAAAATGGACATTATATAAAGTGGAACTCCCTATAAGATACTTTGAAGAAGTTGAACGTTTTTAGCTTGCAAAAGTAAAGAACCTTTCCAAGATGCAATTTTTTATGGAACCTCTCAATCAATTTATTCCATCCCCCTTCTTCCATTTTTTTCACAGAGAGGCATACCAAGGTAGTTATCCAGAGATATTTTATATTATACCCCAAGATATTTGTTAACCTAATATGCTAATCCTCCATAACATTGAAGAAACAAAATCTCTTTCAGAAATTAACTTGTTGTCTTGTGACTTCTTCATAAAGATTAGTAATATTTTTGAAAGAATGAGCCTCCTAACATAAGCTTTCCCAAGAAGAACTATATCATCCATGAATTTATACAGGCTCTAGTTAACCCCCTATTAACTACCTTGATTCCCTCCAGTCTACCTTCAGATTGGGAATTTAAACACAACCTACTCAAAGCTTCTGCTACAATAATGTAGAGAAAGGAGGAAAGAGGGTCACCCTTCCTAAGACCTCTTTCGAGTTGAAGAATCCATTTAGTTTACCATTTATAATGATTGAAAAACTAGGAGTAAAAGTACAAGCTTGGATAATTTTGATGAAGTGTGGGTGAAACCCCAATTTTTATAACAAGGAAAATAAGAAATTCCATGATATATGGTCATAGGATTTTTGTACATAGAATTTAACGATCATAGCCTCTCTATTATATTGTTCCACTTTGAATGAATCATTTCATGGATGGAAATGATGTTGTCAAGAATCATCTTCTTAGCACAAAGGATCCTTGATTTGGAGATATAAAATTACAAAGGACATCCCTCATTCTGAAAGCCATAATTTTTGAAATAAGTTTGTACAAAATATTACAAATGCTTATAGGTCTGAAGTCCCCCAAGTCCTTGGTACCTAGATTTTTGGTATGAGAGCTATGAAGGTGTGGTTGATTTTCTTTAACAGACTTCCCATACAAAATAAATCTTGAACAATAATAAAAACCTATTTTTTAACTTTATACCAATACATCTAAAAGAAAAATGTAGGGAATCCATTAGGTCTTGGGGTTTTTCTCTTATATATATAATAAAACAACTTTGACTTCTTCTTCTGAAGAAATGGCTATTTGTTCTATATTTTCCTCTTGGTTGATGACAAGCTAAAACAAATTTAGAGTTTCAGCAATAGCTATCGCTGAAGGGGGACTGACCTTTGCAAAAAAATTGAAGAAAGAGACAATGGTATTAAAAATTTCCTTAGCCTTAGTAGCTAGTTCACTATTTTATTTTCTTATTTCTTAGATCCTAACTTTATTTGCTTTAATAGTGGCTGAGATGTGGAAGAATTTTATATTACGGTCACCCTCTTTAAGCCAATTTATTATGGATTTTTGATTCCAGTAAATCTCTTCTCTACTTAGGATATTATGATAGTTAGCTAGAAGAGATTTATACTCATATTTATCTTTGTTTCTCCATCCTCCTTGTTACATTATTTATTCTAGTTCATGGAGTTATTTATAAATTTTTCTTTTTGTAAAAAAATGTTGCTAAAGACTTCTTTGTTCTATTTCTTGATTTTTGATTTTACATTTTTTTAGTTTTGTTGATACCGAACATACTGTTTCCTCTAACTTCATTATTCCACCATTCTTCTATCATATTTTCCAGATCTAGATGAGTAGTCCACATTTTTTCAAACCTAAAAGTTCTAACTTTAGTTTTCACCATTTTACCATAGTTAAGGATGATTGGATTGTGTTCGATCCAATATGTGTCAATAAGGAAATAGAATACTATTATTTCAAAATCCAAAGGTAATTTACCAAGAAACGATCCAATATTATTTGAATTTGATTCTCACCATTGTGCCTATTGGTCTAAGTGTGTTTGGACCCACTGAGCACAAGTTCAAATATCCCATTCCAACTGATGAAGTTAGCTAAGTATTCCATGCTCTCCATATACCCATTAAAAATCCTTTTCTTTTCTGATGGTATCAGAGTATTTAAATATCCCCCAATAACCTAACTTGGTTCATTAAAAATCCTTCTGAAAGTAGTCATATCTTCCCAAAGTACTCTTCTACCAATGGTGGAATTGGGTGCATAGACATTTGATAGAATAAACTGTTTGTTGGAATTAATTAAAGTGAAACTAATGGAAATATGGTGTTGACTATTAAAAATAGGATTACCTTCCAAAACACTCTTATTACACATAGAAAGCAGTCCACCTAAGGCTCCCATAGAATATTGATAGTGGAAGATAACATCTTTCAAAAAATGTTTATGAAAGTCTTCCATCCTCACTTGATTCATTTTCATTTCCTAAATCATCATGATGTCTGGTTTCTTGGTACTCCTAATGTCTGAAAAAATCTTATGTTTACTAGCGTTATTTAAGCCCTTATATTCCAAGACAATTTTATCATTTTACAGAAGCATTTAATTTATATACCATCAAAGGCCTCTGATGTCCTTGCATTATTTCCTTCCTGGAGGATCTTTCTCTTTTTTATTTCTCATATGGTCTCCCCTGAAGAGGCTTTGTTGGCCCCAACATCAGCCTTATTTTCTCTTATCCTGGGGATCACTTTTACTTTTGGTGAAAGACGAGGGATTTTCTTTGCTTCCACTATCAAAGAAGGGAAACCCAATTCTTTGAAATCCCCATTTTCCCTTTCATTTTTCTTGCTAATAGGATATTTGGTTCATTTTCCTTGGATTCACCTTATTTGAGACTCTTTTGAAATTGATTCAAACTATCTATCAAATTTTTTATTTGTCTCCAAGATACACCGTAATTAATCTTCAACTATGGTAATATCCTCCAGTTGATATCCAAAACATCAAACTTATTGTTGGTTATCGAAGGAATTCATCAAGTCTTTGAGCAAAGAACTTGGCTTCCACCATGTCCTGCACAATAGATCCAAATATGTTATCTTCTTGTAATTATATAACTTCTATTAACATCTCCGTATTTTCTATTTCTTTCTCATCACCGACCTTTTCTTGACCTTCATCTATAATAACTTCCTTCAACTCCGATAAAAAAATTTCGATACTTTTCTCCTTATCCTCTACAGCTTATATTAATTTTTCATCCAAGAGGGAAATATCTTAGAAGGTTGATTTTCATCTTGATTCCTGATTCCTTTTCCTTTCGATTCTTCCCTAGAGTTTCCTTTGTTCTTTTTGAGTTGGGATTTAATTGCAGCATATTATTTGGCCTTTGGACATGTTTTAACGTTGTGTCCCACTCGAAAAATGAGAAACACATGAAATGTGCAAAATAATAGTTTATTTTTTTAGTATGGACTCCCCATTTAGATTTAATCTCAATTCTCTGGGGAGATTTGTGTCTGCAGTACCACATTGACATAGAAACATGAAAAAAGAAACTGGATTTAACATAGGTGACAAGGTCAATGATTGCGGAGAATCAATAGCTTTTGTTATCCCCCGAAAGATGTCCATATCCTAATATTCTAAGGGAAGACTGAGAATCTAACCCAGTGGGTATGACTTGATAGTAGTCTCAAGCGAGTTAAATCCTAGTTTTCACTTTTAAACCAACACCACAAATTATTAGTAGTTAGCACCCTATTTCCCTATTTCTAAATGTGTTGGGCTAGGACCCTATATTTCCACCCATATATAATTATGGTTCAGTCCCTTCATATCCACCTATATGTAAATGGGATTCATTTAGTTTGATCTAATTCACTCAATTGAATTCAATCCAAATTTTGATGCTCACTTTGGTGAATCAACTTCCTATCATATTTGCCCCTATAAATATAGACACACAAATTAATAATAGACATGGTTGTTATATTCACATTTATATTCTATATAAGGTAGGGATAAATTATGAAGGTTTTACTAATGTCTATCGGACCATAAATATTAGAGAAACAATATCATGAGAAATTTATATCTCTATATTTCACACATGTCCGGTTTTATTAGATCTCATGACATATATAATTTCCATTCTTGACCCACCTATTTTCCCAACTTGGATAAGAGGGTAAGAGTATAAGGGGATAAGGATCCCATTATAAATGGTCAAACCTATACTATATTCTAGGAAAAGTGAGTTAAGAAGTTGATAATAATGAATTACAATAAATAACCTAGAGAGATTATATCACCTAGAGTTTTTGAATTGCAGTTGTCATCTATCTATATAGGGTAACATCAAAAATATATGGGATATGGTGGTACCATCACCTCCTATAATTAAATATCTATGATAAGGTTGATATTTAGAGAGCATATCTATTGTGAGTCACTTATTTGTTAATGAAATTTGATATAAAATTCATCCATATCTTTATATAGTTTTCTCCAACCACTCCATGTGATATATATGAGATAGGAGATAAGACCTCATATAATAATATGATCTTGAAGTCGAGAGTTTATTTATATATAGTAGCTTATAGTCCTTGATTAGGATCCTTAATCCCAACCCTATCTATCAGCTAAAGGAAGATAATAGATACAAATTATGGTTTACTATATCATATATGATAGGGAACCCCCTAACTATATATGTATTATTCCATACATTTTTTCTATATAGATCCAAGATAACTAGGAAATGAATTTCTATATATCTCTAGTATATGAAGCCACTACGACATGAATACCATATTATATTAAAACACTCACCAAAAATTATTTACCTTTTGGTCCTTGGGGAGTTCTATATATTGTTCCTTAGGGAGTTCTATTCTATACATATATAAATTTATCAATCATATCATGTATAAAAAGGATATATAGAGGCATACCAAAGTATTATCTATATAGTACACAGAGGAGGGTATTTCCTATATATCTATCTTGGTTTCTTTGTGTATATATTTGTCTAATGGTATTTCCCCACTCCTGTGTATATTATCTTATCCATCTAAGAGTATGCACATAATTATGACTAGAGTTCCCCCTCTTTATTTATTTAATTCATTTAGGAAACCTTGTGTGTGTGTGTACATGTACAGGCGCTGCGCGTGTGTGTGTGAGTGTGTATGTGTACATGCATGTATGTGTGAACACACATGTGTATGTGTGTATGTGTGTATGCGTGTATGTATGTATGTATGTATGTATGTATGTATGTATGTATGCATGCAAGTATGCATGCATGCATGCATGTATGTATGTATGTATGTATGTATGTATGTATGTATGTATGTATGTATCTCTAATGGGATATACCATCTAGAAACATAGGGAGGGGCACCCAACCAACATATGGTAAAAGTTTATCAATGATACTATCATATGGAATGGTAGTGATTATATTTTAGTAATTGATGTGGTTACTATAGTATGTTCAAAATATATAGATATTAGGTGTTATATATAAATCCATTAATATTTATATGATGATGTATAAGATCCAATACTCCATATATAGATAGGGGTTAGTAACTTTCGTATCTATATATCCTAATGTATCTATAGAAAAGGGGGATTCTATACATGGGGTTTCCAAAAAAAGTATGTATAGTCAATGGGGTTGGGTTGGGTTAGTTAATGGGTCCATACAGGTGGTCTCAAGTCTAATTTGATTTATAACCTACCTACCCAATTATAATATTTTTTATTCTAAGATACCTAATTCTCTTAAGGGTGGCAACCTCATATATATATATATTTTATGTTCTACACATACTTTCCTTTTCTATAGTAGGTAAATATAGGTCTAGGACATAATGTTAATGGGATATATTATTTAAAAATGAATTAACTACTCAAAGTCTCCAATTTTTAAAATCTATCCCTATAAAGTATACATAAGGGTAACTTATCCTTATTTGGCCCTTCATTTCAATAAGTGACACATCTAGTATAGGTTAGAGGTGAGAAATATATTAATAATATTTTAATATATATATATATATATATATATATATATATATATATATATATATATATATATATATATATATATATATGATTATTTGATAGATGGGGTTACCCCTTCCTCCTCCTATATTATTGTATCTAAGTGTGTTATATTAGGGAGTACCTCACATGAATTGAGTTATACAAGTGCTCCACATATAGATAGGAATTCCCCATTGGGTATATAGGCTTGTTATTTTAATAAGGTCACCACATATCTATAAAAATATACCATCACCTTATATATATCCCTTAAGGGATGTCCTTTCTTCATAAGGGAATATGCATATAGTCCATCTTTAGATTCTTTGGGATGATTGGAACTCTCTCCTCCCCTCTATGTATATCATCTTATATCTCTAGATAGGAAAGATTCTTTGGGCTGATTGGAACTCTCTCCTCCCTTCTATGTACATCATCTTATATCTCTAGATAGGACTAGCCAACGACTATATATAACCTATCCTTCCTCATTATTTAGCTATATCTAGTAGTACACGAGGGTAAAAACCTCTTCCCTAGCTATTTAGATGTATATTGTATGTATTTGAGACCATAACATCATCCCATAGGTATAATTATCCATATAGTCATTTGTTAGTGTATTCCATCTTATATCTACATAAATGGATTTTCTAATATATAGGGATGAAGTGGGGAGAGACAAATAGATAAGATATATAGGGATGGGACTATCTATATATATGATGCTCCATATATACAAAAGGTCCATCTCCCATTTGGATGTAGTAGGAAGTCACGATAGTGCCTTTATTTCCTAAACATGTTAATGGAGTACCCTACATATAGATAGGGCCTAAAGATTGGATATCAATTTCTTCTCCCCATATATTGAGATGGGATTCAAGATTCCCTATGTATGGATATGAGATATATATTTTCTCTCCCCATATATATGCAAATGGTGTTGATATAAGGTATAGGGACTATTTATATATATATCCTTCCTTACCCACATATTTATAGAGGAGGTCGGGATGTTTTCCCCATACTAGCAATATAGAGTATAATATTCCATTGGTTTACTTTCAAACTATATATAATTATGCCCGAATATTTCTATATATCCTTAATAGAGTATTACATATATGTTTTCAGCTATATGGAAACAAGGGGCCTCCCAATATCCATTTATGGCTATTGTTGGATTATATATATAAGGATACATAAATTAAATTAAATTATATGACCTTGATCTCCCAAGTTAGTGCAGATATAAATGCCTTATATTCTTAACCCCAAGCCCACCCATATATCCCCTATATATCTATCTAAGTTTCCTTATATTTTTATTTGACCTTAGCCTCCCTATATTACACACATCAATCAATAACTCCCCATCATGGGTCACCCCTATAGATTTATATGGCTCGATTGGGAAGCCATTTGCACATTGAGACCTATAAATTCAGCATGTAATATAATAGGTTGGGTTACACGTTTTAATTGCATGTGTGTAATTATTTATAATTTTTCATTCTATACAAGAATTTCATTTTCTATGTTGGGTAAATCTAGGTTTAGGACCTAATGATAATTAGGTATATTATCTAGAAATAAATCAACTATTAAAAGTATTCAGCTTTTACAATCTCCAAAGGATAGGGATAAATATCTATCTCTATCCCTATAAATTATACAAAAGGGAAACTTATCCTTATTTATCCCTTCATTTTGAAACATTACATAGACAATATAAAGTTGAGGTGATATATATAGTTATAATATCCATTAATAGATTGGGGTTCTCCTTCCTAATGTTTATAGATAATGTGTTTATGTGTTCTATAAAGGTAGTACCTCATATGAATTAAGTTATACAAGTAATCCATATATAGATAGGAATTCCCTTGGGTATACATGCTTGTTTTCTTAATAAGGTCACCACCCACCCCCACACACCATTCCCTAACTATATGTGTGTTAGTATGTATATATATCCACATAATGTATGTCATTTATGTATAAGGGAAGAGGCATATAGTCTGTTTGTAGAGTTTTTGAGCCAATTTTAAACCTCTCCTCCCCTCTATTTATATCATCTTATATCTTTAGATGGGAATGATATTGACTATATATATCCTATCCTCCCTTATTATTTAGAGATATATAGTAGGATATGATGGTAACAACCTCCTCTCCAATAAATTTATATCTATATTGTATTTATTTGAGGCCATAACATCCTCCCAAAGGTATATAAATCCATATAAGAATCTTTTTAGGGAGGCTATTTATATTTATAGAGAGAAAGGGAGGGAGGGAGAAAGGGGTGATTAAAGGGTGTGTTGGGGGAGATCCAACTGGATTATATATATATATATATATATATATATATATGATGCCCCATATATACATAAGGTCCATATCCCATTTAGATGTATTAGGTATTCATGATAGTTCCTTTATTTCTTGAACCTCTTAGTGGAGTATTACATATAAATAAGGACTAAAGGTTGGACATCCATTTATTCTCCCCACATATAGAGAGAGGAGTCAAGATACCCCATATATTTATATGGGATATATATTTCCTATATCCATATATGCAAAGGGTGTTGATAGATGGTATAGGTAATATATATAACATTAATCACCTCCATATTTATAAAGGGGTTCATTATCCTTCCCCATCCTATATATAAAGAGTATAATAGTTCATTGGTTTGATATTAAACCTATCTATACATATGGCCCGATATTTATATATCTCCTTAATAAATTATTACATATAGATGTTGAACCATATAGTAATAAGGGGCATCCCATATATATATATATATATATATATATATATATATATATATATATATATATATATATATTGTTTTGGGATTGTATGTGTGTGTACATAAATGAAATGAAATGATATGACCTTCATCTCCCAAGTTGGTATATATGGAAATGTCCTATGTTATTTACCCTAAACCTGCCCATATATCCCTTATATATCCATCCAAATGGCCTTACATATATGTTTGACTTTGGCCTCCCTAGTTTCAACACATAAATCAGTAACTCCCCATTATGGGTCACCCCTATAGATATGTATGGATCAATTGGGAAGTCATATACACATCAAGACCTATAAATTTCACATATAATAGGTTGGGATACACATTTTAGTAATATATGGAATTCATGCGGAGACCAAAATATTGTATCCATTTATGAAATATATAAGGTCGAATAGGTTGATGAGGTCCTAAAATTATATAGATTAGGGGAACTAAAACAAGATCCTTTTTACCTAGAAATATAGATACTATAGATTCTAAGGATTCAAATCATTTGTGGATGGGTATTAAGTTAATAAATAGGAATATTATATTTATATATAACCATAAATGATAAAGATATATATAATAATAAATATTAGTTAGGTTAACTTGACCATTTGTAAAATACACATTCTAATGAGCATAGATGGGATTTATCTATAGGAAATTTTCCTATTTCAATTTACATTTGTATAAATTGACCACATGAGATTATTCAATGAACATATTCCTCTTATATAAAGAATAGATATGTTATCATATTATCATCTCCTTATCTTAATATAACCTATCTTCCTAGTTACTCTTATAGTGAGTAGGTATTCTCTCTTCTCTATTATTTATAATCAAACTAACAATAATCATAACGTGCATTCACCCAAGGTCATATTCATATATATTAATATTTCACATAAGGAGTTTTATATCATATAAAAATACCCCTTTAGATGTATTTCCTAACCTAACCTAACATCTACATCTATAATTGTAATCTATATGTTGGGAAGAGTAAAAATAAATGGTTCCAATACATGCTTATCTTTCTATCTATAAATAGGTGTGAGGATCCCCTACCCTTGCCCCTATACATAGGATAAGATACAATTTCTCATATGTAAGGATAGAATATGGTATAGACTCTTTCTCTAATTTGTTTTCACTTAAGACAAAGAGAAAATGATTAGTTTCCATATCTATATAATTACATTCCTCAAAATTGGAGATTGTATAAAATACACTAAGGTAAGATCAGATAAATTCACCCCATTTATAAATAGGATCCCTTTCAGTGATTAAACCCACATATATAGAAATATTCCTTGATATATATGGATCCATCATGGTTTGATCAAAAGAAAAACTACAAACCAAATAAAATTATAGAAAAATTGGTGACTTAATGGTATATTTATAGTCACCAAAAGTATTTGAAATTACTTATGTAGATTGAGGGTCCCAATATATTTATATTCACTTAAAATTGGCTACCTCAAGGTATAAATTTATGCATCTATTTTAGTTTCTCAGGATCTACCCAACTAAGATAGTTCTCAAATGAAGTACTAAAGTCAAGTTTATGAATGGTTCTATGTATATATCAATATGTTAGAATCAAAGTGTGTATCCATGTAAATAATAGGTGTATATTTCACTTGAAGTGATTTTATTATCCCAGTATACATTTGATCCCTAATCAATCTAGTAATAATAATAAGCAATAATTGATGGACATGAATTTGTAGGGATCACAAATTAGACGAATTTTACCCCCATTTATAACTATCTAATGTGCATATCCATATGAATGGATATAAATCTAGAAAAATAAAAAGAAAATATTGAAATATTGTTTAAGATTTTTACAATGCTAACAACATAAATTAATATAACTTGTACTTCCTTGTTTAAATAATAGTTGATTAAAACCCAACCTTTTGAAGTGGGGGTAGATCTCATTTCTTTAATGAATCATAAGAAAATTAGTTGGAATAGTTTGTTTATGGAGCAAATGGAAGAAATTTTTTATGGACTTGGAAAGAATACCCCCTGAAAAGATAAGAGCTATACTTTGGGAAAGGTAGAATATATCAAATTGGAAGATGACACACACACAAACACACACACACACACACACACACACACACAGAAAGAGAGAGAGAGAGAGAGAGAGAGAGAGAGAGAGAGAGAGAGAGACCATATGTAGTTTTATTACAATAATCAAGATATGGAAGAAAATATTGTTTATGACACTGATTTATAGTCTAGGTTACTCTAAAATTTTTATGATCTATTCATAAAAATTCACTCACTTATTAAAATATTATATATTATATATCTACTTGTTCATTTAAGGGGGATAGTTATAATTATAGTAACATGTCCTATAAATCCTAAATAAGAGAAAAGGTTATCATTCCATTATAAACACATGGTAAGTAGCACCATAGAAATCTATCTTTTTTATGATCTTGACTTGTATATCATATAGGGGGTTAGAGAGATCATCTACGTAGAATGAAACCAAAATTATGATTTCCATATGAATTTTTTCAGTCACCATACACACATAAAACCATATTGATTATTATTCATGTGATCCTATATTATCAACTAAAAGATTGTTCTTCCTTCTACTCTTCCTCATATTTTGATGGAATAAGTTAGATCAAGTTATTAGAAAATCATGCTATTTCAAGAATCAATTCTAATATATAGATAGGGATATTCATATTCAATATGATAGATAACAAAAAACATTGGAATGTATATATATATATATATATATATATAATTGTCAAACAATTCATAAACATTGTATCTATATTAAAAATGGTCAAGAAACCCCTTTTGATCTAGTTACTCAATACTATAAAAATATAGATAAGTCATTATAATTTACAGATAAGTCGTATATGGTTAAATATGGATGTCAGTGGTTTAGGTGAAATTTTAAAATCATATAAAAAGGATATCAATTTGACCATGCCAATGTATCTATAGGTTTCCCCATATCTATATGTGGCTGAAAAAGGAACCCCTATTTAATTAAATTATTAGGGGACATATCATTATCAACTAACTTTATATATAGTTGTGTATATATAAAGAGTAGGGGAGTGTGTATTTATTTTATAAATGTATCACTCACCCATTGACCCCATATTTTTATAGGGATACCCCATAACACATGTTGATGATAATACGATGATTGATATTAGTTATCCCTCTCATCTATATTTCTATATGATATGACTAATAATTGGTTTCACATATCCTCCTAGATGATATGCATTATGATGGATTTCACATAGCCTCCTATTATATATTTTATATATCTAATACTACATGTGGGTGTAGAAAGTAAATCAAGAAATTTTGGTATCTATTTACTCCTGATCAGATGTTACTATTCATATGATTCATAAGTAAGAAAATTACTAATTAACCCATGTCTTTGGCCCTCTTTGCTTGATTTATGTTGCCTCTATTGATCTTACACTCCTTCTAGCCTAGTCTATCTTTTCACACTTCAATATTTCTCACCTTGGACACCAACACCCAACCAGGATACTAGTGTCGGCACCCCCATCCTATTTGTACTTTGCCCACATCTTTTGGGTCCTTCATAGCCATTTTGGGAATATTATCTTTTTGGTGGTGGGCCTTTTTGGGATTAATTACAAAATTAAAGCAAGGGAATCATATAAATATAAACTTATGTTACCATAGTAAAGGACCAAACACTAAAATTAGATATCACCACCTAAGTTTGTATCCAAAGGTCATTATCAAGAGTATTCAAAAATCCATCTATCATCCAGACATAAGGGAAAGGGACTAATAATTATGCATACATACATAAGAGGGGAATTTTATTCTTTCATGCACACATCTATTTACATTTCTTACATCTAACTACTTGCTCACTATCAAGTGTGACACACACAAGAGCCACCTAGGGAACAATTCTACACACACACATAGAACTACATTGGGTTTGAAATATAGTGCGGTGCTCATTTATAAGATCACTCATTTTACAAATTGATGATATTTTGATACCTCATTTACCTTATTTTATTTTTGGGATTTGATGCACTTTTGAGGGTTTTGTAGGTCATTTATTCATTACAGGGTTTCAAGTGACATCCAAAAATTGGTGTGACATACTAGCGAAAAGAAACGAAGGACATCAAATACCTTGAAACCATCCGAAGAAGGTTCTTTGAGGTTCTGAGTATTCGCAAGTTCCTTGAGGAGGTTTGCAGCACTAGGAGGAGCCCTTGATCCATTCAAGGCACCCCAATCTAGGAAGATCTTGTGGTCACATAATTTTCTAAGATTATGTGTGATACTTCTCCCTCTCTCTGTTCATTAGTTCGTCACTTTTTCACATCCCAGGGATTATTTGCGAATCGCCTAAGTATTTTTTCTCCTTATTTTCACTTAGGGTTTTAAATCTTAATTTATTATTTTCTTGGGTCAAATTTTGTACTTCATTTATTGCTACATTGTAATCATATTTAAGAGTCTATGAATTCTATATTTTCTTAATAATTTTGTGATCCTGTCACTCAAACATTCCTAGTGTCATCATACTTATAATTTTCTCATTCTTCTAGAACCCCATCATGGCTATCTCTATTCATGATTTATTTCTAGATAATCCTGAGTGCTATGCTAAAATAATTAATATTTTGGATACTACTCATATTCCTATCACTACTCATCTAGATTTTGTTTATAAAACATTTTTCAATGCATTTTCTCAACAAATTACTTTTCCATCAGCTATAGCTGAAAATAATGTTGTCTATGATAATGATCCTCCTCTCTCTATATAAGTATCTATCAAAACTTAGTCATTAAGTACATTTTAGTTGACACTGGATATGAGTTCAATCTTTCTCTTCTATTGTTTATTCAAGCTTATAGTCCTTTCGTAGCTAATCTTAACCCAACATCGCTCTTTGTCTAAGATTACGATTCTACAATGCATGCATGCTTAGGAATTATCACCTTGGCACTCAAAGTTAGGTCAAGACTATTCCAGCCCCATTTTTGTCATTGATCTCCCACTTTCATATAATTTCTTACTTAGTAGGACATGGCTTCATTGAATACAAGCAGTGTCTTCTACAATCCACCAATGTGTTAGATTATTACATGATGGCTTTGAATATGAGATTCCTGCTAATAATACACCATTCCAATATTGCAACAAAGATCATAACACTATCTTACCTATTCCTAATTTTACTACTATGCATCTTGATATTAATTTGTGACCTAAACATTATCCATACAACTTACCTCCACTCAAAGGAACCGTTTGCACATTAGATGTTATTCCACCTACTTAGAATCCCCCTTGCTTCTACTAATTCTATGGTAATTTATCAAGGGTCTCAGAAAACATTGAACATCATTCCACCCACTTTACCTTCTCATGAGCAACAACCATTAGCACGTCTTCATTGTACATGTACAATTTTCATGTATTACTCTTATTGGGAACATATTCCATTTGATCCTATTTTCTCTATACTATATGTACGCATGATGGCTTTAATAGGATAGGATTTGTAGTATATGACATCTTCACTCCACCTCATGATCCTCACCTTTATCATGGATTCATATGAATTCTTGTTGCATATATAGTCTCGTACGTCTTTCATCTCATGGTATTTCTTACATGAGCTCCTTGTGATTCTCTACTTACACTTGGATAATATTGGCTTGACTATGTTGGGGGCACCTTAGATTTTAATCATATAGTCATATCAATTCTTATTCCTTTCACCAATGTTTTCATTTACAATGACTCATTTCTTGGCTATTCACAAAACCTTACTCATTGGTATGCACATGGATGTCCATTACCACCTTTCATTGACGAGGAATATGCAATGGACATGTACAATCTACGCTACAATGTATCTTTTCTTAACCAACCACACACTATTACTTATTAGGTCTCCGATGCATCTCCATTCAATTTTGACTATGACAATGACAACCTCTTAGATGATATTACTTGATAATATCTATCATCATACACTTGGGGGCCATCATGTTTATTTCCCCCTTTCTATGATTCTTAGTAGCGTTTCATATCTACTTGTTCACTCTACACCACATATAATCTCTCACATGCATCTTACGCATCTTAATACATTGGCATCGTCATTACCCGATGACGCACTCTCGTGCTATAATTCACACTTGATTGTTGAGGTTGTCATATACATATGAACCTCACACACTACAACCTACACTACACTACATGTTACATAATACACATTTCAAATTTCACGTATTCATTTCTTTCTATGCAACATCTACTATACGCAATCATGACATATATTTCTGATATCTACTTCTACACGCTATGGTCATTACCTCATGACACAATTTAGCTCCACAGCTTTACACTTGTATACTAATGTTTTTAATATAAAAATGAACCTCAACACACTCAATCACTCAATTGATCACTCACTGGTTCACACCCTCTCTATGCTTTACACTTTAACGATCATATCTTTCTAGTGCACACATTAAAACCATTTCCCAATGACAAAATTTTGTTAAATGGTTCATCATCTACTACTAAGGGGGCATGTATTAGCGAACCTCATCACATGTATAATCATTCAAATTCACTTGGGGTCACGTGGATTTGATTATACTCACACCGCATTCTATTCCATTTCATTTGTAACATTCCCATTTTAAGACTTTAGAAACAAGGGATTTATTTTTTTAAAATAGTGTTCACTGTTCTAAATAAAGCATTATTTATAACAAAAATCCATGCCAATCAAATTCAATGGATAAACATATGCAACTATAATGAATCGGTGCTTCATCGATCTATTCATTCCATAACTCGGTAAGCTACTGATCTATTTATGTTATCTTATGTATTGAATACATATTATATACTTCATATACTTTGTCTTCCTACCCTAAACCAGTGTTTGAGTGATCTGTTAAAGAACATATCTCAATATCTCGCTACTAATATTCATCTCGATATCACATTGTTTTAAACTTTGTGACATAGGATAACACAACCAAGAACTTGTGATACTTTGACCAAAGATTTATAACATACTGTGTACGTCACTATTCCTAGATGACATAATCATCCTATTGACTAAGTTCTTCACCTCACTCCTCAATTATCATGATTGGTCTTTACTGACTACCATCAGTCCACTTGTTCTAGGTTTAACCCTAGCCCTAGATAGGAACATAACCTATTATAGGAAGACACTCACAATGGCTTAGGGTAAATGGGCATACTCGTTGACCTAAGTTGACCAGATGTGCCAACATACCCTGAGCCATTGGAAGCTAATTCATATCCTAAATATGCTCCTATCCAGACCTAGAGAGAAACTAAGTTCAAGTCCGAGTTCCTATTGTGTGTAGATCTAGATGATCAATGCGGAAGGGTGATGCCACATGTCAACTACAACGTTGTATTCTCAAGAAGACCCAAGCCTTCTCAAAAGTACAGCCCTACAATTGGTGTGTGCCAACATCCTACAAAAACTACCTCATCGAGATGTACATACCCCCAAGGAGATTGTTAATACATTGTTAGTTTGAATTATTTCTTGATTACAACAACCCTGCCAAACCCTAATCCAACACTCAATAAGTTCTTTCCTAAATTTGCTTCATTTAGTCCATGAAGAACTTCATTATACTTACGGTTGTTTTTAATGTTAGATCTCTCAGTTACACTACCAATTAACTACAACCGAACAATGTTATCAAGTTTCATTTAAAAAGTACAATAACTTTTAGACAGGTTCAACATCCGAATATATCCAATTTAAAGTAGACTTCATACAAAATGAAGTCTAATAAATTGTAATCATATTTCCATACCTTTTTGGTTTATATTCAATTAAGAAAGAGAAAGAGTCTTTATCTACATGTTTAATTATTAGGTATATCCTACCCAATATCCATATTTCTTAATGTATGTTCAACACACATTACATTACTATATTATATAGTTTAGATAAAGAACATCATATTCTATAACTTAACAAGCTACATCTTAATTAGGGAAATTGAACTAAATCCCTTTATCCAACTTATCAAAGGATAACCAATTAAGCATATAAATAATATGAAGAATATCAACAAGATAGAAATCCATCTCTTTCATACAAGTACAAGATAATTTACACAACCAATACAAGTAAATTCTCAACTTTCAATTCATCTTTATAACTTATACATTTACAAGCCTTATGCATTTTAGGCATACTGCATAACAACCGCCTTCATTCTAAAATAATACTACTTTTATTTTTCAATACAATCTCAAGAATGAATCAGAATTAAATCAGCCAATGCATCATATAAGTTTTGCCTTCTTTTATCACTTACGATGTCCATCTACAAAAATTACTAGCATGGGTCAGTTCAATGAACTGAGAATGATAAGCAGTAAGCCTTAAAACAAAGTGCATTCCACTAATTGTTCCATTAAAACAACTCGATTTAATGAGACAATTAATATATCATAAATATCGGTTTAAGTATTAGCAAACGGAAAAGAAGTACATTAACTAATATGAATTCACTTCTAAGAGAAGAACATAATATAATCCACAACATCTCGCCTTACAAAATTAAATTTTAATTGAGCCTAAAAATTACCTTTAAACAACAAGAAAGGGTTTACATCATAGTTCACATTGGGAAGATACATCTAGCTTTTAAGCAAGGATGAAGGATATCCATTCCAAACTATGCTCAACACAAAAATATCAGAAAATAGATAAAATTTCATAACATGAATTTAACTATTTCTTTTAAAGGACAACTACCTTTAAATACAACATTTCATATTTTTAAATAGAACAAAATCCCATATCAATCTAAGAAGGAATATAGAATTTTAATAGTCTGACAACAAGATAGTACTTTTTGTTCAAAAGAACCGAACAAAAATCTCTTCCTTCATCACTTTAACAAATGATATGAACAAGGAAGGCTAAATAGGTATAATAAATCTCCATTTTGCAAGAGAACTAATAACAGAAGGGTTCAATCAAATGAACTAATCACTACAGCTTTAGAAAAGGAATCTTATCAAAATTTGACTCAATATTAATTTATTCTCTAAACTTAACATCAAATTCTGTCTCTAATCCAAACAATAAACTCATACACTAGTTCCTAAATGAGAAAACAAAACCAACTCATTACAAGAAACATACTGCAAGTCCTCCTTACAATGCTTATCATTACAAGCATGAGTTCCAATTTCAGATTCGTAACAACACTTAGTAAAGTTCTAAAACAACACTCTTTCCTAAGGGTTCCCAATTTCCTTCTTCTTTTAAAAGACTCAAGCATTAACTTATTGATCCCAAAAAGATTAGAAAACCAGGAACCTTAAACTAAACTAGTTCAGGAGTATCCTCAAACTCAAAACTGAAGTTCCTTTACATGCCTCCACAACATTGTACTTAAACGTAGGTGATTCATAATTCCTTTAGAACTATAAAACAAAATCGACTAGACAGATTAAGTATTCGCTCCACTACTATTTCGTAAGTTAGGTACAAACTCATTTTAAAATAATTCCAAATCCTACTATCAAACGAAAACGTTTCCAGTTAAATCTCCAAGAGATATTCAAATAGCTCAGTCATACTACTTACCCAATTACCTGGAGTAAGCAGTTTGCATTAAAGGAGTTATAAGCTTCCAACTAGAATACAATTTAAAACCAACTCACAAATACCAGAACAGAGCTAACACATCATTCAACTAAAAATTCAAACACTATGTATCAAATTACATGTACAGTGTTGAATCACAAAGTCTCAAATGTGAGCACAGATATATACAAATATTATGATACAAGTCAGAATATAACATGACAACATTAACCAGTTTATAGCATACACAAGAAACCTTATTTCTAACTCAAAATGAAACACAAGTTTCTCACAGAGGAGTTCAGAACTATTCAAGTAGATATTCACAGGTTCAGGGAAACCACAAATTCCCATTCTAGTTTGTATATCAAACAAAGAAAGCTCATACCAGCTCGAAACATGAGCTCCTACCAGAGTTTAGAACTAATAAAAATACTATTATTGTGTAAATTACGAACTTCCATTAATAGTCCAGAATAACACAAGAATAAACATGAGTACAGAGGTACATATGGACTTAAAACAACAGTCCAAGATTACTCAAGAATCCAAACACTGTTTCAAAGTGACAAGAACCTCCAACCCAAATTCTTAACAAAACACTAACCCTGAATCAAGCTTAACTACACACGAACTTGAATACAGCTCAAATGAAACACCATCTCAATACAAGCTCAAGGTCAAACAAAACATGAACGCAACTGCAAGCTTTAGCTCAACAAAACACGAACCCAAATACAGGCGCTAACTCAAACAAAAGATGAGCTCAACTACAAGCTTTAGCTCAAAAAAATATGAGCTCCACAAAAATATCAGATGGGATTCAAGGTTCCCAAAACTCATAACCAAATAAATAATGGACGAAGGTCAGTTGAAAACACAACTTCTTTGTATATTGGTTCAAGAAATGACAAGCAGAGTTACAGTAACAAGTTTCTCATGCATGTCTCGCTAATTAGCACATACCAAGAAAGTTTCAAACACTTATCATCAATTTTCCATGGATTCATACCCAAATTTCCAAAGATTACAAAACCTAGCAAGCAAATAACCAGATAAAACATGCAAGCCAAGAATCTCATAAGAGCAGAGTCATTTTAATGAAACATTTAGAAGAAAGCAAGAGATATTAATGGTTAGAGCCTATCATGCCTAATAGCGCTTCTGCCAAATCAAAGGAGACTTCTAGATGAGCTTCCAACTCCTTTTCTCCTCCACGAAAGATCAACCAACCAACAAATTTCCTCAAAATGCCTCATATACCTTCCCATGATCGAAAATAGACCAGGTGAGTTAAAAATAGCAATGAAGTGCAAGTCAAACTGCTGGTTCAAAGAACCAGTTTTCTTCATGCAGAGAAAAATATGAAAATCATGCAAAAACCAACAACCTCCCACAAACCCACCTTCCAAGTTTCCTAGATGGTTTGTGAACAAAACCCGAGGCCAATTAATTTCATTAATTCCAATTTTCCCACTCAACTCTCCTTGCCACCGCCTCCCAAATCTGGCGAATGCCAATTCCCATTTAACATGCAATTCCATCTTTAGTGGAGCTTCCACATAAGCTTCTCGCTAAATGAACGAGCCCCTACCAAAACTCGGTAGTCTTTAATTCCTTTAAGAACCTTATCAATAATTGAATTCCATTGGAACCATTTCCTTAGAGGTATGTGACCCATTTAGGTTCCCATTTAAATAACTTAAGATAGATCACTTAAAACTTAGGTTAGTTTAGGAATAATTACCTTAGGCCTTAACACATTACCTTAGGTAATTCCAACATTAGGTTAGATCATCTCATAACCTTATAACATTAGGTTTTAGGTTAATTTAGATAGCCTAGAAACCTTTCCATACTCCCTTAGCACAAGGCTTAGGTTAGAAAAAAATCAATTAAGTAACATAGCTAGGTAGTATATATTCTTACCTAGCTTAGGATTCCGTAGGATAATCCTTTAGTTTTAGGATTCCAAATCCTTCCTATGTCATGAACATGTTGTATTTCATTTACGTCAGCAATGTACTGCCAAGATCAATCTTCAAGGACCTAAGAACAACATATAATGAATAGAAACACATTCACACAAGATTAAAGAACTTGTTATAAAAAATTTCAGTCCATCATGTCCCTCAATTATGGAATTTTAATTTACCATTCATTCAACCGAGAAGGTTTAAAACATTCCTTGGATCACTAAAATTGATCCAGGGATGAGTCAGATAAAGAGGTAAGTTTGCAACTCTTAAACCAGGTTACAACTCACCTACAAGAAGTGAAAAATGGATTCAAGGAAGCCATTCCATTCCAGCTTTAATGATCTTAGGAACAGAAATATTTATCCATATCAAGCATGATCTTCAATAATCAAAAGAACACATCTTTAGAATAAAATCACATGTCAACACTTGAAATGCAAAGGATGGATATAACAATTGTCGAGGGTGTTACATTGTAGTGCCACTTCTATCTCCTCGTTGATGTAGTAGAAAAAAAAATCCATCCTCACACAACATTCATTCGATTTCACCTTTCTAATTAACCGTGTTCCAACAAAAATAAAAATAAAATAATAATAAATAAAATAAAGGAATTATAAAAAGCCCATGATTTTCTCTGTTGGGGTGGTTTAGGGCAAAGGGGGCTCTTTTTTGTTTTTTCTGTCCTTTTTTTGAGTGAGAGAGAGAGAGCCACCACCATGGGAGGAAGCTCCATACCTATTTTTCACATCCATTTGAAGCCTTGATATTTGCTTCACAAATGCAACCATCTGACTTCCACTAGATTGATTCACCTTGCCACTGTATTTCCCTATTCTGCGTTGAAAGAGGCATTCAGAGAAGGGTTCACGTGAGAACCAGGTGTAGGATCTTGTTTTGTTTTGCAAAACCACCTTAAGGAGATGAGATTTCTAGAGTGTATCCTTTTATTGTTTCTTTTGTGGTTTATTAACATAGTTGTGGGATTAAAAAAGAAGGACGTGGGTATCTAGTAACACACAAAAGGCATGTTTGACCAAATGAAAGAACGAGACAACTTCTCATGGAATATGTTGATTGCAACATACAAAAGGCGTGGCTTTCCTCAAGAGACATTCACACTGTTTCATGCGTGTAACAAACATATTACCAACCTACTGAGTTTCCTTTACCAACGCACTCCTAGCCTGTGCAAAGATCCTCCCACTGTGTAAAAAAAAACGTGTTCTAGAACCTGCTTGGGAGTTTGACAAAGGCATAAAAGGATAAAGGGATTTTTTTGATGTTGTAGTTGCTAAATGCCTTGGGGACACATGTGAAACTACTCCATTTTAGGCCTCCAACCCAATCAGTTTACATTTTCCAGCGTGCTTCCAGCCTGTGCCAAGATGGAAGCTTTGGAGTAGGGTATGAACAATAGAATTTGGTTTTTTGTAGGATTTTGTTCTTGCAAGCGTCGTAGTTGATATGCGTGAAAAATGTGGAAGTGTGTCATAGTTGGTATGTATGAAAAATGTGGAAGTGTATTCAAGTCATGTGAACTGTTCGACAAAATGCCTCAGATATTTCATCTCATGGAATGCAATGGTTTCAGGGTATTCATAGATGAGCTTGTTGTAAAGGCCTTTGAAACTTTGAAGGAAATGTATTTGGTAGTTGTGAAGCAACACTTAACAACCTTTTTCAACACCCTCTCAGCTGCGCCAAAATAAGTGTTTTAAATTGGGTATGGACATCCTTCAAAGAATTATGGAAAAGGGTTTTTTTGACATTTTATACAGTTGGAGAAAAGCATTCACACAGGGTAGGAGAAATATTTGACAAAATGCCTCAAAGAAATGTTGTCTCATGGAGTGCCATGATTGCAGGATATGCGCAAAATGGATTTGTTGAAAAGGTGTGTGATCTATTTGACATAGAAAATGTGGTCTCATGGATCGGGATGACTACTTGAAAGCACAAAATGTTTTTTTTTTGATACATGGGTTCCCAATGAATGGTTTGGTTTGCACGTGATTATCTGGCATCATGTGGCAACAATGGTGGTCTCAACGGATCGTGAGTGTAAACCACTTAGAGCCCCTTATACCCATTTCACTCATCGTTTCCAGGCATGGTTCATCTTCCCTTACCTCTCATAATTCTTGTGTTTTAGTTCTCTTTTGCAACTTAATAGAATTTTAAAATATTAGGATTATAATACAGTTAATTGTTTATTTCAACTTGTTGTAAAACAATGAAATGTCATGTCGTAACTCACGAAGTCAAAATAACTCATTTGCATTAAACCAAGAACTTCCACCCTCTTTCTGAGGTGATTTAGAAAAATCTTATCCAACTAGATCGCTGCAATATTGTTTTATCAACAAGACAAAATTGACTTCCCAGTAATAAAGTTGATCATCTCCCTGTTTAAATAGTTAATTTTTGCATTTTTCAGAGACTCATTAAGTACCCTTCGTAACTCTAAAAATGAGATGTTAAGCTTCATTCATGTACCTTGGTATGCGAGGAGTCACCTTGACCTTTGGATTGACCCCAAACAAACATATGAGATCTTTTTGATGCTCTTATAGGAGCCCTATTACACTATTTTATAGTAGTAGAAAGTTGTTAAATCTAGAAAGTTGGCTTTTGTTTTGAACCACCATTTGAAACTTGGATAGAGAAATTATTTTCCGTCTTTGCAAACCTCTAGTTTTTATACTAGACAATTGCATGGAACACTCAATTTAGGGAAAAACATTTTTCTGATAGTTTGGCAAAGCTATTTTGTAGGCCTCTCTCCAAGTCACGCTTTGACGAGGTTAAATGACAAATTTCACTTGTCGCTCTCAAAACTTGTCGCCATTTGAAAATGGTTTTCTAGTTCTCACCCCACGACTCGATGAATTCTCCTTATATAGGGAAACTATTAGGAAGTGTCTCATTACGATCTCATCCATCAAACATCAATTTTGGATGTGGTTTTCTCGAGCCCTCGAGCTAACTTTTTTCATTTCACACCGGGCAACAACTACGACCAGTGGCCCCGGAAAACTAGCCGCCAAACGTAAACCGTTCACTTTTTCCCAATTCCATCAGTTGCTATGAACTATTGGTATATGTGGGGACACATAGAAAGTTAATCATGTTGTGTGTGTTCTCATCAGAAGATAACTTTTGGAAGTAGTTTCTTAGCCTCCTAGCCATTTTGAACGTTTTGTAGCTAGTGAGAAAATGTAAAAATAGAAAGTTATGGGACCCTCGTAGGGTTGCCAAACCACCTTGGAAACTTTTAACACATGTAAATAATCTGTTTAAAACTCTATAGTGTAACTTGTTGTGTGAAATATAACTTTTGAAAAATGGTGTTTTCTCTCTCTTCCCTTCTCTTTCTCTCTCCGGGTTACAAAATGAAGCAAAATGAAATGTAATGAATACATGTCTCTAAACCTTTTTTTTTACGATTGCAAATTATAATTATTATCATATGTAAATGGGAAACTGAAAAATGATAATTATGTTAGATTAGGGTGGATGCCATGCTAGCGAATTATCGTTGATATCATGCTCACGTGGTTTTGCAGATGAAAGAATGACGATGAAAAAAGGTGATGTGTAATTTATTAATTATCATTGTAATTTAGATAGTTCATTGTTAAATGAATAAATGTATAATGTAGTCTCATGTTACAGAAGGTTATAATTGATAATTTGTTGATATGTATGAAATGCTAGTTTCAAGGACATCTAGGAAATGTGCATTTAATCATAGTTCAATTTTGATTTATAGTACACCTGGTAAAAAGGTTTGATATTTATATAAGGTAAATGAATTTGAAGTAATATCTTGTAGTGCATATTTAGTGTTCAATAAATGATTAATGAGTCATCTTGTGCATTCATACTTTGTAAATGTAATAAAGAGAATTAAATCAAACACTCTACCCTTGTTCAATATCGAGCATAACTTGTTTTTCATGTGTGATACTCCTTACCGTAGAAGACATTGAAAACCGTAGAGTGAACTTAAACCCTACACTTGATGGAAATCTCCTAGTTTGAGTAAACAAGAGCCCAAGAATGGGTTTATCATCTTAGTCAGTGTGGTTAGTGACATTTTCATAAACCTGAAAGATAGGAGCAACACAGTCAAACTTCATTTGGAGTAAGTAGAGCTAACTCCTCCTTCATATCCTAGTGGACTACCTGGTTCTCCAGAAGATAGATTTAAAAGTAAATTTCTTCATCGAATGAAATCCCTGTTGGATCCAAATGACATAAATGGAGATCAGGATATAGTTGTTTCTTGCATTACACTCTTGTTAATGAACCCCTTGGCTCCGCACAACTAAATGTGTTACCTTGGTTTCTCTCAACATAACACCTTGGTCCTTTCTGAAGGTGGTTTAGCATAAACCTGTCCTCTCGCTTAAATCTCTTATATAGTTAAGGGGTAGACCCTTAGGTGAAGTTGGAATTAATCTAAACCATAGTTGATTTGGATGTTAACTTAGGGTTTGTGTGTAGCTTCAAGTCTTCTAATATTTTATGTCTTCAAGAGGTTAGACAAACACTTCGTAGCTCCTTTTACAAGACAATTCTAAGAATAAGGCCATAACGTGATGTAGAAAATGAAGCATATAAGCGTAAAAATGAGATTTGAGGTTTGGAATGATGCCACTTTTGGGAGACCTTATAATTCAATTATATATATTCCTTTGTATCAAAGAATATGAATTGCCTTGTTGTGATCAAACTACGAGAAAACAAAAGATATATAAACATAAAAAGGAAGTCATTAAGTCATTGATTTAGAATAACTATGGTAGGAAAATAACTTTTCCGTGATCGAAGAATGTTTTGTGGTAAAAAGATATCTTGCAAATAAATCTCCATTAAATCCTAATATCACTTTATGGACACCAAGTCACATCCACTTGAGTTGTAAGAAATAAAAAAAAGGTAGAAACTGAATATATGTTCGAGAAGAATATTCTTAACATAAGAACAAGATAATTAAGTATTTTGTACGCTTTTGAACTACGCCAAATAAGTATGCAAGTTATGGAAACTTTTGTAAAGAATAAGAAACCAACTTAAAAGGGGTGAACGATAATTTAACCACGGTATGAACTTAAGAACCTATCGGTGGACAAATGAGAAATTTATCCTTGCACAATAATGTTCTTGGAATGTTAATCGTAACTAAAATACAATTAAAGAAAAGATGTGTTGTGGGTTTGCCTATCCTTGAGTCTTTTTTTGTGGTTGGGGTATTGCTAGTATTCATTTATTGGGAAAAGTGTGGCATCAACATGCTACATTTTTTTCATGTGTCTATGTGAGTCGATGACTTATGTGATTGTTGTTTGCATGAGTCGAGTTTCTATACTTGAAGCCTATGTTGTGTTGTGTGTAGTGAGCAAATGTAAGTAAAAAAAATCATCCTAGTATTTTAGTATTGTAATGTGTGTGTAAAATGTGGGCACTACATATGGTATCGAGAGAGGTTCATGCTCTCGAACCTCTGGGGTAGATTAGAGTTGTGATGGTGTTGCATGATGGTGGTGGATATGGAAGAGTAATGTGATATATGCATGATGTGAACTATGTCGTAATTGTGAAATTGTGAATGCACATGTTGTGCATGTCACTTAGTGCATATTTGTTATCATATTGATGTGCTTGTGATGAGAGTATTCACTCTCTATGTTGTTGATTCAATGGGGAATTCAGGTGTAATGTACTACCTTGTTGTTTGTGAAAGAATGTTATTGTGGATTGCAGAGGGTTAGAAACATTTTGACATTATGTGATGTGAAGGTGTATTGATGTATTGCATGACAAAATTGATGTAAAGTGAATCACATTTCATCGTGATGTCATCACCGTATTGTGATTAGTTGTGTGCATCATCGTGTTGTATTGCAATTGACTATATGTTGTAATGTTAGACATTGTGTTCATCATACTTATGATTTGTGTAATATGTAATGATTTACGTCATGATTTAGGGGCATATGGTGAGTATGATCCCTAGTGTACAGTGATTACACTTTGGGTGCAGGATGTGGTAATGTGATGTATCGTAACCCATGAAAGTAATGATTGTGTTATACCCTAGTATATATATACCATACATAAGACATTATGGTTAATGTGTGTGAATCACCATTATGTTAGTGATGTAGTTATGTGTATGTTGTGAACCTTACACTAGACGACCCTAAGGGGATAAACTGTCAAGAGTGTATGTGTGGAGAGAGGAGGCATGGACCAGGTTTTCATAATCTTGAGCCGAGTACGAGTGAGGAAGTGGAGTCTTATATAGACTGAAAACCCACTTCTATCTATTTAGTATACTTCGAGCTTGCTCAATATATTGTGGGTGCGCACCACCTTAGGCTCAACTTATGCAACTAGAGTTCCCTACTCTTTCCTATTGGATTGTTCATTGAATAATCCTATGTGATTTTGACTATGTTGATCCTTGTGGGAGTATGGAGGAATGATTTAGGCAGAGATGATGACAGTTACATTATTTGATTTACTCATTTCTAGTTACATGTATATTTTTACGAGTTGAGGCTCGATGTCCGAGTGCCAGCAACTCGATGAGTACCCCTTTGGTGGTGGTATGAGGCCACATAGTGATTGTAATGTGCTATTTTCTCAATACATATTTTATTCATAAATTGATCTTTATCTCTTTTTAGCTAGAACCAACCATTTTTCTTTATTGACATGTTCTTATATTTTGGGCATTTATTTGATTGTTGCATTAACATTTGGATTTTTCACTAACCATGGCTAATTAGCCATTTTTTTTTCTTAGATTTAAACTTTCTTTTCACGTTTAAAATTTTATAGCCTTGCCCAAGGCTTTTGATTTTGCCACTTGGCATTTGAATGGATTGTTATGCTGGTTCTAATGTCGTAATGTGTTGAATAGGGTCATGGGATTAACCATGGAGTGGTTGAACCTATGGACCCACTTCATTGTATGGGGTACACCCCAAGGAGTTATAGATAACTAGCGGTTGTTGAACCATGAGTTATTATGTCACTTGGGTTAGGGGTGACAGGGCTCTATGTGCCCAGGGTAATAGGGTGACCCGGCCTCATTAAAAGGAGAAAGGAGATGTGCCTCTATGGTTGAGTGACTATTATTCTTTATGGCACTCTATGGTGGAGTGACCTGATATTATTAATGGGGCTTTATGGTTGAGTGACCCGAATTGGTTTTTTTGACACTATGATATTTCTCTATGAGAGGTATATGGAGTTATTTGGTGATGGTTTGGGAGGTATATGGAGTTGTTTTATGATACTTTAGGAGATATATGGAGTTATTTCTTGATATTTTGTGATGTGTGGAGTTGGTATAGTGAGTTATGTGTACCCTTGTGAGTCTCTTTTGACACCTTGTTATGTTTGAGGCTTGACTCTTCCCTTGGTTGGTATGGACTATTGGATATTGTCTTGGCACTATGTTGGTATAGTCATGGATTTTGCATCATGTGATGCCCGTTGTATATGTATTAGCATGATCATTCTATTTTTCAGTCACATGTGTGTACTAGATCTATGGCTAGGACATAATTGTTGGAAATTCCTTACTATGTAGATTGTTGGTTGTCATCCCATGGTGGAGTTAATAGACCTTGTGATGTGATACAGTCATAAAAGTAGGTAGCAAGATGTCTCATGGGTGGTTTGTGTTGTGTTAAGTTTTGTGTGACATCTTGATGTTAGTTATTATTGGGCACCCACGAACTCAAGACAACTAAAAAAAAGAGAATTCTAAACAATGAATATTATAATCTTGAGATAAGAAATACTGTAAAAGAAAATGCTAACAAAGTAATACGGTAAAATGGAACTACCAATCTTCACAGAACATTATAAGTTAAGATATTGCCAAAATTAGTTTTCTTCCTTGTGGTCATGTTTTAACAACTAGTTGTTTTGTTACCCAACATGTTTCATTATTAGCTTCTTACCTACGTACCCTTCGAGCTTCGGTGTTGTGTCACATCGAGGATGATGCTCTTATAAGGGGAGGGAGATGTAATGTGACCCTCCTATCTCCTCGTTGATGTAGTAGAAAAAAAAATCCATCCTCACAAACATTCATTAGATTTCACCTTTCTAATTAAATGTGTTCCAACAAAAATAAAAATAAAATAATAATAAATAAAATAAAATAAATTAAAATAAATTAAAAAAAAAGCCCGTGATTTTCTTTTATTGGGGGGGAGGTTTAGGGAAAAGGGGGATCTTTTTGTGTTTTTCTGTCTTTTTGCTGAGTGAGAGAGAGAGCCACCGTCATGGGAGGAAGCTCTAGACTTGTTCTACACATCCATCCGAAGCCTTGATATTTTCTTCACAAATGCAACCATCCGACTTCCACTAGATCGATTCACCTTGCCATTGTATTTCCCTGCTTTTGTGTTGAAGAGGGATTCGTAGAAAGGGTTCACGAGAACCAGTGTGTAGGCTCTTGTTTTGTTTTGCAAAACCACTTTAAGGAGAGGATATTTCTGGAGTGTATCCTTTTATTGTTTCTTTGTGGTTTATTAACATAGTTGTAGGATTAAAAAAGAAGGACATGGACATCTAGAAGCACAAAAGGAATGTTTGACCAAATGAAAGAACGAGACAACTTCTCATGGAATATGTTTATTGTAGCATACAAAAGGCATGGGTTTCCTCAAGAGACAAATACACTATTTCATGCGTGCAACAAATAGATCTCCAACCTTTCCCGGGAGTTTCCTTTACCTTACAAGTACACTCCTAGCCGATGCCAACATCCTCCCATCTCGTGTAAAAAAAAAAACGTTCTAGAACTCCGCGTGGGTGTTTGATGCAAAAGCATAAAAGATAGAGGGTTTTTTTAGATGTTGTAGTCTTGCTAATGCCTTGGGGGACGCATGTGAAACTACTCCATTTCAGCCTCCAACCCAATCATTTTACATTTTCCAACGTGCTTCAAGCTTGCCTATGCCAAGATGGAATCTTTGAGTAGGGTATGAACAATAGAACCTGGTCTTTTGTAGGATTTTGTTCTTGTAAGCGTTGTAGTTGATATGCGTGAAAAATGTTGTAGTGTGTCATAGTTGGTATGTATGAAAAATGTGGAAGTGTATTCAAGTCATGTGAACTATTCAACAAAATGCCTCAAATATTTCATCTCATGGAATGCAATGGTTTCAGGGTATTCATAGATGAGCTTGTTGTAAAGGCCTTTGAAACTTTGAAGGAAATGTATTTGGTAGTTGTGAAGTAACACTTAACAACCTTTTTCAACACCCTCTCAGCTGCGCCAAAATAAGTGTTTTAAATTGGGTATGGACATCCTTCAAAGAATTATGGAAAAGGATTTTTTTGACATTTTATATAGTTGGAGAAAATCACTCACACTAGGTAGGATAAATATTTGACAAAACGCCTCAAATAAATGTTGTCTCATGGAGTGCCATGATTATAGGATATGCACAAAATGGATTTGTTGAAAAGGCGTGTGATCTGTTTGACATAGAAAATGTGGTCTCATGGATTGGGATGACTACTTGAAAGCACAAAATGGTTTTTTTTAATGAGACATGGGTTTTGAAAATGAATGGTTTTGTTTTCACGTGATTATCTGGCATCATGTGGCATCAATGGTGGTCTCAACGGATCATGAGTGTAAACCACTTAGAGCCCCTTATACCCATTTAGCTCATCATTTCTAGGCATGGTTCATCTTCCCTTACCTCTCATAATTCTCATGTTTTAGTTCTACAACTTAATAGAATTTTAAAATATTAGGATTATAATACAGTTAATTGTTTATTTCAACTCATTGCAAAACAATGAAATGTCATGTCATAACTCACAAAGTCAAAATAACTTGTTTGCATTAAAACAAGAACTTCCACCCTCTTTCTGAGGTGATTTAGAAAAATTCTTATCCAACTAGATCACTGCAATATTGTTTTATCAACAAGACAAAATTGACTTCCCAAATAAAGTTGATCTTCTCCTTGTTTAAATAGTTAATTTTTGCATTTTTCAGAGACTCATTAAGTACCCTTCGTAACTCTGAAAATGAGATGTTAAGCTTCATTCATGTACCTTGGTATGTGAGGAGTCACCTTGACCTTTGAATTGACCCTAAATGAACATATGAGATCTTTTTGACACTCTTATAGGATCCTCATACATCGCTTTACAAAGTAGAAAGTCATGTTAAATATAGAGAGTTGGCTTTTGTTTTGAACCGCCATTTGAAACTTGGATAGAGAAATTATTTCCCATCTTCGCAAACCTCTAGTGTTTATACTAGACAATTTCATGGAACACTCAGTTTGGGGAAAATCACTTTTATAGATAGTTTGAAAAAGCCATTTTGTAGGCCTCTGGTCGCAGCTTAACAAGGTCAAACTAGACCAATTTCAACTTGTCACTCCTCCGAAAAATCGTCACCGTTTGAAAATGGTTTTCTAGTTCTCGCCCCATCAACTCGATGAATTCTCCTTATATAGGGAACTATAAAAATTGTCTCGTTACATGCTTATCTATCCATCGAACATCAGTTTTGGATGTGGTTTTCGAGAGCCCTCGAGCTAACTTTTTGTTCATTTACACTAGGCTTACTATGACCAAGTGGCTCCGAAAACTAGCCACCAAATGCAAACCATTCACTTTTTCCCAATTACATTAGTTTCTATGAACTATTGGTATATATGGGGACACATATAAGGTTAATCGTGGTGTGTGTTCATCAAGATAACTTTTGAAGCGGTTTCTTAGCCTCCTAGCCATTTTGAACGTTTTTGTAGCTAGTGAGAAAATGTAAAAATAGAAAGCTACATGGGACCCTCGTAGGGTTGCCAAACCACCTTGGAAAATTTTTAACACATGTAAATAACTTTTAAAACACTATAGTGTAACTTGTTGTGTGAATTATAACTTTTAACAAAATGGTGTTTTCTTCTCTTCCCTTCTCTTTCTCTCTCTCCGGGTTACAAAAATGAAGTAAAATGAAATGTAATGAATACATGTCTCTAAACCTTTTTTTTAATTGAAAATTGTAATTATTATCATATGTAAATGGGAAAATGAAAAATGATAATTATGTTAGATTAGGGTGGATGCCATGCCAAGAATTATCGATGATATCATGCTCACGTGGTTTTGCAGATGAAAGAATGATGATGAAAAAGGTGATGTGTAATTCATTAATCATCATTGTAATTTATATATTTCATTGTTAAATGAATAAATGTATAATGTTAGTCTCATGTTACGAAGGTTATAATTGATAATTTGTGATATGTATGAAATGCTAGTTTCAAGGAAATCTAGGAAATGTGCATTTAATCATAGTTCAATTTGATTATAGTACACTGGTAAAAAAAAAAGGTTTGATATTTATATAAGGTAAATGAATTTGAAGTAATATCTTGTAGTGCATATTTAATGTTCAATAAATGATTAATGAGTCATCTTGTGCATTCATACTTTGTAAATGTAATAAAGAGAATTAAATCAAACACTCTACCCTTGTTCAATATCGGAGCATAACTTGTTTTCATGTGTGATACTCCTTACCGTAGAAGACATTGAAACCGTAGAGTGAACTTAAACCCTACACTCGATGGAAATCTCCTAGTTGAGTAAACAAGAGCCCAAGAATGGGCTTATCATCTTAGTCAGTATGTTTAGTGACATTGTCATAAACCTAAAAGATAGGAGTGACACAGTCAAACTTCATTTGGAGTAAGTAGAGCTAACTCCTCCTTCGTATCCTAGTGGATTACCTTGTTCTCCGAAGATAGATTTAAAAGTAAATTTCTTCATCGAATGAAATCCCTATTGGATCCAAACGACATAAATGGAGATCGGGATATAGTTGTTTCTTGCATTGCACTCTTGTTAATGAACCTCCCTTGCTCCGCATAGCTAAATGTGTTACCTTGGTTTCTCTCAACATAACACCTTGGTCCTTTCTGGAAGGTGGTTTAGCATAAATTTGTCCTCTCGCTTAAAACTCTTATATAGTTGAGGGGTAGACCCTTAGGTGAAGTTGGAATAATCTAAACCATAGTTGATTCGGATGTTAACTTAGGGTTTGTGTGTAGCTTCAAGCCTTCTAATATTTTATGTCTTCAAGAGGTTAGAAATACACTTCATAGCTCCTTTTACAAGACAATTCTAAGAATAAGGCCATAATGTGATGTATAAAATGAAGCATATAAGAGTAAAAATGAGATTTGAGGTTCGAATGATGCCACTTTTGGGAGACCTTATAATTCAATTAAATATATTCCTTTGTATCAAAGAATATGAATTTCCTTGTTGTGATCAAACTATGAGAAAACAAAAGATATATAAACATAAAAAGGAAGTCATTAAGTCATTGATTTAGAATAACTATGGTAGGAAAATAACCTTTCCATGATCAAAGAATGTTTTGTGGTAAAAAGCTATCTTGCAAATAAATCTCCGTTAAATCCTAATATCGCTTTTTGGACACCAAGTCACATCCACTTGAGTTGTAAGAAATAAAAAAGGTAGAAACTAAATATATGTTCGAGAAGAATATTCTTAACATAAGAACAAGATAATTAAGTATTTTGTACGCTTTTGAACTATGCCAAATAAGTATGCAAGTTATGGAAACTTTTGTAAATAATAAGAAACCAAATTAAAAGGGGTGAACAATAATTTAACCACGGTATGAACTTAAGAACCTGTCGGTGGACAAATGAGAAATTTATCCTTGCACAATAATTTTCTTGGAATGTTAATCGTACTAAAATACAATTAAAGAAAAGATGTGTTGTGGGTTTTCCTATCTTTGAGTTTTCTTTCTGTGGTTGGGGCATTTCTAGTATTCGTTCATTGGGAAAAGTGTGGCATCGACATGCCTACATTGTTGTGATGTGTTTATGTGAGTCGATGACTTATGTGATTATCATTTGTGAGTCCAGTTTCGTACTTGAAGCCCATGTTGTGTTGTGTGTAGTGAGCAATGTGAGTCAAAAAAAAAATCCTAATATTTTACTTGTTGTAATTGTGTGTGTAAAATGTGGGCAATATATACATCATCCACAACATATTTCATATGTTGGTTACATTTAATCTTTCTTGCATTTACTCGTTATATGTAAAAAAATTACACATGCCGGACACATATAATTTGTATGTCATTTATCAAACACACATGCATGTTTACTTTCCTTCTAGTTATGGTCATAGGCTTTACGCATATTTTTACATGCGGTATGGATGCTTGGTATAGTACCTCATACCAAATTCCCACAATGGATCCTGGGGCATCCACTTCCATAAACACAACAGTGTTATTGTTTCATTTTTCATAGAACACTACAATATCAGATTATACACACCTATCCATAATTTCTATCTTTCTAACATGCTAATGGGTGCTTCATGTACAACATTTATTTTTCATGTCTATTTGATATCATGGTTATATGTTACATTTCTTGCCATTGTCTATCTATGCTTGTCATTTTTTATGGGCTTTTCCCTTTGTCATGTGTGCACACTATATATTTTTGGCTATATTGGCCTTAAGTGTATTGCAACATTGTTAGTGATGTCCCATGTTTGAAACCCACTTTTCATAGTCTACATTGTCTTCTTTCATATTGTCTTCTTGTGTGTTAGCTTACACATTATGTTATTTTCTTCTAGCTTACATATTGTCTTTCACATGCGTAGTTATATTTCTTGCACTTACACTTGTCTCCTAGCCATTTTTTTTTACGTGTTCCATGGTTTATACCAATAAAAATCCCCCTTGAAGGCACATTTTTAGACATGTGGTAGGTCCTCCTTTGGGTTGCATACTCCTTAGTGATGTTGCATGCACCCAAAATGAGGGCATCTATCGATGAATCACACCCCATACAACATCTTACAACCATAAGTAAGTACCGGTATAACATAGTCATCAGTCACAACAATGGCCCAGATCCTAACTTGGGTCCCCAACACAACACAAAACTAGCACCTGCACCTACAAAGTAACACGTGGGAGCCTTGCGACCCTTCCTAGATGCCTGTGACTAGGGAAAGTTACACAACATTTTTAGTTCAAGACATTTCTTATCACTTCACACATAAAATTTTGCAGGGCACATAGTCCTTCAACATTCAAGGTGTAGACTTTATTTAAATTCTCATCTATTAGCCTAACAATTTTAATTCATAATTAATATTCATTAATTACCTTAATTAATCTCCATTAGCTAATTATATTTAATTATCTTTCTTTTTAGGATGCTTTTATCCCTAACCACCTAAATCCACATCCCTACGCTTTTTCTAGCTTTTATCTAACCCATATTTATCTCCTACCTACTCATAACACTTCCCTAGGAAACCCTTACCCTCCTACATTTTAAAGAACTTATCCCAATCCGTAAAAGCCCCATATCTCAAACAAATCAATCATTCACCACTCTAAGGAAAGGTTTCTCGCAATTGGCGGTGATGCAGCTGGGTCACCATCGAACCTATAAGACTGATTTCACCCCCTTCAAAATGAGACACAACCCGATATTTCTTTCAATATGCAAACTTATCTTTGAATTTGAGCATCCTTACAATTGTGTAAAACCCTCTTGGATTCTATCAAGCTTGTCTTTCATCACTTATGGAGACTTTGGGAGGTTTATTTGAATTCTATTATTTCATACTCTCATATGATATCATTGTTATTATATGTTAGAATCTAACGTATTACAGATTCAGCTAATGTTAGAATTCCATCATCATCCTATTCTTCTAGTCATTTTATTTGAAGGTTTATCATTCAGTTCATCCACTTCGGATTTTTTTTACACTATCTAGGTCACCATTGCTCTACCCAGGTCACTTTTGACCCAATCTTGTGTCATCATACCTCTTGTTTCCATATCCTTCTTCTTAGTGTCTTTTTTTTGCTTCTTCCCATTCTAAGACCTTTCATCTTGATTCCCTGTCATCCCAAATTTTCTATTTGCACTCTAGTCACCACTAACCCAAATTAGCCACCTCCATCAACCCAAGTCTTGTTTTTCATCCAATCTATATGCAGTAATCCTATTTTTTCCATCCTCTCTACTTTTCTATCTCAAATATCCTTCTGCAGGTTATTTCCAGTGTTCTCAAGCTTTTATGATCACCTTATTTGTATTTGGATCCATTTAGATATGCATTTCCATCTTGGTGTCTAGATCCATCTGCTCGGGTCACCATTGACATGCCCTCTAAAACCTAGGTCTTCATTGACCCAAACATGTACAATTTACCTTTTTTAGTTTAGATCATATCATTTCTTTTCATCCATTTCTTGTCATTTCCATATTTTTTTCTCTGTATCGTTTTTACATGTTATCTAGTTATCTATCATTTATTTCATTACCTTTTATCAAATGGGGGTTGACACCCACTAAATAAGTTAACACTTCTTGGAACCAACTTTTTCGGGCAACCCCATCATATACCATCTAATCCATTTTCCTCTTAGTTACCTTTGTTTTATAGGTTCATCAAATTTACATTGAGGTCATCCACTTTATGCCCATCCATTTTGCATCCATCATACTTCAACGTATGTTTAACCCTCTCATTTTGGACTTGTTTAGATTTATTTGGTACATATTTCACTAATCTAAATAGGAACAAGAAATTTTGATCAAATTTCTAACATGGCCAGTGGGACAACCCTTTTAGGTGAGTCTCTTACATTTTATTTCATTTTTTATTTTCCACTAACATTTTGGTAGAGGCTTTTTTTTTTTTGTTCTTTGTGTTAGGCTTCTAGATTTACTTGGATCACTCTTTGCTTAATTTAAAAGATATCGATAAAAAGGAAAAATGTTCTCTAGGTATTCTTATTTTTGTCTTGTTTTTCCTTTTTGCATCATATTTTCCTTTCTTGTGTGTTTTTCCTCATCAAACTTTCACATTTGATTTGGCTTAAAACAAACCTTTTTCATCCTTACTTGTTCATCTAGCTTAAGTAGGGGTTAATCGGTTGCATCTCACATTATATCACACATAACCAAATTCACACATCAATCTACACATCTAGAAATCTTCCTACCATGTGGAATAATTGGGATTTCATCACCCAACAGAAGCCACCATGGTGTTCTAGCCACGTTAGAAATCCTACATAGACTCAGGCCTCATGTACCTTCAAGTATATCGAGGACTCCCTAACCATAACTACCCAAAACCAACTCTAGATTGCCACTTCCTAGGTACCTTTTTTATCCACCCCCTTTTTTATTTTTCACACTTTCTTAATAAAAAAAAAACAAAAAAATTTTTCTTGACTTGCTTGATCTAGTTAGTATAATCTTTGTTTCATGCCCATAGTTACTCGTTCGGTAGCCAAGAAAATGGAAAAAAATTTTCCTCAAATTGTTTTTTCTCATCTCATCTCAACAAACATCCACCATGACTAATGTCTCATTTGTTCCCTTGGTCACTTCCTCCATGGGCACCCAACCTCTCATCAATGTTTCTCAAGGACATTTTTTCAAACTACTACTGTAGGTGAGACTAATCCTTTCTTATATTATTCCATCCCATCTCGACTAACCACCCCTCCATTTACTACATCTGAACCTTTTGGGCCTCCTATTGTCCCTCATGGAGTTTAGAGTTCCAGGAGTTTCTCATGCCAATCCAACAATAGCTCTTCATGATTACCTTCTTAGGAAGTCAACCCAACTTCCTATTTATGGTCCACCACTTCAATAAAATTTATTCTTATCAATTAAATCCTAAAACCACCCAACTTCCCTCTTCACATCTTGTGGTGATTTTCCTCAAACTGTGAATGAGCTTGCTACAACCCAACATGATCATGCTTCATCTTCTACCAATCCCCCACCTCATCAAACCACTTATATAATCACACCCATTCCTCCAAATCTCCCTCCAATCAACACAACTATCACCACATCCATTCCTATTACCTCTTCGACCACTATCATCACTAGTGTCCCACCCAATCTACCCAAATATCACATCCCATGTCTAAAAACATAACCCTTCTTTTCCTCTCACATCACACATACATGTCATTGCTTCCCAACCTCCCCTTATGAGTGATTTACATTATACGTGTCTAATCCACTCCATCAACAATTTTAACCTATTCATACCTACATTCCCACTCATCATTTACCACAACAACCAACACAATCCCAATAATCATATCACATCCCCATATCACAACATCAAAATTGCAACCACATCCTCAATCTCAACCCATGACTTACATACATCCTTATCAAATGATTCCTCAAATACCCACACATCCAAAACTTATTAACCACCTTATCAAGCTACTTTCCATGCCACACAATCACAATCCCAACCAATCATCACATCAAACGATCCCATGCATGCCTTAATGAATAGGTTGGCTAGTCTGAGGTTGATACCTTGGGACCTAAGGTTACATTATCTTACAAAAAATATGTAATGAACCTATTCATCTATCAGTTCTAATCAAACCTTACCCCCTCATTTAGAGCTTCCTAAGTTTACCAAGTTTAACAAGGAAGATCCCCAACAACATCTCCATGCATTTAGGCATGCATGTTACCTTATTACACATGATCAGGATCTTATGCTTCACACCTTCCTATGTCCTTGTCTGGTCCAACATTATATTGGTACAATGGAATTCCCCAACATTCCTTATTCTCCTTCACCTTGATCACACAATTTTTCCTAGATCACTTTTGATTAATATTGCACGTAAAATCACCATCACTAACTTATACACCATTAGAAAATTTGATGGCAATTCTATTATAGATTTTTTCACATAATGGCATGGTATAATAAACCAACTATCATTTTCTCTTCTGCAAACTAGGATCATCTAACTATTATCATGTTCTTTTGAAAATCATATTTCTTCTACATTACAAATCCAATCATTATAAACATTCAAAGAAGCCTTCACCATGGCTCATAAACTTGAGACTCATGCCCTCAAGAAAGGTCAACTAAAACTTAAATCAAACAAACCCAAGTCCAATTTTACTAAACCATTTAAACATAACGATAAATCTAAAAGTACGTCTAACACTATGGTTGTTAAGTCTTCTTCCACACCTACATCTAGCACATGGACTCAACAATGAGCCCCTATACCAACACCCAACTATAATCCCCTTTGAGAATTATATAGTTTAATATTTTACAAGTTAATGGTTAATCTTATCACACTTCCTCCCATCTGACCATTTGATGATTCTAGACCAAAACCCATGTGGTATCATGAGGATCATTACTGTAAATACCACCAAATTTGAGGACATGATATAAAGAGGTGTCAAACTTTAAAGATCTAGTCCAAAGACTCATTGATCAAGGTGATATTCAAGTGGACAATCCTAATGCATCTCCTAACCAACCACTTGACATATTTAAACAACCATTCCCTAACCATGCACCAACAAGTCAAGCCACCACTTCTTCTACATCCCAAGCACCTAACACTCATACCATAAACACTCTCAGACCATTGATCAAGATCATATCCCATCAACAATCTCACCTTATTCATTAACTATCACATCCACCTCTTATACATTGTTCCTATATCTACAATCCCATCAACACTTATCCCCATAACTACACCAATCACATCTATCTCAACATCTATTCCCACATCCACACCTACTTCCACACATATCACATCTTCCCCATTCGGAAACATATTAATGATGCCCCTTGAAACATTTATGAAACAAACATTAAATTCTACATCCACCATTGAACCAATACCTATATCTACTTCATCACCTATATCTACATATCACTGATCCCATCCACTTTATTGGATTCAACTACTTTATCTACATCTATTCCACCTTTACCCATTATACCATCCTTAACATCAATCTCATTCCTCTTTCCATACTTTTGCCCACACCCACCACATCAAATATTGTGACCACATCTACATCATTTCTTCCTTCCACATCACTTTCATCATTTGAAGAATTTTGGAAAGCACTTCAACTTACGGAAACTTCAAGTGATCCTCCCATCTCATCTACAAAATCAAACACTCCTACATCAAACCAATCTTCACCTTCTTTAGAATTCATCATGTAAAGACTACTCCCTCCACTTGTATCAACCACAATGCAACCTTCAGACCCCATAATTGAGATTGTGGTCATCCCTCCCAAGGGTACTTCTTCAAAACCAAATCTAGAACCTCAACATTTCCTCAACATTCTCTTTTTGCATCCTCACAAGAAAATCAACATCCCCCACCTAATAACAAACAATCCAATGCCAACATCATCTATCTTAGGACCACATCCATCTCTTCTAGGACCAACCCATCATCATTTCAAAAATCAACCCAAGTCAAAACCATCCAACGCTTTCTTTCTAGAACATCAACCATCATAAAAAATGAATCCAAAACATTAAAATCTCAAACTCTACCCTCACATCTAAATCATCTCAAAATCCACCTCTTCCTCTAAAGCCAAGACATCTCACACAAAAAGACACCTCCTAATACCTTGGTTGAATCGTATGTGGAGGTCCTTCAACAATTATTTCAAATATATACCATCACACTTCCACCTATCAAGGCCTTTGACCCAAATAACAAGAAACCATCATGGTTTGATTCCAATCTTGTCTATGCCTACTATCGTACCCCTGGATGATACCAAACATTTCAAATCACTCCAAGCCATTGTCCACAATATCATTAAGGAAGATGAACTTCTTCTTAAAGCAAACCAATCTCCTCCTTCCAAATCCCTTCCAACATCTACACCTTTTACCTCATCCATCCAAATGCAAAAATCCCTCATTCCTCACGAACTTTTGCAGCCATCCCACCTCCAAAAATGATTCTTCCGAGGATGGTCCCTCTTTATTCATCAATTTTGTTTCGGATATCCACTTGATCCAGTCCACATGTACCTAAATCACACCCCAACCAAAATCTAGGACCTTTGTCACCATTCCTCCTCCTAAGGAGTTCACCTCATCATCAAAACCTAAAGTTTCTATCTTAGTTGCCCTCGGCATATTGAATAAAGTATTGTAAAAAAATTCATCAGGCCCACTTAAGATGTTTCTTTATGACTCATCCAAATCTCACCAGACAATAGAAAATGTCTCACTAAGCCTTAAAGCATATTCCAACATCCAGTGATGAGGCTCAACCCTTCGCATCTCTCGTAGGAGCACTTATAGCTTCTACTGATGTCTCGTTCGATGATGTTGAGATTTCAGACATCACACCAGAAGAACATGAAATTACCCTTTTCATCATGGTTAGGATCAATGATACTTTCATTTGATGATTCATGATCGATAATGGGTAAGCATTAACATCTTCCCATCCTATTCCTTCGATCAACTCAAGATCCCAAAATCCACAATCACCTAAACACCTACGATCCTTCCTTCCTTCAACGACACTATCGGTTCCACCTTAGGAATGGTTTTCCTTCCTATCCACATTAGTGAGAAACTCATCCATGAGGTCTTCACATAATTAAAGGATAATTTCAGTACAATGTTCTCCTTTGATGACCTTGTATCCGCGATGTGCATTGTGTCCCAACTACACTTCATCATTATCTTAAATATGAGCATGAGGGGAAGATCTTGACACTTTCTAGGGATGCTCCTCCCTTCCAAATGTGTAACATGACCTATTGACCAAATGATGTCCTCATTCCCAAGAATGATTCATCTACACCATCCACCAACTCATCCATTTCTTCATCCAAATTTCCTAACGATGACTTCCTAGATAAAGTAATGGAAAAAATCACGTTGGGAAAGTACCATCTTCTCACACTCAACACCCTCCAACTCCTCACCATCTCGGTAAACTCAACCACGCTCTAATATATCAACCTAATGTCGTGGGATATATTTCCTTTTGGCCCACTACATCTTCATACTAATATCATTTATGGTGGTTTTGAAACCCCTTCTTTTCACATTGTTGACCATCCACATGCCAAATATTATACTGGTGATTTTTTCTTCCTTAACAAACCATCCTTCACCCACACCTATCTCCACCATTGCACATGGAAGGGATTTGGCATCGATGTTATGATCATGCGACACATGGCCTTATTATTGATCAGTGCTGACAGCCTCATGAAAAGTTTGGGTTATGCTATCAAGATCAATCCTCTGACCCCACTTCACCATATGAGATGTGCATGGACATACCTTCTCCATATTATCAATCCCATGATTCCATGGATACAGATGACACCATGTCTATTGCCTCTAGATTTTTTTTTAGTCTCCACCATCACCTTGGTATCGGTCACTTATCAATGTGAAAATCAAACTAGGTCCCTTCCCCTCCGCCATCCTGGAGATGACAAAATAAGACTCTGTTGGTACCCAAATTTATCCTTCCTTTGAAATCGAGTAAAATCACAATTTGATTAGGATTCTTAGAGATAAAAAAATCATAATAGGATTCGTTTTGTAGCTAGGGATGGATTCTAGATGAATCTTTATCACTCTAGTTTGGAAAGGACTGGGTATCACCATGCTAAGAGTTTTACCTACCCTTACTACTTTAGGTTGTGCCTTCAACCAAGGTGAGAGGACCCATTTTGTGACATGTATTAGTGGAAATTATCAACAGATTAGTAGTATTTGACTCTTCCTTTATAGTATTTTGAAGGATACCTTGAGAAAACATGGCCAATACAACATAACCTAACTCTTACGAGTTGTCACTTTAGAAAATGAATATGTTCTCTAGACAAGGCCTAGGTCACTAAAGACAAAGATATCCTATTTTAGTAAAGGATGGATGAATTTAATGATCTTCTTTATCATTTGTGGATACATAGTGCAAGCAGGGATAGTTCATGTATGATGTATCACTGAATATGAAATTTATGGTTGGGAAGTTAAGCAGGATAAAGTTGATTATACTGAATCCTTGAGAACTTTAAACAAATGTTGACATATCCACAAGGCAAAATGACAAATGGCTTCAAATAGTCAGGACAAACCTTCAACTAGAAAATTGTGCATCTATGAAAGCTCAAAGACACATGGCTTCACACATTCTTCAAGGATTTAACATAAGAACTCATGTTAAAGACTTAATTAAACCTTAGAAGTCCCTAATATATCACACTTATGATACACTCATAAACTGAAAAACAATCTGTATCACTGAAATGAAAGTAAAGTGAATTTAAATCGCTTATTGCATCATGAAATGAAAAATATCTCTTCATAATGTAATTGTAAATGCCACAATACTATCATGAGGATGAGATCTTGTGTGATTTCAAAGGGATTCCTAATGTAATATTGCAACAGGAACACAAATAACTATTTGAAGATATCTCAAAATGACAGTAGACATAACATGGTTCATGATTAACACAAATTACTTAAGGTTTTTCAAAATTGATCAACAAGGGAAAGTTTGTTTAAAATATCAAATTTTGTCAATGGATATACATTTGCAACCATCTTGACATGATCAATTTCAAAGATACATAAGAAATAACTAGTTTCTCAAATGAGTTCCTTCGAGAAAATGGATTTTCTCGGCTCTCTCCTTTTCTTTTCTTTGAGAAAATTCCAGAAAAATTAACCCCCTTTTTTATTATTCATCTTCCTTTTATATCATCTCCTTTTCTTGTTAACTTTCAAAGTTATTTCCCCCAAAAGTTAGAATATTCCTAAGAATATTCTCCTTTTAAAAAGTGTTCTAGAACATGGTATTTAGAAAGGTCTTTCTTGAAGTTTCCAGGTGTACAAATCACCAGTATTTTCAATCAACTTCACTAGTGTTTGACTGGGATATCAGGTAGTCTTTTCTGGTGGTTTATTTTAATCATTATTTCCTGGTATTGATTAGATAATCATTTTGAACAATCTCTGAATACCTCCGATAATATTGAAATGACATATATCCATACTCATTTTTCAATAATCTACCTTGGGCGCCACACCCTCTACTTCATGTCTCATTGGCTTAATTGCCACACATAGCTTCAGAGAATCACCTTGATTTACCATCTCTGCTCATCCCTAACTTTTTCCAAATCTTAATTTCTCCTCTATGCGAACTAAACAAAATCTCCTTCATTTCATGGGAAAGATTGCATCAAATCAGAACATATGTCTCCTTCTCATTATAAAACTTGGCTCAATTTCATTATCATCATGCCTTTCCCTTCTTATTCTAAGTATAAGGAATTTCAAAGAGAATGGTGAAGGTTCTCATAGCTCATAGCCTAAAGGATATTTCTTCGGAGGACTTAAATCAGATTTTCAATTTAAGTGGTCATGATGAAGCTTTTGTCAGGGCTCTGTTTGAGATAGAATGTGTAGGTGACACCAAGGGGCCCCTAACATACTAGCAAGTCTGATTAGTGCTTCTTACAAGGCTGATCAAGATCAATCTTGTGTTTGCATCCTTCTAGGTTATGTATTTCCATCTTTTTAGATGGGAGCATATGAAAAATCTTGAAGACTTGAAAAAATATTGGGTTGAGAGAAGACCCCAAGTCTCTGGGTAGACCAATTTTCAATGTCCCTTTCTATGTGATGAGGAATTTGTATCAAAATATATTCCTAAGGAATCATATGTGTTATATGATAAATCCTCCATCGACACATTCCGACTATCTCCCACAAAATAGAAGAGTTAGAGAAAAGGATCAAATTCCTAGAGAAAAAGCAAGTAGATACCATGCCTTCGCAATCAATTTCAACACCAGGGTCATCTTCAGGGAAAAGGAAAGGTGAACCAAAATCACAACCCCCAATTGTTATCTCAGATGGGGAAGAAGACCAATCATTGTCTGCTCATCATTCAAGGGCAGCCATTTCCTCCGCTTGAGACAATAGAGGGATATTTTCTATTTGATCATCCACCCACCTAATGCATTGTGCTCCTTAGGTAGAGCATGAATTATTGGGCCCTCAACCAATTCCTTCCCCAAAGGAAAATCCACCTTTTACATGGAAATGGGAGGCTGGGTCAAGTTTGAGGCCTCGTAATCAGCCCAGTCAACAACATGCAGTACCTACCCCTCTAACCACTTTAGGTGTCCCCTCTCAAGAAACTCCTAGCATGTCAATCCCTCACAAAGGGAAAGGAAAGACAACTTTCTTCATAGGAGGTCTAGATATTTTAGATTGGGTTTCATCTCAACAAAAGAAAATTGAACTAGAGAAAATCATGAGTCGTCCTAGAATGACTCTGGAGGCATTAATGGATATGGGAATGTCCCGGACCTGCAGGGTTAATCATTTTCATTCAAACAACACAAGGCTCAAGTGAGTTTTTGTTGAGGAAAAACAATCTTCTAAGCTCCCCTTGCTTAGAGGAAGCTATGAAGTAGGGATGAAGAATGCCTAAATGTTGTCTTCTTTTCACTGTTTCTCTTTCTGGCATGTACATATTTTTCTTTGTCATGGGTAGGGCCCCTATAGAACCCCATTTTTTCCTTATCCAGAGTGCAAAAAACATAGCAACATCAATCATTTACATGTTTACCTAAATGTATGTTAATTTCATCAAAGTAAATATGGCATTACTTCATTCTTCCATTTTTAAATTGTGTTGGTCCGAAAATCATGCTTTGACGGATCTATGGATAGATGAGCCAACGAAATGTGCGGGGCTTAGCCCTCTTTGAGTCAAGAAAGCGAAACTGGTTTATTGCTATTCTACCGGTAGGAACCTATGCAAGTCTCACAGATTCTGCCTCGGGGTTTGGGATCTCATCCCAAAGAGAGTGTTTCGAGTGCTGCGAAAAGAAAGGAATGAAAGAGGGAAAAGAGAAAGAATAGATCCGAAGGAAGAAAAGAAATGAATTCCAAAGCAGAAAGGTCAGAAGATTTATGTTTTTGGGTTGGTAGTAAATAGAGCCAAACCTACTTGCATAAATAAACAAAGCAATACTGATGAGCAAATGACAGAAAAGTAGATATGAATCCAACAGATTAAACACACACAGATCTAACGTAAGAAAGATCTAATGCATAACACAACTATTGAGCACAAAGTCTTAATATTTGTATTACTATTTTCTTCTGTTACAAGAAAGCTCAAAGTCTTTCTCTCCTCACTTCTATTTTCATCTAAAAAATGTTCACCCCGAATACAACAAGTATTCCAGTATTTATAGAAGAAGAGGAGGAAAAGAAGACAAAATGGAGCCAACCACCTATTTACAAAGATATTTACAAAATGTCTAAAAGTCATGTTGACTTTTGACAACTTGATCGATGACATCATCCCATGATGCAACATGGATGATGTCATCATTTGTGCCAACATATTTTAGACATTTCAACGAGAAAGTCGGAGAATAGAGAAGAAGAAGAAGAAGAAGAAGAAGAAGAAGAAACAGCTACTCATCATCGTCATCCTGCGGCCGAAAGGGGTTTCTAGCTCTCGATGCTGCTCAGAGATGATATGTGGAACCGAGAGTGGTATTCTCGACACTCGATACTTATATTTCACCTCTTCTTCGTTAGCTTGGCCTTGCCTTTGGATTTGATAGGCTTCTGCTTGATGTTGACATATATTCTTCTATGCTTAATTGCTGATCTGCAAGAATAAGGCGTGAAACCCAATCGAAGAAAGCCATGTCAGCTGCTTGATTTCCCATTGAAGTGCTAACAAGAAAGAGTTAGTTATTTTTAGGCTCGGGCGCAGGGCGCATGAAAACTCGTAGCTTACAGGACTAAAATAGGTAAGGCGCACAGGAAGAGGGTGTTGCAAGGGTAAAACTGGCGCCAAAGGCGCATGGCGCATGGATGGGTCGTGTAACAGTGACTTTTCGTGCGCCAAAGGGATATGGCGCGGCACACGAAGGGTTTACACAACATAATGTTATTGCAATCAGGGATGCGCCTGCGCCTTTATAGCTTCAATACTTAGCGCGGAAAAACTTTTGTTGCATGGAAGCTGGGTGCGCCAGTGGCGCATAGAAAAGGGATGCAACATGGACGGATGGTGCGCCATGGGGGCGTAGGTTTAGCACTTGTAGCACGCGGAAGAGGCGCGCCTTGAGGGCGCATGAGCTCATGATGCAGCAGGCAGAAAGGGTGCGCCATTGGCGCGGATTTTGCTCATGTAACAGGGCGGGTAGATGCGCCATGGGGGCGCAACTGTTCTTAGTGTTGCAGGACGCGCCGATGCGCCAAAGGGATAAGACAGTGACCAAACCTTCTTTACAAAGGGGCTTCTTTATGGTTCAAATTCCTCCTGCTCCTCATTTCCTTTTTTACAGGCTCAGTGGTGTAAAATAAAAACGATCTAGCTTAGGAGGGCCACAACCACTGTTTCAAGGATGACATCCTCTTCCAGCAGATCTGGAAAGAGGAAGGATAGCATGGGGGGCAGACAACAAATGGAGGAGGCCAGGTCATCGTGTAAATATATAAACAACCAACCGACAAGCTAAAACTAGACCAATAACGCATCGAGAACCGAAAACACAAAACGTAGAAGAGGGAGAACCTCTTACCTGATAAATAGCAAAAGTTTTGAGAACGGGTCCACAATACGTTGAAAACGACGAGCAGTAGGCCGACAAGTCTGAGAATTCGATCACGTGCTTTGCAAAAGAATGAAAATGACGTTGGGCGCGCACGTATATTTATAGAAAAACTGGTCATCAATGCGCCAACCACTTTTGAAATGGCGCATGAAAGTTGCTGTCGACAGGGGAAAGCGTGCGCCCTTTGGCGCACGAAAGTATTTGACAACAGAAGATTGAGCGCGCCTTTGGCGCACCATATGCATTGTCGACATGAAGTTATGTGCGCCCTTTGGCGCACGAAAACTTCGTGTTGCACATGAGATTATGTGCGCCCTTTGGCGCACCGAAAAGTGGAGCAACAAAAGCAATGTCAACAATAAGGCGCATGCGCCTTGGTGCACGCAAAAGAGACTCAACATCCTTTGGCGCACCGAAAGACGTGCTAACATGGAAAACCATGCGCCAAAGGATTTTAAGGGGGCGCATCAAAAGCTAGTGTTACAAGGATATTTCATGTGCCCAGCCAAAAAAGGCTCAAAAGACTAAGTTCGAAAAAATAGATTTCCCGAGAAGGGAATTTACAACGTTTCGAACGCGAGGGATCCCTAACGAGGGATCGAAAAAAATATTTCGGTATGGTTATCGGTAAAATTGCCCTTGTCAATTTTACGGGATAATAGCTGGCTCCTTCTGGGGACTATCCCTGAGCAAACTCGGGGTAGAGAATCCCAGATCACTTGTGCCTATCCATTGGGTAACAGAGTCAAAAACAAGGGGGACCGGAGGGAGAACAAAGGAAACACACAACAAACCAAAAGCAAACACACAACTAAAGCAAACACACAACACAAAGCGAACTGTATAAAGAAGAGAGCAAGCTCTACTTCCTGAAAATCTTCAGATGTTGCCCGCTATAAGGAAGCGGGAGCTCGGCTCCATCCAGATATGAGAGATAGAAGCTATTCTCTCCGTTGAGCTGCTTGATCTTGAAGGGCCCTCTCCACAGGGAATCAAACTTTCCGTGCATGCCCTTTGGTTCTCTTCGCTTGTCCCACAAAAGGACGAGATCTCCCACTTGAAAATCCCTCTACTTGGCCTTCTTATCGAAAAGCCTTTTAACTTGATTCTGATGTTCAGTGATCCTGTCGACCACTCTCACTCTCTTTTCTTCAAGTTCTGCCAAGATACATGATTCTCTTTTCTAGAGAATTCTGGAAAGTTTCATCTTCAATCGCTCGTGCCAAGCGCAGAGCAGGAAGTTCCGCAGAAATGGGAAGCTCGGCATCAGTGCCATATAACACTTGAAAAGGTGACATGCCGAGAGATCTCTTCGGAGTAATACGATCGGCCCACAAAGCGTCGTACAAAGACTTGTGCCACATTCGCTGATTCTCATCTACTAACTTCCATATGATGGTCACCAAGTTCTTATTACTGGATTCCGCTTGACCGTTTCCTTAAGGGTAATAATCTGAGGCATGAGCCAAAGTTATCCCATATTCATAGAAAAAACTAATAACTTCCCGTGAGGAGAAGTTAGAAGCATTATCAGCAATGATTTTGTTTGGAACGCCGAACCTGACAATGATATTTTCTTTAATGAAATTGCAAACCACCTCAGAAGTGGCATGCTTGACAGGTATGGCTTCCACCCACTTGGTAAAGTAATCCGTTGCTGTAAGGACATAACTATGTCCAGCACTCGATTGAGGATTGAGTGCACCAATAAAATCAATTCCCCATTGCCTGAATGGTTCATTGATAATGACCGGCCTTAGGGGAAGGGCAGCCAACTTGGGCTTGCCAACGAATTTTTGACAGGGTTCACACTTTGCCACCCAGGTAGCTGCATCTTGAAAGAGCGTCGGCCAATAGTACCTGGCTCGAATGATCTTGTGTGCCATCACGGAGGAAGAAAAATGGCCTCCACAGGCTGAATTGTGAAAACTTTCCAGCAGTTTTACTTGCTGGGGCTTGTCGACACATCGCAGGAAGACGCCGTCTATCCCGTGCTTATATAAACCATCATCCCAGATGAAATATTTAGCTTCTCTGAGCTTTATAGTGCGCTTCTCCTTTGCAGTTAGGTGCATTGGGCATTTGCCGTAGGTAAGGAAGAAAGCGATGTCGGAGTACCACTCATCACTAGTTACAACAAATAGAACCAGAGGCAGAGAATCAGGCTCCTTTAGAGGGCTTTCTGAATCTTTGTTTTCAGCCATTAGCTGACACAGGCCCTTGCCCCTTACCAGCTTGGTTGGTTTAATATCCAGGTCATATTCCTGGACCTTTGCGATCCAATTCCCTCTCAAACTTCCTAACTCCTGCTGAGTTAGAATTGATTTCACCGCCGTGTCAGGGACCAGCACCACCGTATGCGAGTTTAGAATGTAATACCTGAAATTCTTCACTGCTTTGACAACGGCAAAGGCATGCTTTTCCAATTGAGTCATCTTCAACTCGTGAGGCTTGAGGGGAGAACTCATGAATGCAATCGGGGATTCAATGTCTTCGGAATTCTTTTGCATTAAGATTGCAGACACAGTATGTTCCGATGCGTAGCTATACATGATGAAGTCCTTGGAGAAGTCGGGACATACCAGGACTGGTGCACGAGCAACAGAAGCTTTTATTTCTTCAAATGACCTTTTCCCTTCTTCACTCCATCTGAAAGTGGGTGATCCTTTCATCATGTTCAGTATGTGGCGAGTCTTTTCGGCAAAGTCAGGAACAAAACGCCTAAGAAAGTTCACCTTTCCGAAGAAAGAATGAACACCAGTCTTGCTTGTAGGCAGAGTAAGGCTCTGAATAGCCTTAACCCTTTCAATATCTATCTTCGTTCCTTCTTTGCTAACCACATGCCCTAGCAACTTCCCTTCCGTGACTCCAAAAACAGACTTTTTGGGATTTAGGGAAATTCCATGTTCTCGGCACCTGGCCAATACTTGCTCCAAGTGATCACAATGATCACTTCGTTGTTTAGAGAACACGGTCAAGTCATCTAGATAAACTACAATGACTTTTCCCATCATACCTTTAAATGCAAAGTCCATGGCCCGTTGAAAAGTAGCACCTGCATTAGTTAGGCCAAAAGGCATCCTGCTGTAGGCAAATGTACCCCAGGGAGTAGTGAATGTTGTTTTGAATTGATCTTCAGGTGAGACTTCAATCTGATTGTAGCCTGAAAAACCGTCAAGCATGGACAACATCTCTGATCCAGTTACTGCTTGCAGAACTTGATCCATTATCGGAAGAGGGTAGTTATCTTTCAGCGAAGCTTGATTCAAGTTTCGAAAGTCTACGCATATGCGTATCTCGCCGTTTTTCTTGCGCACTGGCACAATATTTGCTACCCAAGTATTGTGATGGATAGGGAAGATGATTCTCGCATCCAGCATCTTCTGAATTTCGGCCTGGATGGTACCCGAAATCTTGGGATTATAGTGCCTCTGCTTCTGGCGGAAGGCTTTGGCATCGTCTTTCAGCGGTATGTCATGCTGAACATCCTTTGGCTTAAAGGACTTTAAATCGGCATAGGACCATGCCAATACATCTATATATTTCTTCAGCAATTTGACGAATTTCCGCTTCTCTTCAGGCGTGCAACATTTGCCAATGTTTACAAATTGCGGATGTGCCTCTGAACCTATATTGACTGGTTCTGTCTCTGGGGATGAGTCAGGACCATCTCGCCTCTTCTTTTTCACAAAACGGTCATGCCTGTCAAACAGGCGCTCCAGAGAAACCAGGCCCTTCGGAATTTTATTTCCTTTGAGCTGACATATGCCGTCTTTCTCCTCTGATTCATGGTTTTGACCGTTGATTGATTCACGGCATGTAGAAGTGGATCCTTCAAAATACAACTCGTCAAAATTTTCTGATTTTTCTAGAAAGGCAATGAGGTGATTATCATCGTTGAATACCTGCCAATGCTGAGAGTTGTCTGGCACGCTCGGGCGGAAAACCACCTCAATGGTGTATTTGTTCGTTTTCAAACCCGGGTGTGGGAGCATGAGAGATGCTGAAACGGCCAATGAATCGGCCATGTCATTTTGAGCTCTTGGAATTGCCCCTATCGAAAAGGCATCAAATTCTTCGATGCTGTCCCATACTGCATTACGGTAATGTCTGAGCCTTTCATTCTTTACTTGGTAAATCCTTTTGACCTGATTTACAACTAGCTCAGCATCACCTTGTACTTTTAGATTGTTAATTCCCTTTCCTTTGCGGTTTGCATACCGAGTAACAGAGAGATTCATACTCAAGCAGATTGTTAGTATTGAAAACTGCAACTTGAAAGAAAGAGGAATTACCTCCTCTTCGGGAGATATTAGCACGATTCCGCGCCACATCCACTAGTCGCAAGAATCCTCCATCAAACCGCAAGGTCCAGATCTCATTAAGATCCTTTTTTCCCCGAACAAAAAGGCCCTTTGTACCCATCTCGGTAGATAAGTAGTTCCCCATCCCCGATGATTCAAAAAGGATTTGGGCTTTGGGGTCCTCGAGCTAGTAACCAAGTACTTCTTTTGTGATTCTCGGTTCTAAAGTCTCGCATCACACCTTTGATGGGTATTCTAGCTTTAGACCACTCCATGTGAATTTCTCCACCAACTTCGCTGCAAAAGCTTCTTCCCAGCAGAATTCCATAGGCTGCTGGAATGTCAGCAACGAGGACTGTCATTTTTACTCTTTTATCTGGGAAAGCCGCAAATGCAAATTGCGCGTCTTTGATTTGGCCAACCAACGGAACTTGCTTGGTTTCCAATGAATAACATCTGCCGAATGGTTTGGTAAGAGTGAGGCCCAAAGCATGGGCGACTTTCACCGGCATGACATTATCAGAAGCTCCGGAATCAATTATACAGTTGCTCAACTTATGGCCGTTGATTAGGAGAGAGAGATAGAAAGGTTCTATCTTGCCTGATGCAGATGTTGAAGCAACATTTATGTGGGATTCAGGGGGAGTGGAAAGGATTCCTTTTGGGGAAACCTGTTTAGATGTAACAGCTTGACTCTGAATATATTTAGTTAATCTTACAAGCTGTTTGGGGTTTGACTGAAGATACTCAGCTTCAGACATTTGAATCTTGGTCTTTTTTGCATGATCTATAATATCAAACGCGGCCAAGGGTTGCGTTGGTAAAGGAATGAGTCCCTCACCTCGCGATGATGGAATAGGATTGGTGGTCTTAGTAGGAATGTGAGAGGACTGATTTGGAGGAGAGATAGGGGGAAAAGATTTCTTTGTAAAAGATTTGCCAGGGAGTTGAGTAGGAAGAGGATTACCTCTTTTAGCAATGATCGGAGGCGCGTTTGACACGGCCTTCTCCTGCTGGACATGGGCAGCAACTTCCGCTTCTTTTCCTTGTGAGCGAGTAAAAACAGCGTATGACTGTCCGCTTGCATAGCCTTGAGTACTCTCCTCTTCATCAGATTCTTCCTCATCAAATTCCATGTACCCGATAGTAGAGTCGCCAGTCGGTTCACCGACATCTTGATCATCTTCACCTTGAGACGAAGGTTCTTCATAATACTGCTCTTCTTCTTCAATCTCGGCCAGAGCATTGACCGGAGGGGCCTCAAGTGCCAACCGCGGAGCAGCTGTAGGTAAGCGCGGTCTTTGTGAAACATTGTTAGGAACGAAATTCCTCCGCGGAATATCCCGGTATGAGGAACTGGGAGAGGCCTGGGCCAACTGCTTCTTCAATGCAAGCAAATCGTTTGCCATCTTTTGGAATGCTGGATCAGACGAAGTGGTGGGCGAAGGGCCCAAAGATTTAGGCTTGGCTGATTCCTTTTTTAATTCGCCGGATATTATCAGATTATCCTCTATGCGAATGGCAGCGGCTTGGGCGAGAACCAAGGTGGCAACTCGTTCCTGAAGGAGCAAGAAACTAACTTTCGAGCTCATAGCGTTTACGAAGAAACACTTTTGATTTTCCGGCGTTGGAAGCATGGCAACAGGGACACGGTTGATTAGTGCATTGAACCGGGTGACAAAATCGCGCATGGTCTCATTCACCTCCTTCTTTAGGTGAGTGATTCGTGATAATAATGCAAATGCATCCTCTGAAGGCTTGTACCTATCTTCAAAAGCATCCCGTAAGGTGGCCCAACTGGTGATAGATCCGGCCGGCAAATGCTGAAACCATTCAGCTGCAGTCCTTGTAGGGTTTCCAGAAAAAGGTGAACCGACACATCTTCGTGGGTCACATCCAAAATACTGCACGACATGATGAATGCAGATATGTGGGAATCCGTGCTTTGATTTCCACTCCCGTCGAATTTGGGAAAATTCTTTCGGTTTCCGTGAGGGAGCGCGTGAACTGGATGTGGCAGTGCGAGAGGACCCATAGCATTTCCCCATGGTACCGCCATTTGAAGGGCTGGAAAGAGAACACGGGCTGGAAGGGTGGTTCCACTGAGCAGCAAAGCGCTACAAAGGGACGCGAGGCTCCTTGTGAAACCGACTCTTCTTAGGGGTGAGGCGCTTGATGCCGATCACCGAACTTAGTGAAAAAGCGTGGGTGTTACGCTGAAATTGTGCCTTTGAAGCAGATCAAAAGTGGGATCAACTTCTCCACGGGCTCTCTCTGCGCGCGTAAAGGTTCACTTGCCACAGTACCTTCCAGATCTGTGATGTTATGGCACAGATTTAAACTTTATTTTTGGTGTACTTGCTGATTTTCTGGTTTTTCCAAAAACCAGCAGCGCACTTTTCTAGATATTTAAAACTATCCTCTTCAGAAAACCGATTGCGGTTAATGACAAGTAATAACGAGGATAAGATGGCAGGGAAGATTAGAAAGCTGATTTTCAGATCTGGTTTTGACTTTTTCAGAGGGTTTCAAACTTTTTGGAAAACAGTCAAAAATTCATATCTACGGCAAAATATGGATTTTTTAAAAAATCAGCTGAACTAAAGATCTTTAATTGGACCAGATCTATGACTCTCAGAAGAAAATTTTTCAATTTGAGCACTTTTGCAAATTTTTGGATTTTTATGAAAAAGTTCAGATTTGCAAACAGGCAGCATGATTTTCTGATTTTTTGATTTTTATATCTTACTACCCTCATAGATCTGACCGATCTATTCGATCCCAAACGGAGTCGCCAAAAACTGTTGGTCCGAAAATCATGTCACTGGGAGATCTATGGATAGACGAGCCAACAGCAGTGTGCGGGCTTAGCCCTCTTTGAGTCAAAGAAAGCGAAACTCGGTTTATTGCTATTCTACCAAGAGGAACCTATGCAAGTCTCACAGATTCTCGCCTTCGGGGTTTGGGATCTCATCCCAAGAGAGTGTTTCAGCCGCGAAAAGAAAGGAATGAAAGAGGGAAAAGAGAAAGAACAGATCCGAAGGAAGAAAAGAAATGAATTCCAAAGCGTAAAGGTCAAGATTTATGTTTTTGGGTTGGTAGTAAACAGAGCCAAACCTACTTGCATAAATAAACAAAGCAATACTGATGAGCAAATGACAGAAAAGTAGATATGAATCCAACAGATTAAACACACACAGATCTAACGTAAGAAAGATCTAATGCATAACACAACTATTGAGCACAAAGTCTTAATATTTGTATTATCATGTTTTTCTTCTTACAAGAGAAAGCTCAAAGTCTTTCTCTCCTCACTTCTATTTTCATCTAAAAAATGTTCACCCCGAATACAACAAGTATTCCAGTATTTATAGAAGAAGAGGAGGAAAAGAAGACAAAATGGAGCCAACCACCTATTTACAAAGATATTTACAAAATATCTAAAAGTCATGTTGACTTTTGACAACTTGATCGATGACATCATCCCATGATGCAACATGGATGATGTCATCATTTGTGCCAACATATTTTAGACATTTCAACGAGAAAGTCGGAGAATAGAGAGAAGAAGAAGAAGAAGAAGAAGAAGAAGAAGAAGAACTACTCATCATCGTCATCCTGCGGCCGAAAGGGGGTTGCCTGCTTCTGATGCTGCTCAGGAGATGATATGTGGAACTGAGAGCGGTATTCTGACCCTCTGATACTTATATTTCACCTCTTCTTCTGTGAGCTTGGCCTTGCCTTTGGATTTGATAGGCTTCCTGCTTGATGTTGACATATATTCTTCTGTGCTTAATTGCTGATCTGCAAGAATAAGGCGTGAAACCCAATCGAAGAAAGCCGTGTCAGCTGCTTGATTTTCCATTGAAGTGCTAACAGAAGAAAGAGTTAGTTATTTTTAGGCTCAGGGCGCAGGGCGCATGAAAACTGCAGCTTACAGGACTAAAATAGGTAAGGCGCACAGGAAGAGGGTGTTGCAAGGGTAAAACTGGCGCCAAAGGCGCATGGCGCATGGATGGGTCGTGTAACAGTGACTTTTCATGTGCCAAAGGGATATGGCGCGGCGCACGAAGGGTTTACACAACATAATGTTATTGCAATCAGGGATGCGCCTGTGCCTTTATAGCTTCAATACTTAGCGCGGAAAAACTTTTGTTGCATGGAAGCTGGGTGCACCAGTGGCACATAGAAAAGGGATGCAACATGGACGGATGGTGCGCCATGGGGGCGTAGGTTTAGCACTTGTAGCACGCGGAAGAGGCGCGCCTTGAGGGCGCATGAGCTCATGATGCAAAGAGAAAAGGGTGCACCATTGGCGCGGATTTTGCTCATGTAACAGGGCGGGTAGATGCGCCATGGGGGCGCAACTGTTCTTAGTGTTGCAGGACGCGCCGATGCGCCAAAGGGATAAGACAGTGACCAAACCTTCTTTACAAAGGGGCTTCTTTATGGTTCAAATTCCTCCTGCTCCTCATTTCCTTTTTTACAGGCTCAGTGGTGTAAAATAAAACGATCTAGCTTAGGAGGGCCACAACCACTGTTTCAAGGATGACATCCTCTTCCAGCAGATCTGGAAAGAGGGAGGATAGCATGGGGGGCAGACAGCAAACGGAGGAGGCCAGGTCATCGTGTAAATATATAAACAACCAACCGACAAGCTAAAACCAGACCAATAACGCATCGAGAACCGAAAACACAAAACGTAGAAGAGGGAGAACCTCTTACCTGATAAATAGCAAAAGTTTTGAGAACGGGTCCACAATACGTTGAAAACGACGGAGCAGAGGCTGACAAGTCCAGAACGATCATGTGCTTTGCAAAAAGAATGAAAATGACGTTGGGCGCGCACGTATATTTATAGAAAAAGCGGTCATCAATGCACCACCACTTTTGAAATGGCGCATGAAAGTTCTTGTCGCCGACAGAAAAAGCGTGCACCCTTTGGCGCGCACAAAAGTATTTGACAACAGAAGATTGAGCGCGCCTTTGGCACACCATATGCATTGTCGACATGAAGTTATGTGCGCCCTTTGGCGCACGAAAACTTCGTGTTGCAGCGAGATTATGTGCACCCTTTGGCGCACCGAAAGTGGAGCAACAAAAGTAATGTCAACAATAAGGCACATACGCCTTGGCACACGCAAAGAGACTCAACATCCTTTGGCGCACCGAAAGACGTGCTAACATGGAAAACCATGCGCCAAAGGCTTTTAAGGGGGCGCATCAAAAGCTAGTGTTACAAGGATATTTCATGCGCCCAGCCAAAAAAGGCTCAAAAGACTAAGTTCGAAAAACTAGATTTCCCGAGAAGGGACTTTACAATGTTTCGAACGCGAGGGATCCCTAACGAGGGATCGAAACAAAATTTTCGGTATGGTTATCGGTAAAATTGCCCTTGTCAATTTTACGGGATAACAAATTGAAATAAAGGAATGATAAAATTTAGAGAAACAATTACTTCCAATGCAATAGAAGTGTCATTTTAAAACATTAGTTTAAAAAGGATGAATATGAAAAGAGAATACAATTCAAGGAACAATTGTCTAAGCATGTTCGTCATCCTTTGCATCTTCTTCTTCAGACTTCTAATTTTGGATCTTGCTCTTTTGGTAGCCTCGCCACATATGCATCATATCTTTTGAATAATTCATTAACCTCATCCTCATTTGGTCCAGTATGATGTTGGAAAATCAATGCCTATCTAGAGATTGCATCAATGCAATGGCCCATTTTCTGCTTGTATTCCAGTGGCCTTGCCTTCAACTCTACAATTCTATTTTCTATTTTTCTCATGGTCTTAATGACTTCATAGGAGAATTCATTCCTTAGAACATTATTTTTAAATATTCAAGTAAGAAATCAATCTTCATGTCCCCATAACTCTTCTTGAACTTATCAATAACCATATCCTCCAACTTTAAGTCAATAGCATCGAGAGTATCATCAACCCAATTTATTTTGACTTCAAGTTTTCCTTTGATTCCATTTAGGGTCTCGACTCTAATTTTTGACAACTCCTCAAGGGCATGTTGGCTTCCTTTAAATTCAGTTGGTACAATGTCCTCCTCCTCAACCAACTCATCACTAAGTTGGGTAATACGGTCCAATTTGGGAAGAATACCTTCAAAGTAGAAAATCTCATTGTTGCATTGTTCAATTATCTCATCAATTTCATTAATTTTATTTTTGATATCTTCATACTTTGATCTAGCTTCTGTAATTGCTTCTTTTCCCCTCTTGGTCAAGTTCTCAATCCATGTGTCTATTGCTTGAACCTTATTGATAGCCTTGTTTACCTTATTCATTCCTTCAGGGTGTGTATATAAAAACTTGCTTGTGTTTGACTAGTCTACCCTATCAACTATTGTAAACAAGAACTCAAGGCCTTAACTTGCTCCTTTAATTGCCTTTTTTCATTCCATCTTCATCAAAATTTTGCAAAAGATCACTTACTACCTTAGATACCCCTTGCTTCAATTGTTCCCTTGAGGTTTTCCCAAAGGGATAATCTGAATGTTATAATCATCAATTGTTATGTCTTTTCTTGTTTTACCCTCCAAAGGGGTTGTTATTTCCAAGGTTCTTGCTCCAGATGAATCAGTGTGGGTTTTTGTGATGGTCCTAGCCCTTTTTGAGGCTCTTACTACCTTTGGAAAAGACAAAGTAGTAAGGTCAACAAATTACACAGGAGAACCTATTTTTCTTCATTTGAAATCAACTCACTAATCCATCCCCTTTCTAAACTTGTTATAGCTCTTGTTTCTTGTGATTCTTGCTGGAGTTTCTCAGGAACAACTACCATTTTCTTGGATATTTCTTGTTCATTTTACACCAATGATTGTGTCTATTCTTGATAACTTATTTCAATGGTCTCTACGCCAATCTCACCTGTGCTACTGATTCTTTTGGATGCTCTTTTTCATGGTCTGAACTTCAGATTGATCATCAACATTCAAGGGAGACTCCTTCCTTGCTTCCTTAGTTGAAGCCATAGTGGAATTAACTTCTTCTATAACACTTTCTTGTACCAAAATTTGGGTTGTGGGACCCTTCTCTCCCAAAGTCTACTGAGTTGCAACCTTACCCTTTTCATGCTCCAATGATGTATTTTGTAATGCCATGGTAGGTTTTCCTCCGAAACAACTCCACATTTTCCACCAAAGGCTATAAATTCTTACCAGTGATAATTTTTGCATCAACAATTGCATCTTGTGTTATTTTCAATCTCTCTTCAAAAATAGATTTTCCCTCTTGAGGAAGGTTATCAAGTTTTGGTCACCTTAGCAGAAATAGATATAGCCTCTTTTATTAATAACTCAAAGCATTAGGACTTCTTTTGTAATCAAGGGTATAGTCCCTTTCAAAAAACTATTTTCTAATAATAAAAAAATAAAATAACTCAGCATTAGTGTCCTTTTCAACAAACAACTCGATTTACCCAATTCCAAGTTATTTTTCCTAGGGAAATATTTTTAGTTGCTGGGTCCTCTCTTCAGTAGTTGATACATGAATATCTTTTTCCAATTATTTGCTTTCTTGAATGCTATCCACTGGTGTTAGTATTGGTTCATCTATAAATAAATTAAGTGCATCCAACATGGAAAATCCTTCACCAATATCAACATCAATTACATCAGTTTGGCACTTTGCAAATTCATGCATTGTTTCAACTAGAGGCACATTTATATCCTTGGAAAGAAAAGTTTTAGATATTTTCATACCTGGGGTAACAAATTGATTGTCTACTTGGAATAAATGTAGTAATTCCTTGGGAAACTAGAATCTGAGTGCATTCCATTGTTTTTCCATAACAAACAAAGATGGGATCAAAGGATCTGATTTCTCCAAATGTGGCAGTGATGCATCATGCTGATTTTGGATAGCATCACTCCTTTTAGACTCTGGGGGATCAATTACCACATCCCAGTGCTTGAAATTTGTAGGCGTATGGGATCCTACTCTTACCAAAATTGGTTGGTGAATAACCTTGTGTTTTTGTGTGTTCTCTCAAACCTTTTTAAATCTAGTGTTTCCTTCTTTCATCCTTGTGTGGCTTAGAATGAATGTGGCCACTTGTAATGGCCCCACTCATCAAATTTTCAGCACTATGTTGCTTTGGTGAAACACTTGGACGGACCACATGTGATGCCAAACCTTTCCCCTTTTCTGAATTGGTACTATAAAAGTAATAGGGCATTCTCCATAGATTTTAAAAGCATCTCTTCAATATTTTTCTTGAGAACTGACATAGAAGTGTCAGTTCCACTAGTGGTTGATGTCCACTCATCAATGAATTTAGAAGTAGGTCTTTTGGATGGCAATTGAGGGGCCTTTCCTCCCAGTGGGTCCATTTTATCTGCATCCTCCCTTAGGGTGGAATATCCTCACTCAGGTTTCCCAAACTTTTGAAATTGTTTAGGATTTTTGTATTCTGGAGTGAAAGATCAATATTCTTTTGAGTCAACCAGTTTATAGTCCTCCTCATTACATCAGTTATTCTTAAATAAGGATCATCATATTCTACCACATTCTAGTCTGGAGGAGATACAGGATGATCCCCCACCTTCTGATCAATATAAAATCTTCTCACTGTGTGTGGATCATCCACAATCCCTTTGGGATAACCGTAATTTTATAGTCTATTATCTATGATAGATTCATTCTAGAAAAATCCCTTAACCTGACTTCTTCCTCATCCTTACAATTCATCCAGTAATCCTTGAAATGGGGCTCATGCTCAAAGGTGTTTGTAATGTTGTTAAACACCCATCTGATGTCATAATTAGGCCTAGCCTCAAACTTCTCCATATCAAATTTCTGCATTTCCTCTTCAATCAATCTAGCCTTTATGATGGAAGGACATGAATACCTTCCAATTTGAATAAGAAATTTGATATTTGTTTTATGCCTCCCGAGAAATTATTTTATGCACATGTGTCAACTATCTTACCAGTTCCCATAAAATCAATTTATCATCCACATACCTAGGCAATTTATATGGCTTTCCCTCAAAACCACTAACTCTTATGTAAGTAAACCTTTTATACTAGATAAAGCAACATCCATATTCCAAAATTACTTGTCTAGCTTTTTCGAAATCCTATATTGTCCCCACTCTAGCTTAAAAAGACAAATGATAGGGGAAAAGAAAGCGTCATTAACTAACCTTACATTCCCACTCCAGTTGATCAATTGCAATTGGGGAAATATCTCGTGCATTTGACATTGCTTAAAATCTGCATGTGGTGAAAAACCTAGGAAACATTTTTGCCCTACAACATTATAAATGAGATATGTCATCATATAAAATTCAAGGTTTGCAATATCTCCCATTTCAATTTTTACTACCAGAGTGACCATGTGATCATGGAGTGTGTCTGCAATAAAGGTGGCCCAAAAATGCTCCCTTTTTTCTCCATAATAATCCATATGTATGTAGTCATCCATTCCTTGAATTCATTTGTTGTTTCTAAACCTGTCATTCGACTTAACAACACGATGACATCCTCAACCTCCTCTACAAACTATGCCCTAACCAGCTTCTTAGGGATTCTAGCCATTGTCCTCTTTGTGATAAGCCAGTTTGTATTTATCATCTTTACATAGTCCTTCTTCTTTGTTTCATAATCCTTCAAAGCCAACTTGATGCCAATGGTAATTGGGTTTATGACTATAGGAAATTTTAACATTATTATGATGGTCGTTGGTGTTAGTGTTAGTACTACATCCCCACTCCCATCCAACACCTCCCTCTTTTCTGGATCATAGTTCATAGCACAATGCCACACTAATTCAGGGAAATGAACAGAGGGTGGGATGGCACCAACTAGAGCAATACAAATTTCTGAATTGATTTTAAGGATTCATTCTGATGGGGAATTTTTAACCTTTGAGGAATTCATCTAGATCAGTGCCCATTAAGTCTATGTCTGTAATCTTATCTAGATCACTTGTGATTCCCGATGGCAAAGATGGCATAGTCTTCATTGTTCAAAAACCCTAACTTTCCTTTTAAACAAACCTTGCCACTAAAAGAGAAATATAGGAGTTTTGAAGCTCTTACCAGTCAATCCACAAGTGCCTGAACAATTTAAACCTGAATCAACAACTCCTTAAATCCTCAGGTTTGCAATTTGAGCTCCACAACTAATGACATGATAATTCTTCACGCAAATAAAAGAAAGCAACAAAAACAAGCCAATTGGTAAATAAAGATGAAAGCATTCACAAGATTTAAAACATCCTTGATTTGCATAACAACATTAATGGCGGCAGAAATAAATGCATTGCATTAATACTATTTAATCTCTCATTCGCAATTTTAAAAATGAACCGTCCACATGGAATAAAGCTTTTCGCTATCATGGGCTCAGGGAACCTTTTGTAATTTTGTAACTTTTAAAGACTTTGCATACTTTTGGCAAACTTGACCCACCCATCTGCCTTTTGGTTTTCAATATTGGCTCGACACGTGGTTGCATTTGAGTGCTTAGCAGGTTGCAACTCCTTTTACAATTTTACTCCCTTTCAATTAAAACCAAAATTATAAAAATGTTAGATGACCCATTTCCTGATTTCTTTATAAACAAATACCACATGTCCTTCAGTGGGCCTCGGGGACCCTTTTACACTTTTAACACCTTTTATCTTTAAAGTGCACAAATACAATTATGCACCGCTTCCCCACATCCACTCAACTTGAGACATGTGTACACCTTTGGGGCGGAAAGAAAAACTACTTGTGTTGCTTTATGGTCGCGAATATTCAAGGAATATTCTTCGGTCACAGGACCAATTTTTAATTCATGAATGCCATAGAAAAATACAAGTTTATGAATTGGACCCACCACACCGCATCCAATTTAAAACCACCACGTACCAATAGGCGAAGGGAGAAAAAATGCACATATAGACATGATCCTTGACCAAAAAAATAGGAAAGACCAGACTATACATAGAAAAACCACATAGCTAACTCGCACCTCAATAGAGAAAACATAAAAATATAGCAGACATTAATGGAAAAGCTTAACCAAATAAGGGCGAGATAAATTCAAGCACCAACATACTTTTCTACCATCAAGATTCTTCTATGTTCTAATGATGCCATTATTTTCCACATGGGGGAAAATGATTCATATCTTCATAATACCTTACCATTTGACACATCCAATCTTCTCAATGAAACCATAATCGACATCAATATCAGGACTCCCCAGGAGCCTCACATCCTCAAAATTGGTCAATCTCTTCACCCACAGGAGCTTGAGTATTTCAACGCATTCCTCTCTTATCATAGCCAGGTATTCACATGGTCATATTCAGACATGACAGGTCTTGACCCTTCTATTATAGTCCACAATATCATCACCTTTCCCAACATAAAATAGTTAAGAAAAATATTCACCACATGCATCCTCGTATTTCTCTTCCCGTCAAAGAGGATTTACAACGTCTTCTCTCTACCAACTTCATCACCCCCATTGACTATCCCCAATGGGTTTCTAACGTACTACCTTTCACTAAAACATCTGGAAAGCTTCGTATATGCACTAAATTTTGAGATCTTAATCTCACTTTCCCTAAAGATGACTTCCTTCTTCCCAAAATTGATCAACTTGTGGATCTTACCATAGGTCATGAGATGTTTTCTCTTATGGATGGTTTTTTTGGGTATAATCAAATTATCATCACGCCATAAGACCAACATAAAACCTCCTTCATCACCCCTTAGGGGACCTTTTGCTACCATGTCATGCCCTTTGGTCTGAAAAATTCCAGAGCTACCTATCAGTGGGCTATGACTTACATCTTTCATGATCTCATCCACAAAACCATAGAAGATTATGTCGATGATCTTTTAGGTAAATCTAAACATTGCCATGACCATCTTACCATTCTCGAATTCCTTTTTGAGCACCTCATTCATTTCTTCCTTCATCTCAATCTAACCAAGTGTGTGTTTGGAGTGTTAACCGGTAAACTCCTTGGATTTATCATGTCTATTAGGGGTATTGAAGTTGACCCATAAAAATAAAAGCAATCATTGAAATTCCTCCTCCTTCCAATATAAATTTTTTTGTAGTCTTTAGGGCCGGATTTAATCGGTCCATCATTTCATCTTGTAACTCTCCAATCATTGCCAACCCTTTCATCACCTCCTTTGTAAAGACACAAACTTCAATTGGGATCATAGCTATACAAAGACTTTTGATGATCTTAAACAATATATTTTGTCTCTGCTAGTGCTTACACCTCAACACAAGGAGGAGCCCTTTTATCTATACATCTCTGCTACTGATCATGCTCTAGGGGTTATGTTAGCACATTTTGATGACCAAGGTCATGGCGAGGCCATTTATTACATCGAGTTACACCCTTCAAGGCTAGAGACTCACTACATTCAAGCTAAAAATATGTGTTGTGCCCTATTATTTGCCACCTCTAAGCTTCGACATTACCTTCTTAATCATATGACTTACTTTATTACTAGATTTCATCTTCTTAAGACAATGCATTATAAACCATATCACATGATGGTGCATACTCATTAATGCATTTGAACTCAAGTTCATTTTAAAAAAATCTACTAAGCGTCAAGTTGTCATAGAACAATTAGTTGAAGCCCCTCTTCCTAGTACACATCTTCCTCACAAACAATTTCCAGATGAATCCATCAATAAATTTCACTATGAGGAGGATACCCTTAAAATGACCCTCTTCTTTGATGGTTCTAAGTGCTAACAATGGGGAGGTGCCAAAGCCACTTTATTCCCTCCTAGGGATGCTCCTATTCCCCTCACAAACATGCTTAGTTTTGAGTGCACAAATAACATGGAAGAGTATGAAGCGTTCATCCCAGGTCTTGAAATTGATGCCTTGCTTGGTGTTTAAATTTTTGACATCTATGGAGATTCTGAGCTTAACGTCAAACAAGTCACATGTGAGTATCAATGTAAAAATGATACTCTTTAGAAAGATAGAGATATCGTTCATATCCTCCTTGATGCCTTTGATTTTTACACTATCTAGACCGTTCCTCAATCATCCAAGCATTTTTTTGATACGATGACATCCCTCATAGCTCTGATCCCATAGAAAATAGAAGGATCCAAACTTTTTGTTTTCATTCATTGTAGTGATCGACCATTCCATGACCTACCTCACATTAATCTCGTCGAATCTAGTTCATTGGATATTTGGTATTCCCAAATTTTTGATTATCTATCCAAATCCATCATTCCTTTTGATCTATCCATGAACGCTAGGAGATATTTTATTTAGCATGTTAACCGATACGTTATCCTTGGAAAAATTATTTATAAGTATGGATTTGATGGTATCATTCTTCGATGCCATAAATCCCATGAATCATCTAGTGTTATCCAAGAATTCCATGACGGTATTTGTGGTGGAAATTTTAATGGCTTATCTCATTCTAAGAAATTTATTTGTCTTGGCTATTCTTGGCCTTCCTTAATCATGATTTCTATAAGCATGTTAAGAAATATGAAAAGTGTCAAGAACATTCAAATATTATCTGAATTACTAGTCAAGCTTTATAGTTGGCTCAGGACCTTTGGCCCTTCTCACAATGGGGTCTTGATCTCATTGGTCTTATCAATCCTCGATCTTCACAAAAACATCATTCTATCATCACTGCAACTGAATACTTCACTAAGTGGGTGGAAGAAATTCCCCTCACCTCCACTAAATCTGGTCTAATAATTAACTTTATCTATCAGCACATCATTTACCACTTTTGTGTTCCTCACAAAATCATCACAGATAACATAAATTTCTTTAAAAATAAAAATATCAAGAAAATTTGTAGCTCATTCAATATCCATCTTAGTTTCTCTTCTCCATATTATCCTCAAGTAAACGACCAAGATGAAGCCACTAACAATAATATTTGTATCATTCTTACAAAACCTATTGATTAGTCAATGTAGTTAGAACCTTCATCTACCTTTTGGTCTTTGACTTATCGGATCAGCATTCATACTTCCACAGTAGTTATGCCCTTTTATCTTGTATAAGGATCTACAGCCATTCTTCCCCTTGAATTTCAAATTCCATCCTTGTGCTTGTCTCTTTGTGACTTCATTTTTGATGAAGATTATCATCAGGAGAATCTAACACAACTCAAATTTCTAGATGAATGCTACCTCCTTGCTCTTGAAATCCATCATGTTTATCAAGATCAAATAAATAATTCTTACAAAACCACCTCAAAGAGCACGAATTCAATGTCGAAAACCTCATCTTTAAAGAAAATCAGAATGTTACTACTCTAGAGAGGAGCCAATGTGGAAAGTTTTCCCCAACTAGATTGGACCATACATTATCACACATAAGTATGGGTCGGGATCCTATCATTTATCCTCCCTTGATGGTAAACCGGAAGTGGAATTGCTTAACACATTGCACTTGCAAACATTCTATTGTTAGCATGTCTACCGGTGAGCACTTAGTCATATCCTTAGATCATTCCTCCATCATAACCTCTTCCATATATTATTGTAATGATTTAGAACTATGTGGTCTACCATTACTTTCCTCGGCATGACCTTAAATATGGGTACCATAGCTCTGTCCATAGAAATTTACGTATGGATAGGTTATCCCTTCTCGGTAAGAACTCTGTGATCATTACATCCATCACCCTCTTATCTACTTATTAGAATCACACTAAGGGTCAACATGTGTTTCTTGTACATTCCTTATGCCATCTTAAGTGGTCTACCTAGCTATTCCTAGATATTGCCCATGTTAAAATCAAATTTCATGGATGTTTCTCTAAAAAAAAAAGTTATCAAAAAAATAATGCTCCTCGAAGGACAATTGTTCATGTCAAAAAAACCAATTATTATTATTAAGTCAAATCAAGTAAATAAATCGGTCCTTGAAGGAAAACTATCATGTGTATCACTCTTTCCATCTATATAAAATATGTATAAAGTAGACCATACCCTCGAAGGATGGCTACTCTTTTGTATCATGGCATCGAAGGCTTCCCACATTGATTAACCTTCAATTTTCTCAACGATCCTAAGAAAGCTTCCTACATTCATCGACTTTCTTCTAGAAAATTTCTTATATTGATCGGTTTATTTTTCCCCTTCCCAGAGCTGGGGAAAAGATTTAGGGAATGCCACCTATGGAGAACCCTCTCTCTACGTACAAGTTACATCAAAAACCCCCTTGTCGTGTCAACACTAGGTTTATGAGTTCATTTCATACATGTTTCCTTACGATCTTTTATAACTAACTATCATTGGCTATATGATAACCTCAAGTTTGGTCGCATGTGCCTTATGTTACCTAGATCCCCCTCTTGTTTACTCAAGTTAACCATTTAACCTACCCAAGAAGGCTATATGTTAGACTAATATTTTTAAGAAATCCTCACACATTGAATTTTTCTAAGGCCAAGAATCTATTTTTTTTTCAATTTTTCAGACTTCGAGTTTTCTCTTTCAAGTTTTTAAGGTCAATTTTGGAATTTATTTTGAAGTTTTTGAAGCTCGAATTTCCAAAAGTTTGAATTTTAGGACTTTCGGTTTTCGGGTTACTTAATCTTTTTGTCTCATTTTGTCTAAATCCCTCTTGGAATTCTGAAGTCTGAAACTTTGAAACTTTGAATTTTCAGACTTTCAGGGTTTCGGGTTTTGGATTTCTCCAACTATTTTAAGGATTTTTACGTAAAGTTTTCCAAAGCCCAAATTTTTGAAAGTATGAATTTTCAGAATTTCAATTTTTGGACTTCTCAATTTCCAATTCATCTTTTACTTCCTATTTTTTCCGAATTTGAAATCCTAAATTTTTAGAATTTTGGGCTTTCGGGTTTCAAAGCTTCAGAAATTCTGTGTGTAATTAGTTTCCACCTACCTCCATATGAATCAGATTTTTACCATTAATGTCGGATTTCTATATAAACTTGGATTTTTACTTTTCATTTTTACCTGACACTTTTACTCTGACATTTCACTCTTGTACTTTGCGGTGTCTTTTTCAAGGTATGTTTTTTGGTTTTATTTTCTTTTGGTTTAGGTATTTTCCTCCTCCTTCTCCTCTTTTGGGTTTTCTTTTGTTTTCCCTCTGTGTTTTCTTGTGATGTCATTCCTTTTCACCATGTTTTGTTGTGTGAGTTTTCTCTAGGTTTTCAAGTATGTTCAAGGGATCTTTTTAGGTCCCTCGTACTTCCTCCCATTTCTCAATTTCCATCTTAGCTTTTTAAACATTTATTTTGTAGTTTCCTCTAGATCATCCTTTTAGACTTATTTGGAAAAAAAAAAATCGAGAAATTTCCTTCAATAAAAATCTTCAGCTTTCTCGGTTTTTGATTTTAGGTTTTTGAGATTTTGGGTTTTCAAGATTTCTGATTTTGGGTTTTCAAATTTCAGGTTTTTAGAGATTTTGGGTTTTCAGAGATTTTAGATTTTAGGTTTTTAGAGATTTTGGGTTTTCAGAGATTTCAGATTTCAAGTTTTTAGAAATTTTAGATTTCGGGTTTTCGGAGATTTCGGGTTTTGGGTTTTCAGAACTCTCCGACTTTAGAATTTTTTTGGAGATTTCTTTCGGACCTTTTCAATTCATAATTTTGGAGTTTTCTTACTTTCGGGTTTTCAAATTTTTGTGACATTCAGCTCCCGAAACATAGGTTTTGATGTCTGCCTCCACTTCAAAGGGAAAAGAGAAGATGAAGTACACATTTCTTGGGTTTCCCCAATCTTTCTTGACCTCTAACTTAGGAAATATTGGGGACACCGATCTAGGAAAATTTATCTTCCCAAGTTCTGGGAAAGATTAAAGGCCCCAAACAAGAAGCCATGGATGCAGACCATCTATGACAGTGGTCTTTCCCTTACCGCTAGTTTTCCTACATCATGCAATGCCCAGAGTTTGTCTTGGTTGTAGTAGCCCACTATGACGAGGACTCTATGTCAATAAGGGATAGTGATGATAAGGTGGTGATCTGTCTAGACCCAGATTTCTTTGAAGACTTGTTTAAACTTACATATGTTCAAGATTACGCCACAATCTCACCTGAAATAGTAGTTGAACACTGGGATAAAAAAGAAGAAGTATGCTTGAAGGTTATGATGAAATCCTACCTGACTAAGAATTTTCCAAGTTGCCCAAAACTATACATCGATCGAGATTTCATTCAGGAAGTCAACGATCTCATTGTGCTTTTAAGCAGAGTTTCAGGTCTTCCTTCGTAAAGGAATTCCAAGAATGGATGTTCTTGTATATAGCAACTATCAAGAAGAATGATGAGTTTATCCATTGGGGTGAACATATTAGTAGCAACATTCACTATCAGTTGGGAAAAGTGTCAGAAACTAAAACTTTCTACATGACATATTTTCTAGTATATGTGGTTGCTGCTATGGGGATTTTGTAGGATTGAATACCAGGGGTGTTCGTAGTACCTCCCAAATATATTAGTTTTACCCCCAACTTACTCTGGACAAGGGGAGCAAGCACTTTCAAGAATCAATGATGCTTTCTTCATTGTTTTCCTCTATCGTTTCGACAAAGAGCTATATAATCAAAGGGTTTTCGATGAGGCTTTCCAAGAGGTACAAGAATGGGGAGAAATCTACTTTTAGTTTCCCACATTCACCTACATTTGGATTCTAGGTTTCATAGGCACCCAAGTAAGTTGCCAAGGTGCCCCACTGATAAATGGGTTCTTTTGGAATTGGTTTGGTAGTTGTTGGATTACCATCAAATCCAAAATAAGCATCACAAGGTGGGAATGCATTTCCCTGTTTCAATTGGCAGGTATTCTTGCCCAAACATCCATAAGGCAAAAATGTGGATGTAGAAATGGCTAAGGTAACCCTGTGGAATTTCCATCCGTGAACTAATTTTGACTATTGGGGTAAGTTCGGGGAGACAGGTAAGTCCAGTGCTCATGTGCCCCAATTAGAAGATATATGGATTCATTGTCGGGACGAGTACATCGTGTAGAAAAGGGATTATGAGAGGTTAACTCTTGATGAAGTGTGGCAGTTTGGATTGGTTGATGTGCCAAAAGACATGCAGGACAATGATGAGGTCCTAGATTCATCATACAAGAGTGATAATATTTCAATCAACCACTATCACGGATTGATTGATATGTGGAAGAATGCAGTAATACTAAAGAAAGGGCAGGACCCATTTTAAAGAGAACTTTCGAGTTGGTTAGACACCTTGGGAATCTCACCCAAAGGGGAAAATCAACCTACAAATGTAGGATCTACATCAGCAGTAAACCAACTAAAACCCACAAAAGGTAAGAGGTCAACTCAAAGGGTTCCTACCATTCCATAGAAGATCTCATTTGTGGTTAGTGGCTCATCTCTTTCTAGGTCTTCTAATCCCAAGATTACAAAATCTAAAGTGCCAATTCGAGGTAGTTGAAGTGAGTGCCTCTCCTAGTATTGTCTAGGATCCATCACATCTTCCCCTTCCTCCATTATCACTTCCAATATTAGTTCCTTCCACTTCTACAATCATTTCTTCCTTCCCATCCCCTTCTATGGCCCAAGTATTTTCGTCACTTCTAGTTCTATCAGCTGGGGAAAATATTGGGTCACCCATTTCCTCTTCACTTCCTTTGACACTCCCATTTTCTTCAATTTCAACCCCTAACATTGCTTTGTCAATTCCTATGGCTATCCTCACACCCACACCTTCCATCATTGCTACCTCTACTCAGAAAATATTAGCATTTCTAGTGATCTTGCTCTAACTGATACTTCAGGTATCGGATATTCTACCCCATCTTCATCGGCTCTAGCCATACCAGAGTGGCTGTTTAGATAGAATCCTAAGCAAAAGAAAAAGGTTCCTCTAGGAGATGTGATAGATCTCAGTATATTGGAGTCCATGCCCAAAAGACAGGCCAAGAGACTGAGAACCGTATCAAGTCTAACGGTTAATCCATCTAGAGAGTGTGTGATAGAAGTGGCTACCCCTGTTGAGGGGAAAACTAAAGAAACCATCACAAGTAGTGCAGACTACCGATCTCAAAGTTCTCATTGGGGAAGGCTACTCATGAAGGAGCCAAGTAGGATGTACACACTGCTCTTGGGGCCCTTTTGGAGAAATACGACAAAGACAAGGCCACCAAGGATGAGCTTAAGGCCAAATTCAAGTAGCTCACTGCACTCTTTGCATAGAGTAACCTAGCCCACTCCATCCACTGACATCTCAACTACTACGGACATGAAAATTTCATCTAAAATTGATGATATTTCCTATCATGATCTCGAGAAGCTAGGCTAGAAAGGGAGAACAATGAATGGATGGATGGAAAGGATCTTGCAGGAGGCCAATCCTTTGATTAAGGAAGCCATTGAGATTTATATTGATTTATAGGTTGCAAAAACTACTATTGCTAAAATGGATGAATATTTCTCTGAAAGATAATAATAACTTAAATTTAACTTTGGCAACATGGAGTGACATTAGAGAAGAATATTCTGACTTACTTCTGCAAGAAGAGGTAATTGATGATGCCTCTAAATTGTTTGAATATCAAAAGGCTATGGAATTCGTGTCAGGTGCTACAAGATCTGATTAAGAAATTGGAGGAGAAGCAAGTGGATATTACAGATGCCCTCAATGATATCTCAGAGGAGTTTGACAATTCCAACTATAAGTTCTTCAATGAAAATATTGATGCTCTTCCTGAGGACTAGATTAAGGAAAATTTCAAAGATTTGGTGAAGCGGGACGATGATGTTGCAAATAATTTCAATAGTGACTCCATTGATCGATTGGTTCTATGTCAGAATTTCATAGGGAGACTAAATAAATTCATGAATAAGCTTCAAGGTTTCCAACTAGGATCATCTAATGGACGTAGGGAATCACTATGTGTGTGGACCTGGAGATGAAGAAACTTAGGGTGTTATCAAGTGCTTCTTCAAGTATAGACACCGAATGGATGTATGGGAAGAAGGACAACAAAAACTTGTAGAGAAAGGAGAGATAGGTGAATTAGGCCAAGGATGAGCGGCCATGAAAGAACAGTTCAAGCTCTAAAATCAGTCAAAGTTGCAGGGTTGACTTGGTCAAATTTTTGTAACAAATTTGCTATTTTTATGGGAGCATGTTCCCTTTTATTAATGACATTACTATTTTTAGTAAAAGGTTAGTTAAAGGCCCAGTTGTAATGGCTCAGCCTAGGAACTTATAAATAGTGGAATGCTTCCATTATTTGATATACATATATTTTTAGAGATTTCTAGTGAAGTTGCTCTTCAAGCTTGGAAGAGTGCTTTCAAAGTTTTGTTGAAACCTTTTAATTATATTTAGAATTTCCTTGCACTTGAAGATCTATTTTATTGTGTTGAATGATTAGTCATTGTATGCTTTGTGAATGAAATTCCTTGGCATTATTGATTAATTTACCTTTATTCTAGATTATCTATTTCATATTGTGAAAGGAATAGTGTGATTACCTTTCATCAGCTGTGAGAAACCATTTTCCTTTTGTTGATTAAAAGTTGCATTATTATTATCACTTAAGTGGATGCTTGACATGTGCTTGTGATTATCCTCTTGATAAAATTATCGTGTATCAAATCAAAGCTCATATTTTCTATTTGTGTATGTTTAAATTTTAACAGAGGAACATCTGCCATTGGTTTGTGGTATTTTTGTACCCTTTCTAGTTGCTAAAGGTGAAGGTGGTCAATGATGCAAACCTTATTCCCACATTAACCCTTCTAGATGTTGAACGTTTCCCAAATTGGTGCATCACCACTTCTAGTTTAAGTTTTATTCCTTGTAAATCTCTCTCCATAATCCCATGAAATGTTAGTATAGGTTTAGCTAGCCATTTTTCTTGCATTATAAGTAGTGTTGTGTTTATTTTAGGAAGAGGAAGCCAACCTTCTCTGGAGGTTCACCTAGATCTTAAGTCCCATAGCTTGAGAGGTGATCCCATGTGTCCCAATCACACCGAATGTCATGATTAATTCCCGGCCATTCAGGGGGTGCAGTGATTTGGATACAATAGTTTTTGGCACGCCTTAGGTGGGACCAGAGTTGGTACCTCTCTTCTCATTCCATTGACACAAGGTACCTGATGACTCCATCTCTCTGGATTTCAAAGTTTAGTACATCAACTCATGTAAAGGATTCACACAAGATATTCTTTAAGGTGAGACAATTGTTATCATACAGAGCTTTCTTTGTCTCCCCCAAGGAGAAGGGGAAGAAACCTTTCAGTACCATTAGCCTTTCTACTTTACCTCGTAGAGGGCATTCAAATCCTCCTGAAAGACATCTTCCTTCACCAAGACACAACCAGATTTTGAACATCATGGTAGCCAATGCTTGTCCTCCTTTCAATACCAATAGTCCTTTGTTGTTAGCACAAAGAGATGCCATACCAACATAGCCTTGAAAATTTTACCATTTTATAATGGAGAGACTAATGTTTCACCTTATGAGCACATACTAGATGTAGCCAACATCTGCGTGGTACACAGTATCACAGAGGATAACATAGTAGTTTGACTCCTTGCTACCTCATTCAAAGGGAGAGCACTTCAATGGTTCGGAGTTTAACTACTAGATCTGTTACCACTTGGAATGAGTTAGGCATGAAGTTGTGTAAGCAGTTCAAAGACAAAAGTGATAATCTCTCACTTGTAGAACAATTTCATACTATCAAGCAGTCTCCTCAAGAGTATATGAGTGATTTCAACCTCCATTTTGATAAGACTTGGAAATGGATCCCAACACTTGTAAGGCCATCCCCAGATAGTGCATTTTTATATTACTTACGGGCATTAAATAGTGATGTTGCTATCATGATTCAATCCATGGGGGGACCATTATCCTTGATGCTTATGAAATCGCCATACGAGCTGAAAATTGCTTAATTCAAGCAGGTAAAATTGCTCCTAGACCTCCCATACCTATTTTTATAGAGCTTGTAGTCCAACAGCCAGTCATTTCCCTAGTTCGGAAACTTCTACTCCGATAGCTACGCATGCGTCCAATCCCTCAAATGATCTGGCTGAGGTGAAGTCATTGTTACAAAATTTTGGGAATGAACTCGTAGAAATGAAGAGGTAGTAGTCCCAATATACTCACCCCTTCCAATCCCAGTATCAAGAAAATCATCCTCCATTTCAAGGAAATGGTCAGCCACAGAGCCAAGCCATAACCCAAGCTGCAAATGTGAAGCCTTTAAATTTTCGGAACCCTTATGCTACCAGTTCTTCCAGAGCTATAGTCCTAGTCCAGAACAACCTCATCCAAGACTATGAATGGTGCTACCCTTTTCTCAACCCCATAATTATAATCTCTACCCAAATGGATTTTTAAGTCAAGCCCTTATGGTCTAAAGTATATCTGCTCTACCCAAATCATCTGTTACTGAGCCATCTACTTCAAAGTCAAGACCAACCTCCGAGATGAAACCACACTACTAAATTGGAAAGTAGAAGAATTTTTGGTTTAAATACTGATGCCTCCACTGTAGCATCCAACACATGTTCCAAGAAAAGGGCAATAGATACATAGTCTTCCAATACTAACCAGGCATCTACTTCTCAATCCCCAACACAAGTACCAGATGGTAAAGACATGAAAAATAAATCATCAGAAATATCCGTTGATCAATCTACAAAGAAAGATGGAACTTCAAGTATCACGATGCCTAATAAGCATTATCCAAAGGAGGACCCCAATGCCCCAAAAGGCATTAGCAAAGTGGGAGAAATTTCGTTCAACATTGTGGAGAAAATGAAGAAAACCAATTTGAGTGTCACAATGTGGGATGCACTCTCGATTCCTTCTCAAAGGAACTTGCTATGAGAGGCTTTGAATAGTTTTGGCACTACTAACCAATCGTCAGGTCAGGAAGTAGTAGTGGTGACCAGCTTATGCCAACCCGAGACAAAGATACACGCTAAGACCAACAAGCCCCCACCATTTTATATCTCACTGATTATTGGTGAGCATTTGGTGCACAATTGTATGATTGATTCGGAGCCAACAGTTCTTGTAATGCCTAAGCAGGTCACAGATGTACTACAAATTCCATATACTCCAATTACAAGAGGGGTTGTTCAACTTGACGGTACTTTGCAGTCCAAACTGTGGGGGTCATTAAAGGGCTTCAACTTACTATCCACGCATGTCCTAGCTTGACATTTACACAGGACATATCTGTCATTGATCTTCCTCCCCTCTTTTCCATTTGTTTATCACAGGATTTCACCACAAAAATGGGTGGTTATTTGTCATCAGACTAGTCACATATGATCCTGAGGACTAGGTATGGAACTAAGGTAACTATAAGGGCAGAACCAATCTGTCACAATCACATGGAATAATTACACCATTTGTGACCACGAAGATGAGAATGCAGATCATGAACCAACTACTCTTGTAGAGGAGGTGCCTGATATAGTGCTTGATGAGGTAAGTATAGACCATCAATATGACCCGTATGTTGATTTATTGGCTAACGAAGAATCTAGTCATTGTTTTTGGATGAGACTGGATTGGGAACTTATTGTATACATGAAGAAGGTACAATCGTACCTCAATTGGTTAAGACACCCAGCGATTTTGAAGGACTGTGGCAGCTATTCTTTGATGGTTCAAGGAGTAAAAATGGATCTGGTGCAGGAGTCATGTTAATTTCTCTAGGAGGGGATAAATATTTCTCATCTTTTCGATTATAGTTTAGCTGTACTAATAATGTTGCTGAGTATGAGGCTCTTATACAAGGGTTAGCAGTTGGCCCAACAAAGAGGAATCAAATCCGATCATTTTTGGAAATAGTGAATTGGTAGTTCATCAAGTAATAGCCTGCAGTGCATTGAAGAATGATCTCTTAAGATCATATAAGAATCGATTTTGGGACCTAATAGAGGAGTTTGAAGCTTTCGGAATTCATGCGGTTCCTAGAAATCAAAATCAAGATGCTGATAGGCTTGCTACTATCAGATCTCAATATGATATACCTGTGGACCTCATGAAGGAAGGCAACAAATAGTCAAAATGGTTGTCATCTGTGATACTGGATAATGTAAGTAGTTGGCAGGTTTTTGATAGTGATGAACAAATTGTTCTTTTTCTACAACAAGAAGTAGAGTTTGTTGCCAAACACCAAGGTAAATTACAGGAATCCTATGGTGACCAGGTCATTTAGTTGAAAGGAAAAAATTTCCAAAAGGCTTGGTCATGCTTGAATCTATCTTCAATTCGGATGACCAGGTCCAAACAAAAAGCACAAATATGGTGGTCAAAGAAGAAGATTTTGAGGAAGTTGAGGTGGCTAGTGAGAAATGTTTAAAGATTGGTAAGGTATGCACTACTCAAGAAAAGAAATCTTTCATTGAATTGTGTCAAGAGTATCATGATATTTTTGCATGGAGCTACAAAGACCTGCATGGTTTTGACCCAGGCCTAGCTCAACACACGATTGAACTGGATCCGAACTCTAAGCCAGTTCTTCGAAACAAAGGCCAATAAATCCCAAAATTGATCTCGCTAACAAGGAAAGAGCTAACCAAGCTTATCAAATCCTACATAATTTTTCCCATAAAGCATTCATCGTGGGTAGATAATCTAGTGCTCGTAAGGAAGAAGAACAGAGAGATTCATCTTTGTGTAGATTTTAGGGATTTGAACCGTGCCTCCTTAAAGGATCATTATCCTCTTCTGTCAATGGAACAGATCCTCCAGATACTGGTAGGAGCTCAAATATTTTCTATGCTTTGGATGGATATTCAGAGTACAATCAGATTCTGGTCCAAGAATATGATAAATTCAAAACAGCTTTCACCACTAAGTAGGGCATGTATGCATACAACAAAATGCCATTCGGATTATCCAATGCAGGGCTACTTTTCAAAGAGCCATGGACATGGAATTTAAAGGACTCATCAATGATATGATCTTGGTTTACCTCAATGATATAACTGTCTATTCCAAACATGTCAAAGATCATATTGCGCATCTAAGGAAATTTTTTCGAAGGTGTAGAGAATTTTGGATCTCACTAAACCCTAAGAAATGCATTTTTGCAGTTCAAGAAGGCAAGTTATTGGGGCATATTGTTTCAGCTAAAGGACTCTCAATCAACCTAGCTAGGATTCAATCAATTTTGTCTCTATCCCTCCCAAGTCACAAGAAAGGTCTACAGAGTTTCCTGGGAACTATAAACTTTGTGTGGAGATTCATTCCTCAGTTTGCAACATTGGAAAAACCGCTAATGGCCATGCTTAAAAATAATGTCCCTTTTTCATGGATGAAGGAGGGAATAGAAATTCTCAAATCCATTAAGAAAACTATCTCCCAAGATCCTACACTGGTGAATCCTCGTTTCGATAGGGATTTCATTATATACGCTTTCGTAGGTCAGGAAAGTATTTCAAGAATTCTCACTCAACAAAATGATGACCTGATGGAGCAACCCATTACCTTTTTCAGTCATTCTCTTAAGGAATACGAAATCAAATATTCCTTCATCAAAAAATAGGTCTTTACAGTTATTCGAGCCCTAAATAAGTTTAGACATTTGTTTTCTAACAAGATCCATTTAATGGTTTCTCATCCTAACATCAAAGAGTTTTTTTGAATAAAGAGTTGAATGAGAAACGTGTTGGGTGGATCACAAAAGTAATTGAGTATGATGTACACATCAAAGTCACTAAACTTGTCGAGAGCAGGGGTTGTGCCAACAGCTTGGCTACGAGACTTAGAAATTAAGGATGTTGCACTCTTCAATATTGATGAAGGAAATGATCAGATTGATTGGTTAACTAAGATGGAAAATTTCCTCCTCTCAAGAGTATATCCTCCAAATATGGATAAGACTCAATGACATACTTTCCATCTCCGGTCTATTCCATATGTTGTGGTAGATGGTGTTCTTTTCCGACAAGGATTTGAATGACATTATTTTACGTTGCATCAAACCAGAGCAAGTGAACAAGATATTGGAGGAGTTCCATAGTGGGCTATCAGGAGGACATTACTCGGCATGAACAACTGCTACCAAGATCATGTGAGCTGGTTACTACTGGCCAGACTTGTTCAAAGATGCCCATTTTTGGGTAAGGAAATGTAAGGAGTGTGCTCTTTTTACAGAAAATAGAAGCTGACAGCTCTCCTGTTGCATCTCGTTTAGGTGGATCAACCCTTTGTTCAATGGGGGTTGATTTTATTGGTATGATCAATCCTCCATCTAGTGAAGGACATAAATGGGTCCTTACTATGATAGATTATTTCACCCACTAGATGGAAGCGGTAGCTTTTGAAGGAAAGTAATGAAAAATTTGTCCTTGAATTCTTGGAGAGTATCATGACAAGGTTTGGTGTTCCATTTATTGTTATCTCTGACAATGCAATGGTATTCCTCGGGATGAAAATAAGTGAATGGGCTGTCAAGAACAAAGTCTATCTCAAGAATTTATCTAATTACTATCCACATGGAAATGGTTTGGCCGAATCTAGTAACAAAAATCTTGTAAGAATTATTAAGTGCACTATGGAGGCAAATAGAAGAACCTGGCATACACAGCTCAAGACCGCTCTGTGGGAAGATCGAATAACACCTAAAAAGGCCATTGGGGTTTCACCTTTCATGCTTGTATATGGAAGGGAAGCAAATTTTCCACTTTCCTTGGAAATTCCTTCCTTGGATTTGGCTTATCGGCTTGAAGTTATGGAGGATGAGGCCTTAACAGTGAGGTTTTCAGAACTCATGGAACTAGAGGAAATTCGAAACACTACCATGAATACATTGATAGAACATTAGGCTCAGGTTAAGAAATCCTTTGACAGGAAAGCCTCTGATAGGTTGTTCAGGGAAGGGGATTTGGTTCTAAAATGGGATGAAGATCGCGCCAAACTAGGAAAGCACGCCAAGTTCAATGCTCTCTAGAGTGGGCCCTATGTTATTACAAGCTACAAAGAGGAAAATTCATTTTTCCTATCCAGACTCAATGGAGAAGAATTTCCCATTCATGTGAATGGGATACACCTCAAAGCTTTCTTTTGAGGAGGTTCCACCCTGTATAGTTTTTTTGTTTTCCTCCAAGTGCTCTGCACATTGTTTTGTTTGTCTTTTCTTTTATTTTTGTTTTTTCTATTTTGGTTTTGGTTTTTTAGACTCCTTTTCCCAATGTTTTTCTTAAGGCTACTAGTCTAAAAGCTTAACAGAAAGCTTTCCCTAGAGATCACCAAAAATTTTAACCATTTAACCTACCCAAAAGAAGGCTATATGTTAGACTAATGTTTTAAGAAATCCTTACATAATGAATTTTTCTAAGGATAAGAATCCAAAAAAATTCAATTTTTGAACTTTGGAGTTTTTCTCTTTTGGAGTTTTTAAGCTCATTTTCAGAATTTCTTTTGATGTTTTTCAAGTCTGAATTTCAAAAATTTTGGACTTTCGGGTTTTCGGGTTTCAGAAATTTTAGCTCATTTTGTCTAAATCCCTCTCGCATTTCCGAAGTCCAAAACTCTGAAATTCTGAATTTTAGGACTTTTGGGTTTCAGTTTTTCGGAGTTCTCCAAGCTATTTTTAGGATTTTTACGTGAAGTTTTCCAAAGCCTAAATTTCCGAAAGTCTGAATTTTCAGACTTTTGGGTTTGACTTCTCAATCACCAATTCATCTTTTGCTTCCCATTTTTTCTGAATTCTGAAATCCTAAATTTTTAGAATTTTGGGCTTTTGGGTTTTGAAGCTTTGGAAATTTTTGCACAATTAGTTTCCACCTACCTCTGTACAAATTATATTTTTACCATTAATGTCGGATTTCTATATAAACTCAGATTTTTACTTTTCATTTTTACCTGACACTTTCACTCTGACATTTCACTCTTGTACTTTGCGGCATCTTTTTTAAGGTATGTTTTTGGTTTTATTTTCTTTTGGTTTAGGTATTTTCTCCTCCTTCTTCTCTTTTGGGTTTTCTTTTGTTTTCCCTCTGTGTTTTCTTGTGATGTCATTACTTTTCACCATGTTTTTTTGTGTGAATTTTCTCCAAGTTTTCAAGTATGTTCAAGGAAGTCAACGATCTCATTATGCTTTTAAGTAGAGTTTCAGTTCTTCCTTCCATAAAGTAATTCCAAGAATGGATGTTATTGTATATAACAACTATCAAATGACAAGTTTATCATTGCGGTGAACATATTAGTAGCAAAATTTTCTATCAGTTGGGAAAAGTGTTAGAAACAAAAATTGTCTACATGACATCTTTTCTAGTATATGTGGCTGCTGCTATGGGGAATTTTGTAGGATTGAATACTAGGGGTGTTTGTAGTACCTCCCAAATATATTATTTTTACCCCAAATTACTCTGGATGAGGGGAGCAAGCACTTCCGAAGAATCAACGATGCTTTCTTCATTGTTGTCCTCTATCATTTCGACAAAGAGCTATATAATCGAGGGTTTCCGATGAGGCTTTCCAAGAGGTATGAGAATGGGGAGAAATCTACTTCCAGTTTCCCACATTCACCTACATTCAGATTCTAGGTTTCATAGGCACCCCAAGAAAGTTGCCAAGGTGCCCCACTGTCAATGGGTTCTTTTGGAATTGGTTCAACAGTTGTTGGATTACCATCAAATCCAAAATAAGCATCACAAGGTGGGAATGCATTTCCCTGTTTTAATTGACAAGTATTCTTTCCCAAACATCCACAAGGAAAAAAATGTGGATGCAGAAATGGTTGAGGTAACCCTGTGGACCTTCCATCCACAAACTAATTTTGACTATTGGGGTAAGTTCGGGAGACAGGTAAGTCCAGTGCTCATGTGCCCCAATTAGAAGATATATGGATTCATTGTTAGGATGAGTACATTGTGTGGAAAATGGATTATGAGAGGTTAACTCTTGATGAAGTGCGACAATTTGGATTGGATGATGTGTCAAAGGACATGCAGGACAATGATGAGGTCCTAGATTCATCATACAAGAGTGATAATATTGCCAATCAACCACTATCATGGATTGATTGGTATGTGGAAGAATGCAGTAATACTAAAGAAAGGGCGGGACCCATTCTAAAGAGAACTTACAGTTGGTTGGCCACCTTGGGAATCTCACCCAAAGGGGAAAATCAACCTACAAATATAGGGTCTACATCAATAGTAAACCAACCAACACCCACAAAAGGAAAGAGGTCGACTCAAAGGGTTCCTACCATTCCAAAGAAGATCTCATTTGTGGTTGGTGGCTCATCTCTTTCTAGGTCTACTACTCCCAAGATTATAGAATCTACAGTGCCAGTTACTGAGGTAGTTGAAGTGAGTGCCTCTCCTAGTATTGTCTAGGATCCATCACATCTTCCCCTTCCTCCATTATCACTTCCAATATCAGTTCCTTCCACTTCTACCATCATTTCTTCCTTCCCATCCCCTTCTATGGCCCAGGTATTTTCATCACTTCTAGTTCTATCAGCTGGGGAAAATATTGGGTCACCCATTTCCTCTTCACTTCCTTTGACACTCCCATTTTCTTCAATTTCAACCCCCAACATTTCTTTGTCAATTCCTATGGCTATCCTCACACCCACACCTCCCATCATTTCTACCTCTACTCAGATAGCAGTTGGCATTTCTAGTGATATTTCTCTAACTAATACTTCAGGTATCAGATCTGCTACCCCATCTTCATTGGCTCTCGCCATACTAGAGTAGCTGTTTTGATAGACTCTAAGAAAAAGAAAAATGTTCCTCTAAGATATGTGATAGATCTCAGTATATTGGATTCCATGCCCAAAAGATAGGCCAAGAGACCAAGAGTTGTATCAAGTCTGACGGTTAATCCATCTGGAGATCATGTGATAGAAGTGGCTATCCCTGCTGAGGGGAAAACTAAAGAAACCATCACAACAGAACAAACTACTAGATCTCAAAGTTCTCATTAGGGAAGGCTACTCATGAAGGAGCCAAGAAGGATGTACACACTTGCTCTTGGGGCCCTTTTGGAGAAATACGACAAAGACAAGGCCACCAAGGATGAGCTTAAGGCCAAAGTCAAGCAGCTCACTGCACTGCTACATAGAGTAACCCAACCCACTCCATCCACTGACATCTCAACTACTATGGCCATGACAATTTCATCTACAATCGATGATATTTCCTATCATGAGCTCAAGAAGCTAGGCCAGAAAGGGAGAACAATGAATGGATGGATGGAAAGGATCTTGCAGGAGGCCAATCCTTTGATTAAGGAATCTGTTGAGATTTATACTAATTTACATGTTGCAAAACCACTATTATTAAGATGGAAAAATATTTCTCTGAAGATAATAATAACTTAAATTTAAATTTGGCAATGTGGAGTGACATTAGAGAAGAATATTTTGATTTACTTCTATAGGAAGAGGTAATTGATGATGCCTCTAAATTGTTCGAATATCAAAAGGCTATGGAATTTTGGTGTTAGGTGCTACAAGATCTGATTAAGAAATTGGAGGAGAAGCAAGTGGAGATTACGGATGCCCTCAATGATATCTCGGAGGAGTTTGACAACACCAACTAGCAAGTTCTTCAATGAAAATATCGATGCTCTTCCCGAGGACCAGATTAAGGAAAATTTCAAAGATTTGGTGAAGTGGGATGAAATGTTGCAAAGACTTTCAATAGTGACTCCATTGATCGATTGGTTCTATGTCAAAATTTCATAGGGAGACTAAATAAAGTCACGAATAAGCTTCAAAGGTTGCCAACCAGGATCATGAAAGAGATTGAGACAATGGACATAGTAAATCACTATGTGTGTGGACTGGAGATGAAGAAAATCAAGGTTTTATCAAGTGCTTCTTCGAGTACAAATACCAAATGGCTGTATGGGAAGAAAGACAACAAAAATTGTAGAGAAAGGAGAGACAGGTGAATTAGGCCAAGGCTAAGTGGCCATGAAAGGACAGGTTCAAGCTCTAGAATCAGTTAAAGTTTAAGGGTTGACTTGGTTAACTTTATGTAAAAAATTGCTATTTTTATGGGAGCCTGTTCCCTTTTATTAATGACATTACTATTTTTAGTAAAAGGTTAGTTAAAGGCCCAATTGTAATGGCTCAGCCTAGGAACTTATAAATAGTGGAATGCTTCCATTATTTGATATACATATATTTTTAGAGATTTCTGGTGAAGTTTCTCTTCATGCTTGGAAGAGTGCTTTCAGAGTTTTGTTGAAACCTTTTAATTATATTCGAATTTCCTTACACTTGAAGATTTGTTTTATTGTGTTGAATGATTAGTCATTGTATGCTTTGTGAATGAAATTCCTTGGCATTATTGATTAATTTACCTTTATTCCAGATTATTTGTTTCATATTGTGAAAATAATAGTGTGATTACCTTTCATCAGTTGTGAGAAACCATTTTCCTTCTGTTGATTAAAATTTGCATTATTATTATCACTTAAGTGGATGCTTGACATGTGCTTGTGATTATCCTCTTGATAAAATTATCTATGTATCAAATCAAAGCTCATCTTTTCTATTTGTGTATGTTTAAAGTTTAACAGAGGAATGTCTGCCATTGGTTTGTGGTATTTTTGTACCCTTTCTAGTTGCTAAAGGTGAAGGTGGTCAATGATGCAAACCTTATTCCCACATTAACCCTTCCAGATGTTGAACGTTTCCCAAATTGGTGCATCACCACTTCTAGTTTAAGTTTTATTCCTTGCAAATCTCTCTCCCTAATCCCATGAAATGTTAGTATAGGTTTAGTTAGCCATTTTTCTTACATTAGAGGTAGTGTTGTGTTTAGTTTAGGAAGAGGAATCTGGCCTTCTCTAGAGGTTCACCTCAAGCCCAAGTCCCATAGCTTGAGAGGTGATCCCATGTGTCCCAATCACACCGAATGTTGTGATTAATTCCTAGGCCATTCGGGGTGTAGTGATTTGGAGACAACATTTACCTCAAATATGATTGGAGTCATATTTTCCTCACACATTCCTTGATATGACGTAGCATCATTTGTACCCATGTGTCTCCATCATTAAGTTGCATTTTATTCTAAAATTTTCCACATCTCTATTTTATCTCTCCTTTTTTATTACAAAGTACATCTTCCTTTATGTAAATCCCCTTTATGTTACCCATATATGATATCATATAAACTTTCCTACCCTTATCAATACCCATCATTCATCACATATATTTTCAAACATCTTAAATTATATATTAAACCATCCAACCATGCATATATTCATCATCATAATCAAATCCAAAGTAAAACACGTAATCATCAACATCATCAATATAAAACATATTATTATCATAATAATCAAATAAAAATACCATCTTATACTTTTACCATCATCATCAAATATAAGTAAAACATGTAATCACATCATCATGAATCAAATAATCAACATCACACAATATACACATGCTAAACCATGACAAAATCATATATCATATATATCACCAAAATAAAGTGTATCAATACATCATCGACCTCTAAGGGTCCTCTCTCAAGGAAGATATGTCAATGAAATCATTGAATTTCACATCAAAAACATAAACTCTTACCCCTGTGAGGACATTATCTCTGTCTCTCTATCGGCCTCATTGCCTCGACATGGCCCTCTCCTCAATATGGTTGAGCAACACTCATTGTGCTCCCAGATGGCCTAGATCTAGCTGTCACTCTCCTCTATAGATGATACCAATATCGTAGCATCTTTGGAAGCTTGTTGATCATGATACCCTCATAATACTTAGCCTCTATGGGTCATCATATATAAAGTGTATCATTACATCACCAAAATAAAGTGTATCAGTACATCACCAAAATCAAATATCATATATATATCACCAAAATAAAGTGTATAAGTACATCATCAACCTCTAAGGGTCCTCTCTCAAGGAATATATGTCAATGAAATCAATGAAATTCAAATAAAAAGCATAAACTCTTTCCCCTGTGAGGAAAGTTTCTTTGTCTCTCTATCATCCTCATCACCTCCGCCATGGCCATCTCCTTGATACATAAGAGACACACTCATTGTGCTCTCAGATGGCCTAGCTCTAGTTGCCACTCTCCTATGTAGATGCTCCCAATATCATAGTGTCTTCAGAATATTGTTTATCATGATACATAATACTTAGCCTCTATGGCTAAGGCTCTATATCTATCTATAAAAATCATGCCATGAGGTGCCATCTCTCCTCCTCGAGATTCTTCCTGTACCACCCACAGCCTCAATAGCTATTATCGTCACAAGATATCCAAAATGGACCATGTAGGCCTCCCTCTATCTTTGAGTCTTGGTCCATGTCTTGAATGACTTTGTCCCTCTCTTGTGTGATTGCATTTCTCTATTGGATTACATTGTCTCTCTCAACCCACATCTGATCTAGCTCCATACGTAATCATACCATCTTTGTGAAATATCCTCTATCTCCATCTCCACTACCTCCTAGAGCTGCCCCTACCTCAACCTCCATCTCCTCCTCCTCCTCATCTCCTCTCTCTCCATCCACCTAAGCTGCCCAAGCTGTAGTCATCCATTCAATGAATCCCACTCAAAATCCTACATCATCATCATCATCCCAAGGCATTGCTACCTCCTCCAATAGATCCACCATGTCGGGACTCGTAAGCTCCATATCAATATCCTCTTGCCAATAGGAGATAGGATCTCTTGGAATAGTATGATTGACACTAAATGACCTCAAACATATCTAGCTACCTACCCTACATCCACAACTTCCTCTGTATACCAACTAACTCCACATCTGTCTCATGACATGAAGGGAATTCTCTATATGTCCATAATCTGATATAATCCACACGAATCTTTGAAAACATATCCACATAATAATCCACATCCCTATCTCCCTTCTCTCTATGATCTTGATTGGATCACCATCTAAATAACCCCACTATGAGCTCTATGTTGTCCCCTGTGAACCATGGTATCCCTAGTGTCCTAATGACTAAAGTATACTGATATGCCCAATAGTGTAGCATGAATCCTACATACAACCACGATCTCCACCCCACTCTATAAATGGCTGGCTCAAGGTACACTTACACTAGCAAAGCAATTATAAATGAAAACATTGTCTGATGCTCAACAATATCTGTTATAACACTTGTTAGAGCCCATGGAAACTTGGATCATCCCGAGTCGGGTAAAGTATAACACTAAATTGCCATCATGACCACACAAATCAATCAGCTCTGTGGTACCCCACTTTCATACCTCAGCTCATATGAAAAATCCCCCAAATAGAATTTGATGTGGGGTGCATCAGCTCCAAATAGTCATGTCAACATTACAAGTCAGTTATCAACTGTGATGGGGACTATTTTCTCCCCTTGTATAGGAAATATAAGGATGTAATATACATCCTCCAGGGTGATAGTCATCTCACCCATCCTAAACTAGAAAATGCATGTTTGTTTGTCCCATATCTCAACCAAAGCTATCATCAACCCCACATCCCATGGGATCTACTAATAATGTCTAAATCCTCCTAACCCCATGGTTTCCAAGTGATCCCACTTAGCATTGGTAATATATCCTCTCATATATTCTCTTCTAGATTTGGGACTCGAGTCTCTAAAATACAAGGTCTGGCTGGACTGAAATCATCTAAACAACATATAAACATTAGTTTTTTCATCCTCATATCATCGATATATGAAAACCGCTGTCAATCTATCCCTAATCGATGCCGACCCAGGTTGGGTTGATGTGTGTGTAGGGTCGATCAACATACCTTAGGTCCAAGTCAATGAAAACCCATCCGACTCACTACCAAACACCCCTAGCACATCCATTTTTCTAAAAAACTATAAAAAAATAAAAATAAAACATAAAATAAATTAAAACACAAGTGTGGGTTTTGTTACTCACAATACTACACACTCACCGTAAAACTATCCAATCTAGCCCTAGTCAATGCCGACCCAAGTTGGGTTGATGTGTACAAGGGTCGATCGACATGCCTTAGGTCCAAGTCAATGATAACCCATCGACTCATTGCCACCTGCCTTTGGCATCATCCATTTTTCTAAAAAAATGTAAAAATATAAATAAAAACTAAAACAAATTAAAACACAAGTGTGGGTTTCATTACTCACCATCCTATGCACCCGATATCATTTCTTGGGTGCTCCTCTAACATCCATCTCTTTGTCTCCTTTTATAGTTATATGCTCTCAATCGTCACTTGTAGTTGTCAAAATGATAATTATCGTGTAATCTGTTGGGCTTATATAGCCGTCGACACTAAGTTGTCATCGACCCCCTCGAGTCACCGTCAATCGACCTAAGTCACCACCAAATCACCTTGACAACCCTTGTTTTGGATTTCCCTCCTTTTTCTATGTCCTTTGCTAGGGAATCATCTATTTATCCTTGTTTTCTCTCAAATTCCACCTTTGTGGCCATATTTATTCCCCCTTGGGGAATTTTGTTTCATCATTTTTTATATTTTTCCTTTTAGGCCATTTTTATGCCCTTTGTAGGGGCACCATTATTCCCATCTTCATCCTTTGTAGATGCATACCTTTTTATCAATTCCTCATCTACGAAGGATTTTTCATTATTTTTGCATTTGGTTGTGCATAGTTTGATGTTTTCCTATGACCCATTGGTCCTCGCATCTTGCATCAATTCAAGAGGGTTCCCTTTAGATTCCCTCTATTTCATAATGATTTTTACCCACTCAGTGGTCCGTAGAATGTTTCCACCATCTCCATTGAGACTGTTCTTTTTGTTCCCTACCGACATGATATCAAAATCACCACCATAGGTTATATTGTTGTTTAAATCCTTTTTCTTGAGACATCTTGCCTCACCTAATCATTTTACCCATATTTATTCTCCCACCCACCCTTCACCATCTACCTCTTTCAAACTCGTCATTGATTCCCCTTTGCGTTATTGATCCCTCATTTGAGGGGGAGCTCATCATCAATATTCCATTAGTCTTCATCTTACTCTTCATCTCTCATTATTTTTGTCTCATGGATTGCTAACGTAAACCATGCAACAAAAAGGGGAAAATGTAGACACCAAAATTTGGTATCGTTACTCTTAATTGCTTGCATGTGCATCTTTCACCACGGTCCTATCTAGACCCATTTTAATTTATTTCACTTATTTTATTTAAATTCTCATCTATTATCCTAACACTTTTAATTCATAATTAATCTTCATTAATTACCTTAATTAATACCCATGTTACCTAATTATCTTTAATTAGCTTTCTTTTTAGGATTCTTTTATCCCTAACCACCTAGATCTACATCTCTATGATTTTTCTATCTTTTATCTAATCCATATTTATCTCCTACCTACTCATAACACTTCCCTAGGAAACCCTTACCCACCTACATGCTTTAAAGCACTTATCCCAATCCCTAAAAGCCTCATATCTCGAACAAATCAATCATTCACCACTCTAAGGAAAGGTTTCCCACGATCAATGGCAACCCATCCGGGTCACCGTCGAACCTATAAGACTAATTTTACCCCCTTCTAAAATGAGACACAACCTGAGATTTCTTGCACTATGAAAACTTATCTTCAAATTTGAGCATCCTTGTAGCTATGTCAACCCTCTTGGATTTCATTGAATATTTTATTTCATCACTTGTGAAGACTTTGTTAGGTTTTCTTTGAATATTTGTTATTTCATACTATTATATGTTATCATTGTTATTATATGTTAGAATCTAATGTCTTGCACATTCAACTACAGTCATAATTCCATCCTCATCCTATTTTTCTAGTCATTCTATTTGTAGGTTTCTCATTCAAATCATCCACCTTCAGCTTTGTTTTTCACTATCCCATTCATCGTGGCTCCACCTAGGTCACTCCCAACCCAGTCTTGTGTCATCATACCTCCTATTTCCATATCCTTCTCAGTGTTTGTTTTTGTTATGTTATTGTTTCTCATTCTCAAACCTTCCATATTGATTCCCCGTCATCCCAAACTATTTTTTTGCACTCTAATTACCACAAACTCAACCCACTAACCGTCAACTTGATTCCTATTTTTCATCTAATCTATCCTAATCCCTTTTTTCTGTCATCCTCTCTACTTTTGTCTCAGATCTCCTTCTACAGGTTATTTCTAGTGTTTTCAAAGGCTTTTGTGATCACCTTATTTTCATTTGGATCCATTCATATCTGCATTTACAACTTTCTTTCTAGATCCATCTTGTCAAGTCACCGTCAACCTACCCTCTACAACCTGCATCACTATGGACCCAACCAGTACAATTTACTTTGTTTTAGTTTAGATCAGATCAATAATTTTCATCCATTTTGGTCATTTCTAGATTTTGTTGTGTATCAATTTCTGCATGCTATCCATTATCTATCATTTATTTTCATTACCTTTTATCACATAGGGGTTGACATCTATTGAGGAATTTAACACTTCTTGGAATTGAATTCATTGGGAAGCCCCCTCATCTACCATCTAATCCATTTTCAATTTAGTTACCTCTTTTTTGTAGGTTCATCAGATTTGTAGAGAGGGTCATCCACTTTGCGTTCATCCATTTTGCATCCATCATACTTCAAGGTACGTTAAACCCTTGCATTTTAGATTTTTTAGATTTCTTTGGTACATATTTCACTAATTTGAAGAGGAACAAGAAATTTTTATCAGTACTGCATGCATGCACTACACCTTTTCTACTTTTGCGTTGGATTGAAAAGATTCCAAATGGGTCATATTTTTACACACCATCTGTAGTGGTGTTCTACATTGCGGGAAGTAGTTAAAGGTTGGAGGATGAAACCAACATTTTCTTCCTACACTTCTTTCATTCTTGGCATGAGATTGCCCAAAAACTCGCACTCATTGAACTAACATGATAACACCTGAAAAAATTGTTCTTATACATCATATTCGGGATCCTTTCTATCTTTTTTCCCATAATAGATCAGGTGCAAATGTTCATTTTCACACTTTTTTACATTTCTAAATACTTTCTTACATAATTTTTACTCATTTTGATCATATAGTACACGTATTTTACTACTTTTTCATTTTTCTCTTTTGCAGTCCGTTCTTATGAGAAGTGGTAGTCACATCAAAACATCAGTTACATCATCAGTAAAAAAATAATCAACATCAAAAACATACAAAATTTTGAAATACATACATACGATCTCACCCTAGGGTCATCATCAACAATTTTCACTTCCTCTTTTCTAGCTTCCATGCTTCACATTTTTTATCATTCCTCACTTTTCCTTATCTCTCAAGTACACTTTTCACCATCAATCTACATGGTTATCAGGTACATATATTCTATCTACTTTATGTTATTTATATTTCTCTCAACAACATAAAGTGGAGGCAAATGTAGGCACTAAATCACACACTTTGGGTATCTATTTAGTCTTGATCACATACTACTATTCATATGATTTCTAAGTAAGAAAATTGCTAATTCACCCATGCCTTTGGCCATATTTGGTTTCTTTCTATTACCTCTATTGATATTACACTCCTCCCACAATATGTATTTTCACACTTCATAATTTATCACCCTAGACACTAGCACCCAACTAGGATGTTATCGCCAAATGCCCCCATCCCCTATAGGCATCACCGACCTCTTTGTACTTTTCTCACATATTTTGGGTCTTTTTATCCATTTGGGAATCTTATATTTTTAGTATTCAACATTTTTGGGATTAATTGTGAAACTTAAGTAAGGGAATCATATAAATATAAAGTTATGTAACCATAATAAAGGACCAAAACTTAGAATTAACTATCACCACCTAAGGTTGCATCTAAAGGAAATTATCAAGAGCATTAGAGAATTCATATAACATCCACACACAAGGGAAAGGGACTGATACTCATGCATACATGCATAGGAGGGGAAGTTCATTATTTCATGCACACATATATTTACATTTCTTATATCTAGCTACTTACTCATATCAAGTGTGATATGCACAAGAGCCACCTAGGGCACAATTATGTACACACTCACATAGAAATACATTGGGTCTAAAATGTAGTGTAATTATCATTCATAATATCACTTGTTTGAAGGATGAGAACTGTCTGATCCTCATTTTCATTATTTTATTTTTGGTACTTGATGCACTTTTGAGGGTTTTATAGGTCATTTATTTATTGTAGGTTATAGTCAACATCTCAAACTTGGTAAGACCTACTACTTGACAAGAAATGAAGGATAAAAATACCTCATGAACCTCTCGAATAATTTTCTCTAAGGTTCTAAGTAGTCATAGGAAATCGAGCAGTCCAGGTGCTGCGCAGTGCCCCGACCCATTCGAGGCACCCAGTCCCAAGCAGATCTTGTAGTCGCATAATTTTTGAGCTTATGTGTGATACTTCTCCTATTTGTCCAGCAGTTCATCAATTTTTCACAACCTAGGATTATTTTGAAATTAGCTAAGTATTTCATCTCCTCATTTGCGTTAGGGATTTAAATATTAATTTCTTATTTGTTTGGGTCAAATTATGTACTTCATTGCTTATTTATTTACTATTACATTGCAATATGGTTTATGCATATATAAAATATTATAGTTTATTAATCAATGGCGAATGAGGTGTGAGTATGGTTTTTTTATATATGGATAAGGTAGTCATCAACACTATTAAATATTGTTTTATTTTTATCGTTGTTCACGAAATTGATATTTTGATTAATATGTTATATTGATATTGATATTGTTGTGAGTAGGGTGATAGCATAATAAAAAATATTAGTCATATAGAATAAATACCATCATGTCATACTACACTTGAAAAATGCATCACCTTGAAGCACTATACCCTTAATATTATATGGTAAAATGTGGAAAACTAGCTAGCGGTATCTCACTAAATTTTTAGGAAACCGATTGGTGGTAGTGATTCATATGATAGTAAATGATTATTATGCTACTTTTCAATGTCTTAATGGGATTAACTTTCTAATATTCCCCCTATTATCTATTTACCTATCAAATGTTTATCCTTTAAAACCCCTACCTATTTTGTAGACAAATGTCCATATTAGGGAAAATTGCTTCTATTATTCATATGGATCATTAGTTTCCATTATTAAAATGGATCCCTAGATACATCAATTCCTCATATGGACTAGAAATTTTTATTTCAACCCTAAATTAATTAAATAAGTATTTATTTGATTATTGTAAATAGGATTGAAGAATGTTATAGGAAATAAGAAATTTAGAGAAAATATATTTGATTAACATAATTAGAACTAGGGTTTTATAAGTATAATTATTTGATAAGTAAGAAAGAGTAAAATCAGGGTTTAAATGATTACTTAGCTCACTCGAGAAAATGTATTTTTACATCTTGTATGTATATATAGGTAGGGAATGTCCTATATATTTTTGTTCCTTAATTTGGAATTATAATATGATCTAGAACAAGACCATACATTAGTACATGAATGTAGTCCATAATGGACCTAAGTTGTCTAGTTTTTTCATATATGATGTTGGTACTCTACAAATAATGGTGGTCTATAAATTATTGTTTATAATATTTTACAAGGTTTTTACACATTTAAAACCACCTATAATGACCTGAAAAAAACACAAAACCATAGATACATGTAACAAACTTCATCAAATGATTAGAAAATAAAAAGATAAATCCATGTTTTGGTCACCTAGACCGACCACGATGATCAACCCTTATTGAACCAATCCATACACTACACTACATACCAATGAGTGGGATAAAGCCTCACATATTTCTCCCGGTGTTGGTGTAAGTAGTGTATGAAATATAAGCCAACCCCCTATGTTTCTCTCATGTCTCCTTACACAGGTAATAGTGGAAATAACTATATATAGAATAGAAATGGACCCAATATGGAAGTAGGGTAGGTTGATGTTCCTTATATAATAAAATTGATCCATTGTCTCTTCATACCTTTATAGTTGTTGGAATGACTTTATTTTTCTAAGACATAGCTCTCGTGCCTTTAAATTCTTGAAAATGGAGGAAGTTGGACTCTTAAACATAGTTTCGGGCTTAAGACCTATGTGGTGGCTACTCTAAATGATTTACACCTAATTTAGGAATATTTAGGAGATAATTGAGTGATTTAGTGTTAATATTTTGTAATATTAGTTTTTGAGAATGTCATGTGAGTTGTGAAGTGCATTTGACTTACTTTAATAGGATTTCATAGGTTATATGTCGTAATAAGGCCAACATATAGAAGATGGCATGATGCACATAAGATTTTAAAATTCATAGAATATTTGATAGGGAGAGAATATGGGACCATACATATTGTACCATAACATGCTATGGTTAGGTCCTATAATGTACGAGTTTATATAGGAAATTAATGGTGACATATCCAAAGTCCAATAATTATGAATAGGGATAAATTGGTGTTTTAGATAATTAATATTTTATGAATGAATTATAGAGTAGTGTGCATATATTGTAAATTCTCAAGAGAGAGATAATTATATGTCAATTTATATTATAATGTGAGTGTTTTTCCTAACATAGGGACAAATTCAAACTTTTCACTACCAAAGGATGAGTTACCAAATGTTATTGTTTATATTTTCCCCTATAATTTTGGAATTGAAAATTATGTACTTAAAGGAAAAATATACTTGAGTGTGCACACACACTTTATTTTTTCTTAATAGTTTTTGTCCTTGTATTGGTGTTGACACATTCCATGGTAATACTTGCAACATAAATTTTAGTCAATATCTATGGAAGAAATCAAACTGTCACTCAAATGTAGAAAACATATGTAACTTTGAAAAATTGAATTTGTTCATAGTAAAGTAAAAATACAAAAATCATATAAGGAATACATTTATTCAATTTTTAAAGGGTTGATCTTTCTTTCTAATATACTTGAGGATGATAATTTGTGTGGAGATTATAAATAATTTTGGGTGATCAATCATCAATATTTTCTGAAGGAGAAGTTTAAGTAAGAGTATTCGAGTGTAGGTAACCTGACATTAAGAGAGATACCATGGGAGATTTGTGCCAAAGAACCTTGTAAAGAGGTAAGCGCATTGTATAAAGTATTTATCCACTCTAATATTTTCCCACATAGAGAGAAAAAAGGAAGAATGTCCTATAAAGTATCTAGACACTTTGATATCTTCAAAGCTCACGACCACACCACTAAAAATAGATCTAGGCCCAATTTTATAAACAACAAAAATTTGAAAGGTAACGGATGGCCCATTCCCACACCATGTGTTATAATAATTAGTTTTAATTATGTAAATGTTGAGTAATTAAAAGGAGAAGAAGGCCCATTCCCTAAAACCATTCATATGTAACTATATATGAGTGATCTAGTGAATAAGGAATTAACTATTCATAGCCCTTGTATTTTACTCTAAATTGTGTCATCTCAGTATCTGAATCTATACTAAAATATGTAATTTTTGTAATAATTTAAGAATGCCTTAATTTTTTTATGATTTTTCTCTTATGATGGAAATTTCCAATCCAGGCCGTAGAATATTATTGGTTCATCCCTTAGTGGATGGTTCTCTACCAATGTGAATTTTCCCTATTATGTATTTGTTCCTATTTTTGAGGTTTTGTTTAGTGAAAAAATGTATCTAAGTATTGTAATATATATGTACCATTCATATATGTATACTATATGAAAAAATGAATATACCCTCTTTTAAGTCACATGAGATATAACATTAGAGAACACAACTCAAAATAAATGGCATGTACACAAGTCGGATAAGTCTAATAATTTGTGTAGGAGAACATGGAGAGTTCATATGGTGGCGACTTCCCATAAGTGGGTATGGATGGTGGAGATCATGGTTCACAAAGAAAGCAATATGAATAAAATTAATAATAGCAGTAGAAATTGAGTATAAGTGAAACAAAACACTCAAGAATAGAAATATATAAGTATATTAAAGACATAATATAAATGAGACATATCAAGGATAAATCCACAAACATGAAACTCCAAATTGTCACAAGAAAATCATAGTGGAGGCACACATGTCACATAAAAATAATTAAGTGCATACATATAAGTAATTTAACATAAAATATAGTAATAGAGACATAAACCTAGGACACAAAAGTTTCACAAGACAAGAGAGGTGTGCATGTGATATACAAAAAGTAATCAAGTACTCAAGAAATCAAGAAAAAATGTAAGATATCAATCAATTAGGTGAAATACATAGAAAAAATAATCAAAAGGAACATAGAATAAGATAAGTTAATGTTGTACAAGACACATGTTAGTCTAAAATATAGTATATATATAGGATACATAATTGAGAATAATCTGAAAGTTAACTAAATGAATGGGTAGGTCATATAACTACTGTAAACAAAAATCCTTGAGAATTTTATGAAAGAACTCAGTAAGTAATGTATCATTGTAATCAAAATCCAATAAATAAAATGGAAAGCAAAAGGTGCTCTTTAGGATCACATTTTCCATCATAAATAGGAATCTTAGGAGAAACAAAACCCATAGGAAAATGATAACAATCCACTTCAAGTGAAAATGGGTTATGAATAGATTGAGTAGAATTAATGAGAAGAGTTAGAGACACCTTGGTGTATGTGTAAAATTTAAACTTATAAACTATGAGCAATGGTTTTAAGATATTTTGTGTTATAAGAAGAAGCATGCAATCTACTATGTGTGTATATAGGAGATATAGGAATAATATTAAACATAGGAATATTCATATGTACATTATGAGGTGGAGTATTATTTTTCCATGAAGATATAAGCATCAAATATTTAGGAATGGTAGATGTATCCATACTATAAGATGTGAGAATAGATTTATGAATTGAGGACACTGGGTTATGTTTGAGTGGGTCTAGAGCAATATATAAAAGAGAGTCAATGTAATGAGTATTGTGTTACAAATTTTGTTTTAAGTATATTTCTTAATTTTAGAGAAATCAATAGGTATGAGGGTAAGATTCATTATGGGATCCCTCTCCTCGATAATGCTCAGTAATGATAGTGTGAGAAAAAATATTAGTAGTAGAATAAATTGTATTGGCAATAGTAATGGGAAATATGATATGTAAACATGTCGATTTTCCTTCACTCTATAATTTTCAAATTCCCTCTCGTGGCCTGGGACAAAGTCACAAAACCAAATATTTGTGGAGGATTGGGGTTAAAAAATATTTCTCTTATGAATGAGGCCTTAATTTCCAAGGCGGGTTGGAGGATTGCTAGAGAGGAAGGACTTTGGGTGCAAATTATAAAGATGAAATACTTGCGGAATATAGGCAGAATGGAATCCTTTTTTAATCAAAATAATCTTCCTAGAGGGTCTCCCTTTTGGAATTATTTTGTGGCCTCCAAAGAAATATTAACCAAAGGTACTATATGGGAGATAGGAAAGGGCTCTAGAATTAGTTTTTGGTATGATAATTGGATTGAGGATTCCCCCTTAGCTAACCTAGAAATCTAGAAAAGGGTTGCATAGTTCTACAAGGAAACATGAAAATTTTGGATTCGGGACTTTTGGATCTAGGAAGATTCTGATCAGATGGGAAACCATTGAACCTCCTCTAGATTTTTATGGTGACATCTAACCCTTTTAGGCTCTCAATAAGAAATTAAGGGATTTCCACATCCCCATGTTCCAAACCAAGGAGGATTCCATCAAATGGAAAGAAGAAGATTCTAGAATTTTCTTGGTTAAATCAACCTACATGTTAAATTTCAAGACTGATTTTCACAAGGACTATTGGGGTAAACTTTGGGTGAAGGATCTTACCCCAAAGGTAAATATCTTTTTCTAGTTGGCTGCCCAAAATAAAATCCTGACTGTGGATAATCTCAGGAAAAGGGGAATGAAGCTCCCTAATAGATGTTCTCTTTGTAGGAAGGAGGAGGAAAATGTCAACCATCTCCTCCTCCACTACTCCTTCTCCCATGATGTCTTTTCTTCCATTTTGGATCTATTCAATATCCAATGGACCTTTCCTTTGATGATTGAAGACTATTGTTTTCAATGGGAGAGTCCTTTCTATTTTCCCATTTTGATCTGGGCTTGGAATATTGCCCTCCCTCATTTTTTTGGGTTTATGGAAGGCCAGAATGATTGTATCTTCCGGGATTAGAAAGATCTTCTCTTGAAAGTTAGAAGAAAAATTTTGGCTGCCATTAAGGAAAAATTTAAACTCTTTAAAGGAAAAGTCAAGAAACCCTTTCCGAAAAGTGAGCAGAAAGTTCTTGATAAGTCCACCCTTGGATCGATGGAATCACACAAACCAAAAACAATTCCAGATGGATTGGGCCTGAGGAAAATGTTGTTAAGTTAAATTTTGATGGAGGTTTAAAAGGGAATCCATGTCTTTCTAGGGGATGGGGAATTTTAAGAAACAGTGAAGGAGATTGGTTGTTTGCTTATGCAAATCCATTAGGTAAGCAAGCCAACAACATGGTGGAAGCCAAAGCTCTTCTATGGGTTTTTTTTTTGGCGAAAGAAAAAGCATTCAAGGATATAAAAATTGAAGGTGATTCTTTCATCATAATTAATGCCCTCAATAATAAGGTTTCTATTACTTGGTCCATAAGAAATATCCTCAATGATGTTAAAAACTTTAGATTTTTTTGTAAGGGTTTCTTATAATCATACTTTACGTCAAGGGAAAAATGTGTGGATAAGATGGCTAATTACAGAGCCATTAGTAATGATTACAAGATCTGGTGTAAAGATGATGAATTACCCATGGACATTAATGAAACCATTAGTAGAGATAGAGGGCACTAAGTTTGATGATGTTGGCACGAGTGAGCTCTGGGCTATGACAACTTACTTAATATCTTGTTTTCCATGATTTTTGTTAGTGCGAAAGGGGTCTGATTTTGAGAAGTAGTAGTAAACGGGAAATTTAGTCTTGTGAAGATGGGGGGTGATAGGATTAGAGTTGAACCTGCTAGCTAGAGCATTTAATATTTTAATAAACATATGTGGAAAAAGCTTAAGATTGGGGGTTTTAGTAATTTCATAACCAAATTACATGGTCATGACCCCTCCATGTCAAAGGATTTTGGAAAATCTTGGAAAGAGGGTAAGTTTGAGGTAAGAGGTATGGAAATTGAGGTTTATGAGTCCACCATTTCCCTGGTGACAAACATGAAAATGGATGGGCTCAAAATTTTTAAGGATAGAACCCGTAGAGAACATGAAATTGAGTTGTTCTTTATGGGTAAGGAAAGGTGCTCTTTCTTTATGGATGGTATCGCCAGGTCATGTATTCCAGGAATATGGAGAGAGGTGTGCCTTCAAATCATGAAGTACATAACTTTGGAAGGAAAATACCATAAAATATACACCCACCATATGACCCTTCTGAATATGTTCTGCCATAAGGTCATGGTGAGCATCCCTTTCTTCCTGTTTATTTCTTTGACTAACTCTTTGATGGATTTCCAGCAGGAGAAAGAAGAGATTCCTTTGCATGAAGGGATCATCCTTCTACTATTTGAAAATGGGAAACCTACTCTAAAATCCTCTTTAAAAGATAAGGCGGAAGAGGATGACCTCACTCATGCGGAATGCCTTACTAAGATGAAGGCTGGGAAATGCAAAAATGTGGGGGAGGATTCTGGTAAAGAGAAGGGTGAGGAAGGTTGGGGAAGTGAGCACCTCGAGAAAAAGGAATTGGGATGGTAATCTAAAGGGTTTCAAGGATTTGAGTAGAAAGGTTGAGTACTTAGAAGGTATGCTTCAGGTGACAGAGGAAACCAATGTTGGTCAAAGGGAAAGTATGTTGGATTTCATAAACTCTTCAAGTAAATTATCTCTACTCAGGTGAAGTCCAAGCAGAAGTTTCTGGACTTGGAGTACCAGGTCAAAAAGATGAGTGACAAGTTAGAAGGGATGGAGGAGGGCACTAAAAGAAGGAAATTTAACTTGCGCATCAGTAGCTCCGAGGATGAGTTGGAGGAAGATATTAATGTCAAGGGAACTGAGGGAGCCGAGATCAAAGATAGTCATGATGGTAGCAGTGAAGGATCTCCTAAAAATTAGTTAGTGGTTTCTGGACTGTTGGCAGACTTTTGGTGAACTTTTTTGTTTTGTAGTTTTGGAGATGGTTTTCTTTCTCTCTGTTTTTATCTCTTTGGTTCAAAGTCCTGATCTTCAATGTAAAAGTTAATCATGTTTAACTCCTTGATAAGGGGATCATTTTTGAAAGTTCCCTAAACATCCCTAAATGGTTTCAGTGTATAATATCATCTCGAGAGCTTTCTAACGACTATGAGAACGTGACAAACGGACATCGGGAGCTCTAGATATGTCTGGTCAAAGTTCGGTCAAGAGGAAAGTCAACTTTGGTCAATTGGTCAATATTGGACCAATCGCACTACGACACGTGGCAAAAAGGCATTGGTGAAATTGGAGGGGTTTTAACCACCAGTCATCGACAATCATGGAATGGAATTACGTGTTGGAACAAGAGGCTCAACTTTTATTATGGAGGGGAGCCCGGCCGCCATGTGGACTATGGTATTATCAGCCGACGTGGTGGGTCCACAAGCCACCACATGGCTTGCCACCATGAATCGAATATGATCGATTTGCCTATCGAGAGATGACAAGTGGAATATATGTTATTGATCAAGTTAATTATTTCCATACCACATTACATGGGTTGAAATTATATTTACTTGGTAAGTCCACTTTCCAAATGCCATGCACATGTATATGTCAACCGGTATATTAATGTTCATACATTAGTATTTAACCGCCAAAGCCAATGCTTATGCTAAGACCATGTGGAAGGGAGGAGGTGAAGTGGTTGTTGGGGCTTATGCCATGCGTGGTAAGATCCACATGGAGAATGGAGGAGATAAGGTTTATTAAAACCTTCCCTAAGTCTAAGGCCGCAAAATGTGGGATAAATACCCACTTTACAATACAAAACCACCCCCTTCACCCTAATCCACTCAAATTGGGATTTTATCCCATTAAAAATGCAATCCGCCCAAATGGGAATTTTTATCCCAAATTACATGGTATGGGTTTAGGCTAATATTAGCCTAAGATAATATGTAATTGCATTTTTCAAGGGCCCTAAAATTGTATAAATAGGGAACCCATTTGCATTGTAAAGGGACACCCAATCTTATTAATTTGTTAAGCTTATTAGTGAAGGGGGAATATAGTATTAGGGTTTTTAAATATAGTGTTTAAACTATATTAAAAGCTTTAAAATACTATACACAGATATTGTTTATTGGCCTATTATTTTAGGCAATAGTAGATGAAATATTTGTGATTGGGAGTAAATTATAAACTACCCAATAGGCCCATTGAGCCACACCAATTACTTGCAAATCATGGATTGTCGACCGGAGTGCTAGCATCACATTGATAGTGTCAGGAAGGACGATCGAAGCTGAAGGAGATTGTGCATCAGGAAGGTGAAGAATAATTCATTGATCATCGAAAGTTTTCAAAGAACTTGTGTACTTGATGGGCAAGTAAAATTCCATTAGGTTTTCTCGTGAAATTACTCTTTTAACTTACAAGTTTTGACTAGTGGAATGGTTCAACCACGAACCCGAAGACAAAAGCAATTGCCAAACTCCATAATCAATCTTTGTGTAATTGTCTTTATTGTCTTGCATTAATTTTTAAATTGATTACTTAAAAGGAGAAAATTGTCGAGAAAATATTTAAAGCCTACAAGGGTCCGAGATCAGGTAGTAATAACTTGATTATTTTCAGATCACTCCTTTCTTGGAATTTTATGTTTCTTTCTTGTTCGTGGGTTTCTTCGTCTTTTTTTAAGGCCCACAGAGCCGATCCCTATTTTCACCTTATCTAATAATTTTTTAAAATTCCGTATTAACAAATTCATCAAATTTTATGATATAATAACCCAAAGTTGATTATAATATGATTTTAATTTGTATTAGAACGATCCAAAAATGATTTTGAAGTTTCATGAAATCACTATTTGATCAAAACCATTTAGAATATATTTTACCTGATTTTATTGATTTTCATAACAAAATTATCATGAGTGATTAAAATTAAATTCAAATAACAAATGATTTAATCTATGAAAATATTCTGAAGAAAAAATGTAAAAATTAGAATAAACACAACACAATTTTTCTATGGGGTTCGAATTTCCTACGTCCCTGGGTTCATACAAACCGATCTATTAAATTTTTCTCAAACCGTAAGTACAAAAACTTAAAATTAATAAAATAATACCCAAAATTACAATGTTGTGCCTTTGGAAATTTGAAATACCATGGTATAGCTCAATGTTTGTCTTTCCTCTTCCCAAAGAACTTGTAGAGGTTATTCCCTTTGGATTTTTATCTTCTAGTGAATTCCATTATATAAAATAATGCCACAAAAACTCAAAAAGGAGAAAATGAATACACCAACAAAAGCGTATCTGAATTCTCGAACAACTTACTTGTTCACTTTGAGACTGAAAACTCTCCTAAGTGGCTCAAAAACACCGATTTCTAAAACTCGCTTGTTAAGCTTGATACACGGTCACCTAGATTAACTTCCTTAAGAAGAAAACGCTTCCTTATATAGCTTGGTGACACCTTGTGGTGTGGAGGTGAGGATTTATTTTAGTATCTTGGTGGTTGGGGCTTTGATCCACCCCAACCACCCACTAAATCACTTTTTCAAGCCTTATGATTAATATCTCACATGCATCGATGAGAGCTTGTTTAAGGCTTTATTAAACATATCATCGATCGGGTATCTTGTGGCTTAGTCAATGCATTGGTTTTTTTTTCATGTGGGTACGATTATAGAGTTTATGTCATCCTTGGCATGGATGATGATTATTTTTCTTATTTCAAATGCCATGTAGGTGGTTGTCAGTCTATATTAGTCCTTGGTTGGTCTTAGCTAGAGGTGTTTGATCCGGTCGACAAGTAATTTGACCGAGCTATACGAAGAGTTTTTTATTTGATCCACCAATGTTTCAACCAACATAGTATGTGGCTCGGTTAGTAACTCGGCAAGATATCTCTCGGTAACTCATCCCGAACTTGGTCCGATACATAAAATTATTAAAACATTGCAATATATATCCCACATTCTCAATGCAAATACACTTAGAGGCATATATAGACAATAATGTGGTAATATTAAAATGAAATAATGGAGGAAAATTAACCCCTCCAAAAAGAGTGTGTTGACCACTTTGTCTAATGTCCCCACCCAATAAAATAGTGGCGTCCACCCATCTAATTATGAGTGTTAAAGATTGGCGTCGTAAACCTTTTTTAACTCAATTTCACCTTACCACGTTTTATAGCTTTGACCGGATAGATGCCCCTAATTTTTCTCTTTCAATTGGGAATTTTTGTGGATGGTAACTTTCTCTAACAGATTAATTTTTTGAGCTCATATTGGCAACATAAAGCTCTCGAGTATTATACCACACTATAATGATCTTGGGATACTTAGGGAAAAAAATTTCCACTAAATTGATCTTTAGATCACACCTCCCCAATGAGAACGATTTTGTTCCAAACATAGTTGTTTTTCACCCGCAAATGTTGCTAATCATTTTACTGCATATCAAAAATATACAAGATCCATAGAAGTAATATTATGGGTTATGGCTTTTTCTAGCAAAATTTAATCAAAGAAGAGGATTTGGAATCGGTGCTTCTGGGAGGACCTTGGTGGCTGGGTAATATGGGCCTTTTTTTGAAAAAATGGTATCCTGGATTTGACCCTAATACTGAAAATATAAACACCATCCCAATCTGGTGTAGGCTACCTAGACTACCATTGCATTTTTGGGATGATGAAATTCTGCTAAATATTGCAAAATCCTTAGGTGCCCCTATCGGGTTGGATGGGCCCACGAAACAGATCCAGACCTGCTTTTTCTCGTTTCTGCATTTTCTCTGCAATGGAACAAGAGTTTCCGGAGCACATAATCTTGAAATCTAGATATGGGATATGGACCCAAAAAATTGAGTTTGAAACTTTGAGATGTAAACATTGTCATAGCATAGGACACTCTGACAAAAGTTGTTCCAAGAAGAAGACCTCTACAATGGAAGCTGAACAGCCTATGGAGGGCTCAGTTCTGAGCAAGGATAGTAGGGTTCTTAGCACGGATAACTGGAATGAAGACAAAGCCCCTAGTTAGAAGGAGTTGGAGTTCAATAGAAAGGGGGAAAAAGGGTTTTAGAACTCAAATAAGGAAACATCTGGTCTGGCATCCCAAAGTCTCAACAGCAGCTTTGCTGAAGCACCTAACAAAGAGGACTTGGAAAATCCTGTGAAGGTATCCATGGTGGTGAATGAGTAAGAAGGCTCTGTGAAGATTAATATAGTCCCTATTGAACAATTTCATAGCAGTAAGGAAGCCAAGATAGATAATCATCTGTGCATCATTAAGGAAACATCGAACAAGGACTGTATGGATTTTAAAGAATCTTTACAGAAAAACACTCCTAGGGGAGATGGTAAATCATTTGCAGATATACCTCCTTGTTCTATAAACATATCAGTGGTTTCACCTACTTGCTTCAACGACCGAGAATAGCTGATATACACACACCTGACAGGATTCAGAAAGAATGTGAAGAGGGATAAGTTATGCCTATCAAGGATGAGGAGGATCCAGATTCTAGATTCACAAAGGTCATTTCAAAAAAGAAAAAAAGAATGAAAGGATTTGAAATGATCCCAGAATCACTCTACAGTGATAAGAAAAAGAAAAAAGACAACTGGGACACCTCAACATCTAGAACAACTAGATCTTCTGCTAGACGATTAGTTGACTTTGGAGGAAGCACAAAAAGAGGAAGACCCTCTAAAAAGGCTCTTAGATCTAAGAGAATGGAGAGGGACATTACAGATGGCGTTCAATGTCAGTTGAACCATTAGGAAATTCCAACCACCAATCATTCCAAATGAAGATTATTTCTTGGAACATCCAAGGCCTAAATGGAAACTCCAAGCAGAGAATCATCAAGGAGTTACGGGATTCTAGTAATCCTAGTATTTTGATTCTGCAAGAAACTAAGATGAAAGCTAAGACCCTAGAAACTATTAAAAAGAGTTTCTGGGATAACTCTGAAATGGTGGCTATTGACTCCCAGGGAGCTTCTGGAGGACTGGCTACTCTTTGGGATAAAAGGCACTGTACTGGTATGGTTCTCAATGCTAGTATTAATCATCTTGCAATCAAATTTGTTGCTATTGAGAATAATGGTGAATGGATCCTTTCTAACATTTATGCCCCTAATATGGTTAGTGGTAGAAGGAAGCTTTGGGCTGACCTTAAAACATTTAGAAACCAACATTGTTCTGCTAACTGGCTTATTATGGGGATTTCAACTCCCACTAAACCTAGGTGAAAAGTATGGAGGTACCTCCGTGGTTTTCTCTTGGTATGGAGGATTTTGCTGATTTTATTGTTGAACATAACCTCTTAGATGTGGATCTTCATGGGAATAAATACACTTGGAATAATAGAAGGTTGGGAAAGGATTTTATCCAGGTGATATTGGATAGGGCACTAATTTACGTGAGTTGGATTCTCGATCAATACTTCCACCTCTCTTCCTTTCCCGGGGCTGGATCGGATCACAATCCGATTGCTTTAAATTTTCTCAATTGGACTAAACCCACCAGAAGCTCATTCAAATTTGAAAAGATGTGGATGGAGCATGAAAATATCTATGACAAGATAAAAGAATGGTGGGGATGGAATGGTGAAGGCACTGCTCAATTTAGATTGGTTCAAAAGCTCAAAAATGTCAAAAAGCAAGTCAAAATCTGGAATAAAAGTGTTTTTGGTAATGTATTTGACAATAAAAAAAAGTTAAAACAAAAACTTCAGGATCTGGAAATAAAAATGGATACTATGGGGAGATCAGCTGAAGACAAAGTTAATGAAAAGAATATTCTTTCAGAGTTGCATACGATCTGCAGCAGAGAGGAATCTTTATGGAGACTTAAATCTAGAGCTATTTGGCTTAAAGAGGGAGACAGGAATACGAAGTTCTTTCATATGACCACTTTGAATCACAGAGCCTATAATAGGATCTTATAAGTTTCTAAAAACAATGGAAATATCATAAAAGATCCCAATAGCATAAAGAAAGAAGCGCTTGATTTTTATAAAAAACTTCTTGAGGAGAGGAATATCATCAATTCTGAAGCTATTTCTTTTATGTTGGAGGCCATTCCCCAAGATAAAATTAAGGAACAGAAATTTAGAAGTATCACCAAAGTGGTCATGCTTGAAGAGCTGCAAAAAGCTATATTTGCTTTAGAGGGTGACAAGGCTCCTGGTCCGGATGGGTTCTCCATAAATTTTTTCCAGAAATTTTGGGAAATCTGTTCGGAGGATCTTCTCAGAGCGGTGAATGAATTCTATAGAATGGGAAATCTTTTGAAAGAGCTTAATAACACTCACATTGTGTTGGCCCCAAAAAAATGGATGCTAAAGATTTCAAAGACTTCAGACCTATCAGCCTTGTGAATGCCATCTATAGAATTTTTACCAAAATTATTACTACTAGGCTTCAGCTCATTATGAATGAACTTATCTCAAGGCAGCAGAGTGGCTTCATCAAAGGCAAGATTATACAAGATAGAGTGATTATGGTTCACGAGACCATACATTCTATGGAAAATAATAAAAAGGCAAATATGGTCCTCAAGCTTGATATGAATAAAGATTTTGACAAGGTCTCTTGGGTTTTCCTTGACAAAATCTTAACAAAATTTGGGTTTCAAAAAATTTAGAAGAATTATTAAGGCTTGTATCCCTACGGCCAGATTCTCAGTGGTAGTTAATGGTGAGCCTGTGGGTTTTTTCACTAGCAGAAGAGGACTTAGACAAGGGGACCCTATCTCCCCCTTGCTCTTCATTATTTTGGCTGACAGCCTTAGTAGAACAATTGGCAAAGAAGTTAATGATGGGCTTTTAAATGGCTCTAAGCCCACTTCCATCAGTCAAGCTGTCTCCTATCAGCAATTTGCGGATGACACTATCCTTCTTCTTCTGGTGTTAGTCATTGAAGCCAAGGCTACCAAGGATTTCTTCATGCGGCTCTATGAATCACCTTGGGCAAGACATCAATTATGATAAAAGCTCCATCTTCTTTTTCAACACTCTGAGGAAAGGCACTTAAAATTGATAAAATTCTGGTTGTAAAATAAGTGCACTTCCAGCCACTTACTTGGGCCTTCCTCTCGGCACTAGGAAAGTCTCTTGTAAGGTGTGGGATGATTTATTGGAGAGATTCCAAAAAAAATGGTTGGTTGGAAAGGAGCCATTTTATCTAGTGCTGGTAAGTGCCTGCTCATTAAAAGTACTCTTCAAAATATGCCCATTTATGTCATGTCACTCTATAAGATCCCCTCTTCCTTCAGAGATAAGATTGAAAGGATTCAGAAAAAAAATTTATGGCAAGGCATGGAAGAGAAGTTCAAATTTCACTTAGTGGCTTGGGACAAGGTTTGCACCCCAAGAAGTTTATGGGAGGTCTGGGTATAAAAGATATTGAGAAAATGAATGTGGCCCTCATTGCTAAAATGGGCTGGAGAATTACATGTCTCGAGAAACAACCACGGATTGATTTAATCAAAGCAAAATACCTAAATCATCAATCTGTGTACTCTTTCCTACAATATGAGAACCTCCCCTATGGTTCCATCTTTTGGAATAATCTAGTCAAGAGCAGAAATTTCATCAAGCAAGGCGAGTAAATGAAAAGTGGGGATGATAGGGACATAAACTTACGGGAGGATAATTGGTTTAATGGAAATCTCATGGATAGATTTGGGACTATTAAGGATAGTCTTATAAGCAAGTATGACATTAAAATCAAGGACTATATTGAGGAAATAGTACCCGCAAGAAGAATTGGAAAAAACTTCTTGTGGAGAGAAATGATCTGATGCAAATTATTTCCTCCCTTCAAGATCAATTAGATCTTATTCCATTAAGTCAGCTGGATTCCAAGGATGAGTTGGTATGGAATAATTCCAATGATGGGAATTACTCTGTCAAAACTAGATATAATAATTTCTTCCACAGTAGTCAAACAGAGTTCAATTGGAATAAGATTTGGATGACTGAATTAACTCCTAAAATAAATTTTTTCCTTTGGCTGGCTATTAGAGGCAGGATTCTTACCACTGACAACCTGATGAGAAGAGGATTTATAATCCCTAATAGGTGCCATCTTTGTAAGAAAGATTATGAGGATATCAGCCACTGTTCATACATTGTGAGTATGCTACCAGAATATGGAGTTTTTCCCTCTCTAAATTTGAAGCTCTCTGGGTGGTGCCGAAGGATCTTAATCAGCTATGGACTCAATGGAACCCACCCTTTAGGCATTGTGTTGTCAAAAGGATCTAGAAGCTGGTTATCCCTCATTTAATCTGGAGGATATGGAAGGATAGAAATGATATTATCTTCAGAAATAAGAAGCAAAACTATAAAATTAGTATTGGTAAAATTTCTAATGGTATCAAAGAGAATATTGCTAGATTTAAACCCCCCAAGAACAAGAGATATCCAAAGAATGAAGAATACATCTTATCCAATTGGCAGATTGGAACTGTCAATAGTCGGAGCAATCCCGGGAATAACATTGATAGATCTTTGATTAAATGGCATCCTCCTGATTTTAATTGGTATAAGTTGAACTTTGATGGGGCCTCTAAGGGGAACCCTAGGATTGCGGCAGGGGGAGGAGCGATACGGGATCATAAAGGTAATCTGATTGTTGCGTATGTTGGGAAAATGGGAATTCAAACTAATCATTTTTCCGAAGCATTATCTGCTCTATGGGGCCTGAGAATTTCCCAGACTCAAAATATCCAAAACCTCATTATTGAAGGGGACTCCCTGAATATCATTAATCTCCTTAAACAGTGCTCATCTCCAAGTTGGAGCATCAAGGATTTTATCTCAGAGTCCATAAGTATTTTTCAAACATTCAATAACATCAGGATCATGCATACTTACCAGGAGGGTAATAAATTGGCAAATGCACTGGCTAATTATGGCATTAATGTTAACCACACTGTTTGGGATAATAATAGCATCCCTAAGCAACTTCAAAACAACATTCATGCGGATTTCTATACGCACACAATATCTTGAGCTGAGTTATGATTATTGGGTGTGGATCAACATCTATAATACTCCCACAAGTGTTGAATTAAAAAATATGATTATGAAAATCATGTCAAATAATCAAGATAGTGTGAAGTATATGGGGAATTCCAAGTGGAGTTACATTGATTTGAAAATCGTGCATGCGGGCTGCACTGCGTCTACTAAAAGTTGGATACAAGGCTCCACGGAAACCGAAGACAGTAGTAATGTGATTGATGACAGGGAGCGGGCTAACAAAAAGGCCGTTATTCCCACATGCGATTTTCCGCAGGCTCAGATCAGCAGACACGCAGCCGTTCGTGGGAAAAGCAACGGCTCTCATTTCCAACATTGTGTGGATTACAATAGTAAAAAGTAGACTGGCTTCAGCGCTCACAAGGATTTGGGAATTTGTTGCAAAGCAGATTAATAACTTGATGAAGATGGGGGTCCCCTTGCCAAATTGAGCCTAGTGTGGACTGGGGTGGAAGGATAATATTGAGCTATGGAGCATACTCAGCAAGGGTGGCATCACCAACTTCATGGAGAAGGTTCGGGGCATGATCAAAGCATCTCTATGTGTTTTGTGAAGGATTGGAAGGAGCGGACTGTGGAATATGGGGGGCAGAAGATCTTGGTCAATGAGGAACTTATTGCTGAAGTGACCAGCCTTGGCTTGGAGGGCTACCATTTTTTTAACAAAAGGGTCGACAGAGATGTTGAAGAGAGGAGATTTGTGGAGGGAGCTGAGAAGCTGATCTACGTTACAACGGGCCTACTTGTTAGCTCGATCCCTCTACCTTATGATGAGGTTACTCACATGATGATACGGTTCATTTCCTTGGAAGGAAGGTTTGTCACTGTACCTGCTAAGCACCTTATCTTTCTTAACCACTTCCATAGGAATCGCTTGGTTTGTTTCCCCCATTACTTGCTTTGAACTCTCTTAAGTGCTCCATTTTGGAGTTTCAAAAGCATACCCGGTGGTTCCTTTACACCAGGGGCTTATTTTACTGCTGCATAAATGTTTTCTTCTTAAGTATCCTGGTCTCCCATCCTCTCCTAGCTCAGTTCCCCCTCTTCCAGGTTCTGCTGCTACTAGCCCCATTTCTCCATTCTCTACCCCCGCCACCGCAACTGTCACCCCCCTGCCCGGCCATCCAAGATTCTTCTTCCATTCCCCCTACTACTGCTCCCACCCCCACTTCACCTCCACCTCAGCTAGACCGGTTACCAGGGCTTCTAGAAAGCTTAACCTTGAGACTCTTTATGTGGGAAGGGTCCTCATGAAATTGAAATTACACATGACCTACTGAATATTAGTAGTGCCAGTCCCCGGGATGTGCATATGGAAAGCTCTTCAAAAAGGCTGGAAGCCTTAGAGGCTGATATGAAACTATTGAAGGATGAGGTTAAGAACTTGGCAAAACAGAAAGGTAAGAGGAAGAAGGAGGAGGAGGTGGATATTGATAACAGCCAGATTGATGATATCTACAAGAAGCTAAACTCCTTAGACTCCCGTTTAGGGAAGGCCAAAACTCGTCATGATTACAATATGGCCATCTTTAGGGTGATTGAGGAGTTCATTGAGCAACATGTCAAAAGTGTCTCCAACCTCAGCGGAGTTCTGGAAACACTTTGGGGCAATGATAAGGAAAGCAAAAGGACCATTGAGCAGCTGGATAAGACTGATGCTGCCCACATGACTACTTTGGGTATGTTCCATTCCTGGAAGAATATCAAGACCAGCATAGACAAAGCTGCCAAAAAGTAGTTGTAGATGCTTTAGTTGTTCTTGTCTGTTTTTATGCTATTTTTTTGCGGTCTCTCTACTACTTTTTTGCAGTGTTTTTGTTGTTTTGTCTTGTTTGGGTAGCTATTTTTTGGCTACTTTGGGCTTCATTGTCACATTTGGATTCTGATCCTTTTCTCTCTGGTTTTCATTCCTATTCTAGCTCCTAGGCCATCTTTTGTACTCAAGGGTATAGTCCCTTTCAAAAAACTATTTGCCAATAATAAAAAAAAACATTATGGGTTATATTACTGCAGATTGTTGAAAATATTATCACAAAAATCAATTTGTCTAAAAATAGACAATTTTTCACCAAAAGAGGAAACCATCCAATTGACACTCAATAATTCTACAAATATCTACAAATAACTTAAACCAGTTTAAAAATACAAACCAAATCCAAATAATAGGTGATTGTCTAATTGATTCCTTGTAGAATTATCAAATCCTAGTAATTATAACTATCATCATAAAAAATTGATCAATCTAAAAAGAAAATTATTCTCCAAAGAGGCAATTATCAAATTGATACTCTATGATACAACCATCAATGTAAACACAATTCCACCAAACTAGATCATTATAAAAAATACATCTGCATGCCAAAAATAGGAAAGTGTCCATTGTCCCTATGAAATTGTCAAACACTGCATTTGCAACTATGTTTGTTAGTGTAATCATAATGCATTCTAACGTTACTACCATATTTAGAAATCACATTTATTACCCATAGAGACATGTTATTTTTAATTATGGTAAGAAGGAGATTTTACATTGTGATCATAGTTCTGAAACATGCTCAAATTATGGGTCTTAAAATACACCTAACAAATACATACTAAAAATAGATGCATTCCCAAAACAAAATTTACTCTGTCATGTAAGTATGAAGATGAACACTATCAATGTGACCATCAACCTAGGTAAACTGTTGTCAAATATCCAAATCTGAAAAATGAGTTTAACCTACGGTACCTAAATTGTACCAGAAACTCAAAATTTAAATAAGGAGTATTTCCAAAAATTTCAATGTAAGAAAATCACTGAGTATGGTAAACATGTCTCTTAGTTTCCCTTACGAATATGAACACAAAAAGTCTAAAGCTACATAAATGGGAAAATATTTCCTTATAATAATACAATAGAAATCCAATAACAAAAAGCTATAAATTAATTATATGTTATTTGTCATTCATTAGCTATGTAATATATAATTAAAAAATTATTTTCCAACCCATTTAAATGGATTTTCATTTTCAATGTACATGATCTCAGGTTTTATTATCAACTAATGGTGGATTCAAAACTTCATTTACCTTTGCAATAGGTTTGTATTCCATCTTTATCTTACCATTACTTTGATGGTGTGATGGATGAAGTTTCCAACAATTTTCCACCCAGTGTCCACTCATACGACAATGAGTACAAAAATTCCTAGGACAAGAGGAATTATTTTTTCCATTTCTTGCCTCTAAATGATGAGATTGGTATTTTTCATTTTCCTTGTTCTTGATGAATGAAATTAACTTATTCATCAATGTCCTTCTCTTTCAAAAACCGAATGATAGAATAGTTATGTAATCCACAAAAAGTGCAGGAAAGACATTCCACATTTTCTGAATATCATAGCCAAATTTCTTAAACTGAAAGAGAGGATAAGAAGTTTTAAAATTTATTTTGTAATTATGATTATTATAAGAACATGGACGTGAAATTTCATTACCTCTTCTATGCATTTGCATCTTACCAAATCCATGTGATGAAGAATCATTGGTTTCTACTCGATTCTTTCTATAGAACTAGTGGTGCATTCACTTTGTTGTCGAAGCTTGTCTCCTTTAGTGTTCTTGGAGCAATCTCAAATTTCAATTCTCGTACTAGGATAACCAAAATATGAAAAATGAGGGTGATCCTCAATCAGTATTGGGTTAGTAATACCTTATCCATTTTTACCAAGGCCTCTTCCATAAAATGCCACTTTCAACATTTGTCAAGATCCGACACCTTTAGTGTGTTTTAAAATGAACCAAAAGAATCATTACCTAAATCTGAATTTGAATGAGAAGAAGAAGAAGAATCATGTGGTGAATATCTTACATTACACTCATCGTTCATGGTTTTTGCATTTGAAGTTGAAGGCAATTCTTTTTTAGTTAACCACATTGTAATTTGATTAAGATTTCATCCTTATATTTGAGCTCAGATCTCAAAGATGCAATTTTTTATTCAAGGAAATAGAGCTTACACATCAGAAAATAATTCTCTTCCTGAAATTTCTTATTGATGCTTTCAAGATATTCCAACCTTTCCTTCTTTAAAGCTTTCCCAGTATCTATCTACAAACACCCTGTACTTCCATAAAAATACTACTGCAAATATGGAAGATCAAGCCACAAATTTTGTAAAATATGATGGGATTAGAAAATGAAAATTGATATCCAAATGAAACTAAAATTAAACATTGAATCATCCATCTACGATACCAAACATGATCCGTAAACAGGTATTTTTTCTCTACTCTATAATTTTTAATTCCGGATCTTAACAAATTCATCAACTTTTATGATTTAATAACCAAAAAGTTTATCGAAATCTGATTTTAAACTGAATTGGAAATGATCCAAAATTAATTTTGAAGTTTCATAAAATCAACTTTGTTTGAACAAATCCATTTAGAATCAATTTTACCCAATTTTATTAATTTCCACAAAAAAAGTTATGAGTGATTAAAATTGCATTCAAATAAATTTTGATTTAATATTTGAAAATATTATGAAGAACTGAATGTAAAAATTAGAATAAAAATGCCACAAATAATTGTATGAGGTTTAGAATTTCCTATGTTCATTGGTTCATACGAATGATCAATTTTTTTTTCATCTTCTCTAAGCACTTGCATAGGGTCTTCCCTTTGGATTTTTGTCTTCCAGGTGACTTAGGATGCATAAAGCAACATCACAAAAAATATAAAATGGGAAAATGAATACAAAATAGGAGTTTATATGAACTATGAACAAATTCTTAGTTCATTTTGAGACCTGAAAATTCTCCTAAGTGGCTTAAAAATATTTATATCTAAAAATTCCTTGTTAAGCTTGATACACACATCACCCAATTTAACTACTTTAAGAAGAAAATGCTTCCTTATATATCCCGGAGACACCTTTGTGGTGTGGCAATGGGGATTTATTTTAGTATCTAGGTGGTTGCGGGTTCGATCCACCCCACCACCCACCAAATCAATTTTTCCGAACTTGGTATTAATATCCCACACGCATCGGATGAGGGCTTGTTTAAGGATTTACTAATTTTTTTGCTAACTAGATATATCATGGTTTGAGCCATGTATTGGTTTGTTTTTCTACCCATGTGGGAATGACAGGTTGACTATATGTCATCATTATCATGGCTGGTGATTATGTGGCTTGTTTGGAATGACATATAGTTGGTTGGTAGTCTATGTTAGGACTCAGGCAGTCTAAGCTAGAGGCGGTCGATCTAGTCGGTGGGTGAGTTAACCAAGCTATGTGTAGAATTTTTTGTTTGATATGCCAATGTTATAACCAATATAATATGTGGCTCAGGTTGGTAACTCGAAATATGGCCACAGTAACTCACCCCAAACTTGGTCCTATACACATCATTTTAAAAACATTGCAATATATATCCCACATACTCAATGCAAATACACTTAGAAACATATATAAAAAAATCTTGTAATAGTAAAATGAAGTAATGGAGGCAAAATAACCCCTCCAAAAAAAGAGGGTGTCGACCTTGGTTGAGGGCCCTCAACCAACAAATAAGCGGGCCCACCCATTTGATTTTGAGTGTCAAATACTAGCGTCACAAAATAACCTTTTTACTCAATTTTACGTTTTCATGTGTCACAACTTGATCGAGATAGTTGCACACTACTTCTTCTCTTTAAACTATAAATTTCTACAGATGGTAACTTGATCCATAGAGTCCATTTTTAGGTTAAAATAGGCCACAAAAAATCTCTTGGAGTCTTCTACCATACTTGTAATGATCTATGTGATTTAGGTAAAAATTTCCACCGAATTGATCTATGGATCAAATTAGATGGATCAATATCTAACAAATTATTATGTCATCATGATGTAATTTTAAAGGTATACTTTTTATTGTATCTATGTTAATTTTATAAATTATTTATAATATTATGCGATATTTTTGGTAGGTTATTGAAGGGATACAGACAAATAAAAGTACATAAAGTTGGTGAGGTTTTAGTAGTGCTATAGATATTTCCATAATTTGTAGTTGTAGGCCTCTATAGGGGTTGACCCTCCAGTAGAAGGAAAGATTTTTGATGTTATATGTTTGAAAATATGGTTTAATGTAGTAAGGTTATAATGTAATTCAATCATAAGTGAATTTTTTTTTTCAATATTGGCCTCATTGTTAATGAATGGTTTTTTCTAGATGTTTAGGAGAAGATATTGACCCATAAATTCATTTCCAAGGTGCACATTCCCTTTCAATGAACAATTAAATATATCCATTTATGTTAGGTTTCTTGCGGAATGGGTAATAAAGTGTAAACAAAGGAAATAAAAATATGACTACTAATAGAGAAGGCAGCCAAAAGATACAAAAGCCACAGAGTGGGATGAAATTATCATAATATTTTAAAAATTACAAGAATTACCTTATCAATGAGATGAGATCATAATTCTTCAAGCTAATTATGAGATCGAAGGTAAATTTGAATGGTCCATGCACCAAAATACCTTCCTTCGAGAAGGAAAAATTAAGCACTTTCTTGAATTTGAGAAATATTACAACCCAATTGATATGTCATTTTTCAAAGAGTTTTCTGACATATTCCTTAGTGTTAGTCTTTGTGTTATTAAAACCCTCTTCAAGTCATGGTCTAGAAAACAAAAATCATCCTTACTTTATGAATTTAAATGTGGGACTCTAATTTTATGCATTACGAAAATTTATGTATGTCTATTTGATGATGATCTTAAATGAAAATATAAAATAATGTGCTTAAATATTGTAGAAAAATATGTTCTTAGAAAAGGGCTATGAGCCAAGTTGTAGAAAATACATTCCTTGAATCACACAAATTTGGTAGGTCTTATAGAAATGTTAAACATGTAATTGCACCACCAATGATTTATGTTGAAGGATATTATAGAGAACCCACTTGTGATACCTTCATAGTGGAAGATGACATTCATGATAAATAATTAGTTAAAATATGGATGAAACCCTACAAAACTACTTGAGAAAATGATCCCGACTAAAGTAGAAGTGTTGTAAAAAGGAAATTCTAAGTCAAAAATAAAGAAGAGTAGCGGTGGAGGTCATAATAATATTTTAATAATTTGGTCTTAGAGGTCTTCATGCAACTTAAAATTTTTATCGGGTTATAGTTGTATTACATGTAAATATGGAAATACAACAAGAAACATATGAATGGGACACATTTCAGTCATATTTTTGTCCAAATGAAGAATACTGATATAAGAATCCATGAGCGTTTGCAATTGGGATTGAATTTTTGTATATATATGGAGTGATAATTTGTATAGGGTTTACTAGAGTTACAATTGGGTTCATTTTCGATCACTCCAAATCCATGTGTAAAGCAAGGGCTTGATAGGGTTTGTTATATAGAAATATAGTAAGAAACATATGATATGAATATATTATCTAGCATGTTACTTTTGTGTTTGAAAAAAATAACAATATGAATTGTATCAACCCTAATTTAACTTTTGATTAGTTTAGTTTAGATTTGATATATAAATGCAACTAGATTTAAATATACTTGAACAATATATATTTTATATTGCAAAAATATACAATTATTTACATATCAATGATAAAAACTAGGATATTTGTAAGCATACCCACTAATATATTAATTAAAAAATGCAAGAGAGGTTAGAGGAATTATTTAGATCATATCAAATAAGGTTTTAAATTGTGTCAGTACTAGAGTTGGGAACTATGCAGGATTTTGAACAAACCCATATCAATTGTTATTTAAAAATATTCTTTGGAGTAGAATTGCATAGAATAGCCATGACCAAATTATAAAAATTCACCCTTCCCTACTATTTTGGACCGTTAGCTCTTCAGAGTTTATTTTTTTGTAAATTCCATTATTGTCACTTATTTCACACTTTTGTATGTTGGGATCCACATATAACCCTAGATTTAACACATGTACCTAAAAAAAAAACTATATTATAACACACTCAAACACTCATTAGATATAAAATTAAAATATACAAATGCTTAAGTCACATTGACCTCGGTGGTCATGATTTAGAAGCATCACTCCCGAGGTCAATTTAAGCATGTCATGACACAATTTTGGTTTGTTAGGTGTTCTAGGGGTTCTTAGGAGTCAATTCATGTTGGTGTGTTGTGCTCTAGAGATCAAAAATTCAAACTATGAGGTTTCCCTCCTTTTTGAGCAATTTAAATTTTTGAACTTGTTAGAGCCAATTTTTGGCTTTCCAGGTAGGTGTAAGGTCTTTAAATTTATTTCTAGCATGTTTTAGGTTATTGTAGACATTACGAGTCATTGGAGACTCGTGTCGGGGTTTAAATGGTTATATATCTCTTAAAGCTTAGTTTAGCTCCTTTACTTTGAATGGTAACCTCCATTAAACCTTGTCATGTGAACATATAGGTTAGTTATTGTTAGGTAAAACTTAGTTTACCTAGGTTAAATATGAATTTACCTTAGTTAATTATTAATTAGTGGTAAGTTGTTATTAACCATTTATTGTTTGTAATTGGGAATAGTATTCCCATACAAGTATTTTGTCTCTATTGTATTTGTTATATGGCTATATTGTTTAAAACCATATATTTACAATTATATGTGCATGAGATTGTATATTGTTGCACTATTTCAACATCTCATTTGTCTGCACATGGTTGTTCAATTCCTATAAGAATTGCAGCACATTAATTATAATTTTTATTTGATTAATTATTAATAAAAGTATCAGGCTTCCACCCCTGTTCGATACTTTCATTTGGTACCAGAGCTGGTTGATCTAGACCTGTGTGAAGAGAAGGTTGGAGAGAGGTTACATAAGGAAGAAAAAGTTTTTGGAGAAGAATATGCTCTGTAAGAGAGCCTGTGTTTCCTCCGAAAGCTTCCCAGAGAATGGTCATGCATCCCCACATCCTCTTATTAATTCTCCAAGTAAAAGATTTTATTTTATTTTGCCTTGGTGCCCCTGCACTGGAAAATTTTCTTCTGGAGCTCATCTGGTTTAGAAATGTAAAAAAAAGTCATTTATTTTTCCTCACTTTGAGAGGTTTTGCATTAGTTGACAACTCCATGAGACCAAGTTTTATTTAGTAAGGTTGAGTCATTGTACTCTTCTTTGAAATACTAAGCTCTTTCTTGGACCAGGTTGAGTTATTATGAGACTGTGCTCTCACCAAGATATTTGGTGCATTAGACCACGAGGCGAGATGACCAAGTCTTGATTTGTATTGGAATTTTGGATCTGTGAATTCCTGTGACCGATCTCTTTGGATGGTTTTGCATTTGCACACCGAGATACTTTGAATGCATTAGGAAGCCCGAGTTGAACTTATTCAAATGAGCCATCCCCAGTAAATAGTGATTTGCGATCCAAATGGCCAAGTCTTTTTCATTGTATTTAATCCATTCATAGTCACTTAAAGAACATACGAGAGACCAAATGATATAAAACAAATCAAAATGATCCTATGGGAAACAATGACCCCTGTTCATTTAAGATCATTTCTTAATCTCCACGGTCGTCCACCCTCCTCTTCAAATTGACCTATAGAGAAACAAATAAAAACGTTTGAGTCAAATATTGCATTGGTGTGATTAAATCATTTTGAATGACCTTGCAAAACAAAAAATTATGGTCAAATAAAAAAGAAAATAATGCGCTTGATTGATCCATTGGCACTAAATGGTGACCTGCTACGTTGGAATCTGATTATGTGAATATCTAGCCAATTAAAAAAGAAGCAGATCGAGTCTTTATTCAACCAACATAACACCCTATGACCTACATAATCAAATACATTGAAAATAAATACATAACTTGATGGAGATCATGTGATACATAGGCAACGATGTTAAGCCTACAAGCGGTGAAACAAATCAAAAACAATGAAGGAGGATAAGCAAAGGCATAAGTCGACTCAGATCCTCTTGGTGCGGAAAAACTCTAAACCGCCACACTCTCTTCTCGTCCATGTGGAATCATTCCTCTTAGACACATCACTATTAAAAGGTTAGTCCATTTTGGTCTTGCTTAAATATAAATTGCTCCATTTTATATGCAAAGTGGATTGGATCGATTCATTGGATAGTGCAAAGGTTGTTGGGGAATATAGGTGACTGGTTCAAAACCCCAAAACATTTTTTTAAACATTGAATTTTGCGGCCCATTTAGGGTATACCACCACATATAGTGGTTAAAAACCTCTACTAAGCCCCTAGTTTCCGCCAAACAAGACACTAAATTTAGTGAGAAAAACCCTAAAAAGGGTCAAATTTTTTTCTCCCACTAAGCTTATTTTCTTATTTTGAGCACTTTTTTCCAAAGGAGGGGTGATCCAAAACTTATTTTTAAGCTATTTTTGTGATTTTTGGCTTAGAGAGCCGTATTGTGCTCCGAGAGGCCACCAGGGCCCATGAAAAAAAAAAAAAAATTCCTACCATTTTATTTTTTCAAAATATTAGATGTAATTTTATATTTTAGTGTAATGTACTAATTTACAGGTTGCCATATTCAACTGCAAACCATTGTAACTACTTAAAAACTGGAAGATATTTGTAATAAAAAATAATAAAAATTTGGTTTTGTATCACTCATGAGATCTTTGATATCATTTGCAACATTCGGTATAAACGGTTCCTCTAGGAAGCGCTTACGGGTAAATTAGTTACGAATACTACTACACTTAACGCCTAATATAACTATAACAACGTTGTCTGGGCATCAAACCTTTAAATCGAAGGTGAATAATAAGGACATAATGCATACACTTTGAGCCCTCCCATCCATCTGTGAATGATTTCTTGACTTAAATATGGGTGATAAATTATCCGAGTATATAGTAAATTTACGCACGTGTATGAGGATTATTCTTTGAGATGGTTTTAATAATCACATAGACCCCTTTTAGTATTGTCTTGTTACCACGTATCTAGTTCTTTCATATATGTTAACAACGCTTTCACGTACTTTCAAGTATATAGAAAGGGAGATCTTCTTGGACACACCGACGAGTATAGCGAGAAGGTTGCATATATAGAAAGGACCGGTATATTGGAATGATGGTATATAGATTAGGAGACCATATACCTGGAGTGATAAGAGCCTTACCATTTTTTAGTTGATTATGCAAAATGGGAACCAACACCCCAAAGTTATTTCTTCTAGATTCAAAACTACTCAGAGGAAATAACTATGCATCATGGAAGGTAAAAATCAAGACACAACTTGAGTTTGAAGAGATTTGGACTGATGTGAATGGTACTATAACTAGATCAACAAATGATACAACACAACAAAGACAATTTTATAGGTGTGATCAGAAGGCCAAGCTGATAATATTGTTTATAGTTTCCGATGAAGTGCAACCCCACATTCATGATGCCAAATCAGCTAAAGAATCATGGGATAAGTTGAGCATAGTGTATGAGGCCAAGAACAAGAATGTCATATTGAATTTGCAAAGTCAGTTACACACATTGAAGTTCAAACAAAATGAGAAAATAGAAGCTTTCTTAAGAAGAGTTATAGAATTAAGGGATTCACTTCTATCTGAGGGAGAGGAGGTCACTGATGAATCTCTTGTTCCCATTGTTCTGAGAGCACTCCCTCCTTCATACCACATTTTTGTGACAACACTCAACTTGTCAGATTAGATAGTGAGTTTTGACAAGCTAGTAAATCTACTGCAACAAGAGGAAACTATGTACAATAAAGATGATGAAGAGGAGCAGGCAATTTATTCTCATTAGAAATGGAAAGGAAAAGGAAAAGGAAAAATTCATTCCTATCAAAAGTCCCAAAATAAAAATTAGCATCAAGGGGAAAAACAACAAAAGAAGAAATGTCATATCTGTAAAAGAGGACATGAGTTGAAATATTGTTGGTATAATACTTATAAGAAAGGTTCATCAAGCAACTCTAGACCTCAAAATCAAAAATATTATAAGGGACATTCTAACTACAATCAAGGGAAGAAGAAGGGGAATTGGTGAAGAAAACCCCATCAATAAGGAAATATTGTTGAGAAAGAAGAACATTCAGATACTGAAGACTACTTGTACACTTCTCGATCAAGTGAACCCTCTATGTCATCTAGTGATTTTGGTATGTTTATTTGAGAGCCAATCGACACATGACCGACCACGAGACTAGTTTAATTTAATGAGGACACACCTTTGGAAAAACATGTTTTTTTAGGTGATGATTCTTCATACAAAGTTTAGGGGATTGGGAAAATTTATCTACCCCTTGGTTCACTTATCAGTAGATTATCGGATGTACTATATGTCCCCTGGTTGACAAATAATTTTTGTCGGTCAATAGACTCTGGATCACAACTTGAAAATTGACTTTGATAGTCATTCCAGAAAGAAAATGTGTTTAATTTGAGACAAATGGTAAGGCTCGAAAATAGTTACAAAATACTACAATGTGGGACGGATGTTCCATCTTGATTTTGTCCACAGAAATGATCAGGCACTTATGTCTAAGAACTCTACCTCTGTATAGTTGTGGCATCAGATACTTGGTCATATCAGTTTCAACTATCTCAAAACACTTCGCCAACACAATATGGTAAAAGGATTACCATCTCTCAAGAAGGATACAAACAATTTTTCTCACTGCATAGTAGGAAAATAACATAGAGCTTCACTATATAAGAGTACTTATCGAGCTCATGGTAAGCTTGATCTGGTCTATATCGATCTTTGCATTCAGATGTAAATGAGTCATCTGGATTTTAGTACTTCATGCTTTATGTTGATGACTATCCGAGAAAATGTGGATTTTTGTCTTCGCAAAAAAAGCTGAAGCTTTTAAAAAATTCAAGAAGTTCAAAGTTATTGTTTAGAATGAAACTGGTCATCACATCAAAACTCTCTGCTCAGATCAAGGGGGGGAATTCACCAGTGATTAGTTCAAATCCTACATACAAGCTCATGGGATTTGTCGACAAATGCCTCCTCCACACACACCACAGTAGAATGGTGTTGTTGAGAGAAGAAATCATATTATCATGGAAATGGTGTTATGCATGGAATGATTCTAGACTAGCGAGGAAATTCTTGGCGAAGTAGCAAAAACAATAGTTTATTTGTTGAATAGAGTGCCCACAGTTTCTCTTGATAGAGTATCACCACATGAAGCATGGTCAAATCATAAACCATCTATTGGACACCTCAGATTATTTGGGTGCAAAACATGTATGCACATACCCAAGCAAAATAGAAAGAAGTTGGATATGAAATCATAAAAATCATCTTCATTGGCTACAGTGAAGAAATTCTTGGGTATAGATTGATGGATCCGAAGACCATAAAATTATACACCAAAAGACATTTTTTTTTTAGAAGAAGGAAGTAGAGACTCCTCCTCTAGATTTACCTAATGTAGATTTTTCACCTGTTGTAAAACTAGAAGCTGATGTTCCCACACATGATGTAATTGATGATGAGGATGATGGTGATGATCAGATAGAACCATGACTCGTGGGAGTAGTTCAGCGTATGCCCAAGTGGTATACTAACATGATACGAGATGCAAAATTGGATGCTCCATCGGATTCATCCACCACTAGACCACAAACTCGTAGTAAAGAATGAGAAGAAGTGAATTTTTTTTTGATGAGTAGATTTATTAAATATGATGATCCATCTACACTCCAGGGAATCCTTGCGAGTCAAAATCTTGGAAAAATGGCATGGATGTTGAGTATAACTCAGTGGTGAAAAACAATACTTGGCAACTTGTTGATCTTCCACCAAAGAAGAAACCCATTGGTTGTAGATGGATATTAAAAACAAAGTACAAAGAATATGGGACAATAGAAAACTATAAATCAAGACTACTAGAAAATGGGTACACATAAAAAGAAGGAATTGACTATGAGGAGACATTTTCTCCCACACTTAAGATCAAAATGATCAGGATGATCTTTACTCTAGCTGCATAGTTTGGTTGGAAATTCCATTAGATGGACATAAAAAGTTCCTTTCTGAATGGATATTTACAAGAATAATTCTACATGACTCAACCTAAGGGATATGTTGTACTTGGTTAAGAAGGGAAGGTATGCGAATTAGAAAAAAATTTTATGGACTTAAATAGAAACCTTGAGCTTGGTACATCAAAATTGATGAGCATATTATACAACATGGATTTTTATAAATCCATACGATCTCAATCTCTAACTCAAAAAGAAAGGGGGTAGATTGTGATTGTTGTCTATGTCAAAAATTTAGTCGGCATTGGAATTTTAGTGAAGATGATTGATGCAACAAAGAAATATCTTAACCAATCATTTGACATGAAAGATCTCATGTTGCTGCATTATTTTCTTGGATTAGAAGTATGGAAAAAGGAGAATCACATATTTGTTTCTCAGTTGAATTATACCAAGACAACACTCGTAAAATTCAGGATGATGGATTTCACACCTATTGCTACACCTATGTAGAGAAGATTACAATTATCTCGTTCACATCCATCTTCTGTGGTAAATGTAACTCTTTATCAGTAGTTGATTGAGAGTCTCATTTACCTGAACTACACTAGACCAAATATTAGATTTGTAGTGAGCTATCTATCCGGTTCATGCAGGAACCCAAAGTTTGTCATTAGAAGGTAGCAAGGTGAATCTTGAGATATCTCAAGGGAATAGTGGATCTTGGTATAGAATACAAGAAGAATGATAATTTCTTCTTGTCTAGATATTCGGATTTAGATCATGCAGGAAACATTGATGATATAAAAATCCACTTCAGGGCTTGTGTTCTTTATGGGATCTAAACCAATATCTCACTCTTCTGGAAGTGAATATCGTGATGCGGATAAGTTTCATGTCTGTGAAGCGATATGGCTACATCACATACTTGAAGGACTTGGAATACCACAGGAAAAATTGACCACCTTGTATGTTGAAAATGAAGGTGTTCTCAAACTTGTTCACAATCTAGTTTTTCATGAAAGAAAAAAGCACATTGAGGTATATGTACATTTCATATGTGAGCATGTCTTGAAACACAATATACAACTTCAATTTTTCCCAACAGCTGAACAATGAGCAGATATCTTCACAAAGTCACTTACATGTGAAAAATTTGAGTTGTTCAGAGAATTCCTCTCCTCATCCCTTGAGAAAATGCAAAATTAAGGGGAAATGTTAGGTAAAACTTAGTTTACCTAGGTTAATTATGAATTTACCTTAGTTAATTATTAATTAGTGGTAAGTTGTTATTAACCATTTATTGTTTGTAATTGGGAATAGTATTCCCATACAAGTCTTTTGTCTCTATTGTATTTGTTATATGGTTATATTGTTTAAAACCATAAATTTGTAATTATATGTGCACGAGATTGTATATTGTTTCACTTTTTCAACATATCGTTTATCTACACATGGTTGTTTAATTCCTATAAGAATTTTAGCACATTCATTGTAATTTTGATTTGATTAATTATTAATAAAATTATCAGGGTTTTGCCCCTGTTCGATACTTTTATTTATTGGGAAAACTCAAGAAAAGGGAGATATGAAGCATGTTCTTGTAATTTTTTTCATTATCACGATCATATTCATTTTAATGCAAGAAAGAGATTTGGCTCAAAGAAGGGTTTAGTTTGAAGCTTTTTGGAAATAGTTGAATGAAGGACTTTAATTTGTGTATGAGCATGTGATGGTTATTGAAACTCATATTCTCAAGTAAAGGAAGTATTATATATGTAGTGAGCTCTATTTTCATTGTAATTTTTGATCTTTAAAGGTGTGATCAATTGTCTTGGTTATGATTATGCCTTGGTATTGAAGGATCTGCTATAGAAAATCATGTCTCGTCTAGACAATATCAATTTCACATCAAGAGGAGAGTATTTTGATCAAAAGAAAGACATGATATTAAGAAGAATAAAATAGGTGCACCCTTAGACATTTTAAATATATTGAAGGAGATAACTATAACTATTTTTCATTTGAATCTCTTAATAATTGATCATACCCTATTTTGGAAGATAAAGTACAAGATAGTTTGAGTAAAATTGGTCGTGGTGGGTGTAAATAGCCTCACTTTCAGGTTTGAAAGCTCTAGTAGGTGAAATAGTTATATAAAAAATTATTTAAGAATTAGAAATGAAATTAGTTGATTTTATGAATTAAATGGTCCTCTCGCGTTCACTTTGTGAAACCCTAGTAGGGTTTGTGGAAACAAAATGAATTGGAGGTCCTAAACCTAATTTCCAAGGCCAATAATTTCAAGAAACCTTCCTCATATCACACATAATTAGGTTGAATAAGATGATTACTTTCAAAATATTTTAAATTGAGGGAAACTTTGATAGTCCTCAACATAGTCATATAACACTATATTAGAGGCCTAATTACTAATGGAAAAGTGATATTTTAGGAAGATTTTCTTAAGAAAGTGCCATTAAAACTTTGTACACTTAACCTAGGCCCAAATTTTTATTTGGAATGAAGAATTTTTGTGGAATGAGTCTCCTAGAAAAATTTACACCAAAATTGACATTAAGAAGGGCTAGTAGGAAGGTTTAAGCTTAGAAAGAGGATAGAGAAGAAAAAGGTATTTTGTAATAGAGTTGAGCCAGAAAAACTAGCTCATAATTAGAGGAGAATAATGGGTGATTAAAAATAGATTGAGTTGTTTATGGGTGTTTTTGGATTGCTCTAACCATGAACTCACCAAGAGCATCGTAGTTAAGAAGCTTAAGGGGAAATTTTGTAAAAGGAATCCAAATTGTCAATTTCTTATGATTTCAACTTACTTGATGATAGATTTGGAATAATAAAAGACTAATAAACATTTATCATGAATTTATTAAGCTATATTTGGTGTTTGGGGTCAAATATAAATCTTTGCATGATTTATTTTTTTAAGGAAAAGTGTGATTTTGCAAGCTTTAAAGGGTTGATTGAAGTTTTCTAATCAAACTAGCTTGTTTGAGTGAGTGTTTGTGTAATAAGATCTGTATTAGGTCACCTCATTTATGAGTCAACATGTCTTACACTACATTTTAGACTCCGTGTAGTTCTATTAGTACTTTTGCAAATGTGTATGCAACTATACCTTGACCTAGATCTGTCATCATGAATCAACACTTGAAAGTGGGATATGATATTTCATCACAATAGTGACCCTTGTGCGTAGATGAAAAATTCATATTTATGCCTTCCTATTATGTATGTAGTATGTAGATATATCTCTTACTCCTTTAGTTTAGTAGTTGGTAGATAAATAGTTGATTGTTAAGTAATAAATGCCTATAGTTGACTTGCATGTGTGTGTATGAGTTTTTACTTTGAAATTTATACCTTAATGGTACAAAATTCTAGCACAAAGCATAATGTTTAAATGAATAATAAGTAACAAATGGGCATGTAAAGATAAAATAATCAAAAAGTAAAAGGGAATAAGACCTATACAACATGGGTGCAGACCGTGTAATACGGTCCAGCCTCATTGTATAGTCTTGGAACAAGTTCATGTATAAAATAATAGTAAGTGAAAAATTTTGAATATCTTTATAAAATATCCAAAAATCTAATCAAAGAGGTAAAAAAGTGAAATGTAGGTTCAAATCAATCAATAAAGAGAAAGGAAACAAATGGCTCATGTCACTAAGACATGGTTTCATTGTTCAAAAATCACATACATATAAATAAAAACATAATGTAATATTGATTTTATGCATATTTTATTTTCTACATTTTCCCCCTTATGCTAGTGAATGAAATTTACTATTTTAAAGGAGAAAAGTATCATACCTAGAGGAAAATTATTAAGAAAGAATAATTGTAGGTGTGTCAAAAATAGTAACCATGTGTGGTGAAAAATGTGATTCATCAACTAGCCTACACAAATATAAAGGAGAAGCACATTGTAGGATTCAAAAGATGTTATAAGAGGTGAATAGGTGGTTGAGATTATACTTGATAGAAAAATTATTGTGGAACAATATATGATGACATTATATTGAAGAAATGGATTGATGATTTAGTTGCATGTATGATGGGGCAATGAATAGGATCATATATATAATTATGATGGATAAATATAGAATAATTATAGTCCTATAGGAGATAATGTGAGCTATGTGATTGTATGATTGATGTTTTGGAAGTATTTTTGGATGTAAATGTAAAAAATCTAGTGTAAAAAGACATAAGGTAGAGTATAAATGGAATGGTCATCCAATGTATTATCCTCACATAAGTTCCTAAAAGAATGATAGGCAAGGTAAATTTTTCTCTAAGAAATAAGGGTGGGTGATCCTCATATGATGTAAGGTACCTTGTGAGGAGTAGTAATAAGAAAATTAGGTTATGGACTAATTCATTAGAGTATGGTGAGAAGACTAAGTGAGCACAAGTGAATAACCACTGGAGTTTCTTAAAATACACCAGGATAAGTCATGCATGAAGAAAGGATCATGCACACGTATTGCAGATGGAACCAAAGGCGGTGTATAGTTGACATGTGAAAATTTTGGCATGAACCTTTTCTCTTTAGCAACCCATTTGTATTTAAATACTTTATGTGGTTGTTTAGTAAAGAGTCAATCGTAAGAATGATTACTCATAGGATATTGTGAAGTTATTATCTTAGTAGAATGATGGCCATTGAGAGTCACACTTACTAAAGAGAAAAAAAATATGGAAGGAAGAATAAGATCTATCCAAATTTCTTGTGAAAAACATGATGATGTATTTTTCGTCAAGTAACTTAAGCTTATGATCCAATGCATATAAATCATTTTCAGGTGTCCATTAATAGGTGGAAGTTGTATAAGGACTAAAATGTGTCTTGATAACATACACTCTTATCATTCATTTAAATAGGGTATTTTAGGCAATGATTAGGAAAAAACATGTACCAAAATACAAAGGGATAAACTTAAAGGGACTACAATGAGTGATAGGATTGCATATCTAGAAGGAAGTAACTCTTACACTAGGTCATCCTAGGGTTTCCAAGGCATGCGATCGAGATAGATGAAGGAACCTTATTGAGATATTGGTGGTTGGGTGTGGAGAGGTATGGATCAACAATAAATGAAAGAAGCATGCAATAAACGAAATGAAAGTAACTAAGGAGTTGATATTTGAAAAGAGTACTATGCTAACTAGCATCAAACATGTACAATACTAAGCTAACATAGCATAATGAAGAGGACGTGAAATAATCTATGCAAGATGACAAAGAAAGAGTTATATAACTCACCTATATATGTAGGGTGGTCATTGATGCATCTATCTCCCCTAAGAAGAAACATATAGAGAAAAATATCTATTAGGTGGAATAAGGTAAGAGCATGTTGGAAATATAGGAATTGAGAGGGGGTGAATCAGTGTCTTATCAAAATTTGTGTAATTCAGAATTTGTCAATCATTCAAGTTTTAAATTTACTTTTTATATGGTAAGCATGCATATTAAACCATGATAGATAAAGAGAGAAGTAAACACACATTAACACATGAGGAGACAAGATTTAATACGGGAAACCCATCTAAGGACAAAACCCCACTGAAACAAGATAAATAGCTTGGATAATTATCCTATAAAGTTACAATTATTTCATGGTTGATATTTAACTCAACATGGAGCTACAACTCCAAAAGTTAATCGAGTTACTATTTAGTATTTGACAAGCTTCAACTTTGTCTGAAGCTTCAACTCCCAAATTTAACTAGCAAAAACTGATCTTCTGTAAGATAATACTTACAAGGAGGCTTCAACCCCCTAATTTGGTATAATTATAACTGACCTTTAGTAAAAACTACTTATAAGGAGGATTCAACCCCCTATATGCTAAGCTGCAACTTAGACTTTTTATATAACTCGATCACTTTATTGTTTTGTCTTCTACAACTAATTATGACCACGTTTTCAGCTCACTTGTGTTCCTCTCTCCTCTTCTAAATGTTTCATAGTTTCAGCACATTAACACCATTCTTATCTTCTCTACAATCAGCACATATCTCTCTCTACTTTCAAAAATTCTCTGTATTTTCACCTCTCTCTCTCTACATATGAACCACTCCACATTCAACAACTAAAAATACATGCTAAAAAATGGGCTTATATATAAATAAATGACTCTGGAGATGACCCTTGACCTTTCAATTATAGATGTTGGAACATAATGATTAAGTGGTATGGCCAACCCTTAATTAATATGGGTCCATCACTATTATATAGGTTAAATATTTAATAATATGAAATAATTTTCTATTATTAAATATTAATACCTAGGTAATATACATTAGGTAAGTATTTAATAATGTGAATCATTTATGTTTCTATTTATTAAATACACTCATGTAGGTATATGTGTCAACCATTTTAGTTGGAAAGGTGGGTCGAGACATACCCGATCATCTTATATAAAAAGGACTTTAGGTCCTCATTTGATATATTCGGAAATATATCAAAGGTGTGCAAATCAAGTGATTTGGTTTTACCCTTGGTAAATAGGGTTTCAAACGAAGAGGTGATCTTCTTGGATGTAAAATAAGTTCTCTTAAGTAAAAGGTTATTTTCAAAGTGGTTTTTACCCTATTGTGTTTTTCACTATAAATAGTGTGTCACATGTGTTATTTATTTCTGTAAGTATTTCTTTATTTATTTATGTTATGATGTAATGTTTATTTAAATATTTATTATAACAAGATATAATATGTAAGTTGATTAAATTCATATTTATTAGAATCCTCAAATTTTAACATGGTATAAGATCGAGGTAAATTAAATAAATTAAGATCAAATGTTTTGTATTTTATTTATTTAATTTATGCGGGTTTATTCAACTAACCCAAAAGGGTATTTAAAATTATGAAGCCCCCCTTCTTTCCATTTTTTGTGCAATCTAATATTTTTGTCTTGTGAAGAACTAATGTGAATGCACGAAGAAAAAAATTGGAAATATTATTACCTTCCATGAAAACTCGTGTGAAAGACCTAGTAAGGGCTAAATAATGTGTAAAATATTTTCCTATATTTCTATAGTTTTAATGTGTGTAGGTTAAATGTTTTCAATTGTAAAAATCAAGAGTAAATGAAGGAGGAGACAAGGTTCATGAAAATAGGGATTTCAATTTATTTCATTGGCCGGGTGAAATTCTTGTCCCCTTTGTAAAATCACCAGGTTAATCTATATTCTCATAAATCTACTTGCACCTGGTAAAATTCTTTTAACCTAGTCTATGTCCTTCAATCCCCTTTAATAAGGGTTATATGTTTAAAAATAAATAAATATACTATAGTTTATAATTTTTTATAGACTATATGTTGTTTTTTATTTACATTATATAATCTCTATACCTCTTTTTAAAAAGTGTATATATTTTTACATTATAAATTATAATAGGTTATTATAATGTATTAAAATATAACCTCTGTAATATTATACAGAAGAAGAAATTCTAGAATTTCACATTTGGGAAATACACAACAAGTTTTGACTTCATTAAATTTGACGGTCAAATAACTGTCACGTTAGACCAAACATAAGACAGTATGATAATCATCTAGATGTCAAATTTAAGCTAGTAGGTTCCAAGAAACTTTCACTATGTTTAAATTGATGATCAAATAACCGTCACGACAAACCAAAAAATAAGACATTATGACAGTCATTTAGACGTCAAAATTAATTTACCTAGATCTTTGTCTACATTAATTTTTTTTGAAAAATTTGAAGTTGTTATGCATTCTTAAGGGTTTCTTCTTCATTTCTATATGATTGGAAATATTTTTTTATATAAGTCTGGGGTATAATGCAAAGCCCTTTATATTGCGGTTATTATTTTGATCATGGGAGGTTAATTAATATGCATTGTAATGACAAAATTAGTTATGATTAAATAGTTTATGTAGATCTATAAAATTTAGATATGATTCTATTAAAAGTGTTTTTTTATAAATATGTATCTAACTCTATCGTACATTGTATATTATAATGGGGTGTGTGTTACAGGTTCAGGTAAACAATGGAATCCACCTATTTCTATCTTGACAAAACTTAGATCCTAAATGGAACCAACTACAACATTTGGAATATCGGGGTCAAATCGAACTTATGACGAGAAAACTCGGACAATTATTTCGGATCGAGTTGCTCCCACCGGTCATCAAAAAACTATAGACAATATGAATGCATTCTTGCAATGGATGCAAGAGGATATTTCCATGATTACATGTAATGTGAACGATGAGTACATTCTATACATTGGTAATATCAAACATCCGAAAGAGATATGAATGCACCTAGAATCCATGCATGAAGGTACGCATTTATCTAAAATTATTAAATTAGTTTTAGAAATACTTACAACTCCTATGAAAGGAGATGAAAAATTAGTTAGTTTCTTAGCCAAAATTAAAAATATTAAAGCACAATTAGATGGATGCAATTATGATTTAATTGGTGAAAAATTAATCTACATTATTTTTCGATTAAATATAAATGAAATATTTAGGAATTTTATTTCTACCTTGAACTTTAAATATCGGAATGAAAAATGATCTACCTGATTTAAATACCTTGAGTTCACTTTTGATACGGGAAGGGCAAGTGATAATGAACTTTTACTCTAAGAAGAATTCCTCTCGGACACTTCTCGCTCAAAATTTAAAGTTCAAACCTCACAAGCCCTTCTCGGATCAGAAATTTAGATCTAAATCTTCTTTTTTTATAAGAATTTTTTTATTCGATCAATTGTATGTTATTTTTAGTGGTAAATGTCACAAATGTGGTAAATTTGGACATAAAAAATAAGATTGCAAAACTAAGAAACCTATCCATAAAATAAAAAACAAATTGTTTCTTCTAAATACAATTTAAGGAAAAAGGATAGCTCTAATGATATTCCTAAAATTGTTACATTATATGCTTTGCATTGTATTCTTCCTCTAATTTTGAATGGATTTTAGATTTAGGTGCATCAAATCATATGACTGGTGTTTCAAATTATTTATTTGATGTTGTGAAAATCAATGAACATGTGTATCTTGGTGATAACTCATCTTTAGAAGCAATAGAGAAAGGAAAAGTAAAATTTGCTAATGGTGTGTTAAATAATGTTTTATTTGTTCCTAAACTCAAAAATAACCTTTTATCATGTTCTCAATTAACTTATGATGGTTTGGATATTCAAAATTTGAAAGATACTTGGTATATCAAGGATAGTAATGATAATATAATAGCTGAAGAAATTCAAAGAAATGATTTGTATATTTTTGATGATTTCTCTTTTACATCCTATTTTATTTCTCAAAGTTTGAATAATTAAAAACTATGGCATGAAATATTAGAACACGTTAATTATCAAATTTTAAATGAAATGGCTAGATATAATCTTGTGAAAGGTTTTCCTTTGTTGTCTTCTTCTCATGATGCGTGTGAAGGGTGTTTACGCTCAAAACAAAGTGTTATACCATTTCACTCACATCTTGAAGAGAGTTGCTCTTTCTCGCTAGAACTTATTCATAGTGATGTTAGAGGAACTCTTTAAGTAGCTTCATTAAATGGTTCTTTATATGAGTTCACCAAGATTATTTGGTTATATTTTCTTTAAAAATAAATCGATGTACTTGGGAAATTTAAGGAATTTAAAGCATTTGTTGAAAAATCTTCAAATTTTAAAATTAAGAGATTTAGAACAGATAATGGGGATGAATGTGTTAGCAAAGAATTTGAAATTTTTGTATTGATTACGATATTAGAAAGGAATCAAATTCTCCTCATTCTCCCCAATCTAATGGCATTACGAGAATGCAAGAATATGAATATTTTAGATATGGCTCACACTATGCTTCATTATGTTGGTCTTCCCAAATTTCTGTGGGTAGAAGCAATGAACACTTTAGTCTACATTCTAAATAGGGTTCCCACCAAATCTATTCATATTTCAAATCCTTTAGAAAAATGGTCAAATAAAAAACCTGATATTTCTCATCTAAAAGTTTCTGGTAGTCATGCTTCTTTATACATTCCTAAGAAGAAAATAAAGAAACTTGACATGACTTATTTTTCTTGTGTTTTCATTGGATATGTTATTAACACTGCAGGTCTAAGGATTTACGACCCTACAAAAAGGGAAGTAAATGAAAACCACAATGTGGTGGTTTTGGAAAAATTATTTTGTTCATCTGATAATGGTAAAGATGTTCCTAACTCTGTCAATATTTTTAATGATGGTTTTGATTCTGATAATGAGAATATATTAAATGGTCATGATGAGGTTTCTTGTGTTAGTAATATTTATAAATCTCCTATGTCCTTAGCTAAGAAACCAAAATATGATCAATCTATGTTAGAAAGTTCTAATCCTATTGATCTTAGGAAAATGACCAGAAGCCATCATATGTACCATGCATTAATAACCTTGTATGAACTTGATCTCAGTAAAGCTTTGAAGAAGCTTCTCAGGATGAGAAGTGGATCAATGCAATGCAAGATGAATATAATTCCCTAATTCAAAATCAAACCTAGGATTTGGTTCCACCTCCAAAAAAAAGAAGTATTATAGGGTCTAGGTGGTTATACAAAGTAAAATATAATGCTGATGGTAGTATTGAAAACATAAATGCTAGACTTGTTGCTAGAGGTTTCACTCAAAAACATGACATTAATTATGTTGAGACATTTTCCCCTATAGCTAAAATGAGTACTGTTAGGACCTTATTTGTAATTGCTTTACTCAATTTGGGTGGGAAATCCACCAAATAGATGTGAAAAATACTTTTTTGAATGGTGATTTAAAAGAATAACTTTACATGTTTCAAATTAAAGGATTTAAAGAAACCGTTAAAGAAAACTATGCTTGTAAATTGAAAAAATCGTTGTATGGTTTAAAGAAAGCTCCTAGATCTTGGTATGAGAAAATTGATTCTTTCTTTAAATGGGTAGGATTTGTTAATTGTTATTCTAATAATTATCTATTCATCAAGAAAGAAGGATCATATATTATCACTATTTGTATATATGTTGATTATTTTCTTATGAATGGTGATAATCCTGCTTTAATTTGGGTAATTAAAGAAAAATTGAAACAATACTTTGAAATGAATGATTTAGGTATCTTACATCATTTTCTTGGTATGGATGTATTTCAAGATTAACATTTTATTGTTGTTTCTCAAGAACAATTTACAACCAATGTACTAAATTTTTTTAACATGATTGATTGTAAGCCAATTTCTACTCCTATGGAAGTTGTGCTTGAAAATTGATCCTAAACTGCGCATGTGAAAAATTTGACCTACTTTATATAGGTAGTTGGTAGTTTGATTTATCTAACTATCACCCGGACAAATATTTCCTATACGGTAGGAATTTCTTGTAGGTTTATTAAGGAACCTTATAGAGATAATTGGAATCTTGCAAAAAGGATTCTTAGATATATTAAAGGCATAATCAATTATGGGTTGAATTATAATAAGAATGAAAATACTAAATTATATGAATTTTGTGATTTTGATCATAGTGGTGATGTATTGGATAGAAAATCTACTTCTGGTTATGTGTTTAAATTTGGTGCAGGTGTCATTACTTGGTGCAACAAAAAGCAACCAACTATTTCTATCTCTTCAACAGAAGGTGAGTATAAAAGTGCAATGGAAGTTGTAAAAGAGGATCTATGGCTAAAGAGGTTGTTTGATGAGATAAAGATGAAGGATATATGCAGTGTTCCTTTGTTTTGTGAAAACCAAAGCACCATAGCTATGACGCATAATGCAATACAACATCAGAGGATGAAGCACATTGAGATACATATACACTTCATCCTTGATAAGTTGTTAAGTGTTGAGATAGATCTCAAGTTCATGGAAAATGAAGAGCATGTTGTTGATATCTTCATAAATCCCCTAAGTGCTACAAAGTTTTGTCACTTTCATGAAAGTCTTGGATTGTCGGAGTTTCCATTAAGGGGGAGTGTGCATGATAATGTCACCTCCCAATGGAACTTGGTTTTTGTAAAAATACCTTAGGGCATTTGTAAAATAACTTGACAAGTGTAAAAAGACCTTCGAGCAAGTGTAAAAGACCTTCAGGCATATATACCTCCTCGGCTTCTTTTTTAGAGAGAAGTGCAAAAATATCTTAAAGGCGGTATTTAGTAAACTATTTAGTGCTATTAAGTTTCTTGGTAAACATCCAGTACAAGCATAATATTAAGGAGGTCCTTGGTTATAAAATAATCATTTATGCTTGGGTTCAATAACCTTTTATGAGAACACCGTAAGAATATGTAAAACTCAAAAATCATACTTAGCCACTAATTATGGGATGATATTTGGGATTCCAAATCCTTTTGTATGCGAAAAGGTAAATTGAGTATGATGAAGGTGCTATAATTGCTTCACCCGATATGCTAGCCTAAAAACTTTATGGTTTAAGGATTGTAAATCTGTAGTGTACCACAAGAAGGTAATCCATTGGAATATGTTATCTCACTTAACATAAAGGGGGAGTGTTGGAACATAATGATTAAGTGGTCAGACAACCCTTAATTAATATGGGTTCATCACTATTATATAGGTTAAATATTTAATAATATGAAATACTTTTCTATTATTAAATATTCATAGATAGGTAATATACATTAGGTAACTATTTAATAATGTGAATCATTTATGTTTCTATTTATTAAATACACGACCTAGGTATATGTGTCAACCATTTTAGTTTGAAAAGGTGGGTCGGAGACATACCCGATCACCTTATATAAAAAGGACTTTAGGTCCTCATGTAACATTCCCATTTTAAGACTTTAGAAACAAGAGAATTTATTTTTGTTGCATAATGTTCTCTATTATGAATAATCATAATTTATAACATGCATTCCATGCCAATCAATCTTAGAAAAGATAACCATATGCAGCTATAAATGACTCGGTGAGCTACCGATCTCTCATTTCATGACTCGTTACCAACAATCTCTCATGTTAACTTAAGTATTGAATACTATGGGTATACTATGTATACTTGGTTCTCTTACCCTGTTCTAGGTATTGAGTGTTCTATTTAAGAAATCTATCTAAATATTTGTTACCATATTCATCTGAAATCACATTTCTCAAACTAGGTGACATAGGACAACGCAACTAGTAGCTTGCGATACTTTGGCCAAAGATTTCCAACATATTGTTCATGTTACTATTCCTAGATGACATACTCGTCTAATCAGAATACGTCCTTCACCCCACTCATCTGTTATCTAAAATGGTCTTTACTAACTTCTATCAGTCCACTTGTCCAAGGTTTGACCCTAACCCAAGTTATTGATATAATTTGGTATAGGGAACCACTCATGATGACCTAGGGTATATGGGCATACTCATTTGACCTAAGTCAATTGAATGTGCCAAGTTACCCTAAGTCATTGAGAGTCACTTCCTATGCTAAATCATATCCTTAGCCTGATCTAGAGAGAAACTAAGTTCAAGTCTAGGTTTGAGTAGATCTAGATGAACCAATGCTGAAGGGTGTTGCAACATGTCAACTACAACATTGTATCCTCATGAAGACCCAAGTCTTCACGAAGGCAGATTACGTAGTTGGCGTGTGCCAACATCCGACAGAACTACTTCATCATGATTTACACACCTCAAGAGGTCATATCCACTTAATTACCATTGGATTAAGATTCAAATCACAACAACCTTGCATAACCCTAATCCCAACAATCCTTAAGTTTTCCATCCTTATTAGAGTTGATTAAATAATATGAAACCTCATAACCTATGATTGATTTTATGTTCATTAACTTTTTTCTTAACGTGCAATTAATCAAAAACAGAAACAACATCTATAGAATTACATTAGATATGAATGACAACATCAAAGATAGGATTACAAATTTCCTTCATATTATGAACAAGAGAATTGACATAATCAATTAAGTAACTTCAGTCTTTTCAATTCATCATGATAAATACACATTTTACAAGACTATGCATTACTGACATATTTCATGTCAATAACATCAAGATCATTTAAGAATACAACTTTCCTTCAATACATCTCAATAATAAATTAGAATTCTCTATAAATGGTCCAAACTTTCAAGCAACCAATACATCATAAAAGTTATTGCCTTCCTTTATCACTTACGAAGTCCATCTGTAAAAATTGCTAGCATGGGTCAGTTCATTGAACTAAGCATGATAAGCGCTAAGCATTAAAACAATGTGCTTTCAACTAATTGTTTCATTAAACCAACTCTACTTTTATGAAACAGTGAGGTCAAGCAGACAAATAAATCATAAGTAATAACAACCATAAAAGAAGAAAAATTAATCAATTTGAATAACATTCAAGGAAATATCATGATGTAATCAACAATCTACAACATGATATCAGGTAAATAATGTTCCATCCAATACACTTATCCATATCAAATAAAATTACTTTCTAGTTATTTCCTTCACAATTCATTTGAAATTGAAATACAAAAATTAACTTCACTATTTAACCAAAATAGAGTTACCTTCAGAAATAGGAACCTTCTAACTCAGTTTACAAAATTTCATAAAAAGACACTACAACCAAGCTCATTCCAGCTTCATAAAATATTTAGGATGAATCATCTAATAATATAAGTAAATAAGAGTTTCACATATCAGATGTGACGTCCTAATTCCAAATCCAAGACATAGCCTAAGTTCTCAAGTTAGGCCCAACATTAACATTAGGATAGTATTTACTCAATGCACAACATCCCATATTAATCTACTATCACAATTATTAAGAACCTTTAATACAAGTCAAGAGGATAAGCAAGTAGTAATGAAAACTACCCAAGAGCATTAAATAAAATAATGCAACTGAACCCATTTAAATCTAAGACAATATTTACCCAAAAGAAGAAGAATGAATGTGATAAAATAGTTTAGAAATTCCTTTACAATTTCGGTTAACCCGAATCCCCATTCACTACTCAGAAAAGAGAACACTACACAAAACCTCTTATAATTTCCAAAGGGGCAGTGATTAGACTTTACCTCTAAGACTAAAAGAGAAGGAGTCAAATGTCATGATCAAAAGAAAGACTTCACACACAAGTATTTCCAACAAGGTAACATCGAAACCCAAGGGTCCAAGAAACAACTATCCCATAGTTCCATAAAAGAACTTAATTCGAGCGACTCAGTTTTAAATTGAAAAGTTTAAAGGAATAATAAAACATTCACTCTTGTTTCCATACAAGAAGAACCCACAAAAACAAATATTCCAAACACCCAATAACTTCTTAGCTCCCATCAAATACCAAATTTGAAGAATTATGTTAGATTATACAGTAAGTTCAAGAAGAAAACACTTATTTACTATTTTCCATACAAACTCGACTTACCCAACACGAAGCAAAGCATCCATTTACTGGTAGTTACACAAAAGCTACATTACTTCAAAAAATCAAAGAAGTAACAGATATAAATAATATTCATGTCTTCTACCAACCAAAATGACAACCTAGTTCGATATAAAAGCTACAACATAATCCCATAAACCCATCCTAGGAAGACAAGCTGAATCCACACAATTTCAACATTACTCAAATCATAAGTAGTTTCACGACATGATTCAACATAAACCAAATAAGAAAACAACTCAATGACTACCTTTCCAAGCAGAGGTTCCTCAATCAAAGAATACAAAAAATATTCAAGCAAGGAAACCAAATAACCATCACGAAATAAAAATCATTTATCTCACAAGAGAAAAGTTGTTTTAATGAATACATTTAGAGAAAATGAGAGTAGCTTAATGGATAAATCCTATCATGCCTGATAGTGTTTTTGTTAATTCGAAGAAGGTTTCTAGCTGATCCTTCATAACTCCTTCTCCAAACAAAATCAACAACCAAAAACTTCCTTCTCAAATGCCTCATATACTTCCATTGGATCGAAAATATCCAAGGGAGTTAAAATAGTAACAAACTAAAAATAGAATTTCTGATTCAAAGAACCAGATAGCTCCATGCAGAGAAAAAATTGAAATGCATGAAATACCAAACAAATCCTCTTGCATGGTTTCCAAGGCGGTTTGTTCACCAAAAACGATGACCATAAATGTCATTAATTTCCAATCTCCCACCTATATCTCCACGCCACCACCATCTAAAGTTGGCGAGTCCAAATTCAAAGAGAACATGCATTTCTTAACTTTAGTAAAGGTGCCAACTAGGATTCCCTCTAGTTTCCATGCCTCTGTCCAACTGACAGTACCAAATTGTTTTAAATTCAAGATCAAATCAAATAAATGACTTAGAAACCATCGCCATGTCTCATACTTTCCATGTGACTCCCCTTAGGTCCCTTTCTATCCTTGCATTAGTTTAGGATAGATATCATTAGCTTAGGATCTGACCTTAGGTTAGTTTAGAAAGTATTTACCTTAGGTTTATAAACATTGCCTTAGGTAATTTTTCCATCATAGGATAGACCATACCCCATACCAATTTAGCATTAGGTAATAGGTTAGAAATAAAATTATAGTTATCTTAGGTTATTTCCCAAATCCCCACTTTGTAAACATATAACTTAGGTTAGGATGCAACAAGATTAGTGTAAACATAGACATAAGGTAGGTCTAGTTTACCTTAGGTTAGAATCCCGTTAGGATAGATCTTAAAGATCTAGGACTTAGGTTATTACCCTCAATAGTCCTAAAGTAGACCTCCATCCTCTTTACGCCATTCAGTGTCCTAGAGAAATTAGCAAGAAGATCCAAGCACACTACTTACAATAGAATGCAAAGCAAGAACTTCCAATAAGATCAATGAAATTGTATAAATACAAGAGTTTAGTCCTTTATTTCCTTCAACCTTTGAATGTCAGTTTACCATATAAATCAGGTAAGAAGAATTAAAACATACCTTAGATCAATGAAATTGATCAAGGTTTCGTTATTATAAAGAGATAATTTTGCAAACAACATTACCAGTTTACAACCTTTCTTATCTCAAATAGAATGGATTCCTTGCAAGAAACAACATTTCAGCAAAATGAATCCAAGAACAAAAATAAATTATCCATGGAAAGCATGATTTCTAACAGTAAAAAGAATACACCTTCTTAGTAAAAATCATATGTCAATCTTGCTAATGCAAAAGGGGAAAATTTACAGGTTTGCCACAAGTGTTACACCTCATTTGATAAATAAGGAAATATATCAAAGGTGTGTAAATCAAGTGATTTGGTTTTACCCTTGGTAAATAGGGTTTCAAAGGAGGAATTGATCTTACTGATGTAAAATAATTTCTCCTGAAGTAAACTATTATTTTCAAATTGGTTTTTACCCTATTGGGGTTTTCCACTATAAATATTGTGCCACCTATATTATTTATTTCCTATAAGTATTTATTTATTTATTTATGTTATGATTGTAGACACCTATAATTACGCCCAAGCAATTTAAATACTTAAATTGTGCTAATTATCCCCTTTCTCGTAAATCGACGACATTATGTTATATCGTCACTTCCTCTATCTAGATTAATTAATTATTATTAATTAATTAGTCTTCCCCTTCATTTAACTAGTAAATCAATATTTAATTGATTTAATCCCCTCACAATAGCCTAAATCACACTATTATTCTTCTAATTGGCTTCTATAAGCTTACACCTACCTATTAGTTAATCACCTTTGATTAATTAAAATACCCCCAACTCCCATGACTTGCTAAACATGTATTAAACCCTTCTAAAGTAAGGTTACCTTTAATAAAGCAACCTTATCCATTCCTAATCATGTTTTACCTTTATCCCACATTCATGAGGATGTGTTGAATCCTTTATCCTTTGGGCTATATAAAGAGCCCTCCACCTACCTTTTTACTTACACCTAAAACTCCTTAGAGAGCAAATGCAAAGCATATAGCAAAGAGACTAAGAGCTTGCACCTTGTTTTCTTGAGAGTTCATCATCTTGAAGAGTTAAGCCTCTTTTCTTAAAGTGCTTGGGTCATATGGGAGGTGTCAAAAGGGTCTTGTAGCCCACCTTTGATTAGCCCCCATTCCTAGGTTCTTGGAACATTAAGGACAACTATTTTTGATAGCCATGGAACCTACCTAGGTTCCTTCATTTATGTTTGTTAAAGAATAGAGGATATTTAGGTGCTTAACATAGTTGATTTCATAGTTTTGTATTGATAAATGTTAGCATCTAACCCTTGATTAATTCTTATCATGATGGTGTTTATAATGTTGTTTAATTCTTGCTAATTAAGACTATTTAGGTGTTAGTCTTTGTTTACATTAGCATTAGTTTAAAAACAACACTTGCACACATTTGGCACGCCTGGTGGGACACTTAGTCCCATGGCATTTTAGTTTAAATTTCATTATTTTGGCTAACTTTTGATATGCACATGTAGTAATTAATTTCCATTTTTTGGAGTTTTTGCTCATTTAATATGTGTTACTTCATGTTTATAGCCTTAATTTTAATGGGTCATTGCCATTTTTGAACTAACTTGTCAAAATTTAGAGTATTGTGAAGTTTTTTGCATCCTTTTCCGTACTTGTGTGTTTGCAGTCAGGTCTCGTGAGGCACAGTTTTAGGAGCACAGATGATTTTTAGGGTGTAGACATGATTTTAGGCACGCATACATCTCTCTCTGGCGCACAGCGCAGTGTGTGTCAAACTCTGTCACTCTGTCGGTGGACCCCTGACATAGGCGCACTAACCCTGGCGCATCCACCCTAATGCACTAACCTGGTGCACACATAGTTTTGTACTGTACCTTCACTGTAGTCAGAAACTTGTCAAAATGGTGCACATGCCCTAACCAGGGTGCACATGTGATTTTCGTGGCGCAGGTATATTTTTCTAGTAATATGGTTATTCTGTCTGTTTTTCCTATCTATTTTCTCGAGTAGCGTGTATGTTGTTTTCATGGCACACACCTCTCAGGTGGCATAAGCATTTAATTGATCTAAAAATCCATAGAGTAATGCAGGTAGTTGTTTTAGGGTCGTGTTGTTTTAGGGGCACACACATCTCTCGGGTGGTGCAGAGATACACTTGTGTGCGGATAAACAACTTTTGGTGGCGCATACGCCCTAACCCATGCACATACATACATAAAAAAGGGCGCGCATCATCCTTTTACATTTTTTGGATTTAAAGGGGTTGATGTGCTAACTTTTTTTTTTTTCTCTAATCACATATTTGTCTTTGCAGGCTATTTTTACATGTTGGTATTTGATTAGATAGTATTTTGCATTATTTACTAACGGGATTGAGATCATGTATGCTCTTCCCTCGTGTCCCTTGGGGTGACCTTGGGAATCAAAAATGATTCTTAAGACCTTTTTCCACTTTAAGATTGTTAAGGGTATTTTAGTTAGAATTGGTCAATTTGGCATTTGTTGAAATTAAAGTATTGTTCCAATTTGGTTATCTTTTGAGATTTGTGACGACATCACGTATGCTCTTCTCTTGCATCCTTGGATGATCTGAGAATCAGAAATGGTGCCTTCTCTTTTGATGGAAAATTACTAATCATCATCATTCAGGACCAAAACGCTTGTCAAAGAACGAAGGAAATGAAACAAAAGTAAAAAAACTTCTAATACACGTGTTCTTGCAGGTTGCCAAACGTTGTTCAAGAAAACCACATCTAAATTAAAAAAGATAAAAAGAACAACATATTCAAAACACTGTATTGCAGGTTTTGGAAAAGGGTACGTCCCTCTCTCGCTTAACTAGAACATAACCCCTTTGGCATAACGCCTTAAGCTACAACAATGGGGGTGGTTCCAGGAACCCCAAAGTAGTCCACAAGAGGGAACCTTGTGGATGAAATGGGAAGTGCTCCACACTACCTACTTGACTAGTGATTCCTTTGTGAGATAGCGTTATAGGTTGTCCATTATGGTGACCCCAGTGATAGTACACGTAGATGCACTAGTTTCCTACTATTCTTGAAGGGGGTAAAGTAAAGCCGAGATACTCCCAAACTAGTCAGTGTGACTTTTTGGGTAAATCACGCTCACTCATGGAAACTTTGTAATACCTAGGGTGAGAGAACCACCTAGGAGAATATACTTTGGCCAGAGCCCACTTTGACCATTTTAAAATAGTGTTGAGTTGTGAACCTTCTTTTGAGAAACATGTGACGTATTACTTTCGCCTAGTTTTTACTTGCCTTAGGGAGAGGTGAAACTCTACCGAAGTGAGGCTAGCATTTTTTGTCATTTTCCTTGATTTATTTCCTTCATATTCTTTTGACACTTTGTTGATCAAAAGAGGTGTGATTACCTTTGTGTTTCCATTCAACTATTTCTCTCACTTTTATGTCCATTTACGCCCATCCATGTTTGTGGCTGGGTTAGTTAAACATCTAAAGTGAGCGGAGGTGTTTTCACGTCATTTGGTAGCCATTGTGATCTTGATACCCACGTCAAGATCATCATCATAGTTAGGCATGGTTCATCACCATGGACTTCCTTAGAAGAGTTAGCTTGTTTGTCTCATATCATTACAATTTCGATATTTACGTCTTGTTTCTTGTAAACTCGACATAAATACCTATATTGTATGGTTACGCTTGCACACATTCTTAACTATTCCTAGCTATACTTTGAGATTTTTGGTTTGGTTCTATTATTACCTCGATTTCAAAAGGTGCTAGGCATTACCATTTGTGTGTGTTATATCAATAACACCTCGATATCAATACTTCACTTTCTTGCAAAGTGGGTTAACATATCTTGGTGATATTGTTGTGCCATTCACAAATCGTAATTGGCACTTTTTGAGATATAGGTCTTAATCAGATTTGAGCTTGCTCATCATATATCTTGATTGGGAGATCACATTTAACTTCATGTACTTACTTACATCTTGTTCATTCCTTTGAACTTGGCATAAGTGGAGACATCTTGTTAAGCATCTGACGTCATAGGTTACTTTGAAACGTAGTCTAGGAAATACTTCATCTGATCAAATTTCAATACCAAATGATTGTTTCATTGGTGACTTTATCACTCTATCACATTGGTATTCTCACACTGTTAATTTACTCTTAACACGTACATCTTGTGTTTCACTTAGGGGTAGTCATTGAATTTTGAACAAATCTACAACTTACCTTAGTGAAACTTATCACGAAAACATGGCTCCCAAGATGCATCTAGGGTTAAAGAAACAAACATATGAGGAACAATAGGCACAAGCTTGGGAAACCTCTAACAGACAAGGGTCAAACCCATTTATCGGACACGATCTAGGACCACTATTTTCTACGTAAAAAGGAAACAAAGAAATGGTCGACCATAGTGGAAATGAATTAGAGTCACCACATGTAGACTTTGATTTTGACCCTACTCTACTAGATGAATTTCTTCTTAGAAACAAAGACAGAGTGTTGGCCCGGGTCATCGAATTAGGGGCCAAATTTCCCATCGAGAAGGAACCAATACTACAAACAAATGACACTACTGAGGAAGAATGCCCCTTATCAATATGGAAGATATTTTAACAAAGGGCATGCTTCCACTTCTTACGTAAAAATGATAAAGTGGTAGGGCATAGAATACCCCTCCTCAAAGTGCCATGAAGAAACAAAATAGAACTTGAGACAGAGGAAGAACCTCCACAATATGAAGAGGAGGAACCTTTAGAAGAAGAGGCTATAAACCAAACCACAATCCAACAAAAATCAGCAGCCTAAGCCGACAACTTGCTTTGCTTACTTCCCATGTACAAAAATATGCAAACAAGAACATTCAAAAGGTGAGGCCTAAGGTTAAGATCAACGAACTCCATCGGGAAAAACAAGGAGAAGAAGACATAGGGTACCATCGTGTTTACATCCCTACTTCTCCCACTAAAGAACAATTTCTCACACAGGAAGTGCAGTCTATGAAAGCAATGCTTGTAAGCTTACAAGAGAGCAATATAGGGAGCATCAGGAAATATCAATATGAAGAGTTGTGCCCCTATCCTTTTGACAAGACAATGACCCTTCAACCCTTTCCAAAGAAATTTGATATGCCAAAATTTGACAAATACAAAGGAAAGGGAGACCCAAGGGATCATGTTAAATATTTTTACATGGCATGTCAAGAGGTGTCTTATAGTGATAATTACCTTATCATACTTTTTCCCAAGAGTCTTGGAGGTCAAGCATTGGAATGGTTTACACGCTTACCACGGGGATCAATTTCCACCGGCTAGAATTGGCAGAAAGATTCATGCATCACTTCTCATATAACATAGAGAGTGATGTCACCATGGTAGACTTGTGTGGTGCCAAGCAACACCCAAATGAGACCTTCACTAGCTTCCTCCAACGATGGAGAGGGATAGCCAGTCACTTCCCTTGTGCTTTCCCTAAAAGTAGCTTGGTCAGTATCTTTGTTCCCAATCTCAACCTAGATATCACCTTCCACCTCCAAATGCATTGTGTCCATACTTTTGAGGAGGTTATCGAGAAAGGGATTCAGATAGAAAAGGCTCTCATTGCCAAAGGCACCCTTAAAAACCAATCTAAAGACAACCAAAGTGTCAAACCCATGGAAAATCCCAAGGTCTTCAAAAAAACAAAAACAAAAACATGGTGGGAGATGGAATCACTGATTCCAAACGTGTTCAAACGGTCCAAACTGGTCAACCTTTTAAACTGACCAAGGGCCCAATTCAACCACCACCAAAACGACGAACATTCACCTCTCTCAATGAACCATTGTTAGTCATACTAAAACAATTGGATGCGGCCCACATGATGACCTATCCTACAACACAACCATTTGATGACAACGCTCCTAAACCTTCATGGTATAAGGAGCATGAATATTGTGAAATGCATCACGTTAAAGGTCATAAAATAGACAAATGTTTGTGACTTCACCACTATATTCAAGACCTCATTGACAACGGGGAGATAGAGGTGGATAACCCTGCCACACACAAACACCTAACGAGAAAATGGGGATTTATAAGGAACCATTCCCCAAGCATGATAAGTCAAAAAGGCAAAGCCGGATCGGGAGAGTCATCCCAAACTTATAAAGCCATGAATTACTTGTATACCAAGAGAGATAAAAATCATTACGATTCACTTATCAGATGTATTCACTCCCCTGCTGATCGTGTCAACACTATCCAAATTAAGGGAAAGGACTACACTATGGTAACAAGGCACGCCCGCCTCCTAATTCCAAAGACCCTCTCTCATCGACCCCATACTAGTAAGTATAACCTTTTAGAACAACTTGAGAAGATGTCCGCTAAGATTTCATCTTAGATCTCCTCAAGATATCCAATGTGCATAAGGACATCCTATATCAAACTCTTCAGGGGTCGGGAGTGCCTTTAGAAGTCGAACCTTGCACACCTTCAAGCTGTGGTGGAAAATATTGCACCAAGTGAGCATCTTACTTTCAACCATAGGGAGATCCCTACCGAGAACCCTACACATAATCTTCCCTTGTACATCGAGGTAGTTGTCACCCACAGGAAAATCAAATGGGTGCTTGTGGACAACGGATCGGGATTGAACATCTGCACGCTTAAGTTGGTCAAACAATTGGGACATATGGAGGAAGATCTTGAGTCCCATATTATCACTATCACCGCATATGACAAAAATGCAAAAAGAGAGTCAACAGCACCATCACACTTTGCCCATGGAGGTGGGCCCCACTTGTCATCAGATGAAGTTTCACGTCCTAGACTTGGAACTTCCATATAATATGCTTCTAGGCCGACCATGGATTCATGCCATGCAGGCCGTGCCATCAACGTTTCATCAATGCATCAAGTTGAAGCATGAGGGACATACGATAACAATACCAGAGATTCAGAGCCCTTTGCTCATTGTCGAGCTCTCAATAGCTTTGCACGAAAGGGTACATATGCATGTCCCTCCGTAGATATAGCCATTCCACTCTCCAGTCTGAGGCTATGGAATCCCATGGATTCGGATTCACTTAGTTCTTGTGCTCATGGGGCATCTACTTCAACATCTCCATTTGATTCATGGGAGATGAAAATCCTGGAATATGGTATGTGGGGAGTATAATGTACAACAAGCACTCTTGGTGTCAGATCTCTCTTTGTCACCCAAGACTAGAGGTCAACCCAACTACCGCTTTAGGAGACCTAGAGAAGAACACACTATTGGGTCATTCCTACCGGGAGGCTTGTTAGCTGAGGAGAAATTGCTTGATCCACCTACTACTTGGGTTCCTGAGGACACTCAGCCATCCTGTTATCAAACCCCGGAATATGAAAAATCTAGCAGAATGATGTACTCCATGGGCTACAAAGGCCTAGGATGTGGGAGGAATGAACAAGGACAAAGAGAACCAGTCCCTCTTCCACATTTCAAAATAGAAAGATACGGCATCGGGATTCATCCTTATGGAGCACACCCCAACGATCAAGATGTGACTTGTTCTAGCATGAGGATAGCTTCCGATTACTTAGATAGTGATACGGATTCCTATTGTAGCCAATATGAGGATCTGGCCTCCACGAACCTTTTCATGAATAACGTTGTCCTAACCATCACCCCCACTAAACCAACCCTTAACCTTGTATACCCTTCCCTTGTTGAATGGGACCAACAATGTCACGTGCCACTAGATTTATTCAAGAATGATGAGGCTATTGCAGAGTTTATGGGCATAAGGGATACAATCCCCATTGGAGATCATAAGAAAGGTTTCTCTATCGACTTAGACACCTGTGCCTACTTCGGTGAGGAGGCTGAACTTCATGGTCAAAAAATTTGAAGAAAAGCGAGGGAAAAGTTCTAAAGAAAAGCCTCGGCAAAAATCGAAGTCCAAGTCACACAGTGAAAACCTCTTTGAGGCACTGGCTGACAAAAAAATAAGAAAATCAAAGGACAAACAAAGTGACCATGCCAAGGATGAAAATCTCATGGAGACATCCTTGGATGAAGATCTCAACCTTCCTCCTGACCCTACGCGTATGGAGGATTTATCAAAATTGTTAGTCAAGAAACCATTGATGTCAATATTGGTACCAAAGAAGATCCCAAGATAGTAAAATTGGGGGCATCACTCTCAGCTAGAGAACAAAATACATTCACCATGTTGTTACGAGAGTTCATTGATGTGTTTGCATGGTCTTACAAAGACATGCCCGGCCTAGATCCAACTTTGGTCATGCACAACCTAGTCATGCACGCATGCCAAGCCTATCAAATAGAAACTCCAAAAGATGCATCCAAGAGTGGCTTTGTTGGTCAAGGAAGAGTTGGAAAGGTTGTTGCAGCAGGATTCATCCACCAATTGACTATTCTGAATGGATATCAAACATTGTTCCTGTCCAGAAGAAACCTATCGGTATCCAAATCTATACATGGATTTTAGAGACATCAATAAGGCTTGCCCTAAAGATGACTTTCCATTACCCAACATTGATATGATTGTTGACTCAACAACAGGATATGAAATGCTATCACTCATGGATGGCTTTTTGGTTATAATCAGATTAAAATCACTGAGGAGGACCAACACAAAACAACTTTCACAACTCCTTGGGGCACCTTCTACTATCAGGTGATGCCATTTGGCCTTAAGAATGTGGGAGCAACTTATCAGTGGGCCATGACAGTAATCTTTCACGATATGATTCATGACATCATGGAAGACTACATGAGATGACATCTTGGGAAAGTCCAAAACAAGAGAAGATCATCCTGTCATTTTGTGGCATATCTTTGAGCACTGCGGGAATACAAAGTCAGATTGAATCCCAAGAAGTGTGTCTTTGGGGTGCTATCAGGGAAATTATTGGGCTTCATTGTGTCAAGATGAGGTATTGAGGTAGACCCTACTAAAGTGTCTTCCATCACTAAAATGCCTCCACCTAAAATATCAAGCAACTATGTAGCTTGTAGGGGAAAATTCAAGCCATTCACCACTTTATCTCACAGCTTACAGATAAATGTCACTCATTCACCCATTTTCTTAAAAAGGACGTCACTTTCATCTGGGGACCCGAGCAACAACAAGCCTTTTGCTTTGCTTAAACAGTACCTGGCCAATCCACCTGTCCTCATGCCTCCTACTCCGGGAGAACCACTTTTTCTCTATATTTCCACTACACAATACTATTGGTGCACTGCTCACCCAATATGACATTAACCATAAGGAGAAAGTGGTGTACTATCTGAGTCACACCCTCATTTCCTATGAACTTAATTATCCTCAGATTGAAAAGGCTTGTTTGGCCATTGTTTTTACCCTTCAAAAACTTCACCATTACCTACTGAATACTAAGACCAAGCTCATATCAAAGGTCGACCCACTCAAGTATTTGTTGTCAAAACCAGCCCTTACAGGTAGAATGGCTAAATTGGATCATTCTACTTAGTGAGTTTGATATAGAATTTTTCCATCAAAAATCGTTAAAGGACAAGTACTTGCAGATCAGCTAGTGGAAGCACCTTTGCAAAGCATGGAGCCTTTGAGTCTGGAACTACCAGATGCCTCTTTTCTCTACATTGAAGAATCTATCATATGGCAGATACATTTTGATGGATCTTTTACATTTCATGGTTCAGGTGCAGGAGTGGTCCTTATTACTCCTTCGGGTGATCCTATACCGCAAGCTTTCCACTTGGCCTTCCCTTGCACGAACAACATTACAGAGTATGAAGCACTCATTGCAGGGATGAAGCTAGCCATCAAGTGGAATATTCATCATGTTAAGGTTGTAGGTGATTCACAATTAATCATTAAACAAGTTAATGATGAGTATAAGGTTAAGGATGACAAACTCATACCTTACAAAAAGTTAGTGGAAACTCTAAAGGAGTATTTTGTGTGCATCACCTTTGAGTAGATCCCAAGAGCACAGAACAGATCAATAGATGCTATGGCAAATGGTGGGATCTATGCTTCATATTCCACCAGGGAACAATGATATGCCATTCTTCATAGAAAATCTACACCAGCCCGCATATGACATGCCAGAATCATGCCTCGGCTTGTGAGGTTGTTGGTCCCCATTCACCATGGTATGAACCCATTTTCACCTATCTTAAGGACAACACATTCCCTCTCGATATCTCCCACTCTAAAAAGAAAGCCTAATTCACCAGATAGCCCATTACACCCTTTTAGGAGGTACACTTTATCATCATGGCTATGACAGGAATCTGTTACGTTGTCTGGATGTGATGGAGTCAATCCAAGCAATCAAGGAAGTACACGAAGGAGTATGCAGAGCGCATATAAAATGGAATGGTCTTGGCTAAGAAATTGTTGAGAGTAGGTTACTATTGGCCTACCATGGAATCTTGATTGTTGCAATTACATTAGAAAATGTGTGCTTTTCCAAAAGTATGGAAATTTTATCCATGCTCCATCACAGCCATTACAACCAATCACTACCCCATGGCCATTCTCTAAGTGGGGACTCGATTTAATAGGGAAGCTTACTCCTACCTCTCTCGATGGTCATACACATATCATCATAGCCACTGAATATTTTACAAAATGGGTGGAGGCCATCCCTTTAACCTATGTCACAGGAGCACAAATTTCTAAATTCATCATGAATCACATTATTTGTCGGTATGGCATTCCTGCAGCCATTGTTACAGATAATGGGAAGTCATTTAAGAATAAAACTATGAAAAGCCTTTTCCAATGGTTCCAAATCAGATTAAAATGGTCCATGCCATATTACCCTCAAGGTAATGGACAAGCTGAGGCAACAAACAAGACTTTGGTCAGGATAATGGAAAAGATGGTCAAAGAAAATAGTCGCAACTGGCACCTACAAATTCATCCAGCCCTTTGGGCTTACCGAACATCCATTCACACCCCTATAGGTGTGACACCATATTCCCTAGTGTTCGGATAGAATCTATCATCCCCTTAGAGATTGAACTTCCATCCCTGAGGATCTCTCTTTGAGACTATCTGGATAAGGATGAAGATTATCGAGTGGCAAGGTTGGCTGAGTTAGAACTACTAGATGAGAGGCACATTCACACTCTTAATCACCTGAAAGTATATCAACACAGAGTCTCCAAAAACTATAACAAGAGAATCATCCCTCGTTAGTTTGAGGTTGGTGATTTAGTCATGAAGGAGAACCAGTTCAACACCAGAGCAGAGTGAGAAAAGAAAGGGAAGTTCAAACCCCATTGGTTAGGACCCTATGTCATAGTTGCCAAGTATGGCACAGGGGCATACAAGTTGGCTCACCCCAATGGTGATGAGCTCTGGGAGCCCATGAATGCCATGCATCTTAAGAGATTTTATGCCTGAACATGGTGTAGGGAAGTCATAAAAATCAAAAATACAAAAAAATCAAATTTAGAAAAAGAAAAAGAGAAAATAGGTCATCCACTAGTGAAAACCACGCAATTGTGGCACTTTGGGCAAGTCCTTGGGTGAAAACTAGTTTCGCACCTCAAGAGGATTCATTGTTCACAAGCATTCTATATTAGAAGGGTAGTTGTCTTTGGCCTGACCTGGTTCTACCTCCAAGTTTCCTTGTGCACACCATTCTGTCTAGCCTTGATCCGGCTTTTCCTTCTTCTATTTGTCTGTGAGGGATGTGGTCTTTCATTATTTCCCATCTTACGTTGGGGAAACTCAACGACTTCACCTTCTTGTTCATAAATGTGTGGCTTCTTCCCTTGTATATTCCCCACCTAACACTGGGGGCATCCATGCTTTCTTGGTTACCTGCACATAGCTTTGGAGACCATCAGAAAAAACAAAAAAAAACAATAGAAAATTGTTTCGAGAAAACACAAAAACAATAGAAAATTGTTTCACAAAAACCTAAAACAATAGAAAATCGGTACATGAAAACATATTTTACAAAAACATTTACTTGCATGGTCTTGTTTCCTTGTTTTTCTTGTTGCTTGTGTAGTGTTTTGTGTGCTTGCTTTTTGAGTTGTTTGTTACTTGGGTGTACTTTTTCATAGTTTATCTTTTCTTGCTTAGAATAGATTCATTCTTGCTTGTGCATGTTGTGGTGAGTTTCAACATGCTAGTGTGTTAATTCATTATGTTCCTTCTTAAAGCATTTGGTTGTGTTTTGTTACTTGTTAATAAGGCATGGTGATTCAGGGTGTATTGCATTAATTCTTTGTGTTCTTTGTGGCATTTGGTTATGTTTCTTGCATGTGCTCTATTTTTTATCATTCACATCACATTACCATCACTATCATCACATCTATCATCTATACATCATATATAAACAAAATGCTAAGTTTTACATCATGCATGTATGCTAAGCTAATCATCACATATCGTATCATCAATGGGGGAAAGAGGGGTTGCGCATAATCAATAATCTATCCCCCCACACCAATATCATCATATCATCCCATCCATATACATCAAAATAACACATGAAAACAACATTTGATATCATCTACAATCTATCATCTACAATCTACAGCACATGTATACATTAATACATCGAATCAGATACATACAAAGTACAAAATCAGATAATACATCCATAAGTGCTGAATCAAAACATGTGGCATGCAACAAGAATCAATGTATGCCCACTTGTGTCACAACACCTCCATACATGTTGAATTAAACAAACACAACATGCAATGAGAACCAACATATAGTAATTTTTGGAAAGGGGTATTTCACATCATAGAATTATGCCCACTCATGCCTCATACATCAAAGTACAACAACAATACAATGCATCATAACAATATCCACAAATGTTGAATCAAGACAATAACATGCATCGAATCCAATGCAGAAACAAACCCGCTCAAGATACATAAACACGATTCATGTCCCATCATCAATTGGCTCCCCATATATTTACAGACAATGCAAAAAACCATCTATATACATGTATCAACAAAAAAAAAAAGATGTGCCTCATCATCATCACCATGTGTATCTGAGCCAAAACAAAATGAGTCCTCATATATATATATATATATATATATATATATATATATATACATGTGTGTCAAAAATACATCTGTATCAAAAATGGATACATACAAATCTGTACTCTATATCAAAAATGCCTTCAGCTGAGGCATACAATAGGGATACATCAACAATGTCTGTATGATACACAATGTCCTGATCAGTGCTCAATATAAATACATCGGTGATACATAATGCCATCAAAAAGGGGCATGTATCTGAAAGAATCAAGCCTTCATCATGAGGCATCATAAAAAATAATAATACATGTCTATAATCACTATACATCAAAATCAGCCTTCATAAGAGGCATACATACAAATAGAATCTATACAATACAAAAGTGGCTATCAACCACAACTCTTGCCCTCATTTGGGGCTCCTGTGTCGGTCCTCTGATGCCGACATCTATAGGGGTCAATGGGCCGGCCGCGGTCTCGCCGGCTGGTCTGGAAGGGGTTGTCTGACTGATCTGGTAGAATGACCAGACCTCCATGAATGAGAGCCAGATGCACTCGATCCTAATAACTATGGCAAAGCCACTCTCTACTCTGGTGGCACCACTCTGTAGTATGTGGTCCTAGTAAAAGAGTGCCTCCCCACCAAGCCTGGTGGCATCCCAAATCAAATCAGCATCTCCTGAGGTGAGCGCTACCTGAAGGGCAGTGTCTCGCTCACCTATAACCCGGCCCAGGTCTGCCTCGGCCTGTCTAGAGGTGGCAGCCTCTCGATCTCTCTCCATCATCATCACCTAGCTCAGCATGGGCCTGGTCCCTCTGGGCTACTACTACCTGATAACGTGTATACACGTGGTCCTCTGTGCCATGATCATGTGCAGCTATGATTGGGACTGATGTAAGAGACTCAGTATCTATGCCCCCTGTGCAGTTGTCTCTCGGATTTTGCTCTACCATGCTTCTCTGTCATCTCCTAGCCCGCCTGGGCCCGAGCCTAATCCCACCCTAAAAGTAATGTAACAATATGGGCTCAGGCCTTGTCTCTCTCTATTGTGGCTATCACACACCAACCTCGAGCCTCATCTCTCTCTGCTCTCGCCGTGTCTCTCTCGGCTAAGAGTTGTTACACACTTTTGTGTATGGCTATCTCCGCCACTAGCTGTGAAGCTATACGTTCCTTATGGACTGGTCCCCCTGTGGTGCTCTGAGGACTTCCCTACTCAAATAATCTTCCTCGGGGGGTGGAGGCATAGCTTACATGGTGGGCCCTGTGGCCTCGGTCCCCGTGTGCCTCGTGCAAACCCCTATCCATCATGGGGGATCCCATCAAAAGGATCCTCGGGGTCTGCCCCAATGCTACTACTCTAGCCTTATGCTCTGATCCATGCCATACCTCCACAGAGGGTGAATACCTACTACCCATGCTGCCTCTGGAATAGTCAGTCACTGGGTAACACTATAGCATACCACGCTGCATAATCAGCTGTGGTCCCGGATCTCTAATCTACCGCAATGGATCCCATGCCTGGGGACCACCTGTAGGAAACTAGCCTGGCTCGGCTACTACAATCCGAGGCCCCATAGTCTACCTCTCAGAGTCCCTGCGAGCATGCCAGATATCTAGCTATGGGACACCCTGTACTCAGCCTAGCTGCCACTGGCACCTGTCATCAATGCGATATAACTCCATGATGTAGCTATGGCTGCCGATCAAGAAGTGCTCCACCAAGCACATGCTAAGCTCTGTGGCATCCTCTAGCCACTGGAAGTGTCTATATGGATGCCAAATGATGTCTATCACTACTAGCTCATCAAACTCCCACCTATATCTGAATAGGCTACCAAGGTGACCATGGATGTCTCTACCCACTAGCTATCCAAGCCATGTATGATGGCTCCTCGGGGTCTCGAACTCGGAATGGGCCGACAGGGGTCCAATGGCTATATGATCCCATGACCATATCTATAATAATGAGGCCAGCCCCACGGTCTTCTGACCATGGTATGTGATAAGATGCAAGTCCCAATATAAATGGGCCAGTATGCACTGACCCCAACAATACCTCTCCCCACTGTAAATCCCATGTACTACTGGTAGCAATCCTCTCGGGAATGAAGTCCCTATCTTATCAGTGAGTAGAAACCCACTGATAAGTGCCATAATGTACAATGGCCCCCGATGTAATGTCGGTCTAAGATGCACTCGTGTAAGGCCACAGTCATCCCATCATGTGGGATGTCATCCACACCGAATAACGCACTTGCATGCTGCTCTGATCAAACCTACATCTGGCTATACTCGATCAATGTACCCATCATGGGCATGCACGTAGATCTGCCACACATCCTCTATCGTCACTATCATCTCCCCTGTGGGTAGTCTAAAACATTGACTCTCATTGTGCCATCACTGGAAAATGTAGTCAAGAGGCCATGATCCAGTACAATGGAGGGCATCCAGCCACGGGCCCACCCCACTACCTCCAATAATATATAGCCATCTCTCGGGTGGTCATGTGCCATGCATGCTACCCTCTAGCTCGACAATCCGAGAGTGACGCTCCCGCGTCTGCAACACTAGTAAATGTCTCTGCAAAATCACATGCCACTCATTAGTTTCTAGCATTTCATCTAAAAATCTATCTCTATTTTTTTAGGGTTAACCCAAAAATCCTAAAAATTCTTCTAAGTGTCACATTTTTGGACACTTTCCTATCTTTTTCTACCTATCTAGGGCACCTGTGCCCTTTTGGGCATGTGCGCCATGTTTTGGCACCTACGCTTGCACACAGGTGTTTTTTGGTGTGTGCGCCCTCTTTTTCTTTCGGTGCCTCGCATGCTCTTTTTGGCATGTGCGCCACCTAATTGGTGCTTACGCGTGTATGTGTGTGCACTTCTACTTGTGTGTGCTTACCTACCCATGCCTGTGCCATGCTTTTCATGTGTGTGCCCCTTTCCCAATGTGTGTGTGTGTGTGTGTGCATGTGTGTGTGTGCACGTGTGTGTGTATGCAAGCGATTTTGACTATGCGTGTGCATGCATAGCCACAGCGCCTACACTGTACCCTTAAATAGATGCCTACACCCCCAAAGTGGTGCATGTGCGCACCCTAACCCATGCCTACGCCTGCACCCTACACATTTTCTATGCCTAATTACCCTAATTAATGCATTAATGACAAAAATTTAAGAGCAAGGTTGTGATACTCACAAATGGCCCCTCATCCGCGTGCCTCTGGTACCCCTGGACTGCGTCAACACGCCTCAAATGGTCTCATGTGATCACCATCTCTCCTGAGTGTCAGAGCCTCATGGTAAATTTTCTAAACTGAGTGGTTAAAATGAACTGATTGATGTTTTTACCCCCCGGGGTATATTAACCTATTTTTCACCATTAGGATGGTTAGGAAACCCGTTTTTATCACCATTTTCTCCTTTGTTCACTGTGGAATAATTATTTTTATTAAATAATTATTTTTCTCTTCTTTTTCACCGTATTGGGGCATTTTTTGTCCAATACCCCTTTCTTCTCCCCGGATAATTTTATTTCTCCCCGGCGATTTTTATTCTTCTTCACACTCTTGTGAATAATTATTTTTCCAAATAATTATTTTTTCTTAATTTTTCCACTAAACAAGGACATTATTTGTCATTTGTTTCTCCTTCCTTCCACCTAGGGCACTTTCTGTTTCCCTTAGGCCCTTCATTTTCTTCTCCTTTCTTTCTATTTTTTACCACGGTTCAACAAGCCAAAACAATATAAACACTTAATATATCAAAAATCCAAAAACAAGGCAAAAATTTTCAAAAAATTCCTAAAAAGTAAAAACCCTACAAAAATGGTACCTTGCTTATTACGGCTGAAACTTGTGTCTTACGCATGGTATTTTCTCCATATCCTATTGGTTTGTCTCACATCTTCCCGATTAATATGACTCACGGATCACCGGATTCACAACCATTCACAAAGCTAGTTGCTTGCTTCGTCTGTACTCTGGGGCACTTTTGTTGCCTAGTGTTGTTTCATTGCACACAAATGCTTTTCATGGACCCCGTGTCCATTTTCATTTCCCCTTGCATATATCCTTGCTTGGGGCATCATTTTTAACCCTTTTCATCAATCACAAACTTGTGGATCTCTTCAACACTGATAACAAAACATTTGTACAACTGTCTTGACCGTTGTTGGGTTGATATGTGCATTCGTACTTGTTTTCCCTATTATATGAGCTTGTTTCCTTCTCGTATTGCATTGCATTATTGTATGTTGCGTGGAGTTGGTACTTTTAGCAATGGACAATTGTTCATAGTATGACTTTTCATGTCATTCTACCTTTGTCGTATGCTTATATTTTTAATACGGGCCAATGATGTAGTTCCTATGGCAATATGATGACATCAAATTTGTTCCAAACAAATAAGTGGCTAGAGGCTAAGCTCTTCTCTCCCCTCATCCATATTTCTTCTACACTACTTCCCTTTCACCCCTAATTTTCTCTCTCATCGGGCATTCTACCTCCTACTAATTCCCCATTCTTCTACCTATTTCTCATCTTTTTCGATCGTCGATCGACTTCTTTCTTCACCCCATCGACACTCGAGGGGGCATCTCTCCCTCCTACTAATTTTTCTTCTATCCCTTCAAAATTTTCTTCCATCTACTATCTTTGAAGTGGCGTCACTTACGCCACCCCAAAGAGGGGAAAATGTAGACACCTATAATTACGCCCAAGCAATTTAAATACTTAAATTACACTAATTATCCCCTTTCTCACAAATCGATGACATATCATCAAAAGTGCTCATATTCCCTCTTATTTTCATTAATCAATTACAATACACTAATTGATTAAGCCACCTATCCAGCTAACAACCTAATTAACGACCTTCCATTAATTATCACTTCCTCTATCTAGATTAATTAATTATTATTAATTAATTAGTCTTCCCCTTCATTTAACTAGTAAATCAATGTTTAATTGATTTAATCCCCTCACAATAGCCTAAATCGCACTATTATTCTTCTAATTGGCTTCTATAAGCTTACACCTACCTATTAATTAATCACCTTTGATTAATTAAAATACCCCCCAACTCCCATGACTTGCTAAACATGTATTAAACCCTTCTAAAGTAAGGTTACCTTTAATAAAGCAACCTTATCCATTCCTAATCATGTTTTACCTTTATCCCACATTCATGAGGATGTGTTGAATCCTTTATCCTTTGGGCTATATAAAGAGCCCTCCACCTACCTTTTTACTTACACCTAAACTCCTTAGAGAGCAAATGCAAAGCATATAGCAAAGAGACTAAGAGCTTGCACCTTGTTTTCTTGAGAGTTCATCATCTTGAAGAGTTAAGCCTCTTTCTTAAAGTGCTTGGGTCATATGGGAGGTGTCAAAAGGGTCTTGTAGCCCAACTTTGATTAGCCCCCATTCCTAGGTTCTTGGAACATTAAGGACAACTATTTTTGATAGCCATGGAACCTACCTAGGTTCCTTCATTTATATGTTGTTAGAGAATAGAGGATATTTAGGTGCTTAACATAGTTGATTTCATAGTTTTGTATTGATAAATGTTAGCATCTAACCCTTGATTAATTCTTATCATATTTCCCAAATCTAGTATTTTGATCCAACTCACCATTTGGAGGAACGTATTCAATGAGCCTTAGTTTCACCTTCACTCCAAATCTTCACACCGAACTCCTTCCACTTCTCCCAATAAATTCATTTTTTTGTGGTTTGTATCACCCTACGGGAAGCTTACTTCCCATTAAGCTTGTTCCAATTTCCCTTTGTTATTCGACTCTTCCTTCTCCCACAATATACCCATTTTCCTCTATTTTGCGGCTAGTAGCGGCTTGCGGGGAAATCATATTCCCGTGGATCTTGTTCCTTGTCTCCAAGATTATTTTGATGCGTTATCTATCTGCAAAACATTCAACTCTTCCATTTTCTCAACACCTTTATTTCAGCTTCAAAGTGACTCGTGGGTAACTTCATCCCACAAGGAACTATTTCGTCGGAGTCCTTTATACCTACATCACTTTCCCAATCCACAATACATTATCTCCTTCACTTTTTTGACCAAACCACACTTTGCGGGAATTGATGCTTCAGTAGAAATCATACTACCACACTCCTTATGCCCACATCACTCTCTCAAGCAAAAATATATTGTACCCTTTTTCCTACAGATCCAAAACCCATGAAGAGAACTTCATTTCCTAGGGAACCTATTCCATTCACACACCAAAAGTCCGTACTACACCAAAAAATCCTGGTTTCTCAATTTTCTCCAAATTTTTATAAGTAATTTTACTTTTTTCTTACACCAAAGAGACCTTCATGCAGGAGACAAGATAACTTCACCTTCACTTCACATTTTCTCACATACTTGGAACATCAAGAGAAATCTGGACTACCAAAAGTTTATTCATGAAGCACTTATCATACCTTCAAAGTGAAAATCTTGAAACCATGATCACATTCCTTCTAACATAACCCACCTCATTTTATTGGGATTACTATGAATGTTCTCATTTTTTATTTACACTCAAACTCCTTTAAACATTGAATTCTCTAATTTTTTATTTTTTCACATCTCATAGCTGCAAAGATTCATACACCATGGCCTCGCTAGATTATTTACCACTTTGAACATATAGAAACACTCCTCACACCTCATATACCATGGAGACTTGTTACAGACTTGTTAACACCGATACACATATGATTGACCATGTTTGATGTTGAGAAGTATGAACCGCATGAAACCTCTTTGTGAGCTCCAACTATCACTGAAAAGGCACTACCAATCAACCTTCATGCCCCTTACAAAGTATCTCTTAACCACTCACTCGTTTTCCATCAATTCCACTTGACATCAATGATAACACCAATGACAAGGGTTTAACAAACCATTCATGTCCTAAAATCACTATATGATAACCTAATAGTGTAAGAAATCATCCAAGAAGAAGAGTTTATAATGCAATCTAAGCTCAAAAAGATGAACCAAAAGCATAACAATAAGATAAAATGGTATTTTGGATGTCTTAGCTTCTTTTTCTTATAAATGTCAAATGAGGCAAGGGTATATATAGACGTCATTACCCATGGGTGATAGTGTCAGCCATGGGAAAATATAACACTGACACAATCATCCATGAGAAATTGTGTCATAAAGGATATAAAAATAAAGTAATGTCTCATGCAAAGTAAAAAAAAATGTATTGTGGGTCATGAAAGAGGATTGACAAGATGAAAATGGTGAAATTCAAGAAATAGTTCATGAATGTAATGCATATGAGACTTAGGAGGACAAGGGTACCTAGTGCAATAAAAACTAAGGCCAAGACCCAATATTTAAACTTTCTCCATGTACTATATCTAACCCATAATGGTTATGTGAATAACCATTCCCCATTCCCGACAAACCCCTTAAGGCACCTGTTTAGGAAATAGATGCATTAGTGACCCTTATTTGTACAAAGGAAATTTTTAGTAACAAGTATGAAAGATGAAAAGTGAAAAATTAGGTGTATACATAAGTTACAAAAAGGATGACCCTTATAACATATGATTCATTGATGAGGGTGATGATTATTAGGAGGTAATATAATTATCTTTTTATCCATCAAAGTGAGAAAATTTTCATATGGACAATTAATATATTTTTCAAAATATAATGGCTTAGGCCTATTGACAAGAGGATCTTGTATAGTGGGTTTGGGTTTAGGGTGATAAAAAGTGTTACCATGATGTAAGAATTTTACTTGATCATTTCTAGGTGGTAAATCTAGACCCATATCACAAGTAAATTTAGTATAAGTAGCTGAAATATATTTATGTTCATGTGTGGGTTGTTGTGGAAGAGAGAGGTCTTAATCTAAATCTAGGACATGAAAAATAAATATCTATGATTGAAAGACATGTATCCTAAATAAATTTATATTTGAGATGAAATTTTATACCACAAAAATGTGTTGCATTTCTATATCAATGGGTTGATATAATAAAAGGTGCACATTTTCTTTAAATCATAAGATATAATCAGCTACATGATCAGTTCACATTGATGCAAGGATGATAAACAATCATATGTAACTTTAGGTCCTCTTAGATCACTAAAATGGGAAAGAAAACCTTATTCAAGTTATAATAAATTACTCAAGGATCCACTAGAAATATGGTCAAACCAAGGTCTTTCATTACCTATGATACTTCTACAAAAATATTTAAAAATCTCCCTATCATTATTATATGAATACATGAGTTTTTGATAATGTCTAAGATGCACATAAGGATTTGAAGTACCATCAAATAATTTAAATGAGGGCATAATAAAATCCCTAGGGAAGGGATATTGAAATATCTTATGCTAAATGCGATTTCCATAAATAGTATTTGAATCAAGGATATCACAAGAGTAATTACTTTCTAGAGTTAAGGTATGTAATTTACATGGAAAATCACCTACCACATTCATAAGGGAGATAAATTATTGAGGTATGGCATAAAAATGTAAAGGCTCATTCAAGGGTTGGATTTTACCATTAATGGTAGCCATGAGAACACTATTCCATTTTAAAACGGTATGGTATGTAGTATCATTTGGGAGTTCATGAGGCTCTATAAGTGTAGGTTAACATTAGGATTTTAAAGGAAAAACATTATTGGTTTAGGTCAAATAATTTATACTAGGAGAATAAACATGACTATTTGTATTATAAGTAATAAGAGGAAAATCTACATGTGTACATTTGATATCAACATTCACATTATCATGTACAAGTGGTAAAAGATAAATAGAAATAGTAGCATTGTTTTTATTTTCATGGAGAGGGTTAGATACATGAGAATCATCATTCATAGTATGCACAAAAATGATAAAAATTCATCATTACTTTTGCATTCAAGAGGAAGATTAGAAACACAAGGTGCCACATTCATAGCAATAGAGGTATCACAAACATCTTCTTCACTATTTGTAATCATCATGAATAGGATATATACCATTATTAAAAGAGTAAGGGATACCATCAATGAGGTTGTATGTGGAAGGAATATCATCCTTATCTAAACTAGAAACACTTTAATAGTCACTAAAATCTAGATCTTATATGTTATGTTTAAGAGCATCCACTTGAGAAAGGAAATGAGTTTGTTAATAATAACTAGCCCATTTATGTAAATCAGAAGTGTGATACAATAGGTATCACCATCTAGATTATTGGAACTACCTTCATCATCAGTATCATATTGATATATGTTAGGAGGACATAAAGTATTAGTAAAGGAAACATTAATATGTGTAGGTGTAGTGCTTATATGTACATTATTAACAAGAGAAAGTATAAAATCATCTAAGAGAGATCTTACACAAGAAACTTTGGGTTCTAAAGGCATGGGTTATGTACAAAAATATGGTGAAAAATTAGTATGTGGTTAATAATAAGGGGTTGGTTCACAATTAGGGATCACATCATCCAAATCAGCATATAAAGAAAGAGCAACAAACTTTGCAATCCCAAAAGTGGTATGGCCTTTATTAGAGGGATGTTAATCATTGTGGTTTTTCAATTCCATAGGGAAATCCATGGTCAAATAAAGAATAAGAAAAATGATGGGAAATATATACACCTATTAGCACAACCCTAGGGTTTTGGAAATCATAAGAACCAATCAAAGAGGATAATAAATGCCTAAATTTAGATGAAGGGTTTGAACAAAAGTGGGCTCACTAAAATGTATTATCCCTATTGAAAGTTTGATTAGTTTATTCTAGAGATGATATATATATATATATATGTAATTGTTTTTTTTAAATAAATTTGAACACTATATATTACATATTACAAAAATATACAGTCATTTACATATTTATAATGAAAACTAGGCTATTTGTAAGTATGCCCAACTAATATATTGATTAAACTATAAGATAGGTTAGAGCAATGACTTAGCTGATATTAGGCAGGTTTTAGACTATATCACCACCAGAATTAGGAACTATGTAGGATTTTGGACAAACCTAAATCAATTATTCTTTGAAAATATTATATGGGGCAAGATCATACAGAATATACGTGACCATAGTATATAAACTGACCCTTCCTACTATCTTAGACTATTAGCTCTTAAAAGTTTGTTTTTTATTGCATTCTTTCAACCTATAACTTATTTTACACTTTTGTTTGTTTGGATTCACCTATAACCCTATATTTCATTCCTTTACCTACAAAATAAACCCTAGCTAAAACATAACACACTAAAAACTCATTAGATCTAAAACTAAAAGATGATTTTTTTTTTATTCGGATTGGCCTTGGCATTCACCTACTTTGTGAGTCACTAAGAACTACACTACATTTCAGACTCCATGTAGTTTTCATAGTACGTTGTGTAAAGGTGCATACAACTATCCCTTGACCTAGGTTAGCCTTTGTGTCTCAACATTGATAGTGGGATTTTAATTTCAACCCAATGGAAACCCTTGTATGTAAATGAAAAATTCATATTTATTCCCTCGTATGTTGTATATGTAGTATGCTCACACACACACACACACACATACACACACACACATATATTTCTTATTTAGTTTAATAGGTGGTAGATAAAAAGATGATTACTGGTAATAAATATCTAGTGTGTGTGTGTGTGTGTGTGTGTGTGTGTGTGTGTGTGAGTTCTTACTTTGAAATTTAGACCTTAGTGGTGAGAAAGGATGACACAAAACATAATATTTAAAATTAAAAAGAGTAATAAATGGGACCACAAATAGAAAACAATCAAAAATTAAAGGGGCCAAGACCATATAACATGGATTAGAACCTTAGTACTGGTTCAACCCATGTTGTATAAACGCCTTGGAATAAGTTCGTATATAAAAGAAAAATGAGTGGAAACTACTAGATAACTTTGTAAAATAAATAAAAATATATTCAAATATGAAAAACAATGAAATATAGGTTTGAATCAACCAGTAAAGAGAAAGGAAACAAAATTCTCATACCAATAAGACCTGGTTTCATCTTTCAATACCCATATACTTATAAATCCAATAAAAGAATGATATAATAACATTTTTTTGCATATTTTAGTGTATACATGAATATGTTCATAATTACATTAATATTATTATTTCATTTTTATTTTATTCAAAGTTCAATCCATTTTGAATTTTAATTGCAAGTGCATAAGGATTCAAGCTAATAAGATGAAATTACATTATGGCGAGTCATGAAAAGCAACACCCCATCTTGTATCCCCGAGTTAACACGTAAGAAATCCACACAAAATAGAACTAATAATTTGAGCTTTAGCCTCAAAAGGGTGTTATAATACATTAGATACCCTCAAAGGGATGTACATAATCATGTGCAAACTTTTTATTTAATAATGTGCTGAAACAAAGCTTCTTTTCTCTCCTAAAAATTCTCACGTGTACTTCTACATTCCCCCTTAACTTCTACTTTTTATTCTTTATTTATGTTATTTTACTAAAGGAAACTACAAAAATTCTATTAATAAGAGAATAAACTCATGAAATATCTCAATTGTTCTTGAATTTCTCTCACATCCATCAACGCCTATATTCTTAGATATGAAAACTATTTCCCTACACTTCCTCAAATATTTTTAGGGATATAATATTACCTTCAACAATAAGATGTTGCTACATCAAGTACCTAAAAAAATGCAATAAAATATTGTTTTCATTTATTGGAAGATTTACCAATGTTAAGTGAATACAACATTTACAATTCCAAATGCCACAAAACTAGGAATCCATGGACTTAACTAGGTCATTACCTCTCCATACCATATATAGAATACAATAAACAAGTAACTACCTCACTAGGATAAAAATACAATGCAGTATGGAAGCATACAATAGTTATACTCTATATAACACTTGGCACCCCTATTTTTTTAAGTAATAAATCATGGATTAGAAATGTTGATGCAAGTTTATTACACATGATTCTAAAAAGACACTAATTTAATCCAACTCATTTTAGAACCCCTACTAGAAATGGGATTTGAGGTAAGGAATAATTTGGGAAGTATAACTTTAGTTGGGATTTATGTGACCAAGTTTTAAAATATGGAGGGATTGATGTGTTTTATGAAACCACTTATTAAAATTTTACTTATGGATCTGAATTATCTTGATTTTGAATCTAGCTCAACCTAATTATGTCCATACCTATCTAATCCTAAGTAAGTGATTTGGGACTCCATAAAAATGAAAATGGGAGAGAAAGGTAAGGTAAAAAGTAAATAGACTCTTTTTCACTCACTAAACATACAAAACACCTTTATCTCAGCTAAACCACACACACAAACCAAAGAATACAAGAAATAGTTTTAACCCAATTATTTATAAATTTTAGAAAATTAGTCAAAGGCAACCAAACATAAATAATCAAAAATCTTCATCATCTAAGTAAAAAAAATTCATTTGAAAATCATGCATCAAAGGTTAATTATCATAGCTATTGTCGAATCTAACTAGATTCCACACACAAGAAAGGAATAATTACAATTTTTAACATTTCTAAATCACTAAAGAATGTAATATTTCAAAGCACATATAAAAATCTAAGTATAAGAAACATCAACCAATGAAAGTGAGATTATAAAATCTCAATCCCTTACCCTAAAAATTCAACTGAGATTAGAAGTACAAAATCTACTCAATAAATAAAAGAGGTTTATTGTCTAGGCATCAAGATATGAATAAACAATTGAAAATAATTCAAAAACTCACAAAATCGTATGGAGCTCTGAAATCCCTTCTCTGTATTATTTCACTATTGTCAAGATTATTTTAACAATAGAATTTGAATGTGTATATAAATATATGGGGTGAAACATCAAACAAGAAATATAGTAGAATAAATCTAAGTAAAATTTGGAAAGATATATGAGAACGACCTCTCATATTTTATATTAAATATCCTAATTATAGGCTCTCTATTTTAAAAAGAAAACCTAACTTTAATCATTAGAACTAAAAATGCTTTGTTACATGTATAGAGTCTTCCAAAAAAATTAAAAAATAATCTCCTTTAACTCTAATTCCACATGAATAACTTGATATTTAGGAAGTTTCATGTTGACCAAGTTTTTGTGCATGTTGGCAGATCTTATTGTTGTGATCAATAACAATTTTTTTGATAAATAAAGGTTTGCATGGATCCTCACTTTTATTAATAACTTGAAAAAATCAAATAACATGCCTCCTAAAAATATCTTAATACTTATTACTTTTTTGAGCTTCATGTATGTAGTGAGGAAGAAATCATGCATCCCTTATTTAATTATCTTAAGCTAGTTTTTTTAATTAGAGGATGCCATAAACTCTAATATAAATACATAAAACTACTAAATCATATGCACTTTTCAGTTGGATTTAGAAGTTGAGTTAACCTTGCTTCTATAAATAAAGACAATTTTATAATGGAACAATTACATGTGTATTTATACTATTAATAGAGAATTTGAAGCTTCAAAATTTTCAATTCTATATTTTCATAGCATATTATCTATAGTTATCATGTCATATATGCTAATTAGAGGTACATTTGGTAATAGATTATTTTTAACAATATCATATAAAACCTATACTTTGGATTTCATTTGCATGACTTCCATTATCAAATTATTAATCTTAGGTTTCACCATTTCTTCCATTTATTTGGCTAAATATATGTCTCAAAAATTCACAAACAGTCTTTCAAGGATAGATGTACATTATTTCTAAGAGTAAAGGTGTTGAAATTTAGATTCTTATAGAAATATCATTCTGTCTTGATTTTTTCATTGCTCCTTTTCCCATGTTAAGGGAAACCTCCATGATATTGAATGGATCCATGAATTTTCTCCTTCCCTTATTCTATTTTATAAAAATTCCCATAACATTCTCCTTTGTTCTAAGTAATGTTTCTTGTCCTTGAGCAAATACTTTACTGGTGGTTACTTTCTCTAACGTATTATCTTTCTTATTGTAATACAAGGAAACCTATGATGACTAGTATGCAAGTGATTTAGATCTCCTCATTAATTTTTATTTTTCTATTATTTCTTAAACAAATCTACCCACTCCTTGAAAAATTTGATACTTCCTAATAATAGATGAAATCATAATAGAAAAATTAGAAGAAGAAATTGTGGGATGTGTAGTAGGTGAATCTTGAATGCATGGTATCATAACAGGATGACCCATGGGAGGAGTGAAAGGAAGTGTTTTCATTGTTTTACCAATGGGATGACCCATTGAAACTTGTAGTGGCACTTTAGAAAGTGGGAATCTAGGAACAATAGGAATTGAGGCCTAGATTGGGAAGTTAATGGTAGAGGTCAAGCCATGGCTATGTTCAACCCTTATGATGTCATCATCTCCATGAAAGAGATGTGATTTGGTAGATTCTAGGTATAGGAAGAAAATGGATGTTGAGATAACAATTGATGATGGGGGTGATAATGGTAAAGTGGAATCATGGGAAGAGAGGGAAGAGGAAATAATTAGTTGGGTGACAAAAGGATAAGAATGAGGTGATATAATAATAATGTGATAAAAATATAATAAGTGGAAGAAATAACCATTATGGGAGAATCATTTTCACTAATCATAATAAAAATAGGGGCAATAAAACTTACCAAAGGAATAGTGGGGATCATTGTCATAGGTGTTCAATGTAGTCACTAAAATATGCATTTATTACTATTAAATTACACTTCTATTATATTGTTATGTACATGATTTATAAGTTTGGAAACTAGGAACCACCGAAACCTATTTGGTCCTATTATCACCAAATAGTAGCACTATATAATTGGTTATGAATGATCATTAGTACTTCGGGTAACATGGGAATGTCTCCCGAGTGTGGGACCTTACAAAGTGAGACAAACCTCCGAGAAGGTTGGTTCCTTTTGTCTTAGCCCACAAAAACTAACCTAAAACTCAAAATGTAATTAAACTAAATCTAAACTAAATTTTTAGGAAAAATGGTTGAGAAGGGGGAAATTTTGCTAAATGAAAGGGTTGATGCACCAAATCTAAAACAGGGTTCAAATCTAACTTATAGAGGCAAAATGCAACTACCTATGCAATAGTGGAAAGAGAAACACAATTTTTAAAGATACAAGTGAATATATTCAAAAGAAATCAAGAGGGAAAATATTCACATGAAAATAACGTTTAAAGGAATTAACCACATTTTCTTGAAATTTAAATGCATTTACAAGACAAAGGTTTGTAAAACCTAAAAAACATAGTTATAGAGGTCTAGAGGTGTGGAAATTGCAAAAATCCTGGGATAGATCCAAATCATGTAGAGAAGAACCCCTTTCCCATGAAAAAACACTTACATATTTAGAAAATGAGAGAGTGAGAGGAAGGAGAACCATTAGACTACCATAAATGGCCTATTTCCACCTACCTAGTACCAAAGGCCATCATTTCATGTAGTTTTGAGAATGGGAATCATTATTTCTTCCTACACAAGCCATCAAATCCATCAAGTGTAAGTAGGACAAGGGATATGTGACATTAAGTAATGAATGTTGGTTAGTGGAGTGGTTGAAATTATTAGAGATATTTAAACTACATATTTTCCTCCAAATCCCATGTTTGTAATTTTGACACCCTGATTAGCATCATTTTATTTTTTTCTTGATGTGAAAATGGATCTCTTGAAGCAATGATTCCATTTCCACCGTTTTGTTATGATTTGGATCTCTGGATTTGAAGTTATGCCCAAATAACGAACTTTAGGTTGGCCTAGGTGGGTTTTCATAGAACAAGGGGAATTAAGGAAATTTCCTCACAGTCCTTCATATACCACTTTAGTAATTTTTTCTCTATGGGTGGTGAATTAGGTTATCGAAGGAATGAGGGAAGGGTGGAACTGTTCTAGGTGTCCTATGTGGAGCCATTTTTGTTGATTGATATGTGTTATGTGGGGAATGTGGTTGGGAAGTGAATGGTTGGAAGCATGGAAGAGTTCCTGTAGTGTCTTTGGTTCCCTCCTTTTCCTCTTTTCCCAATACGGTTATACAGGGAACAGTTAGAACGTTGGAACATTTCACCCATTTTGATAGTGCATGATTCCCCCTACTTTCCTGATTTTAACATTGCCCCTTATACACCTGATTCCTCTTGTTCCTCAGTTAGTTGATCAGTGAGGATAAGGAACAAAATAATTGTTCCAATTGTATAATAAATAGTTGATTAACCTGTTAAATATTTGTATACAGTTCAAATAGAGATGTGGGAAACAGACGAACAAAGTAGCAATTCTTCATGTTCCTCCAAGGCTCAATTTTTAAAATTTCCTATTTTCCCAAATATACAAATTTGAATAAGTGTTGGGAATAAAATACTTGGAAATATGAATATTTTTTCTAGAATAATGATTTTTTTTCCCACTTCACCGAGATTTTCCCAAAAATATTATTTGGCTAAAATTTGATTGAATCCCGCCTAAAACACCCAAAATAGCCTAGGTTGGTTTTAAGATAAAAATTTTGGGACTCAGAAGGGATATTTTCCTACTAGATAAAATATTAGTGGAATTTTGAGAATCCATTGGGCACGGAGTCAAGCCCAAAATTTGAAAAAAGCGATCAAAACTTGAAATTCTTACCCCTAAGCTGAATGAAGCACCGTATGGGACTTAGAGTTGATCTCGGAACTACATACTCTTTCTCTAAAAGCTGATTTATTTGGAGTTTTTACTTAAGCTTATGAAATGTCCCAAAAATTGATTTTTTTGCCAAAGAGCATGGAGAATTCTGATTTACACTAATTTGGTCTCTAATGAGACTGGAAAATTGTCTTGAAACTAATTTCCATTTTTATTTCTCATATTACTAGTTGAAAAGAGGATGAGTACCTTCTTAATTTTCTCTGCATTTAGTTTTTAAAGGTGATGAAGCTAATATTTGACACTTTGAGCTCTTCCATATGCTCTAGATCAAGCATGACAGTTAACAACTCTCCTTTTTGGCTCCAAACTATCCAGATACTTGATTGGGAAAGATTTCCTTGAATGTTTGGCTGGTTTGCATGATTTGTCCAATTTATTTTTAATGTAAATCCATGAATGGATATTTTAGAAGCTCTTCCCTCATCATGATAGATATTTTTAAATTGATTTGAACCTTGTTTTGCCTCTACAAATAACTCTGAACTGAAAATTCCAAATGAGAACAAGAAGAACATTGTGAAAAGCACTTAGGGAAATGAAACTACACTACCGAAGCACAATGTGTTGAAGAGAATTGGGAGGAAATAAAAACTAATCTAATATGTACAAGGTAGAACCTTTTCTTCAGAAGTAATGTTTGAGATAGATCCCTTAACCAGGATTATGAGCTCTTCTCCATCTAATTTTGACAATTAGAAAGCATTGTGTGGCTTATAATTTGAGATGACATAAGGGACACTCCATATTGTATCAAATTTTGAGTGCTTACCTAGCTTGGATCTATCTTGATCCCATTTAAGTATAAGGTATCCTTCCCGAAACTCATATCCATTTCTTTCTTTTTGAAACTCTTCTTCATTCAAGCTTGATTAAACTCTCTACTGCTTGCATTACTCAATCTCTCGATTCTTCCAAATCCATGAGTTCTACACATCTAACTACCATTAATTCAACCTAAAATATTTCAATCTAATTGATGAGATCTAATGTTGGTAATTGAAGAGATATTGGAAAATTTTCTTCCTTACCATAAACCAATTTATAGGGTGATCTACCAGTTGATCTTTTGAGGAAATCATATCATCCCATAAGGTTGATTTAAGTCTTGTGAGCCATTTTCTTTATTTTTATTTCAAATTCATTCTTATGATCTTCCAAAGGTTCTTGTTTATTGACTCAACTTGACCATTACCTTGGGGATAGTAGTTTGAAGATGTGCTCAAGTAGATTCCATTCTTGAAAACCCAATTAGATATTTTTGTGCCAAGGAATGACAAAGCATTATTAGATATTATTATGGAAGGAACACCAAACTTAGTCATAATACCCTCATAGAACTCTAGGCTATGGGCCTCATTTGCTTCCTTCAAATTAACTTCCTCTATCTATTTGGTGAAGTAGTATATGGATTTCAAGATACACTTATGCCCCAAAATAGAATGTGGATTGATCAATCCAATAGAATTCATCCCCCATTACATGAAAGGTTGATCCAATGAGATGGGATGAAAGAGTAGAGATGCTAGTTTCTCTTTACCTATTAAGAAAACACAGCTTTTAACATTTCTTAACCCATGCATGGAAATCCTTGAAGATATTGGGACAATATTAACTACATTTCATGATTTTAAGAGTTGTTTTTCTTGGATAAAAATTCCCTCATGCCTCTCCATCATGAAACTCAAGAAAAAATTTCTCAACCTAATTTACCTTTATGTATCTCAATAGAACACCATTCACGTCATTTCTAAACAAACTTCCATCAATAAGTACATAAGGAATGTATTGGAGCCTTAAATACCTTATTTTTCCTTTACTCAAGCCTTGAGGGAATTGGTCTATATGGAGTAAATTTGTTATATCATGGGTATAACAAGAAGTGAGTAAAGCATTAGCCGTTTCCTTTATGTGATTCTTGTGAGAATACATCATCTTATGATAGATATTCAAGTGAAAATAATAGAAAAGAACCATGCATCATTTGAGAACCTAGGATGAGTTATCACATCAATGCATCCATAAAAGAGAAATAACAAACAACATATAGAAATGATTCATACATAAAGGAAATGCATAAGGATTATACTCATGAACACATATATGATTCAAAATAGAGTCTTATATTCATATTGATGAGTCCAATAACCACATTACATTCCTTGAGGTCATAATAGACCCATATAAAATGCAGAGAAAAGTCATGCATCAGAACTACACTATGTTCTTCACATTACAAAGATGAATATAGACCCATCCCTCTAAATATGCCATCACTCCTATATTTTCCTAATCCCAACCCATAGAATCCTCCATGGTATTTTCTACAGAGCTTCACCTCTTTCCAAGACCTCTCCTATTCTCTCTCTATCTTCTCTTAGCACCCTTAACATCCTTTTCTACTATCCACGCACCTCAATATATAGCTTTTCTTCCTTCACCACCATGCCTTTTGAGGTAAATAGATCAGCTACCAAGTGTCCAAGTGGTCCTCCAATGGAGCATGCCTCCTTTGATCCAGATCTCCACTTGTAATGATGTTCTTCTAGAACCTTCCATCACATGCATGGAATATTCCCTTTTGATCCTATACCACCACTAGCCGATGGCACCTTATCCACTCCACATGCTAGATGGGTCACACTTTTCTCATGTGCTTCCTAGGATGCCAAATATGGCTAAGTCCCAAAACCTATCTTTCCTTGCACACGTGTGCATGTGTTCTATAAAAAACCTTACTAGAACCCTTCCCTACGCATGCCTTCACCCCACATGCCCTTCTTCAAATAGGTCCCACGCACCCACACACACCTTCTTATACTTAGCCAATATTCTGGGGCCCAACATCACCCCACACTACACCTATTCTCCATCCTCGAAACACTCTTCAATAGAATAAAGAATGGTGGGCTCTTAAAATGGTTGAAAGAAAGAATAAAGGAATGAAGAATTGGGAGAAAGAATGAAAAGAATGGGGAACTTGTTTATTGTTGGAGGAGGAGAGGGAAATCCTTCCCTATTTCTACCTCTAACTTCTCCCAAGCATCGACCTCATTCTAGCTTGCTGACAGAGGTCACCCACTAGGGCACTCACCTCCTCAAAACTCAGCTCCTCCCCTTTGGCACTCATGGTCTCAACAATACTTTCCAATTTTTTCCCAAGTCCTCAAGCACATCCATCCTATGGGTGATCTGGGGGTATAGTTCCTTTAGCCAGCTTTTGATCGAGCCTCACAGGGTCTCGATTGCTTTTGAATTCTTCTCCACCTCAGCTAGGATCTTATCTCTTTCCACTCTATTCCCCTTATTTTTCTCTTGAACTCCTTGAGTTTTGTTTCATGGGTGGCAACCAAGATGCTTTCCACTCTATCCCTATCAAATAGTTTTCATAAGTAGCTTCAATGACTTGTACGATGGCCTTTACCTCTATAAGAAGTTTAGTGTATCGAGCCACAATCTCAACAACCTTCATCTTTTCTTTTTTTCTCTTGGCATGCATGCGTGCCTCTTCTACAGACTCTAAAGTGAGTGGTCACCTCCATCATGTGAGAATGTGAGTCAAATCCTCCAGACATTGCAAGGCTGATTCATACTTCTTCTCGGGTGGCACTAAGTCAGGGTGCTTCAAGAAAATGGCATCTATAATCATCTCCACCTTCTTGAGACTTCACGCACCTTTTCTTTTTTTTCTTTTTCAGCTCACACCTCAACTGAGCACTGATCAAATCCTCTTGCTTTAGGTCCTTTCTCTTTCCATGAGCTCCTTCTTTTTCTTCTCCAATTCCTCCTCCAGAATCTCACTCTATCATTTCTCCCAAATAGTCTTGGCCTCAATTTCAACTGAAACCTTGTTAAGCACATTACAAACCTGTTCATCTAATAGTTGTTGAGCATTCACCAAGGGATTTATTCCTTTGGTTTTGGACCTTCATTAGCACTCTCTGACTTACTTCAAATTATGGTTCATCCACGTGGGACTCAAATGCCCAAGATAACATCTTTCTTGTCCATGGGGATATGTGCCTTCTTCATCAAACAATGACATAGCTAGGAGTTTCTCTATGGTATGGTGCTGAAGCTCAGAAGTGCACATGCATAAGCACCTTGCTAGGATCATCAATGTATCCCATTCCTTGACCTCTTGTGCCACCACTACACCTTTCCCACCTATTCACATAGCTTTTGGGAAGCTTACTACCAATTTGGGATCCCCACCCATGCTTCCATACTCCTTCCCAATGCTTTCTTCTTCCATCTCCTTTATAATTTCATCCACGCACTCCTCCAACTCCTGTTCCACCAACTCCTTCATGATGCCTACCACTTCTCTCTCCATGGATTTCTCTACTTTCTCCTTGGTGAGGCTTGGGGTTCTTTGTTTTTGTGCTTACTTCTTCACTCACCCCCTTTCCTTGAGCCTCAACTTCTTCCTCATCATTCTTCTCCTCATCTTCCTTGTTATACTCCTCTTCATCTCCTTCCTCCTCAATCATGTACATCATATACTGATGGTCTTCACCTCCTTCAGGCTCATCATCATCCTTTTCACCAATGTAGGCATCTAAAATTTTGTCTCTTCTGAGTCTTCCTCTTCTGTCACCTTCTACTTCTTCCTTACTGGGATTCCAAAGATAGAGATTCTTCTTTCTCCTTCTCTTTTTCTTCAGTGACCTTCTTTTGTGATTCTTCATGGGTGAGGTGCTCTTCATGCTCTCTACCTCTTCTTCTGGGGTCTTTTCCTTGATAGGGACTTCTTTCTCCATGCATAAGTGCTAGGCTTCATGACTACTTCAGTGCACCCCACCGATTGTGTGTCTCACACTTGGTGCCTTCTTCTCCTACCCCTCTTCTCTTTCTCTCTTCTTTGGTGCCTTCTTTTTCTCCCTATGGGGTCTTCTAGAATGGAGACATCACTTCTCCAGATAGGTGCCTTTCTCAAACTTTGGCCTTATGTGAAGATATATCCTTGTTGTATCCCTTCCAATGATTGGAAACATTATTGGCTTCATCATTTGAACTTCATGGGAGACATACTTCTCCACATATGCATGCTTTTTAGGGTACATGAGCTTTTCAGTACAGCTCATGTGGTCTTGGTCCACCTCACTAAGGTCAACCTTAGTCTTTTGGCTTCTTTGAACTTGTTGACCCTTCTTGAAGTATTGCATGGTGAAGGAGAAGGGTAGCTTGCACCATGGACCTTAGTCCCATTTGTCAAAGTAAATCTACCAATGCAGAAATGTTGGTAAACTAAAAATTCTTCTTCTCCATCCATGAGCATGGGAAACTACTCTCTGGGATCCTCCACTCTACCCCGAATGCATCACACATTCATTTATACCACTTCTCTAGGCACCTTGTGAGTGGCCATCATGGTTTCACAAGTGTACTTTTCAAACCTTTTTATGGGGTGAGGGATCCTCTTCTGATACTCCCAAACAAAATTTTCTAGCCCATCTAGCACTCCAATCTCTAAAAAGACAATGGTGAGGAGGACGTTACCAAATAATATCTTCTCTCCCTCCTGTGCATGCTACTTATGATCTCATCCACAATGAAAGTGGACAAGTTATAGATGGTTCCTCTCGATATCTTCTTCGCATACATTTAGCCATGCCTTGTTCACTTGTGTCCATCATTCTTGATCATTAAGCTTGGTCACCAAGTGCATGGCCATCCTCATAATAAGGTCTAGAATCTCTATGATGTCAAAGTATCATGAACCCTTCTTGTAGTCATACATCTGCTACTATCTCCTTGATAGCCTCCTTGTCACTTAGATCATCATCTATACTTTCTCCTTCACAAATAAGGCCTATGTGAACTTGATATCAACTTGTGGTGTTATGCACATCTTGCACCCTAAAAATAGAAGTGATCCTCATGCACGTGACATCAACCATTGATAAAGGCACTCAGGCTTGCCAAAGTAAGGCAACTCATATAGTTGCAATAACCCTACCTTCTCCAATTTGACTTTCACCTCATCATTATATATAGGCATCCCATCTGGTGTCCTTTTTTAGTTAGATGGACCAACTCTAACACCATTTCCTTCTTCAGTTGTGCTCATGTGATGGTTATAATCACTCACGGTCATTTGTCTTAAATGCAACACCCACTCCTTTCCTAGAATAATACTCCATCTGGGTATTGCATTTTTGCATACCATTCTTCATTGAGCTCACATGGTAGCGGTTTTTTTTCCTTTTCCCTTTCCCTTTTTCTGGTTTCTTTTTTTGGTGAAATGGTTTCCTTCTTAGGTGTCATGCTTTTATCGTCGATAAACTAAGAACTTCTTACTCTACTCTACTACTCTCTTAACTCTCCAAACTCAACTCCAAAGCTCAACTCCTGGAATAAATCCTTCTATCTTCATGCCCTAGCTACCAAACCCTAACTAGGAAAACCTTCCACAAGATGACACACTTCAAAAAACCTTTTCTCACACCCATGTACTCCTTCCTCCTAGTTTGCAGATCCACTCTAGTCACACACTTAGATTTCTTAGGATTCTTCTTCCTTCACAAAATTTCTCTCTGGATGCCCTAGTTCACAAGAGCACTTCAACTTCATAATAGAAAGGTAGAATAATGACTTTCCCGACCTTATATTTATAGTTTTTTTCTTCCTCCAAAGAATAAATGTTATGCCACCTACCAACATACTTTAACATTAAATGTGGATTTTTCCACTAGCCAACTTTAAGTGCCCTTACCCACACGCCCAATCCTATGTGAAAAACCTTTACAACCTTCTAGCATGCAAAAATCCAATCTGACCGAAGACTCTTACGCACATGTCTACAACGCCAAGGCACTTCTTCTATCCTTTACCTATTTTTTTCCTCACCTACCTCATGTTGTTCCTATGCACTCTTCATCCTTTGTACGTGGTCTTTTTTACATCCTTCTTGACACCATAATTCATTATCCACCATTTCCTCACACACTTTCTCAACCTTACGCACTTCCTTCTACTGGGCACTCAACTTGTATTACATGGCCTATACTTTTCTTTGCATTACTCCACCCCACACTAAAATAGATGCATGGTCCTCTGCACATACACAACCTTGGAAAAATAATGTGGTTACCAATGCACAAGGCAAGGTGCAAAAAAAACAAAAAGAAAGGAACAAGCAACGAGAAAGGGAAACACAAGAAAAGAAAAGCATAAAGGGAAATTCTAAGCTAACTAACAATACTACCTTATTACAAACACCAAGAAGACTTATTTATAGTAGGGCTTCAACCTACTCCCATTGAAATGACCTGGTAATCTCATCCCATCTAGCACTTGTAACTAGAAAGTGCCTAAATCAAGAATGTACGAGATGATGTAGGTCCCAACCAATGGAATTTCAACTTCCTAGATGGCATAGATACTTGGAATCATACAACAACACCATCTTCCCAACCTCAAACTACTTGTTCTTGATATGATGATCATGCCATGCCTTTTTCTTGCTTTTTTTCTATCTTCTGACTCCATCCATCTAGCAAGTGATCACCTTTTGTCTAACTACATCAACTTATCAATCCTCTCTTCCAACACTTTTCATCATCTAACCCTCCTACATGCATATATACACATAGTGATGGTAACATGAATTCAACTAGAAAAATAGCCTCCATGCCAAACACCAATTGAAATGGTGTGGCCTTGTTCAACCTCTTGTAGGTTGTCCTGTATATGCCCATAGAATGGCTGATACTTTTCATCCCAATCTTGTCTTCCAATGTCACATATCTTAGTCAATGTGTGACTTAGTATTTTGTTAAATGCCTCAAGTAGTTCCATTCACTTGAGGGTGATAAGGGGTAGTCTTGTGATGGGCCACCATAAATTCTGCTAATAGAATCCTACCATTTCATTGAGAAAATGTGTACCTCTATCACTTGTTAAACTTAAAGGACAACCATACCTATTGATTATGTTCTCCCATAAAAATCTAGCAGTTGTCATTGTGGTGCAATCCTTTGTAGGCACTACCTCTACCCATCATGTCAAGTAATCAATGCAAGTAATGATATACCATGAACCAGTCCTTCACGTGGCTGGAAAAATTGGCCCTACAAAGTTGATTTCCCATTTTTCAAATGGTTCAACGATTGGCTATTGGTCACAAGGGAATTTCATCCTCTTCCTAAGTTTTCCAAGGCACTGAAAATGGTCACAAGCCTTGCAAAACTCAATACAATCCTAGTAGATGGTTTCCCACCAAAGCCCTACTAGTAAAATCTTCCACGCGGTAGCATTTCCTACATAGTGTCCTCCTCGCAATCCCACCATGTGCTTCCTCCATAATTTCCACATGCTCATGTTCCAATACACATCGACACAGAAAACCTCATCATGACCTAACTTATACAGGTCTCCACTAATCAACATGTAGGGTGCAACATGTATTTGCTAACTACTTTCTCTCTCAGAGCCTTCATCCCTTCCGTGCCACACACACCTATTTTTAAGAACACTGATATCTTCCAAGTCTGAGGTGCACACACAACCTAAATAGTTGTGCATCTGACATGGTATCCTCAATGCTTTGTGCATCCTCCCCTGAGTTAATCCTTGATAAGTGGTCAGGTCCTGAATTGCTTTTTCCTAGTTTTACAACCACTTGTGAACTCAAACTCTTGAAATAATAGGACCCAACGACATATGCACCCTTGTAAAAATGGGCTTGTTGACTAAGTATTTCAATGCCATGTGGTCCATGTAGAATATAAATGGTGTTTCCAATAGATACTACCTAAACTTATGTAACGCGTAGATCATAGAAAATGCTTCACGCTCAATAGTTGTGTAATTTTTTCTATTGGTGTCAACTTTCTACTTGCAAAACACAAGGGATGATCAACAATTCCCTCACCAGGTTGTGCTAGTACTACTCCCATAGTTGTCCCTGAGGCATCAACATGCACATGGAAAGGCTTATCCCAAGAAGGAAAATGTAGTATGGGCATCGTGACAAGCCTATCCTTCAAAGTGTCAAATGCCTCTATTATGCCTCTCTCCCCAATGAAAGGAACTCTTGTGTTTTAGCAATTCCTCCAAGGGCATGGTGATCTTGGCATACCCCTTGATGAATTTCCTATAGTACCCCATATGCCCAAGGAATCCACACACTACTTTGACTAGTAGGCTCCCCTAATCCCACAATAACTACAACTTTGGTGGGATCCACTAGTAAGCCTTTTTCATATAATGTGTCCTAACAGGGTTCCAAATGGAGTAGCAAAGACACATTTCTTAATGTTGAGGGATATCCTTAATTGCCACATCTCTCAAACATCAGCCTCAAATTTTCACAATGGTCTTTCACCAACCCATACACATTCCAGTCATCTAGGTAAACTTGAAGAAATTTATGGATGAAGTCCTAAATGCTTGTACCACGATGATGCATGAGAACACAATAGGCACATTCTTCAATCCAAAAGGCATAACCATGTAGGAAAAACTTCCCCATTCAAGTGGAAAAAGTTGTTTTTTCTCTAGTCTTCCTTTGCAATCCTAACTTGGTGATACCCTGAGAACCCATCCGTGAAAGAGTAGACTTTGTGCCCGCTACTCCTCCAAAATTTCTTCAATAAAGGGGGTTGGAAAAGGATCGATGACACATACTACATTTAGATCCCTATAGTCACACATATTCTTATCCTCCCATCCTTCTTGATACTGATGACCATTGGGCTTATCCATTCTGATTCTTCCACTACCTCAATGATACCAGATGCTATCATCTTGTCTATTTCTTCCTTGACCCATACACACAAATTTGGATTCATCCGATAAGGCCTCTTCCAATCGGGTGCACACCTTCCTTCAACTTGATCTTCATCTCCCCTAAGGAATGGTGGATGCCTTTGAGTTCATGGTACCCATGAGGGAAAAAATCTTGAACTCACACAATAGATCAATGACCTTTGAAACTTCTTTTTCTGACCAATAGTCCCCAATGATAGCTTCCTTAGGTTTTGTCTCTATCCCAATGTTAACCTTCTTTGTTTTTCAAGGGCTCATGGTAGGTGTGTGCTCACTCATCAATGCTATCTATGACTTCATGTACCTTCAAAATGGTTAACATCCAAAGTTTCCATCTCTTCACCATCTACTACATAGACCATTTTTCCTTTTTTTTTTTTCCATGCACACGTGCTCAAGTTGTACTTCCTTCTTCTTCTTCATTGAGGCACATCTCCAAATAAGGCTCACCCAATAATTCCAAGTAGCCTATCTTCTACCATAGCACTATCTCCCATCATAAGGTGCTTGATTACTTACAACACCTTATCCACTGATGGCTTTGTACTCCTATACTCAAAATCTTGAATGAGATCAACCACCAACTCCTACCAATTACCTGTTTGATGATGCATCTCTCGAATGAATATACCATGCACACACAACCTTGTAAGGTGGAATATAAACTTATGCACCCATAATGAAAGGTGGTAATGCTTCTGCACTTCCCATCCAGGCCTTCTCACATGCTTGGATATGAAATGAGGTGGTCTCTTTACCATGGTAGTCTTGTATGACAATGGGGGCACATTGCTCTTGGAGAACCTTACAGAAAATGTGATTCTTACCTCACACCATTCTAGGAGGCTCTCCGATGTGTAGCCACACCACAGCACTATAGTTCCAGTAGGTTATAACCGAGCATTCCCTTCTCTGATCCTCATTCTTCCACTGAGCCTCCATTTCTCACAAGAAAATTTTAGGTATGCTCCTCCGAGTAACTTGGAAACTTTTCCTCCTCCTAGCACTTGACTCGAGCACACTTTTTACCCTTGTTTACATATCCTCTCAACTATCACCCAATCAACTCATAAGTCCCATGCACCCAATTTTCACATGCCATGCTAGTGGTATCACTCAAGGACTGAGCATCTTCAAACTAGATAACTCCTCCATGGGATGAATTATCTCAGATCTCTGATGGAGTGCACATAGATTCTATCAAGGAATTCTCTCCTAAGGGCTCAATATAGGGCATTGATTTCCCATCTATTAAAGGGATAATCACCCTTTCTTCCTTGTTCTCAAAGCTGATATACCCCTTGTTAAACCACAGGTCAACATTGTTCTTATAACACCATGGGTGCCCAAGTAATGCTGGAAAGTTTTCTTCCTCAAGAGTGCCAAGACTTCAAAGTCTCTAATGAACTTGGCCCCTTGAATGGTGATAACTACATCCTTCAAGACTCCAATGGGCATTTCCTTAGTCTTTTTTTCCATATACAACACATTCAAAGATGGTTGTAATGTGGGCCTTCCCATTTGATGTCAGGCATCTAAGGTAAGAACATTGACCTCTGCTCCCATGTGTCGATGAGGATATTACTTAGAAGCCATCCATCAACAACCACATTCAAAGTAATCTCCTTATCATAGTCAAGGTTGTGAGGAGGAAGGTTTGCATGCAAAACCTACCTTTCACGCTCTTCTCTGGCATGTGTGGTACCTTCTCCCTCATCCATTCTCCTAGCAAGGGAATAATATTCTCTTTCCTTAACATCCTACATACTTCCTTGACCTCATCCAGTCATCCTTTGAGCCTCGAACATTCTTCCTTTTCTCCAACTACTTTGATTTCTCCTTTAGACATTGATCTCCCTTACAAACTCCGAATCACATCCATAGTCTCTTGATACACCTCCTTCTGATGAGCAGGGTCTGATACTTTCCATGTACCACTTCCTCTCTTGAAACTAGTGTCCTTTGTCTTGGCATCTCCTCTGCAGTGTGTGGCTCTTCTACTCATCATCACAATATAGGTTCTAGTCCTGACTCACGCGCCACTCTTGGCATCCACTGTGAATCATTTTCTTATGCTCACCATCCCAACACCTTTTCTTTCCAGTGTTATTGTTCATATGCTCATAAATCTCTAGACACTCTTCATACTTATGTTTCTTTCCACACCATGAGCATTGTAATAGATCAAGACACTCACATTTGTAATGCTCTATAGATCCACAGTTATAATAGGTTCCTCATGGGAATTCACTTCATCCTCCACCATGGTTACTGTGACCATGAAATCCTCCACAAAAACTCTTCCATGCTCCTCCATCTGTGCCCTTCATAATGATGATCATCATCCTTGGAACTACTTGCAAGACTAGTCTGGCACACACAAGATCAATAAAGATCATGGATCTGATCAATCAATCTACAATCCTTGGTATCATGGGTCATAGAGGTACAAATCTTACAATAACAAGAAACATTCTTATGGATTACATGTGTAGTAGAGGGCACTACTTGCATCATGATCCCCATGGAAAATTTCATAGTCTACCACCATAGCGCACATGTACCAAATTCCAAGGGAAACTATCCTTTGCATGCCCCTCCACTTCACATTCTGTACACCAAATCCCACTACAAACCTCATGCACTTGAGTTTGTAGATAAATTCTCCAACTACTTGGCCATTGCAGAAATTTGAGCCTCTAAAAAGGACTAACACTAATATCAATGCTCCCAATAACCTTCAAAGCGCACAGGAAACTTCCAATCCAATGCCTCGTGCATGGGTCTCATGAAAGTCTTGTGTGATAGAGCCTCCTAAATGGTGTTATCAATCCTCCAAAAACCATTGAGCATGTTGAGAAGGATGAATGTCATAGGATAGTTTTGACAAGAGAGTCTTGAAATGTGCATCATACTCCCGCACACTCTCTCTCCATTCCTTTTTGATCTCCTTCAGGAGTTGATGCTCTTTTACTTCAAACTCATGGATATGGAACTCTCTAGGAAGGCATTTCTTCAATGCAAAGTGTAGTCTACCACCATCTGATGGGGGTCATACTTCTTATACCAACTATGTGTGCATCCTCTTGCAACATTGTTGCAAACTGACTTGCCTTCCACTCTGGGTAGTGATCCCTTTCACATGCCATAGTAATTCACACTTGTGCACATGCTCTGCAACATCTTCAATACCCCTATAGTCTGTAAGTGCAAAGACATCTCAAAAATACTTGTGGAGGTGGTTGAGGCCCTTGTCCTCCTGATCCAGAGCCTTGGTTCCTCCGGTGTTTCCTCCTCCACCAGATCCACTGATCCACCAGGTCCTGTTCCTCCTGACCCACCAGATCCTCTAGATCCACTAGGTCCACCAGGTCCTCCAGCCCCTATACCACCAGATCCACCTCAGTAGCTAAAAATGGCCTGAAGTGGTCATGCACCTAGTGTTCCAATGTCCCACTAAACTACGCACCGATGGTTTGTGATATTGTCCCACTACCAGTTGTGTGTCCCGCGCCACTCCTAGATGTGATACCCAAACCTTGTGTACTTGCACCTTGTCCAAAAATTCCTCCAAATACTAGAATGGTTTGTGCATAGCCATGGATGTTCCAAATGAGAAATTATATCTCCTAGGTGCATAGATCAATTACTCCCACCGATACCAACTAGGTTAACAATACTTCTCCCTTGATCTGAAAACCAAGCACTAGGGGTTGGTCACTAGGTGGGTTCAGATGCATGCCGATGGCTCTCCTTTCTCCATGATGAAAAAACTCTCATCAAAAGTAAAGGGGCTTCTCTCCCACACTTTCCAAGATGGGGTAACACAGACTACTCAGTTCCACATCCTCTACGTGAACCTCAACTCCTTCCCACAATGTCTCTACCTCCATAGATCCATCACACTTGCAACCTCACATTGTCTAGTCATCTCCTTTCACGAGCTTCACTATACTTGAGTCATCTCTCCTCCCTTTCCTTTTCAGCCACAATGTCTCACCATCTTCCTCCACCCTAGCTTCCTCTCCCAATGCTCAGAGAAGCTTATCCATCATGGGAAATGCCTCTAAACTCAAGGTAATGATCAAGATCTTCATAGCCAAAGGAATAACACACAAAAATGATCCTCTGGGCTCCCTCAAAACTCAAACTCAACAAATTTCTGGGAAAGAATACATAGAAATGGTGTATTCTAGAGTATAACTGGTCAGCACTCTTTTCCACCAGTGATCAACAACATGTGTCCAAGTCAGATCTATATCCTGTAGCCTCTAGATAATCATCTTGGGTCCATACACGTGATCTATAGTACCAGCTTGATCTAGATGCATATGCTGAAATCCATTCATATAGTTCTACTAGAAAAAATAGAAGAATGTCTCATACAACTCATGGTATAGGTTCTCTTCTACCCATCTACATGCATCAAACTCAAGTCCAATGTTGAATCTTTGAGAAAACTCATCCTCTGTGCTCTTGAACCATGTTTCAACACTTTCCAAGGTCATATGTTATCATCATGCATCACAGGACAAAGATGTATGCCATTTCTCACAACAACTTTGAAAAGAGGTCCTGAAAATGGAACCAAGATGTAGTCATTTTTATACCCTTAGATTAATAGTAAAATCCCATGCACGTCATGGCCTATCACCCAACAGGGGTACTGGGCACTCACCCGAGGCACGTGTGCGTGCATTGAGCCTCTCCTTTATGTGAGTCTTGTGAGAATACATCATCTTATGATAGATATTCAAGTGTAAAAGAATAGAAAAAACATGCATCATTTTGAGAACCTAGGATGAGTTATCACTCAATGCATCCATAAAAGAGAAATCAAACAACAACATATAGAAATGGTTCATACATAAAGGAAATGCACAAGGATTATACTCATGAACACATATATGATTTAGAATAGAGTCTTATATTCATATTGATGAGTTCAATAACCACATTACATTCCCTTGAGGTCATAACAGACCCATATAATACAATGCAGAGCAAAAGTCATGCATCATAACTACACTATGTTCTTCACATTACAAAGATGAATATAGACCCATCCCTCTAAATATGCCATCACTCCTATATTTTCTATAATCCCAACCCATAGAATCCTCCATGGTATTTCTACAAAGCTTCACCTCTTTTCCACCACCTCACTACCATTCTCTCTCTACATCTCTTCTCTTAGTCTCCCCTTTTACTATCCACACTCCTCAATATATAACTTTTTCTTCCTTCACCACCATGCCTTATGAGGTAATAGATTGGCTACCAAGTGTCCAAGTGGTCCTCCAATGGAGCATGCCTCCTTTGATCCAAGATCTCCACTCTGTGTAATGATGTTCTTTTGGAACCTTCCATCGCATGCATGGAATATTCCCTTTCATGTACTAGGAAATTCTTGGGGTTGAGGGAAACCCCAAACTATCTACACCTTTCAAATACATTCTTAAGATGGATTATATGATAATTTTCATTCTTAGAAACACTTGTGATATCATCAAGGTAGATAAGAATGATGTTAAAATCAACCCTTTAAATTCCATATTCATGGATCTTTGAAATTTTTCTCTTGTATTGGAAAAACCAAAGGGAATTTTTCTATAGGCATAAGTTCCCCACTTAGTGGTAAAGGTTGTTTTTAACTGATCCTCTTCCTTCACCATAATATGATTATACCCCAAGTAGCCATCCAATAGAGAAAATATCTCTGACCCTGCTACCATTTGCAAAATATGTTCCATAAAAGGAAATGGGTAATGATCTTTCAAGGAAGCCTTGTTTAAGTCCCTGAAACACATAATTTGATTTCCCTATTTATTTTCCTTACCATAACTAGGTTTACCAACCCAAGATGAATGTTTTATGGGGAATATAATGATGGCCTATATTAACTTGTTCAACTCTTTCTTCATTAGAGGCTCAATTCTTAGGTTGATAGGTCTTTTCTTTTCCTAGTGAGTTTGGCCATTGGATCTAAATCAATGGTATGTTGTGCCAAATTAGGATCAAAACCCCTAAGGTCTTCATAACTCCATGCAAATACATTAACAAATTCTTGACAAAGGTCTACAAATGCATGTTTCTCTTATGGAGTACATACCTTTCCAATCTTAAACAACTTGTCTTTGCTAACTAAAATTGGTTCATAGTATTCACCCTTGACCACCATGTTTTTTTCTTTTCCTTAGTTGATCATCTGAATTAAAAATGGATTCCAAGGTAACTAAGCCCTTGGGAAGCTTATTTGATCTTAGTTGGACTATCTGATCTCCATATTGTTGTTCTAACTTGTCTTGATTTCTTGAAGAGAACTCAACCTCTTCTTAGATGAAGTTGATAATCTGTTGGTCACTATCAAATACTTTCCAATTAGTGAAACATTATTATATGGGAAAATAGGTATTACCACTAATATAACACAATCTTGCAATCCATCCTTATTGATGTATTTGTGAATATCAAATATATCTCAAAATGGCACTAGTATGTCAATTGATTCATTCTCCTTTCTTGGTATCGAATGGATTTTGAATGCCTCAAAATATTCTAATAGATACCATACCCTGTATTTGTAGGATTTAAAAAATTTATTCTTCATTACATTCAAACCTCTTACTTGATTCAAAACTATCTCACTATCACCAAGAGATTATAATTATTTGATACATTTCTTCTTTCCTATTTTAGACCATGGATTAGGGACTCATACTCAGCTGATTTATTAGAACAAGTGAATTGAAATTTGAGAGAGAAGAATTAATTCACACCCAGGGAGATATATGCAATACACCTCCTCTTTCACCTTGTTTTCTCCTTGAATAATCAAAGAACATATGTCGATGTCATCTTCTTGTTGATTTCATTTCATAATAATAGATATCCAAACAAACCTATTTGATCTATTTGTAAGGATGAAAGCCATGGAAATTATCCCCCCACTTATTAATAAACAACTTTTGAATTCCTTCAACTAGAGTGTTTTCCTCTTGGTCACTAGGGTGATATTATTGGTCAAATCTTGTGCAATTTGTATTGATCACAATTGGTTTGTAAGGTTCTATGTGATATGTGATAATAGGATCCACCCTTATAGTAACTTTGGTTCTATATCTGGTCCTAAAGATCATATGAGACTAGTTAGTTGATAAGTACCCATCAATCTTATCAGTGAAATATTTAGAGAGGCACAAATAAAAAAAATGGGCTCGATCAATTATGAAGACATATTAGGGAATAGATAAGTTGGTACATACATGAAATGTGAGGATTAAACCACTAATAAATTTGATAGTTTCCACTATTCTTCCATCCATTTGAACCACACATTTAGAGAGAGATTCATATTTGATCCCTATCTGATCTACTACCTATTAGGGAATTACTAAATTTTTTGCCCCGAATCAATCATGAAATTATGAACTAAGTGATTACCAATAATCAGGGATACATAGAAGGGGGAGGTTTAATACTCTTTCCTAGATGACCATCCTCTTTTGAGGTGTATTAGTGAGTACAATTCTAATTTTCTCTATAGATGACTCATTTTTTAGGGAGATGTTGGACATAACTACTTACAAGATATCCCTTTATCTAGGAATAGACAAGGATTCCCAAATTGAAATGTTCATATTTGTCTTCTTAATTTGTTCAATAATATTAAAGGGAGTGGAACTATCCTTCTATTGTACCTTACTTACAACAAAATTTTCTTGTGTTTGAGTGGATGTGGAAGGACCTTTGGGTTTCTCTTCTACTTTTGAAGTATGATTCATGTGGCTTCCTTCCACATAAAGATATAAATTTAAATTATGACCTCCTTGAAGCATTAGAAAAGGTTGGAAAAGACATATATTTGTTTATTCCCTCTCCCATAACCCTCCTTTTGGATCTATTATTAATTTCTACACTTGGAAGAAAAGTATTATGCATCCCATAATACTCATCCATTTTCCAATTCATGAGTGAGGCAAATTTTTTTGGCTCTTGAGTAGTGTCCGATGGTGGAGATGTCCTTGTTGATATAATTTGGGAGAAAGAGGAATTTTTATCATTAATGTCTAGTTAAGGATAGCATTTGGGAAAGTGTCTTGGTTATGAGCTTGGTTACAAGGAAAACACCATTCATAATCCTGCATAAGGTTGTTTTGAATGGGAAGAAAGGATTTTGATGAGATGGTTGGATTAGGATTATCTAGTTGGAATGGTATTGTGTGAGGCACTTGACATTGAACTTGATCATTTGCTTGGTATGGTGCCTTATTAGGCTGATAAGGGGGTTTGTTTTTCTAGTTGAAGGTTGATATGATTTATTTAAAGGTTGGTAAGGTCTAAAATTTTAAGACTCTTTCCTTTTTAAATTCACTAAATCATTCCCAAAATTTTGCAATTTCTTCATAAATTCCTACAAATCACTTGAAGTTCTTGTAGAGGTAGATGCTTGAGCTAGAATTTGGCTTCTTAGAGATGGTATATGATGTAATTCAGGTGTTTGGTGAGGTGTAGATGTTTGTATCTTAAAAAATATGGGAATTGGACATCTAAAAGAAATTTTACTAGCTGAATAAGACTATTTTCATATCTAATAGCAATATCATAGGTATGTGGTAAGGTTCTACCCCATGGACATAATCATGAATAAAATGTCAATATTTAGATCTCTTAAGTAATAAAGAAAGGCATATTAAGTTGTAGGTATTATTGTTTGTGGGATTTTATCCCATGTCATTTGGAATTTGAGGTTGAAATTAGTCATTGGCTCATTAGGTGCCATTTTTGTTGTTGTTAGCTATTCCACTAGGGAAAAATTGTAACTTTAATATTTGAAATGGTTACAAATAAATTCTCCTAACTCATCCATATTGTTAATATAATTTATTCTCAAACCCCTATACCATTGTATAGTTTTTCCCTTGAAATAAGAAGCCAAAAATTTGACTACTACATTGTCTTGTGTAATATGGTAGATTGAGAATATATTTGAAACATATTTAATGTGTTCAATGGGTGTTGTAGTGTTATATTTGACAAAGAAAGGGACATTTTTCAAGGCTACAACTGGAATTAATCATATTGGGAAAAAAGTAGGGGACTTCCTCCATTGAATGTGACAAAATCCTGCTTTCTTTGATGAGCCATGAGTGTGATGGGCCTTAGAACTCTTGAAAATAGGAAAAAGTCCTACCAGGGAGGAGGAGTAGAGATAATCCTATCTGGAAGTGATGGTGATATTTCAACTAAGATTCCCCTTATTCTTCTCCTCAGTGATAATTATAAGTAATCAAAAGGATCTTTATTTTCTTTGCTTTTCCTTATTTGAATTATTCTCATGAAACTGAGACAATTGGCTGCTTAAACTAGTATATATGATGATTGGAGCCATTAGGTGTGTTGTAGTGAAGCCTACAAAGTCTAAAAATCTCCATAATATACACCAATCCTAGTGATATCATATCAAATCCTTCAATGTGATCCCACCATGCATGCCGAACTACTATCACCAAAAAGTAACACCTTTTGATTGGTCATGAATGAGAATCAATACTTATAGGTAATATGGCAATGTATCCAAGTCTTGAGCCTTGTAAAGTGGGTAAAACATCAAGAGAAGATTGGTTCCTTCTATCTTGGCCCACTAAAAACTAACCTACAACTCAAAATGTGAATAAACTATATCTAAACTACAATTTGCACGAATCGGGGTTGAAAAGGGGGAAATAGTACAAAATTAAAAGGGGTGATGCACTAAATATAAAATAGGGTTAAAATTTGACTTGTAGAAATACAAATGTAACTATCTATTCAAGAGTTCAAAGAGAAACAAATTTTTTTGAAATATACACGTGAATAGATTTTAAAGAAAGTAAGAGGGTAAAGATTCACATCAAACACATAAAATTTAAATAAATGAACCAAAATTACTTGTAATTTAAAGTCAATTCCATTTGTATTTACAAGAAATAGGTTTGTAAAGCCTACAAAACATAGTTACAAAGGTCTAAGGTTTGGAAAATGAAAATATCCCAAGGAAAGTTACAAATCCTATAGATAAGAACCCTTTTCCTATGTAAAATAACTTACATATATAAAAATGCGAGAGAAGGAGATATGAGAGACAAAATAGCCATAAATGGCTCATTTACACCTACCTAGTACAAAATGCCATCATTTCCTATAGTTTTGAGCATGAACATCATTATTTCTTCCGACATAACAAATCATATCCATTAAGTGGAAGTAAGATAAGGGTTGGGCACCATTCGAATGCATTCTGTTAGTGGAGTGGTTGCCATTTATGGAGTTGTTTGCACTACATATTATCCATCGAAATCATGTGTTTATAGTTTTTACCCTGAAAAAAAATCATTTTATTTGTTTGTTGATGTCAAAATAAAGCTCTCGATGTGACGATTCCAATGTCACCAATTTAATGTGATTTGGATCTCTAGATTAGAAGTTATGTCTAAAACCTAACTCCATGTCATCCTAGGTGGGTTTTCAAGGAATTAGGGAACTAGGTAAAGTTCCTCAAAAGAATTTATGGGCCTTCAAATACCGCTTTAATCATTTGTACTTTGGGGTCGGTGAATCATGTTATTGAAGGAATGAGGGAAGGGAAAACCATTCTAGGTGTGCCCTACAGAGCTGCTTTTGTCGATTGGTCTATGTTATATAGGGAATACGGACAAGAGGTGAATTTTTAGAAGTAGGGAACATTTCTCAAAGTGTCGTTGGTGCCTACATTTTCCACTTTTCTTGATATAGTTATGCAGGGAATAGTTGGAACATTGTAATGTTCCACCCATTCTAATAGTGCTGATTCCTTAACTTGTTTGATTTAAACAATACCCTTATACCCCCATGCCTCCTATTCCTTAGTAGGTCAATATCCTAGGAGAAGGAACATAAGAAATGTCCTAGTTGTGCAATAAAGACCTAATTAACTCAATAAATCTTTACATAAGGTTCAAACAGAGATGCAAGGAACATGAGGAATGAAGGAACCATTCCTCATGTTCCTCCAAGGCCCGATTATACCAAATTTTCCCTATTTTCCCCAAATTTACAAATTTAACTAAGAGTTGGAACTTAAGGGATTGGAAAGATGGAGATTTTTTCCTAGAATAATTAATTTTTTTCACACTTCACTAATATTTTCCAAAAAAATATGATTTTTCGAAAATTTTATCAACTCCCTCCTCAAACACCCAAAATAGTCGGGATGATTTTAGGATAACATGTCCTTTTATTGCTATTATTGGATTTATTTACATCACTGATCTTGAATTTTGTATATTTATGATCATGTCACATGGATCCTTGTTCCCATATTTGGTCATGTTTTTGTTTGTTTACTTTAGGACAATATCACCCGAGATAAGACAATAGCGCCCAAACGTTAATGTCCTTCAGGTGTTTCTTTCCTCTTTTCCTTATTTTGATTTTGCTAGTTTTCTTTAGCTTCGGGTATTTATTATCTCCTTTTCACAACCTATCTTATCTTTTGGTGTCACTATGTGCCAAAATTCAAATAAATAACTCATATAAAAACACAACCTACTAACTATCCTAAGGAGAAATTTGGGCTATCATTTCTATATCTACCACGTACCCAAGAACAACACAAAAGACTACATTTTAGGTTACATTGTTCACTAAATAAAGGGAGGATATTCTAAATTCCATACCATACATTTTACAATAGGAAAAACTATTTGTAGCACACTAGTATTTGTGTGACTAGCACTAGGGCATCCTAGCTCAAGGGACACAATTTCAATCACACACCACCAAGACTACATGGAGTATAAAATTTAGTTCAATTTTTAGCAACAAGATCACATTGGGGTGACCACCAAGGTCAGTATAACTATCTCATATGTATTATTTTATTCATTCTAATGTGCACTTGAATCTTGTGTAGGTATCTAGGGCTTGTTTTGCACATACATGCGCACTGAGTAGAAATGCAGTCCAACCTAACATGACCTACATCAAACTAAAGGTGATAAAAAGTGACATAGGAAGAACCAAGATCACAATATCTAACAGAAAATAATTCCTAGAATAGACATTAGTGCCTAGATGAGTCCTCTCCTAGGATATTTTTTCCCTAATATAATCACATTCTAATTTTTGATATAGAGCTTGCATAGTCCAGAAACTACTTTTCCAGCATGTTCATCAATCCATACCTACAGTTGCAGGATGAGTCATCTTTATCTCATATATTTTACTCGTTCTTGTGCTTCTTTAGCTATATATTTCTTGATTATTTTTATATCTATCTGATCATTTGTGTCCTTATTTTAGATTAAAATTTTATTATATCACTTACACCTAATCCATACGAATAGATCTTTGTACACCTTGACTAATTGAAATAATGTCAAATTCTATTTTTCCTTTTACTTTTTCTATGGGCGATGTCACCTCTCCAATAGTTGGCCTCATGATAGGAAGTGTTGAAACTGATGGTTATAATTCCATCTAAACAACCTAACATGTAGGTCGAGATGAATATAGGTATAATCCTCTCCTTTCATTTTTGTATCTCTAGATGTTGAAAGAGGTGGAGGAATATTCCTTAGTATGTTCATATGCATATATCATTGTGTTGTTAGGGGACATTCCTAATATCTAAGCTTGAGATTCATCTTCTAGGTCTTTCAACAACCTAGTAGCCTTAATATTTCCCACTACATCATCCAAAATTCATGATTTAAATTATACGTATAATTCATATAGGTAAAATGATCATAGATATGAGGATACATATATGTTATAGTTCTTAAGTGGCTAAACACCTATTTTGAGGGTCCCATAATCTATATAAAATCACTCTCAAGTGATCATAAGGTCTATGTTTCCTTGAGAAACTTATTATAGAAATATAAGTCGTAATTTTGTATTTCCCCACTAAAAAGAGGGATTAATAGATATGGCCCTTATGATACTTGAGTTACATGATCCACCTATTTCATGCTCATACTACCATGCCACTTTAATTGTAGTATTCTTCTCTCTAGAAATTTTCTAAAGGGCAGTAAAATTTGTCTCAATTCTAATAAGGTGATTTCATTATAGTACTAGTATGCTCCAATCTATTTTATCTCTTAAATATTGGGGACAATCAAATGTATTTTAACTCCATGTATAAAATAATACACAGCTAGGTAGGATTATTCACATATATCTTGAATATGAAGGCCATGGTTATGGTTCTATAGATTTAAAAAAACCACATGCATTGAGGAAATGGATATGGGAAACCAATTTTAAAATAGGGCATTAAAAGTGGTATCAATACAAAACAAGTTCACCAAATAGGACAACATGTTAAAGTTACCTCTAACAACTACATGCTCCCAACATGTCTTAAATATGAACTCTTATATCTCTCCAAAATTAGGATTCATATATTTGAGGATCATACTCAACAAGGGGACTCTTGCCTAATTGACATGGTCATCCTTATTTTCTCCATATAATATATTTATTAACACCATGGACACTCTAATACTTGCCTTGAACAATGTAATGGGAAGGAGGATTTTTATCTCTTTTTACCCCTTGAAGGATTAGTTTCCCAATCCTTCAACTCTTTGAATACATCCCATTCATCCATGTGTTCTTTTACATTATCTTTATTAGATTAAAAATTATGAGTGTTCATGTTATACATACCATTAAAAGTATCTCATGTAGCTAGTGAAATGATGGGCTGGGTTACTTTGGAAATAATATTCCCATCCTACAAGGTGCATGTGCTGAATACATCCTTGCATAATTCTCTAAAAGGGAATACCTTTAGTTTTACAACTATATTATGGAGTCCAGCTTCCTTAATAGACCTAATATCTTAATATTAAATAGGTTTGGCCTCTAAAATATCTCATCCTTGATAAGCCTTGTCACAATCATTGATTTCCTAGAAAAATTGGCTATAGTTATAATTTCAAGCTAGGAGGGCCTTTTTATATTGTGTATCCTTGATTTCTTGCAATGGGGATGAATTATAGTCTACCCTCTTAGGTATCATGGCTATTTTTCTTAATTTCCTTGCTTTGTTTCATAGTTCAATCTTCATAATTAAGCTATCCTATGAAAAATAATTTTTTTAACAAATCCCTGCAAATTAAATTAGAAGTGAATTGAAACCATTTAAATGGAGATATTATAGAAAATAAGTTAGTTATTAAAATCTCTTTAATTTTAATATGAGTTTCTTTTAGTCATTTATATTTTACACCTGGTTTGTGCGGTTTAACTCTATTAAAACACTTGAAAAATTATGGCCATTGAATTTTAATTACTCAGCTCTTTGAATAGATGTTTTAGCATAGCTATGATTTTGTGAAACCTCTAGTTATCATCAATTATTGACACATGGAGAATATCAGTGTTATCATTCTCTAAAATTATTTATAACCCATGGTTTGTACTTCCCTATTTATTGTGTAGAGCACCGATGAATGACACTTGAAAGTCAGCACTAATATCACATGTGGCAAAGCTTCTACACTCACTCTCATGTACTATTATCAGTCGGATAGATGATTGACACATGGTATAGATCATTTATAAGCTTTTGAAAAATAGTATCTCATCCATCAATGGATTTCGACATGTTTCCTCATTTGGTATAATTTCCTATCATAGACCTTATTTAAATTAAGTTCAATGGAGATGATAAATTACTCAATTTTTGTTTGATCTAGTATATTTTAATCTCAACCACCCATCAAGTAGTTTGTTCTATAAAGAAAAGAAAATTAATATCATGATCGATGAAATTTAATTCTTTAAGTCATGGATATCCCTTATTTCATTGAGGATATCCATCATACGATAGAAGATAAACCTAGACTTGTCTGGGAATTACCTCGACATGTTAAAAAATATGTCATCTAGTCAAGGATATCCCTCATAAACCATATATGAAATTTGGTGTATATATTATGAATGTTTGATCACAATTTATCTCATCGATTGATCTACACTATTGATTAAAGAATTGGTCATATTTTAGAAGTAAGATGTTAAGGTGGAAAACTATTGATTGTTATTCATCTTATATGGGTTGATCTCGGATCATCTATCAAATAATTTTTCACACTAAGGTAAAATTATTTAAATAAAATTACTCAATTTTCATTGATCTATAAATGTTTCATCACATAAACTTTTTGTATAATTTCATCCATAGAGTAAAGACATTTAAAATCATGATCAATGACATTAATTTTTTAAGTCGTAAAATTCCTCATTTTGTCAAGAATAGCTATCATAAGATCAATGAAAACCTATACTTGTATAGTATTTACCTTGACATGTCGAGGACATCCATCATCCATTTAAGGATATCCCTCATGAACCATATATGAAAGTTGTAGAAATTATGAATGTTAAATCATAGTTGATCTCATCAAGATTGATCTAGACCATAAGTCAAATAATTATACACACTAAGGTAATACGGTTCAAAGATGAAAAATTAATTGATTTTCATTTGATTTAGAATGGTTTCTCATCCACTCATCAAATAATTTAGTTGTAAAAGTAAAGACATTTAATATCATGATCGATGATATTTAATTTTTTAAGTCATGGATATCCCACGTTTCATCAAGGATATCCATCATACGATCAAGAATAAACGTATACATGTCTAGATTTTACCTTGACATGCCAAGGACATCCGTCATCCATTTAAGGATTTCTCTTGTGAACCATATGTGAAAATTGGTGTAGATGTTATGATTATTCAATCATAATTGATCTCATCAGGATTGATCTAGACCATTGATCAAATAATCGGTTACATTGTGGAAGTAAGGTGTGAAGCTAGATAATTATTTTATTATTGTTAATCTCATTTGGGTTGATTTGGACTATCTGTAAAATAATTATGTTCACTAAGGTAATAGGTTTTGAAGGTGAAAAATCACTCAATTTTCATTTGATATGGTATGGTTTAAGCTCATCCACATGTCAAATAATTTTATCCATAGAGTAAAGATATTTAATATCATAATTAGAGACATTAAATTGTTTAACTCATAGAGATCAATTATTGTGTCAAAAATATCCATAATAAGATCAAGGATAAACCTAATATTTTATAGGATTTACCTCGACATGTTAAGAAAATCCATTTTCTAGTTAATGATATACCTCATTAACCATATATAAAATATGGTGTAGATGTTGTGACCATTCAATCACATTTGATCTCATCAAGATTGATCTAGATTATTGATTAGAGTGCATTATGGAAGTAAGGTATGAATGTGGAAAAATATTTTTTTACTGTTGATTTCATATAGGTTGATCTATACCTTCACAAATAAATATGCACACTAAGGTAATATGAATTAAATATTAAAAATTACTTGATTATCATTAAATCTAATAACCTTTCATCTTAGCCACTCATTGAATAATTTGATCCATAGAGTAAAAATAATAGGAAAATTCAACTTTTATTTGATTGACATAAATCTTATGAAAAATATTATATGGCATTCAATAAATTAGAAAAGATAAAAGAAGTAGTGGTTAGGTGGTAGTTGAAATAATAAAAATAACCTATCATTAATACAATTTAGTGAGATATTTTGTCAAGCATTGATTTAATGAAATTTAAATCTAATATAAGGAAACTATTAATTAGATAGATGTAAAAGTAAATATGAAAGATCTATCTAAATGGTTACAAGCAAGAGAGAAAGATAGGAGATAAAGATGAATCAACTTGTAATTTTAGGTTTGGAATGATTCTAGACTAATGAACATGCTGAAAAGGCATATAATGGGATGTGTAAGCTCTATGTCAAAAACTAGAATGTGACGATCTCAGGGATAGAAGATCCTAGGAGAGGACATAGTCATCTAGGTGCTAGCATCTTTTTAGGTGCTGGTGTCTATAGAGTAGATTTGGTCCTAGATCTTTCTATGTCACTTATTGTTTCTTCTTATTTTTATAGCTCACATCAATTTTTTTACTATTTTTCTCAGTCACACTTGTACCTGCAAAAGAAACCCTAGCTACATGCACAATACTCAAGCACACATTAGATGAAAAAATATGCATATGCTTGAGTTAGATTGACCTCAGCGGTCACCCCAATGTGATTGTCACCGAGCACTGCACTATATTTTATAATCAATGTAGTTCTTGTTTGTGTGTGTGTGTGTGTGTGTGTGTGTGTGTGTGTGTGTGTGTGTGTGTCCCTTGAGATAAGATTCCCTAGTTCCAATCACACAAATAATAGTGGGATTCAACTAATTTTTCCTAATGCAAAATGTGTGGTATGGAATTCAGAATAAACCCTCCTATGTAGTGAAGTATGCAGTCCCAAAATTCATTCCTTGATGTACTAGATATACATTATTAGCTCCTAATAGTATGTGTCTCATGAATTTTTTTCCCCTTAATGAGGTTAAATAATAAATCTATATATATATATATATATATATGATTCCTTTGCTTATGTTTCATCATAAACAAGTGAAAGGATGACCCAGGTAGTAATAAATACATGAAAGATGTAACATCTAAAAATTTAGAAAAAGAGGACAAAAGCACCCAGAGGGGACAATGACACCCAAATACTCTTTTCCCTATTGTGCAATTGTGCTCAGGGTGCTTGAAAGATAAAACAGTGGAATTGGGACTCGGTGGGATATTGGCTAGTATGTAAATTTGTAATGTGTAATTCCAAAAATAAAAGTAACAAAGATAAGAAGGATAAAATCAATATCAAAGAAAAACAAGTATTGTTAATGACTAATTCTCTTGCTTAGGAATCATGCATATAAATGAATATTTAGAGGTTATATGTACATTGTAAGTACATGATTTAGTGACTAAAGTTTTTCCCATTTATGTTGGTGAAGAGGGATTTGGTAGCATAAAGTAGAAAAGAAAAGCATACCTTGGGGATTCGAAAGGAGATTATGTCCAATAACGTGCTTTGAATGAGTATTGTAGAGTGCCAAATGGAATAGTGAAAAATATGTACAATGGAATTCTACGGGAAGGGAAGGATAAGGATCCTAGGCATGACCTTTATATGCATGGATTGATAATGATGTGTGCATGTAGTTCCTTGGAATATCATCTTTTCCGGAACAAGTTTGAGATTTACTTCATGGTTGTTTGTGTTTTTTCATTTTTTGGGATGGGATATCACCTACAAAAGAAAACAAGTGTATTCAATACTCTAGGTAAATGTAGTTAAAATTTAAATTGAACAATATGTAAAATTGGAAATACAAATTGGAAAAATCTCAATCAATGGAATAAAGTATACATTAAATTTTGAAAGAGAAAGGGGTGTAAATTTGTTCATGCTTGTAGACTTGTTTCTTAGGAGCTAGTTGGAATTATACAAAGGATTTCATTTTCCTATCACTAAACTAGGGATTTAAGTGTCTCCATGCTAAAATTCAAATTTTAGGCATTCTATCATCGTTAAGGAAAGTATATTGGGAGAAATCACAGGATTTTTATCTAACCATTAATGGTTCCCCATAGATAAGTTCCACTCCGAGATGGTCACAAAATCAGTTTGTAATTTGTTTCATGTGACACAGTGTTCTAGGAATATCATTGTCCTGTATATGCCCTAGGTGCCACTTCCTTATTTTTTCCTACTTTAGTTCCTTAGTTGATGCTTTGTGACATGCCACTAGCTTTAGTTCCTATTAGTAGCTGATTGTAAGTTAAAACTAACTATGTAAGGATTAAAACTAGAGAAGACTATGAATGTGAAACTTCTGAAAAATTATCTATAGCTATTTTTTCCCGGGAAAGAAGTGCCTGGTGGGACACTAACTCCCATCAACCTTGTCTATACTAGATGGTTCTATCTAGGATGTGAATTTTGACCAAGTCTTTTTTTGGTCTTGTTTTGTGACTAATTACTACTATGATCATATTAATTTTTATTCTATAATTTTTGTATGTAATTTTTGGGAGCATGAAGAGGTTCACCCAATGTTCCCCCTCACTCATTTGGGGTGCGTGAGATGAAAAAAGTAAATGAGAACCTAAACAAGGAAGGAGGAAACTGATATACATATATAATATAGGATTCATATAGGGGAATAGGGCTAATACATGGTATTGACTATGGTGAAATAAAAACAATTGGAACATGCTAGCATACAAGTTTTAGTGATAAACAAGTAATACACATAGAAATAACAAATAGTAAAATCATTTAGGAAAACAACAAACAAAGTTAAAACAAGAATTTGGTTACATAGATGGGACACCACTCAAGATTTCATAAGATAATCAAATCCATCATGACTTATGAAAACAAAGAAAAAAATCAAACGTATGGCATAAATGACCAATAAGAGTAATATAAGAAAAGAATAAAACCATGATTGAAAGGAGTCTTGTGAGAAAAATACTACACATCAAGCACCCATTAACATGTGAGGAAAGATCAATAGTATTCCATAATTTAATATCTGAATATAGGAATGAAAATGTGAAATATTGCAATGATAGAACCTGATAGTAAGTGGGGAAAGAGGAGATTCCCCAATATCCTCGAGTGGAATTGGTAATGGATAGAGCCAAGCATCATATATCATGTAACAACCTATAAGTGACATGTATTCACCTCAAGATACCATGTGAACATGCATGTGTGTATGAAAAATGATAAAAAATATTACAAATCATATTAACATGATAAGAAAAGTTGCAAAATATAGTAATATAAGGAAGTAGGAGTACATCCAATTAAGATCTAAGTAAACTTGTATTTGGATTTTTAATTGCAAATATGTGAAAGATAACATCTATAAGGGAGGAATAAGTATGCTCCCTAGGTGTGTGTGTGTGTGTGTGTGTGTGTGTGTGTGTGTGTGTGTGTGTGTGTGTGTGTGTGTGTGTGTGTGTGTGTGTGTGTGTGTGTGTGTGTGTGTGTGCGCGCGTGTGTGCAAGTGTGCGTAAAGTGAGGTTCATGTAGGTAAGGATGCCCTCAACAGTCAAGTATGAACTAGGAATAAGAGTGCATCATCGGGTGGTGTGGGGGAATTAGGATTCCCCCAAGTGTGAATTATAATATATGATGTAAAATAACCATGCATGTGAACATGATCTAGGAATCGATGGTCAAGGTAGAGTACATGAGGCCAAGTATATGGAAATGTATAAACCTAGCATATGGAGAAAGAGAGCATGATATATGTCTAGATGAAACACGTGAAACATATGACCTATGTGAAGATCTTCCCCTATGAGGTGGGCTATGTGATATACAAATGTATTGAGGCCTATGAGTAGGATCCATGAGTGAAGGAAAATGACATGGATGTCCAAAGATACTACATGAATATCTAGGCCTCTAGATACCATATGAGGTGTCAAGGCTAAAGATCCATCATGAATAGGAGAAGATACACTAGGAATATGAGAAAATGAATATGGGATGGTCGAGGAGCTAAGGATAAATGTTTTTATGGTGGAATGCATTGAATATTAATAATATGGTGCTCATGGATGATCTTAAGGCATGAGTGAAAAATAGAAGGCACAAATTTGTTAGCACCGGAGCCAAGGGAGTCATAAGACCATGTCACAATGTGTTACAATAAATCCAACTATAAATGGAAAATAAATAGTAACATTCCCAATAGTAATGGGTGGAATAACATGGCCATGATAAGTGGGATACTTGTGTGTCATCTGAGATAAATGGAAGACAAATTAATGCAAGAAAGCTAACTAACACGCATTGTGCTTGAATTTTGGATGCACCATAGCATTATTGACAACATGGGGCCAAAAAACTAATCAATCTGTAATCTATGAGAGGATAACGAGTCATGAAAATAAGCATCGGTGAAGGTGACAATAGGTGATGGGAAATCAGTAGTACCGACAAACATCAAAGGAATGATATGAAGAAGTACAAGGAGGAGCTAAGTTTTCATGCTTAGGTAATGGGTGATTGAATATTTTTAACTTTACATTGTCATTGGTAGATTTGGAAATGAAAGTAGTAGGTTCAAGTAACAAGAAATTGTTATTGTCAATGTGATCTTGAATTAAATGAAGAATATTGAAACACTTATTGGTAGAATGGTTATTTCATCTATGGTAATCACAATGCGCATGCTCATAAAAATATTTCCTTAGGGCCTATTAGGATCATACTCGAGAGGAGGTGAAAGAGAAATTGGATTCCTTTCAATGAGTTTAGGGAAATAACATACGAGGAGGATAAATAAATTTAGTAAATGTACACCAAGGGGCTTAGAGCTGAAGCTTAGGAGGTTGAGAAATAACATTAACAGTAGGATTATCATCATTAGACTTGGGGCTTAAAGGGAACCTTTCTTGGAAATTTAGAAGAATGAACGAAAGTATTATAACTATACTTGAGTTTTCCCAAAGAAAGTAAATTAGTCTCATGATTCTTCAAGGTATGACATATATGGTCAAAGGAATGATAGGAATAAAAATCACACATTATTTTAAAGGAGGAAAATAATTTGAATAAATAGATCTTGCAATTCAGATTCGCTTAATACATTGTTCATTTCGAGAAAGGTTCTACTTGTAACACAATATGTAATCACTAAGATGTTCATTAGATACTTGTTTAATTTTATCCATTTGTGTATAAGATATTTTTGTTCCAATATTCATAGAAAAATGAGCTAAAAAATTCAACAAGAGTAGTAAATGATTTAACAAAATTCAAGGGCAAGTCATTGAACCATCACAAAGAATACTATTGTAAGCTCATAGGAAATAACTTGTTCAAGATGATTTCATCACATACATAGTCTAAGAAAGAAACATGAAAGGATCTAAAGTTCTCTTAAGGGTCTCCATGGACATCGAATAGAGGAAAATTTGGTGAAACAAAATTATTAGGGAGTGGATAAAAAAACACTTTGGGTACAAGAGGATTGTGAAGAATCTAGGGATGGAGAGGAAGAAGGAATAGTTTGTTGCAGCTAATTATTTTTTCTTACAAATCATGATAAACAAACTCCAATCTTGGGTTCCTGAAGAAGAACTAGGCTAAATGTGGGAGATAAGAGGAGAGTAATAATGAGTATAAGGGGTAGGAATAGACATGTGAATGGTGGAGACTCCAATATTGGAAGGAGAGGAAGAAAGTGAGATAGAATAATTATTAGTAGTAGAGAGTTCCAAGGTAAAATTATACTATTATGGGTAGTATTAGCATGGTCACATTGGGAAGCCAATAAAGTATCTAAGATATGTGGAACATGGGTCAGATTATCATGCATTATAAAGCATAAATTGGTAAGGGAAATCAATTGGGCTCGATTGACATTGGTGTCTTCATCATAATAATTTTCATTGTCCTATGATTATATGTAATGGAGACAAATCTATTTGGAATTGATAAGAATGTTTTCATTGATGGAGTCAATCATCATAGCATAATGATGACGAGTGGGTGGGGAAAGATCTATATAGGTTGGGGATCCAAAGTGGCCACTATGGGTAATGGGCATAAAAGAAGAGATCCACAATGGGCATGTAAGAGATCAGGTTCACCAATGATTTAATGAAATTTAAATCTATGTAAGGACACTGTTGATCAAATAGATATAATAGTAAATATGTAAGATCTAGCTAAAGAAGTACAAACAAGAGTGAAATATAGGAGATAAAGATGACTCAACTTGTAACTATAGGTATAGATTGATGAACATGATGGAAAGGTAGATTTTGAGCTATGTAAGCTTGGTGTTAGAAACTAGAATGTGATGATATTAAGGACAGAAGCACCTATGAGAAGACATGGATGCCTCAGGCACTAGCGTCTTTTCTAGGTGCTGGAATTTGGGGAGTAGATTTAGTCTTGATTCTTTATATGTCACTTCTTATTTGTTGTAGGTCACATCAGGTTTACTACAAGTTTTCTTAGTCACACCTATACCTAAAAAAATAAACCCTAGTTACCTACATAATACTCAATCACACATTAGATGAATAAAAATATGCATATGCTTGAGTTAGATTGACCTTGGCGGTAACCCTAATGTGATTGTCACCGAGTGTTGCACTACTGTTTAGAACTAGTGTATTTCTAGTGTGTGTGATTGGAATAATGTACCTTGAGCTAGGATACCCAAGTGTTAGTCACACAAATAATAGTAGATTGTAACTAATTTTTCCCAATATAAAATGTGTGGTATGGAATTTAAAATAAACCCTACTTGCAATGAAGTATGTAGTCCCAAAATGCATTCCTTGAAGTAATAGATATAAAATATTATCTCCTTATATGCACCTCTTGAATTATTTCCCATTTAATGAGATTTAATAAGACATGTGTGTGTGTGTGTGTGTGTGTGTGTGTGTGTGTGTGTGTGTGTGATTCCTTCACTTAATTTTTATCATTAACAAATGAAAGGCTGGCCCAGGTAGTAAACAAAGACATAAAAGATGTAACATCCAAAAATTTAGAAAAGGGGAGGAGGACATAAGTGCCCATAGGGGATAGTAGCACTTGGGCGCTCCTGTCCCTAATGGGTGGTTATGCATAGGGTTCCTAAAAGATATAATAGTGGAATTAGGACTGAGTAGGATGTCATCCAAGATGTAAAATTGTAAGATGTAAGTCCGAAAAGACAAGTAACAAATATAAGAAGGATAAAAGAAATATCAAAGAAAAATAGGTGTTATTAATTATTAAATCTCTTCCTTGGAAATCATGCATACAAATGAATATTTAGAGGTTACATGTACATATTAAGTTCATGATTTAGTGACTACAAAATTTTTTATTATATTTTCCCTATTTTCATCTTAGTTCACTATTGAAGAGTTTTGTGTAGTTCATGTGCATGGTGCATTAAATTTCCAGCATAAGAGGTGAATTGCATTTCCTAACCTATTTTTATTACAGTGTGATTTCAATTATAGTTTTCCATGGATTCCACGAAGAAGGTTGAGGAAAATAAATCCTCTACATCCACAAAAAAATCCATCTTCCAATCTATCCAATCCATCTAGATACCCTATTCTCCCCAATCTAAAATTTACAAAATATGATGACACTGACACGCATATGGAAATAATTGGTCCTACAGAATTCCCCCCAAAAATAGCCCATTCCATCTAATTATTTCATTATTATACTTAAGGATATTAGGGACTATTGTTTCCATGGTGATCCTAGAGATGTTGTTGGAATAGTCTTATTTTTCCATGCTTATGACCATAGGAAAAGTTCAGCCCCTATAATATATATACGGATTAGTGATGTAGTAAAATTAGTTGTACCAAATTTCTTTTTAGACCCATTTTTTTGTTTGGCCTATTGAGAGGTATGGTTCGGAAAAAGAACCATTATATTTAAATATGGAAAAACCACGGTCAAACTCAATCCAAGTGGTATTAGGAAAGTTTCCGAGACAAAATATGAAGGAGACAAATGGATGGATGAAAAATATTAGGACCATGATTTATAAATTCATTGTAATCTATCTAAGGCTACTTATAGACCAAGGTTTAGGTAGTGGGCTGAAGGAACCTATGATCATCAAAAATGTTTTCCCTCTGGTGTTAGGTTTCCTTTTAATGTAAAAAAATTATCCGAGATCGTTCCTCCATCCAATATAATTATTTTTCAAGTGTTAGGTAGTGACGAGGGTGAAAAAATGATGTCACCCAGATCCATCATCCTAATTAAAATCTTAAAAAGCTATGACAATATATTGTTCAATTGGGGTACCCTTATTTCATATAAAATGGATAAATCATTGAGTAAAATAAGAAAGGGGAGGTTTTTTTGTTTCTACATTACTCTCAACTATGTTTTATGTAATTATTTTATAATTTGTTTGATCAAAAGTGAAAGATAAATATAAACCATTTCTTTAGGAGTGGTGATGATCCTAGGTTGGTACCAAGAATCCTATACAACTATGGTCAACTGTAATTGATAAACATAAAAAATATTACAACTATGCACTATTCCAAGAAGTTTAGTGAATGAAATTTGTAAATGGTTGTTTAGGAGTGATAGAGATAGAATCCATAAGGCTTCAAGATGTTTATTGAGACCCTTTACAATTTTTTTACCTAAATATCCTAGGAATAATTTTGGGAATTGGATCTTATAGAATGGTCATATGCACATCATACTATATGGGTAGAAGGTGGAACCTCTAGAGTTTCCCAAATATGTGTCAAATAGGATGATTTCCCTTGAATTTTTAAGGTAATTGAGTATTGAAATTTTCTATTTTTGTTGGGAAATGAAAGAGATATCTTGATAGAGACAACTTGTATGGTAAGGGAATTCACTTTAGAGAATAATATTGCTTTGATTGTTCTAGCCACAATACTATATTATCTCAATTTTCTTATTTGTGAAGGGATACCTTACAATCCTTAAGATTTTATTGTTCATAGGAGGAAACTAATAAGAAGGAATTTTTGTCTTAAGCACTATCCAAGATATGAGGAAGATATTTATGAAGAATATTTTAGAGATTTATGATCTTGGTATAGTCAAATTACACTATGGTATGTCTAAGTTACATGATCAAAATAAGATGTAGAAGGTTCTTAGTTATAAATGTGCCTTTGCACACATAACTATGTAAACACAATAAAACTAATTATGGGAAGAAGGATCGACATCCCCTCTAAATTATAACAAATATTTGAGAAATAATATGGAGGGGTTGATGTTGATTCTTTTGTTAGTGGTGTGTCTTCAATAGATGTTGTCAAATCACTAGAGGTCTAATATCATCCAATGACCATTCAACTATAGTAAATGGAGTATATTGGTCCATTGTTGACATAATGTTGACACGAGAATGTTGGAATAGTCTAGGAGCCAGTGAAAAAGGCCCTATTGAAGAAGATACATAATCTAAAGATTCTCGTAAATATATTAGATGAAGAGGAAAATAAAATAATTGTTAAGATGCATAATGATAATGAAATAGGTAATGACATCATTAAATATTAGGAGTAATTATTTAGTGACCACGACTATTTATTTTAAAGGGATTTATAAATGAATTTGTAGGTTGTCAAGGATGTTAAATAAGAATGAGTTCAAGAACAATCATAGTAACACATGGTAGATTATATTGGATCATTAATGAAGGACACAGTGAATCAAGTACCACCCATCTCCCTACTAAAAATAAAATTCTTTGATTAAATATGTAACTCTTCAACAAGAAAAATAACTAATCAAGGAGTTTGGACTAATGATTCTATATAGATGGGATCTAGAGAAATTCCTTGTAATGCATGAGTTAATAACGCTTATTTCACTAAATTGGGACATATTCCAGTGAATTGAGACTCCAATATTTCAAATATTGGAATAAATACATCTTTGTTTTTGTGTATATTGGATTCCATTTTTGGCTATACTGGATTCCATTGGTAGCAATATCGGATTCCATTAATAGCAATATTAGATTCCAATATTGGACTTATTCAAGTTCCATTTTCTCTATTATTGGATTCCAATTTCACTATTATTGGATTCCAATTTCCCTATTATTGGACTCCAATTTCACTATTTCCATATTTCAATTTCACCACATAAACTAGACAGATACCCACTTACATAAGCCAAGCGACCGCTAACTTCAAGATAGTGCGTAAGTGATTGTGGTCATTTATGCCACATATCAATCTTAATATCATCATACATATATAAATATTCATCTATACCTTATTCAAATCAATAAACATTGACATTGAAAATCCCTTCGCTGAACTTCGTTAAATAGTGTGAAATTTGATGACTGTTTAGATGTTTTTCGTGATTTTAAACGTAACATGCTTCAAATATTTTATAGAACTCACACATGTGACTCAAATATATAAAAGGTGATAGTCAATATTTATATAAATAATTTATTTGTATATATTAAGCATAATTACAAAATCTAGAATTGTCATTTATAAATTTAGTAAGTAGTGTGTAAGTATGAGTGATTGCACTTACAAGTGTGATTGGTCACACATCTAAGTGTGAGCCTCAAGTCACATATCTCTCGACTCACACTTTAAGTGTGAGTATCCACCGACACTACTATGTATGAGTATCCACTCCCACTTCTACGTGTCGGTCTCAAATTGTACTTCTAAGTGTTGGTCTCAACTTGCACTTCTAGGTGCGAGTCTTGATTCACACCGCTAAGTGCGAGTCTTGATTCAAATAGCTAAGTGTGATAACTCACCTGTCAAACAATTTTTGGGTAACAGTAATTTGTCAACTGCCCTTTAAAAATATAAAACAATGTTTATTTATACCAATTATTCTGTATAAATTTCATTATTTTTAATATATATTGATGTAAATTTTTATAATTTATATATAAATCTATATTAATAATAGATGGTTAAATATTAAATATGTAATTCACGTGTGACATTTATTACAAAATATTTGCAAGTATTTTATTACAAAGATTTGTAAGTATTTGTAGTATTAATGATAACCATTTTGTAAGGAAAATTCTAATTAATGTTCCATTTGCCTCAACATTAATTAGCCATTAATTCAAGCTATGTAAAATTCATCATTTAAAAGTACATGTGCCATTTGAAATATGTGTGCCTTTTGGATCATGTAATTGTTGTCAGCCATTAATAATTTTTTTAATGAAAAGCAATGTAAAATCATACATGTGCCCTCTCAAATTCGTGTTCCAACGAAATTGGTGGTTGGATTTTTACATATCACTATAGGTAGACATTTTTTGAGTTTATATTTTTAAAATTTTCCTTTCTATTCTCTTTTCAATGCGTAAGCTTATTCATCAATAGAAAAATCTCACCAAAGACAAAATGTCAAAAAATTTCTCAATTTCTGGAAATTTTTGATTTCCTCTCCACGCCAAAAATTGGTATGCATTCTGACCTTCAGTCCCTCCAAAATTACCAATTTTTGTTAATGTAAAATTTTCCATAGCTGATTAGGGATTATATCCATGTAAAATTTTCCATAGTTGATTAGGGATTATATCCATGTAGGGATTTTGCAAATAATTAAATGGAAGCAAGTTTTTTATTCAATATTTTGTAGAAGGTAGTTTTATTTATCATATAAATAATTTTGTAATATAGTGAAAATTTGTTAGAGTAGTGAAAGAGGATGGAATGGAGCACATCTTGACAGTGAAATGACGCAACTTAATACATAATAACATGAGAGGAAGATACACATAATTTAAAAAACCCAAAACAGATGTCAAGAACTTGTTTTTTTGAAGTCTTTAAAAAGAAGCCTGGTGGTATGGATGGTGGCTTAATTTGCATAGTAAAAAAGTGAATATCAGAATCAATTTATGGACATGGTGGTGCACAGGAATAGAAGAGAATATGTTTTTTATTAAATTGATATTATTTTTGGCCTTATTGTTTTTCGCAAATAGTCCTCCACTGCACATACTCAGAAAAATTCAATGGCTACGAAATCATTAACATTGTCAATGAAAATATTTTAAAATATATTCATGTTAAGAATGAGTTGCCATTGAATGTGTTGGTGATGGATTACAATGACCTATTTGTGAATAATTATGGTAATGCAAGAGTGGAAGAACTAAACAAATTTTGGAGAGCAAAATAACGAATACAGATTTTTGAAAGGAGAATTCGAAGAACAAGGAAACTCTAAGATGATGCTACTATGTAAGCAACAACTATCCCAAAAAAAATTCACAAAATGTAAATTTTCTCAGTTTGCGTCATGGCTATGAGGCTTTTTATTATTTACTTCCTATGGGATTTCTCTCTTCTATTCTTCAATGTCATATTCTTCCTTAAGGGCCTTTTTGTAAAGGATACTAATACCTTCAAAATCCCCATATTAACTCTTATACAAAAATGGACATAGTTTTTGTACATCAAAATATGTTGTTGTGGAATAACGTATCATACTCTATGATGAAAATATCTTACTTTATTTTTTAATTCCTTTCAATCAATAATATCCAATTACTATGGTGTCACATAAGCTAGTGGACACCTAGATAAAAATAATAGTCTTTGACTTGTTAAATGCTAGTGATCCATAAGCTCAAAATTTCATACTTGTGGAAGTATTAGGTTACCTTAGCGAGTGCTAAGCTCAACACATCTTACTTAAAATTTCTCCTCAATCCACCAATCAAAGTAAAAAAATTCTATAACCTTTAAACTTTCTAATGTTTGTAATTTTTTAAATAAAATTTTAAACTACGAAACTTATTTATATTTTTCTTTATTTGATATTTAGTATTGATTCGAAAAATATGATGCCTTGTTACAAAATTGATTTATTCTATTTAATAAAAATCATAATTCTATGAAAACAATCACACAACTAGCACATCTCCCATCTGTGAGGCATGAACTTTTTGCTCTATCTTGTTTAATTTAAAATGTCATTAACAAATTTACTATTAATAAGGTTTATTAAATATACATGAACATAATGATTGGCTACTTTATACAGGATTAAGGAACCCAGAAACCTTACAATAGAATGCATCATGAGCATCACCAAGAGTGAACAAAAAAGAAACAGGATAAAAAGGGATAAAAACTTATCCCAAACTACAATCCAATAGATCAATACAAGGATAAATCGCAAAACATGGAGGGGAAAAAATCCCAAACGATACAGTCCACAAATAGTCAAACAAAATCTCTAAGAACCAACAAAATAGTTAGTCTTCAAACGTTTCATATTATCATCTTGTTTGCTCATGATAGGGATGTCGTCTTTAACCTAATCTTCCTCATCAAAACTACTGAGGTGGAGATTATACCTGCAAACTTTGTGTCCCTGCTCCATCTTGACCACACGCCCCTGCAACTCCAAAACCAAACTTTTGATCTCTACCATATCGACCCTGATAGAGTTTTGGGTGATGCAAATTTTCTTAGAGGTGTTGATGCAATGCATGAAACTGTTTCCCATATCCATTCCAACTTCTCCTAAGGCCTCCATATCCATTTCCACCTGACTCACCTTGAGAGAAATTTTATCAAAATCCACATTCCAACCAAGATTTTCTCTCTCTTTCCCTTTATACAACTCCCCTTTCATATCAATTAGAGAACCTATAGCCCCAGTACCAATATTTCCATTCCCCTAAGGTGCCTTTTTATTCTTTCTCCTTAATTTGTTCATATGGTCTGCAAGAGTAAAATTTTCATCTAAATCCTAGGATTTGGGATCTAATTCCTTTGCCACCACCGGTTTACCATTCTTAAAAAGAAAAATAATTAGTCCATGGTGTATCAAGGAATCAATATTTCCTTGTTGAAAATAATGCACCGATGCAGAGAGTGACATAAACAAGAAACATGTAAGGCTCATAGTAATATTATGCCTAAAAATATTTAGCATAATAATATGGTGAGTAAATATCTATCTATAATTTTCTGGAGAGTAATATACCTCATAAGGTGGAGGCAGATCGTATTCCAAATATCAGGGATGTAGAATCTAGCTATACTATCTACCAATAGGTAAACAATTTCTTTACTGCAGAATAAAGTCTTAATTTCGTGCTTGCATCTAGTGCAGTCTTTGAGTATATTTAAGCCCTCCATCTCCATTATAGTCACCTACACTATCAAATCCTCCAAAACTTGAATTTCCATGCCATGAATCACCATGCTGCCATTGTTCCATGCTTGACCAAACTCCAACGCAAGATAAGGATCAGACCCCGTGATTTTTGAGATGAAATTCCTAAACCCCCAATTTTTCAAAATGTGCCACAAGGAGGGGTTTTCCTTTAGGGAACCATATCTCATGGGATCAGTTCTCAAATGACCACCTCCCATGGTTTTAGTTGATCGAGATTGAAAATGGAAGAAACAATGGCCAAAATGAATTGTAAGAGAAAAAATAATACAAATCCCGCCATATATACTGCACGTGGGAAGGGTCATGTTAACCATAAGTACAAGGATGACATCCCAATGAGGGAAAACAACCACTGGAACATCATTACATAATGTTCTAAATGAGATTAATAGCATTGGTTATATCATCTCCCCTCTCACACACTTTAAAATTACTACATTTAGCCCCCAATTTGGCAAGATAATCTGCACGTTTATTACCCTTTCTCGAGGTGTGAATAATTAATTACATTTATCAAAATATTTCAGAAAATTTTCTTTAGTATCTTTAAGGATATTGCTTATGGTCCAATTATTAATTGTATCCTTTCTCACATTGTCTAGTGTTAAAATATTATTTTGAACAACTAACTAGAAAAACATGTTGACATTGGTGAGTAAATCCTTTATCAAAATTTTCCTGTACAAATCCTTTGCAAGACAAAATATGTTTGGATAATGAATATGGTTAGTCCAACAATGCATATGTCAAGTGTTATACTAAATCATTATAGTCATTTATCTCTATAAATGTATGTAGGAAAAACATTTATATGAAAAAAATTGATCTAGGACATTTAAAAGACATCAAATTATTTTAGAAACACGTTCAACATTTTTCATTCAAACAACAACATATTATAAGTACAATATAAAAGCTATTTTGTAGTAACAAATATTTCAAATAAATACAATTTTTTTCCTCCAATATTTACAATTCAATTCTAGTTAAGGAAAGCAATCTTCATGTTGTTGACCTTGGGGAGTAAATCCTTAGTCTAATTTTTCCTCCAGAAATCCTTAGTAAGACAACATATGTTTTGAAAATGAATATGTTTTGACAATGAATATGTTTGGTCTAATAACTGATATGTCATGTGTTATACTTAAGCATTGTATTCATTGATCTCCATCAATGCATGTAAGAAAAGAATTTTTGTGAAAGCAATTGATCTAGGATGTTTAAAACACACCAGACTATTTTAGAAACATGTTCAATATTTTTCATTCAAACAACAACATATTATAAGTACAACATAAAAGGAATTTTGTAGTAATTAAAAAATATTTCAATCCTTTCAATAATAAGAACTTCTAACATCCACAACGTTAGTCACACTTTTTTTTCGAGTAGTAACAAATTTAAAAAATAGGTTACAAATTTCACTTCAATCCCAAACTACTATACCTTTTTTTTGTTATATCAATTCAATACTCCAACCAGGAGGAAGTTCATTACGAGATTAACACTTTGGAGATACTAGCAGAAACTAAACTCAATATGTATTTCTTTAGCTTGTTAAATGGTAGTGACTCTTTAGGTTGAAATATTATATTCTTCAAATAAATTCTCCCGCTAAGATCAAACTAGGTTGATATAATTTGTTAAATCCTAATGACCACTAAAATCATAATAATATTTCACTTTATTTTGTTGAAATTGTGAGACCGAAAAGATCCAAATATTATGTTGTGTCATAAGCTAGTGGACACTAAGTTCAAAATATCATTCAGTAACTTGTTAAATGAAAGTGACCACTACACTTGAAGTAATATAAATAACCAACTGTTGAATGTACCTGTAACAAAAAAATATTGATTCAAGTTAATATATATACCCACACCAGTTTGAAGTCATGTAAGGGTTCAATATAAGAAGAAATTTTAACATCCATGAGGCTAGTTAAAATATGAAAAAGTATATTATTCTTGTCATGTACCTATAATTATACCTGTAATTGTGAATGCAATTGTACTTGTAAGAGAACACAAACCCAATAAGGATATTATTCTTTCCACATACATGTAATTGTGTTTACATTTAATTTTATCTTGGTCTAAACTAAAAACACTACTGTTTGTTGAAAAAATCAGACCCCAGGATGGAGAGGACTCGTGGGGATGCATTTTTTTTTCAGTGAACACCATCCCTGTCTTATTCCAGTAAAAAAGTGTTTTGTGAAATAAAATTACCAAATTTCACAAATAAATTCCCATCACAAGTGTTTCTTGTGTTCCATGTAACATCTTTGTGCTTACCCACTTCATTTCCATGTGTAGAATGAACAACCTTGGAGAAATTAAATGTAACAAATAGAAGTGTTAATAAAGAAATTATAATAAGATATTGATTTATGATTTGTATGATAATATATATAGTATGAAATCATGTCTAGCAATGTTAGTTATTTCACCTTGCTTCATTTTGTTTGCAGATTCTTCCTTTATAATATATATTAACTAAATACATCTAATATTGCTAACATTCAAACCTTCAACCTCCACTAAATGTAGTAATTGCAAGAACATTAACTAATTAATTTTGGGGTTGGCTGAACATTAACTAAGATTAATTTTTTTAGGTTATGTTGAGGAAATATCTCTTTTAGTGGTGGCAAGAGGATAAGGCATTTGTGGATTTTTTGGGAATTTATGACATTCATAGATTGTGTTTGTGTGATGGATGGGATCAATTAATGACTATTAATAATTAGGACAAAATTCAATTAGAAATATTGGAGACACAAGTTGAAGATTGGAATGAAGGTGCTCGAAATCTTTATTTAAGCATCATCTATATCGGACTTTTGCAATCACTGTAAAAAAGCCTGTTCACTATGGGTAGCACCGACAAACACATTGAGCCTTCTTCATCTCGAAGAGTTCAAGGATGACCTGGTAGTATGGAATATTTTACATGATGGTGGTGTTTATTTGTTTATGGAAGACTATCTGGTCAATCTTTCAAAGTAATGTGTAGTGTGGTGATAACTTTGGAGAAAGGAAGAGTCAAAATGGGAAAGACTCAATTTATTATTTCAACAAAGTCCATTGCAGCTGTAATGTGAATCCCCGCAAAGGTATACATTTATTTTCAACACTAACTTCAAGAGGAGATGGATGATTTCCTATATCCTAGTGAAAATCTGATAATGTATCACTCAGGCTATGAATGAGACTCGCTTCCACAACCTTGGGATAGGGTTGCTGAGAAATTGAGGAGGTAATTCATGATTCACCGACACTACAAAGTGATCTATAGACCTTATCTTTTTCTTCTTGCACATCTTTGACATGATCAGAAGGTAAACTTTGCATATTTTCTATTTTAAATGCTTGAGAGGCCCCTTAAAATGGCTATAGAAGATGATGGTCCTTTCCTACACCAAGGCCTTTTATATTTTCTCTTTAAAATGGAAGATTCAAAAATAAATTTCACACATCCCCTCTAATTCAAGTGAGCAGCGTCATATCCCCTCTCATCTTCTAATACCATCTCCCTATATCCTTTATCATCGCCACCACTTTGGTCTCCCTTCCGACTCTGATTCGGACATCATGATCATTAGCCCCCATTATTTCACTCTTAGGTATCCCTCATCTTCTCGACAGCTTGTAACCCTCTGGAAACCTCGGAGAACTCTCCTAAAGTCTCTAAATTGCTTTCGGTCCCAATGTCTACTTCCTCTCCACCTCTTGCTGACACTTCTTTGGCTTCTCCTCTCATATCCACTAACATTGTAATGGCTACAACTGTCTCAACTCACCTAATCATGGAAGCGTGTGTGACTTCCCTCCTACATTTTTGCATGAAATTTAGCATGGAATAAGAAATTATAGATGTGTTGCGAGATCTCTCCTCAATTTACCATCATTTTTATCTATCATAGAAAATGGGCTCCCCTATTGCAGTTTCAAAACATAAGGATCATTTAGAGAATATCTATCCTGATCCGCATGAGGCCATCAAAGATTATGTTTAACTTAGTATGTGCTATCAAGTAATGGAAAAGTCACATGGTTATGACCTGGATGAAAATCAACAAAGACTTCCCGAACATATTAAGTTAGTGGACATGCTGATTCAAGGAAGGCTTACTATCAGTCGATACTAAAGATGTAGCAACTACTCTCATGAATATCCATAAAATGTAATTTGGATTTGTCCAGTTTGGAACTTTTTGGTTTTTTGTTTTCTCTTATTTTTGTTTTTTGTTGCGTATGATATTGTTCTCTTCTTGTTTCACTATAATACCTAGCCATGAGGAATTTTTTGTGCAAGTATGTGGGTCATTTGGGAAAACCCCCTTCTACTCTAATTCTAAATATTTTTATGTTTTGGCATATATTGGTTGTGGCTAACCTCCTAGTATGTTAATGAGTTTTATTACATCACTAAGATTGTTATGCTCCAAATTTTATGTCTTGGTATAGCCTAGTGGATTCTCATATGAGAGTATCCTACTTTAATTTCATAAAACCTAGCGACCACTAAGCTCCAATTTTTTTCTCGTGGCATAATGTACCATTGTCTAATATCAAAATATAATTTTCTTACTAAGGTGGTAGCGAAAACTAAACTCGGAATATTATATTTTGGCTTTAGCCCCGAAAAGCTATTAATATTTACTTCTAATTTTCTAGATGTTTTAAAATATATTAATTATGAATTATTAAACCCTAATGATGAAATCACCAAATAACATGTTGTGGAAAAACCTAGCGGTTACGAAGATCAAAATAATATATTGTTTATATAGCTAACGACTTTAAGATCAAACTATGTTAATTCAAATTTTCTAAATCCTAGTCACCATTAAGATCCAAATATTATGGTTTGGTGTAACCCACCGAAAACCAAGCTAATAATATATTATTTCTTTTGTTTAGACCTAGTGAGTGCTAAGAACCAAATATTATGTTGTGTCATAATCTAGCAAACACTAAGCTCAAAATATCATTCACTAACATGTTAAATGATAGCAACCACTATGCTCGAAATAATATATTGTGTAAGTACCTAGTCTCTTCTTAGTTCAAAATATGTTAATTTAATTTATTTAATCCTATCAACCGTAACCTCCACGTATTATTTCATTGTGTAAATTAGTGTCAACTAAGTTATAAATATCTTCCTATAATTTGTTAACTTTTGTGAAATATCGTAACTATGAATTATTGAACCACAACGAGTTCTTTTGGGTGCAACATTCCCATTTTAAGACTTTAGAAACAAGGGATTTTTTTATATAATAATGTTCTTTGTTCTAAATAATCATAATTTAGAACACACATTCCATGCCAATCAATCTCATAACAAATAACCATATGCAGTTGTAATGACTTGGTGTAACATCAATCTCTCATTTCATGACTCGGTGAAACACCGATCACTCATTGAATTATATAATAGGTATACTTGGTTCTCATACCATTTTTGGGGTGTTAAGTTTTTTGTTTAAGAGGCCTATCTGAATACTTGTTACCAATATTCATCTGAAATCTCACTTCTTAAAACTAGGTGACGTAGGAAAACACAATCAACAACTTGTGATACTTTGGCCAAAGATTTAAAACATATTGTTCATGTTAATATTCCTAGATAAAATACTCATCAAATGGAATACATCCTTCACTCCACTTCATCTATTATCTAGAATGGTCTTCACTAACTCCCGTCAGTCCACTTGTTCAAGGTTAAACCCTAACCAAGGTTAGCAACATAGTCTAGGGTAGAAGGCTACTTGCGGTGAATAAGGGTACATAGACATACTCAATTGACCTAAGTCAATTTCCTATGTCTAGTTATCCTAAGTCGTCGTGATTTTCCCCAACACTAGATCATACTTCCAACCTAACCTAGGGTATAACTAAGATCAAGTCCTAGTTTATGTAGATCTAGTTGAATCAACTCTAAAGCATGTTGCAACATGTCAACTGCAACAAAGAATCCTCATGAAGACCTAAGTCTTCATGGAGGTATCTGTGCTACTGATTGGCGTGTGCCAACATCCAACAAAATCATCCCCTCGGATGTACATACCCAAGAAATAAGTTAATTACTTAATTATTTTCCTTAATTAAAGTCTAATTAAAGCATCCATGTTGATTTCCTAGTTTCACTAATTATTAAGGTTTCCAATAATAAATGAATTTGAAAAAGCTTTGAAGAAACATAAACATTGATTTTTATTCATTAACTTCAAAATTTAGGATACAAAGTTACAAATATAAACAACATACTAACAATATGGTTCACTTACTTAACCTAACCATGACTTAACTTGTTTAAGTTCTGAATCAGATTATTTTTAATAGACTTAATTGGAATGAAGTCTACTATTTTATATTTGTATATACCTATTTCAGTTTAAGGTACAAGTCAAGAGTAAGTACCTATTCCTCTTCACAAGATGACATTATGTTTAAATTCCCAAGGTAACTAAACAAAATTATTATAATTTTGGAAACATTGTCTTTCTTGTTCTTATTAAAAATTAGGTTTCATTGTAACCTTTTAACATTATACAAATTTTCATGATGGATTTTCTCTTCCATTTACATCATTTTAAATAACTATCGATATTTAATTAAATGATCAACCATGAATGCCAACTAGATAAGTTACATTTAAATAAAGGGATAGGTATCTAATTCCCTTACCACCTAGTTTATTTTATTTCAACCCAAAAAAAAAGTATATAAATAAAAGAACAGAGATAAGCATATCACTAATAATCACTGATTATGTAAAAAGGTGATACATCGATTACAGATAAACCCATAATATTTTCCATTTCTCAAGGAGGAATTCATACATTACAAGTACTAATACTTTAGACATCCTCAGTTTCAAACAACAATGATAAACCATTAAAAAAATTACAACTTTCCCTTCCAAAACTACCTTTAAATAATGAATCATATTTCCCATAAGAGATCCACTCTTTTGGTAAACAAAATTAACATCATTAAATATCTTGTATCCATTTTTACCACTTACGAAGTCCATCTGCAAAATTTTCTAGCATGGGTCATTTCAGTGAACTGAGCATGATAAACACTAAGCATTAAAATGATATGATTTCAACTAACTGTTTCATAAAAAGAACTCTGTTTTCATGAAACAGTTAAAGCATTAAAGAAAGACACATCAAAGAAATAATAGACATAAGAAGGAGAAACAAAAGATAATCATATCCACATTAAGAGAAGATCATGGAGTAATCAAAGTCAAAGTTCAACCTATGATTTCATAAAATAATTATTTCAGATAAGATCACCAACCACATTTCAACTACTATTATTTATGATTCAAATCTAGATTCATTAACCCAAAAGAAGAAGATACTAACTCTAATAATTCATATAAATAGAATTACCTTAAAGGAACAATGCTTCAAATTACACATTAACTTACTCCATCCTAGGATATTTAATGCCAAGCTCAATAAAATTTATGAAGAAAATTAGGATGAACCAACAACATCCTAAAGTAAGAGTTTCTTATTTGAGAAACTAAATCCAAGTTCAAAGTCAAACTCTAGCCTAAATTTAGGATTAACATCAACAAGTTTGACAAAGGATAGATTTAATTTGAATGCACATGGAATTAGTCACACATCATAACAATTACATCCCTACCAATGTATCAGTCAAGGAGAAGAAAGTAAGGATTTATCCACTAACTACTCACCGTAAAAATCCATCAACGTAATACTAACCGAACAGGTCAGCTCCATACACTAAATCAATACAAAAGAGAGAAAGATCGAAAAGAGAGAAAGGATTAACCTATATTTTCCTTTTGAGTTCAAAAATGAAAGTATTGAAAATATCCCAACTTAGAAAAGAGAGAAAGGATGACAACAAATAAAGATGAGATAAGATCTCATTATTCCTTCCTATAAAGAGGTATACATACCGAATATAAAAGAACTGAGATAAATATGACCAAGAAAAACATTCAACTCTAAAGCAACCACCAAGAACTATTTTGCATTCAAATCGATATCTATGATCAACATGAAAGTCGAAATTGAAAAAATGAAGTTTTCCCAACATACAAACAAAATAGAAACTGTAGCGCAAAGGCTCTTTGAAATACAAATGTTTATTCAAATGCTTCCAGTTAATAATAGTATCTAAAGCCAACAAACCCAACAACAGAACATTAAAATCATTCTAAACATTAGTAGCACCAACTGAGAAGTTCTTCTAGTTTTCCTAAACAAAGAGATACAAAGATACATTGAATTAGATTCCCCTTATGCGGCAACACTTTATTTTCAAAGTGTCAACACACACACACACACACACACACACACACACACACACACACACACACACACACACACACACACACACACACACACACACATCTTACCCATCCCTTGATGGTAAAGTGAAAAATAAAGTGAAACCAATATTACATTCACAAATTCCATTCAAAACAACCCAGATCTGCATACTTTCAAAGAATCAATGGAACATACTACCGTTGTGAAGAATAAATTGACCAAGATTCGACCACAAGGAGAAAAAACAAACATTGACAAGACCCCAAGTTAGGTGCCCAAAGTCAAGCGCAAAGGAAGAATAACCAAACTGAAAATGTTTCAACCCTTTTCCTTAAGATAGACAGGATTGAGCTACACCACAATTCAACCTAGATATCCCATTCCAACAGTAACAACTGTACATCAAACTTAAATGAAAAGAACTAGTTAATCCCAACAAGATGAACCAATAAGGTGACTCATAAGCACTCAAACTCACTTCAGGAGGATGTAAATACATTCGTTATACCTTTACATAGATCATGCCAATTGGGTAACTATCAACCGTGCTATCGAGATTGATTCAAAGAATTTCATTCATTCCTAAAAACAAACAAGTCACTTGCAAGAATTCTCACAACTTACAGGTGTAAGAAAATATTTTAATATATTTAATTTCAAGAAAAATCTAAACATGATTCTTTTTTTGCAAGGAAGAACAAAAATCCAAATCATATTTCTTTCATAGTAGTGGCTTCTACTATCTAGCTTCAATATAGTCCAATAGGAGCTCTCAGATTTAAAAACATCTCAAGCTCAATGAAAAGTAAAACATGCTTACTATTATTTTCCAACAAGAAAAAATCCCAAAACATTTTTCTAGCATAGCCGCATATCATACTACCTAGTTTTAGTAAATTCCATACATATAAAATGTAGAGAATTTTTTTTGAAGAAAATACTAAACCAAATACAAACTCATTTGTTTCCTAAGAATAGAGTTCTTTTAATGAAGACATTTAGGAAAAAGTAGAACAACTTAATGGGTAGAGCCTATCATGCTTGATAGAGCTTCCTTTTGATGTGCATATGATTTCCCATCCGAGCATCAATAGTTTTCTTCTTTTTCCAAATGACCTCCAACTCCAATATTTTCACTTCTTCTTATACTTCCATAGGATCAAAAAATAGCTCAAGTACGCCAAAAATACAAGATCAAAAATAGAACTACTAGCTCGAAGAATCGAAAACCCCATGCAGAGAAAAAATAAAAAATAATCCAAAGATCAAACAACCTTTGCAAAATCCATCATGCCTTTCTCCAAGGTGGTTTCTTCATCATAATCGAGATCAATGAATGTGAAGGAATGTCAGCTTTCCCTCCTAATTCTCCATGCCACCACCATCCAAATTTGGTGAGCGTTCCATTAAAAATTTACATGTAATTTTCTATTTAGTGGTGATGCCAACTAGACATCCCCTAAATCCCAATGCCTCGCCAAAATTGGCAGTCCTATGTTATTAAAAACAAAAATCAATTCCCATTAATTCCTTGAAAACTGACGCCACCGACCTTTCCATTTGCCAAGTGGTCCATAGGTGTCTTGTTAGGTTTAGCAATAGTTTAGGTTAGATTTTTATTAGGTTAGAAATCAACCTTAGTTCCTAGGTAGGTCTCAATTACCTTAGGTTATAATCCAACTTAGTATAGAACATTACAACTTAGGTTAGGGTATCACTTTAGTAATCTTATTATTAGGTCTACGATTCCTATATGCTATACAATGTTTAAAAATACAAAAAGGCCGATCCTATCTCCCTTAAGTCTGATGTCAGTCAAGAATTTCTAAGATAAAGAGTTCTTCACCATGGTAAACAAGACAAGTCACAATCAAGCACACCTTCCATTTCCGAATGCCAAGCCTACAAGGTGAGAAGATAAAAGACTGAGGCATACCTTGGATCAATGGAATTGATCCAAGGTTTTGCTATTTACACGTAATAAATTAAGTCTACACAGAACAAGTTCATCACCTTCCTAAAGGTGAATTTTAAGTTGTGCAAAGAGATGAATGGCATTATTTTCAAGTAAGTAGAATTCACAACCAGAAATGACTTTTTCAAAAAATAATGAATTATCCTTTGCAAACATGATTTCCTAAAATCATCAGAGTACTTCCTCCTAAAACAAATCACCGGTCAACATTTGCAAAGTCAAGAGTGGAAGTCATCACCATAATAGCTAGGTCAAAGATGTTACATACTTCCCTCCTAAAAAGGATCATCGTTCGATGATTAACTTAGTCAAACAATTTAAGTCTAGGAAAAAATCCAATTATCATCCTTCCATTTATATGTTTCTAACAAAACTAGATTTGAAAATTTAAAATTCCATAATCAACATTAAAGCAGCTTGTTCATTTTAAATAGAGTAGTATCTTCCCAAGATTGGAAGATTTATTGACATAACATGCATAAAATATTAAAATTTTATCAGTCAACAAAATCAATTTTGTTTAAAAAAATATGGAAAAGTAGTTTTCATATCCTCCATATTTTCCTAGGTTGCACTTTCTTCATTAAATTGATCCCACTGGACCTTACATTGACTTATTTCATGATTTCTTAAGTGCAACTGGTGAGTTTCCAACATCCGAATGGGTTTAACCATGATTATTCATAGGTCTTGGACATGCAAGGAATTCTAATTTAACACATGTGATAAATTTGAAATGTATTTCTTAAGCAGAGAAATATGGAAAACATCATGCATTTGTGATAAATTAGGAGGTAAATCTAAACGATAAGCTATAGGGTTGATTACTTCAACAATTTCAAGGGTCCCACATAATGAGGTGATAACTTGGCTGCCTTGCCAAAAGTTCTAGAATTTTTTTGGTTTAACCTGAAGAAAGACCTTCTCACCAAGTTCAAACTTCTTATCAACCCACTTTAAGTTTGCATAACTCTTTTGTCTATCTCTGCTACTTCTTTTTCAAGTGTTCATGAATCATTTTAACTTGTTATTCCATTTCCAAAAGGATTTCAGACCCAATTACCTCTCTATCCTCAATGCTATCCCAACTAACAAGAGTTCTACATTTTCTTCCGTATAATGCTTCAAAAGGTGCCATTTTTAAAGAGGCATGATACATGTTATTATAAGAAAAATCAACTAATGGAAGGTATTCTTCCCATTTATACTGTTGATCCATACAATACATTCATAACATATCTTCTAACACTTGATTAACTCTTTCAGTCTGTCCATCCATTTCTAGGTGATATGCAGAACTTAAATTTAGCTTAGTTCCTAAGGCTGCATTAATTGTTTTCCAAAATATTGACATCATTCTTGGGTCTCTATCAGATATGATCAGTTCAGGTACTCCATGTAATCTGAAATTTTCGTGCACAAATATTTTTGCTAAAACATGTGAATCATCCCTAAGATTACCAACAATAAAATGTGCCACCTTTATTAGTTTATAAACAACAAATAGAATAACATCATGTTTATTTCTTGACATAGGCAACCCTTGCATAAAATCCATGTTTATTACTTTCCGTTTATATTGCGGTATGTTATGACGATACACTAAACTAGCTAGATGCATATGTTCAGCTTTAACATGCTAAAATTCTAAGCAACGTGTTACAAAATTAATCACATCATTTTTCATCCCTTTCCGTAAATATTGTTGTTTTATATCGGTAAGCATTTTTGTAATGCACTGGTGTACAAAAAAAGTTGAATTATGAAACTCAACTAACAATTTATTTCTTAATTCATTTAACAAAGATATGTATAATTTGTTTTCAAACCTCAAAATTCCTTCGATGTCAAAGTGAAAACCTTTATACCTCATATCATTTGGATCTGCAGCAAGTGTTGTTTTCACTTACTGATAATAAGGATCAGATTCCATGACACTTTTTACTTCATCTTTAAATTGAGTTCTCAATGTTATAAGAGAAGAAATGTGCTTCTTTCGACTTAGAGCATCTGCAACTCTATTTTCTTTTCCTTTAATACAACTTGTATCGAAATCAAACTAAGATAGAAATTCTAACCATCTTTTTTGTCTTGCATTCATATTTGGCTGAGTAAAAATATACTTCAACCCAAGATGATCAATTTTTAGTTCATAAGGCCTAACAAGAAGATAATGCCTCCATACAGAAGGGCATGAACAATGACAACAAGCTCTAGGTCATGTGAAGCATAATTCGGTTCATGTAACTTGAGCTTTCTACTTTCATAAGCAATAACATGGTCCCGTTGAAGTAAAATACCTTCAATACCCTCACTAGAAGCATATGTCACTACGGTGAAGTATCCATTACGATCACGTAAAACTAGAATAGGTTTTGATGTTAACTCGATCCTTCGTAGTCTTAAATATAGCTTCATATTTCTCATTCCACATAAGTTTATTATCTTTCTTCTTCGCAACAAAGTTATTGATGCAACAACCTTAGAAAAGTCTTTAAAATTTTTCCTACATTAACTAGAAAGACCCATGAAGCTTCTAACTTCATGTACATTCTTAGGTGCAAGCAACTCAGTTATTACTACAATTTTTGAAGGATCTACCGTTATTCCATCCTTGCTTATGACATGACCCAAATAGTGTACTTCCATCTTGTAGAAGGAACATTTGGACAATTTACCATACAACCTTCTCTTTCTTAAGATTTTTAGTACTATCTTCAAATTCTCATGATGTTCATCAATGCTCTTAGAGTATATGAGAATATCATCCAAGAATACAAGAACAAATTTTTCCAAGTATTCTTGAAAAATATTATTCATTAAATTCATAAAAGTTATAGGTGCATTTGTTAATCCAAATGGTAAAATTGTGAATTCATAATGTCCATACCTTGTTCTAAAAGTTGTTTTATGAATATCCTCATCCTTTATTCATAACTGATGATATCTAGATTGAAGATATTGTTTATAATACACTAATGCACCACACATATGATCAAACAGATCATCTATTCTAGGAAGTGAATATTTTTTCTTAATTGTTTCTTTGTTTAACATCCTATAATCAATGCACAATTTAAGTGTTCCATATTTATTTTTCACAAAATTACCAAGTGCTCCCAAGGCAAGACACTCGATCTTATAAAACCTTTTGACAAAATTTCTTGAAACTTTGTCTTAAGCTCTACTAATTCAATGGTAGTCATTCTATATGGTGCCTTAGAAATAGGTTTGGTTCTGGTTTGATCTCAATTGTGAATTCAAACTCCCATTTGGGTGGAAGACCGGGTAACTCTTCTGGAAACACATCACTGAAATTTCTTAACGGGTATTTTTCCATGAAGTCACCACTTTCATCAGTTGTTTCAGAAATTTTTACTACATACAAGGTGTAACCTTTGTTTTTGGCCTTTTAAAGTTACATGGCTGACAATTTCCTAACAAAAATCTCATGTTTTACACCCCGAATGTCTATTTTTTTCTACTGCATCATCCAAAAACTAATATGTTTATCAAAACAATCAACCTTTTCCTTATGCTCACTAGCCAATTAACACATATGATTACATCATAAGACCCCAAAAGAGAAATGTAAATGTCAAGTTTAGTGGAAAAACTTGGAAAGTCAAGGACTCGCTCCAAAATACACATACTAATCAGAATAACAACATTATTTCCATAATGTACAACCCATGATTTCTCCATTTTTCCATATTTTCATTTTAATTTTTATACTAATTTGGTAGAAATGAAACATTCAGTAGCTCTAGTATGAAAAAGTATAGTCACAAGTATACCAAATAACTTACTTGGAACTTCTATGGGTGTGGCTTGTTTTCCATCCTATTTGTCACCTACTATAGCATGTATCTTGTGTCGCTTCTAATTGCGGTCATCCTTATTCAAAGGACATTGATTTGCGTAATGGTCTTTTCCACAATTATAAGCAGCCTCTCTATAGTCCCTTCCTATGCTCAAATTTATTTCCAACCTTAAAATTATCATTCGACTCCCATAATTCTTCTCTCATTATTATTGTTCTTGAAAATTTTATTTTTCCCATTAACAACATGTTTATTTGTTGTTCACTTCTTTTTATCAAATACAAAAAAATCATACCAAACTTTTTCCATGGTCCCTTTTAGGTGCAAGAGACAAAGAAGAGTTTGGATCTTTCTTTCTAATTTTCTCCTTATGGGAAGAGATCAATTTCAATTTCTACTCCCGCCTTATGGATTTTTCTACAACCCCTTCCACAGTGGTTGGAATGTGAACATCTACTTCACCACCTATAATGGGATTTAATCCCATGATAAATTTATGTATCCCGAACTTTTAATTAGTTTGATACGAGGTACGTTTAAGAAGCTTAGTAAAACTCTCCCAAGATTTTCTATGGTAAATTTTCCTCACTAAGTTTTGAAATTCAAGTGATTTTCTGATCATAATAAATTTGTGGCATCCATCATTGCCTAGAATAATTTTTAAACTGATCCCATGTAAAATTTTATTCTTTAATGTTTAACTCACCTTGCGGCTATCCCACCATGAAGATGCTTCATGGGAAAGCTAATAAGCTCCCCATATTGCTTTTGTTTCTTCTGAAAAGTTCCTTATTTTAAAGTACTTCTCCATTTCACTCAGATAGTTCTTAGTTCCATCACCTAATGTAGTGCCATCAAATTTAGGTGGACTTAACCTTTTATTTCATTATTGAGTTCAACTCACAATCTTTCCTTTTTATTTTTTAGGTTGATTAGGAACATTAGAATTAGTATTGGCTACATTATTGTTATCAACGCCTAATTTTCCAACATTAGCATTGTCCACAAGAGGTGGCTAATTGTTTTTACTAGCATCTTATACCTCCTCCTCATTGCCCATTACTTTTTGTTCAAGTACAACTAAACGATATCTTGTATCTAACAAGGAAGAAATGTTTTCATCAATTTTTTGGGCAGTAGCTTCTTCTCCACCGGGTGGTGGGTTGTTTGCAGCCTTTCCTTTTGTTCTAACCATTTTCTACTAACAAGAAAATTTAAGTTTTATCGATTATGGACACAATAGGTCTAAGAGATGTAACCTTCAGATCTGATACCAAGATGTAATATTCCCATTTTAATGATTTAGAAAAAAGGGATTTTTTTATTTATAATAATGTTCTCTATTCTAAATAATCATAATTTAGAACACACATTCCATGCCAATCAATCTCATAATAGATAACCATATGCAGCTCTAATGACTTGGTGTAACATCGATCTCTCATTTCATGTCTCAAAGTGAAACACCGATCCCTCATGTTTACTAATTTAATTTTATACTAGGTATACTTGGTTCTCATACCCTTTTTAGGGTATTAATTGTTATGTTTAAGAGGCCTATCTGAATACTTGTCACCAATATTCATTTGAAATCTCACTTCTTACAACTAGGTGATGTAGGAAAATTCAACCAACAACTTGTAATACTTTGACCAAAGATTTACAACATACTATTCATGTTAATATTCCTAGATGACATACTCATCAAATGGAATACGTCCTTCACCCCACTTCATCTATTATCTAGAATGGTCTTCACCAACTCCTGTCAGTCCACTTGTTCAAGATTAAACCCTAACCAATGTTAGGAACATATTATAGGGTAGAAGGCTACTTCCACTTGGAATAAGGGTACATAGACATACTCAATCAACCTATGTCATCATGAGTTTCCCCGATACTAGATCATACTTCCAACCTAACCTAGGTATAACTAATATCAAGTCCTAGTTTATGTAGATCTAGTTGTATTAACTCGAAGGGTGTTTCAACATGTAAATCGCAACATAGTATCCTCAAGAAGACCTAAGTATTCACGGAGGTACGGTGTTGTAGTTGGCATGTGCCAACCTCTGATAGAGTCATCCCCTTTAGATGTATATGCCCAAGAAAGAATTTAATTAATTAATTATATTCCATAATTAAAGTATAATTACAACATCCATGCTGATTTCCTAATTTCATTAACCATTAAGGTTTCCAACAATAAATGAATTTGAAAAAGCTTTGCGAAACATCAAAATTTCCTTTTATTTATTACCTTCCAAATTTAGGTTACAAGTTATAAAAAAAAAACATACTAACAATATGGTTCACTTACTTAAGCTAACCATGACTTAACTTGTTTAATTTCTCGAATCATATTCTTTTTAATAGACTTCATTGGAATGAAGTCTACTATTTTATATTTATATATGCCTATCTCGGTTAAAGTTACACATCAAGAGTAAATACCTCTTCCTCTTCCTAAGATGACATTAGGTTTTAATTACTAAGGATTATAAAAAAATGATTATCATTTTGGAAATAGTTGTCTTTTTTGTTCTTATTAAGAATTAGGTTCATTGTAACCTCTTAACGTTATACAAATTTTCATAATGGATTTTATCTTCCATTTATATCATTTTGAATAACCATAGATATTTAATTAAATGATCATCCATGAATGCCAACTGGATAAGTTACATTTAATTAAAGGGATAGGTATCTAATTCCCTTACCACCTAGTTTATTTTATTTCAACCCAATAGGGGTTCAATTAAGAAGTATATAAATAAAAGAGCAGAGATAAGAATATCACTAATAATCACTGATTATGTAAAAATATAATACATCAAGTACAGATAAACCCACAATCTTTTCCATTTCTTAAGGAGGAATTCATACATTGCAAGTACTAATACTTTATACATCCTCAATGTCAAACAACAATAATAAACCCTAAAATAAATTACAACTTTCCCTTCCAAAAATACATTTAAACAATGAATCATATTTCCCATAAGAGATCTAGTATTTTGGTGAAAAAATAGCATAAAATATCGTGTCTCCTTTTTGTAGCACTCGAATCATTTATTACTTCCTCCCCGAGTATTCAAGTGTTGATATATGATTTTTTTGTAAAAGGATGTGTTCTTTTGATTGTGAAGTCATGCTTGATATGGACTGTATCTTCTTTGCAATTGAAGATCTTTGACTGAGTCGAATATGATTGGACTCTTTTATTTCTTTCATTTTGCACCTGAGTTTAATCTGATCTCGGAATGAATTGTGGATTTATCCATCTATAAGACTCAGCCTTGGATCAGTGGCATTGATCCAAGAGATGCTTTAAGTTTATTCGGGATGAACAAAAATTATAGACCTTACGTAGGTTGCAAGGTCTGAATGCGTTGAATAAGCTATTCCGGAGTCTAACTCAGGCTGATCATGTTAAATGAATTGGTTCCCGATATCGTAATATCAGGAAGGTCTTGATCATGGGCCAGGTAATAAATTCAGATACATTTATACTACTAGCTTATTAGCAGTGCTGGAATGAATCCTTTTCGTGAATGTATATTTGTTGGTTCTTATCTTGACGATTTTTATTGTTAAGACCTAAGCTGGATTTATTAAGGTTAATAACCTAAACCTAAACTATAACCTATGGGTTAGATTAGTGCTAATCTAACCTAGGCCTAAACTATAAACTAAATGTTCTAAGGTTAGTGACCTAGCGCTAAGGAGGTTAGACTAAGTATCACCTTAAATTCTAACCTATGTTTCTAACCTAACTAATGAACATGGAGGAAAGGGACCTATGAAGGGGTGCGAGCCATGAGCGGTAGTTTCTATGGCATTAAATGGGATGGATAAGTATGAAGGATGAGGGATTTGGTGGAAGTTTCAAATGGTTAGTGAAATCCGACGTGGCAGAGTCGCCAAGTCTAGAAATGGTCTTTGAATTGTTTTTATCCATCGCCAACTATGGCGGTCGGTGGCAATGGAGATTGAGCGGGAATTTTGGAGTTAATGCAATTAATGAACTCGGTCTTCGAGCTCGGATTTCTCGGGAAGACATGCAAAATGGAAAACTGGTAGTTTGTTTGGTTTTTCATGCGCTCCGGTTTTCTCTCTGTTTGATCACTGGTTCTTCGCACCAGTCTACTTGGTGTTGCATGGCAAATATGAGAATAACTAGCTCTTTTCTCTGTCGAGGAAAGTTTATAAGGCATGGAAATAACAAATTATTGTTGTTGAATCTAACGTGGAAAAAGAGGAGAAGGCTCGAGCTCTTTTAGTGGTCTTCTTCGATTTTTAAGCAACATTACCAGGCATGTTAGGCCCTAACTTTTAAAAATCTTGCTTTCTTTCAAATGATTTCATTAGAACAACTCTGTTCAGATGATTTTTGGGTTCAGTTGGTTTTTATGGTAGCTTTGTATGAATTAGTTTGTTGTATCTTCTTACTGGCTCGATTTTTCAAGTGAACCCTTGATGGGTGTGCATTGTGTTTGAGCGGTTTTTGTTATCTTTGTGTGTTTTGCATTTCGAATGTTAGATTTTGTAGAAATGCTTGAGGGTAATGTTTGAAATGAGCAATGTTGGACTTCTTGGAATGAAATTTTCTTGGTAGATATCGAAGTACATTGTTCTTGAATATGTTATTGAATTTTTAATCCTTGAGATGATAGTATTTTTGACTTCGAAGGAGTTTTAGATTGATAATATTACTTGGGTTCGACTCTTTAGAACTATTGAAGCGTATATTATGTTTTCCTCTTCTGTAGAAGCTTTGTCGTGAATACTGTATGTTATTGGATATTGTTGGAATCCTTGATTAGATAGTATTTTTAACTGTTTGTAGAAGTTTAATCGAGAATACTATATGGGTTCGATTCCTTTTTGAGTCCTGAAAAGGTAACATACGTTTCTACTTCTGTAGGAGTTCAGTCGTGAATACTGTATGTTATTGGTATAGTTGGAATTCTTGAATTTAATATTTATCTTGTATCTTTCTACTTCTGTAGAAGTTTATTTGTGAATACTGTGCTTATTGACTCAGTTGGAGATCTGGATATGTAACTGGTGTTTCGACTTCTGTATAAGCTTGGTTGTGAATACCTATTGATATTGGCTCTGTTGGAGTCCTTAATATGTATCTTGTATTTAGACTTCTGTAGAAATTTAGTTGTGAAGACTGCTGGTGTTGAATTAGTTGAAAACCTTGAATGTTTTCATAGGAATTCGGCTACTGATCTTGTCCACGCTGTGTTTTCTTTTTAAACTCGACTCTGTATGAGTCCTTGCTATATTCGCACTATCTCGGCTTGGATGAAACTTTGTTGAAAACAATGATTTGATGATGACCTTTATGAAGATCTTGTTGAGGTTATTATTTCTGAAAGCACTTCTAATTTACACCCATGTTGTATAACGTAGGGATTTGTTTTAGTTGAATGAAGCTGTGCAGGTTTGTGTTAGATTCAGTGTGAATGTCACTAGGTATGCATATGGAAACGTCATTTGTTTTAATGCTATCTAGCCTCTTGTTTGACTGTGATAAAGAGGTTATTCATTTGATTTCGGCTTTTGATTTAAGTCCTTGTTGTGTTTTAGTAGGGATTAGATTGAGCTGTATGTTGATGAGTGTTTCGACTCAGTGGGATTGTTCTTGTGTTTGAGCATGATTACGTCTTCTGTTATCGTGAATATCTAGTCGTGTGCTTGACTGAAGTAAAGAGCTATTAACTGTACCTTGACAAGCGATGGCGTTGGATATTTTCTCATTTGTTGAATAATATGGAAGGTTATGTGGAGTCTATTTGATGGATTATTCATCACTGCCTTGTCACGAGAGCTACTGTGTTGTTCAGTAAGTTACAGGAAATTTTTATATTTGTATTTTGACGGACTGTAATTCTTCCTGTGGTCTCGACTGGCTTAGTCACAGGCGTATAATGTGAATGCATTACTCTTGAGTGGACGGTACAGTCATGAGCATGATTGGAAGGGACATCTGAATGTCTCGGTTTCTTTCTCTTCTGCTGTAAAGTATATGTTGATATATTTATATTTAATTGTTGGAATTGTTAATACATACTGATGGATTCATGAATTGTTAGGATATTCATTTTTGTTGAATGTAATGGTCTGTTCGGATGTTTGTTGTCCTTGGGATTCAGATGGATAGTTGTTTTGGATACATTTGTTCTTCTTGGTCACTTATATTTATGAAGAAATATTTGAAAAGTATCTAGGACTATTTAGTAACTATAATATGAGTTACGCGTTTATAGTCATGTTTGAATTACAAAAGAGCATAGTCTGAAATATGTTTACATGTTTGGTGAAATGATTTCATTTAAACAGGTTGTTTAATGAAAACAATTGGTGGATTGCAATTGTTTTAAGAATTAGTGCTTATCATGCTCAGTTCACCGAACTGACCCATGTTGACAATTTTTGCAGATGATTGCTGTAAGTGGTAAAGGCACGCAGATCTGATATGATGTTCAGATTGTTTAATTTGGTTTTATGATGAATTACAACTTGATTCTCTAAATGTACTACTTGAAGAAAGATGTTCTTTTTCTGTTGAGTATTGTATCAAATATGTTGAATGCATAAAATGTATTTGATTAGCTTTGAAAGGAATGAAAAGAGGTATTTGTTACTTATGTGTTTGCATTCGTATCTTGATGGTTTGATCTTCTTCGGTTCGAATGATCTTAAGAGCATTGTTATTATTGTATAACTTGGAGACTTTTGTGATTATCTAAGTAAGCTTGCAAGGTTATGTGACTGAATACTAATGATTGTTTAGTAGTTCTATTATGTTCTATCTAAAGCTAAATTGGAATTCTAGATCACTGTCTTTTGGAAAGCTAAGGTTAAAATAAACCTGAGCAGGAGCTAAATGAGCTGAATAAATCATTACTTCCTAAGTCTTGATCTAAGTCAATACAACGTTTAATTGGATTCTTAATCACTATATCTCGATACTAACAAGTAAGATATAAATTCAGTTATGAGAACTGATATAAACCAAAAAAAAAGGGGTTTGGTTAGCAATCTCATGTGAAGATTGAGGGTTAGTGTCCAGCTTCGTTGATTTAGAATTATGTATATTCTATGAACTCCTTGATGGGACCTCTAGTCTTAATAACTTCTCTTGTGTAATGGGTTTTACTAAGAAAGGTAATTCTAAGGTGAGGAACCCAGGGATTGGGAAAGACTACCCTTAAGGGAGCGTCTTATAGTATAATTTTAACTCAACGTATGTAACACTTATTAATAAGTAGATCTTTTCGAGGTGGATTTAAAGGTTGACGACACAAGTCAATTGTAGGGTTGTACCTTCGAGAAGATTAGGATCTTCTCGAAGATACAACAATGCAGGTGACTTATGATGACACCCTTTGCATTGATCGTTAAGATTTACACCTTAAACTCGAACAAGTTACTCTGGGACTGATTAGGAATGTGGTCACGTTATAAGGCTGCCCTAGGAGACTCGGGGTATCTTGACACACTGGATTAACTAGGGTTGACCCAGTATGTCAGCGTATCCCTAGTCCTCGGGAGCATCCCTATAACGTTGTCATCTTACTAATCCATTCCTGAGTGAATAACTTGGGACAGGAGAGTCTGATAGAAGTCAGTATAAGACATTCTACATAACATAGGAATGGGGTGAAGGACGTATTCTAGATTGACGAGTATGCCGTCAAGGAATATGAGACATAAGTAGTATGTTTCAAATCTTTGGCCAAAGTATCGCAAGCTGCTGATTGCGTTGTCCTAAGTCACCTAGTCTAAGGGATGAGATGCCGATGAATAATGGTAACAATTATTCAGATAGGTTCCTTGGACAGAGCATTCTGAATCCCAGAATAGGGAAGAGAACCACAAGAGTGATGTGTTAAATAAAAATGCCAACTCTTAATACTCATGAATAGATCGGTAGATTACCGAGTCATGGAATGAATAGATCGGAGGTACTCCAAGTCATTACAGCTGCATATGGTTATCTATTATAAGAATGGTTGTTTTGATTTGTGAGTTCTAAATTATGTATTTAGAACCAGGAAGCATTTGTCAAAAAAAAAAAATACTTGTTCTAATGTATAAAAATGAGGATGTTACATCTTGGTATCAGAGCTGAAGGTTGCAGCTCTTGGGCCTATTGTGTCCATAATCTGATAAAAACCTGAATTTTCTTGTAACAAAAAATGGTTAGAACAAGGGGGAACGTTGCGAATAATGCTCCACCTGAAGGAGGGGCGGCAACAACCCAAAAACTTGATGAGATCCTTGCTGCCCTGTTGGACACAAGAGATCGTTTAGCTGTACTTGAACAGTAGGTGATGGGAAATGAGGAGGATGAAGAAGCTGGTAATATCAATCAGCAACCTCCTGAGGACAACCCCGATTTGGGTGTTGATATTAATGTTGGAAATGCACCTGTCCAACCAGAAAACAAAAAGGCCAGGTTGGCAGCAGAACTCACTAATGATATAAAAAGGATAAGCCCACCTAAATATGATGGCACCACATTAGGAGATGGAGCTGAGAACTGGCTCAACAAAATGGAGAAGTACTTTGCAATAAGAAACTTCTCAGAGGAAACCAAAGCTATTTGGGGAGCCTATCAGCTTTCCCACGAAGCATCTTCATGGTGGGATAGCCGTAAAGCAGAGCTAAATATTGATGAGACCAATATTACTTGGGATCAATTTAAGGGCTATTTTAGGCAACGATGGCTGCCACAACTTTTCTATGATCAGAAAATGACAGAATTCCAGAACTTAGCTCAAGGGAAGCTAATGGTAACTGAATACTGGGAGCGGTTTACAAAACTCCTCAAGTATGTACCGCAATATCAAACTGATGAGAAGTTCAAAATATGGAAATTCATCATGGGATTGAATCCCGTGATAGGGGGAGAGGTCGATGTTCACAGTCCAACCACTATGGAAGGAGTTGTTGAAAAGGCCATAAGACAAGAACAGAAATTAAAGGCTATTTCTGCTCATAAAGAGGAAGTGCGGAAGAAGATTGCAAACCCTTCTTCAACCTCTCTTGCACCCAAAAAGGGACCATGGAAAAATTTTGGAAACAAAAGTAAGTTTCCAGGGGATAATAGTAAGAAAGCAGTAGCAAATAAGCCTGCTGGAAATGTAAGGGATAATTTTGCCAAAAATTATAACAATGGGCAGAAGCCCTATGGAGGACAACGTGATAATTACAAGGCTGGAGGCAATTTTGAGCCTAAAAAGGGACCTGTAGGAGGCTGCTACAATTGTGGCAAAGACCACTACGCAAATCAGTGCCCTTTGAAGAAGGATGATCGTAATCAGCAACATAAGATACATGCTTTGCAGTAGCAGACAAGCAAGCTGAAAAGCAAGTGACACCTATAGAAGTTCCGGGTAAGTTATTTGGCATACCTGTCACTATTATTTTTGATACAGGAGCTACTGAATGTTTTATTTCTAATAAACTTGCTTCTAAACTTAAGAGAAAAGCTGGAAAAATGGATAAATCTTGGACTATATAGTATGGTAATAACTCTGTTCATACAGTGAGTATGTGTCTTTTTGGGGTAGTCCTTGACTTACCTAACTTTTCCACGGAAGTTGACCTCTATGTTACACCTTTGGGGTCTTACGACATTGTCATTGGTGTCAATTGGTTAGCTGAACATAAAGCAAAAGTAGACTGCTATGAAAAGAATATAAGATGTTTAGATGATCAGCTGGAAACAACAGAGATTCAAGGGGTTAAATGGGAAATTTCAGTTAGAAAACTGTCAGCTATGCAGCTTAAAAAGGCTAAAAACAAAGGATGTACCCTTTATGCAGTAAAGATATCTGAATTTTCAGAAGAAGATGGTGATTCCATGAAACGATTTCCTCTGCTACAAAGTTTCAGGGATGTTTTTCCGGAGGAATTACTAGGGTTACCACCCAAGAGGGAATTTGACTTCACCATCGAAATCAAACCAGGAATGGAACCTATTTCCAAAGCACCTTATCGGATGACTACTACAGAGTTAGTCGAGCTTAAGGCACAATTGCAAGAACTTTTGTCTAAAGGTTTGATTAGACCAAGTGTTTCACCTTGGGGAGCACTTGTAATATTTGTGAAAAAGAAGGATGGAACACTTAGGTTGTGTATTGATTATCGGATGTTGAATAAAGCAACAATCAAGAACAGATACCCACTTCCAAGGATCGACGATCTATTTGATCAGATGCGTGGGGCAGCGGTTTATTCTAAGATAGATCTTCGATCTGGTTATCATCAGTTAAGGATTAGAGAAGAAGATATTCATAAAACAGCTTTCCGAACAAGGTACGGACATTATGAATTCACGGTTCTACCCTTTGGATTAACTAATGCACCCGCAACTTTTATGAACTTAATGAATAATATCTTTCAAGAATATTTGGACAAGTTTGTACTTGTATTCTTGGACGATATTCTCATTTATTCTAAAAGTGTTGAGGAGCACAATGAGCATTTGAAGATAGTTTTGGGAATTTTGAGAAAAAGAAAGTTGTATGGTAAGTTATCCAAATGTTCTTTCTTTGATTCAGAAGTTCACTATTTGGGTCATGTCATTAGTAAAGAAGGAATTGTTGTAGATCCTTCAAAAATAGTGGCAATAACTGAGTGGCCTGCACCAAAGAATGTGCACGAAGTAAGAAGCTTCATGGGTCTTGCTGGTTATTATAGAAAATTTGTTAAGGATTTTTCTAAAGTAGCTGCACCGATAACTTCATTGCAGAAGAAGGATAAGAAATTTATTTGGAATGATAAGTGCGAAGTGGCTTTCAAAATCTGAAAAGCCAGTTGACTTCCGCACCTATATTAGCTGTACCAGACCCTAATGGGAGCTTTACTGTTGTAACGGATGCTTCTGGGGAAGGCCTTGGAGGTGTTTTGTTACAAAATGATCAAGTCATAGCATATGAAAGTAGAAAACTTAAGTTACATGAGCTGAATTATGCTCCTCATGATTTGGAGCTTGCTTGCCATTGTTCATGCGCTTCAAGTCTGGAGACACTATTTACTTGGGAAACCTTTTGAGTTGAAAACTGATCACTTAGGACTGAAATATATTTTCACTCAGCCTAATCTAAATGCCAGACAGAGAAGGTGGTTAGAATTTTTATCACAATATGATTTTGATATTAGCTACATCAAAGGGAAGGAGAATAGAGTAGCAGATGCTCTAAGTCGTAGGAGGCACATTTCTACTCTTATAACATTAAGAACTCAGTTTAAGGATGAGGTAAAAAGTGCCTCGAGAATCGATATTACTTTCAAGTAAAAGTAGCGCTTGCTGCAGAACCTAATGATGAAAGGTATAAGGGTTTTCATTTTGATAATGAAGGAATCTTACGTTATGAAAACAGGGTATACGTACCTATGCTGAATGATTTGAGAAAGAAGTTGTTAGTTGAATTTCATAATTCACCTTTCTCTGGACACCCGGGTATCACAAAAATGCTTGCTGATCTGAAACAACAATACTTTTGGAAAGGTATGAAAAAGGATGTCATTGAATTTGTAACTCATTGTCTGGAATGTCAGCGGGTTAAGGCAGAACATATGCACCCTGCTGGACTGTTATATCCTCATAGCATACCGCAGTACAAATGGCAAGTAATAAGCATGGACTTTGTACAAGGGTTACCTATGTCCAGGAATAAACATGATGTTATCCTGGTAGTTGTAGATAAACTAACTAAGGTAGCTCATTTCATCGCTGGAAATCTAAAGGATGATTCACCAGTGCTGGCCAAAAGATTCGTACACAAAATTTTCAGATTGCATGGTGTACCAGAATTGATTATATCTGATAGGGATCCTAGAATGATGTCAAGGTTTTGGCAAACGCTTAATACAGCTCTTGGAACGAAACTAAACTTCAGTTCTGCATATCATCCGGAAACGGATGGACAAACTGAGAGAGTAAATCAGGTGTTGGAAGACATGTTGTGAATGTATTGCATGGATCAACAGTATAAATGGGAAGAGTATCTTCCATTAGTTGAATTCACATACAACAACACTTATCACTCATCTCTTAAAATGGCACCATTTGAAGCACTTTATGGAAGAAAGTGTAGAACCCCTGTTAGTTGGGATAGTGTTGAGGATAGAGTGGTAATTGGACCAGAGATCCTCACTTTGAAAATGGAACAACAAGTTAAGCTGATTCGTGAATGATTAAAGGAAGCAACGAGATAGGCGAAAGAGCTATGCTTGACCTTAAGTGGGTTGATCGAAGGTTTGAGCTTGGTGAGAAGGTTTTTCTTCGAGTTAAACCCAGAAAGAGTTCTATAACTTTTGGCAAGGCTGCCAAGTTGTCACCTCGTTTCGTGGGACCTTTCGAAATTGTCGAAATAATCAATCCTGTAGCTTATCGATTAGCATTACCACCTGCTTTATCTCGCATGCATGATGTTTTCCATATTTCTTTGCTTAAGAAATACGTTTCAGATCTGTCACATGTTTTAAATTGGAATTCCTTGCAGGTCCAAGACCCAGGAATAATCGTGGTTAAACCCACACGAGTGCTGGAAACTCACCAATTGCATTTGAGAAATCATGAAATACAACAATGTAAGGTCCAGTGGGACCAGTTTAACGAAGAAAGTGCAACTTGGGAAAATCTGGAAGAGATGAAAATTGCTTTTCCTTTTCTTTTTCAACAGGATGAAATCTGTTGACAAAACATTTTTTTTTTACATGAACTTATCTTTTTCAAGTTTATATGAAAGCCAGATTGAGGCAAACATTATTCAGGTTGAATAAAATGTATTGTGACATTGATTTTGGAACTATTCAAGTTGGAAATAGTCACATTGTTTTGTGAACTAATAAATTGGTTGACCTGAAGGTTAATCGAATATGTAATCATCGGGACGATGAATCTTTTAGGAGGGAAGCATGTAACACTCTGAACTCTTGTTACTTCCTCCTGAGCATTCAAGTGTTGATATATGATTTCTTCTGTAAAAGGATGTGTTCCTTTGATTGTGAAGTCATGCTTGATATGGACTGTATCTTCTTTGCAATTGAAGATCTTTGACTGAGTCGGAATATGATTGGACTCTTTTATTTCTTTCATTTTTGCACCTGAGTTTAATCTGATCTCGGAATGAATTGTGGATTTATCCATCTATAAGACTCAACCTTGGATCAGTGGCATTGATCCAAGAGATGCTTTAAGTTTATTCGGGATGAACAAAAATTATAGACCTTACGTAGGTTGCAAGGTCTGAATGCGTTGAATAAGCTATTCCGGAGTCTAACTCAGGCTGATCGTGTTAAATGAATTGGTTCCCGATATCGTAATATCAGGAAGGTCTTGATCGTGGGCCAGGTAATAAATTCAGATACATTTATTCAACTAGCTTATTAGCAGTGCTGGAATGAATCCTTTTCGTGAATGTATATTTGTTGGTTCTTATACTGAATGATTTTTATTGTTAAGACCTAAGCTGGATTTATTAAGGTTAATAACCTAAACCTAAACTATAACCTATGGGTTAGATTAGTGCTAATCTAACCTAGGCCTAAACTATAAACTAAATGTTCTAAGGTTAGTGACCTAGCGCTAAGGAGGTTAGACTAAGTATCACCTTAAATTCTAACCTATGTTTCTAACCTAACTAATGAACATGGAGGAAAGGGACCTATGAAGGGGTGTGAGCCATGGGCGGTAGTTTCTATGGCATTAAATGGGATGGATAAGTATGAAGGATGAGGGATTTGGTGGAAGTTTCAAACGTTAGTGAAATCCGACGTGGCAGAGTCGCCAAGTCTAGAAATGGTCTTTGAATTGTTTTTATCCATCGCCAACTATGGCGGTCGGTGGCAATGGAGATTGAGCGGGAATTTTGGAGTTAATGCAATTAATGAACTCGGTCTTCGAGCTCGGATTTCTCGGGAAGACATGCAAAATGGAAAACTTGGTAGTTTGTTTGGTTTTCATGCGCTCCGGTTTTCTCTCTGTTTGATCACTTGGTTCTTCTTCGACCAATCTACTTGGTGTTGCATGGAAACTATGAGAATAACTAGCTCTTTTCTCTGTCGAGGAAAGTTTATAAGGCATGGAAATAACAAATTATTGTTGTTGAATCTAACGTGGAAAAAGAGGAGAAGGCTCGAGCTCTTTCAGTGGTCTTCTTCGATTTTTAAGCAACATTACCAGGCATGTTAGGCCCTAACTTTTAAAAATCTTGCTTTCCTTCAAATGATTTCATTAGAACAACTCTGTTCAGATGATTTTTGGGTTCAGTTGGTTTTTATGGTAGCTTTGTATGAATTAGTTTGTTGTATCTTCTTACTGGCTCGATTTTTCAAGTGAACCCTTGATGGGTGTGCATTGTGTTTCGAACGGTTGTACTATCTTGCTGTGTTTTGCATTTCGGTTAGATTTTGTAGAAATGCTTGCAGGGTAATGTTTGAAACAGACACTGTTGGAGTCCATGAAAAGTTTTCTTGGTAGATATGAGAATATATGTAAGAAGCCTTGTTGTTTTCTTCTTGAAATGAAATTATGTCTTGGCTTCAAGAAGCAGTCATGAATACATTATGTTATTGAATTCCGTTGGAATCCTTGAAGATAGTATTTGACTTGTGGAGTTTTAGATTGAGAATATTACTTGGGTTCGAATCCTTTTTCTTGAAGCGTATATTATGTTTTCCTGTATAAACTTAGAGCAAATATTGTTGTTATGGACTCGTTGGAGTCCTTGATGAATAGTATTTTTAAATGTTGTAGAAGTTTAATCGATTAATACTATATGGGTTCTTAATTCCTTTTTGAGTCTTTGAAAAGGTAACATGAATGCCATACGTTTCTACTTCTGTAGGAGTTCAGTCGTGAATACTGTATGTTATTGGTATAGTTGGAATTCTTGAATTTAATATTTATCTTGTATCTTTCTACTTCTGTAGAAGTTTATTTGTGAATACTGTGCTTATTGACTCAGTTGGAGATCTGGATATGTAACCGGTGTTTCGACTTCTGTATAAGCTTGGTTGTGAATACCTATTGATATTGGCTCTGTTGGAGTCCTTAATATGTATCTTGTATTTAGACTTCTGTAGAAATTTAGTTGTGAAGACTGCTGGTGTTGAATTAGTTGAAAACCTTGAATGTTTTCGTAGGAATTCGGCTACTGATCTTGTCCACGCTGTGTTTTCTTTTTAAACTCGACTCTGTATGAGTCCTTGCTATATTCACACTATCTCGGCTTGGATGAAACTTTGTTGAAAATAATGATTTGATGATGACCTTTATGAAGATCTTGTTGAGGTTATTATTTCTGAAAGTGACTTCTAATTTACACCCATGTTGTATAACGTAGGGATTTGTTTCAGTTGAATGAAGCTGTGCAGGTTTGTGTTAGATTCAGTGTGAATGTCACTAGGTATGCATATGGAAACGTCATTTGTTTTAATGCTATCTAGCCTCTTGTTTGACTGTGATAAAGAGGTTATTCATTTGATTTCGGCTTTTGATTTAAGTCCTTGCTGTGTTTTAGTAGGGATTAGATTGAGCTGTATGTTGATGAGTGTTTCGACTCAGTGGGATTGTTCTTGTGTTTGAGCATGATTACGTCTTCTGTTATCGTGAATATCTAGTCGTGTGCTTGACTGAAGTAAAGAGCTATTAACTGTACCTTGACAAGCGATGGCGTTGGATATTTTCTCATTTGTTGAATAATATGGAAGGTTATGTGGAGTCTATTTGATGGATTATTCATCACTGCCTTGTCACGAGCTATTGTGTTGTTCAGTAAGTTATAGGAAATTTTTATATTTGTATTTTGACGGACTGTAATTCTTCCTGTGGTCTCGACTGGCTTAGTCGCAGGCGTATAATGTGAATGCATTACTCTTGAGTGGATGGTACAGTCATGAGCATGATTGGAAGGGACATCTGAATGTCTCGGTTTCTTTCTCTTCTGCTGTAAAGTATATGTTGATATATTTATATTTAATTGTTGGAATTGTTAATACATACTGATGGATTCATGAATTGTTAGGATATTCATTTTTGTTGAATGTAATGGTCTGTCGGATGTTTGTTGTCCTTGGGATTCAGATGGATAGTTGTTTTGGATACATTTGTTCTTCTTGGTCACTAATATTTATGAAGAAATATCTGAAAAGTATCTAGGACTATTTAGTAACTATAATATGAGTTACGCGTTTATAGTCATGTTTGAATTACAAAAGAGCATAGTCTGAAATATGTTTACATGTTTGGTGAAATGATTTCATTTAAACAGGTTGTTTAATGAAAACAATTGGTGGATTGCAATTGTTTTAAGAATTAGTGCTTATCATGCTCAGTTCACCGAACTGACCCATGTTGACAATTTTTGCAGATGATTGCTGTAAGTGGTAAAGGCACGCAGATCTGATATGATGTTCAGATTGTTTAATTTGGTTTTATGATGAATTACAGCTTGATTCTCTAAATGTACTACTTGAAGAAAGATGTTCTTTTTCTGTTGAGTATTGTATCAAATATGCTGAATGCATAAAATGTATTTGATTAGCTTTGAAAGGAATGAAAAGAGGTATTTGTTACTTATGTGCTTGCATTCGTATCTTGATGGTTTGATCTTCTTCGGTTCGAATGATCTTAAGAGCATTGTTATTATTGTATAACTTGGAGACTTTTGTGATTATCTAAGTAAGCTTGCAAGGTTATGTGACTGAATACTAATGATTGTTTAGTAGTTCTATTATGTTCTATCTAAAGCTAAATTGGAATTCTAGATCACTGTCTTTTGGAAAGCTAAGGTTAAAATAAACCTGAGCAGGAGCTAAACGAGCTGAATAAATCATTACTTCCTAGTCTTGATCTAAGTCAAGACAACGTTTAATTGGATTCTTAATCACTATATCTCGATACTAACAAGTAAGATATAAATTCAGTTATGAGAACTGATATAAACCAAAAAAAAAAAGGGGTTTGGTTAGCAATCTCATGTGAAGATTGAGGGTTAGTGTCCAGTTTCGTTGATTTAGAATTATGTATATTCTATGAACTCCTTGATGGGACCTCTAGTCTTAATAACTTCTCTTGTGTAATGGGTTTTACTAAGAAAGGTAATTCTAAGGTGAGGAACCCAGGGATTGGGAAAGACTACCCTTAAGGGAGCGTCTTATAGTATAATTTTAACTCAACGTATGTAACACTTATTAATAAGTAGATCTTTTCGAGGTGGATTTAAAGGTTGATGGCACAAGTCAACTGCAGGGTTGTACCTTCGAGAAGATTAGGATCTTCTCGAAGATACAACAATGCAGGTGACTTATGACGACACCCTTTGCATTGATCGTTAAGATTTACACCTTAAACTCGAACAAGTTACTCTGGGACTGATTAGGAATGTGGTCACGTTATAAGGCTGCCCTAGGAGACTCGGGGTATCTTGACACACTGGATTAACTAGGGTTGACCCAGTATGTCAGCGTATCCCTAGTCCTCGGGAGCATCCCTATAACGTTGTCATCTTACTAATCCATTCCTGAGTGAATAACTTGGGACAGGAGAGTCTGACAGAAGTCAGTATAAGACATTCTACATAACATAGGAATGGGGTGAAGGACGTATTCCAGATTGATGAGTATGCCATCAAGGAATACGAGACATAAGCAGTATGTTTCAAATCTTTGGCCAAAGTATCACAAGCTGCTGATTGCGTTGTCCTAAGTCACCTAGTCTAAGGGATGAGATGCCGATGAATAATGGTAACAATTATTCAGATAGGTTCCTTGGATAGAGCATTCTGAATCCCAGAATAGGGAAGAGAACCGCAAGAGTGATGTGTTAAATAAAAATGCCAACTCTTAATACTCATGAATAGATCGGTAGATTACTGAGTCATGGAATGAATAGATCGGAGGTACTCAGAGTCATTACACCGCATATGGTTATCTCTGTTATAAGAATGGTTTTTTGATTTGTGAGTTCTAAATTATGTATTTAGAACCGGAAGCATTTGTCAAAAAAAAAAAAACGGGTCGGCCTTCGGTGGCCCGAGCATGATAAACATTAAGCACTTGTTCTAAATCAAATTCAAAGTTCAGCCTACGATTTCGTAAAAGAATTATTTCGAGATAAGATCACCAACAACATTTCAAATACTATTGTTTATTATCCAAATCTAGATTCATAAACCCAAAATAAGAAGATACTAACTCTAATAATTCATATAAATAGAATTACCTTAAAGGAATAATGCTTCAAATTACACAACATTAACTTACTCCATCCAGGATATTTAATTGCAAGCTCGATAAACTTTATGACAAAAATTAGGATGAACCAATAATATCCTAAAGTAAGAGTTTCTTATTTGAAAAAATAAATCCAAGTTCAAAGTCAAACTCTAGCCTAAATTTAGGATTAACATCAACAGGTTTGAAAAAGGATAGATTTAATTTGAATGCACATGGAATTAGTCACACATAATTACATCCCTACCAATGTATCAGTCAAGTCGAAGAAAAAGTAAGGATTTATCCACTAACTACTCACCCTATAAAACCATCAATGTAATACTAACCAAATAGGTCAGCTCCATACACAAGAGCAATACAAATGAGAGAAAGATTGAAAAGAGAGAAAGGATCAACCTATATCTTCCTTCCAAGTTTGAAAAGGATGGTATTGAAAATATCTTAACTCAAAAAAGAGAGAAAGGATGAAAACAACTAAAGATGAGATAAGATCTCATTATTCCTTCTTATAAAGAGGTATACATACCAGAATATAAAATAACTAAGACATATCTGACCAAGAAAAACATTCAACTCTAACAACCACCAAGAACTATTCAATATTACAATTGATATCTATGACTGAACATGAAAGTCAGAAATTGAAAAAAATGAAGTTTTCCCAACATACAAACGAGAATAGAAACTGTAGTGCAAAGGCTACTAAAATAAAAATGATTATTCCAATGCTTTTATTTAATAATAGTATCCAAAGCCAACAAACCCAACAACAGAACATTAAAATCATTCCAAATGTTAGTAGCACCAACTGAGAAGTTCTTCTAGTTTTCCCAAACAAAGAGAGACAGAGTTATGTTGAAGTAGATTACCCTTATGTGGCCACACTTTCTTTTCAAAGTGTCAACACACACACACATCTTACCCATCCCTTGATGGTAAAGTGAAAAGAGAGTGAAAACAAGATTATAGTCACAAATTCCAATCCAAACAACCTAGTTATGCATACTTTAAAAGAATCAATGGAACAAACTACTGGTTAAGGAAGAAGAAACTGACCCAGATTCGACCACAATAAGAAACAAAAAATAGTGGAAAGACCCCAAGTCGGTGCACAATTCAATCTCAAAGGAAGAACGACCAAATCAAAAATGTTTCAACTATTTTCCTTAAGATAGATAGGATTGAGCTACACCACAGCTCAACCTAGATATCCCATTCCAACAGTAACAACTAGACATCAAACTTAAATTAAAAGAACTAGTTAATCCCACTAGATGAAATGATAAAGTGAATCATAAGAACTCAAACTCACTTCATGAGGACACCAATACATTTGTTATACCTTTACACATATCATGCTAACTGGGTAACTATCAACCGTGCTATTAGGTAGATTGATTCGAAGAGATTCATTCAGCCCCGAAAAAAAAAAAGTCACTAGTAAGACTTCTCACAACTTACAGGTGTAAGAAAAGATTCTAATACATTTAATTTTAGGTAGAAGCTAAACATGATTCTATTTGTTTTTGTAAGGAAGAACAAAAACCCAAATCATATTTCTTTCATAGTAGTGGCTTCTACTATCTAGCTTCAGTATAGTCCAATAGGAGCTCTCAGATTCAAAAACATCTCAAGATCAGCAAAATTAAAACATGCTTACTATTATTTTCCAACAAGAACGAATCCCCAAAATAATTTCTAGCATAGTCACATATTATACTACTCATTTTTAATAAAGTCCATACAAATAAAATGTAGAGAAAAATAAGTTTTGAAAACAAGAATAAACCAAATACAAACTCATTTGTTTCCCAAGAACAAAGTTCTTTTAATGAAGACATTTAGGAAAAAACAAAACTTAATGGGTAGAGCCTATCATGCCTGATAGAGCTTCCTTTCGATGTGCTAGATGATTTCCCAGTTGAGCCTCAATAGTTTTCTTCTTTTTCCAAATGACCTCCAACTCCAATCTTTCCACTTCTTCTTATACTTCCATAGGATCCAAAAATAGCTCAAGTATGCCAAAAATACAACAAGATAAAAAATAGAACTACTAGTTTGAAGAATTAAAAACCCCATGCAGAGAAAAAATTGAAATAAACCAAATATCAAACAACCTTTCCAAAATCTGCCATGCCTTTCTCCTAGGTGGTTTCTTCACCATAACCGAGATCAATGAATGTAAAGGACTGTCATTTTCCCTCCTAATTATCCACACCACCGCCATCCAAATTTGGTGAGCCTTCCATTCAAAATTTTCATGAAATTTTCTATTTAGTGGTGATGCCAACTAGACATCCCCTAAATCCCAATGCCTCTGCCAAAATTGGCAGTCCTATGTTATTAAAAACCAAAATCAATTCCCATTAATTCCTTGAAAACTGACACCACCGACCTTGCCATATGCCAAGTGGTCCATAGGTGTCTTGTTAGGTTAGCAATAGTTTAGGTTAGATTGTTATTAGGTTAGAAATAAACCTTAGTTCCTAGGTAGGTCTCAATTACCTTAGGTTACAATCCAATTTAGTATAGACAATTACAACTTAGGTTATGGTATCACTTTAGTAATATTATGATTAGGTCTATGATTCCTATACGTTATAAAACATTAAAAAAATACAAGATGGCCGAGCCTATCTCCCTTAAGTCTGATGTTGGTCAAGAATTTCTAAGATAAAGAGTTCTTCACCAGGGTAAACATGACAAGTCACATTCAAGCACACCTTTCATTTCCAAATGCCAAGCCTTCAAGGTGAGAAGATAATAGATCGGCATATACCTTAGATCAATGGAATTGATCCAAGTTTTTCCTATTTACACATAATAAATTAATTCTACACATAACAAGTTCATCACCTTCCTAAAGGTGAATTTTAAGTTGTGCAAAGAGATGAATGACATTATTTTCAAGTAAGCAGAATTCACAACTAGAAATGACTCTTTTTAACAAATAATGAATTATCCTTTACAAACATGATTTCCTAAAATCATCAGAGTACTTCCTCATAAAACAGATCACCGGTCAACATTTTCAAAGTCAAGAGTGGAATTCATCACCATAACAAATTGGCCGGAAAAGATGTTACACAACAACCACTATACTTGAAATAATATATTGTTGAAGTACCTAGTCTCGACTTAGTTCAAAATATGTTAATTAAATTTATTTAATCCTATAGAATGTAACCTCCATATATTATGTCATTGTGTAAACTAGTGTCTACTAAGTTATAAATATATTCCTATAATTTGTTAATTTTAGTTGTAAAATATTGTAATTATGAATTATTGGACTATAGCGAGTTTTATTGGGCCCCAAAATATTGGCTAAGTACAAGAAGGCACGTGGGCATGTGGGACCTAGTTGAAGAAGAGTGTGCAAAGGTGAATGTGAGTAGGGAAGGGTTTTAGCGGGGTTTTATAGAACATAAGGTGCACGTGCAAGGCAAGACGGGTTTTGGACTTAGCCATATTCAGCATCCCAGGAAACACACGAGAAAAGCGTGACCCTTCTAGCATGTGGAGTGGATAAGGTTGCACTCTAGTGACTGTAGAATCAAAAAGAGAATATTCCATGTATGCAATGGAAGGTTCCGAGAAGAGCATCATTACATAGGGTGGAGAGCTCGGATCAAAGGAGGCATGCTCTATTGGAGGACCATTTTGAAACTTGGCATCGATCTGCTTACCTCGAAGGCATTGTAATAAAGGTAGGAAAGCTATATATAGAGGTGCACGAGGTAGCCAAAAGAGATATACATGGAGTCATCACGAGAGATAGTAGTTTACCGGAAAGGAGAAAATCTCTGTAAATATCTTATAAAGGATCCTATGGGTTGGGATTAGAAAAATATAGGAGTGATTACACATTTAGAGGGATGGGTTTGTATTCATCTTTATAATGTGATGAACATAGTGTACTTCGATGCATGACTTGGCTCTGCATTGTTATATGAGGGTCTTTTATGACTTCAAGGGATGTAATGTGGTTATTGAACATGTTAATATGAATATAAAGATCTATTCTAAATCATATAAGTTTTTATGAGTATAATATTTTTGCATTTCCTTTATGTATGAACCATTTCAATATGTTGTTGGTTATTTATCTTCTATGGATGCATTGATGTAACAACTCATCCTAGGTTTTCATAATGTTACACGGTTCTTTTCTATTCCTTTTCACAAGACTCACATAAAGCAGAGGCTCGGTGCCCATCTCGCGATGGGTGATATGGCTGACACGCATGTGATTAGACTATTGGTCTAAGGGTATAAAATGACTACATCTTGGTTATGTTGTTGGGACCTCTTTTCAAAAATTTTGTGATAAATGAAATGTATCTTTGTCCCCGTGATTCATGATGATAGAACATCTGATCTTGGAAAGTGTTGAAACATGATTCAATAGCACGGAGGACACACTTTCTCAAATATTAAACACTTGTATCTAATTTCGATGCACGCAGATGGGTAGAAGAGAACCTGTATCATGAGTTGTATCAAACATTCTTCTGTTGTTTTAATAGAACAATATGAATGGATTTCAGCATATACATCCAGATCAAGCTAGTACTATAGATCACGTGTATGGACCCAATATGACTATTAGATGATGCAAGATGCAAATCTAACTTGGACACATGTTGTTGATCACTGGTGAAAAGAGTGCTAACTAGTTATACTCTAGAATATGCCATTTCTATGTATTCTTTCCCAGAAGTTGTTAAGTTTGAGTTTCTGATGGAGCCCAAAGGATCATTTTTGCATGTTATTCCTTTGGCTATGAAGATCTTGGTCATTACCTTGAGTTTAGAGGCATTTATCATGGCCGGCTAAGCTTCTCTGAGTACTGGGAGAGGAAGATAGGGTAAAATAAGATGGAAAACATTGTAGCTGAAAAGGAAAGGGAGGAGAGACAACTCAAGTATAGTGAATCTTGTGAAAGGGAGATGACTAGAAAATGTGAGGTTATAAGTGTAATGGATCTATGGGGGTATATATTGCGAGAAAGAGTTAAGGTTCACGTAGAGGATGTGGAACCTGAGCAGTCTATGATACCCCATCTTGGAAAGTGTAGGAGAGAAGCCCCTTCATATTCTAATGAGATTTTGTCACATAGAGAAAGGAGAGCCATCGGTGCACATTTGAACCCACCTGATGACCAACCCCTAGCACTTGGTTTTCTAGATCAAGGAGAGGTATTGCTAACCCGTTGATTGGCATTGGTGGGAGTAACCGATATGTGCCTAGGATATATAATTTCTTGTTTGGAACATCCATGGATGTGCAAGCCATTCCAGTATTTGGAGGAATTTTTGGATAAGGTGTAAATACACAAGGTTTGGGTATTGCATCTGGGAATGGCACATGACACACAACTAGAAGTAGGACAATATCTCAAACCATGGCACATAATTCGGTGGGACATTAGGAACACTTGGTGCGACCACTTCAGCCATTTGTAGACTCCATGAGGTAGATTTGGTGGTATAGGGGTTGGAGTTCTGGTGGACCTATCAAATCTGGAGGATCTAGTGGGTTAGGAGGAATGCGTCTTGGTGTATCCATTAGATTTGGTGGAGGAGGAAATACCAGAGGGAACTAAAGCTCTGGATTAGGAGGACAAGGGCCTCAACCACCTCCAAAATTATTCTTTGAGATGTATTTGTAGTTAACATACTATTGGGGTATTGAAAATGTTGTAGATCATATGTACATGTGTGAATTACTATGGTGCATGAAAGGAATCACTACCCCAGTGGAAGGCAAGTCAGTTTGTAACAACGTTGTAAGGGTACACACATAGTTTGTATAGGAAGTATGACCCCCATCAGATGGTGGTAGAATACACCACATTGAAGAACACCTTCCTAACAGAGTTCCATATCCCTAAGTTTGAGTAGAAGAGCATCAGCACTCTGAAGGAGATCCAAGAGGAATGACAAAGAGTGTGTGGGAGTATGATGCGTGTTTCAAGATTATATTGTCAAAACTATCTTATGACATTCATCCTTCTCAACATGCTCAATGATTTTTTGGAGGGTTGATAACACCGTTTGAAGGGCTCTGTCACACAATACTTTCACAGACCGCACGTGGCCTTGGAAGCTTCCCCGTGCACTGAAGCTATTCGGAGTGTTGATACTAGTGTTAGTCCTTTTTTGGAGGCTCAAATTGCTGCAATGGCTAAGTAGTTTGAGAATGTGTCTGTAAACTCATTGCATGAGGTTCATAGTGGGATTTGGGGTACAAACTGTGAAGTAGAAGGGTATGCAAAGGATAATTTCCCTCGGAATTATGTATGCGCTATGGTGGTAGATTGTGAGATTTTCTATGTGGATCATGATGCAAGTATGCCCTCTACTACAACGTGTAATCCACAAGAATGTTTCTTGCTATTATAATATTTGTACCTCTACAACCCATGATACCAAGGATTGTAGACTGATTGATCAGATCCATGATGTTATTGATCTTGGTGTGCACCAGACTAGTCTTGCAAGTAGTTCCAAGGATGATGACCATCATTATGAAGGGTGCATAGATGGAGGAGCATGTGGAAGATGTTTTCGTGGAGGATTTCATGGTCACAGTAATCGCTGTGGTAGAGGATAAAGTGAATTCTTGCAAAGAACCTGTTATAACTGTGGATCTACAGAACATTAAAAATGTGAGTGTCTTGATCTATTACAATGGTCATGGTGCGGAAAGAAACATAAGTATGAATATTGTCTAGAGATCTATGAGGATATGAACCAGCACCACTGGAAAGATAAAGGCGTTGGGATGGTGAGCATCAAGAAGGCCAATTCACAGTGGATGCCAAGAGTGGCGTGTGAGTCAGGACTAGAACCTGTATTGGTGATGATGAGAGCAAAGGCCACGTGCACCAGGGAGATGCCAAGAAAAAGGACACTAGTATCGAGAGAGGAAGTGGTACATGGAAAGTATCCATACCCTGCTCATAAGAAGGTGTATCAAGAGACTATAGACATGATTCGGAGTTTGCAAGGGGAGATCCAATGTCTAAAGGAGTAATCAAAGTAGTTAGAGAAAAAGAAGAATGTCAAGGCTCCAAAGGATGACCTAGATGAGGTCAAGGAAGTATGTAGGTTGTTAAAGTAAGAGAATACTATCCCCTTGCTAGGAGAATGGTTGAGAGAGAAGGTACCACGTGACAAGACAAAATGCAAAAGGAAGGTTTTGCATGCAAACCTTACCCCTCATAACCTCTATTATGATAAGGAGATTACTTCGAATGTGGTTGTTGATGGATGGCTTCTGAGTAATATCCTCATCGACATGGGAGAATAGGTCAATGTTCTTACCTTATATTCTTGGGATCAAATGGGAAGGCTTGCATTATAACCATCTTTGAATGTGTTATAAATGGAAAACATGAATAAGGCAATGCCCATTGGAGTCCTGAAGGATGCAATTATCACCATTTAAGGGGCCAAGTTCACTGGAGACATTGAAGTCTTAGCGCTCGCCAAGGAAGACAAGTTTCTAGCATTGCTTAGGCACCCATGGTATTACAAGAACAATGTTGACCTGCGGTTTAACTAGGTTTATATCAGCTTTGAGAACAAGGAAAAAATGGTAATTATTCCTTTAATATATGGGAAGTCAGTGCCCTATACTAAGCCCTTAGGAGAAGAATTCCTTGATAGAATCTATGTGTGCTCCATCAGAGATCCTATGATAATTCATCCACGAGAGGATTCATCTAGTTTGAAGATGCTCAGTCCTTGAGTGATACCACTAGTATGGCATGTGAAAATTAGGCACATGGGACTTATGAGTTGATTGGGTGATAGTTGAGAGGATATGTAACAAGGGTAAAAAGGCATACTGAATCAAGTGCCGAGGAGGGAAGAAGTTTCCAAGTTACCCTGGATGAGCATTTCCTAAAATTTTCCTATGGGAAATGGAGGCTCAGTGGAAAAATGAGGATGAGAGAAGAGGAATGCTTAGTTATAACCTACTTGGAACTACAACACGTTGGTGGGCTATACATCGGAGAGCCTCCTAGAATGGCATTAGGTAAGAATCACATTTTCTATAAGGTTCTCTAGGAGTAACGTGCCCACTATCATACAAGACTACCATGGTAAAGAGACGCCTCATTTCATATCCAAGCATGTGAGAAGGCCTGGATGGGAAGTGTAGAAGCATTACCACCTTCATTATGGGTACATAAGTTGTATTCCACTTACAAGGTTGTGCACGTGTATGATATATTACTTTAGAGATACACTTCAAACATGTATTTGGAAGGAGTTAGTGGTTTATCTCATTCAAGCTTTTGAGTAAAGGAGTACCAAGCCATCAGAGATAAATCGCTTTAAGTAATCAAGTGCCTTATGATGGGAGATAGTGTAATTGTAGAGGATAGGCTAATGGAGTTCTTGGGTAATCCTTATTTGGATACACGCCTCGATGAAGAAAAAACAGAGGAAGTATAACTTGAGCACGCTGCTGCATGGAAAAAGAAAAAGGAAAAATGGTCTATGTAGTAGATGGAGAAGAGATGGAAAATTTGGATGTTAACCATTCTGAAGGTACGCACAAAGTCATAGATAGCGCTAATGAGTGAGCACGCACCCACCACGAGCCCTTGAAAATAAAAAAGGTTAACATTGGGATAGAGATAGAACCTGACGAAGCTATCGTGAACTCAAAGGTCAGGTGAGCTATCATTGGGGACTATTGGTCAGAAAAATAAGTTTCAAAGGTCATTGATCTGTTGTGTGAGTTCTAGGATTTATTCCCTCGTGGGTATCATGAACTCAAAGGCATCCACCATTCCTTAGGGAGATGAAGATCAAGTTGAAGGAAGGTGTGTGCTCGATTCGAGAAGAGACCTTATCGGATGAATCCAAATTTACACATACGGGTCAAGGAAGAAATAGACAAGATGATAGCATATGGTATCATTGAGGCAATAGAAGAATTAGAGTGGATAAGCCCAATGGTCATCAGTATCAAGAAGGATGGGAGGATAAGAATCTTTGTTGACTACAAGGATCTAAATGCAGTATGTTTCATCGATCCTTTCCCAACCCCCTTTACTGAATAAATTTTGGAGGGAGTATCTGAGTGTGAAGTCTACTCTTTCACGGATGGGTTCTCAGGGTATCACCATGTCAAGATTGTGAAGGAAAACCAAAGAAATAAATATTTCTCCACTAAATGGGGAAGTTTTTCCTACATGGTTATGGCTTTTTGATTGAAGAATGCACTGGTTTGTTCTTGTGCATCATGGTACAAGCATTTCAAGACATCATCCATAAATTTCTTCAAGTTTACCTAGATGAATGGACTATGTATGGATTTTGAAAGACCATTGTAACAATTTGAGGTTGATGTTTGAGAGATATCGACAATTGAGGATATCCCTCAACATTAAGAAATGTGGCTTTCTTTACTCCATTTGGAACCACTGTTAGGGCACATTATATGCAAAAATGATTTCTAGTAGATCTTGCCAAAGTTACAATTATTGTGGGATTAGGGGAGCCTATTAGTAAAAGCACAGTGAGTGGATTCCTTGGGAATATAAGGTGTTAAAAATTCATCAATGGTGTATGTCAAGATCGTTGCACCTTTAGAATAATTGTTAAAACACAAGAGTGCCTTTCATTGGGGAGAGGAGCAACAGAAGGCATTTGACACCTTGAAGGATAGGCTTGTCATGACACCCATACTATGTTTTCCTTCTTAGGATAATCCTTTCCATGTGTATGTTGAGACCTCGGGTGTGAAAATGATATGGGACCATTTATATTCTACACAAACCACATAGCATTAAAGTACTTAGTCAATATTCGCAAGGGTGTATATGTCATTGGGTCCTATTATTTCAAGAGTTTGAGTTCACCTTGGTCCTTGTAAAGGAATTGTTGAACATCCCTTGTGTTTTGCAAGTAAAAAGATGACACCAAATAGAATTTAATTATTTACAATTACACAATACCATCCTGAGTGTGAAAACTTACACAACCATTGAGTGTGAATCACTCACCATAACTAATCACATTCCAACTCACTAAAACATAACATTCAATTTTTGATCCATGAGAACAGAATGAACTAGACCAAAAAGATTGCCAAGATCGACATTTTTAGTAAACCTAGGATAACCCACCGTAACCGACGCCTTGATCAACCCTAAACCGACGACGGTCACCCTAAACCACCATCAGTTACCTTATATTATTTTTGGTAACCTTGTTTGAGAGGTTGGACACATTCTCAATTTTTGGAACAAAGGTGATCTGCATGCAAGAAAGAACCAGAGCCCTTTCACACATCTAAACAGCTATAGCCAGATACAGGAGATCGAAGGTATTTGCATTCACAACAACATTTCGGGAAGCACTACCATAACACTGAGCACCATTCCACAGATCAACCATCACCAGCATCTCCAACCACCTCTCCACCAAGATGCAGTGTATTGAGAACACATCTCGAACTCCAAGTAAGTTGGTTTCTCCTCATTCATCGGCCATTATATTCTTTATTTACCTTCATATATTCATTGTTCTTACCTAGATCTATCCCTCAAATTTCTCTCTATCAACCACCCCATCACACCCCACCTAAACTTCATGAAAACCTATCCAAAAATCACCTCCCTATAGTACACCTTACAAACATCCTCCAAAATCTTTGTGCATTCATAGAGAACCCAAAACTCATTCTACAACATCTTCCAGCCTCCCCACAGTCATTAACACCGCTTAACCCTAACCATGGTTAGTCTTTCCTATACTTGATATCGGTCTACTTAATTGATATCGGTGTTGTGACTATCAACCCAACCTAATAACTCAACCCTTAGCCTACCCCAAAACCTCACACAAAATATTACCACACCTATTTTGGACCTGTCACCTCACCCTCATCCACAGAGACCTTTCCAACTCTGTGTTCCAAGATAGAAGAGAGCCCAAAATCCTCCACCTGAATCCCTACCTCTTTTCATAGTTACTGATATCACCACCCTAAACCAAGATCCATCCTACCTAAATCGACATCGATCACCCTAACCGGTGTTGGTCTCTATGTATGATGATATTATTCCTGACCAAAAACCTAATTATTGCACCCAAACCAACCCAAAATCTCACCCAACCTTACCAAGACTCTTTCTATGACCTGTAAACCACCTACACTACTTGCAACCCAATCCAAAACCTTTACGTGTATAGCATTTTAGTATTTAATTGGATCAACACTGATAGTAATATGAGGTATCCAAATCAGAATCCTAGCACTCGATTCTTTTACTTACATGTATAAGTGGATTTATATTGATTTATAAATAGTGGAATGACATCCTTCTAGGAAGTATCATACTTCCTAGTTCTAGCATACGCTAGGAAGTCCATTGTCATATACTATTAACCTCTCTTTTGTGGTCTTGTTTTTTATTTAAGGTAGTTCATCCTAGTGAAAAGGAAGATCTCATAGTCAGCATTAGATCAAGAAGTCAGAACACGCGCAATGACCTTCAAACCGATCATCACAATAGGTATTCATCCTTGGCCCATACCCTTATTTGTTTTGTCTAAATCCTTAAAGAAAATGGTGAAACATTTTGGCACGCCCGGTGGGACCCATCCGGGTTCCTTGAATTTTTATTCATTCCTAGGTGAAAGTTGTGTGTGTTTTTCCCTTTAGAAAATCTTCCAAATTAATTTTATTCTATGGAATCTTCCTCTCTTTCTATCATCTAAAATCAATCGTGTATTTGGTGCTATAAAAATAATACTTCTTTTCTCTCATTAGTATTGCATTAGTGAAAGAGAATCCTCTTCCTATTCATTATTTTCTACATTGAATATCACACTTCGATTTGGGCTTAAAAACTTGCACAACATTATGATTTGTTGCATTATATATCACATTAAAAATGAGGGAAACCTATACGATGGAATTCATGCCCAACTGATGGTTGACATAACTGAATCGTAGGAAGCACATTATTTCTTCTCTCTCTTTTGCCAAACTGCATAATTTGAAATATATACATCTTCTTAAAACAACATCCCATCTGGAAGAAGCTGTTAATGATCACACGATCAGAGGATTGATAGTGGGCACCTAGTTGGTTATCTCTATCTAGTACCCCATCAGAGAATGGCCCACCCCCGCCATAACATAACCTGAAACCTCACCTTTAGAATTTCCTTCTTCGTAGGAAGCTTTCCCAACCAAAAAATCTACTCTAAATTCACAAGTCATTTTTTAAAATAGCATAAGCTAAACACACTAAATTAACTTAAAGGATTTACGTATTTTTATTAGCTTTGTGCTTGACTTGCATTTTTAGGTGTGAGGTCGTATTCTCCATTTTTCTCTCCTTTCACACTACATAATCATAGTTGGTGTATTCTAGCTATTTCTAAGTGTGTCAAGGTTCATTTTTACTTAGACTTCTGGGTTGGTGTTTCATTCCACTTCAATTCACAAAAGGAAATTTTTTCTTCATTCTTCATATTTCATAGTAACCAACATTGGTCTATTGACCACCGTCGGTTTATATCTAACCGCCATTGGTTTTACCTAACCAATGTCGGTTCCTTGTTCTTTTGGTTAGCTTACCCAAACGAAACTTATCTCATCTTCTCTTCTATTTAGAGTCTCTGTGTATCCTTGTACTCTCTGTACTCTAATAACAGTCATCAAATACAAATTTCTTGTCTGACATTCATCAGTTTCTACCTCATTTGCTGAAACTGTTGTTTTCGCATAGTAATTGGTAACGGTTCTTGTAGAATCATCGGTCACACTTGATCGCCATTGGTCACCCCTTAACTACCATCCGTTAGTGCGGCCAACGTCGATCACTCTGCTTTGATTTTTGTCTAAAAAAATTACTAACTTTCCCTCTCGGATCTATTTTTTCCATTCTCTCGTTGTTCCCTGTGTCATTTACATAGTATAGTTCACCTAATATACACTGATTCACATGGTGTTGACTTGCAGCTAAACTAACACCCTTGTATTTCATGCCATCCATGGCCACTCCCACCTATTCCATCACCACCATCCATCTTGTAACCTATCGATCCGACTCAGCTCATCCCCATCACTACCAGTGATGAAGAGTTTCATGCGAGACTCCTTGAATAGAATCCCACTTCCCACCAAGTAATACCTTACTCATTCTTCCACCTAGGATTCCTCGAATAGTTAATACACGAAATGCCCATATCTATCCCTCCCGATCTCTCCCCCACTTTTGCATCATCTAGCACCATCTTGGTGCTACTGTCATCTAATTTACCACCTATGGTGTCTTAGCTAGATCCCAGAGCCACTATAACTACAACATCCACGTCATCTATCACACCCGTGACATTGATTGTGCTTCAGATGACCACTTTAATTATAACCCCATCTACACCCGTCACTTCATATATACCCATTTCATCGCAACCACCTCTAGTTTCGACAACTTACACCCCTTTTCAAAACCTTGTCCTTTCTATCCCATAGTCCTTACCCCCAATCACCACTAGAGTTGTTATGACTACCCCACCTACTTACACATACTACCAACAACCCCCAACCTCATCTATCACTTATTTTAGCTATGTTCCACCTACATCTATTCCTCCTACATAATTCTCATACTCAATGCCATCATACACTAGCATACTACCCATCGCATACATTCAACATCAACCTCCTTTTTCAACAGGGGGTACCCGGTCATCCCGACCTACTAATGACCTTATTAAAATGATGATGGAAAATATGTAGACCTTAGAAGAATTTGTTTTTGGATCCCATAATTCTTTATCATATGATGAAATTTATAACGAGCCTATCCATCCGTCTCTATTCCCATTTGTCCTACCCGGTGCATTGGGAAATGCCTAAATTGAATCGCTTCAACAATAAAGAAGACCCACAACAACACTTACATCGCTCAAACATGGGTACTACCTAATCGACCACGATGATGCTTTACTCCTACAAAATTTCCCAATGTCCTTGACAAGACCAACATTGGATTGATATAATGGACTACCTTGGCATTCAATTTATTCATTTAATCAAGTAGCCCAAGATTTATTAGATTATTTTTCAATCAATGTTACCAAGAAAGACACCGTGACCAATCTCTATTCAACTCAACAATATGAAGATGAATCTATCACATATTTTTTGCCGTTGGAGGAGTCTTATTAACTAATTGGCATTCCAACTACCTTAGACTTAACTTATTGATTTTTTAACTAGAGCTTGTGCTGCATACATCTCTCTAACTCTGTAAGTCCAAACCTTCCAAACCTTTGATGAAGTCTACACCATGGCACAAAACTAGAAATTCATGCCATTGAAGAAAAGAAGATCCAATTATGGAACAAGAACACCACATTCAAATGAAAAAAATCTTCTTCATCTTCAAAACCTCAAAATAACTATTCAAAGCCCAAAGGATCTACCAACACGGTAGTTCTCAAGGTAGGTCCACCTCATCCTTCTAATCAAGCCCAACCTTCTTCCAATCTTTCTCTTGTCTAGGCCTTTTAGATCCGATAGGAACAATGGAAGTACACTTTGATTAGAGAGTCCTATTCTTTAGTATTGGAAAATCTTCTTAAAGTTGGAGCCATTACACTTCCTCCCATAAAACCTCATACATGTTTTTATCTTGCCCATCCTATGCCTACCTAGTATAAATAACATGGCTATTATAATTACCATCATATCAAAGGACATAGTGACGATAACTGCATAAATTTTAAAAATGTTGTGCAAGAGATGATAGATAATGGAGACCTTGTCGTGGACAACCCAAACATGCCAGAAAATTAAAATTTACACATCTTTAAAAATCCATTCCCTAATCATAAAACATCATCTAATCAAAATAGTGAACCTTCATCCAAAGTGATATTAATGTTTGTGAAGTCCATGTGGTTTTTGATATCGTACTCAACTATTCCTCAAAACCTACATAATTCATCTATTAAGGAAATATTGACACGATATCCTCTACCTATAGAGGAGTATACCTCTTCTACTCCTCCACCGATAGAGGATTCTCCCTCATCTCCCCTTTCTCTCAATGAGGAACCCATACTTTCTACCTATTTCATTTCATCATCTTCCTCCCAACCTACTGAACCGTCAACACTTTTTATTCTCCCATCCACATGAGAATCATCATGGCCTTCTCCTCAACTAAGGGAGAAGTCTACCTCACCTAACTCGTTGTCTCTCCTAGCCATGGGAGACTTTTTGGAAATGCCACTAAATGTTGGGGAAGTTCCTCCTCAAGCAGCCCGTAACCCCATTGACATAATCTCGGCTCTTTTATCTACAGAGTCCGAGGATAGCCAATTCCTATCTTGCAGAATTTTTTTGTAGGGATTGCCACCCAACCCATTCCATCCTCTTCTTCAAAAGTCTTGTTTTCATGGATGGTCTATCATTTGGATTATGTTGATCATTCCATGCTCTGGGGACATCTTCGATACCCTTTTTGACCCAAATATAAATGTTTCCCGAGGATACTTCCATGATCTACCCAAAGGTATTTTTGGAAACAAATGACATTGACCATGCCGATTGGAATGGATTCTTCTTCATCATCTCCACCTACATCCAAACCTTTACCCACGCCTAAAACCATTTAAAAACCTGAAATCCTACTCAAACCTATCTCCTCACCCATATCTAGACCCATCACTACTTTGGGTGTCATGCCAAAATCAAGCCTTACTCACCCGCATGTTATATTTGATTTATCCACATCTTCCCAGGCCCATACCAACATTATCCTCCCACCTAAAAATAAAATGCAACCTTCTAGGCCACGTACACCGGTCTCGCCTACCACACCTTTGTCACCTTCCCCCCTTCCGTCCATCTTGGGGCCCCATCCATCAACCTTGACCAAATAGTCTCTTACCCAAGGCCATTCAAAAGCTAAGCAGCCTATTGCTTCATCATGAGCCTTCGTTATGCCTCATTCACCCAAAAACAAGCACCCTTATCTTCACCCATGAACTTCTTACCACCTATACCTCCACTAGTTACTATAACCTAGACCTTGCCTATATGACTTCAGCCCCTTCCATCTACCCCACCTCTACTAACCACTTCCACCACAACTCAATTTCCCCCATGGGTAACCCATCCCCTTCCACCATCTTCTTTCCCTTATACATCCCGTACCCCATGTCACCTTTACCCAAGAAGGTGTAACCCAAGATAAGAATTTATTACCCTTCAATAAGGTAGTTAAACCAACCAAACCTTCCATCGCTAGCTCTTCTACCCCACCTTTACCCAAGCAGATGCCAACAAAACCTAAGAAAACAACACGTACCAAACCAATAGACCTACCCATTCCTCCTCCTATAAAGCTTCTTCCCTCATGATCATCTACACTTGTACCTAAACCCACACTCACTTCCAATTGATCCATTAACCGGATCCTACGCCAACATTTTAACCAATCTCTTAGAGAATTCCATCATCACATTACTGCTTTGCTTTGACCTTATGATACTCTCAAACCTAAACCAAAAGGTTTTGATGAAACCAAGATTTTTTCCTATCATCATGTGCCAAGACATGATGTCAAAAATTGTAAGGATTTGAAGATCATTCTTCTCCAACTTTGTCCTCTTGAAAAAAATTCGATGATGAAAACCTTCTTGATGAGGACCATGCTTCACCTTCACCGTCACCACACATCATCGTCCTTTAATGATTCAACACCGTATCTCCACCCCCAAAACCATTTTATCCACCTCACAAATTTGAGATCAGCATGGTCCATAATATATAAATAGCCAAATCACCACCCAAATGTCATTGCACCTAGCATACTTCACAAGGATTTTCTCCCCCCAGTGAGGTTATTTCCCATCATACCATTACACCACTCATCCTACACCTTCTCCATTTTCCCCCTCCCCTCAGATTAACATGGTTCACATTGCCACCCACACTTAGAAAGACAAGGGAAAAGAAAAAGTGACCAACCCATCAACCAACCCTGTACCCAATATACCATCTGCACGCACCCAAAATCACCATCCGTGGACCTACATACCCTATCTCTGACAGGGTCACCCATCATGTAATGATAAAATAATTACATCAATCCCCTCTAAAGATGTCATTGTATGATCTTGTTCAAACTTCTGAATCTCATAGACAAGCCCTTATTGAGGTTTTGCAATCCATTGAAGTTTTACCCAATGACCCCACACCAGTGGCCTCCATTATTACCCCTCACCACGTGGCCTCGCTAACCAAATCATCTCCTTCTTCTACCCCCATGCCCACTCCTCAAGTTGCTACCCTCAGCTTCTCTGATGAGGAGATTGTACCTCTTCGGTCAGATGACCCTGATCCCACCCTATTCATTTCCATCTATATTGATACGCATCATGATTGATGGTGGTGATAGCATTAACATCATATCCTCCCATGCATACAATCAAATGTGTATCCCTTCTAACAATATACATAATAACCTAGTTATGCTACACTCCTTTAATGACGCCATCACCTCCACCCTTAGCAAAATTATCCTTCATGTTCACATAGGCCCTCGCACTGTCCTAGAACTATTCTATGTCTTAGAAGGAGAGTTCTAGTATAACCTATTTCTTGGCAGACCTTGGATTCACGTCATGGGTTGTGTTCCTTCAAATTTTCACCACTGTGTAAAATTTGAGCATGAAGAACATAACTACACCATCCCTACTTGACTCGTTGCCATTCAAAACTTGCAACATGTTGTACCGACCCAATGATGTATTTGTACCAGTCAAAACATTTGTCACTACTCCCACTTCTCCTTCACCCATAATCCCATCCACCAATGTTTCTGCCACCTCTCCCACCTCTAATTCTTCTATTCCTACTGCCATTGCAGCCTTCACAACCAACCACTCTACTTCCTAACCAATCGATAGCCCTCATGTCTAATCATATAATGAATTGTCTATCTTTGCTACCCAAATACCTAATACTTGATCCATTAGAAGGTTTTTTTTGACACCTCACTCTAGGGAGTACCACCTATACAATATCAACACATTCCTCACTCTACAAGAGTATGGAAATTTCCATCAGCACCCTCGTTATGACTACCACATAGGTGAGGTTTTCCCTTATGGTCCTCCCCACCTTCGCACTAACCTAACATATGGGGGACTTAACACTACCACCTATTCACCCGAGCCTCCACCCTAAACATGACCATTTTCATCTAACCTCCAATCCCTTACTAATTGTCACTTTGCCAAAACTTTCCTACACTGTTGCACATGGAAAGGCTTTGGCTTTAGTTTTTACAAACAAGGCCGCCATACTGTCATTTCATGTATCACCAAGAAACACAATGACTATAGTGGCATTGGATTTTCCACATCATCTCCCAAGAAGGCCCGTGTTGACCTCATTACGAAAGACAACCCTTCTCAACCCCATTTACCCTTGCCACCATATTCACCCATGGAGTCCATAGATCCCGAATATATTCCTCCTAACATTTTTTTTTCATAAACACAATTTCCCGAGACCTATGAATTATTAATGTGATGGTGAGGATCCCTCCTACATTCCCTTCTTATATCCCGACATGATAGATGACGATACACCTTCTATTAACATCATTTAATGTTAGGTTGATGAGTCCATCCTCACCTACCTTTGTGTGGAAGATTCTTATATCCTTCGGTCATTAACCTTAGAGACACAAATCATGTTGAATGAATCGACTATCGAAATCAATATTAATACTCAAGATGACCTACACATTCTAAAGATAGTTTAGTCTTTACATGTTATCAAATAGGAAGATTTTACCTCTTTCCTTTGAGACCATAGCAACGCTTTTGCTTGGTCTTATGCTGATATTCCTAAGTATCAACCCAAAAATTGTGGTCCACAATATCATAACTATTCCTAATGCCAAACCCATAAAACAAAAGATTCAGAAAATACATCCTCAAATTTCTCTTCTTGTCAAAGAAGAAATTCAACATCTTCTCTCGGTTTCCTTTATCCTACCCATTGACTATCCCCAATGGATTTATAACATCACGTCTGTCACAAAAGAGACAAGGGGACTCCACATTTTTACATACTTCTATGATCTCAACCTAGCTTGTCCCAAAGATTATTTTCCCCTACCAGGCATTGACCAATTGGTTGATCTCATCACCAACCATGAAATGATATCACTCATGGATGATTTATCGGTTATAATAGAATATTACTTTCTCCTAGAAAATCAATAAAAAAATACCTTCATCACTCCTTGGGGGACCTTCTACTATCAAGTCATGCCTTTTGGCCTTAAAAAAATTGGTGCTACATATCAGCAAGCCATGACTTATATCTTCCATGACATCATGCATCGTATATTGGAATATTATGTAGATGACCTTCTTGCCAAATCAAAACATCGAACCAAACACCTAATAGTCCTTAAGTTCATCTTTGACCAGATCATAAATTATTGTGTTTACCTTCAACCAAATAAGTGCGTCTTTATGGTACTTTCAGAAAACTCCTTGGTTTCATCATTTCTTTGCATGGCATAGAAGTCGATCCTTAAAGTAAAGGCTATTCTAGAAATGCCTCCACCTACTAATCTCTGACAACTTCAAAGCTTGCAAGGTAAGTTGAAATAAATTCATCATTTTATGTCATAGCTTTCCGACCGCTTTTCAACCATTTCATCATCTCCTCAAGAAGGATGTCTTATTCAAATGGGATGATGAATTCCACATATCATTTGACACCTTAAAACAATACCTCCTTCAACCACCAAAGTGCTCTTTCTTCCTAAGTATGACCAACCCTTTTACCTATACATCTCTCCTTGCCATCGACCATTCTTTAGGTGACATGCTCGCTCATTGCAATGAGAAACATAGAGAGCTGATGGTTTATTACATAAGTCGTACCCTTTTGAACTACGAAACTAGAAACACCCATGCTAAAAACCCTTCTTAGCCTTATTTTTGTCACCACTAAACTTCACCATTACCTACTCAACCAAAAAACCTTCATTGTCACCAATACTCGACCCCTTACATTACATGTACACCAAAACCTATCAACATCAGTGCATTGTGCATTGGATCATGCTTCTCACAGACCTCAACCTCAAATCCATTCATCAAAAATCCATCAAAGTCCAAACCATCGTTGACCAACTAGTAGACGCACCTCTTTCCAGGAATCAACCCTATAACTTTGATTTCCCAGATGAATCCAAAGCTACCTACTCCTTGGATGATACCACTTACCAAATGACACTCTTCTTCGATGGCTCTAAGTGTTAGTGTGGAGGTGGGGCTGGTGTTATCCTCATTCCTCTTGATGGTGAACCTATGCCTTTATCTTTCAAACTGTATTTTGATTATACAAATAATATCACTGAATAAAAAGAACTCGTATTGGGTCTCTAGGCTACTTATGCCTTAGATGTTAAGTCAATCAATATCTTTGGTGATTCTCAGCTGTTCATAAACCAAGTCAATAGTATATACCAATGTCTTAATGTAATACTTCAAAAGTATAAACATCATGTAGACATACTTTTGACTACCTTTGACCATTATGAACTTCAAACCACCCCCATTCTACCAATAAGTTTACGATACCATGGCCTTCTGGATTCTCAAATACCTATCTCACCCGTCAACTCTAAATTTTTGTCACAATATAAAGGTTACAATCACCCTCTTATTTACATCATGAGGTCTACTCCATCAGAACCATTACACCTGACCCACGTGACCTTTGGCATAAGCATTTTGTAGACTCTATTTCCCTTTCCATTCTACCTTTTGATCTCACTCCTAATGGACAACGTACCTTTATTAAAAGTGTCTCTCTCTATGTCATCAAGGGTGGTCTCCTTTATAAGCACGACTTCGATGGTATTCTCTTATGATGCCTTACAAGTTATAAAATTCCCTACACCATCAAGGAAGTTCACGAAAAATTTGTGGAGGCCACTTTAGTGGTTTAGCTGTCACTAAATGCATTCTTCACCTTGGCTATTACTAGCCAACCCTAAACCACGACTATTGTGACTATGTCAAATGTTGTGTGAAATTCTCAGCAACATCCTAATCTTCATCACACACCTAGTCATGCTTTACAGGTTGCACGAGACCTTTGGCCTTTCTCTCAATGGGGTTTGGATCTTATCGGAGAGATCAATCCCCATTCTTCACAAAGTGCCATCAATGGATTATAACCGCTACTAAATATTACACTAAATGGGTAGAAGCCATCCCACTCATTTCTACAAAATCTGAGAAAATATTTGAATTCGTCAACCATCATATCATTTGTCACTTTGGCATCCCTCACCATCTCATTAATGATAATGGAAAGAAATTAAAAAACAAAACCCGACATAAGTTTTGTGATGCTTTTGGCATTCAACTATTTTTCTCATCACCTTATTACCCACAAACCAATGGCCAACCAGAATCAACTAATAAAACTTTAAACAAAATTCTTATGAAATTAGTTGATGATACTAGGAAGGATTGGCATACACACATCCCCTTCACCTTGTGGGCTTACCACACTAGTATTCATACTTCAACTACCGCCACCCCCTTTTCTCTAGTCTATGGTACCAAGACTGTATTGAATCTCGAAGTGCAGATTCCATCTCTCCACATCTCACTACAAGACATTCTCAATGATAATTACTTTCACCAAGATTTTTCAGCGCAACTTGATTTATTATATGAACATCATCTCAATGCTCTTGACCATATCCAAATCTACCAAAAATACATCAAATGTGCCTACAAAAATGTGTCCATGAACAAACCTTTCAGTTTGGTGATCTTATCTTGATGGAAAATCAACACATAACCAAAGAAGAGAAAATTAAATAGGGAAAATTTTATCCTAATTGGCTTGGAACCTATATCATTACCCATGCCTATGGATCAGGTTCTTATCATTTGTCTTCACTCAAAGGTAAACCCGAACCTAAGCCTCTCAATGCCTTGCATCTTTGACCATTTTATTGTTGACATCAAGTCCTATATCACTTTCAGAATTGACCGCTCATCCCTTGAGCGTCGTTCACCTTCCATATTACTTGTTTGTGAGGATCAATGACTAAACAAGAATCATGTGATTACCCATCACCTTTCAGCCTTATCTTTAATATGAGTACCACGGCTCTACTCATAGCATGATTCTCATGGATACTTTTTGTCTTTTTAAAGATGGAATCACATGGTTGTTCATCACTTAAAACCACCTCTTTCATAGTTAACCTCTGTGTGCTATGGTTTTGTCTTCTAAACAAGAACCTAATCTTCCTCTATAGTCTTTTCCATGACTTAAAACATCCAAAAACAAAATGGGATTCAACTCCTTGAGTCAAAATTCTAGCAAAAAGATGAATCCCTCAAAAGGAATATCTCTTATCTCTACCTCACTTCCATAAATAGACTAATCCCTTAAAGGAAAACTATATAAAATTATTGCAAAAATACAATAAAATGTTCAAAAGCTTCCCACATCGATTAGCTTCATGAAGACCTCAAGGAGATAATATACTCATCCCATATAGACTTCCCACATCAATCAGTCTATTAAAAAAACAAATGAAGAAAATGATAAATTTTTCATCATGGACTTGCCTATTTTTGATCCTGGGTTTCTTGTTAGGTAAACATATTGTCATACACTAAGTTACGCTAAACTACCCACTTTCACATCATTCCTTTTTACCCTATCTTCCTATACGCTCAAGGGACTTACCATGGTTGTGACATTTCACGATCATGTGACTTTCTTCACCCTTATAATAGTCCATTATGCAATGCCTTTAGGGTCTTATGTTCATAATCCCATCTAGGGTATGGTAGACACATTAAGTTTCTTATCAATTAAGTGGATCTTTTACCATCTCTTACCATTCTACCTTCTTCATAACATATTGATTATCGGATATAGAACCAAACCATCAATAGCTACATTTTAAAGATTTATACTTTCATCGAAGACTCAACCATGCCTATGATCTAGACTCACCATGCCTATGACCTACATTCAATCATACCTACAATCTACTAACCCATTCCCTACTTCATCATATTCTTCCCTAGCCGATGGGAGAACTACATCGCCCGAGGCCCCTTTTTTTGGGGCTATGTAGGTAGCACTCCAAGGGCATGGGGCCCTTGTATTTTAGCTCGACCACTCTTTACCATAACCAATTGTCCTTTCATTTTCCTATTCACATTCTACCTTAGTTAGTTTCCATTTTATATCAACAAGTAGAAATTAAACCAAAACAAACACCAATTAATAATAATTTTTACCACATCATCAAACAATTCATTTATCATTTTCACATTTCCACTATAGAAATTATTTGGAAATTTAAACCATAACATACATATACATCATGATTTATCTCCCATGTTACCAAAAACTTGGACATTAAATCAAAATTAAAATAAATACTTCATCATGCCTATACCTAGCTCCACCATGCCTAAATTGAACTAACTCAACTATGCCTATGGCCTAACTCATCATTCCTATACCTAACTCCACCATGCCTAGTTGACCTAACTCAAACATGCATAAGCGACTTGAATCCATCATGCCTAAACCAACCTGACCCAACCATGCCTATGACCTGACTCCACCATGCCTAAAACACCTAGTTTCCATCCATATATAACTAACAATCAAATTTTTCAACACAAGTATCTCATCCACAATCATCGATCTAGCCATATATACATAAAGGTATGTGTATCCATAAAATATACAATAATACAAAATAATATAAATCTTGAAAAATCTCATATACATCCTCACTCTCTTCAGCATGTAGACTGATATATATCAAAAATAAACAATAAGGGCAGTACACACAAATATCAATCACCTCCCCATTATATACCCTCCATACCTGTCTCACCTATCTCTTCCTCCTCCTCTGCTCCTATGCAGCATCCAAATAACATCTCGCCACCCTCCATGGGCCTCGGTCCAACCTCGATGGCCCTCACCTGCACCGGCCTCCGTAAAATAGTGGCCTCACCCTAACCCTATCTATGAGCCCATCAGACCCTTTTACTCTCTACACTTTGAGTGTGGGACCTGGTCCTCTCACTTGAGGCTTTTTGTGCTCTGTGCTCTACATAGGATGGGAAATATATTTTTGCAGCCATCAAGTGATCCTAATAGTGCCATGCCTCACCTAGGGCATCCCTGAACCATGCCATCGATAGTGTCTATAAAGGAACCATGGGCCTCAATGTCACCTATGTACTAAGACCTACTATTACTGGCCTCGGTCCCTATGCCTGTAACTCATGTCCCTAACCCTATGTAGGTACATGTACCACCACCTTCCCTTGGGTAGTCACCAAATTCCCCTGTAATGTAGTCACTTGGCTCTATAAGGTGGATACGTATGCCTGTGATGTTCTTTAGGCTGCTCTCTGAAACCCGTGAGTTGTGCCTGCAAAGTGGCAATATGTGCCCCATCCTATCATGGCCCCTATACTTTTACTTGTGTCAGATTTCCCTATCAAATAGTCACCTTCCCCATCAAGGTATCTACTTGTGCCTTTATAGCGGCCAAATGCACTCCCAATGTTGTCACTTGTCCCTAGAGTTCATCTCTCTTACCGTCACTATAGCCAAATCTGAATTTCATGTCTATGAAGGTGCCTCATGTAACTCTTCACCCCAACATCATTTGTACCTATTAGTCACCCCTACATCATCAATCTAGAAATCCATCGGCATCTCCGCCTTTGATCTACTAGAATGATAGGGTGAGGTAGAGGCAAAGGCCTCCCCACATCCTCTCGGTGATACTTAACCAACGGGGACATCCTGGACTATTAAAAACTATCTTTAGACTCTATCCACCTGAATCATATCGTGCTCATCGAAACATCTACCTTGTATCCACCGTACTAGTTGTTGGTGCCCAATGTTGCGCATGCCATGCTTTGTTAAGGAGAAATGTGTTTTTGCCTTGTTTCTGAGAAAAAAAAGCTTTGGATCTTCCCATCCTTTGAATTTGATGAAAAACAACTCATATATGTGTTTAAATGCTTTGAGTTGTTCATTTTTTCTCCATTCTTGCACCATTTTGAGGAATCTCTAAGTTTTCCCTGTGTTTTGCCCTAATTTTTCCCATTCAAACGCCTTTGCCATTTTTTCCATTTTTCCCAACCTTTGGAGCTTGAAATTGTTTGATTTATACTTATTTGCCCTCAAAAATCCCTTTCCATGGTCGTAAATTGCTTTGAATCACTTTCCATTTGTCCTTTGATCGAAAATTTCTTCACCCACGAAGGAAAAATCGATTTTGGGCGTCGCTAGCAATTTCTATGTTTTTTTACGGTCATATGATTGTCCTTTCCCCGTCAAATTTTAGCTCAAAATATTCTCCTACATGGTTTTTTGTGATTGGATAAGGTTTGATAGGTCCATTGAGACTCTTAGAATTTTTTTTTTTTGGAAAAGGTCTAAACTGTCCCCGCAAGTCCGCAGGCCCTTAGCTAATTAGAGGGTGACATGTGGTAGTTAGAAAATTCAAAATAGTGGAGTGGTGGAGATGCGGAGGCATGGTGGAAAATTTTCCTTTGGTGAAAAGGAGTTAAAGTATGAAATGAGAGCGCAGGCCCTCGGCCAATCAGAAGGTGACACATGGTAGGGAAAGGTAGAGGTGCGGGAGTGCAGAGGAAATGGTGAAAAATTTCCTTTGTGGAAAATGTTGTTAAAATATAAATAAGAGCGCGCCTGCCCAATCAGTGAGGACACATGTCCTGCAGAGGACGGGCAAGCCACGAAGGAAAAATGGAAAATTTTCCTTTTTCCAAAAAGAGGAAAAATGTTTAAAATTGAGCCGCGACTCCGTATCTAGTCATATTGCACCATGTGTTAGGCCCAAATCTCAATGGCGGAGTGGCGAAGGAAATCGAGAAATTTTACAAATTTTCAAAAAGGTTGGAAAAAGGTAGAAAGGCACCCTCGGGCCTGTTTTGGCTTATTTGTGCCATGTGGAGGGCTCAGATTAAAGGGAGAAAGGAAAATCGATGATAACTGTACATTTTTTCATTTTTACCACCATTTTGGCTCTAGGAAGTGTGGAAATGAGTTTTTTGCATCGATTTTGATTGATTTTTTCACCAATTCGTGTCATTTTGGCTTGCAGGGTCTCGAATCGATCATTTTGGAGGGTCAATTTACAAATCCAAGAAACATTTCAAAATTATTTTTTTCTCTAGTTCGTGTAAAATGTGAAATATCAAATCCAAATTACAGAGAAAAGTTCCAGAATGGAAATTTGAAGGTGAAAAGGATGAAATGATGGAAAAGGAAGATTCTTCGGGTGCCAAAGGAAGAATACATGCTCCCATGACAAGGAATGATAAAGATTTGTAATAATTTTCTTTTTTGAATTCCTGGCATCTCCTCCTCACAAAATTGGTTAAGTGTCACTTTCAAAAAGTCATGAGTGAATTTGTAACAAACTAAGATGCCATAGGATATTCTTTTCTTGGGAAAGAAGGATCAATTGTAATGGAATGTTATATATTGCATAGATTTTACATTTAAAAACTTAGAGAAACTTAGAATTTCATGAGAAAATATGGGAAGAAGCCCATTCTCTGAGAAACCACATGAGAACCATTTCTAATTCCTTTTTACATCAGATTTGTATCATGTTGAGTTGGTTTCAGTTGTAAAGCCATCAACAAGCTCTGAGATTGTTCTTGAAACATTCCCCTACTGATAAATTTGATCATTTCTAGATTATTTTGTGTTGTCTCTTGGAAAAATTTACATACACTTATGTTTCAGAATGTTTTCAATTTTTGTTTCTTGCTCCTATTGTAATCTAGTGTTTGGAGTTTCTTTTGATCATGTAGATCTCATTCTTGTGATAGCTTAGTGGTATTTACAATTCCAAGATCAGAAGATCTTTCATCTAATGAAGGGATAAAAAATTTAAACTCACTTTTCCTTCCTTGATACAGAGATTGTTTGTAAACCTATGGGTGCACCTTAGGTATGATAAAATAGAAATTTCTAGATACTTTGTTGGTTCATCTGCTTCAAGATTTTGTGGCAGGTTGTCAAAGATTGTGTGGAAGAGTGAAAATATGGGCCTCCATTTGGTGCACATATCCTGGTTGAAGGAATACCTTAACCTCTTTGAAGCATTCGATGTTTAGGTCTTACAAGTTTTTGCAAAGGTCCTCAAAGAATTTGGTAAATTCTGGTTAGTCTTGTCTAAAATATCCCACCCAAAATTCATTCAAACAAACTAATCCTACCCATACTACCCCTGATTTTCCCTATGTATCAACAAAAGAATCTAATCCATTTACAAAAATGCACAATGTAATCAGGATCACACCATGTCTCTAGTAGCCTCAGCCTTGTCTTGAAAGCATTTCCATCATTTAGTAGTGATAGCTCTGTTGAGTTTGAATAATGGAAAATTGATCATGTTTTCTCAAGGATATCTCCATACAATATGCATAATATAAGGATATCTCCACCTCCTTCACAAAAATAAAGGCTGCAATATAGGTTCTCTTACCTTGGTTGAAAGGCACAACCTAAAATAGTGAGGATTAGATCAAATCCTTTCAAGGTGCTACCCACTTCTTCAAAACCTAAATGCTAAAAATTCAGATAGATTGCTTTCCCTAGCTATAAAACGACATACAAAATCATCTATCTGCCTCTGAGTATCTTGTAGAATCCATGATGCTGCTCAAGTTGTGAAGGAGATTAAATCTGGGTACCAACACCTTAATGGCACCATTGCCAAGAACATTCTTAGTTCAATCTGATCCATGTGCATATATATTTGAGATATTTGAATGCATATCAAACCCCTTGGAATGTCTTTTGAAAGTTAATACGTAAATATGTTATTAAAGCATCATTCTATACTTATATTTGTAATGTGTATGCAAAGGTTTGAAACTTTGTCTACAATTTTATCAGTTTCCAGCAGTAGTTGCACTTCATTTGCATTTGTGGTTGATAGATTCAAGAAAAGGAAGGTCTAATCTATAAAGTTTGGAAATATTTTTAGTGCTGATAGGTATTTGACAGAGTATTTTAGTGCATTTTCACAACTAGGGTGAAATTCCTTAGTGGCGACTCCATGTTGTTTTGATCTTGATAAATACCAGTGTCTTAGCTTTCTGTCATTTGTTTTTTGGTGTTGCTAATCTCTACAAAACTAGAAGGAAGAATATCTCTCTTCATTAGAGACTCTGCTAAGATTTTTTTTTCAGATTCAAGGAACTCAGAGTTAGAAGGGATAAGAGTTTGCAAGGTGGTTAGAGAGCGAGCTCAAGGAAGGAATTTCCCTTCATTGAACTTGAGATTAATCAGCCTGTCATTGAGGACTGCAGTTCTTCTTTAGATATATTTGAATTAGAGAGTCCTCTTGAAAATTTTCATTCTCCATCTAGAGAGGGTCCTTCATTTGTCTTTGAAAATCTTGCTCCTCATTATGCCCCTAATTTTTCCAAATCTGGTAGAGTTTATCAAGAATTTGATCCTATAGGGGATATCCATTTTGAAGATTACATTTCTATTACCTAGAGACCTCTCACTACTCATCATTTTGTTTCTCCTCCAAGATCACCACATCAAAACAATATGGCTCAACCTAGACCTCCATTTATTGTTAACACCTTTGGTCCTATAAACTTTAGAAGAATGGATGTTTACCCAAATGCTGTCTGCAAGATGTAAGGAATAGGTTGCCAAAGTTCCAAGGTAACAATGTTATAACTGGTGATCCACATCTCAAACTTTTTGTTAACATGATGGAGGATTTTGAAGATGTGTATGTCAAATTGTTCATTCATACACTAGAAGAGGATGCAAGGGATTGGTATAAGGCTCTTCCTGATAATTCTATTGATTCTTAGACTGAGATGAACAATGCATTTAGGTTGCAATATGGTGACAAAACTGATCCTAGGTTTCTATTGTCTGAATTTGAAAATATCAAGAAGAACCCCAATGAATCAGTGCATGACTTTAACACAAGATTTAACAAAACATTGAGAAGACTTCCTATTAATCTGAGGCCTTGTGATGAATCTTGTTTAATCAAATATGTAGATGCATTTGACAAGAAAGCAACCTATTACCTAAGAGACAAGAACCCTACCAATTTAAGGCAGGCCTTTACCATGGCACTGTATATTGAAAATAACATTAAGGCCATTGGGAAACCTCTTAAGAGGGATGGTGTAAAGTTGATAAAACCTAAAAACCTCAAGCTAGCAAGGGTGCTGATTTGGAGGAGGTTGTGAAAACTTTGGCAGGGGCTGTCAAAGAAATCTCATACAAGTTAGCCCGGGCAGAGAAGGGAATTGGGTAGACTTCACAAGGTCAACAAAAAGCACAAAACCATGACATATTTTCCAATCATCCTAGGGGTGATCAAAGATATGATGAAAAAGGGAAGGGACCCATGGGATCTGCAAATAGAAATCCTCAAGCACGTGAAGGAAGAGAGTTACTTGATCCCCTAACTATTAGGGTTGCTTCATTAATGATGTAAATCAAATTGACTAGTGTGACGATGTTTCTTAGCCCATCCTCCATGTGGAACAGATCAACAAATTGAAGAAGAAGTTGATGATGAAATTTATGATGATGCCTGCATGATGGAGATCCCTACAAGTTCACCAAGGGGATCAACTTCAATGGATGTCATAAGTGCTAGGACTGCTGCTATTTTTTGGGATTTTATCCAACGGTACATCTTCTTCCTCCTCATGTTTTAGAAATTGATAATGTACAAGCCTTTGAGCTTCCCAATAATGATTTTGAATACTTGAGGGCATTGATGATTGAGAAGTATGATGGAGGGGTTCCTTCAGAGGAGGATAGGTAGTTGCTTATGAATGTTGTAGTTGCCTAAGAGAAGGAGCACAATACTAGAAGTAAAGCTGCCAAGGGGCAACAAGCCAAGTCAAAATTTCCATTGCTTACTAAAGAAACTCCAAAGAAAAATACATCTGGTAAAGGCCCTATTCCCCCAAGAAAAACTTGTGATCCTCCCCATGCCCAAACTGAAAAGACTTCCATACCATCTGATGAATTTGCCAATCTTTCCCCTAGTGCTGCTTTACCCAAGAATGCTCCATATGATATTTCCCAAGTCTTGAGTCAGATCAAGATTCATATCCCAATTCTTTGAGTTCTTAGGATTCCTAAGCACAAGAAGAGGGCTTTTGAATATTTAGGATTCAAAGAGGAAGAGAGTACCCAAGGCAGAGTTGGAAATAAGGTTGGGATTCCTATTGCCATTGTAGAATTGGAACAGCCACAAGTGTTGGAAGAGTTGGGGGAACCACATGAGGTTTACTTAGGAACTTATCTGGTTAAATCTTAGCTAAACGTGGATCCATTTTTCACTACCTTGGTTATCAAAGACAAGCTATTACATAATTATATGTTTGACTCTGGGGCATCATGCAATGTCATGCCTTTAGAGGTCATGAATGAATTAGGAATCAAAGTGACAACAACATATGGAAAGTGTACTACTATGGATTCTAGGGAAGTGCCAGTTGTTGGGTGTGTCAAAGATCTAGTGGTGCAACTTGCATCTTATCCTGAGAGGAATTTAAAATTGGATGTTGTGATTGTTGATTGCCCTACCAAATGGGGTATGTTATTATCAAGGAAATGGGCTGTAAGTGTTGGTGGGAGTGTCCAAATGGACATGTCTTATGCCACTATCCCCATTGAAGGAAACTTAGTAAATTTATATGGAGAGAAAAATATGTTGTACCTTATTGAAGACCCAAACAATGCATCTTATGAAGTTTTGTAGGTAGATGCTAGTACTGATCACTTTGTGAGTTTTGTGGATTTCAAGGAGTATGAAGTTGTTGAAAACATATCTCCTAAGTATGTTGTTTTTTCTAGAAATTTGGTCCTTGATTCAGCCTTGAAAAATGTTAAAAGGTTTGACCTAAACACAATGGAGGAGCTTCAAAGAAACTAGATGGTTTACAAATTAAACAAAGAAGAAAAAGAGGTATATTTCCAGTTGCTAAAAACATATCAGAACCTCTTGGCATGGTCATATCTAGCATGGAGGACATTTGGGGTTTCCCCTTGATTTGTTTTCTTTGAATCAAGGTTTTCTTACCAACTTGTATAGTGTATAGTGTTTGGATTTTTCTCTGTTTTTAGTGTTTTGTCAGTTTGCGATTTTCCTTGGTGTGTGGAAGTCATTTTTGTTAGTTTCTCAGTTAGTTTTTTGGTGGCTTTGGCTCATGAATCCATCTACCCAATGGATTATTTTGGCACATGGCCTACTTTTGTTCTTATAGAAATCATTGGGAGTGCCCATCCCCAAGCTGGAGCCAATGTTGGTGCCCAATGTTGCACATGCCATGCTTTGCTAAGGAGAAATGCATTTTTTCCCTATTTCTGAGAAAAAATGGCTTTGGATCTTCCCATCCTTCAATTTGATGAAAAAAACTCGTATCTATGTTTAAATTCTTTGAGTTCATTTTTTCTCCATTCTTGCACCATTTTGAGGAATCTCTAAGTTTTCCCTGTGTTTTGCCCTAATTTTTCCCCGTTTAAACACCTTTTCCATTTTTTCCATTTTTCCCAGCCTTTGGAGCTCAAAATTGTTCGATTTATACTTATTTTCCCTCAAAAATCCCTTTCCATGGTCGTAAATTTCTTTGAATCACTTTCCATTTGTCCTTTGATTGAAAATTTCTTCACCCACGAAGGAAAAATTGATTTTGGGCGTCACTGGCAATTTCTACATTTTTTACGGTCATACGGGCATCCTTTACCCATCAAATTTTAGCTCAAAAATATTCTCCTACATGGTCGTTTGTGATTGGAAAAGGTTTGACGGGTCTGCTTGAGCAACTTAGTATTTTTTTGTTTTTGGCAAAAGGTCTAAATTGTCCCCGCAAGTCCACAAGCCCTCAGCCAATCAAAGGGTGACACGTGGCAGTTAGAAAAGTCAAAACAGTGGAGGGGTAGAGCTATAGAGGCACGGTGGAAAAATTTCCTTTGGTGAAAAGGAGTTAAAGTATGAAATGAGAGTGCAAGCCCTTGCCAATCAGAAGGTGACATGTGGTAGGGAAAGGTGGAGGTGTGGGAGTGCGGAGGAAATGGTGAAAAATTTCCTTTGTTGAAAATGTTGTTAAAATATAAATAAGAGTGCTGCCCCGCAGCCAATCAGGTGAGGAGATGGGTCCTGTGGGAGGGCAGAGCCGTGGAGGAAAATGGAAAATTTTCCTTTTTCTAAAAAGAGGAAAAAAATTTAAAATTGATCCGCGACTTCGTATCCAGTCATATTGTGCCACGTGTCAGGCCCAAATCTCAATGACAGAGCGGTAGAGGAAATCAAGAAATTTTGTAAATTTTCAAAAAGGTTGGAAAAAGGTAGAAAGGCACCTCGGGCCCATTTTGGATTATTTGTGCCACATGTAGGGCTCAAATTAAAGGGAGAAAGGAAATTCCACAACAACTGTACATTTTTTCATTTTTACCGCCAATTTGGTTCCAGGAAGTGTGGAAATGTGTTTTTTGCATTGATTTTGATCAAAAAAATTTCCAATTCGTGTCGTTTTGTCTAACAGGGTCCGAATCGATCATTTTGGAGGGTCAATTTGTAGATCCAAGGAACATTTCAAAATGTTTTTTTCTCTAGTTCATGCAAAACATGAAATATCAAATCCAAATTGTAGAGAAAAGTTACATAATGGAAATTTGAAGGGAAAAAGGATGAAATGATGGAAGAGGAAGATGCTGCAGGTGCAAAAGGAAGAATACATGCTCCCATGACAAGGAATGATGAATATTTGTAATAATTTTCTTTTTTGAATGCCTGGCATCTCCTCCTCGCAAAATTGGTTAAGTGTCACTTTCAGAAAGTCATGAGTGAATTTGTAACAAACTAAGATGCCATAGGATATTCTTTTCTTGGGAAAGAAGGATCAATTGTAATGGAATGTTATATATTGCATAGATTTTACATGTAAAAAGTCGGAGAAACTTAGAATTTCACGGGAAAATATGGGAAGAAGCCCATTCTCTGAGAAACCACCTGAGACTAATTTATAATTCCTTTTTGCATCGATTTGTATCATGTTGAGATGGTTTCATTGTAAATCCATAAAAAGTTCTGATATTGTTTTTGAAACATTCCCCTACTGATAAATTTGATCATTTCTAGATTATTTTGTGTTGTCTCTTGGAAAAATTTGCATACACTTATGTTTCAAAATGTTTTCAATTTGTGTTTCTTGCTCCTATTGCAATCTGGTGTTTGGAGTTTCTTTTGATCATGTAGATCTCATTCTTGTGATAGATTAGTACTATTTGCAATTCCAAGATTAGAATATATTTCATCTGATGAAGGGATAAACAAATTTAAACTCACTTTTCCTTCCTTGATATAGAGATTGTTTGTAAACCTATGGGTGCACCTTAGGTATGATAAAATAGAAATTTCTAGATACTTTGTTGGTTCATCTACTTCAAGATTTTGTGGCAAGTTATCAAAGATTGTGTGGAAGAGTGCAAATATGGGCCTCCATTTGGTGCACATATCCAGTTGAAGGAATACCTTAACCTCTTTGAAGCATTCTGATTGTTTAGGTCTTACAAGTTTTTGCAAAGGTCCTCAAAGAATTTGGCAAATTCTAGTTATTCTTGTCTAAAATCTCCCACCCAAAATTCATTCAAACAAACTAATCCTACCCATACTACCCTTGATTTTCCCTGTGTATCAATAAAATAATCTAATCCATTTACAAAAATGCACAATGCAATCAGGATCACACCATGTCTCTAGTAGCCTCAGCCTTGTCTTGAAAGCATTTCCATCATTTAGTAGTGACAACTTTGTTGAGTTTGAATAATGGAAAATTGATCATGTTTTCTCAAGGCTCTCTCCATATAATATGCATAATATAAGGATATCTCCACCTCCTTCACAAAAAAAAAGAGGCTGCAATATAGGTTCTCTTACCTTGGTTGAAAGGCACAACCTAAAATAGTGAGGATTAGATCAAATCCTTTCAAGGTGCTACCCACTTCTTCAAAACTTGAATGCTACAAAATCGATAGATTGCTTTCCGACTATAAAATAAAATACAAAATCATCTATTTTCCTCTCGATTATCTTGAAGAATCCATGATGTTTCTCAAGTTGTGAAGGAGATTAAATCTGGTATCAACACTAGCGACAATCCCGTAGTTCCCACCTCATACCTCTAAATGCTAGGTAGCCCACATACGACCGCCACATGATATCCAATGCATATAGCCCCTCCAACCTCTACCTATAATGCACGACATCATAGGTCACCTCCTCAACTCGTTGATGGTCCCTGGATACCACCCACATCCTATAGCCTCGCTCTCTGTCCACCTCTATGCCAATATGCTACTAGAAATCCTTGCGGCCGCACTATCACAATGTTCTCATAAGCCTAATAATGCAACAAGAAGTTACAACATAAGCCATAAGCAGAACTTCCTCTGGTAACCCCAGAGCTCTCTGTACAACTGCACCAAATAGGTAGGTGCCCAATCAAAGAAGACCTGATCCTCCACCATCTTGCGTAAAATCCCCATAAAACCTTGGGGAAATCGACTAACCTCAATCGGGTAGAGCATAGCACCCTACCACCACCATCATCAATACTGCCAATCACATATCCTCCGAGTGTCACGTGTACATCGCCTCGTATACAAGGCTCACGTTGTGCTTAGTCAACTTCATCACCATCTCCCCAAACAAAATAATAATCTCCTTGAAGGCCACATCATCCGATGTGTATACAACGGATCACCAACAATCGGTAACCACAATATCTGGTAAACATCCTCCATTTCATCATCTCATTGGTGGGTAAATGGAAGGTGTTGGTCATGGCATCCCATCTATCGATGAGCATGACCATGAGGCTATGATCTTGTCAGATCTACCTATACCACATGATGCCAACTAGCCACTCCTCCATGGTGACACAAGGTCATTTCTCCCGTAATAGTAGTGGGAATCTATCCCATATCGTCAACTGATGTTATGCCTACACCCATATAAATCAACCATGTCAAAAATTCCACACACCTATCTATTCCATACCTACTTCCCTAACCTATCATCTACCCTATGCCCATTTACCCCAACCCCATATTACTTTACCTGGGAAATCACTTACCTACCTAACCCCTTTCCTCCTTCCTCTCCTCCGGTCCCTCTTATACCCCTTTTTCTACCCATTCCTTTTTTACCTTATCTCTTTCCCTCCCACCCTAGCCTCGCCCCATTTATGTTAAGTGATCTCACTCATTCTCGACCACTATCGGTCACACATGACCGACATTGGTCACCTAACCATGACTGATTATGGCTTAGTCTAACTCAAGAAGGTCACCCTTGACTAATGTTGGTCTCTTTTTTGGCTCCACAACCGAATCCCCACAACCCCCATTTTTTCCAAAACTCAAAATATGCCCTAAAACCTACCCAAACACCCAACTAACCCACCCAAAATCATTTTTATTCCCTAGCTAACATTTTTGACCGCTCCCATACTAAAATTCATTTATTTTAGCCAATTTTTCAAATTTTTGAACCCCCATTCTTTTCATTTTTCCGTAAAAATTTAATCCAAAACTACAAATGGATTCAATCCTAGCTCTACACAAAACACCTCCTCGCCAGATGTTCGGCCTCCACGTTGTTGGATCTCCCCGTATTTTACACCCGCCATGTTGTCATGCCTCCAATCAAACTCTCGGTCCTCCATCTAGTCAAATTACTCAATGATCTTGTAGTCCCGTCCACCTACCTCGTCTAACCACTCAAATACATCAAACTTAGCATCAGACAAACACCTCATCCTTTTCTTCACAAAAATGCTAAAAATAATTCACTCTGTCATTTTCTATAAAGTGGGCAAGTTAAAATGAATCCATAATATATGGATATTTAATTTTTTACCCTACCCTTGACCTAACCGACGCGCTTAAGTTGAATGACATCGGCCATGTGCCCTAGCCTACCGCAGGTTGGTTTCTCTAGACCATCATTAATTTTCCATAACTGGTATTGGTTATCCTTTTTTCACCCCTTGCTCCACATTACACCACATCTACTCACCCAAAACCTTTTCCCACCTAACCCAAAGTTGACCTTGACCTTACACCTCACCCCATGACCTTATTACTTATCACCCAACCTCACCATCAGTTGGGGCATGTTTATGCCCCTCACATTTCCCTACCTACAACCTACACTACCCACACCTACCTACACAACCATTGATTATGTGGACACTCCAATTCACTCGCTCGTTGCATCTTGTGATGACGATACTTGTATTGTTCAACCTAGTAATGATAACTACAACCTCATACATATACCTATTTGGCCTTGCTAAGCTTTCTTTTTCCTGCAACCATTAGTACCACCGCACCTTTTATCATTCACACACCCATTGAACCATACCTACAAGGCCGACCTACCCCTACATTTCCTTTGTTGCATCTTAGGAATTGGTATTTTACATATACCTTGGCCTTACCCGTGTCATGACCCATTTACCCGACCCTTTCCTACTTATTGTGACCTTTTCCCATCTATACTTGCTATACCTTGTGATGTTGTTACCTATGTTGTTTTATCCTACCAACCAAATGTTCCCTATTGTCGTGTCATTTATCCCGACTCAAATCTTTGGTGTACTAGGACCATACCTAAACATTCTCAGCACCTGACCTAAGTTGTGTTTCCTCCGACCATGAGGCAATCTCTCCCTATTTTTTTCAGCGTCCACTTATCAATACAAGCTATGCAACAAAAAGGGGGAAAATTTAGACACCAAAATTGGGTTACACTCCCCTTGGTCCCTTTTTGAATAGCTAACTTAAACATATTCACGTAACCATGACCCCCTACCCCACATTAATATTAATTTAATTATTTACAATTAAATTAATACTCATCCTCACTTCATTCATTATTTAAATACCTTAATTAAAACTAATTTCCACCTCACCCCACCACCTCACCTAGACACCTCACCACAAACCTATTTTTAGCATATTTCCTTTACTAGGACTCAACATTCACTCACAATAACTAACCACATTCCCTGCTCATTAAAACGTAATGTTCCATTTTGATCCGTGAGAATAGATTGAACTAGCCCAAAAAGATCACCAAGATCTGTAATTTTTAGTAAACCTAGGATTTCCCACCATAACCGATGTCGGTCAACCCTAAACTGATGCCGATCACCCTAAACCACTGTCTTACCTTATATTATTTTTTTTGTAACCTTGTTTGAGAGGTTGGACACATTCTCAAGTTTTGGAATGAAGGATATCTACATGTAAGTAAGAACCAGAGCCCTTTCACACATCTAGACAGCCATAGCCAACACCAAGACTAATAAGAAGGTATTTGCATTCACAACAACATTTCGGGAAGCACTACCATAACAAAAAGTGAGCACCATTCCATAGATCAACCATCACCAACATCTCCAACCTCCTCTCCACCACTACAGATATTGAGAACACATCTAAAATCCAAGTAAGTTGGTTTCTCCTATGTTACTGGCCATTGTATTCTTTATTTACCTTCATATATTTACTATTCTTACTTAGATCTATCCCCATCTTTATCTCTATCAACCACCCTATCACACCCCACCTAAACTTCATGAAAACCTATCCAAAATCACCTCCCTCCCGTAGACCTTACAAACATCCTCCAAAATATTTGTGCATTCATAGAGAGGACCAAAAATCATTCTACAACATCTTCCAGGTTCATAATAAGTCACCAACACTAGTTAACCCTAACCATGGTTAGTCTTTCCTATATTGATATTAGTTTACTTAATTGATATCGGTCCACCAGGATCATCAACTCAACCTAACAACTCAACCCTTAGCCTACCCCAAACCTCACTCGAACATTACCACAACTATTTTGGAACTTTCACCCTAGCCTCCTCCATACGTATATTTCCAACTCTATGTTACAAGACATAAGAGAGCCAAAACATCCTCCACCCGACTCCTTCCAATTTTATAAGTTATCGATATCAACACCCTAAACCGGTATTAGTCCTACCTAAACCATCATAAGTCACCCTAACCGATGTAGGTCTCTATGTTTGATAATACTATTCCGGAATAGTAACCTAAGTATCACACCCAAAATAACCCAAAATATCACCCAACCTTACCAAGACTTTGTCTGTGTCTTGTACCACCTGCACTACCCATAACCCAATCCAAAACCTTTACCTGCATAGCAATTTAGTATTTAATTGGATCAACACTAATAGTAATCTGAGGTACTAAAATCATAACGCTAGCACTAGATCCTTTTACTTGCATGTTTAAGTAGTTTTATATTGATTTATAAATAGTGGACTGATGGCCTTCTAGGAAGTATCATACTTCCTAGATTTAGCATATGCTAGGCATTCCATTGTACTATTTAACTCTCTTTTTGTGGTCTTGTTTTGTATTTCGTAGTTCCTTCAACCAAAAGAAAGCTCTCACAATAACATTGGATCAAGAATTCAAAAATGTGCAATGACCTTCAAACTGATCATCACAATAGGTATTCCTCCTCGCCCATACCCTTATATGTTTCATCTAAATCCTTAAAGAAAATGATGAAACACACAAAGGGTCGTAAACTAGGAAAGATAAATTTAGGACTGCCACTTATCAAGGATTAAATCGGGGTGGACACAAAAAGCATCGAAGATACCATTCCAAACATGAAATTGTTTAGGTTGCAGTGTGCATCCTCATACTTGGAAGATATCATAGTATTCTTGAAAATAGATGTGACGCCATAAGGGATGAAGGCTCTGGAGAGAAATCAGTTAGCAATACATGTTGTGCCCTACATGTTGATTGGTGGAGACCGTATAATTTAGGTCATGATGAGGTTCTACGCTGATGCGTATTGGAACAATAATGCATGGAATTTATAGCGGAAGCACATGGTGGGATTTCGTGAGGACATTATACAGAAACGCTTCTATAAGGAAGATCTTACAAGCAGGATTTTTGCAAACCATCTACCATGATTATATTGAGTTTCTGCAAGGCCCGTGACCATTGCCAACACCTTGGAATACTTGGGAAGAGGGATGAAATTCCCTTGTCAAAAATATCCATCTTCAACCATTTGAAAATGGGCAATTGAATTTGTAGGGTCAATTTTGCTAGTCGTGTGAACGATTTAGCTTGCAGTATATATTTACTTGCACCGATTACTTAACACGTTTGGAAGAGGAAGCACCTACAAAGGATTACACCACAATGACAAATGAAATATTTTTATGAGAGAACATAATCAACAAGTATTGTTGTACTTTAAGATTAACAATTGATAGAGGTGCACATTTTCTCAATGAAATAGTCGGATTATGTTAGCATAATTTATGGTGGCCTATCACAAGACTACCCCTTATCACCCTCAAGTGAATGGAACTGAGGAATTTAACAAGATACTAAATCACACGTTGAATAAGATCTATGACATTGGAAGAAAATATTGGGATAACAAAGTATCAACTATTCTATGGGAATACAGACAACCTACAAGAGGTCAACAAGGCCACATTGTTTCAATTGGTATTTTGTGTGGAGGATATTTTTCTAGTTGAATTCATGTTACCATCACTTCGTATAATGTGCATATGAGGGTTAGTTGATGATCAAAACTAGAAGAAATGATTGATAAGTTGATTGCAGCTTAGATGAAAGGAGATCACTTGCTAGATGGAGTCGAAGGCATAAAAAGAAATAAATAAGGCATGACATGATCATCATATCAAGAATAAGTAGTTTGAGGTTGGGAAGATGGTATTGTTATATGATTCCAAGTATCTGTGCCATCTTGGGAAGTTGAAAGTCCATTGGTTGGGAACCTACATCATCTCGTAAATTCTTGATTCAAGTGCTTGCTCATTCTACAAGTGTTGGATGGGACGAGATTACTATGTAATTTCAATGATAGTAGGATGAATCCCTACTATAAATAAGTCTTCTTGGTGTTTTTAATAAGGCAAAGTTGTTTCCAATTAGCTTAGAATTTCCATTTATGTTTTTCTTTTGTTTTGTTTCCATTTCTCGTTGCTTGTTCCTTTCTTTTTGTTTCATTTTAAACCTCTTGCGTGCTGGTAACTACATTATTTTTCCAAGGTTGTGTATGTGCAGAGAGACCGCATATATCTTTTAGTGTGGGGTGGAGTAATGCAAAGAAAAATATAGGCCTGTAATATAAGTTTAGTGGCCTAGTAAAACTAAGCATGTAAGGTTGAGAAAGCATGTGAGGAAACAATGGATAATGAATTATGGTGTCAAGGATGCTGTAATAAAAACCACATACAAAGGATGAAGAGCGCAGGAACAACATGAAGTAGGCGAGGGAAAAAATCCGGTAAAAGATAGAAGAAATGCCTTCAAAGTGTTGTATATGCACGCATAAGAGTCTTTGATTAGATTGATTTTTTCGCATACTAGAAGGTCGTAAATGATTTTTTTATAGAATGTGGCACGTGAGTAAGGGCACTTAAAGTCAGGCTTAGTGGAAAAAGTCACATTTAATGTTAAAGTATGTTGGTAGGTGGCATAACATTTATTATTGGAGGGAAGTAAAAACTATAAATACAAGGTTGGGCAAGTCATTATCTATCTTTCTATTATGAAGTTAAAGTGCTCTTGTGAACTAGGGCATCCAAAGAGAAATTTGTGTGAAGGAAGAAGAATATGAGAAATTTAAGTGTGTGACTAGAGTAGATCTACAAACCAGAAGGAAGGAGTACATGGGTGTGAGGAAAGGTTATTTGTGGTGCGCCATCTTGTGGAAGGTTTTCCTAGTTAGGGTTTGACAGCTAGGGCATGGAGATAGAAGGATTTATTCTAGGAGTTGAGCTTTGGAGTTGAGTTTGGAGTGTAGCAGAGTAGTAGAGCAGAGTAAGGAATTCATATTTTATCCCTATAGAAAGAATGAAACCTATGAAGGCAAACGCACCAAATAAAATAAAGGGAAATGGAAAAGGAAAGAAAACCACTACCGTTATGAGCTCCAATGAATAATGGTATGTACAAATGTAGTACCCAGATGGAGTATTGCTAGGAAAAGAATGGGTGTTGCATCTAATAAAAATGAATGTGAGCGATTATAACCATCACACAAACACAATTAAGAAGGAGATGGCGCTAGATTTGGTCCGTCTAGCTAACAAAAGTACACTAGATGGGATTCCCATATACAAAGTGATAAAGTGAAAGTCAAATTGAGAAGGAAAGATTATCAGTAACTATATGAGTTACCTTACTTTGGCAAGACCGAGTGCCTTAATTAATGGTTGATGTCACGTGTGCATGAGGATCAATTTTATTTTTAGGGCGCAAGATGTGCATAACACCGCAACCGATATCCAAGTTCACATGCCTTATTTGTAAAGGAGAAAGAATAGATGATGACCTGAGTGACAAGGAGGATATCAATGTCATGCCCACTTCAAACTACCACTTGAGACCACGAAACAACTAGGTTTAACTAGGAAAATTATGGAATAATTTTTTTTTTTGTTAAGGGTGTTTCATAATGAAGGTTACAAGATCATAGTTACCACAAACCAAGTTTAGGTTATTAAACAAGATTTACCTATAGAAATGGTTTTACAATATCTCACAATAGGCATAGGGTCAAAACTAGGGATAAGATTCTTCACTTAGGTTAAAGGAGTAAATTTTCACTCCTCCCTGTCAAACAGGCTTACAGGATTCAACTTGATTTTTCACACACTTAGAGTCATCAAAACTTTCCTAAATCATACCCATTGGATATGAATTCTCTCACCTTTCCAATCATATAAATAAGTCCTTCTAGTTCCTTGAAAACTCAAGTTATGGGGTGGCAAGGTTTCAGGGAGAAATTTTCCCTTCCTTAGGCACAAGGCACAAAACACCTTTTGCGTGCAAGGGGCCGACAAAAAGGGACACATGGTGGCTCTAGTTGAAGGATTGGTGGGCTAACGAAGTAGATTGAGACTTTTAAGTCTCAATCACCAAAAGCGCTAAAAGGACAAAAAGGTCTGCGCGCACGCCGATGCCCTAGTGCCACGTGTCAAACGCCTATAGGTCGCGAGAAAAATTGTAAGCTTTTCCCAAGGTCAAAACCCCAAATTTCCAAATGAAATTTTTCCTCCAAACCTCCACCCATGCAAAAAGTTCCATGTGGCATCCTATGATTGGACGCGGGTCGACGGGGAGGCAGGAAAAGTTGCGATTTGAGCCAAAAGTTTAAAAAACCAAAATGATTTGCGTGGGTCCGTGCTTCCATGAGGACACGTAGTAGTAGCCCATTGGTTGTGGGGTTCGAGGCCATAGAGAAAAAGATGGAATTTTTCAAAAGGCCAAAAGTTAAAGTTTCAAGTTTTCTTTCGCATGCCTGCCAAGCCACGTGTCAGCACATGATTGGCTCGGGGATGCGGGGAAAATTGGGAAAATTTTCCCAAGGCCAAAATTTTCAAAAAGTTAAGTTTTGAAAATGCCCACCCTCCCAAGTGCCATGTGGCATGATATGATTGGATGAGAGGGTGGTGGGGCTACAGAGTTTTTTGAGGAAAATTTTCCAAAGTTTAAAATTTAAATTTTTATATAGTTAGATTAATTTTGGATGGCCATTTTTGAAGTAAAACTTCAAATGGCCATAACTTTTGATAGGAAACTCCATTTTGGGAAAACAAGGACTTTTGGAAAGCTCTCAGAGTCCTCTTTGCATAGAAATCATAAAATTTGGATTTTGATGAGTTTTGAGGGTCAATTTTAATAAATCGATCTGTAGGGTTTAAAATTTAAATTGACAATTTTTCCAACAAGTCAATTTGATAAAATTAGGACTCCTCCTTCACTCAACATGCCAAACAGACATGGAGGATCAGTCTAGGGAGGGTTTAGAGTATTTTAGTGAATTCAATTTGTTATTTTGTGCAAGTTTACATTTTTTAATAGTTGGCGAGAAAAACAACCGTGCAAGCTCTGATTTGAAATTCCTTGAGTTTTAGTGATTCATTCTTGATTGTTTTAGTGAACTTGGATTCCTCAAGTCTTCTTAAGTATAAATTTCAAGTTTCGTAATTTATTGTTGAGTATATAATTGAACTTCTCATTTTTATTAACGTGTGCATTGCCAAGTTTGAGTTTTAAATCAATGAACTATTCCTTTAAATTGATTTAGCAATTTGTCTTTTTAATATGCATATGATTATAACTTAGTAAAATTCAATACTTAGTAGATCATCCATTCATTTCCTAAATAAAATATGCCTCTGATTTCAATTTTAGTCAAAAATTTGCAATCAATGTACACTATGTTCATTTCCATGCATTATTTTTTTCTATTGGATTTCAAAATACATTACATACAAATTTAAAAGAATCAACACCATTCTTTATTGATAATGAAAATTACTTTAAATTTATCTCCTTTCCAAACTGAATTTAAATACCATCTACAAGATACATATACATTCTTATCATTTCCTTACAAAACACAGAGATATGATGCAACTCTCTACATTTCTCAACTCAATTTCAAACATCTACTATCAATACAATAACTTCACATTACAACATTGATACATTTATCCATTCGAAGTGGGAAAGGTTACATTGAATTTGCTCAAGAAATAGGACTATCAAACTGGGAATTTCCTTCTCCAAATAGAAGCATGTTGATTTCTTCTTCTCTACAACTTGATCACAACAAGGAAGGGGAAAGGAAATGCTCTCCACCCAACCAAGACATCCAATGGGAAAGGAGAAGCCATCCTTCCCCATTAGCCCCGAGCCCCAACCATATTGAAATGGAGCATGAATAATAACACATGGCAACATGGGCTTCTTTCACATACAAGCACATTTTCACATTCACATAAAAACATAAATCAAACAAGATGTAGTTCACAACTACCTCAAACAATCACAATCAAAACAAAGGCTTCTTCAAGCAAGCCAAACAAGAGAAAGAGCTATGGGGAGCTCCTTATACCTCCCAAGTTGGAATTGGGCATCCACCAAATGCATACCACCATTAAACATACCAAATCCCATAAACCTTATATCTCCCAACCCCTCCTTATGCCCCCAAAGTTTCTCCCTTATGCCCCCCCCAGAGTAAGAAATGCAAGCAATTTCTTTTCCTAGGTGGATCCCAAACCAACACTCCCTCCACAAGAATAAGTGCCATTGGCAATCCCTTATGCCCCCACATGAATCCCCATAGTCTTCTCCTACACCTTGCCCTAAGTATTCCACTCAACCATCCAAGAATGCAAACACAACACCAATCAAACATTCAAGAAAAGGGAAAAAAACAACATATAAAAAGAGACAAGATCCTACCTCTCCATAATGGAGATTGTTTTCCCAAACAACAGCTCCTTCAGTGCTCAAAATGCAGTCCAAATAGCAAGGTGTAAGCATGCAAAATAATTTCCAAAATCCTTCCACAAAGCAAGCTCCAACAACAATAAAAATTCGACCCAAGGATGAAAGAACAAAGTTTCAACAACCCAAACCAGAGGATAACTTTGAATTTTAAAGGAAAGGGAGAGAGAGATGATGTGGATTCCAAGTGGGATGCCACATCATTCTTACTCAACCCAAAAAGATAAAATCAGCTTCCCAATAAATCACAATAAATGTAAATGACAAGCAACTTACACACTCAAAATTAACCCATACTTCAAAAAGGAATGCATTAAAAATATGTAAGGGAAGTGCAATTAAAACTTACACATAATCATATCAAAATATAATAAAAAAGATTAATTTTGACTCCAAAACCATAGGTATGGTTGGTGGCTGATTTTAAGAGGTGTGGGACAAGTTTAACTTGTCCCACAAGCCTCCAATTTTGGCTTCCAAGATCAAATCCGAATTTCAAAGAGGATGGAGTGTTCTACACTCCAAAATCTGACTTACTCAACCTACACATCACTTACACATCTCTTACATCCTCTTACACATTCTTACAACATGCATTAATACCTATGACTCCATTTATTACATACTTTTGACATAATGATTTATTTATCTATCATATGGTTATACATAATATAAATCAAATTTAATTATTAACTAAGACAACAACATTATTTCTTACATTCCACATCCCAATTAATTTAATTAAAATTTAACTATATGACTCTCACATTAAACTATCACATTTAAATTAATTAAAAGAAGGAACACATTACAAATAAAATACATACAACAATAATAACAAAGAACACATAAATCAAACATATACCCCATGGTCACATATAATAGATATTCCCCATGGGAATTTCTAACATGACACAACACATAAACACATAACACAATTTGCCATGGTGACTTTGTTGATTTCTCCTGAATCTCAATATGGTTAGTCACCAGGTTCCCCGACATTGTTGTGATTTTTTTAACCTATAAGATGCAAATACCTCCTTTGGCCTCGTGGCTACATCAGACATCCAAAATTATATAAATAATATTTCAAAACCATCTAAACACACAAATCACAACAACATCATTAATTTAACATTATCATTTTAAATTTAATTTTTCCACTATATCGTTATCCCATGAATCTCTATACTAGAGCTACCCATGATATCAAATGTCACATGTCTAAAATCAACATCAAAACTATCCATGTCAAGCAGTATATCATCATCCATATATAATAATGTCTCCAACAATCATTAATCATAATAGATTCTAATCCAGATCAATACTAGTCTATGATCTAACATCTAACTAACATACTAAAATAAACATAATAGTGTCCATAATACTCCATGACCTAACATATACACATCATACTAAATCCAAAACATAATAATGTCCAAAATGAGATCAATGGTAGTAAGATCAGTATCTAAACAATATCAAAGGAGAGTGGGCACTACATCCCCCTTCCCTTAGACTCGACTTCCTCCTGGAAGTCACTGGAAAAAATGTGGAAACTATACTCATAACAAAGTAGCATCCTCCCAAGTGGTTACAGTCTCATCATATCTATCCCACTGCACCCATACCTAATCAATCTCTCTGCCTCGAAGGCCCAGGGTCCTACGATCTATGATACATATGGGCTCCACCGTCACCTACCCCTGATCCTGCACCTTCAATGATGTAATTTCCAACACATGAGAAGGATATGTAATTTACCTCCTAAGGACCAAAACATGAAACACATCATGTACACGAGATAAGATGGGTGGCATTGCTAGACGGTAAGCTAAGGGGCCGATACGCTCCAAGATCTCAAAAGGACCAATGAATCTAAGAGCTAACTTAGAACCTTTTCCATAGTGGATAGAGCTCTTATGTGGTCTGACATAAAGGAACACCTTCATTCCCACATCGAAGCTATGATCAATCCTATGCTGATATACATACTTCTTCTACCTATCATGTGCCTCCTACAATATTTTCCTGATCAACACTACCTACTAATCCATGTTCTACAAAAGAGCTGGTCCAAGAGATACTCTATCCTCCAACCTATCCCAACTAAGGGGTGTCTCGCACTCTCTGCCATATAACTCCTCAAAAGGAGCCATGCCTATAGAACTCTGAAAACTATTATTGTAGGAAAACTCCACTAAGTACAGATACTCCTCCCACTTAGACTACTGATCCATCATGTACATCCTGAGCATATCCTCCAAAATCTAATTCACTCACTCGGTTTGTCCATCTATCTTAGGATGATATGTTGTGCTGAAATTAATCCTCATCCCGAGGACATACTACATGGTAGTCCAGAAATGTGAAGTGTACAAAGGATCACGGTCACAAATGATCTTCCATGGGATCCTGTGTAACCTGATGATCTCATCCAAGTATACTTGTGCCACTAATCTAGCTATGTAAGTGGTCTTCATTGAGAAAAGTGAGCTAATTTTGTCAATTTATCAACCGTGACCATAATGGCATCGTGGTGATATCTCGACATAGGTAGGTTTTACAATGAAATCCATGGAAATGGTGTCCCACTTCCATTCCAATATAGCATGAGGATAAAGAAGACTTGCTAGATGCTGATGCTCAGCCTTAACCCTCTAGCACTCTAAACATTATGACACAAACTGAGCCACATCTCAATGAATTCCTCTCCAGTGGTACAACTGTCTCAAGTGGCGTGCATCTTCTTCACCCCAGGATGGGCTGAATAGGGTGCACGATGTGCCTCTACCAAGATGTCCTACCTCAAGCCTCCATCTCTGGGAACATATATCCTGCCTCTGTGCCTAAGAAGACCATCTGAATCTAAGGTGAAACCATCAAACTTCCCCTCAAGGGGTCTCTGTGACTCTATCTCTACTTGTACTGTCATGTAGAAGCTATCAAGAGGAAGCTGTTGAAGAATCCTGCTCTGTAAATCTGTACTCACTGTAGTGGCCATAGCCACATGTCTCTGTTTGCTGAGAGCATCTACTACTACATTTTCCTTCCCCTTCACATGCTCTATCTCCATGTCATACTCACAAATCAACTCCATCCAACGCCTCGATGAGCATTTAGATTGGGCTGCGTGAAGAGGTGGCGAAGACTCAAATGATCTATCCTGATGGTGAATCTCCATCCAAGAAGGAAATGTCTCCATCTAACCAAGGCATGTACAACTTCTATAAGATCAAGATCATGGGTGGGATAATTAAGCTCATGATCCTTGAGTTTATGAGACTCAAAAGCTACAACCCTGCCATCCTACATCAACACACCTCCAAGCCCTACTAATGAAGCATCTCATGGAAAAACAAAGAATTCAACCTATAGATCCACACCGCAAGAATGGGTGTTGTAGTGAGGTACTCCTTTAGTTTCCTAAAGTCCTACTCACATCTATCCATCCAAACAAACTTCTTCCCTTTCCTCTAAAGGGAAGTGATAGGGTGTGTAATCTGAGAGAAGTCCTGAACAAATCTCTATAGTGGGTGCTGGCCAATCCAGTATCCTGCTAATATGACCCCATGAATTTGTGCACCTTAAGTTACTATAGTGGGTGCTTTCAAGACCAATCCATAATAGCTTAATCTAATATTGGTAAATAGTTTTTGAAAGGGAGAATAAAATCCTAATAAGAGAGAGGAGCAGAGAAGTCTGTGATACCTTCCCAAAAAAAAAACAGCAAGCCTAATATGACCCAAATACTTCTTGGCCACTTGATCAATAATCTTTACTCTTTTCCAAGCATGATACATGCCTCTGTAAAGAAAGCACACTTCTCTAAGTTCCCTCTTTCTCATAAAGTTAGCTTGGACACCGCTCACTTCGCAAGACACTCGATGGAGAACCTATCAAGGTGCTTCATCTTCCTGCTCCCACGTGTACATGAGTATATAAATATGTCATAAAGGAAGATGAGCACAAAGTGATCTAGAAAGGTCTTGAATACCCCATTCAATCAAACTCAAGGTTGATAAACACTTTAGAGGTAGGGGGTGGGTGGCATTAGTTAAAGGAGAAGAAGGAGAAGCCAAAGGGCACCACCGTTAACTCATAACAAAGCCGGGCCGGAGAGGAAGGGAGACCGGGAATTAATTAAACCCATATCTCCCATATATCTCAAGCGCAAGGTGGTCTTATGAATGTCCACCTCTGAAATCCTCAACTCGGTGGTAGCTTGACTAGAGGTAAATCTTAGAGAACATCTTGGCTCCCTTCATCCGATCAAATAATTCATCAATGTGAGGAAGAGGGTAGTGATTCTTGATCATCACTTTGTTCAACTGGCGGTAATCAATACACAACCACAATGATCCATCCTTCTTCTTCACAAAAATCACCGGTGTACCCCAAGGGGATACACTAGGATGGATAAGGCCCTTCTAAAAGGCCCTCAAGCTACAACTTGAGCTCAAAAAGCTGCAGGTGGTCATCTGATATGGTTCCCGTGAGATAGGCTCTGCTCCAGAACTAGGTCTATATGGAAATCAATCTCACATGGAGGTGGCATCCCGGTAGCTCCCTTAGAAAAACATCAGAAAACTCTCTCAAGATGGGATGATCATCTAGCGATGGTCCACTAGACCCATCCTCTGACCTATCACTAATTGTAACAAAGGTACATCTGACAACCCCGTCTCACACACTACTTAAGCTGCATAGCGGAAATGGGTCTTCTGACCCTCGAGATCACCGAATCTACTCCCAAATCATCTACACAAGTAATAGTCTTATGATAACAATCCATCCTGGCCCTATGTGCAGATAACCAATCCATGCCTAATATGACTCCATACGAGCCCAAAGGAAGAATACGGAGATCTGAGGTGGTGGTGAAAGGTCCCAAATCCACAACACACTCCTTAACTAAGGAGTCCACAGAGATCTTGGCTCGTAAGCCATCTCGACATCCCAACTAAGACCCTACCTAACTACCACCAGCCTACATCACTCTACTAAAGATGGTGTAATGAAGGAATCAGAAGAACCAGAATCAAATAATATAGAGGTAGGAATACCACCAATGCTACCTATGGTCTCTATGACTATGCTCTAGTGCTCTTCTTGGTGGTTCTCAACTACTGCATAAATCCTATGGCTGCACCCCATGTCACCAACCACCAACTCACTCGTAAACTAGTGCCTTACCCTTGTTAGGGTTCTGAGGAAATCTCTCTAGAAATGTCCAACTACTCCACCTCCAAAGCAACCACCTGATCCTCTCCAAGGAGCAACACCTCCAAAGAGGCTCCCTAGAAGCCCTGCAGCAGTGGATCTTGATGATCCGACCGTAGTCTGTTGTGGCCTCCACCGCGAGCTCCTACCGAATGAGCTCTAGGTCCACCCTATGTCCTGATGGGACCCCTAGGATGACACCCCATGCTCGACCTCTCTCGTGCATCATCTCTCTGAGGAGGTCTATATGGTGGGCGAGATAGTTTCTACTGTTGTGGCCTAAAGGATGACTATGTTGAATGTTTCCCACCATGAGGAGGAGGTACTGAACCTCTTGATCTACCATCCTACATTTTCTAAATGCGACTCCTAACTCGGTCCCTAGCCTATTGGGTTTTACCCTGAGTCTCCTTTGTAATATAGACCTTCTCTACGACATCTGCTAATGTTTGTGGGCAAGTGAATCTGAAATACACCTCTAATGTCCAAGTTCAGGCCCTGGATGAACTTGTGAATCAGTACCTACTCATCCTGCATATACTCTACATACTAAAGTAGATCTAGAAACCTACTCTCATACTCTGCTACAGAAAGGGTAGGCTATGGAGGTCATGGAACTCATCAATCCTCTACTGGATGAACCTCTATGATAGATACCTACTCCTAAATCTCTCCTCAAATAGCTCCCAAGTCACTATCTCTGAATCTACATGGAGCTTCTTCTCCTCTATCCTCCACCATACTCCTGTTCCATCCCTAAGTAGATGGATTGCAACACGAGCTTTCATGTTGCTAGAACAAGGAAAAGCTTGAAGCAACCACTCAAGCTCACTAGCCAGGCCTTTACCTAAAATCCACCTATGTCACTTGAGTAATGTGATGGCCTAAGCTTCAATATCTCCCTAATGTGATCCGTTGTTGTGGTCCTGCCGGCCTCTATGCCTCTCTACAAGCTCATCTCTAAGCCTAGGCCTCCAAGACCTCTCTCTATGCTCCAGAACTTTGTCACCCTACCTCCTAAGTGGTGAATCTACTCTGATTGAATCAGATGGGATTTCTCTCCTCTATGATCCTCGCTGAGTGGAGGAGGTGCATGTCCTTCAATAGAAGTAACTCTATCATGTCTACCTGAATGCCCTCCTACCGATCGTCCGCATAGAGTGGCATTAACATCTCCCAAGGGTCTATATAATCTGAGGTAGAATGGTTGCTACACACCTTGATCTCGGTGGTGGTGGTGGTGATGGTGGTGGTGAATCTAGGTATTTTTGAATGTTCCTCTCACTCCATCCGAGCCTCCCGTATAGACCAAAGCAAGATTTAGTTCATTACTTCAAGCTCTCTTCTTCAGCCTAAGTTTACTATCATGCTCAATTTTCAAATAGTTATGTTTTCTAGATTAACAAGTTTATTAGTTTTAAAGTTTCAAGTCTCAATATTCTAGTGTTCCCAATGGTCCAATACTTTGAACCATTTCTCTAATACCAAGTGTCATTCCCGCTTCAAACTACCACTTGAGACCAAGAAACAACTAGGTTTAGCTAGGAAAATTATGGAATAATTTATTTTTTTGTTAAGGGTGTTTGCAACGAAGGTTACAAGATCATAGTTACCACAAACCAAGTTCAGGTTATCAAACAATATTGACTGTAGAAATGGTTTTACAACATCTCATAATAGGCACAGGGTCAAAACTAGGGATAATATTCGTCACTTAGGTTAAAGGAGTAAATTTTCACTCCTCCCTACCCAAACAGGCTTACAGGATTCAACTTGATTTTTCACACACTTAAGAGTCATCAAAAATTTCCTAAATCATACCCATTAGATAGTAAATTCTCTCACCTTTCCAGCCATATAAAGAAGTCCTTCTAAATCCTTGTAAAACTCAAGTTATGGGGCGGCGGGGTTTCAGGGAGAATTTTTCCCTTCCTTAGGCGCAAGGCACAAAATACTTCCACGCGCCCATGGGCCAACAAAAAGGGACACATGTCATACTCTAGTTGGTTAGAAGGATAGGTGGGCTAACGGAGCATATTGGGAATTTAAGTCTCAATTTCAAAATGTGTTAAAGGGGAAAAAGGTCCACGTGCATGCCAATGCTCTAGTGCCACGTGTCAAACGCATATAGTCATGGGAAAAATTATAAGTTTTTCCCAAGGTCAAAACCCCAAATTTTTGAACAATTTTTTTCCTCCAATCCTTCAATCATGCCAAAATTTCCATGTGGTGTCCTGTGATTAGACGCGGGTCGGTAGGGAGGCGGGGAAAAGTTACATTTGAGCCAAAAGTTTTAAAATCCAAAATGATTTGTGCGGGTCGTGTGCTTTCGTGAGGACACGTGTCGAGCCCATTGTCATCTGTGGGGGTGTGGGGCTGTGGAGAAAATATGGAATTTTTCAAAAGGCCAAAAATTAAGGTTTCAAGTTTTATTTTGCATGCCCACTAAGCCACTTGTTAGCACGTGATTGATTGCATGGGGATGCGGGGTTGTGGGGAAAATTGGAAAAATTTTCCCAAGGCCAAAATTTTCAAAAAGTTAAGTTTTGAAAAGGCCCACCCTCCCAAGTGCCACGTGGCATGATATGATTGGATGAGAGGGTGGCAGGGCCATGGAATTTTTGAGGAAAATTTTCCAAAGTTTAAAATTTAAATTTTTATATAGTTAGATTAATTTTGGATGGCCATTTTTGAAGTAAAACTTCAAATGGCCATAACTTTTGATAGGAAACTCCATTTTGGGAAAAAAGGACTTTTTGGAAATCTCTTGGAGTCCTCTTTTCACTTAAATCATAAAATTTGGATTTTGATGAATTTTTGAGGGTAAATTTTAAGAAATAGATCTACAGGGGTTTAAAATTTAAACTAGCAATTTTTCCAACAAGCCAATTTGATAAAATTAGGACTCCTCCTTCACTCGACATGCCCAAAATACATGGAGGATCAGTATAGGGAGGGTTTAGATTATTTTAGTGAATTTAATTTGTTCTTTTTTGTGCAAGTTTTCATTTTTTAACAAATAAGGAAAAATGACCGTGCAAGCTCCATTTGAAATTCCTTGAGTTTTAGTGATTCATTCTTGACTGCTTTAGTGAACTTGGATTCCTCAAGTCTTCTTAAGTATAAATTTCAATTTTTGTAATTTATTGTTGAGTATATAATCGAACTACTCATTTTTATTAATGTGTGCATTGTCAGTTTGAGTTTTAAATCGTTGAACTATTCCTTTAAATTGATTTATCAATTTGTCTTTTGCATATGCATATGATTATAAATTAGTCAAATTAAATACTTAGTAGATAATCCATTCAATTCCTAAATAAAATGTACTTCTAATTTCAGTTTTAGTCTAAAATTTTGCAATCAATGTACACTATCTTCATTTCCATGCATTCTTTTTTTTTTTTTTCTATTGGATTTCAAAATACATTACATACAAATTTAAAAGAATCAACACCATCCTTTATTGATAATGCAAATTACTTTACAACTGATCTCCTTTCCAAAATAAATTTAAATACCATCTACAAGATACATATACATTCTTCTCACTTCCTTACAAAACAGAGATATGATGATCAACTCTCTACATTTCTCAATTCAATTTCAAACATCTACTATCAATACAATAACTTCACATTACAACATTGATACATTCATCCACTCAAAGTGGGAAAGGTTACATTGAATTTTCTCAAGAAATAGGACCGCAGACTGGGAATTTCTTTCTCCAAACAGCATCATGCTGATTTCTTCTTCTCTACAACTTGATCATAACAAGGAAGGGGGAAAGGCAATGCTCTCCACCCAACCAAGACATCCAATGGGAAAGGAGAAGCCATCCTTCCCCATTGGCCCCCGAGCCCCAACCATATTGAAATGGAGCATGAATAACAACACATGGCAACATGGGCTTCTTTCACATACAAGCACATTTTCACATTCACATAAAAACATAAATCAAACAAGATGTAGTTCACAACTACATCAAATAGTTACAATCAAAACAAAGGCTTCTTCAAGCAAGCCAAACAAGAGAAAGAGCTATGGGGAGCTCCTTATACCTCCCAAGTTGGAATTGGGAATCCACCAAATGCATACCACCATTAAACATACCAAATCCCATAAAACTTATATCTCCCAACCCCTCCTTATGCCCCCAAATTTTCTCCCTTATGCCCCCCCCCAAGAGTAAGAAATGCAAGCAATTTCTTTTCCTAGGTGGATCCCAAACCAACACTCCCTCCACAAGAATAAGTGCCATTGGCAATCCCTTATGCCCCCACATGAATCCCCATAGTCTTCTCCTACACCTTTCCCTAAGAATTCTACCCAACCAGCAAAGAATGCAAACACAACACCATTCAAACTTGTAATAAAAGGGGAAAAACAACATATAAAAAGAGACAAGATCCTACCTCTCCATAATGGAGATTGTTTTCCCAAACAACAGCTCCTTCACCGCTGCTCAAAATGCAGTCCAAATAGCAAGGTGTAAGTATGCAAAATAATTTCCAAAATCCTTCCACAAAGCAAGCTCCAACAGTACTCAAAAATTCAACCCAAGGGATGAAAGTACAAAGTTTCAACAACCCAAACAAGAGGATAAATTCAAATTTTAAAGGAAAGGGAGAGAGAGGATGATTTGGATTCCAAGTGGGATGCCACATCATTCTTTCTCAACCCACAAAAAGAAAATCAGCTTCCCAATAAATCACAATAAATGGAGATGACAAGAAAATTAGACACTCAAAATTAACTCATACTTCAAAAAGGAATGCATTAAAAATATGTAAGGGAAGTGCAATTAAAACTTACACATAATCATATCAAAATATAATAAAAAGATTAATTTTGACTCCAAAACCATAGGTATGGTTGGTGGCTGATTTTAAGAGGTGTGGGACAAGTTTAACTTGTCCCACAAGCCTCCAATTTTGGCTTCCAAGATCAAATCCGAATTTCAAAGAGGATGGAGTGTTCTACACTCCAAAATATGACTTACTCAACCTACACATCACTTACACATCTCTTACATCCTCTTACACATTCTTACAACATGCATTAATACCTATGACTCCATTTATTACATACTTTTTGGACATAATGATTTATTTATTTAACATATGGTTATACATAATATAAATCCAATTTAATTATTAACTAAGACAACAACATTATTTCTTACATTCCACATCCCAATTAATTTAATTAAAATTTAACTATATGACTCTCACATTAAACTATCACATTTAAATTAATTAAAAGAAGGAACACATTACAAATAAAAACATACAATAATAATAACAAAGAACACATAAATCAAACACATACCCCATGGTCACATATAATAGAAATACCCCCCATGGGAATTTCCAACATGACACAACACATAAACACATAACACAGTTGCCATGGTGAACTTGTTGATTTCACCCGGAATCTCAATATGGTTAGTCTCCAGTTCCCTGTCACTATTGTGATTTTTTTAACCTACAAGATGTAAATACCTCCTTCGGCCTCGTGGCTGCATCAGACATCCAAAATGATATAAATAATATTTCAAAATCATCTAAACACACAAATCACAACAACATCATTAATTTAACATTTTTATTTTAAATTTAATTTTGCCACTATATCGTTATCCCATGAATCTCTATACTAGAGCTACCCATGATATCAAATGTCACATGTCTAAAATCAACATCAATAACCTATCCATGTCAAGTAGTATATCATCATCCATATATAATAATGTCTCCAATAATCATTAATCATAATAGTTGAATCCAGATCAATACTAGTCCATGATCTAACATCTAACCAATCATACTAAAATAAACATAATAGTGTCCATAATACTCCATGACCTAACATATACACATCATACTAAATCCAAAACATAATAATGTCCAAAATGAGATCAACAGTAGCAAGATCAGTATCTAAACAGTGTCAAAGGAGAGTGGGCACTACAATCAAGGAGACTGTAGTAGCATATGACTACAAAAAGGGTTCATGACCACTGTTATGAGGATGGCTCAGTGCTTAAAGCTTAATGATCAAGAATGATGGACTCAAGTGAACAAGGCATGGCTAAATATATGTTGAAATATATCGTAGAGGGAAGCATCTATAACTTGTTTACTTTCATCGCGGATGAGATCATAAGTAGCGCGAAGAGGAGGAGAAGATATTATTCGGTAACGTCCTTCTCACCATTTTCTTTTCAGATATTGGAGTGCTAGACGGGTCGAAAAGTTTGTTTGGGAGTATCAAGATGAGGATCCTCGCCCAAAGATGTTTGAAAAATACACTTGTGAACCATGACATCCAATCACAAGGTGCACCTGGGAAAGTGGTACAAATGAATGCATGGTGCATTTGGGGAATATTGGAGGATCTCATAGCAGCTTTCTGCACTCATGGATGGAGAAGTAGAATTTGTAATGTACCAACATTTCTGCATTGGTAGATTTACTTTAACAAATGGGACTAAGGGTCCATGGTGCAAGTTTCCCTTCTCCTTCACCATGTAATACTTCTAGGTAGGGGTCAATAGGTTCAAGGAAGCCAAAATACTAAGGTTTGACCTTAGTGAGGTGGACCAAGACCACCGCGAGCTGTACTCTTGAAAGCTCGTGTACCCTAAAAATGTGCGTACATGGAGAAGTATGTCTCCCACGAAGTTCAAATGATGAAACCAATAATTATGTCAATCGTTGGAAGGTCTGCAACAAGGATATACCTTTGCATAAGACCAAAGTTAGATATAGGTGCATATATGGAGAATGATGTCTCCATTCTAGAAGCCCCATAGGAAGAAAGAAGATTGCGCCAAAGAAGAGAGAAAGAGAAGAGGGGCAGGAGAAGAAAGCACCAAGTATGCAGACTACACAATTGGTGGGTGCACCTGAAGAAGTCATGAATCCTAGCACTTACACATGAAGGAATAAGTCCTAGTCAAGGAAATGACCCCGAAGAAGAGAAATGGAGCATGAAGAGCACCTCACCCATGAAGAATCACTAATGAAGAGGTCACCTATCAAGGAGAAGGAAAAAGAAGAATCTCTTTTATTGGAATCCCCAGTAAGGATGAAGTAGAAGGTGACAAAAGAGGTAGACTTAGAAGAGACGGAGAGTCTAGATGCCTACATCAGCGATAAGGATGATGGCAAGCCTAAGGAGGTGAATACCATCTAGTATATGATGTGCATGATTATGAGGAAGAAGGAGATGAAGAGGAGTATAACAAGGAAGATGAGGAGAAGAATGACGAGGAAGAATTTGAGGCTCAAGGAAAGGGGGTGAGCAAAGAAGTAAGCACCAAGAACCAAATAACCCCAAGCCTCACCAAGGAGCAAGTAGAGAAAGCTATGGAGAGAGAAGTGGTAAGAATCATGAATAAGTTGGTATAACACGAGTTGGAAAGGAGAATGAATGAGATTATAAATGAGATAGAAGAAGATAGCATTGGGAAGGAGTATGACAATATGGGTGGAGATCCAAAATTAGTATTGAGCTTCCCAAAATCTACACGGACAAGTGGGAAAGGCATAGTGGTGGCACAAGGGCAGGAAATGGGATACATTGATGATTATAGCAAAGTTCTATGCATGCACTTCCAATGCACCATACCTACATATCAACTCCTAGCTATGTCACCATTTGATGAAGAAGGCACATAACCACAGACATGAAAGATGTTATCTTGGGCATTTGAATCCCACGTGGATGAACCATAATTTAAGGTGAGTCAGAGAGCACTAATGAAGGTGCCAAAAACCAAAGGGATAAATCCATTGGTGAACACTCATAGCTATTAGATGAATAGGTATGTAACATGCTTAAAAAGTTTTAGTCAAAATTGAGGCCAGACTGTTTGGGAGAAATGATAGAGTGAGATTCCTGGAGGAGGAATTGAGAAGAAAAGAAGGATCTCATGGAGAAGATAAAAGACCTAAAGCAAGAGGAGCTGATTAGCGCTCAACTGAGGTGTGAGCTAAAGGAAGAAAAATCTAAGGTGTGTGAGGTCTCTAAGAAGGTGGAGATGATTACAAATGCAATTATCCTGAAGCACCCCGATTTAGCACTGCTCGAGAATAAGTATGAATCAACCTTGCAATGTCTAGAGGATATGACTCACAATCTCACAATGGAGAGGCAACCAATTGCTTTAGAATATGCAAAAGAGGCGCATGAGCTCCAAGAAAAAGAAAAAATGATGAAGGTTGGAAAGATTGTAGCTTGATACACTAAGCTTCTTGCAAAGGTAAAGGCCGTCGCATAAGTCTCTGGAGTTCCCTATGATAACTACACAGATAGGGATAGAGTGGAAAGTATCTTGGTTGTCATCCATGAAATGGAACTCAAGGAGTTTCAAGATAATAATAAGGGGAATATGGCAGAGAGATAAGATCCCGGCAAGGTGGAGAAGAAATCGAGGCAATCGAGACCCTTATGAGGCTCGATCAAAATCCATCTGAAGGAACTATACCCCCGCATCACCCACAAAATGGATGCGCTTGAGGACTTGGGAAAGAAAGCTGGAGAGTGTTGTGGACACCATGAGCACTAAAGGAGGGGAGCTTATTTTTAGGAGGTGAGTGCCTGGTGGGTGACCTCTATCAGCAAGCTCGAACAAGGTTGATTCTTAGGAAAATTTAGAGGCAAAATTAGGGAAGGATTTCCCTCTCCTCCTCCAGCAATAAGTCAATTCCCCATACTTTCATTCTTTCTCCCTATGTATTCATTCCCTTATTATTTTAAACCATTTTAACATCTCACCATTCTTATTCTTTGAAGAGTTTTTCCGAGGATGGAGAACATGTGTAGTATGGGTGATTTTGAGCCCCAAAATATTGGCTAAGTACAAGAAGGAATGTGGGCGCATGGGACCTAGTTAAAGAAGGGTGTGTAGGGGTAAAGGCACATAGGGAAGGGTTTTAACGGGGTTTTACTGAACACACACGGTGTGCGTGCAGGCAAGATGGGTTTTGGAATTATCCATGTTTGGTGTCCCATGAAGAACACGAGAAAAGTGTGACCCTTCTAGCATACGGAGTGGATAAGATGTCATCCTGGTGAATGTAGGATCAAAAAGGGAATATTCCATGCATGCGATGGAAGGTTCGAGAAGATAATCATTACACAGGGTGGATATATCAGATCAAAGGAGACATGCTCCATTAAAGGACCACTTGGACACTTGGAAGCTGATCTGTTACCTCAAAAGGCATGGTGGTGAAGGCAGGAAAGCTATATACTCGGGTGTGTGGGTAACAAAAAGTGAGATACATGGAGTCATCCTAAGAGAGAGTAGTGTAATGGAAAGGGGGAAAATATCTGCAAAGATCTTATGGAGGATTCTATGGGTTGGGATTAGGAAAATATAGGATTGATGCCCCATTTAGAGGGATGGGTCTCGTATTCATATTTGTAATGTGATGAACATAGTGTAGTTCTTATACATGACTTGGCTCCACATGGTTATATGAGGGTCTGTTATGAACTCAAGGGATGTAATATGGTTATTGAACATGTTAATATGAATATAAGGCTCTGTTCTAAATCACATAAGTTTTCATGAGTATAATCCTTTTGCATTTCATTTATGTATGAACCATTTCTATATGTTTTTAGTTATTTCTCTTCTATGGATGCATTAATGTAATAACTCATCCTAGGTTCTCGAGAATGTTGCATGGTTCTTTTCTATTCTTTTACACTTGATTATCTCTGTTATAAGATAGTGCACTCTCACAAGACTCGCATAAAGGAATGGCTCATCACCTACGAGTGCCTTGGGTGAGAACATAGCACCCTCTGGGTGATAGGTTGATGCACATGGGATTAGAATATTTCTCTAAGGGTATAAAAATGAGCACAAATTCAATCTCTAAAGAATATGTGGTGATAAAGGCTACCGAATACTAAGCTCAAAGTATCCAAACCACCTGTAGTATTCAATTATTATGTGGTAGCATAACCTAGTGGGTGCTAAGCTTGAAATATATTAATTCCAAATATTAAATGCATACAAATAATTAAACTAATTTATACTCATCTTGATTTCTATAAAGATATCCAAATTCATTGTCTTTATTTTGTTTGTTAAATACTATTGTTTTTTAAGCTCAAAATATTTATATTCTTAAGTTCTTAATTTATTTTGTTGAAACCTAGAGATTGCTAATATCTTAATTTAATTTATCAAATCCTAACCACCGATAGGATACAAAGATTACATGGTGGCATAAACTAACGGGCGCTATGTTCGAAATATCTTAATTTGAAATCTTAAAATCATACAATAAAGTTGACTAATTTATATAGATCTTGATTGTTATACATTTCTCCAAAGTTAACATGGTTGATTAACTTAGAGGTTGATAAGATCAAAACAACCTACTTTAATTTTTCAAAATGTAGTGACTTATAAGATTTTAATAAAAATGGTTAGATTATTCGAGCGTAACTTTTTTTGGTGGAAACAAGAGGATATGTTATCGGTGGCATTAATGGTCATTTATGACATCGATTAAGGGTTATAAGCACACGACATGTAATATGGCATTGGGAATTTAAGATTTTTAATGGGAAGCATGATATTTATGATAAGGATATCTAATCGATGATCTTTGGTACTGTCATGCCACACTTATCCCCTTTCATGTGTTCTCGCATTAGTTTTTTTATATCTCTGGGTTGGTGGACATTTCACCACCCCTTTCCTCTTTTTTTGCTTTAGTATTCATGCTTCTTGTCTCTCTATGATAGTGACAGGGGTGTTGATTTCTTGGGTAACATGGAGTGTGGTCCTAAGCAGGGAACATGTGGAGAGCTATGACATGCAAGAGCATCGAGGAATTGTTTACTTCTTAGATAGACGAGAAAATTTGGAACACAACTATGTAGAATTAGCTCAAGAAGGTCTAGTTAGTCATGAAGTGATTTGAAGAAGAATATGATGGTGATATTTGTGAGAGCATGCACAAGATAATGCTTGATCTAAACCAATCAAAGGGGTAGAGGAACATTTTTGACATGGCGTAAGGGTTGAGCGTGGAAAACATATTGTCCAACTCTTTGGGCTAGTTTATCTTACATAAAGAGAATGAGAAGTTGGAAGAGCATCTATTCAGCCTTCAGTATCATGTCCATGCCTTGATGCGAGGGATGCAGATGATTGCATGTGGTATGGAGGTAGTTACGGAAAATCAGGGTATAAAACTCCCTTCTTTTGCGAAAGTGAAAATGTTGGAATGCTATGTCAATTCGTCCTCCTCCTTTGATTAGAGTAAAGGGGATGCGTATGTCAAGATCATCAATGAGGTGGAGCTGAGAGGCCAAATGACCTAATCATTCCTAGAAGCATTTGTCTTTGGTTTTTGATTAAGGGTCGGAATGGTTGTATGTATAGCAAATTTTATCGATATAGGAAGTATTTGTGGGTGAAGTGAAGCTTATTACATCTCTTCCCCATATTTTGGCATATATTTAGTAAGATAAGTTTCTTGTAATCATCATGAGATTTCACTGTTGGAACACTTATCATGGAATGGTTCCTCATGTACATTTTTTGAAGACTTATCATCAAAATATCTTAGTTTAATATCTTAAAATCATAGAATGAATTCAACTAATTTATATATATCTTATTTGCGATACATATAATGTTTGCGATACATATGCTTACGAATTGAATACCCAAATACTATATTGTGTGAATACCTCAATTTAGTTTCTAAATCATAACTACCGCTAGGTTCTAATGATTATGTGGTAGCATAATCTAGTAGGCTCATAAGCTTGAAATATCTTAATTTAAAATAACATATCATGTTTGCAATACATAACCTAGAAAATAGAATGCCTAAATAATACATTATGGCATAACCTAGCAATTGCTAAGTTCTTAATACCAATATTCACTAAGATCATATTATTATGTTTTGGTATAACCTACCCACTGCTATGCTTATAATATCTTACTTTATTTTACTGAAACCTAGAGATTTCTAAGATCCAAATATTATGTTGTGTCATAAGCTAGCGAGATGCTAAGCTTAAAATATAATTGGGTAACTAGATAGATTATAATGCCCACTAAGATCAAAATATAATTAGGTAACTAGATAGATTATAATGCCCACTAAGCTTGAAATATTATAGTGTGGAAGTACCTAATGCTTCGCTTATCTAAAAATATTTTAATTTAATTTGTTTAATCCAACAAACCATAAGGTCTTAATGTTATACAACATGATATCCTCGATGAAGCTTAGCAGCCACTAAGCTATTCTTAGTCATAAACAAAGCAATCGCTTGACCCAAAAAAGTGTCTTTCCTAAAAATAACCAAGCATATTTAATAAGAGAGAAAAACAAAGTGATCGCTTGACCCAAAAAAGTGTGTTTCCTATATCAAAATCCACCTATCCTTGAGTCCATAAAGGTAAATGAAGAATTCATCCAAATAAGAATTATAGCCTAGTGGTCGCTAGAGTATCCAATTTTTTTCATTTAGATCATATTCAAAATGTAGCTTATATAAAAAGTAATGTTATCTAATTCCCTCCACCACCCGCTAAAATTAGATAACAAGCAGATTACTGTTGTGATTAATCAAGAAGCCCTAAGTTAGCTCAGTTGTGTAGGAATGAGCTCATAAGCTTGATTGATGGTTTATAGATAATAGGGGAAATGGATAGCCCCGCCAATGATAATTGGTGGATTTGAGAAAATGTGAAGATAGTTATGAGGATCTCGGACTAATGCGAGATGATTCAAGCCTTCAGAAATTTTGGTAAGGACTTAGCCAAATCATGGTGAAAAAATGACGGTGACTCGACGAGTCGAATATGAGCCCCATTGCGAACTCGAAGCAAAAGTAAAATATTCGTAGAAGGGGTTGTGTGTCACTCAATGCAATTCCAAAAAGAGAGGGAGTCATTTTTCCTTTCTTCCCCTCTTTCTTCTCTCTGCTAGGGTATGAACATGGAGCTCAAACCTTCTTCCTAAGCTTTGTAATGGAATTTTTCTTTCCTCTTACCTTTTTGTTGTATTGTGCACATTTTTGGAGCAATATAATATGTCCTATGATGTATTTTGTCCATCCTTTGCATGTTTTTATTATCTCTACTAGCCTTTATTCACTTTGTAGGTATATTGTGCATATTTCTAATGTTCACTACAGTTTTGGAAGTTGTGCTTAATGGGTTTGAAGTGGTGTTATGTGTGAATCTATCTTTGTACTGTGGTGCATTTTGTCCACCCTTTTCATTGCTCACCTTTCCCCCATTTCAGGAAGTTAGATTCTTGATTAACATCTTTTTTTGGTGCATCACCTTTGTTAGTTTTGTGCTTTGTTTCATTTTTCCTCTAACCCTTACCTCACACCATAGAGAAGAGCCAGATTCTTTAAAATCTGGAGGTTATCTTAGGGTGCATGTCCCACTTCCTAAGGTATCCCATGAATCTGATGGTTCATCTACAAAGATGATTGTCAAAAGGTAATATATAAATATGGAATTTATATAATAGTATAAGTATAGACTTGGACTCATTTTTCCCTAGCAGCCGCTAAGCTATACTTAAAGATAAATATATCATGTTCATAATCAAGCTATGTACGTTTAAAATTGTAATTTTCATGAGTTACAAAACTATACGTCTAGAGTTTCATATTTCATATAATATTTTGGCAGAATATTTTTACATTTAGGACAAGAAAAGAAATATGGACTAACGACCTAGAAGTTATGCTACAAGTTTTTAAATACAACGTGATCTACTCGTTGCACCCTAGCACCGCTAAGCTATTCCTAAAGGTAAATATATCATGTTCAAAATGAAGTTGTTTTATAAATCTAAATTGTTAATCTCTGTGAATATAACAACCGAGAAAGAATGAAAGTGATTGCTAGGACCAAAAACGTTGTGTTGTTTATATAACAACAACCGATCTTCGAGGTGCCAAGGAAAATGAATGTTTTTTTTTCAAATCAAAATTATATCCTAGCAGATGCTAGGGTAGAAAAATTTCCTATGGTAAAATTTATTCATATTAAATAAATCATATTGAAAAGATACAAACGATAACAAATAAATCCAGAATTTATATAATGGATATATAAATATACATGTAATATCTTGTATGTAATTCGAAATAGAATTGGGGTTTTGTCAATATGTTGTCGAAACAACCAATTAAATCGTGGTAGCCTCAAAGCTATGTTTATTTTTGGCATAGATTAGCGGGCTCAAAATTAAGAACATATTAATTATAAAATGCATACTGATTAAAATTGGATTTAATAATATTCTGCATATATAATGTGTTTAACTTCCAATGTACATACCATAATAATGATGAAGACATTACATTTGGTTAATTCTACATGGAAATATGTATATAGTTTTAAATAATTATCATACAATTGAATTCTTAATATTTTTTTATAGTTTTGAATTAATTTTTTAACGTCATATATTTTCCTAAAATATCTAAATGACAACCATGTAAAAATGTAATATGCATTAATTAGAGAGGTTTGTTTACATCATATTGATGAAAAACATTAAACTATTTTTGGTTCTCCGACTAAAATAAAATTACAAATAAGGTGATCATGCCAAAAGCTATCATTATCCTAAAAAAATTCAGGATGACAACTAAACAATAAAACTAAAAATAGCCAAAGAGAAACATAGAATGGTGGAAATGGCAAAAGCGTTAAATATAGATAAATACATAGCAAAAAAGAGATTGAAATTGATTTTGTTAAAACACAAATAATTGAATTTCTATGAAGAACAAGGTAGTTTAGCACGAAGATCAAAAGAAAAGGTTGATCATGAGCATGATTCAGTAGGAAAAAGTAGGGCTTTTGTGGATCAATATTGGACTTCCATATGAAACACATCGACTACCAAATACAAAGCAACTAATATATCCCACAATAAAAAAAGGTACACCTTTACTATAAATACCTAGTTTAGTAATATCTGGAATGATTTCATGCTTTATGTTGTCTATGAAACCTCCATCTGCTATCTCATTCAAACAATCATCGTGATCCATTTTGTAACCTCTGTTGTTATCCTCCTTCGTGTGTCCTATGTGTTCATCCTCTCTGTGCTTATTTTGTGTTCCTTTCTCTATGAAAAATATTATAATCGCATGTAAGAAAAAAACCTAGATTTGAACACTCATCCCCACAATCAACGGTCTGCATGTATTTTTATTTTGAAGACATGCTTTTCCGATTGATCGAAAAATTGAAACCCTACTCAATATTTCTCTAAGTTATTTAATAAATATTTTAGCACATTTCACGAAATAAAATTCAAAAAGAGAAAAAGAGTGGGATATGAAAATTTGAAATTTTCACTTTCCCCCTCTAAAAGCAAAAGGGCGGGCTATTAAAATTTCAAATATCCAAAAATGCGGGGGAATTCATATTTCCCTATTTTTATTTTCCCATGGTTTAAAAATTAAAAACTAAACATTTTTCATTTTCTATAGCCTATAATAATATAAACATATTCAAAAATATATTATACAATATATAAATGAACCAAGCATAGCAAAAATTATATTAAAATAAAAAACAGAAGAAATAAATCCTAAACATAGTTTTGAAGATTATTAGAATAATATACACACATTTACGTTCCATTATTTATCAAAATTGATTTCTACATTATTAGATATAGTGAGAGCTAATATAAATTAACTATCAAATTATAATATGCCACTTGGAAAGTTTGAACAAGCTATTAGGGATACATAATAAGGCTAGTGATCCAAAACTATACGATTAGAGTTATTGTACGGATATTTTCAAAATAAGAAACATATGAGCGTAGGGTCTGATATGCCATTTCTATTAATAAGTAAAGGAACATAGAAGTCACTAAGAATTTTTCTTTGTTAATAAATGATGTGAAATATGTCTTGAAAACCATGTATCTTATGGAAACTACATATTAAGCCTAACGATGCAAAATTTTACAGATAGTGTTTAAAATGAGAAAAGGTAAAGGTAGGAGACTAGCGGCCACTAAAGCTAAACTGTGATTTATTATTTTATGTCTACTTTCAAAATAAGAAACTTTTTAGCCTATGGTCTAATATGCCATTTCTCAATCGATAAGCAAAGGATCTTAGTGGTCACTAAGCATTTTTTTATTATCAGAAACGAGATAAAATATGAGTTGAAAACTATGTATCTTATGGGAACTACATATTAAAGCTAGTGATCCAAAACTATAAAGACAATGATTTATATTGATATGAGGTAAAGGTAGGAGTCTAGCGACCGATAATCTATACCATTCAATTTAATAGGTTATGGCATTCCACTCAATACGTACAAAATATTAGTGGTCTCTAAGCATTTTATCTGGTAATAAGAGATGTGAAGTATATGATACAAACAATAAGTCTTGTGAGTACTACATAATAGATGAAAACATAATAGAAACCCAAAGCTATATACATATGATATTTATAATGACTAGTAGTAATGGTGGAATCCTGGTGACATCTAAACTAGAGCATGATCTTTTATTTTATCACTTATTTCAAAATATTAAATTGTTGAACTTAACATCCACTGTGCACTTATTTAAGAAAAAATTTTCTCCCACAAGATACGATGTGAATGATGTGTTTATAATAATACGCCTTAAAGATAATATTTATATTGATAAGAGGTAAAGTTAGGATCCTAATGAATTCTAAGCTATACTAATCAATTCATTAGGCTATGACCTTCCACTCTATACATACAAAAACTTAGTGGTCACTAAGCATTTTCTCTCGTAAAAATAGATGTGAATTATATGTTACAAATAATAAGTCTTGTGAGTACTACATAATAGATGAAAACACAATAGCAACCCAAAGCTATATACGTATGGTATTTATAATGATTGGTAGTAATGGTGGGAGCCTAGCGACTACTAAACTAGAGCATGATATTTTATTTTATTGTTGTTTTCAAATTATTAAACTATTGAACTTAGCATCCACTATGCCCTTACTTTCGATAAGGAAAAATTCTTAGCATTCGCTAAGCATTTTCTCCCATAAGATCTTATGTGAATTATGTGTTTCAAACAATATACCTTATGAGAAATATGTAAGGCTTGATCCCTCATGTACCTTAATCACTCTAAGAAATAACAACATAGGAACAAAACAGAAACAAAAACATTACATACCATTAATATTTCACCTTAATCACTCTAAGAAATAACAATATATATTACTTAAAAAAAAAAAAAAATAGAAAAACCCTAAGTCCAAGTATAGATAGAGACCTATGGTTTTTCCTAGTCTTCCTTTTAGTAAGACGTCAGTGGAGTTGTATAGGATTTACTGAAAGAAGCATAGTTCAAAGGGTTGATGAAAAATTATGCCAAAGTTGGACCCATCTTAGTTTGTGGAGGTGTTAGTCCATGTGATATGAGGAGAAGTTAGAGTGGCCTCTTCATTGGCCCATAAAATTGGTCCTTTGGGTCTTTCATTGAAAAAAATCGGAGAAATTGCAAAGGTACTACAAGAATTGAAGGGTTTGAGGGTTACCATGAATCTCATTGTACAAAATTGTTAGGAAAAAGTTACAGTTGTTCCCAATGTAGTTGCCTTGGTGATTAAATCCCTAAAGGAACCTGAACGTGACAAGAAAAATATGAAAAACATTAAACATATCGGGAACATCTCGTCTGATGATGTTATTGAAGTTGTGAAGGTCACAAATCCCGATCAATGGAAAAACATATTGTGGGAACTATGAAGGAGATTTTGGGTACGTGTGTTTCTATTGGGTGCACTGTTAATGACAAGGATCCCAAGGATTTACAATCAGAGATCGATGAAGGAGAGGTGGAGATTCCAGAGGATTGATTGACATGAAGTGATTTTGTTTTGGGTATGTTTTATTGAGTTTTAGTGTGTTGGGTATTTTTTTTTATGGTTTGATTAGGGAACAATGGCTTAAGGATTTATGGGTATTTGCAAAATTTGGTTATAGTGGGTTTCGTTTCTTGTTTCCAGTGTGTGTGCGAATGGAAGGATTTGGAAGAAATTATTTCTTTAGAAGGGAGACCCGAGGCTCTTTAATTTGAGGCGGTGCGGGTTGTTTCCATCTCATCTCTTCTTGGTGGCCCGTGATGGTGGCGGTGTCATTCTATTTGTCCATGGGAGTTTAGGCTCTTCCACTATTGTTCTTGGATGGAGAGAAGAGGGATATTTTTCTCACATGGAGGTTTCACGAGCTCACTTGTAGATTATTTTCTAGGCCTAGTTTGATTCTGTCAGGGAAGCCATTACTCACATTATGGGGGTGGAATATCTATCGAGTTAGATTTTACTCATGTTAACTCGAGGTGGATTCTGGTTCGTGTCATGGCTTTTGTTAGTGAGGTAGAATATTGAGGAGGTTAGGATGATAGCGATGTAATTCATCAAACCCATGCACCGAGCTAACTTGGTGGAAGCGCTAGAGGAATTTGGTATATCTCAACCTTTTCCCGAATTGGTTTCTAAGGACAAAGCTTTAGAGGAGGCACGACAAGTGATAGTGGATATGTCAACTAGGATTGTGGTCTTGATGAAATTTTCTAAAGAGGTGCATGGTGTATGTGTAGAAGGGCTCTCTAAAGGGAAATGTCTTGAGAAATTAGATCTCCCGTGTCTCTTGGTGTCGGTCTTCACAAAGTCCGTGGGAATCGTAGGGCTTCATCGCAAGCTCGGTTTATCTACAACTTACTCATTTAGAAGGCTCATGAAGGGGGACTTTGGGAGGCAAGAAGGTGGCTGGTCCTTTCCTACCTACTTCTTTGGTTTAATTTTTCTGTTATGTTCGGTTTTGGTCTTAGGTTTTTTTCTAGTGGTCTTTGGTGTGGCATTTGGGCTTCTAGTCTCCCTGCATGCTTGCAGGTGTTTTTTTTATTTCAATTTGGGTAGGATGGTTTATGGTATGGTCTATGTTGTACTTGGGTGGTATCCTTCCAATCCTTAGGTTATGAGCTCATGTAAAAATTGTTTAAATATTTAATAAAAAATAGATGAAAAAATAGTAGCGACCCAAATGTATATATGTATGGTATTTATAATGATGGGTAGTAATGGTGGGAGTCTAGGGACTACTAAACTAGAGCATGATATTTTATTTTATCATTTTTTTCAAATTATTAAACTGTTGAACCTAATGTCCACTATGCCCTTACTTTTCGATAAGGAAAAAATCCTTAGCATTCGTTAAGAATTTTCTCCTATAAGATCCGATGTGAATTATGTCTTTCAAACAATATACCTTATGGGAAATATGTAAGGCTTGATCCCTCTATATGGTATGTAGTGCAACTATTGTCTCCCCTAGGTACCTTCCAGCCAACATGATATAATTATAATCAATGAAAAACACTAGCAATTCAAAGTTGTACAGATAGTGTTTACAATGACCGTAATGGTAGGATCCTTGTGGTCACTCAACTAGGTCACGATTTATTATTTTACCATAATTTTCAATAAAATAAACTATTGAAACTAGCATCCGCTGTGTCGTTACTTTTGATAATGAATGAAACTAAGCATTAGGTAAACAATTTTTTTGATACAAAAGGTTGTGAATTATATGTTACAAACAATATATTTTATGGACAATACATATGACTTGATCCCTATTCAAGGATTTATAGTGTAGCACTTGTTTCTACCATGGATATGAGCCAAAAGTGTACAAATAGTAAATGTTTGCAGCCTAAGAATATTGGCACTATAAATAAGTTAACATAAGTTCAAACAATTTGGAATAAATTTCTTCAATTATTATTTTAAATCTAAATTATAGTTAGAGTAAGAGAGAATAGACCCTTGTTGTAGTGGTACTCAAAAACATTTTTAATAATCAAATCTTTTCTCAAATAGGTTTAACCCACCATGACCTTATAGAGAGCATTGTTTCCATGAAAATGGCTACTGTGAAGAGGGCCATACTTACATTTAGGAAAAGTGTAATCCTTCCCATTTGTTTTTGATATCTTGTTGTGGAATTTCCCACCAAGTTCTACACTTCAAATATCATACTTAGAGTAGTTCTAGATAGACATAATGAATAAAGTATTCCCGATAAACATATATTTCACATTATCTTATATGAAAAAAAAGATGAGATATCACTAACTTCATTAATGTGATTTTTTTCTCAAATAATCTACTCAAAATACCAAACATTATATATTCTGACCGCTATCCATTAAACATGCTCATTAGTCTTGTTACAGCATCTAATCCTCACTACTACAAGATATGAACACATAAATCATATAGTCTTGTAAAACAAAAATCCCAAGCTACCGAACCTCTCTTTGAAATACCAAATATTACATCTTAATGTCCTCTATGGTTTATCAAAAAAGGTGTAAATGGATTTAGAATTGTTTTATTTTGTTCTTTTATATGTTGACTAGAAGTCTATCTACCACTAAAGTGTGTATTTTTAACGTTCTTATCATGTCATATATATAATGTTATGGCTTGTCGGATCATATGTAATACTTTCAAAAGGTGCAAATGGTCTCGTATCTTTCAATGAATCATAATTAGATTTTAGAATTTTAGAATAATTATTTTATTATTGATTTGATCCACAAAATATGAATTACTGTAACCAGTTGAATGATACATAAGATGTCCTATCGAAGCCTATCGATCGCTAACCATTAAGTTAATTAATTTGTTATGATAGATAGTAAAGAAATCTAGAAGTTGGTGTCCACTAGGGTACTATTTAAATTCCTTAACAAACAATGCAAGAAAAACACTTTAAAATTTAGAAATGACCTAATTATTGATGTATTTTACTCTACATATAGGTAAAATGTCTTCCATTTTTCATGCTCCATTCAAAACAATTCCATTCATCGCAGGTGGTATTTTTGGAAGAAAAGATATGAGGAATGGTTTGTGGAACTTAATTCACCTGAAAACTACCATGTTGACATGTGGTTGTTTTTTTGTTATAGATGAAAATCATGAGGAAGTTGGTATTGTTCTATCGTTAGAAGTTATTGATTTGGGGACACTTCATGTCCAGGTGGAACACTTCGACTTTGAAATCAATAAGTGCCTTATTTTGGATATGGATTTGGAAGCTTCTTTGTTCAAGAAATGGGAAATTCATACCTCCATAATCAGCAGACCATATTCCTATTCAAAATATGGTTGGAATTTGGGGATTCTAATAGATTCTGACAAAATTGGATGTTCAAGTGCGGAGACATTAAAAATGGTATATTTACAATATTTAGAAAATTGTATAGAAATGAGAAAACATATTTTTGTCATTTCTTACATAGAAAAGGTTTTATTTCACCTCCAAAACATGCCAAGTTGTTTACTATGTTGAGGCGAACATATTTGACTAAATTGGAGATAGACCCATCTAAATCAAAATTTCATGGGTTGAAAAGGAATATTAAATCAACTGGGTCTTTTGAGGCTGGTGTAATAGTAGAGACATTTGATTCTTACTGCTGGAGAATAAAAGGAGACAAAAATGAGAGCAAAAGTTCTACATTATTTGAGAAATAAGCATTTGGATAATATTGTATTGACATCCTGCAGTGAATCCAATGTAATCAAAAATTTAAATTACATGAATCACACTACCACCATTTTTTGTACTATTGGGTGAAGAGAGCAATGGAAAAAGAAATTCGATTCCCATATTGGGGAAAAATGGTAAAATAGAAAAAGATCATGAGGTGGAAGAAAATATTCCCGTCGTGGCTTGATAATATTAGACAACTATGTGATGTCACTAGAAGGAAATATACCAGCAAGGATGAAAGTCACACATAATTTTTCATGTAAATTTTCATATCCATTCCATCTTCCATCAACTTTATCAACTATTCCTTTGACTAATCCTTTTCAATGTTGAATGTGTGATCGCTGATTTTTGTAATTTGGCCAGTGATATTTCTTCTGATGTCATAATGGAGCTTCTAACAATTATCGGAACCAATGTGTCTTTGGATTGTATTATTATTATTCTAATACCAACTGGTTATTCAAAAATGTTAAGCGATACCATAGAAAGATACATGGAAAAGGTTAAAGACATTAGAGTATCAATTCTGGATGGATGTTACAGACTCTACGATAGCAATGAGATATTCAAAATTTTATGTCTTATGTACATAATATCTTGTGTGCAAAACCATAACAATAAAAATGATTATAGAGAAGAGGTCACTATGGATTGGATGGAGAAACTGCCACAAAAATTGGTAACTACAAGAAAAATTTTCCTACAAGGAAACATCCATCCTTTTCTTTACGAAAGATTGTATGAGTTCTGGGATGAGATGTTCACTCGATGTTGTTCCATAAATTCTCTAGTACTAGTGCTTTATGGTGGTAGTGTCACTCTCTGTGCATTGGTGGATTCCAAAATATCTACCATTTTTATTGTTGAGACACATAGTCAAGTGATGTTTCTAAAACATTACTATTCTCATATGAAGAAAGGTTCATCTCTAAAAACAAATTCAACAAGTGATTTTGTTTAATGGATTTTAACCTAAATATGCTACTTATACAATTATTTTTATGTAGACAACCACAAATATATAAAAGTTAATGTACAACCATTTCACCGTGATGCTACACAACCAATTCAACATGGTGATTTACTTTCAATCATTTTATAAATAATTTTAATGATCTCTATCTTCAATTTCCATGGTTTTCAATTATTTTAACAAAGTTATGTTTTTTACAGTTCAGATGATAGATGTGGAGGACGCGAGCACAACGGCCATGAAAATGCCATCAGATCTAGGTATGTTAATCATGTGAATTTATAAAAAAAATGCTAATAAGCCCCACAAATTTATAAGAAAATAAATGATTATGCAGAAAACCAATAAGGCCCACAAATTTATAGGAAATGATATGATATCCATGTGTATTTTACAAAAAAATTTATAAGGCCCACAAATTTATAGGAAATGATAACTAACAGACATTAGTTTATATGCTTGGCTTAGGGTCAAAGAAAAAGTTTAAGGAAATCCATTTTTAAGCTACGATAACAATTTAAAACGAACTATATAGAGCTTAGTAGACTCTAAGCATCCACGTTCAATACATAAATGGTTTGACTAAAAAACCTTACATTCATCAATATCTCACTGATTTATAACTGCATACTCTCTATAATGTTTCACTAATTCACTATTGCATACTGACTACTTACATTTAATTAACATTTTTTTGGCTTCAACATCATCATAAATAGGACAACATATGGGTTGATTCATCTTGTACGTATGTAAAGTAGCACTTGGCTAGCCTCATTAATTGTTTTCTAGCTAAGTGTAGTTCAGCCAATGATGGCATAGCCTAGAGGTTGTAAATCCTTAGCAATAGCGAGGATTGTTCTCTTCAAGGGTGTTTCAACGAATATAAGCATGGCTTAATGACCAGTAAATTTGATTTATAAAACATAGAATAATTGATATTGTACTTACCATATCACCACGAAACTACTATGTTTATCCAGGTTAAGTTTGCCACAACATGAAATTGATTATGAATTGATTAATTTTTATTTCAAATACATTATGATCACATTTTCAATAGGAAGAAATATATTATGAATTGATGATTGTTTATTTGAAATAGATCTTGCATCAATGGATCCAACAATGTGTAAAGGCGGTGTAATCCAAGCCACAATCTCAATTGGTAATTGTTAGCCGTAAGCTAAAATGTTGTTTATTTCAATTGGTTGTAATTGATATGCAGCTGATGAAAATTAAATTTGTTTACTTCCTGTAGGTAGAGATAAGAGTTATTTACTTATTTTGGATATGGAGGACTTGCTATATGGGATAAAAAAACATATAATAGGAAGATGTCATTCAGGTTTGGTATGAAAGTTGTCAACCTGTGAGGTGGCTTATCAAAATTTATAAAATTATTATCACCATACTATGAACTAGGGATTCTAGTCCGACAATCTCATTTCTGCTGATGTTAAAAATATATCAACGGGATTCAATAAAAAATATTGACCGTATTGAATCCAAGACTCACTGGGGAATTGAACTTTGCAATATAGTCTAGAGGAATAAAATAAGAGACCTAGAAAAGGTTTGAAGTAGAAACAATTTTTCATATACGCTTCAAAAAAATACTTTGTGTATTACATTAAGTGCAAAGTGAAACCCTCTGAAAAGGTTTATGGTGGGTATGAAAAGAATATGCAAATATTATAAAAAGATAAATGGTTAATGGACAATTTGTACAAAAAAATATCACAAATAGATTCTCACGAATTGAATGTGGTAGAGGGCATCAAATACTTGGAGAAGAAAATGCTAAATAACTATTTATCTTTTCAAAATGTTGTTATGATTGTAATTCTTAACATTGTGAATGATATATACACTCATATTTTATTATGAATGTACTTTGCGTAACTCTATTCTATAATTATGATATTGTCGAAATAAAAGTTGGGAGGATTTATTTTTTCACTAATTATAAGATGACAATATGATTGAATAACTTCTGTGGTGAATTATCAGAAAAACTTGCCCTTGAAAATTTGTAAAATAGTTTTTTTACACTGTTCATAGAATAAATATTAAATTATATTATATATACTTGATTTTTTTAATATAATTAATATATAAAAATTGATGGTCATATCTAAAATATGCAAGTCATATGTGACGGTTATTTCAAAGATTTGCAACTATTTTATGGATAAAAACAATAAAAAAATGTCTAAACGAGCGTCAAATTTAACACCACGTTGTGGCCTTTGTTGCAACCATTGAAGGACAAGAGAAGATGTTCAAGATGATATTTGATCAAAAACCAAATTCGAGGGAACTTATTTTTGGAGCTTCACTAAGACAAACCATAAATAATGCTTAGCAGCCACTAGCCCTTATAAAACAAAAACATGTTCTATACATAACATAGCATAAATAATGGCTAGCGTTCGCTAGCACTTATAAAACAAAAACATGTTTTGTACATAAAAATCATAAATAATGGCTAGCGGATGTCAGCTCGTATAATGGATTCCAATATTTGATTTTCTGGATTCTAATATATGGGAATTTGGAGTACATATAATTCCAATATAGATGATTTTGGATTCCAATATATGTGATTATGGATTCCAATATATGCGATATTGGAATCCGATATGTGCAAATTTGGAATCTGATATGTGCGATTTTGGAGTGCTAGATAATTCCAATATTTGACATTTTGGAATCAAAAATAACAATATCGACTTTGATATTGAGTATATTTTTTAGTCTTAGACTGTAATAATTCCTAATTTAGTGAAATAAGTTTTTAATGAGTGACACAAATACCTTTATAATATTTGGCTCTCATACTTCATCTAAGGAGATTACAAATTATTTCCATATAACTAAATTTTATGTAGACATGGGTATGCTTTAGTGGAATAGACAATCACCCCAATAAATCAAAATCCCATGTATCGATGAGAAATGAGGACTTCCAAAGCTCTTTACATATTTTTAAAGTAGGTGACTTGTCATTTAGTCAATAATCTAAAAAGACACAACAAATAAATGCATTTATAGCAACTAATGCAAGGTATTTTGAGGCCAATGACAAAACACTAGAAGAAGACTATTAAAGCTTAAAAATTTCTTCTTAATTAAACCATCCTTGGAAGGTAAAATTGTATTAATTAAGACTTTGGAGAGGATGGTACAAGAATTGGAACAATAGGTACCACCAAATGCTCGGATAACTCATCTTATCAATAACCTGTAGTGCCAACTAAAATTAGTGAATTGAGGTAAAATTTAAGGCAAGCTAAGGAAACATTTCTAGAAATTCATAGGAAAATCATGTTCATGGAAATTTATTACAGGGGACATATTGATAATTTTCCTAGAACATAAGGTTGATTAATGGGGACCGATTCAAGAGTTTGGGTAGAGAAACACCGGATGGCATAAAGAATCAAGTATAACATTGAAATAATGGATGATGATAACATTGAAAATGTAGGATGGGAGAGTGTAGAAGCATTGAGGGAATAATTTTTAGCATAAATGAAACTATTGGTATTTTTATAATAATTCATAAGGACTTGATACGATTCAAGGAAAATTAAAGGAAGTTCAAACATCCATTTAATTCATGACATTGAGAGGATTAACATATCCATATAAGGAGAATGGAAGTTAGCCATCAAAGCATTACTTTACAAGTTTGATATGGAAATCATAAATATTTATCCACCTATAGATAAGGATTTCTCTGAAGCTCATGAAGGTCCATTAATCTAAAAGTGAAACTTGAATCCCTCAATAGATCATATAGCCTCTTGGTGGCCTCTGATTGGAAAATCACATACATGTATGTTAAGTTGATTACGGTGATACATTTACCAAAAAAATCTATGTGGCAAAATATGGTGGGCCAGTTTGTAGTCAATAGAGCACATATGTAATCTTTCCCTCTTCCTTTTCTCCATTCCCTTATACAAGCATAGAGGTGCTAATAATCCTTCCAAATACATGTCTACCATGATCAATATTTTGTTTGCAAAGATGTTTGGTGGCATGGTTGAGCTCAAAGTGTAGCCTTTATGGCCCATGTGGGTGAATAAATATTTAAAACCATAAAGGAATATAATGTAAGAATATGTTTTCAAACAAATGCAAACCGAAATGGATCAAGTACGAGTAGTACTTAGTATTCCTCAAGATACATCGAGTAAGAGCAAAGCACCTTGAAGTAATTCTATAAGAAATATGGTTCTTTGAGAAATTTGTATGAATTTTATGAATAATTTGTGTATAAATTTACCTTCCACTTGTGGATATAAAGAAATAAGAAGATTATTGTAAGAAATAAATGGTGGCTAAAAATAAAGAAAAGCTGGTATTTGTTTTAACTAAAAATTATACTCCTAGTTGAACCTTTAAAAAAATTGTTTTAAAACAAAAATCTCTTTCTTATAAAATATGGTGGTGTATGTGTTTAATAATTAAAAAAATTCTAATCTAAGAAAGTCCCAAGTTAACCTATTATTTTGGTAAGACTAAATCTATTTTTCATAGCTTTAGTTCTATTTTACTTAACTCTATTATTAAGTGTGCATGATGAAGCAAGGTGTGGAAGTGTCACATATTAGTTTTGCTATGTGGACTTTTATTAATTTAGTTTGTTATTAATAAATATAAATTTAGTGAATATTGTTTTTGTATTTTAGGAAAGCAATTTTGATCTCAATTTATGCATGATTGATTAGATGTGCTTAGGTAGTCTATGGAAAATTGTATGAGTTAATTTTTAAAGCATGATCTTGGATTAAATTAATTATAATCGAGTGGTGTAGACTGAAGTAAGTAAATTGTTATTTCAGTCATTCTTATGGTTTTATAAAATTTTAAAGAAGGAAATTCAGTTGTGTTTCTAATTTTATTTTTTATTTTTTATAATAAGATACCAAAATTTTTACATAGATATTGACATCTCTACCCCCTGTGATGAATGAATATAACGTGTATTTTATTACATTAGTTGAGTAATTGTATATCTATACTAAAGCCTTCCTTTGGATAAGTAGTGAATACTAGTGGAAATCCAGTTGTCAAAGTAACCAAAGAAATAAAAATATGTATGAAAAAAATATCCACTACCTTAGACTCTTGTTAAGGATTTTTGATAATATGAGTTTCATGTTAGGTTATCTAAATTTTGGTTTCCATCATATCAAGGTCAGGTTATATGTGTTTTCTCGAAGTTCATTTAAGACATTATAGAAGTTTTAATGAAGTTCTTTTACGCCCTACCCTTCTTATTTTTTTGAGTTCATTTATAAAATCCAATCACTCAAGTTTAAATTAGAATAATTGTGAATATTCATTCAAACAAATATTTGTAGAGTCAATAATAATTTCTAAATAAATAAAATTTAGAAAAGATAGAAGTCGAAATTGTAATAAGATATCATCGATAGAAAATATTTTTTTATAAATGTTACCAAATAACATTTCCTAAATACATTCAAAAAATATTATTTGCATACTCAATAATAAGTACTAATTAAAGTAAATTTAGATACAACTGGAAGTCAACAAAATATAATAATATTTCATCTAATAATAGACTACTTGTATTATGAGGCATTTGAAAATTATGGGTAAAAGTTACCTTGAAACAAAATTCCCCAAACATTGGACCAAAATGAATAAAGCAATGTTGTCTAAAATGAGTTGGAGGCTGGTCAAGGAAGAGAGTGTATGGAATTCTATTATCAGAGGAAAATATTGGCCAAATATTCTTGCCAATGAATGGTGCTTCTACATCCAGGATTCAAATGGTTCTTCTTGTTTCTGGAAATCGATAAATGGGCTAAACACGTTGTCTCTGAGGGTAGCAAATGGATGGTTGGAAATGGGTGAATGATCAATTTTTGGGAGGACAAATGGTTAGGGGACCTTCCTCTTAAGATCATTTACCCCACGGTCTATAGAGATTTTGTTGCCAAATATGGGACCAAGGTTAGAGATTATTTCAACTTTGATGAACCCTTGGGACAATGGAAAACTATAGAACTGGATGGTTCTAACAACATTGAGATTTCTTCTATTAACAGAAAATTAAGAGGTGTTATTGTTAATAAGGAGAGCTTAGAAGATGATAGTATTTACTGGTCAAAGGAGGACAATGGAATATTCTCGGTTTGAAGTGCCTACAACTTCTTTTCTGATGTGGGGGAAACTGAAAACTTCAATTGGGGAAGTGTTTGGGTCAAAGAGTTAATACCCAAGATTAATATGTTTTTTTGGTTTGTTATCCATGATAAGATTCTAATTGTTAGCAACCTAAACAAGAGAAATTTCCATATGGTTAACAAGTGTGTGCTATGTGAAAGTGAGTGTGAAGACTCCTCACACCTTTTTCTCAGATTGTCCCTATCTAGTCTCGGTTAGAAAGACCATTCTTAATATTTTTGAAGTCAATTGGGTATTCCCAGATTCCATTAAACTATTGTGGTCTCAATGGTCTAGTCCTTTTAAGAGCCAAGGATTAAAATATTTTTGGACCTTTTCTATTATGCATTTAGCTTGGGAGATTTGGAAGGAGAGAAATAGAATAATTTTCAAAGGCAAGAAAGAGTCTTTCAAGAAATTTGGAGCCCATTGTGTTAATACCATTCAGGATAATTTCTCTAATCTAAACCCTCAAAAGAAGACTATCTTTTAGAATGAAGCCATATTTTCCTTAAAGTGGGGTTTGGGATCCTCATCTACTAGTACCCCTACTCTCAACCCTAGACTCAAAGGATGGGTGAAACCTAACAAGGAGTGTATTAAGTTGAACTTTGATGGCACGTCTAAAGGAAACCTTGGTAGAGCTAGCTATGGTGGGGTGTTCCGGGATTTTGAAGGAATATTTATTCTTGGGTACCATCACAATCTTGGCACTCAAACAAACCATGTTGCCAAAGCAAAGGTGGGGTTTTTTTGGGGTGTCTATAGCTCTTCAATACAATTTCACCAATTTGGAGGTGGAAGGAGACTCTATGAACATAATTAACAACATTACTGGGAAAGGATCCATTTCTATTTCCATCCAAAACTCTATAAAGAGTATTAAGGAAATGTCAAATTTATTTGAAATTATTACCTTCAAGCATGTTTATAGGAGGCTATCTTTTTGGTGGATTTTTGCTAATATGGGGGTTAATTGTGATGAGTTGATAGTTATCAATGAAGTGGAATCTCTTGATCCCAAGGTGTAAGCACACCTACATAATGATATAAATGGACATGTCACCAAATAATGTTAGTTCATGGTGTGTCAAATTTATCATGGTCATTTTCTATAGGAATAGTGAGAATTTATTTATAAATAATATGAAGATCTAGGAGGGGATCCACTCGTGTGTCTAGAAAGATTTTTTTGCCTCCTGTGCCATGAGAAATTTCATTTTGGGATTACATGTAATCCTATGACTACCTGGAATTCTAGAGTTGTCATGAATGGTTTTTTGTGTAGCCAAATGGGTGTTGAACTAGTTAGAACTGAACCTGTTGATCTCAAAGGGGTGATGCCTGAAGCCATGGTTCCGTTTGATAGCAAGCATTTTTTTCCCTTCCTAAAAAATTTCTAAGGTCATTTTGAAAATATTAACAAATATTTTTCTAGCACTTGGAAGACTACCCAAAAAGGTGTGGTGGTTGAAATGAAGGGGATTAGCATTGAAATTACTATGGATTTGGTTACCAAAGTGATGGGTCTTCCTACAGTTGGGAGGGAGGTCTATAAACCGAAAAAGAAGCATTTGAAGAGCTAAACTTGTTTCTCAAAGGTAATGAAAATATCACTTCCCACTTTGTTGGTTATCTTCATCTGTCTTTACCTAAACCTTTTGACAATGTGGCTCTCACCCTTATCCAATTTCTCACTCTTGAGGGCCATCAAAAATGCATTTATGCCTACCACCTGCCTATGCTTAATCATTTTAGACATGGCCATGATTTTAGCTTCCCCTACTTTATTTTTGCTCCCTGAGTGCTTCTATCTCTCAATTCAAAACCAAAAGGTCTTTGTCCTACTTCATCAGGGCTTTATTCTCACTCTTGTCAAAAGATATGCTCTAGATATTGACAATTTTGGCTCCCTAACTAAAACTCGGAAGCTTATGCGGATGGATTCGACTCGGACTTGGAGGAAGAAGACTCGAGTGAATATTCTGATTCTCAGGAAGGTGACTCAGAAGAGGATAAAGATGAGGTTGAGATTGTGGTGGCCTAGAATCTTAGGGAGATGAAATCCAAGTAGGCTCCTAGTGTTCCTTTGAACACCAAAGGGGATTCTAGTAAACAGGATTCTCTGGCTCCTATCAATGTGCAATTGGAACAAAAATTCGAGGCTATGGGGCATGTTGGACCTATGAAAGGGGAGAACCATCTGGATAAAATGGTGGCAGATATTGAGGAACTTAAGGGAGATATGAGGCTCACTAAGATCTCGGTGTAGTTTTTGTTCAATGATTGGCATAAGATGAAAGCGCAGGTTGAGGAAGTGGTTAACAATGGGCATGGCAGAGAGATTGATGTTTTAAAATCCAACTATGGTTTCATAACCAATGAGTTGGACCATTTTCATGCTATTCTCCACAACTACATGGAGTGGAGTGTAGTCATGGTGAAATATACTCTGCAACATCTCCAGACTCTGGGTTAGCTCACTAATGCCTATAGTGTTGTGGATAGTCAGGGAAAGAAAAGAAAGGCAACTCCAGATGGTCTTGACTTGGTGTCTTTTGTGGGTAACATAGATTCTCTAGCTAAGGAATGGGAAAAGGTGTTGGAGGGGCTTGAAAAATCCTATAAATTATCTAAGGAGGGGTGTTTTTTTATTTAGTGTGACTGTAGCTTTTTTAATGTTAGTTTCTATGTTATTGTTAGTTCTTATGTGTTTTTTTACTGTTGTTGTTCACTACTATTGCTCTGGGGATCCCATTTATTATGGAATGTTATATTATTGGGTTTTTATGGTTTTGTAATGTATTTATCTGATCTCATGGAGTTGTGACTATTTTTGACTCCTTGTTACCACCGCCACTCCCATGCTACCCCCCGTCCAATACCTCATGATATTTTTTCACCAATCTTCTTATTTTTGGAGGATTCACGTCGATGTGCTTCAAATCCAAAAATGGTAAAATATTTTACTAAACTTGACTCCTCAATGCATTTCTACGGATTGGTAATGGCTATCCACAACTTATACATTGATAAGAAATGTTTAAACATGTAAATTTATATATCAAACCCTTATGTTAATAGTTTATTTAATTTCTGTTATTTGGGTAAAGAGTGTTAAAAATTGCATTGAGATTGGTATAGTCACCTTAATTGGTTGGTCTTTCATGCCCTCGACCGATCAAGTTCCGTTGTACATGTTGCCTAATGGGAATGATTTATAATAATAATAGTTTCACTAATTATTTTGAAAAATATTGAAAGAGAACAAAAATTATTTTTCAAAATAATAAATAATTCTAATTTGATCATGCTTAATTATGCTAATAACTAACTTTAGTTCCATGGGATTTCAGCATCAAATCCCAATGTTTGATCATGGGATAGTGGATTTTTTCCATCAAACCCTATAAAATGTATCATACTTAGGAGATATCATCGATGTATTCGCTAACCAAATTTATTCATAATGTAAAACACATTTTCACTTATTTAATGAAAATTATCCATCATCAAAATCTATTTTCTGGTGATGAATCATGGATTGTGATTCAAACCTTTCAATAAAAAAACTCAACATAGTGAATCCCGAAATCATCTCTTGAATCTCATAAACTATGGAAAATTCAAAACTCTTACAATAATCCATTTGATAATTCATTTCAATAGATACAACAATTTATTTCCTCTTTTCATATGTTTGTATGACACTAAGCATGTGTGTGTTGTAAATTAATCTAATTATATTTCTTATTAATAAGACTTTATATCCCTACACCCAAATACAAGTCACCTAAACCTTTTTGGGAGGTAGGAATTTTTGATCCAAGTATTGAATGGTGTGGTTCCTTGAAAATATGGTTTTTTTCTCAATGCACTCTTTATTTCACATATGTGTAGCATCAATGCATTTTTCTAAAGAGTGTCATTATCAATAACATGTTATTAGTCCCATAGACAGTTTTGTCTCATGGATGTTATTGCCAGCATTAATTCATTATTTTCCTCTATATTTCTTGCATTTATGTATGTAAATAAAAATATTTATATGTGTGGAGCATACTAGAGTCAAAATCTATACAAAATCAAGCTTTCGACACCGAGGTGAATATCATGAAGAAGAAACGTGAAGAAAAAGCCAATCAAGGTGAGAAAAATAATGTACTATAAATAAATTAGTAATAATGGGAGCATACATGGTAGAGAACTTATTTTTAAGGTTTGTGATGTGATCCCATCCTTTCTACCTATTTTTGATCCCCTTGAGTAGTATCTCATGTATCCATTGGCCCTAGACTGTAATTTTGAGTGTTCTTTCTTCCACTACTTGATAGAGTGGAATAAAGTGAATTTTTTTGGGTGATGAGGATTATATATCCACTAATGAAACAATAGGGTTATTTTATCAACATATCCTCCATCTACATCTAGATACCATCAATGTAATAAATAGCATGGTGGTGTCATCGGAGATGGGAATTCAAGTGTTATGGTAAGATTAGATGGCCATTTAGGTGTTTATTAGAAGTTTTGAATAAAATTCTATTAATTTTTGTAGGCATGTTATAATGGTGAATTTTATATATGTCTTTTCTTTATTGATAGGAGAATTGATTCAACATGCATGACTCTTGGGTAGTTCATAGGTAGTGTCATCAAGGTAAAAAATGATCAAGTGAACCTCTCCATGAAGTTGAAATTGTAACTATATTTTTCATGTTTATACTTATCCTACCCTATATTTTGGGTTTTTAGCATTTTATAATTTTCTAACTATTGAACATATTCAATATTAAGAAACAAAATTTGTATTCAATCTATCTTTGCTTCATTCGGTGGTTCCTATTGGTGTAGGATATTTACCATGCATATATTTTAAGTACATGGGATTCCTCCACATAGGTGATTCACCATGCTTAGGTGTCCTAGGGTGTCATTATGGCCTTACACGCATCATAAAGCGTCATAGGAGTTACATTTGATCGGCTATTCTAGGAATGTAACTCCCACCTCTTGATGGCTACATTTGTGGGGGAGTTACACACCCCACTACTATATGTACACCCTTTCATCTTGAGAAATGGAATGGAATAGAGTATGGGATTTGAGCCATTTTTCCCTTAATGCATGCACATTGCTCTCATGGGTGATTTCTTGCTTTGATCTTGAAGCTACATCATTTTGCGGTTGAGTGCAATGTTTTGATGCTCATGGATTCCCTCTAGATCTTCATCATTCCTCTGACATGGTATCAGAGCTCAGGGATCAGAATCGTGTTGCTCGTAATAGTTGCTTACTACTCTTTGTCTCGTAGTTTCTTGTGTAAGCTCTCCTTTGCATGTGCTCTACTTGCATTTTTTAAAGGGACTTGTGCTTGGTGTTTTTAGCCTTCCGAGAAGATAGTGGTTGATTCATTTGCAGGGGTTCTTTAGACCACCACTTGGTTTTTCTTTGGCGTGGACCTATGGTTCATTGTTGTCTCGAGGTTACCTTTGCATGGACATTTTCTATAATGTTGTCTTGTGCTTTGGTCTGCTCGACTCGTGTTTCAACCTCCACTCCTTGTGATTCGGAGTTACCTTCTCGTGCATTGGTGAAACAGGATCTTCCTTTTCCTCACTTATGTCATTTTGCATCTACATGTGCATTGGATCTCCTTCCCCGCTCGCATTGTCTAACTCATTTCTCACTACTACACTATGTTGGACCCAGGACCCCACTCTTGCCTCCACTCATGGGCTCATGCACACAACTCATGTTTTTGCCACTTAAAGTATTATTATGCATTGGCCTCTTGATACAAGAAATATGTGTATTTCAACTTTTCCCCTCTTTGTTCCATAACCATTTCACATTAGCCGATGATTTTAACTACCTCACACCGTTTCACCTCTGCAGCACAATAGAATCCTACCCTGGTTCACCATTTGTTATCATTGCACACATTCAACACATGAGGCTTAAGCCCTTGACACTGTTGACATGACAATTTCAACCTACCTCTGCAAGCTCATGTGGCATCCCCTCCTCCATGTAGCACGTGGAGATTGTTAACTCGGCTGCAAACCAACAACCAACCAGCTCTGTGTAACATCAAGCATCTCGGTGCATCCACAAAACCTAATCCCATCCCTTTTAGACATTATTTGGTGGTCAAAAAAATCCATTTTTGATGTTTTAAGGATAAAAACATTCATTCTTAGCATTGTAATATTTTTTGGGACCTATTTTGCTTGTATTTAATGTCCTTCATTCGTGTGTCGAAGATAGAGGGCGAGGTCCGGGATTGGCAGGAGGCTAATTCCCCTTACAAGCAAAACAAACCCTTCTTAAAATTTGATGCCATTTCCAACAAGTACCCACACGACACCCTTTTCACCCATTTTGGGCACTTTTTAATCAGTTTGCATAGTTCATTGGCATTTTCCATTAGTTGCGGGAATTGTATTTTTACTATAACTTTTGACTCATTGCTCGGTTTTGAGTGCTTCTTTAGTCAAAGTTACATGATTTTTCACACATTAAATGATGACATTGTCATTTTTATAAATGCACTACTTTATAAAGTGTCACATTCTAGGGGGTCATTAGTACTCTTGGGCCTTGTATTACACGTAGACGCATTATCGGCCGAGTTCAACGTCTTGCATTTGTGCACCTTGCAATTTTGATTCCGCATCATGGAGGGTTCTCTTTCCAGACTTGAGCATCATAGGATCACCTTATAGCCTCCGCCACTTCTTCTTGGGAGAGGGAACTATTCAGTTTAGCGTGCTTCTATGGAACATTACTTTACCTATGAGGGTCTTTCACACTTTGCTTTTTCTTGGGCCGTTCTTGCACTTCACCGATCATCATCATCTTGACGAATTTTTCAACACTTGCGACCATTTTTGTGGTCACTTTATCATACATATCTCCACATATCTCTAGTTTCATGTGGCAGACTCAGATCCACCCCACCGTGTCTAGAGCATTCTTCAGTTCCTCTATGGAGACCCTTCATATTGCCACCATTGTTGTTGCTGCTGATTTAGTTGTCTCCTTTATTTATTCATGTGATGGTAGTTCCACTGACATAGACTTGCTTGGTTCTACTTATGATGATGAGGATTGTGCACCGAGTTATGATGTCAAGAGTACTACAGAGGAATCTTCTCCTCCTTCTCTCACTATTCTAGAGAGTGTTGTCACATCCCACATCTCATTAGATATTGAGCAGTCTCATATAGTCATCACACCCACCTCTTTTCCACCTTCATTGTGTGAGGCCCCTTTCACTCCTCTACCTTCATTGGATGACTCATACCTATCTGACATCACTCTTCTATTTATTGAGCCCCCTCATTGGGATAAGTATCTGCTTGACCTTAGTTGTCTTTTTGTAGAGTACACTTGTGATGTACTATAGGTTCCTCATCCATCTACAGGTATTTCAAAGGATTTCATCATCTCCATTGTTGGGAGTGCCCCTTCTGGGACTCTTACCACTTCTACTTTTTAGGATATCCTTCATTGATCCACCCTTTCTTGTGGATCCATTTTCTGTTGTGGGGGATGTTTTTTTTCCTTCACATCAGTTGGACATCCTTTCTATAGGTGTTCCCCTTCTTCACTCTGATAGTTCTACGCATGTGGCATTACCTTTGGTTCCTTGGTGCTCATTTTCTAGACCTATGTCACACTTTTGTGGACCATACTTAGAGTTCTTCATGTTACTACCTTTAGTTTCCTTCACAGAGTGGGTGGACTTCTAGCATGTCATTTTTGTCCTTCATAAGGGCAGGCACATAGTTCATTTCGGATGGCTCTTCTTCAATCCTAGAGGTAGAGGATCTCATGATCGACATTCTTTTGGGAGACCTCCTAGAGCTATAGAGTTCAAATCCATCCATGGCATCTTCTGCATTCCTCTCATCTCCCTCTTCTTCTCTCTTCTTCTTCTTTCCGAGAGATTGCCTCTTTGTACATGGGTACCTTTACAGGCTTGTCTGTGGTCGGGACCCATCTTTGGCATCTTTCTTAGATTAGAGAGTGGACTTGTCTCTCTTTTTGGGGGATTTTTTTCCCACTAGGTTTTCTCCTTTTACTCCACTTTTCAAGAGTTTCTTGTACATGGGTACCTCATCAAGCTTGTTGTTGGGACCCACTTCTCCTTGTTTTATTCTATGTGTCCACCTAAGCTATGCTTCATGGAGTGTTGGTGTAGGATATTTACATGCATATATTTTAAGTACATGGTATTCCTCCACATAGGTGATTCACCATGCTTAGGTGTCCTAGGGTGTGATTATGGCCTTACATGCATCATAGAGCATCATAGGAGTTACATTTGAATGGCTATTCTAGGAATGTAACTCCTACCTCTGCGGATAGCTACATTTGTGGGGGATTTACACACCCCACTACTATATTTACACCCTTTCATCTTGAAAAATGCAATGGAATGGAATAGAGTATGGGATTTGAGCCATTTTTCCCTTAATGCATGCACATTGCTCTCATGGGTGATTTCTTGCTTTTATCTTAAAGTTGCATCATTTTTTGGTTGAGTGCAACATTTTGATGCTCACGATTCCCTCCAAATCTTTGTCATTCCTTCGACAATTCCAAGCTATTGTAGTCGGGTTTTTATTAATGGATGTCTTACATGGAACTTTCTAGACTCAATTTGATGTCTTGTAGACCATTTTTTCCCATGTTAATTGTATTCTACAATTTAAGAGTAATTTAAACTGTTAATTTATACTATTTAAAAAATATCCAAACCATACATTTGATAACTCATATTAGTAATAGACTATATAGGATTTTTATAATGTAATATAGTATACAAATTAGTACAAAATCATATATATTGTTTGTAGTTAAATATAAAATAGTTGATAGTATAATATACTGAGATGAATTTTTGTGGATAAAATTATGTGTTAGATTTTCTTATTAATGTTTTGGATCATTTTCCATGAGCCATCAATAGGATGATTATAATATACTATTAATTTTTTTAATATAAACTATTTTGAAAATGATTTTTTCTCAAGGAAATAAATTTAGGAACTATTTATTTTATATTATAAGGAATGTTTTCTGTTCATTTTGGAACTTAAGAATATATATATATATATGATTTTATATATAATGATTTTTCTAGATTTGTTTAATTTTTATATTATAATATTAAAAAAAAAAAAAAATTTAATTCATAAAATTAGTTTATTACACCCTTACTTCTATAACTTATATTGGATATGTAGTGTCGACTTATAGATTACATAATCTTTCTTCTTGTCATATGTTATTCATTTATTCTTTCATATGTTTAGTAGGTCAGCCTTGGTGTTGGCCATAACATAGGATTGGTATATATAGGTGGTAGTGAGGAGTAGTTAATCATCATATTGAGCATTTGAGTCTTATTGTATGGTTTGGAGGTTTCCCCCTCAAAGTGGCTAAGCTATTCTACTCAAATATTTATATCATTTATCTCCATAGTATATTATTTAGTGTTACATTATCATTGATATTCATATTTATATAAGTAATTTCATTATTGGTGGTATTAGAGTCCGATCTCAGGCCGAGCTAAGTCAAACCCTAATTGTGAAGGTTCTACTATATCTTACAATTGTTAGCGAATTTTTATGTAATTTTTTTTGGTGTGATGAAATAAGTCAAGTAAGATCCTCTCAAAATTTCAAACATTTTTGAGTTGTTTTAAAAAAATTATAGGATTTTTATGTTTTTTCATAAATCAACTACCTAGAGTGAAATATTTGAATTTTTTTCTAATTTTCTTATATTTTAAGAAATATTTCCAAAAATTAGCTAATGTTTATTCTTTATTATTTTCTCTTTTCGGCTAGTAAATTTACAAAACCACAAACCATAAAGGTTTTCCCTATTCTGTCTACGTCGAGCCCCAAACCCTACATCATGACCGATAGATCAACTCAAGTCCAAGGGAAAGGTCAAGAAACTCTAGGAATGGCCCCAAATAAGGAAAAATATGGATTTATAATCTTCTCGTTTAGGAGTATCTATACGAGGTATTTATCTAACTTTAGGAAAGGGGAACTAATATGGTGAGTAAGGATGACCTCAATAATGAGATTTTTCATCTGAAAAGTAGCCTTAGGGGTGAACTTAAAATGGATAATCAATCAATGAAGTATGATCTATTGCTCACTCTTTAAAAAAAATCCCAATTCCAGTCATACGGGTTCCTCTAACAATACTCACATAGATCCAAATCACTCCAATCAAGGAGGATCCTTTACACATTCAACTGGATATCCTCACCAATGGAGGGGAATTATTATAAAAGTGGAAATGTGTAAATTTGATGGAAAGGATCCACTCAATTGGATTACCCAAATGGATAATTTATTTGATCTCCATCAAATCCCATTAGGACAAAAGGTGACCATGACATCCTTATATCTAGAACCTACCCAATTCATCTGGTATAGTTGGTTATGTTCTCAAAGGTAGAAAAATGTTCTAAGTGTCCCATGGATAGTTTTAACTAAAAATTCAATTACACTATAGTTCTAGTGTGTCAAAGAATTACTTCAGCCAATTAGCAAAGTTAAGACAAAGAATTTTAGTAAAGGATTATGTCCATCAATTCCAAAATATTTCCTTACGTGTGGAGGATATTATAGAAGAGTATCTAAATGACCTATTTCTTGGGGTCTTAAGGACCACATTGAGCATGAAGTGTGCATTTTTAATCCACTCAAGGTTTCTGATTCTATTATCATGGTGTATAGGGAAGAGGAAAAATTTATTTCCAGTAGAAGGTAAACCTTCACTAACATAAAATATCATAGCATCTTTCCTCCATCGTACCCTCAACCAGTTTGACTAACACCTCAAAAAATTAAAGAAAAAAGAGAAAAGGGATATGTTTTAACTGTGACAAAAAATATGGACCATGTCATAAATGTGCTAAGAAAAAAATATTTTACATTGAAGGGACCGATGATGAGGAAGAATATGAGGAAACATCAAGCGAGGAAGTGGAAAAATTAGAGGAAGAATCTGAAGATCCCCAACCCACTATTTCATGCCATGCTCTATCGGTATTAGTACGCCACAAACCCTTCATGTTATGGGTTATCTTAAGAAGTAAAAGGCGACAGTATTGATTGATTCAAGGAGTACACATAATTTCATCAATCATAAGATGACAACAAGGATAAATTGTGTCATGTACCCTACACCTAAATTTCAAGTAATGATTATAGATGGTGGCACAATCCAATGTTCACGTAAAATGTCATAAAATCATACTTATGATGGGTGACTACACATTAGAATCTACGATGTTTTCTATTCCCATTGGTGGATCTGATATTTTCTTAGGTGTTTAGTGGCTCACAACTTTGGGCACCATAGAGATAAATTTCCAAGAATTTTTCATGCGCTTTCATTATGAGGGTAAATAGTTTGAACTTTGAGGACTATAGGAAAAAACTCCTCAATTGGTTAGTTCTCACCAAATGTAGAAGATTGTTGAAAGGGGGCTAAAGGATTTGTAGCACGATTATTCTCCATAGAAGTTCAACCACCAATGATGGTAGTGCATCCTATTCTTCAAAATTTTATTGATTAACATACAATTATCTTCGAGGATCCTAGAGGAATACCTCCTAAAATATATCATGATCACATCATTCAATTAATTCCAAAATACAACCCCTATTAGGCCTTATAAATACCCATATGTGCAAAAGAGTGAGATTGAGAAGATGGTGGAGGAAATGTTGGAAATGGGTATTATTCATCATAGTCAGAGTGTTTATTCTTATTCATTCATGATTGTATGCCAAAAGGATGGAAGATGACGCATGTGTCCAAACTACAGAGAACTTAACAAGTACACTATTAAATATAAGTTTCATATTCTTTTCATTGATTATTTATTAGATGAATTACATGGTGCACTTATTATAAAAAAACTAGATCTACATTCTCGGTTATCACCAAATTAGTGTAAAGAAATAATATATTCATAAGACAACCTTCAGAACTCATCAAGAGAATTATGAATTCCTAGTGATACCTTTTGGTCTTACTAATGTTTCATCTACATTTCGAGTTGATGAATTCAATGTTTCGAACATTCCTATGCAAGGATTTCTTGGTATTTTTTGATGATATCCTCATCTACAACAAATCTTGGGAGAAACATTTATAACATGTCAATAGAGTATTAGAATCCTTAGAGAAACATCAACTATATGCCAAGCCTTTGAAGTGTTCTTTTGGGGTACATGAAGTGGAATACTTGGGCCATATTATCTCTAATGAAGGTGTTAAGGTGGACCCTCACAAGATCTATGCCACGGTGGAATGGGAAGTCCTAAGAACCCTCGATTTCACAAGATTTCTTAGGTCTCACAAGGTAATATTATATATTTGTAAAAAACTATGGTAGTATAGCAACACCACTCAAAAAATTATTGAAGAAAGACTCCTTTCCTTGGAATGAAGGAGCTTCTAGGGCATTTGAAAAAGTGAATGTGACCATGTGCACCACTCAAGTATTGATAAACCCATATTTCTCCAGGACCTTCATATTTGAATGTGATGCTTCAATAAATGGGATCGAGTAGTACTCATGTAATAAGGACATCCTATAGCATTTGAAAGCCGACAACTAAAAGGAAAGAATTTTTCAAGCCCACATATGAGAAGGAAATGATGGAAATATTACATGTAGTCAAAAATGGAACCATACTTAATGGGTAGACACTTCAAGGTAAAAACTAATCATGATATTTTTAAGTACTTCTTGGAACAACGAATATATTTAGAAGAGAAACAAAAATGGGTCACTAAGTTTCGGGTATGAATTTGAGATTATTTAGAAGAAAGGGGATGAAAATTTGATCAATGATTCTCTATCTAGGAGGTATGAGTCCACCTAAGCATTGTTATGTGTTATATCTATACTAAATGCAGATTGGGTAGATCAACTAAGGGAAGAATGGCAGAAAGATGCAACAACCCATACTCTCATTCATAATCTCCAAATAGATCCAACCATATCAAAATAATTTATATGGAAGGGGGATACATTGTGGTACAAAGATGGGTTATATTTGTGTAAGAACTCTACAATTAAACACCATGTTATTCCATAGCTCCATTCTTCTCTATTAGGTGGCCATTCTGGGCTCTTGAAAACTTATCATAGAGTTAAGAAGGATTTCTTTTGGGAGGTGTTGAAAGGATATGCTAAAACATTTGTGGCAGAAATTTTGGTGTGTCAACATAATAAGGGCAATACCATTAAGATACTAGGTCTCCTTCAACCCTTGTCACAGGGATTTCCTAAATTACAAGGGAAAAACATCATCATGGTCATGGTGGATATACTTACCAAGTATGCCCATTTTTGTGCAATGGCTCATCCTTTCATAATGATTAAAATTTCCATCTCATTTATGGACATAATTAAAAATATCCATGACATTCCTAAAATTATAGGAAGTGATCATGATCTGATACTTACAAGAAATTTTTGGAATGATTTTCAATCTTGTTTGGGTACCCAACTGGCCCAAAATTCATCTTATCATCCTCAATTAGATGGGTAAACTAAGGTTGTAAATAAATGTTTGGAGGGATATCTTCGATGTTTTACTTTAGATAAACAAGAATGTTGGGTGCAATGGTTTCCACTTGTAGAATGGTGGTATAATACTTCATTTCATACCTCCTCTAAAATGTCTCCATTTCTAGAAATTTATGGGTACTATCCTCCATCACTCATCTCTAACTTGAAGGTCAAACCGAAGGTGAGAGCAATTAAATATCACATTCAACACCAACACGAGGTACTCTCTAGTCTTAGAGAGAATTTGGTAAGGGCACAAAACCACATAAAGCAAGAGGATGATCAACATCTTAGCAAGTGACACTTTGAAGAGGGTGATTTTTTTGTACATTTACATCCATATTAGCAGTTATCATTAAAATAAAAAAATAAGCATAATAAGCTTGCTCCCGAATACTATGGTCCTTATCGAGTGTTGCAAAAAATTGGTAGTGTGGCATATAAGTGGAGCTCCCTCCAAGAAGTGAAATACATCCATTCTTCTATGTTTCTTACTTGAAGAAATTTATTTGGTAGCATATTTCCACCTAGTCAACAGTTGCTTCTTAAAATAGATGAGGAAGGAAGGATCATACTAGAAAATTAAGGTATTCTTCAAACACGCACCATAATATTGAGGACTAGAGTCATTATCGAGTACCTAATTAAGTGGAATAATATGAATATTGAGGATTCATCATGGGAGGATGAAGATTTTTTCTTTGAAACATCCAGGATTCCCAACATTGGGGTCAATTTTTCTTTGAAGGGGAGGTCCATGCTACGCCCTTAGTCCTATAGCTTATATTGGATATGTAGTGTCTACTTGTGGCTTACATAATCTCTCTTCTTTTCATATGTTATTCATTTATGATTTCATATGTTTAGTAGGTCAGACTTGGTCTTGTCCATAACATAGGATTAGTATAAATATGTGGTAGTGAGAATTAGTTAATCATCATATTAAGCATTTGAATTTTATTATATGGTTTGGAGGTTTCCCCCTTAAAGTGGATAAGCTATTCTACTTACATATTTTTATCATTTATATACAATCGTGCGTTATTTGGTGTTCTACTGCTATTGATATTAATATTTATACAAGTAATTTCATTACATGGTTAATAAGGCATGGGATATCCATAATTATGTGTGGGAACCCATGATTGTGTTTGGGATACCAACAAATTTGCATGGGCTACCAATGACTATATGTAGAATAAACATGAATGATAGTGGGATGTAATGAGTGTTCATGAATTTTAATGATATACCCATGAATATATGTGGTATACCCAAATATATAAGTGGGATACCCAAGATTTCATGTGAGATCCCTATGATTAAAATTGAGATATTCAATATAAGAACAACCCTTCATATCAAGGAGACCCACTAAATGTCTAGTTAGTTGCACATTTTAATTCCTATATATTTTTAATTAGATTTGAATCAAGAATTAAATCTTCAAAATTTTCTAAACAATCCAAATCAATCTTACATTTTGTAAATTTCCTTATAGTTCAACCACATCCTAATCGAGGTTAGATTTTTTTAAAATTCTAATGTATCCAAATCAAGGTTACATTCTACAAGCCACCATTTGGAGGGGGATGGTTATGATACTCAGTTCAAAGATTCTTGATGGAGATCATCAATCATGGATGTCTTCATTTTTGTGGTAGAAGTTAGAAATAAATATATCGTAAGTGAGCCAACGTGGTGGATCGAGCCTAGCGATCAATCAATCAAGAGGTTTTTATTGTAACCACCTCTTAAAAAGTCATGCATGGGGAAGAAATTGATTCAACCTTGTTACATAACAATGCGCCACCACCACTAATATGATATTTCAAAGATGGAAAATAAAACACCATCAATGTTGACTATGTAAAGCTCAATTTACTCAAAAATATGGTTGACAATTACAAATGCCTCGAGGACAATATTAAAAAGTTTGACATAATAAATGTTAGGGATATCCTCTTAAATCCATTGATATGACCTTGGATAGTATGATAAAAATAAGATAGTTGGAAATCAATATCGATCAACTATTTCAATTGAAGTGTGTCGGTGTTTTTCTCATTCATGTTAGCAATTTTTATGGAGACGAGGTTTTGAAAATAATCTATAGGTAGGAGAATGATCTTATGGCTGAATATGAAACTAGGTAAGGAGAGGAGAATGAGATTAAAGGTGTCACTCTAAACATAAAAAATCATAAACAATTATGTAGTCTAATGCATAATGTATTTTTGACACTTTCATACATATGGTGATGCCCTAAATCATAGACAAATGCTACACTTTTTATTTGCATATCTATATACAAATATGGTGAAACAAAATTAGGTTAACTATTACTTAGTCCAACCTAGTGTGGGGAAGGGAGGTGGGAGGTTTTAAGACCAGAGTGACTTACCAAGGGCGGTAAACATACATGAAGATGAAGGGATGAGGAAAATTTCCTCAATCACCCTTCATTGTAATGTTTGAGGTTAGCAAGATTCAAATATCATGGTAGGGTTATACATCTAAGGACATGACATGTAAAGTGCATGTTGGAAAATATAGGCATTGAGAGGGGGATGAATCAATTCTCCTTCAAATTTTAGGATACACATAAATTTGATTTAATTTTCCATGAAGAAACATCAACATTCAACTATAAACAAGAAACAAGTGAACACATAGGAAGACAAAATTTAATGTGGGAAACCATTGAAGGGAGAAAAACCCATTGAAATCAATGCACTAATATGGAAAAGTTGTCTAATGAAGAATTACAAAGATTTCAAATGTTGAGCACCCACTCAACTTGAAGCACCCACTCCAAAAATTAGATCAAGCACCTACTTGACACCTTTTTCAAGCTATAACTTGCATGGAAGCACCCACTCCCAAATTTTCTATGCGGGTTTTACCCCATTTTAGGAAAGAGCATAACCTCAAAATAATACATTCAACACATTCCATATAATAATGCATACCACATATAAAGGAGAGGATATCTAACCTTTCTCACTAAATATAGGTGGGTGGTTCAACCAACTTTATTCCTTAAACTACCTCACCCTACATTCACTCAACCTTCCCTAAAATAACTCTCCTAAATCCTACGTGAGTTTTTTTTTCTGAACTCACATTATTTTCCAACATAATAATAATACTATTTTAAAAATTAGCTAGCACATAATAATGTGCACACTAATTATCCCAAACATTCCCCCTTAGTGTGCACATGGGAAATAATGTCACATGTTGGCGCATGAGTGTGCACGTTGGCCTCGTAGCTTGTTCTTCTAGGTTTTTGATGATTCTCCTCACTTCATATTCCCCCCGTAATCAAAAACCATTTGGATGTCAATTTCCATCAACAATGCATCTAAGTAAAAAAATAATGGCTCTTTATAATTTTTTGAAAATATTTCCTTAGTAGGAAAATATTCCCCCCTTTCAAAAAATTTACCCCTTTGGAAAAATTATTTCCTATATATATTTATTAAATATACCTATATCTACCCTTTTTCAAAAAAAAATCCTTGTATAATCACCCCTCAATAAATATTTTCCCTTTTAAAGTAAAATATTGAAAGGAATTTTGATAAAAATAATTTTATGATATAAAAAATTTATTAGGGTTTTGTATGATCACTAAATAAAGAGTTAACATATTGATTTCATTTGTGGCGAGAGGAGGCATACATGCCATTTGGAGGTGAAGTAGATTTTGGAAGTTTAATGTAGGTTGTGAGGAGGACCTATAGTCTTTTGAAGTTTCCATTAATGATAAGAGCTCCATGGAAGCTCTCATGGGCCAAACCAGAGGAATCCAAATGTACTTAGTTAATGTTAAATCCGAGCTCGATATGGGCTTAGCTCGCTAGGGTGTGTACGTAGAAGCCAATGAATTGATCTCGGTATGTTACGAGGAGGTATCCAATCTCATATGAAGTTGAATATATAATTGCCACCAGATTGAAGTTGGGGTTCTACCGTTTAGGTTGATTTTTACTCTTCTTCCTCAAATTCCATAACGATCGCCATATTTACTAATTGCGAGGAAGTTATCGAGAAAATATTATATTTACTTATAAACGTACTATTTATATTCTAGGATCTTCTACATTGTTCAGTTCTTGTCTCACCTTTTATTTGTTACCTTCCATCCTTTCCTTTAAGTTATCCTTTTACTTTCACAAACAATGAATCTTCTTGTGGTGCTAGGTGGAAAAGATACCTCAAATGAAGTTGATGTATAAGAATAATTCTCTAGATTTTCTCCATCATCGGAAACATGTATAAAATTACCAATGCAATTTCATAGAAATAATTAAATCAAATCTTTAATTGGATTTATTATTCTATGATAAAAAAATTATTTTTATAAATTTGAAGCACACCTAGTAACCAAACTTGAACCACCCAAAAACACCAACAAAACCATATTTTGCAATATATATCTATACATTCTTTTTAATTTTCTAAATTTTGATGAAAACTATGAACAAAATGGATTAAAGACCGTGGAAGGAGAGAACAATGTGGAAGAGATAATATGATGCACATGAATGATGGATGTCAATGGGTTTGCTGCAAGGTCCATGGTATCTGTTATTACCATTAACAAATATACAAGCACAGTGGATGCTACAAACTCCATATTTTATGTGAGGTATGTTGTATCCCAAAGAGTCCTTTGTTTGCATCACTTGACTTTGGAACAAATGGATGAGAATGGAAAAGGGTAATGGGATCAAAGAGTTCCATGGGATTTTCTAATCCATTTCCTTAATCAACTTAAAAACAAAACATGAGTGGAGTTATATTCAGAGAGGCCTCATAGGAAAACTGCTTTGATACCAAATGTGGGTTTTACCCCATATTTGGGAAAGAGCATAAGCTAAAAATAATTCATTCAACATATTCCATACAATAATACATACCACATATAAAGGAGAGGATCTCTAATCTCTCCCACTAAATTTAGGTGGGTGGTTCAACCACCTTTATTCCCTAAACTACCTCACCCTACATTCACTCAACCTTCCCTAAAATCATTCTCCTAAATCCTACGTGAGTTGTTTTCTCAACTCACATTATTTTCAAACATAATAATAATACTAATTTAAACATTAGCTAGCACATAATAATGTGCACGTTAATTATCCCTAACATGCTAAGATCCTACTTAGAATTTACAAATTTTTTATCACAATCACTTGGCCTAGTTTCTTAAACAACAAATATGTGATCACTAAATCATCTCATACATTCTCATTCTCACACTTCATTCACCTTCACTCAATTTACACTAGCTCTCACATATCATCATTAGCTTTGTCTTCATCAACATTTTTTCATGACAAATAAGGTGTTTATATCTTCAAAGGAGACATACTAAAAAAATTTTACACTTCACCTTCCATCAACCTTTCACCTACTTGGATCTACAACTCGTACAAGGAAGATAAAAATGATTTCATACAAAATTTTCAATCATACAATCATTACATCTGATATAGGGTCAATTATATGTACGGTATTTGCAGGACTGTTAAGATGTTTTTGATACAAATTATGCTCAAGGAATCTCCTAAAATTCTAGACATTCTTATTTCACCTACAAATATTCCTTCATAACCCCTGCACCTACTAACTTTTAATGGTTATGCAAGCTTTGTCTTATCCTCCAACATAGGAATTTTGTCTTGTAGCTAAAGGAAACATGCACCAAGTGTCGTAAGGATGTTAGAAAATTACACAAACATCATTATTTCTCTTTAACCTATTTAGTTTCTTCATTCCCCTCCATTTTATATTCAAGACATCATTTGGACGCATATGAAACACTAGGTGCAATTGCTTGAAAACATAGTCTTGAAATTTGGTGCATTAAAAGTCTTAGAAGCTCATATCTTGCCATGAATTGAAGAGAAATTTATGCAGAGAGAATAAAAAAAACCATGCATAAATTCATGTTTCAATATTTTTCAAACATCAACTTAACACTCTCTCTTCCAAAGAGGATCATACTACCTTTTTTGTGCTTTTAAAAACCCATAGTCTGTCATAAATGTTTTTCATGAACAAATTATTATACGTGTTTAAAATCACAAAAATATAAAAACCCACTTGAAAAATGATGTGAGTATTATAACTACAAATTTCAGAAAATAAATCTTCAAAATGTGAGAGTTATCATCACATTACCGAAAGATATTTTGTTAAACAATTTACATGCATTCACAAATCCAGCTAGTAAAATGCATCATAACTCAAATAATACTAAAAATGAATGGAAACTAATAAAAAACCATATAAAAATGACACTATCCTCATATTTCCAAAATTTCATATTATTCAAAGTTAAACTAAACAATTTATGGTGATTGGTTCAAACCAGATCACCCACCTTTCACACACAGTCTTATCTTGCAAACACAATTAATCTACATTCAAATGTCTCTATCCTATTATCTGAAACTCAAGAAAATCTTCATGATAATTAGTAATTCATAATTTCTCTAACCATAACATCAAGGAAATCTCAAAATGACACAAGAAGAAGATCCATGTACAGTGCCAAAACCGAGTTGTCATATCATATACCATGTATATTTTTACAAAACTTCCATGTTCTCATATTTCTCTCCTTCCTCTCTCATAAGGAATAACTACTAACTTCCTCTCTATCACCCTATATTTTAATTTTACATGCATGTAACTCCTTCTCACCTTTCATATTTAAATTCCATCATTGTATGTAACTCCTTCTTGGAGTGTAACTACTCTTTTAGATTCATAATGACTCATTATGCCCTTATTAGCCAAAATAGGTAGTTTTTACAAAAAAATTACACATGTAAGGTCTCTTGCACCTCCTACTTGACCTATGACACCACACACACACACACCTTAAACCTATAATATAACCTTACAATACCTTATCAAGTCATAATCCTTTATTTTCACCCTTAAGACATTTGAACACAAAATGGAGGGAAAGATATGAATTTGAAAATTCAAATTTTGAGACTCCCTCTCTAACCTCCTAACTCATCCCCTTGACCTCATAACAAGGAAAAATTGAAATTTTGTAGTCTTTAACTAACCCCTACATCATAAATGAATATTCAAGAGATATAAATCTTCACCATGGGCTTGGAGATTAATAGAACAAAGCATGAAGCCTTCTTTTCGACCCTTCTTCACACATTTGTATGCATAGTCACGGAGCACTTTTAATACCATTCATGGATGTTCTTGAACAACCAAAAAGAATGAGGTCTTAAAAATTTTCAAAGTTTATAAATTTTGGTGAGTGGTCTCTATGTTACCTTCAGATGCAAGGATTAATCATATCACTCTCATTAAATCAAGAAGATACTGATTTAAGAAAGATACAAACAAAATTTCAAACTCAAAATTTTTTCCTTCATAAAGTGAGCTTGATAATGCACTTCAACACTCCTTAATGGTTCCAAAGAAAAATTTATGTAAGTATATATGTCTTGATCAACTTTCCAGGTCCATACATTGCTTCATCTAAGGAAAAACGAAATGAACAAGCTTGTTTTCCTCCAAAGACTACTCAGGTTGGATTTTAAGCTCCAAGAACCATTCTTTCTTCACCTTGTATCTAACATATTAAAACTCATTTTCATAAAAACCATTACATATACAATTCAAAAGGAACCTCTACTCCATGAATAATCACTCTTTTCATAGGTGGTATGAAGAAAACCAAGTTTGCAAGTTAGTTTCATAGGCCTTCTTGATTGTCCCAAAATGGTAGTTTTGGGACATTAGTACTACTGCACAAATACACTTCATATCATCATGTCATGGGCTTGAAAATTTTTATTGGACTCATACCACCTGTACATGTTCATATAGCACTTGAGAATATTTCATTTCATCCAGAATCACTCTAACACAATTCACTGATTTTTGACAAGTTTAGCCTTTAGCGGTAGGTGACCTTGATTAATAGAGATCACACAAAATTTACACTAAACAAACCTAAATATTTTCATGGATTCCAAGAATACTTCCCATACATGCTTCCACATAAATATTTTCATTTGAAACTCTGCCATTCATGACTGTACTACCAATTTTCTTCAAAATAAGGGTAAAATTGTACTTGACCAACTGACCTAGAGCATGCCACCAATGCACAAATAAACTAGGAGTCCTTTAAAATTATAGATAATAAATTTTAATTTTCCAAGAAGCTCGAGGAAAAAAACTTTTTTTTCATTGCTTCAGAATGAGGGTTTTAGGAGGGTTTGAAGTAGTTTATATTGTTAGAGTTCGTTCATAAAGGATATGATTTCATTCTTTTTCATTCTAATTATAAAACGAAGTTAACTCCATGCCCTAACTGTGGGTCACCATGAAAAGGTTTTAAATACCAATGAGCTCTTCAAGGATGACCCTCAAGCTAGGAGAGAGCATTTTGGGAGCTCGGTAGAGCCGAAAACCTTCTATCTTGAAAAATCCTCTTCACTTTTACATGAAACTTGGTCTATAACATTGAATCACCCTTGTTCACATGTCCCAAAATGGTTTCTCTTATAAATGGGCATGTAGCATCATCTAAATAATTTATACAAGGTCTTTACACACCTCTTATACTCTCATTTTCCTTTTATTGCTTGATTTACTTCATACTCTCATCCAATCTTGCATTAGGTCCTTGAACAAGGCCTAAATGAGCTAGTCTACACCATGACCCATAAGAATTTACTTGATGATCATCCTAGAATCCCTTACACACTCTTGAAACATCATTGCATACCTGTAGAACACCTGTGAAGTTCACACAAAGAACCTCCATGCACCAAGTTTCTTGCTAAGGCATCAACCATGCACCTAGACCTTGTGTACACCATGAATTTTCAATAACTTTTACCAAATAATTCCAAAAAGAATTTGAGTCCAAAATAAGGCACTACCAATCAACCTTCATGATCCTAAAGAGTTGACATCTCATCACTCACTCTTTTCCATCAATGCACCATGTCATCAATGACAACACCAACAAGACAAGGTTCAACAATCTCCCCCTTTGTCATTGATGGCAATAAACACAAAAAAATTAATGGTAAGCAATCATACCAAAAATTTCCAATCTCTCTTTTATTTTTTATGAGAACCTTATCCCCTTTGACATATATTGCAAAGGTTCATTTAGCAAACAACATGCAATAAATGATTAAAAATGCATAGACTTACCTCTACAAGCTCCCTCTTAGATCTCGGCTTGTTATCTTGTCATTTATGGATTGAGAATATGCATGGATTTCTTCACCAATTCTCTTCAATTCTCCCCCTAAACATATTCTATTCAAATTCATACTTTTCACTCTTTTCACATTTCTTCCTTTGACCTTCTCAACATGGACCTTGAGCTAGTGAACTAGCCCCCTCTTTTTGACACTTCTTGAGCCTCCTTGGAGTAGATGTGGCACTTGAGCTTCTCCCCCTTGATGACTTGAAGAATTTAGTGATTTCATGGGGTAGGAATAACCCACAATTTTTGCCTTAAATTATCAAATTCTTCTTTTGGTAGAGGTTTGGTCATGATATCTACTACGTCCTCCTTGATTGACACGTGTTCAAGATTGATCCTTTGCTCACTCACTTGTTTCCTCGAGAGATGATACTTTATTAGTATATTCTTTTCTTATAGTGAAATACAGTGTTTTTACACACACTTATGGTACTTCATTATCAAAATACAAAGGAATGGGACCATCCTTCTCAATTTTGTAGTCTTCTAGAGTTTTCTTCATCCATAACACTTGATCACAACACAAGGTAACTACTACTACGTACTCAACCTCACATGTGGATTGGGATAGAAGGGATTACTTATTACTTAGTCAATACACAAGGCACTTACCTACAAATAATTATCCTCCACTTTTACTCTTCTTGTCGTCAATGTTGTCTTCCCAATCTGCATCTATGAAGGTTGTTATCTCAAACTCATTACCTTTTAGATAAAAATCCTATATTCCATGCTCCATGTGAGATACCTAAAGATTATTTTGACAAATTGAAGATGGATTTCCCTAGGATATTCTTGAAATCTTCCAACTAGACCAACTTCTTGCATCATATTAGGCTTAGATGTATTATCATAGATCTATACGCATTCGATTTACTTTTAGTGAGATGTCATCCTTGATTATTTTTCACCCTAAAACCAATGGAGTACTTACTGGTTTACAATTATCCATTTAAAAACTATTGATAATTTCCTTGATGTACCTTTTCTATGATATGAAGATACCTTATTTGGATTGATAGATTTGCAGTCCTAGGAGGAATGAAATTTCTCTAAGAATTGAAATTTCAAACTCCTTCTTCATGACCTCTGCAAATCTTTATGCCATGGTCTCATTGTCACTTCCATAGATTATTTCATTAACATAGACAACAAGTAATATGTGACATTATTTCTCTTTTATGTATAGATTCCTATCAGCTACTCCTTTTATAAGGCCTTGATCCATAAAATATCTATCCAATTGTTGTACCAAGTCCTAGGGACTTTCTTAAGACTGTATAATTCTTTCTTCAATATGAAAATATATTTTTGTCCTTTGTGAGTGAAAATCCATCAGGTTGTTCAATGTAGACTTCTTCATTCAAGTTCTCATTTAAGAAGGTTGAATTTACATCCATTTGATACACCTTGTATCCAGTGTATGTTACATATTCCAAGAAGAGTCTAATGTCCTCAATTCTAGCCATATGTGTAAATGTTTCCTCAAAATCCACTCCTTCAACTTGAGCATATCTTTGCAAACCATTATTGCCTTATTCTTTGAGACTTCACCTTTTCATTGAGCTTTTTTATAAATACCCACTTGGTTCTAATGATGTTATTATTCTTGGGCCTAGGGACAAGTTCTCAAGTCTCATTTTTCTCTAATTGGTCTAATTCTTCATTCATTGAATTAATCAAAATTTGGTCTTTGTTAGCTTTCTTAAAATTCTTTGGTTCTATCTTGGATAGGAGAGCAATGTTATCTTGATCTTGAATGTTCTTCAACCTTCTTCTTATTTGTATGTCTACTTCCTTGTTACCTATGATCTGATTTGGAGGATGATCTCTCTTAACCTATCTTGAAGGAGATTTTGTATCTAGTCTTTCTTCATCTTCATCCTCTTCTTCTTGATTACCTTCTATAATTTCATCATCATCCTGATTTTCTATGTTTTGGGGAGTCTCCTTGGGATGAGTTTTAGTCTTGCTTAGATATGACTCATCAAATATGACATTTTTGTTCTCCACTATATTTTGTTGGATTTTATTGTAGCACCTATATGATAAAATTATTGCATATTAACTCAATTCGATGCCTTCATCACATCTTGAATAAAACTTTCCAATGTTTTCTTCATCCCTTTTGATAAAGCACTTTCTTCCAAACACTCTTAGGTGATTTAAACTTGTAGGTCTACCTCTCTAAAGCTTATAAGGATTATTATTATTATTTATTTTGATTTGGGCTCTAGTCAATATGTAGACTGTTGTGTTAACTGCCTCCATCCAATATCCATCTAATAACTTTGACTCATTCGACATTGTTCTTTCCATTTCTTGCATAGTTTTGTTCTTTCTATCCACTACTCCATTTTGTTGATGTGTTCTTGTTTCTTAGAATTTCCTTCTCATCCCATGAGATTCAAAAAATTCGTCAAATTCACTTACCTGCAATTAATCTCCTATATCAAATCTCAAGCTCTTGATCTTTATAATTCTCTCAAAATGTTTTGAATATTTCTAGTAATTCTGATTTTTACTCAGGAACAGAAACCCAAGTCATTCTTGTGAAATCATAAATTAGTATCATAAAATAGCTTTCTCCTTGAATTCTCTTAGTCCTTGTAAATCCAAAAAAATCATTATGAATCAGCTCTATAGGTCTTATAGTAGAGTACATATTGGATTTAAAGCTTCTTCTAGTTTGTTTTTCATGTAGATGTCAAGAGGTTAGATGATCTTCGGCATGTTTCTCACACATTCGTTGGAGCTGATCTTAACAAGATTGTCAAAATTAAGGTGTCCTAATCTCTTGTGCCAAATCCAACTATCATCCACCTTGCTTGTAAATTATTTCTCCTTGTTAATCTCTTTCAAAACATACATGTTTTTCTTGGTCCTTTTAGCCTTTCCAACTACCTTTCCTAATTTGTTACTCCTTATATCACATCCTTTATCATGAAACACCACATTGTATCCTTCCTTGCACATTTGACTCACACTTAGAATATTATGTTTCAGACCTTCTACGTATAAAACATTCTCAGTGACTTTTTCCCATTTTCAAGACTTAATGTGCCCTTTCCTACAATTCTAGTTGATGTGTTATCACCAAATATTACCGTCCCTATTGTATTTTCTTCTAATGAGATTAAATTTCTCTTGTTCCCTGTCATGTGCCTAGAGCATCCACTATCTATGTACCATTCCATGTATTCATTTTGATTATGAAAGGTAGTTTGAGCTATTAAACCTTATTCCTTGTTGATTGTAGGATTTGATTTTGTTATGTACAACTTGTCTTGTTTTGGAATTATATGATAGTAAAAATTTTGTATGTGAAAATGATTTTGACACGCTTATATAAGCAGATTAGTTCATTCTTTTTCTCATGTGATATGAATTGATATGTCTTCCATATCCTTTTGACGTCTTCGCACCTTGAAGCTTTATGTCCAAACATATTACAAGAGAAACAATAGCCATATAAAGAATGAGAATACATTATTACATGAGGTTGTTTTCTTGTTGTTGGCGATGAAGGGAATGATAAGAAGATTGTTCCAAGCCACGATCTTAGATGATAATAGCACACCACATTAGATTTGCAAAACAGAAGAGCTAAAATACCATATATGAAAATCCATCATAATCCATAATTCTCAATACATTCCAATAGAATGAATTTAATTACACAATAAGAAAAATGTACATATAGGAGGAGGGAAGTGCAACTATTACCTAAATCGGTGGTGAAGAAATCTCACTAATCGATAGTGGTAGTTAAGTTAACTCTAGATGACTAGTAAGCTAACTCAACACAACTAGTAAGCTAAATCCACACAACTAATACACCTAAGAAAGATAACCCAACAAGTGTAGGGCTAACACAAGTGTAAGAATTATCCTAATAGATATATAAAAGGATAAATAATAACCTACACTAACACCCTCATGTAAGCATAGATTAGGTGGACGAAAAAAGGTGGGTCCCACCAACAAGGCCTGATGAGGTACCTACGTACAATAACTGGGAAAATTAGACACCATAAGGTACCCAAAGTTAGTAATAACAAAGTAGAGAGAGAAAAATCCCACTGCAAGATATCCTCAAAAGATTGGCTCCAAAAAGTGTGGTGCGCATTGTGGTTTGAATCCACTGCTCGATCATAGAACTCAAAAACAACTAACACTGGGCTTTACTAGAATAGCTCCATGCAAGGAGACTGTTAATGGAGTGATGTCGAAAATGAAAAAAAAACCAAACATAATTTGATCAACTACTACAAATAGGTGTGCCACGATCCAAGAACAACCAAGGCAACAAGGTAAGGACATGAGATCCAAATAAATAGGAGTGCCATGATCCAAGAAAAGCCAAGGCAATAAGGCAAAGTAAATTTGGCACTTTATAATTGAGTACATGTAAATATTACAATGAGTAAGTATACTTTTACATTTGAAATATGTGTATAAAAATGTCACCAATTTGTAGATCTCAAAAAAATACACAATTTCAAAAATAAATCACCTTAATCCAAGCTACGAATCAAAAGTTATGAGCTCTATAAGGTTTTGCTATTAAAATAATATTTTAATGTTGATGTTTTTTAAAGGTACACATGACACCCAAATTTCCAAAGGGTAAAAGAGTGCATCCACATGATACAAGCTTGCGACCAAAGGATAAAATCATGCGCCTAAAACCTAAATGTCCAGAGGGTAAATCATTACATTTAAAGGGTACACATCAATATCCAATGGATAAAATAATGCACCCAAAGGGTATAGATCTGCGTCCAGTGGATAAAAGATTGCATCCAAAACAAAAATATCCAGAGGGTAAAATAATGCATCCGGAAGGTACACACTTATATCCAATGGATAAAAGAATGCACCTAGAGGGTACAGATATGCATCCAATGGATAAAAGATTGCATCTAAAATAGAAATATCTAGAGGGTAAAAGAATGCATCTAGAAGGTACACACTTATATCCAATGGATAAAAGAATGCACCCAAAAAGTACAATTGTTAATACAAACTTTGACTACAAATATCTCTTTTTCTGGCACTGTATAAAAAAATAGAGAGAAACCTAGAAATTTTCTCAAAAAACCTAGAAAGCTGATATAATTTTTGAGTCAAAAATATGTTTGTACATAATTGTACTATTTTTTTGAGAAATGTGCCAAAAAACCCAAATTTGACTGCCTTAAAACATGGTCAATTTTACATACCAATTATAGGGTTTTAGAACCTTCCAAATCCAATGGTGCACTCTGTTTTGCATAAAAATGTATGTTATAGAAAAGTGCTAACAAATTCTGAATATATGAAAATAATAAACCATTTCTTACAAAGAAAAAACTTACATATGGATGTCTACATCATCTATAGATCTGATACCATGAAAGGAATGATAAGAAGATTATTCCAAGCCGTGATCTTAGATGATAATAGCACACCACATTAGATTTGCAAAATAGAAGAGATAAAATACCATATATGGAAATCTATCATAATACATAATGCTCAATACATTAAAATAAAATGACTTGAATTAATCAATAAGAAAAATATACATATAGGAAGAGGGAAGTGCAACTACTACCTAAATCGGTGGTGAAGAACTCTCACTAACTCGATAGTGGAAGTTAAGATAACTCTAGATGACTAGTAAGCTAACTCAACACAACTAGTAAGCTAGCTACACACAACTAATACACCTAAGAAAGCTAACCCAATAAGTGTAGGGCTAACACAAGTGTAATAATTATCCCGATAAATAAATAAAAGGATAAATAATAACCAACACTAATAGGTGATAAAATTTATCAGGTGGACAAATTTGTGGATTTTTTCCAATGCTCAAGGAGTCAAATTCCCTCCACTTAAACGGTGTAGCTTTTGTATTTTGCATGCACATGAAAATATTTTCCCAAAGTGGCCTTTCGGTTAGGGATCCCATAGGAGCACTCCACTGACCCCGCAATAAAGTTATCAATCTCTTGCTAGTTAAGACTTTATCAAGAGAGTGGGAAAGGGGAGTGAGAAAAGAGGTAGGAGAACTAATGTTGCAGGTAGGAAATCATATTCCTGCACACATGAGTTATAAATTTGTACACATGCATTTATGAGAAGAATCAAATAAAACTTCCATGCTACCAGTTAGAGGAAGCCATGCATACAAAGATGCACACATTCATATGCCTTGGAAAATAGAAACTTCTTCCTTAGAATATCAATTAAAGTTATACATAGTGTGAGAATGGAGGAAAAATAGTGAGGGGAAATAAAATAAAATGGCTATCTCCTTTGTTCTCTCTTAAGTATAATGCATTCTTGAGTTTACAAAATTGATCACCAACTCGAATAATCTCAAATGAATGGATAAATACAAATTACTCGAAGAGAGATTCCTCTTCATCTTCCAAATGACACTTCATATGCCTTTTTCTAACTTTAGACTCTTTATATTCCTAAGAAAATATTAAGTCCCTTTTATATAATCAAGGTGACTTAATTTACATTATGTTTCTAAATTTATTTTCAAATAAATTAAAGGCATATTAAAAATTGCAAACCCCAAATGAAGAATTAGAACATTTGAAGAGAGAGAAATTTGGGGGAGGAAGAGAGGAGAGAGAGAAGGAAGAAGGGGGAAAGAATGATGTTGATGATGAAAGATCCACCTTTGATGTAGTCCACAACTCCTTCCAAATGGCTTGATGGAATGTTCTAATGTGACGATCTCTGAATCCTTGAACTATTTGCACCCCGAGAAGATCCTTTGGATGGTTCAAGGACACCTTGGGTTTAAGTGTTCAAAAACACTTGTTGAATGACTTCACTGATGACCATGAACACTAACTCATAAAGATCCTTTCCGAAGAGATAGGAACTCAGAACCAATCTTGCCAAGTTGAATGAACCATTTCATCAATGACCACAAATTTCCACCTTACACATGATATACCTATGACCTGAACCATGTCATGAGTTTCAAAAAACACGGCCGAGTTCCTTGAGATGGATCTCAAATGCCTTGTGAGATATGCATATGATGATCCCGAATGATGGTGTTGACCTAAATGATCATCCCTCTATGTCCCATTGTGTTAAAACTTCCCTTTGAGTGTGACTTACCATTAATAGAAAGTTCCCAGATGGGAGACTTACTATTTTTGGTAAGGGGTGATTTTTCCTCTTCTTTACCATCCTAAAGTGACCAACTTCTTCATTCAATATTATGCACACGGACTTTGCCTTAGACACTTCTTGGGGTGACTTACTATTTTTAGTAAGCACCCATAAAGGAAGCTTACAATGTTTAGTAAGTGTTTGTTTTCATTGTTTTTTGTTCGACAACAATCATTCGACTTCCTAATAATCTTTAGTGCACACCGCCTTTGCCATAGCCACTTTTGATGATGAATTTCCAAACATAGTAAGTGTAGTTTCCTTTTTCCTCTAAATTCTCTTCAAACCCTAAACACATTGACATATCACCCAACCTAATTAGGATCTCACCCGAGGCATGTGGAGGTGCCGAGACCCTTGTTTATATGGGATTTACAAGAATTTTTATCACCATCAAAGGAACAACGCTCATATATGACTAAATGTATTCAAAGACAGAAAAAAAAAAAAAATTATATCTAAGTATCAATGTACCATAAGATAGATGAGAACATAAAAACAACAAGGATGAATTAGATCTAAACAATGAGTATTATAAAGAACATAAGGATTTAGATCCATAAGCATAAAATAATATGCACATAGCCATATCCATAACATAGATGTTTAGAATCAATCCATTGTATTAATTCATGACATTATAGTAGCCAATAATACATTAAGGATTCCATGGATGGAGATAATACAATAGCAGAGCCTTAACATGATATCTATGATATATTCATTACATAGCTTACAATCACACATCACATACACCCACACTCTCTATCCTCTACATATACACACTCCCTTCTATCCCAATGTCATGCAAAACCATACAAAGGAAATAATAGGAATCAATATCCTCTAACCGCTCATCATTACAAGAAAAGGCCTGAAGGAATATTTAATGATCACCTAACCACCACCCAAGAACATTCCAAATGTCATCATCCATTTCCCTAATCGAGTATCCTTAGCATGTAAGTGTCAGCTAATCCATAACAAACTTGACTCCTTATCCTATTATGATAACTCGTAATAATGCCCTGGAATATGATTTTCTTGAGTTGCAAGTCTCCATAGCTTAATGTTATCCATAACTATATCTGGTCACTTTTCCATTCTTTCACTAACGTAACTTTACTCATAGTCCAAAAATGACTAAGTCCCAAATCTATCCTTCCTGGGTGCAAGCCTTTGCACATCCCCAACAGCTTACTTCCACACGTGTGCCTTTGTGCCCTCTTCATGCGCTGACCGCACCCTTATCACCTTGGGTAATTGGTCATTTTAGGGGCTCAACATCACCCCACACTAATGTGATTTCCACCCATGACAATCCCTTGTGTTGCTTCAAACAAAACTTTAACGACCAAAATTTTGTAAAATCTACTAATGCAAAAGGGACATCTAGGCCACTACCGCTATACGAATAACTAGATTAACTTGCGCAATTATGATTCTACGCCCCCTTCACCTTCTTCCATGCATCTAGCTCTTTTAATGCTTTCCCGGTACTTCCCCTATACTACTGGGTACTTGGTTTGGCATGATTTCTTCTATGTTCTCCTCTAGTTCATAGATCACCACTACCAACGCCGCATAAAGACCCTCAAAATCATCCATGTATTCGGTAATATAGTCCCAAATTTCACTAATCCAGAACTCTATCTTTTGACACTTGGTCTTTATTTTATCCTTCTACACATTAGTATCAAAAAGTAACTATGTACACCCAGACTTGTTGGTAGGGCTATTCTCTTGTAATGCCTTGAGAGAGGCCTCTTCCTCATCTACCCATGCATCTATTATGGGATTGCAGCTTTCAAAGCCCCTGTTTTCTAAGATGTCTTCCTCCTTGAGCTAGTTGAGCATATCCTCCAACTCTGAAACCCTGGCCTCAACTGTGATTTTGTTATTCTCCTTCTCCTTAGCAAGGTCTCTAGATATTGGTCCCATTCCATCCTTGATGTTGGCCAAAAATATACCCAACAGCTTCTTCGAGATACTCCATCTCATCCCCCTAATTTGTCCTGGCCTATGATGAGGCCATAAATGGGTCATAAATTACCATTATTTTGTCATTCCAAGTTACCTTTGAAAGTGGATTTAAATTTAATCTTAGAACTTATAGTTTGTTTGAGATAGAATATAAGATATATATCTTGTTCATTCTTTAAAAATATTTTGTTATTTATTTTATTGACTAATCCAATTGATTATTTGGGAAAAGATGCAAAGTTTTGTGTATGTAGGCCATAAAGGAAAAATAATTCTAGTTTTGGGAAATGTGGAATTGATCATTAATAGTATGTTTAAACTCTAATATTATTTCATATTTAGATTCCTCTACAAAAAATATGTAATTTCAAAAAAGAATCATCCGAATGTGAGATCGCATTTAAAAGTTATAGCTATTTTAAGTTAGCTCTGGAACTCATAGATTTAGTTCTGGAACTCACAAATTTTGTAATGCCTTGATCTTGGAAGTTACTATGATAACTTATTTTTGTGATGCTGCAACTGTGGAAATGAGAATTTTCATGTAAAGGTGTATCCTTTAATCTTGAAAATCATGTATTACTATTCTGAACCCTTGCATACTGTAACTCTGTTTACTTGGGACTGATGTCATTATAACTTGTGTTTGTAAAGTTGTGAACCTATAGAATTGATTTTGTACTTGATGAACTCATAATTATGTGACAACACACCTTGAATCAATTCCATTGATCCAAGGTATGCTTCAACCTTCTTTATTTTCGTCTTGTTGGTTGACTTTCCAAATAAAATAAAGTCTGGAACCGAGCTGGAGATTGTTGTAAATTTTAAAGAACCTGGTTATAGGTATACTTACTTGGCACCATGCTGCCAATGGTAAGGTTTGATTTCCTAAATACATATGAGTTATAATGCTGGAAAGCGTAAGATAGAAAAAGGGTTGATACAAGGATATTAAGGCATATATTTGGCCTTGGATGGAATGTCCTGCACTATACTTTGGTTTTAAGCCTAAGGCGGTAAAATCTACTAGGAACCTGTTATGGAATTGATAAGGGTTATGTGTTAACCTATGAAATAATATTATATCCTACATGGATTTTAATTTAAAAGGGGTTTGTAAACTAACCTAAGGTGAATCCTAAGGACCTACGAGCTAAAAGGAAACCTAACTATTTAAATTGTGACCTAAACTATTGCTAGTCCTAAAAGGGACCTATGGATACATGCCAAGTGGGAGGATAAAGGGGGAAGGTTTAAACTTAAATGAAGGACTTAAATTCATTCCTTGTAGTTTTAAATGCCAAGTTTGGCGGGAGAAAGGAAGTTAGAGGAACCTAACTAGCTATATGACTAAATTTAAATTACATGTAAAATATAAGATAGAATTTGCCAAATCTGAGTTGGCGGTGGCATGGAGAAAGAGGGAGAAAATGCATTCAATGCATTTATTGGCATTGGTTTTGGTAACCAGCCCACCTAGGAAAGAGGAAAGAGGATTTTTGTGAGTTATTGTTATTCATTTGGGTTTCGGGTTTTTTCTCTGCATTTTGTTGCTCTTTTAAACTGTAAGTTTGTTTTTCAGCCATTGTTGTTTTGACCACCTCCAAGTGGTTTCGGGCCTATGTAAACATGGAAGTAGTTGAGAGATCTAGTTGTTAACGTTGTTTGGAGGGAAGAAACTCTTGAGAAGCTTGGCTATGATCTTCCACAAGCTAACAAGAAATTATACAGGCATGTTAGGCTCTTTTCTTTAAACAATTATGCTCTTTATTAAGTGTCTTCATTAAAAGAACTCTACTCTTATAAATGTGTGTTTTTGTGAAAATATGTTGATATGTTTAGATGTGATCTTTTACTTGAGTTTTCATTTGGAAAAAAATGTGATTTGGGTATTTTCTTGATGCATGCATGAGTAAATGGGTGTTCTTTGTTGAAATAGTAAATGAAGATGGATTTCATCTCTGCTGTTTTGATTTCGAAAGTAATGGGTATTTAGTTTTGTTGTCTCTTGTGGGTTTGAACTTGCTGAAGGTGACAGTGATGCGTATACTATTTTTTGATATTTATTTACTCAAAGGTTATGGATTTCGAGAATGCTATGACAGAACTTTGTGAACTGTTCTTCCTTGTTCATAATACAATTTAATTTGTGAAATGGGTTCTTTTAGGAACAATAGATTTATCGTATCATCTTTACATTTTCTTGTTCTAAAACGATACAATGTTCCTCCTATTTTGTTCTCGGTACCCATGTATGACTGTTTGGAAATAAATTCTTATCGAACTTGGAACAGAGTAATCTATCTATTTGATGGATTGGAGTAGAGCGTACAGTTTTTACTTTCCTTTTAACTCAATGATGAATATTTATATATTTAGTGGATTTAGACTTCTTCATTGTTTCCATTAAAACCGAAACCTGAGTAGACTCCTTACTCTTGTGATTAAAAATGGCTTCTCAGCCTAGAAGATTTGGGACCATGTTTGCTTGGTTGTAAACTCTTAATCATTTTATATTTAGATGGAATATGTTTGTTGTTAGTGTATACAACCATTAACATTGGTTGTAATTGGAAGCTCAGTTGTTGATATTTTTGGTTTAGTTGTAAAAATGAATTCTGGAATACTTTCCTTGAATGGTAGTTAGTAAGCTATTAAGACTATAACAGTCTAGCATGGGAAGAATTACCCTATTGATAACAGGTCTGCACATCATAGTTTGATATTTGGCTATGTATTGGAAAGAAGTAATGCAAATCTCCTTCCTTTCATTCGATTATTGACTTTTAAATAGCTCTCTCCTTGACTGTTATCTCTAGTTGTTATCTCTTCTTGCATAAGATCGACCAGTTCGGTTGTGATTAAATGAAAGGGATTATTGAATAGGTAACTGAAGTAATACTTCTTTTCTTTTCTTATCCTATTTAAATTTTTGTTAAGGGATATTGAATAAACTTGTGACTGCCTTCAGGTGTAAGCGATTGCATTTTACCTACTATTTTTCCCTCTCTGAATTGGATGAGTACTATGTTGTTTGTTGAATTCTGAAAAGTGACATAGGTTGTTGTCATGATGTATGACTGCCTTTCTCTTCTGCATTTGATTTGGTTGAAATCAAGTGAGTAGTATAAAGGTGAAGGAGTTCTGTTTAAATTTCTAGTCAATTCATTATATGAATCCCATTTATAATGATGGAATGGGATTGACAGTGATTGCATTCGAATAATAATATATATATCAGTTCTTACAAATGCTTCTAATATGAGATTATTTAGAGAAAATATTCTTTGTAATATTTGTCTAAATCTGGAATAAACTCTTTTCGTTTTTAAAGGAAACAGTTAAGGAAATGGTGATATATCATTGCGTGTTTGCTGTAATTATTTTGAGGAGTTGTTAGTTAATATTATTGTCTGATTTTGATGTTATTTATTGAGACTGGGTTGTTTAAATTGTTCATCCTTATTGGTACTTAACTCTTATGTGATGTCCATATTAATTATGGGACGTTTCATAAAAGTAGAGTTCTTTTATTGAGATAGTTAGTCAAGAGCACTTCATTTTAATGGTAAGTGCTTAACATGCTCAGTTCGATGAACTAACCCATGCTAGTAAATTTTGTAGATGGATTCCATGAGTAATAATGAAGACATGTTGTTTTATGATGCTTCTTCTGATTAACTAAAGGATGGATCTTTTCTGAGATTTTATTATTCTTCTCGAAGGAAATGGAAAAAGGAAAAGTTGTATTCTTCTTTCTTTTTGAGTTATCAATGCTGATTGGCATGAATGAAGTCATTGTTTGGACTTGTAAAATGTGTAAATTTTACCTTGAGGAATGAGAGAAGGGAATGGTGTGTTATTTTAAATGTTGTACCATTATTGAATTGTTGAAATATAATCGAGAACATATTCTTATTCATTGAATTTGTACTTATTCAAATGATGGCTGTTAGATTTAAAAGGATATAACGTCTACTCTTCACTTGAATACAACTTTTAAGTTGGAATGTGCAATTGATTAATACTTAGGTCAATATGGACTTTTAATTGACATTAGTAAAAGAGTAAGATACATATGAACTCTTGTATAAATAATATTCGAATTGGATTCTAAACTAATGAATATTAAGGAAAGGACAAATGAATTATGTATTCAGATTTTGTTAATACTCCTTGGGGTGTCTTGCCCAAAGGATATTCGGAAGGAGGAATCATATCTCCTCTTAACAAACCTTAAACTAAAGTAAGGTAATTGTAAATAAATGAATACATTCATTTGGGAAATAGACCTCATTCAAATGACATCTAATGAAAAGGAAACCTGAATTTAAAATCAGTTGTGAATAAACTTGATTAAGCTTAGTAAGTTAATCTTACTTCGTTAAGTTGTAGTGGACTGTAAGTCTGAAGCTTTAATTAATGAACTAAGAAAGGAATATGCAATCCTTCAGTAAGGAGGAGTGAATGTATATTAAGCTACGAGACAATTCAAGTCATTCCTAGCTATGCAACTGTAATGAACTATGAGGTTAGAGGATCAGCAAGGTTGCTGAAACTTATTCTTAAAAATATTAAAGATAAGAATCTAATCAAACTTTTAGCTGGATATATAACCCTAGATGGGAGGATTCCGTAGGATGTTGGTACACGCTAGCTGCAATAAGGTGTCTTCATGAAGGCTAGGCCTTCATGATGACACAATGTTGCAGCTGACATGTTGCAACACCCTTCCAAATCGAATCATCTAGGTTTACATAAGGTTGGAATTGGCCTCATTTTTACTTTGGACCAAATTAGGAATATGACCTTGTATACGGAGTGAATCATGAAGACTAAAGGTAACTAGACACATGCAAATGACTAGAGTTGACAAGTTATTTCTACGTATCTTTAATCATCATGAGTGCCTCTCTATATTATTTCATATTGCTATCTTGGGTTAAAGTTCAACCTTATTCAAAAGGACTGACCGAAGTTAGAAAAGACCATTCTAGGTAACATATGAAGTGGGGTGAAGGATGTATTCCATTGAAAAGTATGTCATCTAGGAATATGATCATGCTAAGCATGTGAGAATATTTGGCCAAAGTATCGCAAGTTGCTGGTTGCGTTGTCCTAAATCACCTAGTTTAAGAAGTAGGATTTCAGATGAATATCGGTAACAAATATTCAGATAGGCCTCTTAAATGGAGCACTTCAATAACTGAAAAGGTAAAGGGAACCAAGTATACTTAGTATACAATGCATGGATTAACATGAAGGATCGGTAAGTAGCCGAGTCATGAAATGAGAGATCGATGAAACTCTGAGCCATGAAATGGGAGATCGGTAGTTCTTTGAGTCATTATAGTAGCATATGGTTATCTGTTATATGATTGAATGGCATGGAATGTGTGTTCCATATTATGAATATGTGAACAGAGAACATTGGTTTAAAAAGCATTGTGTGTTCTAAATTACATCATTTAGAATAGAGAACAATTATTAAAACTTGAAACATGTGTTCTGAATTATGTAATTTAGAGTAGAGAACGTTATCAAAAAAAAAAATTCCCTTGTTCTAATGTCTTAAAATGGGAATGTTACATCTTGGTATCAGAGCTGAAGGTTGTAGCTCTTGGACCTAATGAGTCCACAATTTAATAAGGTTTACATTTTCTTGTTGAACAAAAAATGGTTAGAACAAGAGGAATACGTGAACAACCCATTACCGGGTGGAGAAGTAGCTACTGCCCAAAAACTAGATGAAATCCTTTCGCCCTACTAGATACGAGAGATCATCTGACTATTTTGGAACAACAAGCAATGGGAAATGAGGAGGAGGAAGAAGATGCTGATATTAATGATCAGCCACCTCCTATGGACAACACCAATGGAGGAAATCCGGGTGTTGATAATAGTAACGTGAACATTCCTAATCAGCCTAAAAATAAAAGGGCAAGATTAGTGGCTGAACTCACAAATGATATAAAAATAATAAGTCCTCCAAAGTTTGATGGAACTACACTTGGGGACGGGGCTGAAAATTGGCTCAGTGAAATGGAGAAGTACTTTGCAATAAGAAACTTCTCTCGAGGAAACAAAAGTGATATGGGGAGCATATCAACTTTCTCATGAAGCATCATCATGGTGGGACAACTGTAAGGTTGAGTTGAACATTGTCGAAATAGACATAACTTGGGATCAATTTAAAAGTTACTTTAGGCAACGATGGCTGCCTCAACTTTTTTTTGAATCAGAAAATGACTGAATTTTAGAACTTGTCTCAAGGAAAGATGACTGTGACAGAATACTGGGAAGGGTTTACTAAACTCCTTAAGTATGTACCGCAGTACCAAGATGATGAGAATTTCAGGATACGAAAGTTCATAATGGGGTTGAATCCCATCATTGGTGGCGAGGTGGATGTCCAGACCACTATGGAAGGAGTTGTTGAAAAGGTAATAAGACAAGAACAGAAATTGAGAGCAATCTTTGCTCATAGGGAGGAGGTTAGGAAGAAGATTCCCAACTCTTCTTCATCTCTTGCACCTAAAAAGGGACCCTAGAAGAGGTTCGGCATGAAAATCAAAATTTTTGCAGATAACAATAAGAAAACAGGAATGAACAAACCTGTTACTAGTATGTGGAATGGCTTTACCAAAAATAGTGGTAATGGACAAAAGTCCTATGGAAGCTAGAATGATAACTTCAAGGCTGGAAATAAATTTGAGCCTAGGAAGGGGCCCATTGGAGGCTATTTTAACTGTGGAAAGGACCATTATGCGAGTCATTGTCCTTTGAAGAAGGATGATCGTGATCAGCAGCACAGGATACATGCTTTGCGGTGGCTAACAAACAAGCTGAAAAGCAAGTCACACCCATAGAAGTTCCTGGGTAAGTTATTCGGTATACCTGTGGTTATACTTTTTGATACTGGAGCTACTAAATGTTTTATATCTACTAAGTTAGCATTGAAATTAAAAAGAAAAGTTGAACGAATGGATAAGACATGGATGGTACATTACGAAATAATGTTGTCCATACAGTTGATATGTGTCTTTTGGGGTAGTCCTTGACTTGCCTAGTTTCTCCATAGAAGTTGACCTTGTATGTTACCCCTTTGGGGTCATATGATGTAATTATAGGTGTTAATTGGTTGGCAGAACATAAGGCGAAGGTCGACTATTATGAAAAATAGATTTGTTGTTTTGATGACCTGCAGAAAACAACAGTCATTCAGGGTGTAAAACGTGGGATTGCAGTTAGGAAACTAACAGCTATGTAACTAAAAAGGGCTAAAAATAGAGGCTGCACTTTGTATGCTGTAAAAATGACAGAAATTTCTGAGGAAGATAATGATTTTATGGAAAAATATCCGTTGTTAAGAGATTTCAGTGATGTATTTCCGAAAGAATTACCGGGTCTTCTCGCCCAAATGGGAGTTTGACTTCATGATTGAGATCAAACCAGAACCGAGCCCATATCCAAGGCACCCTATAGAATGACCACCATTGAGTTGGTGGAACTTAAGGCTCAGTTACAGGAACTTTTGACCAAAGGGTTGATAAGACCGAGTGTCTCACCATGGGGAGCGCCGGTAATTTTTGTAAAGAAGAAGGATGACACACTTAGATTGTGCATTGATTACAGAATGTTGAATAAGGAAACCATTAAGAACCAATATCCACTTCCTAGGATTGATGATCTGTTCGATCAGATGCATGGAGCATCAGTTTATTCAAAAATAGATCTTTGATCTGGATATCATCAACTTTGAGAATAAAAGAGGAAGATATTCATAAAACAACTTTTAGAACAAGGTATGGACATTATGAATTCACAGTGTTTCCTTTTGGGTTGTCGAATGCACCTACCACCTTCATGAATTTGATGAATAATATTTTTCAAGAATACTTGGACAAATTTGTGCTTGTATTCTTGGATGACATTCTTATATACTCCAAAAATGTTGAAGAGCATCAGGAGCATTTAAAGATAGTACTGGAAATCTTGAGAAAGAGAAAGTTGTATGGTAAATTGTCTAAATGTTCCTTTTATGATGCAGAAGTGCATTATTTGGGACATGTTATAAGAAAGAATGGGATAGCTATAGATCCTTCAAAGATCGTAGCTATAACTGAGTGGCCTACACCCAAGAACGTGCATGAAGTTAGAAGCTTCATGGGCGGGGTACTATAGAAAGTTTGTTAAGGACTTTTCTAAGATTGTTGCACCAATCACTTCATTACAAAAGAAAGATAAGAAATTTGTTTGGAATGAAAAATGTGAATCTACCTTTAAGATTCTAAAGGATCAGTTAACTACAACACCTATTCTGACTGTACCTGATCCGAATGGAGATTTTACAGGTCATAACAGATGCATCTGGGGAGGGTCTCAGAGGTATTCTGTTACAAAATGATCATGTCATAGCATATGAAAGTAGAAAACTCAAGTTACATGAATAAAATTATGCTCCACATGACCTAGAGCTCACTTCCATCGTTCATGCACTTCAAATGTGGAGGCATTACCTTCTTGGTAAGCCTTTTGAGCTAAAAACTGACCATCTGGGGTTGAAGTATATTTTTACTCAACCAAACCTGAATGCAAGACAATGAAGATGGTTAGAATTTCTATCTCAATATGATTTTGATATAAGCTATATTAAAGGCAAGGAAAATAGGGTAGCAGATGCTCTGAGTTGTAGGAAGCACATTTATGCTCTTATAACATTAAGAACTTAGTTTAAAGATGAGGTGAAAAGTGTCATGGAATCTGACTCTTATTTTTAGCAAGTTAAAACAACACTTGCTGCAGATCCAAAAGATGTAAAGTATAAAGGTTTTCATTTTGACAATGAAGGAATTTTGAGGTTTGAAAATAGGGTATATATACCCTTGGCAAATGATTTAAGAAAGAAATTATTAGCTGAATTTCATAATTCACCTTTTTCTGGACACCCTGGCATTACAAAAATGCTTGCTGATATGAAGCAGCAATATTTCTGGAAGGGAATGAAAAAGGATGTGATGGAATTTGTGACACACTGCTTGGAATGTCAGCATGTTAAGGCAGAACATATGCATCCCGCCAGATTATTGTACCCTCACAACATTCTGCAGTACAAATGGCAAGTGATAACTATGGATTTTGTTCAAGGATTACCTATGTCTAGGAATAAACATGATATCATCCTAGTTGTTGTTGACAAACTAACCAAAGTGGCACACTTTATTGCTGGTAATCGAAAAGATGATTCACCAGTGTTAGCAAGAAGGTTTGTACATGAGATTTTCAGGTTACATGGAATACCCGAATTGATCATATCAGACAGAGATCCGAGAATGACATCAAGATTCTGGCAAATGCTTAATGTAACCTTGGGAACTAAACTAAATTTTAGTTCTACATATCATCCGGAAATGGATGGACAAACTAAAAGAGTCAATCAAGTTTTAGAGGATATGTTAAGAATGTATTGCATGGACCAGCAGTATAAATGGGAGGAGTACCTCCCGCTGGTTGAATTTTCTTATAATAATACATACCATGCCTCTTTAAAGATGACACCTTTCGAAGCATTGTATGGAAGGAAATGTAGAACCCCTGTTAGCTAGGACAACGTAGAGGATAGAGAGATAATTGGGCCAGAAATCCTTACGAAATGGAACAACAAATTAAAATGATTCGTGAACATTTAAAGGAGGCTGCCAACAGGAAAAAGAGTTATGTAGACTTAAAGTGGGTTGATAGGAAATATAAACTTGGTGAGAAGGTATTTCTTTGGGTTAAGCCGAAAAAGAGTTCTATAACTTTTGGCAAGGCTGCCAAGTTATCACCTCGTTATGTGGGACCTTTTGAAATTGTTGAAATAATCAACCCTATAGCTTATCATTTAGCTTTACCTCCTGCTTTATCATGAATGCATGATGTTTTCCATATTTCTTTGCTTAAGAAATACGTATCAGATTTATCACATGTGCTGAATTGGGATTCCTTGCAGGTCCAAGACCCTAGAATAATCGTGGTTAAGCCCATTCGAGTGCTGGGAACTCACCAATTGCACTTAAGAAATCGTGAAGTGAATCAATGTAAGGTCCAGTGGGACTAGTTTAGCAAAGAAAGTGCAACTTGGGAGAACCTCAAAGAAATGAGATCTACTTTTCCATACTTGTTTGATCTAAATTAAGTTTGAAAAATTGATAAATCTGCCAAACTTGGGCAGTTACTGAACTATTTGATGGTTATTTAAAATATTGTTTTGAAGACTTAAATTTTGTTCTGTTATGAACATATGAATGGAAGGACGATAACTGAATTTTTTCCTAAAACTCTATGATTTGACTAATTTGATCATCGGGATGATGATTCTTTTAAGAAGGGAGGTATGTAACGTCTTGATCTTGGCAGTTACTACTAATAACTTCTTTTTGTGATGTTGCAATGTGGAAATGAGAATTGTCATGTAAAGGTGTATCCTTTAATCTTGAAAATCATGTTTGCAATGATTAAGTATTACTATTATGAACCCTTACATACTGTAACTCTGTTTACTTGGGACTAATGTCATTATAACTTGTGTTTGCAAAGTTGTGAACCTGTAGAATTGCTTTTGTACTTGATGAACTCATAATTATGTGACAACACACCTTGAATCAATTCCATTGATCCAAGGTATGCTTCAACCTTCTTTATTGTCATCTTGTCGATTGACTTTCCAAATAAAAAAGTCTAGAACCAAGCTAGAGATTGTTGTAAATTTTAAAGAACTTGGTTATAGGTATACTTACTTGGCACCATGCTTTGCCAATGGTAAGGTTTGATTTCTAGGATACATATGAGTTGTAATTCGGAAAGCGTAAGATAGAAAAAGGGTTGATACAAGGATATTAAGGCATATATTTGGCCTTGGACGGAATGTCCTGCACTATACTCGGTTTTAAGCCTAAGGCGGTAAAATCTACTAGGAACCTGTTATGGAATTGATAAGGGTTATGTGTTAACCTATGAAATAATATTATATCCTACATGGATTTTAATTTAAAAGGAGTTTGTAAACTAACCTAAGGTGAATCCTAAGGACCTACAACCTAGAAGGAAACCTAACTATTTAAATTGTGACCTAAACTATTGCTAGTCCTAAAAGGGACCTATGGATACATGTCAAGTGGGAGGATAAAGGGGGAAGGTTTAAACTTAAATGAAGGACTTAAATGCAGTCCTTGTAGTTTTAAACGCCAAGTTTGGTAGGAGCAAGGAAGTTAGAGGCATCTAACTAGCTATATAACTAAATTTGAATTACATGCAAAATATAAGATAGAATTTGCCAAATCTGAGTCAGCGGTGGCATGGAGAAAGAGGGAGAAAATGCATTCAATGCATTTATTGGCATTGGTTTTGGTAACCAACCCGCCTAGGAAAGAGGAAAGAGGATTTTTTGTGAGTTATTGTTATTCATTTGGGTTTCGGTTTTTGCTCTACATTTTGTTGCTCTTTTGAACCTGCAAGTTTATTTTTCGGCCATTGTTGTTTCAACCACCTCTCGAGTGGTTTCTGGGCCTGTGTAAACATGGAAGCAGTTGAGAGATTTGGTTGTTAATGTTGTTTGGAGGGAAGAAACTCTTGAGAAGCTCGATGTGATCTTCCACAAGCTAACAAGAAATTATACAGGCATGTTAGGTTCTTTTCTTTAAACAGTTATGCTCTTTATTAAGCATCTTCATTAAAAGAACTCTGCTCTTATAAATGCGTGTTTTTGTGAAAATATGTTGATATGTTTAGATGTGATATTTTTCTTGAGTTTTCGTTTGGAAAAAGATGCGATTTGGGTATCTTCTTGATGCATGCATGAGTAAATGGGTGTTCTTTGTTGAAATAGTAATTGAACATGGATTTCATCTCTACTATTTTGATTTCGAAAGTAATGGGTATTTGGTTTTTTTTCCTCTTGTGGGTTTGAACTTTCTGAAGGTGACAGTGATGCGTATACTATTTTTTGAGATTTATTTACTCAAAGGTTATGGATTTCATGAGAATACTATGATAGAACTTTGTGAACTGTTCTTCATTGTTCGTAATACAGTTTAATTTGTGAAATGGGTTATTTTAGGAATAATATATTTATCGTATCATCTTTACATTTGCTTGTTCTAAAATGATACAAAGTTCCTCCTATTTTTTTCTTAATACCCATGTATGACTATTTGGAAAGAAATTCTTATCGAACTTAGAACAGAGTAATCTATCTATTTGATGGATTGGAGTAGAGTGTACAATTTTACTTTCCTTTTTACTCAATGATGAATATTTATATATTCAATGTGGATTTAGACTTCTTCATTGTTTCCATTAAAACTAAACCTGAGTAGACTCCTTACTCTTGTGATTAAAAATGCCTTCTCATCCTGGAAGATTTGGGACCATGTTTTCTTGGTTGTAAACTCTTAATCATTTTATATTTAGATGGAATATGTTTGTTGTTAGTGTATACAACCATTAATGTTGGTTGTAATTGGAAGCTCAGTTGTTGTTGATATTTTTGGTTTAGTTGTAAAAAAATATGAATTCTGGAATACTTTCCTTGAATGGTAGTTAGTAAGCTATGAAGACTGTAATAGTCTAGCATGGAAGGAATTACCCTATTGATAACTGGTCTGCACGTCATAGTTTGATATTCGGTTATGTATTGGAAAGAAGAAATGTGAATCTCCTTCCTTTCATTCGATTATTGACTTTTAAATAGCTCTCTCCTTGACTGTTATCTCTAGTTGCTATCTCTTTTTGCATAAGACCGACCAGTTCGGTTGTGATTAAATGAAAGGGATTATTGAATAGGTAACTGGAAGTAATACTTATTTTCTTTTCTTATCCTATTTAAATTTCTGTTAAGGGATATTGAATCAACTTGCGACTGCCTTCGGTGTAAGCGATTGCATTTTACCTATTGTTTTTTCCTCTCTGAATTGGATGAGTACTATGTTGTTTGTTGAATTCGAAAAAGTGACATAGGTTGTTGTCATGGTGTATGATTGCCTTTCTCTTCTGCATTTGAATTGGTTGAAATCAAGTGAGTAGTATAAAGGTGAAGGAGTTCTATTTAAATTTCTAGTCAATTCATTATATGAATCCCATTTATAATGATGGAATGGGATTGATAGTGATTGCATTCGAACAATAATATAATATATATATATATATATATATATATATATATATATATATCAGTTCTTACAAATGCTTCTAATATGAGATTATTTAGAGAAAATATTCTTTGTAATATTTGTCTAAATCTAGAATGAACTCTTTTCGTTTTTAAAGGAAATAGTTAAGGAAATGGTGATATATCATTGTGTGTTTGCTATAATTATTTTGAGGAGTTGTTAGTTAATATTTTTTTATTAAGGGCAAATAGTTTTGAAGGGACTATACCCTGAATACAAAAGGGCTCAAAAGCTAGATAGAAAAGATTAAAGAAGCAGCCCAGAGAAGGGTAGAATAGTCAACCAAGGAAGGCTCAACAGCCAAATATTACAATAAAGGAGAAAACAGGATCTAAACGTACAAAGATCTAGAGAAAAGAAGGCAAGAACAAAAAGGAACCAAAAGAGAAACAACATAAGGATCCCCACCACAAAACAGCTCCAGAACCACCCGATGACAGCCACATCACAGCCAAAAAACAACATCACTACAGCCCTTTACTTGATGGCTCTGTCAATTTTGGTTTTGATAGCCTGCAGTGACATGAAGAAGGCAATGGCAGTGGCCTGAGAGGGGTCTTGAAGATCAGCTTGGGCAATTGCAATGTCCCTTTTCTCTTTAGGGCCCCATATATCCTCATTGATCCCACTTAAACTGCAAACGATGTGGACATGTTACTCAATGAAGTTGTAAATACTTTTGAGGGCGTATAATATGCAATCATTTCAGCTTTTAGCATTCCCAATCTGCCATCCAGGGACTGTAGTTTGTTGAAAATTTCACCAATAACCCCCTCATCCTCCTCACTTTGAAGGATCCTTTTACCCTTAGCTCTTTCCATGTTAATATTATTGTTTGATTTTGATGCTATTTATTGAGACTGGGTTGTTTAAATTGTTCATCCTTATCGGTACTTAACTCTTACATTATGTCCATATTAATTATGGGACATTTCATAAAATTAGAGTTCTTTTATTAAGACAGTTAGTCAAGAGCACTTCATTTTAATGGTAAGTGCTTAACATGCTTAGTTCGATGAACTGACCCGTGCTAGTAAATTTTGTAGATGGATTCCATGAGTAATATTGAAGACATGTTGTTTTATGATGGTTATTCTGATTAACTAAAGGATAGATCTTTTCTGAGATTTTATTATTCTTCTTGAAGGAAATGGAAAAAGGAAATTTTGAATTCTCTTTTCTTTTTGAGTTATCAATGCTGATTGGCATGAATGAAGTTCGGCTTTGTTTGGACTTGTAAAATGTGTAAATTTTACCTTGAGGAATGAGAGAAGGGAATGGTGTGTTATTTTAAATGTTGTACCATTATTGAATTGTTGAAATATAATCAAGAACATATTCTTATTCATTGAATTTGTACTTATTCAAATGATGGCTATTAGATTTAAAAGGATATAACATCTACTCTTCACTTGAATACAACTTTTAAGTTGGAATGTGCAATTGATTAATACTTAGGTCAATATGGGATTTTAATTGACATTAGTAAAAGAGTAAGATACATATGAACTCTTGTATAAATAATATTCGAATTGGATTCTAAACTAATGAATACTAAGGAAAGGACAAATGAATTATGTATTCAAATTTTGTTAATACTCCTTTGGGTGTCTTTCCCAAAGGATATTCAGAAGGAGGAATCATATCTCCTCTTAACAAACCTTAAACTGAAGTAAGGTAATTGTAAATAAATGAATACATTTATTTGGGAAATATACCTCATTCAAATGATGTCTAATGAAAAGGAAACCTGAATTTAAAATCAGTTGTGAATAAACTTGATTAAGCTTAGTAAGTTAATCTTACTTCGTTAAGCTGTAGTGGACTGTAAGTCTGAAGCTTAAATTAATGAACTAAGAAAGGAATATGCAATCCTTCGGTAAGGAGGAGTGAATGTATATTAAACTACGAGACAATTCAAGTCATTCCTAGCTATGCAACTGTAATGAACTATGAGGTTAGAGGATCAACAAGGTTGCTGAAACTTATTCTTAAAAATATTAAAGATAAGAATCTAATCAAACTTTTAGCTGGATATGTAACCCTAGATGGGAGGATTCCATAGGATGTTGGTACACACCAACTGTAATAAGGTGTCTTCATGAAGGCTGGGCCTTCATGACGACACAATGTTGCAGCTGACATGTTGCAACACCCTTCCGAATCAAATCATCTAGGTTTACATAAGCTTGGACTTGGCCTCAGTTTTACTTTGGACCAAGTTAGGAATATGACCTTATATACGGAGTGACTCCGTGAAGACTAAAGGTAACTAGACACACGTAGTCAACTAGGTCAATGAGGTATGTCTACGTACCTTTAATCATCACGAGTGCCTCTCTATATTCTTTCATATTGCTATCTTGGGTTAAAGTTCAACCTTGGACAAGAGGACTGATAGAAGTCAGAAAATACCATTCTAGGTAACAGATGAAGTGGGGTGAAGGATGTATTCCATTGACGAGTATGCCATCTAGGAATATGATCATGCTAAGCATGTGAGAATCTTTGGCCAAAGTATTGCAAGCTGTTGGTTACATTGTCCTAAATCACCTAGTTTAAGAAGCAGGATTTCAGATGAATATCGGTAATAGATATTTAGATAGGCCTCTTAAATGGAGCACTTCAATAACCGAAAAGGTAAAGGGAACCAAGTATACTTAGTATACAATGCATGGATTAACATGAAGGATTGGTAAGTAGCCTGAGTCATGAAATGAGAGATCGATGAAACTTCGAGCCATGAAATGGGAGATTGGTAGTTCTTTGAGTCATTACAGTAGCATATGGTTATCTGTTATATGATTGAATGACATGGAATGTGTGTTCCATATTATGAATATGTGAATAGAGAAATTTGGTTTTAAAAGCATTGTGTGTTCTAAATTATGTCATTGAGAATAGAGAAAAATTGTTAAGACTTGAAACGTGTGTTTTGAATTATGTAATTTAGAGCAGAGAATGTTATCAAAAAAATTCCCTTCTTCTAATCACTTAAAATGGGAATTTTACAAATTTAGTTCCAAAACTCACATATTTAGTTCCAAAAATCACATGATTTAGTTCCGAAACTCACATATTTATTTCTAGAACTCATATATTTAGTTTTGGAACTTGCATCAATCAAATAACATTTAGTTTCAGAACTTGCAATGCGTATATTTATATTTTCAAGCAATTAAAATAGTGGACAAAGCATCCGGTATAGAATGACAGGTTATTTATGGAACATGCAATTCATGGACAAATAATATTTAGGTCCGAACTTGCATAAAAGGAATGACAACATTAGCTCTGAAACCTACATCAATGGAATGACAGTTTTTGAGGAATTGTGAAAAATCAGAGAATCCAATGGGAAATATGAGAGAGGTTTTTTTTCATAGAAATGTGTTTAACAAAAAACTCATTCATATTTTCTACAAGTTTTACCAATGAAGAGAAATCTAACTTTTAAAAGCTGCGATCCGAGGAAAAAGTATATCGAGACAAGAACTAAAAGTTCTATAAACATAAATAGAAAAGTCAAATAGAAAATATGAGAGAGGTTTTTATTCATAGAAATGTGCTTAACAAAAACCTCATTCATATTTGCTACAAATTTTACTAATGAAGATAAATATAAATTTTAGTGATCTATAGTATGAGGAAAAGTGTATCGATAAACACTAAAAGTTCCATAAACAGAAACAGAAAAGTCAAACGGAAAATCTCGAGAGATTTTTTTGTTCATAGAATTTTTTTTAACAAAAACCTAATTCAGATTTGCAATACGTTTTACCAATGAAGATAAATCTAACTTTTAGTGAACTATAGTCCGAGGAAAAAGCGTATTAGACAAGCGTCAAAAGTTCCACAATCAAAAACAAAAAATTCAAATGGAAAATTTGGGAAAGGTATTTAGTCAAAATCATATTTTGAGGAAAAAAATCCTTCCAATAATGTAGGAGAATAAAATCATTGTGATTATTGTTACCAAAAAGCAAGGAGAAGATTTGGGAGAAAATCTTCCTAAAACAAGTGAGATTAGACTTTGACTCTAATAATATATCTCTCTCCATATTTTGTGGAGATGGAGATCTTAGTTGTTAGGATTGGAATAAAGATAAGATCAGATTATATTTCCTAAAATAATGAGTTGGTTGGATGCATGAATTATAAATGCAACCTTCCACACTAAGATATGTAATTATTTTCTCCCAAGAAATAAAGATCTATTCTTTCCTCTCAAATATTTTGTAGTTTTAAGATCTCAGAAGTATGATTTAAATCCTCTTCCAAGGAATGAGATGGCCACTCATTTCAAGGAATATGGATCTGTGTATTTATGTTTATGTTTATTCATTTGTCTGTAATTCATTCTATTATATTTTTTTCTCTTTGTATTGTGAAAATTCAGTCTATTGTGAACCTGCAGGTGTTTCGTTTAATTATGCTTATTTCCAACTCAACAATTTCAATTTATTAAAGTGTGTTTTTGTTCCTATAAGTTTGATTTCATTCATTCAAGTGTGATTTATTTTATGTAATTTTGGATTGTGTTTAAAGGAGTTGTTTTCCAAGATATTCTTCTCTTAATGCATACAACCTTTGGACACCACCCTATATTGACATTATTAATGGAAAGGATAAACAACCCTCATCATCTTGGCTCACTACTTTGCTGGACATTGTCCCAAAATTCATTTAGGAGGCACCAACTCGATCATAGGCCTCCTTGGTTCATATTTTCTAGCCCTTCAGTCCTTGGCGCAATCTCTCTATCTATTTTATTTTTCCTTCTTTGTCGTAAATAAGGTTCAAACAAAGGCCCCCGCATCCAAGTTACATCTCACCACCTCTGAGGAAATCTTCCAGAGAGCGTTGCAATATTTCTCATCTATGTGAGGTGGCTAGGATCCACCACTTCGTATGTCTCTCCTCCCTTCTTCTTCAGGTGAATGGTCTCGATCACGTGATCATTGATCTCAAATTCCATCTCTTCTATGTGGAAATGCAGGTTCCAACTTATCATACTCCTCATTCTGGGCACACCCCCTTATTGATCCAAGATATATTATGCATGTAGTTTTTACGGGGAAGGGTGGCATGAAACCTCAAATGTAATACCTTTGTGGGGTCATCCGAAATTCCATATAGGAGGACATGGGTGTACACTTTCCTTATTTCCTTACACTTTGAATATTGCTTCTTTAATCCCCGAGTGAACCCCATACCCTCATTTATGACAACAGATTCTCCCTTACTTTCTTCCTCCAGATTAGTGGACCTTATAGGAGAAGGCTCTCGCATTGGGATCTTCTCAATTTATTCCATAGAATGAGCCTTCTCCTTGGAGTGTGCTTTAACTACCACCTTGGTGTCTACCTCAGCTCTTCTCTTCTCTTCGCTTCGAGCTCAGCCTCAAGTTCTTCCTCGAAGGTTGAGCTATCTTCTTCCGAGCCTATTTCCATTGCCAAACTAGAAACATCATGCACCTTTTGTTTCTTTTCTTTTGGCTCATCTCCTTCAAGTAATTCTCCTCCCTCGTGCCCCTGCTTTAATGTCCTCAAGACTTCTCAAATTCTATGACAAACTTACGCCCCACTTCTACGTCATCGTGTATAGTATTTCTACTTCTAGGAGGTATCTAACTTCTCCTCAATCTCTTCTTCTTCTACTACTATCTCTTCATTAGCATAATTTAGCATAGGCATATTTATTACATTTTATTGCATTGTCTTTTATTTAATAATGTGCAACATGTGCACTCTAGTCTAGTGACTTGCATCCAATATTGTTATGTTGGATAACATTCAATATTGGTATTAGTAGTAATTACATGTGCATGTGAGATGGTTCTTATCATCTTGTAGTTGGTGTCTGCTAGGGTGTCATGTCTATCCATATGAGGCTGTCTAATATCTATAAATATTACAGCTCTTACATTGTAATGTAATCTAATTTCATGATCAATAATATTTGTGAGACTTCTGTCCCTCTTTGGTCATTGCAATCTTATTCTATTCTATCATTTGGTATCTAAGCTATACCATTATTATCATTTGGTATCGAGCAGGTTCTATCCAAGCAAGGTTGAAAAGGAGCACTATTGGAGAGTATCCATTGGAGAAGAAGATGCATCAAAAAGAGAGCCATTGAAGCATCCCGACCTCCATTCCTCCCAAGCATCCATCAACTAAAATTTGACCTATCCACTTATTTGGAAGGTAAAATTTTTTATTAATCATTTGCATAACCAATTGATCTAACATATTGGCGAAATATTTTAGATTTGGAGATTCTTTTTAAAAAAGGAGAAAGATCTTGGAAAAAATTGCAGATCTAAAAAAAAAAAAAAAAGATTTGTGAAAAAAAAAAAAGATCTTAAAAAAAAAAAAAAAAAAAGGAGAGATCTTGAAAAAAATTGCAGATCAAAAAAAAAAAAAATCAGATCTAAAAAAAAAAAATCAGATCTGAAAGTGGAGGTGTGAAGAATTCGGGAGCAAAGGTTGAAGCAGTCCCGTCAACAAAATTCCAGCAGATAGCTCTTAGAAAAAGGACGTAACTTTTTCATACAATGTCAGATTGATGTGCCATTTTTTTCTAGAAAGATAAGAAGGAGGTGCACAACTTTGTAGTTTACATCATCTTCAGATTCGGCCTCTACATGTGACAAAAAGTCTGTACAAGTTAGATCATTTTTTTCTAAAAAATCAGATCTAGCTGGTAAATTGGTAAGATCTCAAAAAATAAGATTCTAATTCTTCTGAAATTTTTTGGGTTTCAAGAAAAATATTGTATGATGCTGCTGTCAAAATTTTAGAAAAACCCAGATCATGGTTTGTGAGAAAAGGTGAAAACAATATTCAGATTGTTTGTTTGGATCTTGGGAACAAACAGGTCAGCGGTTCAATTCCCACTCTCTCCATATTTTTCTTAAATTATTTTTTTTGGAAAATTTGGAGAAATTAATAAATTTTGGGAGATTTCCAAATTTAGAAGCTCACCAAACACATTTAGAGCCACCGCTAAATTTAGCGGAAAAACACCTATTGGGGGGTAAAAAAATATTTTTGGCCTAAATTGTGTATTTTGTGATTCTAGACCCTTTTTTGTAAAGAGGGGGGACACAAAAACTTCATTTTGATGTACTTTGAGAGGATGTTGTACTAATCTTGGTGCATAAAGTGAAAAAAAAAAAAAAAAGGTGCACATTTTTTATTTTATGTTTGGTTCTATCACACGAGATCTTTGATCTCATAAGCAGTTCTTATATATACGGTGCCTCTGGGAAGCGCTTACGGGTGATGCCGTCACGACTACTACTGCACTTAACGCCTAACACAGCTGCCTAAACGTCGTCTAGGCATCGACCCTATAAAATCGATGGGGAGTAATAAGGACACAATACACACACATTTGAGCCCTCCCATCCATTTGTGCTTGCACAAACCCCTCTCCGTATTGTCTAAGTACCACGTACTAAATTCTTTCACGTGCATTAACACCTCTTTCCGTACTGACGGGTATATTGAAAGGGTGATCTTCTTCCACGTACCGATGGGTATATCGGAAGGGAGCATATATAGAAAGGTTTGGTATATCAGCCTGACGGTATATTGAGAGGGAGACCATAAACTTGGAGTGATAAGAGCCTTACCTTTTGTTAGAAATTTAGAGTTTTAGAAATTCAGATTGCAGAAATGGGTGCACAAGCACCAAAGTTCTTCTTTCCAGATTCACAACTGCTTAGAGGAGACAACTATGCTGCATGGAAACCGAAGATCAAGACGTTACTTGAGTTTGAAGACCTATGGACAGTTGTAGATGGACAAACAACAAGATCACTTGATGATGGAAGACAACAAGCTCAATTTGATAGGGCCAATCAAAAGGCCAAGTTGATCATCTTGTTTAGCATAACAGACGATGTGCAACCCCACATTAGAGATGCCACATCGGCCAAGGATGCATGGGATAAGTTGAGCACAGTCTATGAGGCAAAGAACAAGAATGCCATCCTCAACCTACTATCACAACTGCATACTCTCAAGTTCAAGAACAATGAGAAGGTTGAAGTTTTTTTGAGATGAGTTGCTACTTTGAGGGCATCTCTATTGGCATTGGGAAAAGAGATAAGTGATGAAGACCTCGTACCAATTGTGTTGCGAGCACTTCCTCCTTCCTACAGAATCTTTGTGACAACTATCAATATGAGTGAACACACAGTCACCTTTGAGAAGTTGGTCAATCTACTCCAACAAGAAGAGGTAATGAACAACAAAGATCATGAAGATGAGCAAGCACTATCTTCCAATCATAAAGGAAAGGGGAGATTTCAGTCCAATAACAAGAAGTCCCAACAAAACCAAAGTCAACGAGACAACACCAAGAAGTGTCCCATTTGCAATAGAGGGGGACATGACATCAAAGATTGTTGGTACAATTCCTATAAAAAGGGTTCATCAAGCAATTTAAAACCCAATAACCAACAAGGTAACAATAATTCAAATAAAGGGAAGTCCAACAACAACAACAATCAAGGGCAGAAAAATGGTAATTGGCAAAGAAAACCCAAACAACAAGGGTACATTACCGAACATGAGGATGATTCAGATGAAGGACACCACATGTATTCTACTCAATTTGATGAAAAAACCAAGTCCACACAAGATATCTGGTATGTTGACTCGGGTGCAACTCGACACATGACTGGACGCAAGGATTGGTTCTACACACTACGTGACTCACCTAACAAGAACCATGTGTCATTAGGTGATGACTCATCATACAGTGTCAAGGGGATTGGAAACATTTCACTACCTCTTGGAAAGCATGACTGCAAAATCACAAATGTATTGTATGTACCTGGGTTGACCAAGAATTTGCTATCAGTTAGTCAACTCCTTGATCACAACTTGAAGTTGGATTTTGACAGTAATAATGGAGAAAAAGTGTGCTTGATAAGAGATAAGTCAAGAGGTTCCAAGATTGTAGCAAGAGCCTCCAATGTGGGACGCATGTTCCAACTTGATTTTTCCACAAGGATGATCAAGCTCTAGTGGCCAAAGACACACAATCTGCATAACTATGGCATCACAGATATGGTCACATCAATTTTGGCTATCTCCAAACACTTCAAAAGGGCAACATGGTGAAAGGATTGCCTACACTCAAGCACAACACTGACAAGTGTCACAATTGCCTAGCTGGAAAGCAACACAGAGTACCCTTCCAGAAGAACACATATAGAGCTAAGGGAAATCTTGATTTGGTGCACACCGATCTTTGCGGGCCCATGCAACCAAGTCATTCTAGATGTCAATACTTCATGCTTTGTGTTGATGACTACTCAAGAAAGATGTGGATATATTGTCTAAGAAACAAGAGTCAAGCCTTTGAGACATTTCAGAAGTTCAAAGCACTTGTTGAGAATGAATTTGGTCACAAGATCAAAACTCTCCACTCAGATCGAGGGGGGGAATTCACAAGCAATGAGTTCAAGACTTACCTGGAAGCTCATGGGATTCGTAGAAAAATGCCTCCTACTCACACACCACAACAGAATGGTATAGTTGAGAGAAGGAATCATACTATCATGGAAATGGTGCGATGTATGATTGATGACTCAGGTTTAACAAAGACATTTTGGGCAGAAGCTGCAAGAACTACAATCTATTTGTTGAACAGAGTGCCCATAGTAGCTCTTGAAGGAGTGACACCTCAAGAAGCATGGTCAAATCGGAAACCATCAATTGCACACCTAAGAGTATTTGGGTGTAAAGCTAGCATGCACATACCCAAGAAGAATAGGAACAAGTTGGATATGAAAGCTGAGAAACTAATATTCATTGGATACAGTGAAGAAGCACTTGGGTACAGATTATGGGATCCGAAAGCAAAGAAAGTATACACAAGTAGGGATGTTGAGTTATTTGAGAAGAAACAAGCAGATGCTCCACTCAACTACTCAACAAACATGCAGAATACACCTCTTGTGAAGACAAAATTTGATGTTCCCACTTTGAAGATGACAGTGATGAATTGGATGATGTTGAAAACATGGATCCACCACAATCCAATGGAACAACTAATAAGTTACCTAAATGGTATACTCAATTAATAAGAGATGTAAATTTGGATGAAGCACCTAGCACATCATCCAATCCTAGACCTAGAACTCGCAGTCAAGCTCGTGAAGAGGTCAATTATGCCCTAATGAGTAGATTTGTTGAAATAGTTGAGCCATCTACAGTTCAGGAAGCCCTACAATCAAAAGCTTGGAAAGATGCCATGGATTCAGAGTATCAGTCAGTGATGAAGAACAACACATGGTAACTTGTTGACCTTCCACCAGGGAAGAAACCCATTGGATGCAGATGGATATTCAAGACTAAGTACAAATCAAATGGGACTATTGACAAGTATAAAGCAAGTCTTGTAGCAAAGTGGTATGCACAACAAGAAGGCATTGATTATGAGGAGACATTTGCTCCCACAGCCAAGATCAAGACAATCAGGATAATCTTTGCTCTAGCTGCACAATTTGGTTGGAAAGTCCACCAAATGGATGTGAAAAGTGCCTTTCTTAATGGAGATTTGCAAGAAGAAGTCTATATGACTCAGCCAGAGGGTTATGTAATACCAAGAAAAGAGATGATGGTATGCAGACTCATAAAATCTCTATATGGCCTAAAACAGGCACCCCGGGCATGGTACATCAAAATTGATGAGCATCTCATAAGTCATGGATTCGAAAGGAATCCTTATGACCCAAATCTCTACCTCAAAAAGCAAGGGGGAGATTGTCATTGTGGTTGTTTATGTCGACGATCTAGTCATTACAGGCAGTTCTATGAAGATGATCGATGTAACAAAGAAGGATTTTAATCGATCGTTTGACATGACAGATCTTGGGCTCATGCACTATTGTCTTGGGTTGGAAGTATGGCAAAAAGAGAATCATATCTTTGTGTCACAGTTGAAATACACCAAGACAATGCTCGAGAAATTCAGGATGATGGACTGCACTCCTATTGCTACACCTATGGAAGTGAGACTTCAGTTATCTCATTCCGATCCATCACCACCGGTGAATGCAACTCTCTATCGGTAGTTGATCAGGAGTCTCATTTACCTGACATATACTAGACCAGATATCAGCTTTGCAGTCAGCTATTTATCATGCTTCATGCAAGAACTGAAAATATGTCATTGGAAAGCAAAGAAAGAGAATACTAAGATATCTAAAGGGTACAGTTGACCTTGGTCTAGAGTACAAGAAGAATGACAATTTCTTCTTGATAGGATATTCAGATTCAGATCATGTAGGAAACATGGATGATAGGAAGTCAACATCAGGATTCATCTTCTTTATGGGATCTGGACCAATATCATGGGGAAGTAAGAAACAAAACTTTGTTTCTCGCTCTTCTACAGAAGCAGAGTATCGAGCTGCAGGTGAAGCTATTTGTGAAGCAATATGGCTACGCCGAATACTGGAAGGAATTGGTCTACCACAACAGAAATCTACTCTAGTATATGTTGATAATGAAGGAGTTCTAAAGCTTGTTCGCAATCCAATATTTCATGAGAGAACCAAGCATATTGAAGTACAAGTTCATTTCATACACAAGCATGTCTTGAAGCACAACATACAGCTCCATTTCTGTCCTACAGCTGAACAGAAGGTAGATGTTTTCACTAAGTCACTTGCACATGAAAAATTCACACTTTGTTCAGAGATTTCCTCTCCAATTCATTGGAAACTATGCAAAATTAAGGGGGGGAATGTTAGCATAATTTAGCATAGGAATATTTATTACATTTTATTGCATTGTCTTTTATTTAATAATGTGCAACATGTGCACTCTAGTCTAGTGACTTGCATTCAATATTGTTATGTTGGATAACATTCAATATTGGTATTAGTAGTAATTACATGTGCATGTGAGATGGGTATTATCATCTCGTAGTTGGTGTCTGCTAGGGTGTCATGTCTATCCATATGAGGCTGTCTAATATCTATAAATATTACAGCTCTTACATTGTAATGTAATCTGATTTCATGATCAATAATATTTGTGAGGATTCCGTCCCTCTTTGGTCATTGCAATCTTATTCTATTCTATCATTTGGTATCTAAGCTATACCATTATTATCATCTTCATCTCCCTATACCAATTTCATAAACGGAATGAGTGATTCTTGTGGCTTGGGGCACGGGCATCTCTAAGGTCCATCTCAAATCCTCCTTGCGTCTTGGGGCGTAGCTATATGAAAACCCTGTGGATGTATCCCTTCATTGTAACATTGATATGTGGGTATAGATCTAAGAATTCAAGCTCTAGGGTCTCCACATATGTTGGCCTCAATTTTTATCTGTAGGTCACATACAGGGTGGGAAAATATGTTTCCACCTTATCTATGTTGAAGTTCAACATTTGTGCATCCTTCAACTGGTTGATGCCACACTTCAGGTACTTAGCAGTGAATATAAATGGGAGTTTTCACCACGACCCCTTCTCTCTTTTGCCATCACAAATCATGTCGACTAAAATGTCGCATGACTAGAAACTAGACTTAGTCCCCAATGAGTTTTGGAAGCTCATGTGGATGCACCATTCATTTTCAAATGCTAAGCGTAGTATCTCATACCATTTATTCATCCACGCCTTATATGTATTGGAAAATTGTTCCATCACAAGTAAATTATTTAAACTGTAAAATAGGGAGTAGGTGCGCCAGTGAGTAAACCCACATGTTATCATCTAGTCCATCTCGAAACTAAGCTCCCGTAATACAATTATTAATAGAATGGACCCCCATGTTATCTTTTCTCCTAGTTTGTTATGCAGTTGTGCCTCCTCAATGATACTATCCACGTCAAAATATGCAAAATTGTAATGTGCTCACTTGGACACCCTAAATGTAATGTACAAGAACCTATTATTTATGTCCATCCACGTCTCGGATACACCAAAATTTCCACTAATGAGTTAGTAAATGAATCTCAATGTTGGGTCATGTAGATCCGAAATAACTTCCCGACCTTCCCCCTTTCTCACGCTTTAATTTCTTGGCTAGCTCTTCTATCTTTGCGGTGGCACTTAAATTGAGGGTAGTGTCTTCACCTCTATTTTGTAGGCCCGTTACCCTATGGATAAAATTTCTTGTGAGTTTTATCCTTCTACCCACAAAGTAGAAAAATTCTTCATGCACTCATGACATCAACCATTTGAGCAATGGTACGGGATTAGTAAAAAAATAGCTCCCAAAGTTGTAAAAACCTAGTTTTCTACAACTCCATCTTTAATGAATAATATACCCTAGGGTTTCCTTGTTTGTCCAACCTTGGTATCTCCTTGTAAAATTCCTATACGTACCCAAAATTGTATGGTACTGCACCACCGGAACAACGTTACACGTGCCCCAATGATGATATAGGTCTCCTCGCAAGGTGTTCGAAATCTGGAAAAGCTCTCCAAGCATGTGTTAACATCCCGCATGCCCCGCTTAGCCCCTGCATGCTTTTTTTTCTATTCTCCCCTCCTTTTCTTTGTGTTTTGGTCTTTAGTGATGAAACCACCACCCTTTCTGGGCGGCGGTCTCGTGACTACCACCACAGCAGGGGCAACATGATCTTGTAATCGGCGCCCTTCTCGGGTGGTGGTCCTTCACGCATTTTCCAGAATGCTCTTTTTAACATGAATCATGTAAATTTTCAACGTTTACCAGATTTTTTCACCACCTTTGCTTGTATTTATGATTTTGGTTCCCTGAATAGTGTTTTGGCATTGTTTATGGTTTAAGAGATCAATTTGGTTTTCACCTTTGGGTAAATGGGATTCTATAAATAGTTGGCTTGTGCTCAAGAAAATGGCCCCTCAAATTTTCCTCTGAATTTCTCATTTCAATAGCTTAGCCTTTCAATTTTGCTTAGGATTCATAGTTTCATTTGTTGTATGCATGGTTAGTGTTGTTTAGCTATTAGAAAGCCACATATTCTCCTTGTGCAAGTGTTGTTATTATTTCATCCAATCAATTGGAGTAGGATAGTTTGATTTTTAGTAGGAAGCCATTAAATTTGTAGGTTCTACTTGTCAAATAAGATAGTTTCAGGTTCTAGATGTTTTATGTTGCATGACTCGCAATAAATCTCGCTAGGAATTGCATAAGCCAAGCTCTGTTCTCTTGCACTATCCCTCTCCTACTCGCATTGTATTTAGTTTGCATCCTAAGCTACCATTGTTCCAATATCTACTTCTGATGCTAGCATTACATGCTTTTCTGGATCCACGTGAGCACAAAGGAATGAGGAGATCACACTGAGGGGACAAGGCCACACACCATCGGATTCGCCACTGTTCTGCAAAATCCAGGTTCAAGATTTCAAAGTTCTAGTTAAAGCATATCAAATAGAGTAGCCAATCATTTCATTTCAGTTAATTTTACTTTCGATATTGCCAGGGAAGCTGTGGGGATTGATAGTTTCTAAGAAACTATGATTCACTCCTCACTTCTGAGGTAGGATCGAGAGTCTTTCAAATAGAGTAGATCATTTATCTATTTATTTAGAGTAGATCTACAAACTACATAGACAAGTAGCTATACTCAGTTGCTTTGTCTATTTTAATTGTGTTATTAGTTTAGTTGTCAATTTCCAGATATATTAGATAATTTCTCTTTTAAATTCTATTCAGTAGCTTATCAATAAAATCAGATTTAGGAATATACATAGATATATCTTGCATAGTTAATTTATTCTGTCATTAGTTAGATTTATATCATTTCCTTCTTGCATGACAATCACGAGACCTAGAGAGCCCAGAGAATACGTATTCGAGCCAATCATGCCTCAACCCAATCTTATTACGGAAATAACTGATATAGATCAGAACCTTAGAATCCAAGTCTTCCAAACAACAATAGACTTACAATAAATCAGCTCACAGTTAAGAGGATTAAACGTAGAAGATGACAAAGCATATATGTTGTGGTTAAACCAGTCAGACTACAGGTTAAAACTAGATAAATATCCACATGACTATAGAAGGGATTGAAAGAGAGAAAATGTTCGGTTGTGATCCTTTGGTCCCACAGCCAGATATAGGAGACACTCTCACAGACATAAATACTAGTTTAAGAATTCAGGTTGCAAGAACACCTGTAAGATACTCTGAAAAGATTTCACAACTGTTAATTCTAAAAATAGAGGCCAAAAAGGCATACAACTATTGGATACTAGGGATTAGGGACTGATTCCACACATGACCATAGTAGGTCCACAAGAACCATGAATCTATGGTTGTGATTCACAAATCCCACAACCCAACGAGTCCACAGTCAATCCGACGTTGACACTAGCTTACACACATTAGTATTCAGATCCACTCCACTTCCACCTATCATCATCACATAGTTATCCTTGTTAGACATAGCAGCTAATGAATCTAAGGATTTCGGACTAGACCGTAGAATCGACCATAGAGGCCACTATACCCATCATCTATTTTCATGACCCTCATCTGGAGAAATACACCAAACAATCCCGCATCATTTTCCACGTATCTCACAACCCATAGATCAAATCATGTTAGAGCTCGATATTGATTGGATCCTTTGAACAGTCATCCTTGCCGATCGATCTATCATGCCGGTTCAGGTTAGGAGGGCCCTCTTTACTTTAGATTCTCAGATTCCACTAGTGCACATCGAAGACATAAGATTTCCTAACTAGTTTGTCTACATCCCATGCGTATTCCATCCCTACCGGCTGTCTCTCTGGCACGACCTCGGGAGGTCAGGTGCGAGGAAGAGTTACTTATAGATTCCCACACTTGCTTGTCACTTTTCCATTGCAAAATTGCTGAACGCAACATGAATGAACAACACAGTGCTTCCCCTTTTCTTTATTACCTCTTTCTTCCACCTTCACTCTTTCCCATTATTCTATGGGTATTCATATACCCCCCGAATATGTTGGGATTTGATGCATATGGCAGACCTCTCCTAGGTCTTGAGGCATACTACGCTCAACTAAATAGACAGTCATCACCCTCGCTCTCAGTATGGGGTGACAACTATTCAAATAACCAATTATCAACACAAGCTCCACCTCCAAGGACTAGATATAGTTCATCTTTCCAAATAGAGGAGTTGGATCAACTCACACAAATGTAACAAATAGAGCCTTCAGGCTCAAACAATATGACATTCACAGGAGAATCTGGTTCATCTCCTCAGGTGTTGTTAGACCACAAATTAGTAGACAATCAGATCCATACCTAGTTTTAGATGATGAACATTCAGTGCGTTACGCCAGGAATGAACAACACTCTGGGAGTATGTACCCACCTATAGGAAGTTTACAAACATGACCCGAGGTCTCTTTTCAAGAAAACACCTCCATGCCACTACCTATAGGAAATGCCCTCGGTGAAACTTGGTAGGGAAACGATCAATTCATAGCAGGGTATCACATGCCTATACAACCTCAGAATATACAACAAATGCCACCAAGGAAAAATACTGTGACTTCACCAAATGAAGTCATTTTAACTTTAGTAGAAAGAGTTAGAGGGTTAGAACTTGCTCAAGCAAGTCAAACATCTCAATTCATGTAGGTAGGAAATTCCAATCCTCCACATCATCCTAGCCAAGTAGACCTCCTCATAGGAATAGGCACGTTGGGCATGCCTCCTCAGTATTCACAACAAACACCAACTAGAACCACCATTTCTAACACCATTCGGGTGGAGAATATGATACCTCCCGGTCTTGTACAACACAATCCACTCTTGGGGAATACTCCTTCATACTTAAACATGTACTCTAAGTCGCCACAAGGAGATATGTTCTCCTCTCCCGGCATGCTTGCTCAACCACGAGGCTTCCTTATGCCCCTGATGACACATACGCTACGCTTACGCCGTATCGTAACCCATTTAACCTCCCCCTCAACAGGCACCATCAATGGTCGAAACCTACACGATAGGGACTTATTCAGAGTATTTGAAAGAGACCTTAGACTTCACCATACGAAGCATCATGCTTTTAAGACCTCTTCCTGATTTGCCCAAATACAAAGGGGAGGGAGACCCGAATACACACATTAAGGCCTATGCCACAGCCATTCAAGAACTACTTCCTTGGGATGGGGTTGTTGCCAAAATATTCCCCAAAACCTTGGAGGGTATCACCCTCGATTGGTATTATAGAATACCTGAAGCTTCCATCCATTCATTTAAACAAATCGTTTTAGAGTTCATTAAGGTGTTTAACATGAACAAATTGTTAAGAATAGGAATCAGGGAATTCTTACACATTAAACAAGAGCACAATGAATCAGTTGCTCATTTCATCCAGAGATGGCATATAGTCCTTTATTCTTTGGCCAATGCTCCAAACATGGACCAAATGGAACTATGTAATTTATTCCTTCATTCTCTCAGCAGAGAGGTGAAGGAAGAAGTCCAAAAGTTCCCACTAAGGACTTACGATGAAGTACTTGAGAGCGCTCTCCAAATAGATCAAGCAAAGAATAGATAGCGGTCACAAGATGTATGGAGAAAATGGGAGGTTAATCACCCCCAACCAGAATACTACAACTTACCCTACTACCACAAACATCAATCAAGGACCTAAAATCCTTAACAAAAATCATGGCGCAACAACCGATGGAGTAACTAACCAAGCTAAAAAGGCCAATGTTGTAAATACTCCACCGCCGATTAATAATCAACGAAACAACAACTTTACCCCAACAATCAATTCGGTGGATTTTAATCATCCACAACAACAAAAATGGTGGATCTAGACACAGGGTCTAAGCCAAAACTCAACTGGATATCAAAATCAGAACCAAAACCAAAAACAACAAATACAAAACCTTAATCCTAATAGGCAACGGTTTGATCAGAGTTTTGGACCACAATATATGCCAAACCAACAACCTAGAAATTACAATCCTAACTCATATTGTGGTTTCACAAGATTCAAGGCCATGACACTAGAACGTGCCATGACTATAATAAATTCATGCAATGTTTTCCAGAGGAGCAAAGACAACTTTTCATAGATATGTTCTTGGCAGATCCTGCATCACCAACACTAAATACTTTTACAGGGGCAGTTTCCCCTCAAAATGCTCCCCTCAAGATCTTCAATGATCCACTCCCAAGTCACAATAACAACAAATTAAATCCAAATGGGACAAACAAAGGTGTAATGGTAGGAAATAATGATTATGAAGCCTCGACTTCACTAAATCCACCTATTGCACCACAATTAGGAAGTCAACCACGACCCAAGATAGTCGGTTTAGTAGAATTAGATACCGAACTACCCATGGAAGCCATAACAAGGACACGAGAGTATTCCTCTCAGCCAAGTCCAAGTTACTCACTAGAGACAAATAACATCCAACAAATATTAGTGAAACCTCGTAGGTGCCTATGATCTAATTAATGACCTAACAAAAACCTTCTCTCACATCTCCTTTTTGGATTTTCTGAGGAACTCTCCTACCCACAGGGCTACTCTTTTAGAGGCATTAGGTTTAGGTCATTTAATTAACATCACTCCACCTCCCGAAACATAGGTAAACCATATAGACTTTGATATCCACCCTCTGGGATGGCCGGATAGGGATACCGAGTTTATTTTTGAAATAAAAAAATGCCAACAAATGTTGAGATTGCATGCAGAGGTGATCCAACCTTACATTTGCAAGTGTGGGTTTATAACAATTATGTTAAACATGCAATGGTTGACAATGAGGTAGGAGTTAACATAGTCCCCTTCTCTTTCCTTCAAATGATAGGGTATGGAGAAACAAATTGTTCCATGAATCGGAATACGCTAAGAGGCTATGATAGCCTTAAGGCCACTTTGATTGGAACTATAATACTACCAGTTACCTTAGGAACCAAAACAATCCTAACTGAGTTTTATATTATAGATCGGGAAACCAATTATAATATGATCCTCAGCCGACCATGGATACACCGTATGAAGGCAATCCCTTCTACGTTATTTCAAGAAGTAAGGTTCTTGCACTTAGGGAAGATATTCGTAGCCAAAGGTGATCCAAAACCATTCGATATACACCTAGCTAACTTAAAGAAAAGACCAGGCATTCACTCTGAGTTTGAACTCCCAACAAACCAACTTAATAAACCGACCGACGTGAAACCAGAAGAAAAGTTGGTACCTACAACAGATCTTGAGACTATGAGCCTAATCAAGACTATCCCAGCCCTCAAGGATGAGACTAACATTGTAGAAACAGTATCATTAGGAACTACTGCGAAGATTGTCGACTTACTAGAATAGGATCTACCAATTTTCCTACCATTTGATTCTATAGGTATGGGATATACCCTAGGTGTTGGTGCTCTTCTAGCAGAGGATCTCTGCATGGTAGAAGTAACCAAGCAGAAGAAATTGACATAGCAAATGTCCCAATGTCCATCTTCCCAACTAAATATTGGACTCTCCATTTCGATGGAGCAAGATGTCGTTATGGGGCTGGGGCAGGTGTGATCTTTACTTCTCCCAAGGGAAAGATCCTACCGTTCGCCTTTAAACTAAATTTTGAATGTACAAACAATGGCGCAGAGTATGAAGCCCTCCTCCTTGGCCTCATCATAGCTAAAAGGCTCGGTGTTAATGACATCAGGGTGTTAGGAGACTCTCAATTAGTAGAAAACCAAGTCTTTGAGGTGTATGAAACCAGAGCTGAACACTTACAGCTCTACAAAATAACGGTATTAGATTTGAGAAAAGAGTTTGACTTCATATCAATTGAAGCAATCCTGTGAGAACAAAATCTTCTTACAGATTCTATAGCAACCTCAGTGTCATGCTTCACCCCAAACAGCTAGAAGATATCTGCTTCATGGTATCCCTTCATACTAAACCATTAGTGAAAACAATGTGAAACCCTCTTTTAATGAACATAGGTGAGAACAAATCTACTATCCTAGACCATGTTGATAGTGATAGAGCCACTCTAGATTACTTAAACGCTTATGTAGTGTTACATCTCACCCATCATGTGGTAGATTTGTCCTTAATCCCACATTCATCTTCCTACTTAAATGAAATCCCATGATAGATCTTCCCCACAAAAGGAACTCAACATATACATAGTAGAGAATGGAGACAATATGGAATTACCTCCAGCCCCTCGCTTGAGTTTGAAGAAGGTAACGCTTCTTTAATCAAAGAAATAATTGATATTAACATTGGAACGGAGGAAAAACCAAAGATATTGAAATTAAGATCCTCATTAACTCCGGAAGAAATAGAAATAAACATTCGAATCCTCAAATAACATCGAATGCTTTTGCATTTAATTATAAAGAAATGACAGGGTTGCACCTCACATCATGGTACACAACCTCATCACCAAATCAAATGCAAAGCCAGTTAAAAAAATCAAGGCCAATGAAACCCAAGGTGGCTCTCATGGTGAAGGAAGAAGTAATGAAACTCCTCCAAGTAGGATTCATCAAGCCGGTCAATTACTCTCAATGGGTATCTAATATCATTCCCGTTCTAGAAAAGAATGGGAAGATACGCATCTGCATAGACTTCCGAGACATTAAAAAGCATGCCCTAAGGATGACTTCCCATTACCATCCATAGACATCATCGTTCACGCAACAACCTGGATTCAAGCTTTTGTCTCTCATGGATGGATTCTCAGGATATAATCAAATCAGAATATCTCGAACAAGACCAAGCCAAAACCACATTTATAACTCCTTGGGAACCTATTGCTACATTGTTATGCCATTCGGTCTCAAGAATGCTGGTGCTACATACCAGTGGGCAATGACATACATATTTCATGATCTTATTCACAAAATCATGGAATCCTATGTAGATGACTTGTTGGCCAAGGCTAGGAAGCATTGCGATCACCCAAAAGTACTCCACATCATTCTTTCACATCTAATAGAATATGGAGTCACACTAAACCCAGAAAAATGCATTTTTGGTGTGACAGGAGGGAAGCTCCTAGGTTACATTATATCGTCATGAGGGATTGATGTAGACCCAACCAAAATCTAGGCTATTCTTGAAATGATCCCACCGTTGGATGAATCTAGAATCAGGTCGTTTCTTGGGAAACTCGGTGCAATCTGAAGATTCATCCCAGATTTAAGCTTTGCCATTCATCCAATCAACAATCTACTCAAGAAAGATTATAGTATCAATTGGACTAATGACTGCAACGATGCTTTTGAAGCAGTTAAGCATTTCCTGTTGTCACCACCCACGCTAATGCCACCTAAACTAGACTACCCTTTAATCTTATATTCACGAGCTACCAATGTCTCGCTAGCCTGTATGCTGGCTCAAGAAGATGATGACAAGAGAGAACGTGTGATCTATTTTATAAGCCACACGTTACTCGATTATGAAACATGCTATACACAAGTAGAATGAGAGTGCCTTGCCATAGTCTTTGCAACCAAACGCTTAAGACATTACATGCTAAATCAAGAAATGAGGGTCATTGTAAAAATAGACCATTTACAAACCTTCCTCACGCAAGGGTCCTTGTCTAAGAAGGTTGGACGTTTTATAACCTTAATGGGTGAATTTGAATTAAATTTTGTAAATCAAAAGTCCATTAAGGGAAAAATCATAGCAGATTGGTTAGCTGACAACCCATTAGACGGAGGTGATCTAGTCAATTTGGACTTTCCCGATGAATGCATATATTACATCGAAACTAGACCTCCCATCTCTGAATGTCCTTGGTATACTGATATTATTAATTATATCATGAACCATACATATCCAAAAGGTGCTACACCACAACAAAGAAGGTGGTTACACATTATCATAGCTAAATACATTATTATAGAACAAGTGCTCTATCATAAGGCTTTCGATGGAATGCTTCTAAGGTGTGTTGACATAGAAGAATCCAAGAAGATCCTCCATAAATATCACAGTGGAATATGTGGAGGCCACTTCGGTGGTCATGCCACCACTCGTAAAATACATTAGATGGGATATTTTTGGCCCACTCTAGAACATGACGCAGTAGAGTTTGTACACAGGTGTCATAAATGCCAAGAATTCTCCCACAAGATTCACATGCTGGCATAAGCTCTACAACCAATCGCTACTCCATGGCCCTTTTCTACGTGGGGCCTAGATTTGATAGAGAAATTCTCTCCCTCATCTACAGATGGCCATAACTTCATAATCATGGCCACCGAGTATTTTACCAAATGGGTACGAGGTTATGCCTCTCTCCCACTGCATGTAGGTTCCATGATCGCCAAGTTCATTTTGAATCGAGATCATTTACAGGTATGGTGTCCCACAAATCATTATCACAGATAATGGGACTTCTTTTAAGAATGATGAGGTTCATGAACTATGCAATAAATTTAAGATAAATCATCGTCTGACCTCCTGTATTACCCTCAAGCTAATGGACAAGTTTGAAGCAACAAATAAAACATTAAAAGCCATTCTCATTAAAATGGTGAAAGAAAACAAAAATATTGGCATTTAAAGTTATACCGGCCTTGTGGGCCACCAAACCTCAATAAGAATACCAACAGAGCAACTCCTTTCTCGCTGGTATTCGGCGTGGAAGTAGTTCTCCCACTTAAGGTTGAAATACCCGGTCTCCGCATCTCATTACACGGGATTTTGGATGAAGACGCTTATAGAGAAGCACGTCTCTCCCAACTAGAAAGCCTAGATGGAGCCGGTTTAGATGTTGAACAATGACACAGAGTCTATGCTAACCGGATGTGCTGGTAATATAACAAGAAGGTCTATGAACAAGACATATATGAAGGTGATCTAGTTCTAAGACTAGACAGCCAGATTGATAAAAAGACCGGCGAAGGGAGGAAATTCCGGCCCAAATGGTTGGGCCCATACCGAGTCATGAAGGACTATGGAAATGGTGCATATCTCTTATGCACACTGGAAGGTGAGGAATTTGGTGAAACTGTCAATTCCCTACACCTTAAACGATTCTATGCATAAGTGACCAGCACTATCTATATAATTATATCTACATTGCATCTTCATGTAGTTAGGTTCATTTCATCCGCTTGTTTTGTACAAATCTTGTGATCAAGGAACTTATTCCCAAAGTAATTCATTACAAACTTCTGATGATATTGACATTAGCTTTCAAATCATACTTCTTCACTTTCATAGTCACATCACCCGTTTCTGAATAATTTCATCAGATAAAGCTAGATATGACAAAGTCTTAACGGTAACCATACCAAGATCTGCAGGCTTGTTCTCACTTTGGTTTCTTCCTAGGATAGGTATCTTGCCTATGGTCTGTTCTAGAAGCTTCATCATGTCACATCTATCCCGTATGCATATCTCTTTGGAAGTAAGAACATACTGACATTTTGCTCAAATAAACAAGTCAAATATAGATCAAACAAAAAAATTATTTTTACACATTTCCTTGCCCTACCAACCTTCGGTGATGAGCTTGCATCTCTTACTAGTGACGTAGGGTTGGGAAAGGATGGGAATGCCCTTACTCACCTGTACCTTATCCATGGTGATAAGCCCACGCTTCTGACTAGTAGCATGGGGCAGGGTATGGGGGTCCTCTTAACAATAAATGTTGAAGGTAGTCAAGCAAACAATTCAAATGAACCTTTGAAATCTTGAGTCAAAAATGAATGAATCAGATGTCCAAAATTCCAAGAGAGTTCAAAACCCTAAAAACTAGATTTTGTCAACCATGTGGCCATCTACGGATCTAAGTCTAGATAAACCACAAAGCAAGTAGCATTCTAAACTATGGAGTCACTTGAGTAGAGTAGGTTTGTAGCATCCTAATTTGGTTCCACCAAATCTTTGTCTATCTCTCATCACTACCATTCAACAAATTTCATAACTTGTGCCCTTTCTAGCTCTTGGTGATGAGCCCTCGCATCTTACTAGTTACATGGAGATAGGAGTGGGGAAAATTCATCTACTCATCATACCAGTTTATCATCACATTTTGTCAAAAAAAAATGAAGTATCAAAAATTGCTTGTAGAAACTAAAGTTCAAAATCACATTGTGTCTACATTATCATACATCAGCATCATGAAATACAAAAAGAAAGAAAACATTTGTATCATTTGTTCTCCATTGCATACATTCTGAAAAGCATATAAAAACAACATAGTAATTTATATGTGGAAGCAAATCACAAGAACATTGATACTAAGAGTCTGATCCAAAAAGAATATATATATATATATATATATATATATAGTCAAATTTCCTATACAATGCCATCATGCGCTAAGCATGGTCAAAACACTCAAAGAGCCCGGGAAGTACAAAATACATCATACAAACAGTCTAAAAGATCCAAGAAGCCTCTCAACCCCTATGAGATCCCTCTGATGGTGCAAGCCCATGTCTAGGACTCTGGCTACACTAACTCCCCGAGTGCACGGAGGGCTCATGGCCCCGAGGAGAAGTCAGTAACCTTGCCATGAGAGTGACTCCTCATCGGGCCTCTGCTTTCTGTACCTGTCGGCTTGGTACAGAGGGAAGTCACCATCCTAACCACATGCCAGACGGGGAAAAAAATTCGGTATGCCTTCCGGTTGGTGAAGGTTCCCTTTTATCCATGGACAGCTCTGCGTGGGTCTTCTCCATAGGGATCATCAGGGTATCAGTGCATACTTGGTGAATCAAGTCTCGCCACTCATTAGCAGTCTCTACAAGCAAAGGAGAAAAACCCAATTAGAAATAATCAAGAGATAGAAACAAATGTAAACAAAAGGAGAGATAGCAACTAAGGCAATCCTAACTAGAAACAAACATTAAAAGGAAGGATGATAACTCACTTGGATCTCTGGGCCTCCAAGATGAAAATTTCCACTAATGAGTTAGGAAATGAATCTCAATGTTGGGTCGGAGTAGATCCGAAATAACTTGTGCCCTTCCTCCTTTCTCACAGTTTAATTTCTTGGCTAGCTCTTCTATCTTTGCAGTGGCACTTAAATCGAAGGTAGTGTCTTCACCTCTATTTTACAGGCCCGTTACCCTATGGATAAAATTTCTTGTGAGTTTTATCCTTCTACCCACAAAGTAGAAAAGTCTTCATGCACTCATGACATCAACCATCTGAGCAATGGTACGGGTTTAGTAAAAAAATAGCTCCCAAAGTTGTAAAACCCTAGTTTTCTATAACTCCCTCTTCAATAAATAATATACCCTAGGGTTTCCTTGTTTGTCCAACCTTGGTAGCTCCTTGTAAAGGTCCTGTACGTACCCAAAATTGTAGGGTAGTACACCTGCTGGAACAATGTTACACGTGCCCCAATGATGATACAGGTCTCCTCACAAGGTGTTTAGAATCTGGAAAAGCTCTCCAAGCATGCGTTAACATCCCACATGCCCTGCTTAGCCCCTACGTGCTTTGTTTTCTCTTCTCCCCTCCTTTTCTTTGTGTTTTGGTCTTCAGTGATGAAACCGCACCTGCCTGAGGCGGTGGTCTTGTAACCGCCACCCTACTCAGGCGGCGGTCCTTCACGCATTTTCCAGAATGCTCTTTTTAATGCGACTCGTGTAAATTTTCAATGTTTACCAGCTTTTTTCACCGCCTTTGCTTGTATTTATGATTCTGGTTCCTTGGAATAGTGTTTTGGCATTGTTTATGGTTTAAGAGATCAATTTGGTTTTCACCTTTGGGTAAATGGGATTCTATAAATAGCTGGCTTGTGCTCAAGCAAATGGCCCCTAAAATTTTCCTCTAAATTTCTCATTTCAATAGCTTATCCTTTCAATTTTTCTTAGGATTCATAGTTTCATTTGTTGTATGCATGGTTAGTGTTGTTTAGCTATTAGAAAGCCACATATTCTCCTTGTGCAAGTGTTATTATTATTTCATCCAATCAATTGGAGTAGGATAGTTTGATTTTCAGTAGGAAGCCATTAAAGTTACGAGTTCTCTTCATCAAATAAGATAGTTCCGAGTTCGGATGTTTTATGTTGCATGAATCGTAATAAATCCCACTAGGAATTACATAAGCCAAGCTTTGTTCTCTTGCGCTATCCCTCTCCTACTCGCATTGTATTCGGTATGCATCCTAAGCTGCCATTGTCCCAATATCTACTTCTGATGCTAGCATTACATGCTTTTCTGGATCCATGTGAGCACGAAGGAACAAGGAGATCACACTGAGGGGACAAGGCCACACACCATCAGATTCGCCACTGTTCTACAAAATCTAGGTTCAAGCTTTCAAAGTTCTAGTTAAAGCATATCAAATAGAGTAGCCAATCATTTCATTTCAGTTAATTTTACTTTTGATATTTCCAGGGAAGCTATGGGGATTGATAGTTTCTAAGAAACTATGATTCACTCCTCACTTCTGAGGTAGGATCGAGAGTCTTTCAAATAGAGTAGATCAGTTATCTATTTATTTAGAGTAGATCTACAAACTACACAGACAAGTAGCTATACTCAGTTGCTTTGTCTGTTTTAATTATGTTATTAGTTTAGTTGTCAATTTCCAGATATATTAGATAATTTCTCTTTTAAATTCTGTTTAGTAGCTTATCAATAAAATAAGATTTAGGAATATACATAGATATATCTTGCGCAGTTAATTTATTCTGTCATTAGTTAGATTTATATCATTTCCTTCTTGCATGAAAATCATGGGACCTAGAGAGCCCAGATAATACGTATTCGAGACAATCATGCCTCAACCCAGTCTTATTACGAAAATAACTGATATATATCAAAACCTTAGAATCCAAGTCTTCCAAACAATAACAGACTTACAACAAATCAGCTCACATTTAAGAGGATTAAACGTAGAAGACGACAAAGTGTATATGTTTTGGTCAAACCAAATGACTACGAGTTAAAATTTTATAAATATCCACATGACTATAGAAGGGATTGAAAGAGAGCAAACATTTGGTTGTGATCCTTTGGTCCCACAGCTAGATGCAGGAGACACTCTCACGGACATAGATACTAGTTTAAGAATTCAGGTTACAAGAACACTGTAAGATACTCTAAAAAGATTGCACAACTGTTAATTCTAAACATAGAGGCCGAAAAGGCATATGACTATTGGATACTAGGGATTAGGGACTGATTCCGCACATGACCATAGCAGGTCCACAACAACCATGAATCTATGGTTGTGATTCACAAATCCCACAACCCAACGAGTCCACAGGTCAATCCGATGTTGATGTTGGCTTACGCACATTAGTATTCAGATCCACTCCACTTCTACCTATCATCATCACATAGTTATCCTTGTTAGACATAGCAGCTAATGAATCTAAGGATTTCTGGACTAGACTAGAGAATCAACCGTAGAGTCCACTATACCCATCATCCATTTTCATGACCGTCTGCGAGACATACATGAAACAATCCCAGTCATTTTCCACGTATCCCATAACCCGTAGATCAAATCATGCGAGCTCAATATTGATTGGAGCCTTTGAGAAGTCATCCTCTCCGATCAATCTATCATGCCGAGTTCAGGTTAGGAGGGCCTTATTTGCTTTAGACTCACGATTCCGCTAGTGCGCATTGAAGAAATAAGATTTCCTATCTAGTTTTTGCATCCCACATGTATTCCATCCCTACCAATGTCTCGGCATGACCTCGGGAGGTCGGGTATGAGGAAGAGTTACTTGTAGATTCCCATGATTTCTTGTCACTTTTCCATCGTACAGTCCACCCACATTAAATCATAATAGTTAGTGGTTCTATGGTTAAATTAACCAATTTTACATTTGTACAACTTTGAGCTCCACTTTTCTACCTTAATAACCCTTGAGGGATATTGTATTTCTAAATAGACTTCCATGTGTTCTTCCTTTTCCACCACTGGTCTCTTTGTATGAAATTTCTTTGGTGTCATCTGCTTTCTCTTTCATTATTCCATGCCCTAGGTGCTGCCAAATTTTCCTTCATCTTCCATAACTTGACGACTTCAACACTTCTCTCTCACGCAACCCCTCATGCTCTGCTTTTTTCTTCCCTACTTGTTATACTTCAAGATCACACCACAAATCACATAAATTTACTATTTCATGACAAGTACCTCTCTCTTATTTTCAAAACCCTCATCATACTTCAAGTTGGGAGAAAAAAATTAGTTAAGGAAAAGTAGTCAAAATGACTACCTTTACCCTCTATTTATACTTTTTCAACACCTTAAAGTTCCTCCAACCACATGTCTTAATGTATCTTTTTAAAACTTTATTTCACTTAAATTAACTTTCGTGACTCCCCTTCACATGTCATAGTTAAAACCTTCGGAACTCCAAAACTACTTTAATGTCACGGATATCCTTTGCGTGTGTTAGTGTGTCGAAGTACATAACCTTTGTGTTGTTCACCAAGTAGTTCCCCATGGTGCCACCTTTCTCTTGTTATATTGTGCAATCATTGTTTCTCTTCTGTGTGGTCTTTAAAATTTTCTAAACACACCTTTATAACTACATGAATTCAAACACCTTATACACCGTACCACTCATTCTTATACCTTTGTGCTAATCGTTCAAAATGAGTCTCCCAACAATATATCTTCTCAACAAATTTTTCAACCATATCCAAACATATTTTCCAATCCACCCCACACAAAATGTATGCACTATCCTCTATGCATGGAATCTCTTATAATATAATTATCTATTGGCGCACCAACACACAACACAACACTAAACATACAAGAAAAAGTAAAATAACAAAAAAAGGAAACACACAAAAGGGAAATGCATTAAGGGAAAACTAATCTAAATGGAAATACTTCCTTTTATACAAACACATAGAAACCTTATTTATAATAGGGCTTCAACCTACTCCCATTGAAATAACCTAGTAATCGTGTTCCATCTTACGCTTATAACTAGATCTCTCTTGAATCTAGTATGAAGCATATAATATACAACCCCAACCAATGGACTTTAAGCTTCCTAGGATGGAAAAAACTTAGAATCATAAAGTAAAACTATCTTCCCAACCTCAAATTGATTATTCTTAATGTGACAGTCATGCCATGCCTTTTTCATGCCTTCTTAGTCCTCTGACTCCATCTAGCAAGGGATCATATTTCATCCAACTACATTGACTTATCAATGCACTCTTATAACACATGTTCATCAGCTAACCCTCCTATGTATGCAATATGCAGAGAGGGTAAAATGAACTCTACCAGAAAAATAGCTTCTGTACCAAAAACCAATTAAAATGGCATGGCTTTGTTCAATCTTTTATAAGTTTTTCTATACTCCCATAACATGACCAAGACTTTTTCATCCCAGTCCTATCTCCCAACATCATAAATATTTGTCAACGTGTGACTAAATTTTTATTAAATTCTTTTGTTATCCCATTAGCTTGTGGGTGGTAAGGGGTAGTCTTGTGATGGGACACCATGAATCCTACCAATAGAATCCTTATTATTTCATTTTGGAAATGTGTACCCCTATCACTCGTAAACCTCAGTGGGCACCCATTTCTGCTAATGATGTTTTCCCATAAAAATATAGCTATCATTAGTGTGGTGTAATCCTTAGTAGGCATCATTTCTTCCCACCATGTAAGATAATCAGTGTAAGTAATGATGTACTGTGAACCCGTCCTTCACATGATAGGTGAAATAGGACCTACAAAGTCAATTTCCCATTATTCAAACAATTCAGCACTAGCTATTAGTCTCAATGGCATTTCATCCCTTTTTCTTGGCTTACCAAGGTGGTTTTAATGATCATAAGCCTTACAATATTCAATGCAATCTTGGTAAAGTCTTTCCCACAAAAGTCCTACCAACAAGATTTTTGTGCGGTGGCATTTCTTGCATTGTGTCCTCCTACAATCCCACCGTGTGCTTCCTCTATGATTACAATGTTCTCATACTCTAGTACACATGAGCGCAAGACCTCATCCCAAAATAACTTGTACAAGTATCCACCGATTAACATGTAGGGTGTGACACATACAACTAACTATCTCATCTCCAATGCCTTCATCCCTTCGGTTCCACACTCGCCTTAATAACACAATGATATCTTCAAAATTAGAGGGTACACTTTACAATCTAAATAGTTGTGCATCGACATTATATCCTTAATTATTATACCCTAAAATATTAGCTAAGTACCAAGAGGCACACGCACATAGGACTTGTGAGAAGAAGGATGTTCAAGGGAAAGCACATAGGAAAAGGGGGTTTAAGAAGGGTTTTAGTGAAATCAAGGTGCATGCGGGAGGTAAGATAAGGGTTTAAAGGAATCAGCCATATTTGGTATTCTAGAATCACTTGAGGAAAAATGTGAGGACCTGACTAGGCATGATGAGAGGATAAGGTGCAATCCTGGAACCTTGGAGGTCAAGAAAAGGATATTCCACATAAGGAATATTCCCATCGACATCATTACAAAGAGTGCAGGGTTTGCAAAGGGATAAACATTAACCTATGGAGGACCACATCGACACTTGGCACATGATCTACTCGGAGATAAGAAATGGCAGTGGTTGATGATCCTATAAAAGATATGATTGGGTTAGGATCGAAACATAGACACATAGAGAATGTAAAGAAAGAGAAGGAGAGTAACAAAGTGTTGCAGAAATGCTAAGGGTTTAGAGTTCATAAGTGTTGGGGTTTAGAGTACTTAGTGCCAAGGGTTGTAAGGGATTCCATAAGCATATGTATGGGTACTTGGGATCTATAACAAGGGTTAGAATAGGAAAAAGTATAGTTAGGATCTCATATCATAGAAGCTTACAAGAGTTAAGTCTCTGTCATTTATTGTATATGGTTTGAGATGACCCTTTTAACTGTAATGTGGCTACCAAAACTCTTTTAAATTGATATGTGTGTGTGTGTGTGTGTGTGTGTGTGTGTGTGTGTATGTATGTATGTATGCATGTATGTATAGATATGGGTATGTTCTATATATCTTACTTATGGGTTAAAACCCTTCTTATCTTTAGAATTTTATTGTTCATATCTTCTTTCATATGGCTCATTCGGTGATTATCTACCCTCTATGATGCATGGATGTGTGTGTGGATCTGCTAGTTCTATGTTCTTCTTTCAAGATGCATGTATTTATGTTTCTGAAAATAATTCTCCATTTATGGTAGAACCTTCTCACAAATCTCACATAAAAGAGAGGCTCATAGGTTGTGTGTGCCTCAGGTGAGAGACTAGTGTCCACTGGGTGATAGGCTGACATGCTTAGGGTTAGAAAGAAGTATTAAGGGTAAAATAAATGACTACATCTTGTTTCCATTACCGGGACCTATTTTTGAATTTGTTGTGAGAATGGTGTGTGATGATAGAGTGTTTGAACTTAGACAATGTCAAAGCATGACTTAAAATCATGAAGGATGAATTTTCTCATAGATTTAGTACTTGTCCTAAGTTTGATGCACGTAAATGGGTAGAAGAACCTTTGTATCATGAGCTGTATGATACCTTCTTTTGTTTTTTCCAGGTGGAACTTTATGATTGGCTTTCGGTGTATACAACTAGATCAAGATGGCACTATAGATATCATGTATGGACCCAAGATGAATATCGATGTTGCATGATGTTTATCTAACTTGGACACGTGTTGTTGATAATTGGTGGAATAGAGTGTTGATGAGTTACACCTTGAAGTATGTTATTTATACGTATTCCTATCCAAATATTGTTGAGTTTGAGTTATTTAGGGAGCCAAGAGGATTTTTCTTGCATGTTATCCCTTTATTATATAGATCATGATCATTACGAGTTTGGAAAGAATTTCCTATGGCTAGCTAAGCTTCTTCTAAGTGCTGGGTGAGGAAGCTAGAGTGGAGGAAGATGACAGACCTTTCGGATGAAAAGGAGAGGGAAGAGAGATGACTCAAGTATAATGAATCTTGTGAAAGGGAGTTATATAAAAATGAAAAGTTACAAGAGTGATGGATTTATGGAGGCCAAATTTGTGGGAAGGATTTGAGATTTGTGCAGAGGACATGGAGCACGAGCGGTATGTGCTACCCTATCTTGGAAAATGCAGGATAGAGACCCCTCAAGATTAAGATGAGAGCTCATCACTTGGAGAAAGGAGAGCCATCAACACACATCGAATCCACCTAGTGACCAATCCTTTGTGCTTTGTTTCCATAATCCAGGACATAAGTATTATCGATGCGGTTGGTATTGGTGGAAGTAACCAATCAACACCTAGGAGGTATAAATTTTCATTTGGCACATCTGTGGATACATAATCATTTCCTGTGTTTGGAGGAATATTGTCTAGAACGAAATTTGGGAAAATTATGGGTACAAAAATCTTGGGTATCACATCTGGAAGCGGCGTGGGACACACATCTAGTAGCGGTGTAATATCATAGACTATTAGCACGTAATTCAAGTGTGACAAAGGGAGACACAAAGTGTGACAACTTTAGTACCCTTTCCAGCTATGGGAGGTGGATCTGGTGGGTCAGGTGGAATAGGAACTAGTGGACCTAGTGGAATGGGTGGATCTGGAGGATCTAGAGGGTCAAGAGGGACAGGAGCTGGTGGATCTAGTGGATTTGGTGGTGGAGGCAACACCGGAGGGTATCCAAGTTTTGGATCAGGTGGACAAGGGCCTCAACCACCTCAACAAGTGTTTTTTCAGATCTCTTTGCATCTCTGCAAGATTACAAAGGTGTTGCAGATGTTGCGAGATCATGTATATAGAAATGAGATGATATGGCACATGAAGGGGATCACTACCATGGAATGAAAGGCAAGTCAGTTTGCAACAATGTTACAAGGGTGCATGCATAGTTATTACCGAAGTATGACCCCACCAAAAAATAGTAGATTATACCACGCTACGTAATGCCTTCTTAGCTGAATTCCATATTCTTGAGTTTGAACAAAAGAGCATTAACATGCTGAAGGAGATTCAACAAGGTATGAAAAGAGTGTGTGGGAGTATGATGCATGTTTTAAGACTCTCTTGTCAAAATTGTCTTATGATATTCATCCTTCTAAGCATGCTCAATGGTTTTCTTGAGGGTTGATAACACATTTTAGGAGAGCATTGTCACATAATACTTTCATAGACCCGTGTGAGGCCTTGGAGGCTACCTTGTGTGCCAAGGCTATGGGAAGCATGGATACTGGTGTTAGTCCTTTTATTGAAGCTCAGATTTTTGTAATGACAAAGCAACTGGAGAATCTATCTATGAACTTGGCCCATGAGACTTGAAATGGTCTATGGTGCATATATTGTGAAGTAGAAGGGAATACAAAGGAAAATTTTCCTTAGAGATCTGTATGCACTAAGATGGTAGATTATTAAATTTTCCACAGAGATCATGATGTAAATAGGTGTCTGCTACTACATCACATGATCCTGTAAGAATGTGTCTTTTTATTGCAAGATTTCCACCTCTACTACTCATGACACTAGGGATTATGGATTGATTGACCAAATACATGATGCCATTGATATTTGTGTGCACCAAACTGGCGTTGCAATAATTTCCAAAGATGAAGGTCGTCACTATGAAGGATGGGTAGATGGAGGAGCTTGTGGAAGAGGATTTCATGAAGGATTTAGTGGTAATGGAAATCACAGAGGCGGAAGAGGTGAATTCCCTCATGGAACCTATTATAATTGTGGCTCCGTAGAGCATTACAGGTGTGAATGTTCTGACTTGCTACAGTGCTCATGGTGTGGGAATAAGCACAAGTATGAGGAGTTACTGGAGCTATTTGAACACGTGAGCCAACAACAATAGAGGGATAAGGGCACCAAGATGGTAATCATTAAGAAAGTAGACTCACAATGGATGCCAAGGGTGATGCATAAATTAGAATTTAAACCTATACTTGTGATGATGTGAGTTTAGGCTACATGCACTAGGGAAATACCAAGGTAGAGACCACTAATTACAAGAGAAGAGGTGGTGTATGGGAAGTATCTAGACCCTACCCATCATAAGGAAGTCTATCAGGAGATCATGGAAGTAATTGGGAATCTTTAAGGGAAATTTAACGTCTAAAGGAGCAATCCAGAAGTTGGAGAACACGAAAATCATTGAGGTCCCTCGAGTCGGATATAGATTATGTCGAGAGGTATGTAAGATATTGATCCAAAATAATATCATTCCTTTGTTAGGTGAATGGTTGAGGGATAAGATACCAAGTGTCGGATCAGAGTGCGAGAGGCAGGTTTTGCATGCTAACCTTTTTCCCCATAACCTCGACTATGATAAGGAGATTACCTTGAATGTAGTTGTTGGTGGATGGCTCTAAGAAATATTTTGATTGACATGGGTGCAGAAGTTAATGTTCTCACCCAAGATGTTTGGAATCAAATCGAATTCCCCCATTACAACCATCTTCAAATGTGTTTTATATGTCCAATAAGACAAAAGAAACTCCCATTAGTGTTTTAAAGGATGCTGCTATCACTATCCAAGGGGTGAAATTCACTAAAGACTTCAAAGTATTAGTGTTTGTTGAGGCGGAAAAATTTTCCTACATTACGTGGGTACCGCTTGTACTATAAGAACAATGTTAACTTATGTTTCAATAAGGGATATATAAGCTTTGAGAATAAAAAGGAACGTTTTATCATTCCTTTGATGGATGGCAATTTAACACCCTATATTAATCCTTTAGGAGAAGAAGACTTAGAAAAAATTTATGTGTGCATTATCCAGGATCTTGAAGTTGTGTAACAAACAAAAGAGGGCATTATTTAGTGGGAAGATGATTAATTTATACATGATGCAACTAGTGTAGCATGTAACAACTAGGTGCCCAAGATATATGAGTTAGTCAGAAAGAAGTTAACATGCTCTATGACAAGAGTGAGAAAGGCGTGCTCGATCAAGCACTTAGGAGGAAAGAAGTTCCCAAGTTATTCTAGGGGATCCAACCACGATAATTTCCTAAGAGAAATGGATACCCGTAGATATGTGAGATCGAAAGAAGAAGGATGCTTAGCTATACCTTGCTTAGGACCACAACATGTTGGTGGGTGACCCATTGTAATAACCTTCTAGAGTGGCACGAAGTGAGAATTGTGTTCTCTATTAGGTTTTTCTAGAGAAATGCACCTACTATCATACAATATTATCATGGGAAGGAACCTACCTTGTTTCACATCCAAGCATGTGAGAAGGCCTAGATGGAAGGCATGGAAGCCTTGCCACCTTCTTTATGGGTGCATAAGTTATACTCCACCTTACAAGGATGTGTGTGCACATGGTACATTAACTCGAGAGGAATTGTTAAACAAGAAATGGGTAGGAGTTGATGGCTGACCTCCTTCAAGCTTTCAAATATCGAGTTGTAAGCCATCGATGGATGAGGCATTGTAGGTTATCAAGTGCCTAACTATGGGAGATAGTGTCATGGCAGAGGATAGAATATTGGAATTATTGGGTGAACCTATTTTAGAAGGTGTTTTGATGAGGAAGAATTATAGGAGATACAACTGACTTGAGCATGCATGTATGTAAAAAGAGAAAAGAAAATTGGTCTATGTGATCGATGGTGAAGAAGTGGAAAATTTGGATGTTAACCATACTATAGGTACATGTAAATTTATGGATAGTGATGATGATAAAGTGTGAACCTACCATAAACCCATGAAAACTAATAATGTTAACATTTGTTTGGAGGCATAACCTAAAGAGTCCACTATAGGAGATTACTAGATAGAAAGGGAGGTTTCAAAGTATTGAATTTGGTACAGAATTGCATAGTGGATGTAATACAAAACAATATTATATTTTCTATATGATATTTAGATACAAGTGGCTATTATATAGCCATAAAGGTAGGCAAACAACTTCCTAGGAAATAGGAAGTGAGTAGAACAATAAACCCGATAATAGCTACGGGTATAACAAATAATCATTCATAATATATTGTTATTCTAACAATATATATGACTAACTAACTTACTAATATTCACTATAATAATAATTACCAATGTAATTATTATTCACACACGTACAAATGTGGAGCACTATAATATTAAATCCTAACATTCCCCCCCTTAGTGTGAACATGGGGAAAACACCATCTTCAACCAAGCAGCATGCTTTCTCCGTGCTTTGCACATGGTCTCGATCCTCAACACCGACTGGGAAATACATCATCTAGGGACCATTAAACCTATTAGATGAATACATGAATTGGGACCGTTTAACCAATTCACATCAACCATCAAATCAATCTGATCAAGAACACTTCCTGCAATAGTATCAATGGTACAAGTTATCATCATGGGGACACACAAGCACATCATCGCACACGGAATAGGGATTCTCATATGTTCTTATTCATCACACAAAACACCAAGATGTCACTAAAGCAGTTTGCGGCCTCTGAGGTAGTGACAAACTCGAGGACGCCGATTGTCCTCCTCCTCCATTGCCTCCATCCTCCAAATGCATGTTGCTAACTCAGCAAGATGTGAACATGAAGCACATTTGTTTCTACATTGATTATTCTTTTCTTCCCTCCTGCAATGTGAAACACTTTATTTTGTTTTTTTCGACGTCGGGTAACACCGAAAATGCGTCCGTGAGGCAATTTTTTTTTTTTTTTTTTTTTACAATTGCCGACTTCGACTCTTTATTTTGACAATGACACTATAACCTACAGACTATAAGACCGAAACAAACATTGATTATTTGAAATAACAAAATTTTGACTTAATAAGACTCGACCCATTATAAACAATGACGAAAAGAGTAAGAAGACTTTATAAAATAATATTATGAGACAACACAATTAGATAACAAAGAAACTTTATAATGGAGACCAAAAACAACCTAACCCATAAACAAATAATGAAAAGACACATAGACCGGATAATATTGACAAATGACTAACAAAAATAATTCCTATCGACTTAATAATGCACGGATATAAACTTTTAATCTAGACAAACAATAATATAAAACTCAACTTTGCATGTTGACTAGGGCTGCCACGTGTTGGGTGTTGGTATGATAATGAAAAAAATAGTCCATGGAATTTATTGACGGTTGATGTGAGGCTCGAGCTGCCCGTAGTGGATATAATTTGGTGATCAACTTGCATGCAATGTCCATTGAATAGGACAAACTAGATCTGCATCTATGGAATGCCACAAATCTGCGAAACCTCTTATCAAAACTGGGCAGATGCTACATAGGCTGAGAGAGAACGAGTCCTGATCAAGCAAGCCACCATGATTTTCTAAAGAAAAAACTTTCCTCTCATGGATCTGGCAGTGTATGCGATGACATAACAGAGTTAAGAGACTCCAATAGTCACAATTAGAAGCGAATGAGTCTAGCAGAGACGTCGAATTAATGAAATCAATGTAATTTGTAAGCCGTTAGCAATACTATCACTTTGAATTTGAAAGAAATCAGTCCACGTGCCTTGCAGATGTGAAATCTAAGCTTCCACGTTTAAAATCCAAGGAATTGGCTGATCGTTTCTATGAATAGACGCCTCCAAATTAAATCCACACACAACTGACACATTGATAACAATATCAGAGTGAAAGATCACGAACAAAATTATTCTTGATTGAAAAACATGTTCTGCATTTCTTCCAACATGAGATCTCTGGTGGACGACTTTAAATACGCAGGCAAATACAATCTCTTTCACAGATCAATGAATTTCATACTCCAATAAACACCTCCGAATGGTTGCAAATTCACTTCTTTAGATGCCTCTTGTGAGAAGACCTTGGCCTGGGGAAGATCACCCTTGCAAGCCTCCCAAGGAGTTTGAACGCCTCTACTAATAGAACACTGCGACTGCTGCGCTCAAATAAACTTGCAATACGGCTCAAATTTAATGCAAACAGCTGAACGCCCTCTCCTTATCTACAACATGCGTCCATCTCCAGGTTTGCAAATAAATAATACTCAGGACAAATTATGCATGCAGACTTATAAGACTCTCATTCAGATGTTCTCGCTCTGATACCAAATATTGAATTTGGTACAGAATTGCACAGTGGATGTAATACAAAACAATATTATATTTTCTATATGATATTCAGATACAAGTGGCTATTATATAGCCATAAAGGTAGGTAAACAACTTCCTAGGAAATAGGAAGTGAGTAGAACAATAAACCCGATAATAGCTACGGGTATAACAAATAATCATTCATAATATATTGTTATTCTAACAATATATATGACTAACTAACTTACTAATATTCACTATAATAATAATTACCAATGTAATTATTATTCACACACGTACAAATGTGGAGCACTATGATATTAAATCCTAACACAAAGATCATTGATTTGTTGGATGAATTTCAGGATTTGTTTCCACATGGATACCACGAGACTAAATGAGTTCATCACTCCTTTGGAGAAATGAAGATCAAGTTAAAGGAAGGTGCATGTCCAATTCAAAAGAAACCTTATCAAATGAATTTGAATCTACATGTCAAAGTCAAGGAGGAGATTGACAAGATGATTGCATTAGGCATCATTGAGGTTGTTAAAGAATTAGAATGGATAAGTCTGATGGTCATCAACATTAAGAAGGATGGGAGGATAAGGATTTGTGTTTATTATAGGGATATGAATGTGGTATGTGTATTTGACCCTTTTCCAATTCCCTTCATTGAGGATATCTAAGAAGCGGGAGCTAGGCATGAGATTTATTCTTTAATAGATGGATTCTCAGGATATCATTAGGTTAGAATTGTAAAGGAGGACCAAGAAAAGAAAACTTTCACCACTGAATGGGGAATCTTTTCCTACACAGACATGCCTTTTGGAATGAATAACATGCTTGTTGTATTTTCACGCATTGTGGTGCAAGAATTTCAAGACTTCATCCATAAGTTTCTTCAAGTCTACCTCGATGATTAGATGATATATGGATTAGTGAAGGATCATTGTAACAATCGAGGATGATGTTTGAAATATGTCGGCAGTTGAGGATATCCCTCAACATTAAGAAATGTGTTTTCACTACTCCATTTGGAACCCTTTTGGGCATATCATATGTAAGGAAGGCTTGCTAGTGGATCCCGCCAAAGTTTTCGTTATTGTGGGATTGGGGGAACCTATTAGCCAGAGTGCAATGCGTAGATTCCTTGGGCATATAGGGTATTACTGGAAATTTATTAGGGGTATGCCAAGATCACCACACCATTAGAAAATTTTCTAAAACAAAAAAGTGCATTTCATTGGGGAGAGGTGCAACAAATGGTGTTTGATACATGAAGAATAAGCTTATCACTGCACCCATATTACACTTTCCTTCTTGGGATAAACCATTCCATGTACATGTTGATGATTTAGGGATGGCGATCGGGGAAACTTAGCACAACCTGGAGAGGGAATCGTTGACCACCCTTGTTCTTTCCTAGTAGAAAACTAACCTCGAAAGAACATAACTATATTACTACTGAGCACGAAGCATTGTCAATGATCTACATGATGCACAAATTTAGGTAGTATCTATTGGAAACACCCTTTATATTCTACACAGACCACATGACATTGAAGTACTTGGTAAAAAAACCCATTTTACAAGGGCACATATGCAGGTAAGTCATGTTTTTCAAGAGTTTGAGTTTACAGTTGTTGTCAAACCGGATAAGAGTAATTTGGGACCTGACCATTTATCAAGGATTGACTCATAGGAGGATGTGCAAATAATTGAGGATACAATTCTAGATGCACAACTATTTAGATTTTGGCACACACCCTCTGACTTGGAATATAGTGTTGTGTTTCTCAAGATGGGTGTGGCACCGAGAGGAATTAATACTTTGGAGAGAAAGTAGTTAGCCATACACGTTGTACCCTACATGTTAATCAATGGAGACTTATAAAATCTAGGTCGTGATAAGGTTTTACATCGATGCATGTTAGAACATGAACGAGTTGCAATCATGGAGGAAGAACATGGTGGAATTGTAGGAGAAAAATATGCATAAAATGCAACCATGCGTAATATCCCTTTAGCATGGTTTTGTGGGGAAATAGTTTACAAGGATTGTATCAAGTATTGCAAGGCCTATGACCACTTTGCTAGCACCTTGGTAAACTATGGAAAAGAGATGAAATTCTTTTAAGACCAATTACCAGTGTAGAACCATTTGAGAAGTGGGAAAATGACTTTGTAGGCCCTATTTCCCAAGCCACGTGAAGGACAATTTTGTGCTATATCATTACATGCATAGATCATCTTATTAGGTGGGAATAGGTGGCATCTACAAGGGATTACACAATGATAAAAACAACTAGGTTATTGTGGGAAAACATAATCAACATATATGGATGTTTGTTGACTTTAACAAGTGATAGGGGCACTCATTTCTTGAATGAGAAAATTAGGATATTGTTGGTAAAATTCATGGTATCCCACCATAAGAATACCCCTTATCACCCAAAAGCTAATAGGAATGCTTTGAGGAATTTAACAATATTATGAATCAAACACTATCCAAGATTTTTGATGTGGGAAGAAAGGATCCGGATGATAAAGTTTTTTTGTATTATGGTCATACCAAACTACTTATAAAAAAGCTGAATAAGGCCGCACCTTTACAATTGGTGTTTGGTGTGGAGCAATGTTACCTATTGAATTCATGTTACCATAAATGTGTATAGTGCATGTAAGAGGATTAGATGATGAATAAGAGATTGAGGAGAGGTTTGATAAGTTAATGCGGTTAGATGAGAGGTAGGTTATTTCTCGTTAGAGTCGAAAAATAGAAAAAGCAAGGAAAAAGGCATCACATGATAAAAACATCAAGAACAAATAGTTTGAGTTTGGACAGATGATGGTTCTATTGTATGATTCCAAGTTTTTGTGCCATCCTAAGAAATTCAAATCCCATTGGATGGGCCCACACATTGTGTCCTATATACTTGATTCATACACTTTCCATTCAAGCTACTGGATGGAACACGTTGCACTGGACATTTCAATGGGAGTAGGTTGAAGCCCTATTATAAATAAGTCTTCTTTGTGTTTATAAATAAGGAAGTATTTCTAGTTAGCCTAGGATTTCCCTTAATGTATTTCCCTTCTCTATGTTTCCATTTCTCATTGCTTGTTCCCTTTCTTTTTGTTTTTGTGTGTGCATTGTGTGTTGGTATCCACTTACTATTTCAAAAAAATTCTATGCACAGAGGACCACACATCTATTTTTGTGTGGGGTGAAGTGATGTGACAAGTACTGGAAGATGGTATTGGAAGTTGTGTTTCGATGGCCCAGGTTGAAGGATCAAAAGTGTGTAGTTTGGAAGAGTACGCGTAGAAAAGGTGAACATGAGGAGTTTGGTGTCAAAAAGAATTTACAAAAACCATGTACAAGGGTGAGAAGTGCAGGAAAAATATGAGGTAAGTGAGGCCAAAAATAAGGATAAGGATAAAAGAAGTGCCTTTGATGCTGAAAGTGCATGTGTAAGGATCTTTGTTTAGTAATATTTTTGCATGCTAGAATATTGTAGAAGTTTGTGTGCAAGATTGGGTGTGGGGGGTAATGCACTAAAGGTTGGCATTAGAAAAAAAAAGCAACCTTTATTATAAGAGTACGTTGGTAGGTGGCATGACATTTACTATAGAAAAAGAAAAATCTATAAGTAGAAGGTTGAGGTGTATTATTGTTTACCTTGTATTTGTGTTATCAAAGAGCTCTCACGAACTAGGGCATCCTTGAAGAAAAGTTATGCAAAAAGGGATTATGAAGATTTGTGTGTATAGCTAGTTCAATCAACGAAACGAAGTGGAAAAATAAGTACATGGGCATTAGTAGAGAAGGTTGTGTGAAAGAATCCCATGGGTGATTACGTCATCTTGTGGGAAAAGGGTGTTTCATGTTAGGGTTGCGTAAGCTAGGGCACGAGGTTTGAAGGAATTTTCGCAAAGGAGTAGAGACGAAAATTTGAGCAGAGCTAGGATTAGGAGAAAGGAAGAAGTCTTAAAGACCCGACGAAGAAATGACACCAAGGAAAACAATAAATTTTTCACTAAAGAAGGGCAAGGGCAAGGGGAAACAAGTTGTTTCTACGAGTTTCAATGAATAATGGTACGTAGAGATGAAATATCTAGATGACGTATTACTTGGTAAGGAATGGGTATCACATGTTAGAAATATGGTTATGAGTGACTACAACCATCAAATGAGCACCACAAAAAATGAGATGGCATTGGAACTAGTTCACCCTAAAGACAAGAGGACACCAGATGGAATGCTTATCTACGATGATGAGGTAAAGGTGAAAATGGATAAGGTCAAATTATTATAACTCTATGAGTTTCCCTATTTCAAAAAAATTGAGTGACTATATGGTTAATGTCACGTGTATATGAATACCACTTCTACTTCATAGGAAAAAGGATGCGAATAACTCCCACTGATTTCTAAGTTTACCGGTCTTATCTACAAAGGAGAACCATTAGATGATGACTTGGACAATAAGGAGGCCATTAAGAAGACCGTTGAAGCTTATGAATACAAGAAGGGTTTGCGCTACTTCGACATTTCTGTAATTTTTGACCCTATAATGAGGATGGTCATGCACTTGGTCATAAAGTTGAATGGGAAGGAGAGATGGACATAGATCAACAAGGCTTGGTTGAACATTTTCTCGTAAGATCTCAAAGGGGACCATCTATAACCTATCAACTTTCATAGCAGAAGAAATCATCAACTCCATGCACAATGGAGAGAAGATCATGTTTGGTAATGTCCTCCTTACCATTGTCTTTTCGAGATATTGGAGTGCCTAATGGGCCAGATAATTTTTTTGGGAGTACCCATATGAGAACCCTTCCCCACCAAAATATTTGAGCAATACACTTGTGAAACCATGACGGATACCCACAAGGTTCACCTAGAAATATGGTATAAGTAGATGCATGATGCATTCCGCGATGAATGGAGAATACCCAAGAATTTACTTGATTTACTACAAGACGAAGCTAAATTCTCCATATACCAACATTTTTGTATTGGTAGGTTTACTCGATAGATGGCACTAAGGGTCCTTGGTGAAATTTTTTGTTCTCCTTCACATCATAATACTTCTAGGTCGGGTTCAATCAATTAAAAGAGGCAAAGAAGCTAAGGTATGACCTTAGTACGGTAGACAAAGATTACCACAAGATGCAAAGAAAATTGATATATGCCAATAAATTCTCCTATCTAGAGAACTACATCTAAAATGACATACATATATTGATCTTAGTTACATTTCCTATTTCTGGGAGGACCACAACAAGGGTATACCTACGTATAAGGCCTAAGTATGAGAAAGCCGCTTATATTGGAAACAATATCTCTATCCTGGAAGACCATGCCAAGGAAAAGGGAGAGAGAGGAATCTCATGAGAAAAAAGCACCAAGCACACATACAATGCTGCAGTCTGTAGGAAAACAAGAGTTGGGTGCAAGACCAAACACCTATGCATGGAGGAAGAAGTCCCACACATGAGAAAAGAGAAGAAACTTGAGGAAGAGGCACCATAGTAAGAGAAGTCCCAAAAAAATAAGAATCACCGATGAGAAAGGAGTCACCTAGGGAAGAATAAAATGATAAGTATCCTATATTGGAATCTAGTTAGGAAGAAGCAAAGAATAATATAAAAGGAAGAATTAGAAGAAACGTAGAGTATGGAAGCCAAAAAAGGCAACAAGAAAAATGAATAGAACGGTGTGGCTTAGAATTTCCCGTGTTTGATGTAAAAGAGTCCGAGGAAGAAGGATATGAAGATAAGGATGAGGATGAAGGAGGTGCTCACAGAAAAGGGGGAAGTGAAGAAGTAAACATGAAGGATCAAAAGACTCCAAACTTGACTAAGGAGAAGATAGAGGATTCTGTGGAGAGGGAGGTAGTAGGCATTATAAATGACTTAGTGGATCAAGAGGTGGAGCACAATGCCGAGGAAGTATTAAGGAGACAAAGGAGAGTGCAAGCATTGGGAAGGAGTATGGAAGCATGGGTAATGACCCTAGCTTAGTAGTAAGCTTCCCAAAGGTAGCACACAAAGGTGGAAAGGGCATAGTAGTGGCACAGAACAAGAAATGACTTACATTAATGATCTAAACAAGGTACTACATGTATGTTTCCAAAGTAATATTCCTTCAAACCAACTCCTTGCATGGTCTTCTTTCGATGAAGAGGGTGTGTACCCGTACATGAGGAAAATTCTATCTTGGGATTTTGAGTCCCATGTTGATGAACCCAAATTTGAGGTCAACTGAGATGCATTGATGAAGATACCAGATGCCAAGGGAGTAAACCCTCTGGTGAATGCCCAAAAATTGTCTGATGAGTAAGTTTGTAACACACTCAAAAAAGTATCGGTGGAGGTAGAAGCAAGACTCTTTGGCATGAATGACAAAATAAAGGTCTTAGAGGAGGAGCTTGAGAAGAAGAATGAGGAGATCATTGAGTAGGATAAGGAGATAAAATAGAAGGAATTGATCGGTGCAAAGTTGAGGCACAAACTGAGGGATGAAAATTCAAAGTTGCATGAGATCCATAAGAAGATAGAGATCATTTCAGACACCATAATCTTGAAGCACCTGGACCTGGCCCCACTTGAGAAAAAATATGAGTCAACCATGTAAATCTTGGAAGACTTGACCCGCATCCTCACCATGGAAAGGCACCACTTGTATTGGAGTCGGTGGAAGAGACGATGGCACACCCAAGGGAGGAAGAAAAACTAAATATTAGGGAGATAGTTTCTCAATATTCTGAGCTCTTTATTGTTGTGCACAGATTGTCATGAAAATTTTCAAGGTTGTATATGACAATTGCGCACTGATAGAGACAAGGTAATGAGCATATTGGTTACTACACATGAGGTAGATCTAAAGGAATTTCAAGAAAATAACAAAGGAAACAAGGCGGAGCATGATAAGATCCTGGTTGAGGTTGAGAAAAAGTTAGAAGCAATCAAAACCTTGCGGGGTTCGGTTAAGAATCAACTTAAGGAGCTATATCCGCAGTCACTCATAGAATAGATGTCTTGGGAGATATTAGCAAGAAACTAGAAGGAATTGTAGATACACTAAGTGCTAAGAGTAGTGAATTGAGTTTTGATGAAATGAGAACTCTAGTAGGTGACCTACTTTAGTAAGCGCAGGGTGAGGTAGATGCCCGGGAGAAGATTGGTGTAGTAGTGAAGAAGGAATTCCCACTCCTTCGATAGCAGTGACAAATTATTCTATTCTTTCATTCTTTATTCATATTGTTGGAATAACAAATGGTTAACACGATGAGATCCCTCTCCACCACCATTTGAGCTTTTGGTGTGACAACAAAATGTAACATGGTATCAGATCCAGATAGTTAAGTGCACCGGACATGGAGTAGTATTGGGATGGGTGACCTCCGGGAATTCCTAGTGTTGTTTCCTCCTAATGTTGTTGGACCTAATTTGGTGAATACATGGTGGGCCCAGAGCTCATGTGGTTACATCTGGATCCATCATGTGGGGGTGTGTTGGCATAGCAACTAGTTAACATGATGAGATCCCTCTCCACCACCAGTTTGAGATTTTGGTGTGATGGTAAATCATAACATAATTTGTCTCAGTTCCATTATTATTTATTATTTAAGTAAGTAGGTTGTTTCAAGGATAGATAACACGTGTAGTGTGGGGTGATGTTGGACCCTAAAATATTGGCTACGTACAAGAGGTGTGCACGCGCAGGACCAGTGATAAAAAGGGTGCTCAAGGGAAAGCACGTGGGGCAAAGGGGTTTAAGAAGGATTTTAGTGAAACTAGGGCATGCGCGGGAGGTAAGACAAGGGTTTAAAGGAATTATCCATATTTAGAATTCTAGAGGTACTTGAGGAAAATCATGAGGACCTTGCTAGGCATGATGAGTGGATAAGGTGTCAGCCTAGAACCTTAGAGGTCAAGAAAAGGATATTCCACATAGGTAATATTCCTAGAGACATCATTACAAAGAGTGGAGGATTTTCATAGGGATAAGCATTCACCTATGGAGGACCACATCAACACTTAGCATGCGATCTACTTTGGAGAGAAGGAATGGAGGTGGTCAATGATCCTATAAAAATAGATGCTTGGGTCAGGAGCAGACACACATACACAAAGAGAATGCATAGAGAATGCATAGAAATAGAAGGAGAGTAACAAAGTTTTGTAGAAATGCTAAGGGTTTAGAGTTCATAAGTGTTGGGGTTTAGAGTACTTAGTGCCAAGGGTTGTAAGGGATGTCATAAGCATATGTATGGGTAATGGGATCTATAACAAGGGTTAGAATAGGAAAAGTATAGTTAGCATCTCATATCAGAGAAGCTTACAGGAGTTAAGTCTCTATCATTTATTGTATATGATTTGAAATGACCCTTTTGACTGTAATTTGGCTACTAGAACTCTTTTAAATCAATATATATATATATATATATATATATATATATATGGTGTGTTTTGTATATCTTGTTTATGGGTGCAAACCCTTCTTATATTTAGCATGTTATAGCTCAGATCTTCTTTCCTATGGCTCATTTAGTGTTTATCTACCTTCTCTGATGTATGGGTGTGTGTGTGGATCTACTAGTTCTATGTTCTTCTTTCAAGATGCATGTATTTATGTTTCTACAAATAATCCTCCATTAATGGCAGAACCTTCTCACAAATCTCACATAAAATAGGGGCTTAGCACCCACGCATGCCTCGAGTGAGCGCCCAACGCCCTTTGGGTGATAGGCCAACATGCTTGGGGTTAGAAAGAAGTATTAAGGGTAAAATAAATGACTACATCAATTCTATGTGCATCCTCTCTTGAGTCAATCCTTGATAAATGGTCATGCCCCGTATTCCTCTTACCTAGTTTTACAACAATTGTAAACTCAAAATATTGAAACAATAGGACCCACTCGCAAATTTTCCCTTGTAAGAAGGGCTTGTTCACTAAGTACTTTAATGCCATGTGGTCCATATAAAATATAAAAAGGTGTTGATAGCAAATATTGCTTGAATTTGTGCAGCACATAGATCATCGAAAATACCTCAAGCTCCATGGTAGTATAATTTTGTTCTAGTATGGTTAGTTTCCTACTAGAAAAACACAAGGGATGGTCAACAACTCCCTCCCAAGGTTGTACTAGGACTACTCTAATATCCACCCCGAATGCATCACCATGCACGTGAAAGGCTTATCCAAGGAGGGAAAGCATAATATGGGCACAATAATGAGTCTATTCTTTAGTGTGTCAAATGTTGTCTATTGTGCCTCCCCGATAGAACTTATTCTTATGTTTCAAAAATCCTCCAACGACACATAAACCTTGGCATAGCCCTTGATGAACTTCATGTAATACCATGTATGTCCAAGGAATCCACACACTACGCTCATGGCTATCGGGCTCCCCCGATCCCACAATAATAGAAACTTTGGCGGGATCCACTAGAAAGCCTTCTTTACATATGATATGTCCTAACAGGGTACAAAACAGAGTAGAAAAACACATTTCTTAATGTTGAGAGATATACTCAACTCCCAAAATCTCTCAAACATCAACCTCATATTGTCACAATGGTCCTTTACTAGTCCATAAACTGTCCAATCATCTAGGTAGACTTGAAGAAACTTATGGATGAAGTCTTGAAACGCCTGGACCACAATGCGTGAAAACATAGCAGGTGCATTCTTCAATCCAAAAGGAATTACCTTATACGAAAAACTTGCCCATTCAGTGGTGAAAGTTGTCTTCTCTTGGTCTTCCTTTCCAATTCTAACTCAATGATACCCTCGAAATCCATCTCAGTAAATGAATAGATCTCATGCCTAGATACTCCTTCCAGATCTCTTTAGTGAATGGGGTTGGTAAAGGATCAATGACACACACCACATTCAAATCCCTATAGTCAAAATAAAGCCTTGTCCTCCCATCCTTCTTAATGTTGATGACCATCACACTTATCTACTTTGATTCATCAAGAGCGTCAATGATGCACAGATCTGATGCAACCGTCTTGTCAATATCCTCCTTGACCTTGACACACAAATTTAGATTCATTTGATAATGTCTCTTCTGAATTGGACATGCACCCTCCTTCAGTTTGATCCACATATCTCCTAAAGAATTGTGAAATCCCTTGAGTTCATGGTACATGTAGAAACCTATTTTTAGTTATAACGCCCCTCTGTCATCTCACATTCACACAATTTCCATTCTCACTTCTCTTTTTCTTAAATTAAATGAAATCTCATCTATTTTCTCACCTTGTTTAATTAATTATTAAATGGGATCCATGTAGACCCATTTGATAATTCAAATTTTGGCATTATCCCCCATCTCTCACAAATTATTAAATCCATGGGTATTAATACACCCATCTGACACCCCTTTCTAAATGGAATCTATCATCTCACCTACCATGTCAATCATGCTCCCCACTCCATCTAATAATTCAAGCCGTGGTCCCCACATGATCACATCATATTTCTTAACTCAAGTTACTTTACTCAACCCTGGGTATCATTTAACCTACAGTTTAACCTCACATCCAAGCTATAAATATGGGTTTTCCCCCATATTTCAAGGACACTAGACAAAGATAGATTTTTCAAGGACCCTGAACAAAAAATATAGACACTGAATGATATTTTTCAAGAAGATTCGGAGAGACCTAGGTGTAGAGAAGAGAAGAAAGATCTTAATTAAGTTTTTCTAGTTTAAGGAAGAAACATTTTCCATGGTTCATTATCTTGCCATCTTGATGCCCAGTTCATCTCTATAGCAAAGCACAAGCTAAGTTCCCTTGTCATTTTAGTTACTTTTCATTTTATATTCCATTACTAATGTTCATGATCTATTATTATCTTATCTGACATAGGGGTTGACATCCTCCGAGGGAGTGAAAATTCTATTATAACCAACATTGTCTGGGAAACCCCCGCATATTGTGATATAATCTTATCTATTTTAGTTTTGCAGATACAAATTATTTATATCATGCATCTATCTTATTTGCGCTCATATATCCATATCTTCATCTGAGGTCCTAAGCCCTCCATCATTCAAAGTTTCTGGTGGCTCCAAGTATCGGCCTTCATCCCACTCGAGAACAAAGTTTCCTATACAACATTTTTGGCATGCCCGATGGGACCAAATCCTAGATCTGATCATTTTTATTTTTTTATTCATCTTTTCTAACTTACTTGTTTACAATATCTTAGTATTTGTCGATTTCAGTCGATCTTGTTGCTCATTGAAATCACTAGGAGGTACGTGCTCTACTTGTTTTCTATTGACATCTACCCACATGGGATATAAATCTAGAAATTAACCTTGTTCTTCTAGTTGTCATCACATCTTATATTTTGTATCTTTTGTTTTTCCGACTCACCTATTCACGGGATTGAGTATTATCTTTGTTTGTTTCACATGTTACTTACACTTTATCATCTTTCTCTATCACGAAATACGTGGTTTTGTTATTTAGAATGTATTTTTATTTGGTGGTTTATAATCGATCAATAGTTTTATATTTGTTGCATTAAAACAATTAATTAATAATAATATATAAATAAATAAATAAATGTAATTTATACTTAAAATATATAATAATAAAATAAATATAAATTTTTTTATTAAAAAATAACTATCCTAAATTACCCCTCCCCTACCTATCACCCCATTTCACCCTAACCGAGCTCCCTATCTCCCTTCCGACCTCACGTCCCTCCTTCCCACTCAGCTCACCACCTCTCCCTTACTTGAGCTCCCCCATCCGCACTCAACTCTCCCCATCTCCCACTTAGCCACCGACATCCCATCCAGCTCTCTACCCACCTCAAACTCGCTACTCCCTACATCCACCTCACTCCACCTCCATATGGCTTAATCCCACATCAAACTACCACACCATTTGACCAAGTCATCTCTCCCTTATCCACTCCATTCTCTCTTCCTTCCCGTCGAGCCACCCACATGCTCCACCTCCAACTCCCACAGACCCTCCAACTCAGCTCCACACACATACGCTTTACCACACCCATCTCTCCTGTCCCCCCTGTCTAGTTGTCTCCCCACAAAGATTCTTCTCTGCCACTTGCCAATATCGAGCATCCACATCACTCCCTTGTCTCAACATCAACCTCTACATCAACTCCTGAATTTCCTCGCCTTACTTCTTGCCTCTCGAGCCTATCTTCCTCCTATGCTATCTCCATCCTCACTAACCCCTATCACTCACTCAACTCATTATTTCTCCACTACACCCTACCTAGGAGTTACCATCTTAGTCTCCCGACCATTATCTTCCTTTTTCCTAAGCCTTCCTCACACCAAGCTCCACGTGGGCTTCCATATCCAAAAAACAACAAAAATAAGGCGTATGTCCACACCGACTAACAAGATTCTAATGCTTAATGTTTCTAACCATTTCTAGCTCAGTTTTAGATCCATGCAAGTGACTGTATAGTCTATTTATAGCAATCGGCTAACAATTCGTTATAACACATTTAAACAGTGCTTGCAACACCATAGCCACTTACCTTTCTATCCCTAATTAAACTCCTAACTCCCTACTCCCCATTTAGATCCTCCCTGTGTGCTTTCCCTCAACTCTCTTCCTCAAAGCCAAGCTCCTTGGACATCGTGGTCATCCTTCTAAGAATCCCCACTCCCAATGACTCTGTCCTTTCCCCCCACTACCTACAACTTCACTCCATCTCACACTCTACCCAATCCATCCTCGTTGCCTCACCGCCACATAGTCTCAACTGCTTTTCCGCTCCAATTTTGATTTAGGAATAAATTTTTGGATGAGGATTGTCAAGCCTTTCCATAGTAACCGACCTACAATTATTTACCAGCAATTCTCGTTGCACCAACATAGCCAATCATATATTATATGTCTCCACTGTCCTTACTTTTTTGTAAAGCAAGGTTTAACGTGACTTGTCACCTGATCTCCACCTATCCATATTCCAATCAGTAAAACACACGTCTAATCAGTAATAGTAACACCATCCTAGTTTTCACTTAAGTGTTTAGTTTATTAATTAATTTATTAATATTGATCATCCATTTTCTTGGATTTATTGTGTTAGTTAAGTAGTGTCAATAATGTTCTTTTATTTTCACTCAATTTTTTTAATCAATCTAATTTGCAGCTTAATTAACTTTTATTTAGTACGCTTAATTTGTTAATATTGTTTTTCTTTTTATGTTAAATTAGTATAATTACTTTAATCTATTTTGTTACTTGGGTGGTATTATTATTCATATTTAAATCTCTGTCAGTTTTGTCTATAAGTGACTAATCAACAAATTGACCATTTAGACATCTGCTGCAACACAATTTTTATTCAATAATTAGAATAATTATCTTTATTATTTCCCTAATTAAGCATCTCTTTCAGCACCGTGTCATTATGACCATTGTATTGCTTTTCTTATTTTGTCGTCTGTGTGGACTAATCATTTTATTTGCTTTTGCAGTAACGTCCACAACGCTGCGATCAAAAGAATAACATTGTCAAAGACCAATGTTTAAACCAATCACATCACACAAAATACTTTTATTGACTTTATCTATAAACATAGATGGTGCCATTCTAGGTTACTCAGGTGTTCCTCGCCACCGACCGTTGCCTCCAAGTATGCCATCATCACATGCGATCGAATAAACAAATTTCTTTTAATCCAGATCCCTCTTCCATTCATGAAAGGTGCACTTTTAAGGTCGCTAGATGTTCCAGGTCCGTGATTAGTACCTCTAAACATGTGCAATCAAATTACAGCAATAAGAGATTTTCCAGGTATTCCTCATTTTTCTTTATTTTCTCTTTTCTACATTGAATTTTCCCTTTCCTGAGTGTCTGTCTGCATCGAATATCATATTTCATTTTGGTCTAAAATGAACCTTCTACATCCTGCTTGCTTACATAGCCTAAGTAAGGGATTTAACTCTCTGCATTTCACTTATCACACACTACCTAAGACTGCACAAACATAATTAACACATCAAAACATTCCTCTCACTTGGTTAACTGATTGGGACTTAAACACCCAACATGCAACCATCTCAGACATCTCCCAATCCATAACTACCTAAACCAACCTTAGACTCCTTTAGGAACCTTCATTACCTAATTTTATTTTACATCACATCTCAAAATTAATCATGATGATAAAAAATATTCTGCTTGATTTGTTTTTCAACAACATACATAAACAGATGTTTCTCTATTTCACACCTATTGTCACTCTCTCTCAAATCAAGACAAACAAACAATCTGCTCTATCCAATGATATTACTTCTTCTAACGATCTCACCCAACAAGATTCTAAACTCAAAACCACATCGTTAGTCACCCAACCTCCAGTCTCCATGGTCTCACCTCATGAGAACCATGTCATCCAAAATTCTCCCCACCTTGACACCAACCCTCATATCCCTCGTCAAGCCAATCTTTCTAAATCAATCGCACCACATCTCCCCGCTCCTCTAGATACACTCAAATCTCCTCCTAACCCCATATATGATTTCTTACTCCAAAATCTCCTACAATCTATCAATCCTCCCAATATCCAAAATTGGTGTATCACATTCCACCCACCTCCCATTTTAACAATTCTATTTCATCCACTATTAATAGGCCTACCCAGCCGTCTCAAACTCTTAACACACATATCCTTGTTTATCTTTTACCATAACAACCTACCCAAATTCAACAACCACATCATGCCCTTATCACTCAACATCAACCTATACAGCAATCCCAACCTATGACACATGTTATTCCTTTCCAAACAGCTCCCCAAACACCTACATATCCACAAATTAATCAATTGTCTTATCAAACCATTCCACAAACATCTTATCCAAAACTTATAAACCACCCTATCGATGATTCCCCAACTACCCACACACCCACAAACACATCATTCGCCTTATCAAAATACTTTTCAAACCACACAACCAATCCGATCTCAACCTTACAACACCTATAGTGATTCAATTCACGCCTTAATGAATCAGTTGGCCAGTTTAAAAACCCTTACCGTAGCACCAAAGAACACTTTATCCTATGAAAAAATATGTAATGAACCAATTCATCCATCAATTCCAATCAAACCCTATCCCTCTCATTGGAAACTTCCACAGTTTACTAAGTTCAACAATAAGGAATATCCACAACAACATCTCCTTGCATTTAAACACGCATGTTGTCTTATTGCGCATGATCATGATCTACTTATTTGTACTTTTCCCATGTGTTTTTCTCGGTCCTGGGTTGGATTGGTAAAACAAAGATCTCGTGACATTCCATATTCTCTTTCACCCAAATTGCATAGTTGTTCTTAGAACACTTTTCTATTAATATTGCATACAAAAACACTATTGCTGATCTATATACCATTCGACGGTTTGAAAATGAGCCCATCGTCGAATTTGTCGCACAATGGCATAATTTTATAGACCAACTATCCTTCACTATCCCACAAACCGAACTCATCAAATTATTATTACATTCGTAAAAACATATATCATAAAATTGGTAGATCTAATCATTCCAAACCTTCGATGAAGCTTTCACAATGGCTTACAAACTTGAAACCCATGCCATTGAGCAGGGTCATATTAAACTAAGTTCAACTAAACCTAAAATTGAGTCCACTAAACCATTCACGCATAATGACGATTTCAATGTTGTGGCCAACACTGTGGTCATTGAACCCTCATCCCCATATACATCAAGCACATGGTCTCAAAAATGATCTCCTAAATCAACAACCAACTACAACCCTTTAGGAGAATCATATAGTTCTATATTTGATAAGTCGAAGAGCGTAAAATCCATCCAACTTCCTCCCATACAACCCGTGGACAACTCAAAAGCTAAGCCTATTTGGTATCACAAAGCCCACTATTGTAAATATCATCGAGTCAAAGGTCATGACATTGAGAGATGTCGTTCCTTCAAAGATCATGTCCAACAATTCATAAATCAAGGGGATATCCAAATCGATACCTCAACTGCACAAACTAATCAACTACCAATAACTCAAGCCACCCTCTTTACATTTCAACTATCAAATACTTGTATGATTGACACTGTTAGTCAAGATCTTATCTTATCACCAACACTACATGTTCCCACAGTGGACATTATTCCCACCTCTTATTCAGAACCTATCACACCTACATCAAATTTCACTACCTATCCTGAACCTACACTTTCTCCTATCCTTATCACATCCACATCAAATTCATTCATACCATCCACTTCCACCACTTCAAACATACCTCAATCTACCACATTGGATTTATCCTTAGCACTTATTTCATCCCCACTCATATCCCTACATCTCTCCCATCTATTTCTTCACCCACATCTGCCTCAAATACACTTGTTACTACACCTACATTACTCACAACCATCCCAACTAAACTCAGTTCTACAACATGCACCCTTACAACCCCACCTTCGACATCAACCCCTTTATCAAACATATCATTCTTACCCCTTGAAACATTTATGAAACAACCATTCCCTTCTACTTCTATGTCTGAAAATGCTCCTGCATTTGCTGCATTACTCATAAGGTCTACTCCAAAGGGTTATCACACCACCCACATCTCCAAATATTCCAAATATGCCTACATCCCTATCTATGCCAATGACCCCTACACCTATCATATCAACAAGTCCACCTATATCTACCTTGAAAACATTTCCCATATCCACGCTCACCCAATCCACCCCAATTTTATTTACCTAATCCTTCTATCACACCAACCCAATCCTCTCGATCTCAGAATTTATCAAAGATACCCTTTGGATCACCTATTGTACCAACACATCCACCTAAATCAAAGAAAGATGATTTACCTTCTCTCTCTACAAAATTAACTCTTCCCATGCCAAAACCAAAACAATCCACATCTCACATAGATATCATTAATCGTATCATAAAAACTTCTCTCTCCATTAACGTCCTCATCTTGTCTTAGGAAATTTTCTCCATTGATAACCACACCACCGCTATCATATCCTCCGGTTGAAATTATAATTATCCATGCTAGAGGTAAATCTTCACGGTTAAAGTCTAAGGCTCAGGGAAAATATCCCCGAAAGTCCCCTGCGGCTCCTCGGAAATAATCGATTCTCTCTCTTCTCAACAATCCAATGCCACAATATCTTTTTCAGGATCAGTTTCTCCATCTACGACATCTTGCAATGGTCAATCCACATCCAAAAATATAATCTTTCAACCAAATTTAATTTGTCCTCTAAAACATGAAATTCATCCATCCCATCTACATCTACTTTTCCCCCTAACTCCAAGCTGAAATATCCTATCAAAACCCACAAAAGTTACCTTCCCCATGACACTTCAATGGGGTCATATGTAGATATCCTTTGACATTTAACTCAAATATCTACCATCAAACTTCCTCCTATTAAATCATTTAATCCCTATGGTCCCAAGCCATCATGGTTCAATCCTAATTACAGTTTCACCTATCATCGTACCTGTGGCCATGACATTAAACATTGTAAGGAATTTCCTTCAATCATCAACAACATTATTGAGAAAGATGATTTCCTCATTTAGGGGAAATTTCCTTCTCCATCTAACTTGAATCCAATCCATATCCCATCTGTCAGATATCCCATGATCCCTCCATCCACATAATCCCTTAATATCCGTCTAGCCCAAGTAATTCCTCCTAAGGAATGCCCTCCATTGTTCACTAATGCCGCTTATCTTACTAAGCACACTTGTGGTATCCGATCATGTACCCTGTCCAAATCTAAGAAAATCTCATCTAAACTCTTTTGACATCCTTTAACTCCTTCACATTTAACTTATTGGGGGAACAACCTTCCCTCGCCCTTGAGCATCTCATCCGTACAACTCCCTTATTACTAGGGGACTTCACTTTTGACATTGTTTTGTCTACCTCCTTCACATTCATCCAATCTAAACTATTTTTGTCCAAATCCTCATCTCATTCTAAAGTCCACCATTGTGGCCATATTTATGCCTCTTTTGGGGCATCATCTTTTTCATTGAGTCCTCTTTTGAGGCCATGTTTGTCTCTCCATTGAGGGACCTTTTTCTCCAAGTCCACCATTGTGGCTATATTTGTGTCTCTTTTGGGACACCATTTATTTCATCAAGTCCTCCTTTGAGGCCATGATTGTACTTCTATGTTTATGTCTCTCTTGGGGCATCATTTATTTTCATCTAAATCCACCATTGTGGTCATATGTTTATTTCCTTCAAGACATAGTTTTGTTTCCTACTTGTCTATCATCTCATCCTATTGCAACTTAATGTCTTCCCTCTCATGGTGGTAAACCAAAGATGGAACCTCTTAATGCATTGCACTTGCGACTAGTCTATTGTTAGCATATCTACTAATGATCACTTAGTTATATCCTTCGATCATTCCTCCATCCTTATCACCTTCCATTTATTACTATAATGATCTAAGTTATGTGATCCACCTTCACTACTTTGATGTGACCCCGTAACCATTACATCCATCACCTTCTCATTCTCCTATTGCAGCCATGTGAAGGGTCTAGGGTGTTTCTTATACATTCCTTATCCCCTCTTAAGTGGTTTACTTAGCTATTCCCAGCTCTCCCCCATGTGAATCTCAAATTCATGTATGCAAAAGGAAAAATAAAATTTATTTAAAAAATAGACTGATCCCTTGAAGGATAGTTGTTCATGCAAAAAAAAAAAAGCAAAATAAAAACATACAAATAAAAATCAAAGCAAAATCAAAAGAAATAAACCGATCCCTTGAAGGATGGCTATCTTATTATTCTTGTCATCCATATTATGTATAAAGTAGACCATACCCTTGAAGGATGGCTACTCTATTATTATGGCATCTGGAAGGTTTTCCACATTGATTAACCTTCTTTTATCAACATTTTCCGAAAGCTTCCCGCATTGATCAGCTTTCTGCTATTTTTCTTTCCCTTTCCCAAAGATAGGGCATAGACTTAAGGAACACCACCTTTGGAGATCCCTCTTCCCACATACAAGTTACATCTCAATCCCTTTGTCATGTCAACATTAGGATTATGAGCATCTTTCATCCATATTTCCCTCATGGTCTTTTGGTATAACTAACTATTGTTGGTTATGTGTTAACACCTACTATTGGCTGCAAGTGCAATGCCTTGAGTGGTAACCTTTCTTGTTTATCTCTAATCCAATTTGAAACATAGTTTCCTTGTATGCCCTTGCTACAAATATGTTCCATTCATCTCATCTAGATCATCTTTTATCAAAATCACATCAAATTTCACACTATGAATTTTATATCTATCCATCATCTCCATGAATGTGTTTGCAAATATAATTTTTGGTTTGTGAATTCTACTTGATCACCATTGTAGTTTATGAATCCTACTTGAGGATCCTTCTCAAGGAAATTTTGTTATCCTATAGCTCCTTATCTCTCAACATGTTCAAAAATGTATTTGATCTATTGCTCCTTGCTCTTCATTTCCACTCATCACCATTTGTCTCCACATCATCCTTCTCACCTTCTTGTCCCCTTTCATGATGCCAGATATCTTACTTGTCTTTCCTCTTGAGTTTCTCTTTTACTCTTTCACTTTTAGTTTAACAATCTTACTTAACCATCCATATAACCATAGGATTTTATTTAAGATATATATTCTTCCTTGGATATTCCCGTTGTAGAATATTATCCACCATTTCCTCTTTTAATAGACAACAATCACCACCACAAACATTTTTCCACTCCTTTTCCGATTAACACTCCTACATCATCACTCCTACCACGTGGGCATCCCAATTAAGGGCCGCCTTACACTCTCTATCTACACTACATATGGTCCTCCATATACTCATGTCACACTCCTTTGTTTCCTTTTTATCACTTTGATATCATCTCCTTTCATCTCTTGTTCCATTTTGATATACGTTGCTCAATATTTTCATCATTCTTCTTCTTTTTCCGCTTGGCAATCCTACTTAACCATCCCCATCACAGGAAATATTACTTAATATTTCCTCTTAAGAATGATTTTTCATCTTATCCTTCCATCTCCCATCATATCTTCCTCATATTTTGTCTCCTACCTCTCATCATAATTTTCCACTCCAACTAACCCTTCCACACCTGTATCCAATATAATGGTGTCTTTCTCCTTCCATATCGTCACCGCCGGTTTTATGATCTTACTTAAATCCTCCTGTGACATGGAGATCTTACTTAAGAGTCCTCTTAAGCATGATCATCCATCCGCACTCACCCACTACCCCACATTCTCTCCATCTACATTTTCTTATCATTCCCCATCATCACATCCTCTCACCTCCTCTTCCATTCTCACAAACACCACTTCATACTAGTCCCTTTTTCATCTCCATCATCCATCGCTAGGTAATCTTACTTAACCATTGCTTCTCCGTTCATTTCATGTCTTGTTTCTTCATTTTTCTCTCATTCATTCTCATCCACTACATCCTCTCCTTGTCTTCATCTTCCTACACATTGTTATCCCTCCTTTCTTTACTCTTTCCACTCCATCTTCTAGATTTCTCCCACATATCTACCCCCATATTTACCTATCATTGTCATTGATCTTCCCCTAACATTATTTCATCATCCTCTTCTGTTTCCGCACTAGTAATTATCGGTGGACTTCTCCTAAAAATCACTCATCCCCATTCTGCATAGCTTGAATCCTTTTCTTTGACCTCCTCCATTCTATCTTCATTCCTTCCTTCCTTTGTGTCCTTTGATCATTATCAAAGGACTTCTCCTAATGTCATTTCATTGGCATTCCCCCTTCCATTCTTTGTTTACTTTCTGTCTTGTCTCGTCTTTTGTCCCATCCTTCCTATTGATCATTATCAGTGGATTTCTCCTAACATCCATTCACTAGCATTGCCTCTCCTATCCCTTCCTTTATTTTTCCTCGCCACCTCTTCATCTTCCATTCTTCCTTGCCAATTTCTTCACTGTCTTCATCATACACCCTCTCTTTATTTTATCGTCATCAGCATATCCTCATCTCATGCATCTTTGATTATTTTCCAATTGATGTCATTCCTCCCCTCAAGCTTCTCTTTACGTTCCTTGTGTTTCTCACTCTTTATCAAATATCTTCGTTCTTGGTTCCCTTCCTTCTGCATAATTTTCTTCATTGTCTTCTCCTCCTTTCTGATATTTGTCTTATTTCACTTCCTCTTTATCATCCTCCTCATTTTACCTTGCACTTCCTCCTTACTTCCCCATCAAAAACTGACTCTTCAACGTTATCCCATCTCCTTTATCATCTCATCATCCACATGCATTTCCATGCGGTCAGTTCCATATTCTTTGCCTTGGATTTCCTCACTATGATGTGTTTCCTCAATTTTATTTTCTCTATCATCTCTTTCATTTTCTATTACCTCTCTGTTTTCCTTTGCTTCATCCTCCTTCACACCTTTTGTCTTGAATAACTCTCTCTCTTTTTCATAATGTCATCCTCTCGCTTTGTTCTTTTCTTGTCTTCTCTTTTTTTTTCTGTCTTCATTTCCCCTTTCTCTATAATCCTTCTTTTTTATCTTCTTTCTCCTTTTCATTCCTTCTTTTCTCCTCCTCTTTCTTCATCCCTCTATTTCATACCCATGTCACCTTCATATTCAATCTTTCTTTCTCTTCTAATAATCAACCAATCCTCCTGTATATTCCCTTTTCTCTTTCTCAACATCCCTCACATTTGGCATTCATGGTCAATGTCAATGTTTCTCCATTTATGTATCGCCATCTATCCCTTTCATTACCGTTCTTGTTCTTCTCTTTGCAACATTGACCTCTTCTCTTTTTGAGAACCCTGTCACATCTTTTATATTCGCATGTCCTCTTGCAGGGACATCATCATATCCATTTCTAGAAATCTCTTCCCATCTTCCTTTGACATTTTTGTCTTGGAAGATACCATAACAACCATCACCTATCTGATCTTGTTCTCTTCCATGAATATTTGCTCTGCTTTTGTTTTGTCACAAAAGTATCTTGACTTATTATCCTTCTTATCATACTTATCGAAGAAACGAGACTTTTTTGTCTTCTTCACCTTCTAATTTGCTAACACTTATACATATTTCCTATGAAACATGATTGCCATCATATTTATCACCCTTTTAGGGAATTTTATCTCACCTTTCTATCCTATCTACTCATCCTACCCACATTTATGATTATTCCATCTATGTCTTATGTTGGGGCACCTTTTCATCCTTGTACTTGTCAATGCATAGAACTCACTTTGTGTCCTTCCCATGCCCTATGTTGGGGCATCATTATCTTCATCCACGTCCCTTTTGTGGATGCATGATTTCTCATATGATTACTTGTAAACAAAGGATTGCGCACATCTTTCGCATTCAATTGCACATATTTTGATGTTTTCCTATGACCCATTGGTCATCTTGGTTTACATCCATAATGCAGTGGTCTTCACCCACTCATTGGTCTGTAGAACATTGTTGTCTATCTCTCGTTGAGACTGCAATTGTCCTCTACCGATGTGATATTGAAGTCACCGCCATACATTTTTTTTTTCATTGTTATTGCAATCTTTTTTTTTCCTGAGGCATCTTGCCTTTGGTCATGTCTTCATCCATCTTTAGACACATATTTCATCTAACCCTTTTTGTTTTTGTCTTGTGGCTTGCTATTGTAAACCACTCAACAAAAAGGGGAAAATGTAGACACCTATTTTTGGTTATAGTGCCCCTCTGTCATCTCACATTCATGCAATTTCCATTCTCGCTTCTCTTTTTCTTAAATTAAATGAAATATCATCTATTTTCTCACCTTGTTTAATTAATTATTAAATGGGCTCCATGTAGACCCATTTGATAATTCAACTTTTGGCATTATCCCCCATCTCTCACAAATTATTAAATCCATGGGTATTAATACACCCATTGACACCCCTTTCTAAATGGAATCTATCATCTCACCTACCATGTCAATCATGCTCCCCACTCCATCTAATAATTCAAGATGTGGTACCCACATGATTACATCATATTTCTTAACTCAAAGTTACTTTACTCACCTTGGTTATCATTTAACTTGTAGTTTAATCTCGTATCCAAGCTATAAATATGGATTTTCCCCCATATTTCAAGGACATTGGACAGGTATATTTTTCAAGGACCCCGAACGGAAAATCTAGATGCTTGATTGATATTTTTCAAGAAGACCTAGAGAAGAGAAGAAAGAGCTTAAGTAAGTTCTGTCAGTTTAAGGAAGAAACCTTTTCCATGGTTCATTATCTTACCATCTTGATGCCTGATTCATCTCCATAGCAGAGAACAAGCTAAGTTCCCTCTTCATTTTAGTTACTTGTCATTTTATATTCCATTAATACTATTTATAATATGTTATTATCTTGTCTAACATGGGGGTTAACATCCTCTGAGGGAGTTAATATCCTCTTGAACTCGAACTGTCCCAAGAAACCCCACATATTGTGATCTAATATTATCTATTTCAGTTTTACAGATCCAACTTCTTTATATCATGCATCTATCGTATTGCACCCGTAGATCAACATCTGCATCTGAGGTCCTAAGCCCTCCATCATTCAAAGTTTCTGGTGGCTCCCAGTATCGGCCTTCACCCCACTCAAGAACAAAGTTTCCTATACAATATTACCCATGCAAGAAAAAAATCTTGCATTTACACAACAAATCATTAATCTTTGAAACCTCTCTTTCTAACTAGTATTCCTTAATAGTAGCTTCCTTGGGTTTCTCCTCCGAGCCAATGTTAACCTTATTAGTTTTTAGGGGTTCGTGGTAAGCATGTGTTTCCTTATAAGAACTATTCATAACCTCATGCATAGCCACATTATGGTTAACATCCAAGTTCTCCATGTCTTCATCATCTATAACTTAAACCAACTTTTCTTTATCTTTTTCCATGTATGCACACTCAAGTTGTACTTCCTCCGATTCTTCATTATCAAAACACACCTCCAAACTAGGTTCACCCAACAAATAGAATACTTTTTCCTCCACCATGGCACTATCTCCCATAGTTAGGCACCTAACAACCTACAACACCTCATTCACCAATGGCTTAGTACTCGATACTAAAAGTTTTGAATGAGATCGACCACAATTTGTGTCAGCTTTTCTGTCTCAAGAAAAAAACTTTGAATGAATGTTCCACACGTGCACACAACCTTATAAGGTGTATTAAAGCTTAAGATTGTGTAGTGAAAAAGGTGTTAAAATTTGTGTCAAAATAAAGGTGTGTTGACGAAAAATATGAGTTGAGTATAGACCACACAGAAGAGAAATAATGATTGGGTAGGATAACATGAGGTAAGAGGTGGTATAGGGAACTACTTGGTGGACAACATAGAGGTTATATACTTTGACATAGTGAAGCACACAAAGGAATTTTATGGGAGTAAATTAGTGTCTGTACACCATACGCTTATGATTGTAGCACGTGAAGGAGAGTTACGAATTTGACTTAAGTGATAAAAAGTAATTTATTAAAAATTGACTTTAAAAACGTGTGGGTCAAGGACATTGAGGTTATGAAAAAGTATAAATAGAGGGTAAAGGTAGTCATTTTGACTACTTTGCCTTAGAAAATTTTCATGCTCCTAAGCTTGAAGTGTGACAAGGATTTTGAGAAGAAAGCGAGGTACTTGTCATGAACTAGTGAAGTTGTGTGAGTTGTGGTGTGATCTTGTGGTGCATCAAGAGGAGGAGATGACAATAGAGAAGAAAGGGTTGCATGAAGGAGTATCAATTGAAGTCATTAAGTTCAGCAGACAGGGAAAATTTAAAAGCACCTAGAGCACGAGAAGAAAAATAGAGATGAGACTAAAGAAGATTAATAATAAGAAACCAAGAGGGAAAAGGATGAACCCATGGAAGCTTATTTAGAAATGTGGTACCCTCCATGGGTTATTAAGGTAGAGAAGTGGAGCTCACAGCTATACAAGTGCAAAATCAATGAGTTCAACCACGTAACCACCAACCACGACAAATCGACATCAAGGATCTATACAAGGATATCTCAGGTTTAAACGAATAAGGAAACACTAGGGTAGATGATTCTGTGATGGAGTTATAGAAAAAAATTTATAGCTTTGGGAGCTGTCATTTTTCGTTAAACCCACACCGCTTTTCATATGGTTGATGTCATGAGTGCATGAAGACTTCTTCTACTTTGTAGGGAGGAGGATGAGACTCACGGGAAATTTAATCCATAGGGTAATGGGCCTATGAAACATTGGTAAGGACATGTCCTCAATTTGGGTACCACTGTGAAAGTGAAAGAGTTAGCAAAAAAATTTAAAGTATGAGAAAGGGGAAGGGCTCAAGTTATTACAGATCTTACAGACCCAACATTAAGATTCACCTCCTAAATCATTAGTTACAAATTAGGAGCATCATAGAGATGGATATACATTAACAAGAGATTCTTGTACGTTTCCTACAGAGTTTCTAAGCGGGCACACTACAACTTTGCACAATTTATTATGGATAGTATCATTGAGGAGGCGCGAGTGCAGAATGACTTAGGAGCAAAAATAACTTAGGGGTCCATATTGTTATTAATTGTATTCTAGGAAATTGGTGTCCCAAATGGACCAGAAGGGAACATATGGGTTTAACCACCGCACACCCATATGCTATTGTAGTGTTTAAACAATTCACTTATGATGGGTCCATCTCAAACACCTACAAGGCACGAATGAACAAGTGGTATGAGAGGCTACGTAGATCTTTTAAAAATGAATGGTGCATCCCACATGAGCTACCACATATTGTTGGGGACCAGTGTAGTTCAATTTTATGCAACACGTTTTTTTGGCACACTTAATGATGACCAAAGGAGAATTAGGGGCATGGTGCAAAATTATATTTACATTCATTGCAAAGTATATGAAGTGTGCCATAAATTGGTTGAAGGATGAGCAATAGTTAACCTTTGACATAGATGAGGTGAACATTGATGTTCACACCTTGCACGTGACCTACAGATATAACTTGAGGCCGGGATATGAGGAGACCTTGGAGCCTCGACTTTCTAGATCTGCACACATAGGTCAATGTTACCATCAAGGGATACATCCACTAGGTATTTGTACAGTTGTGCCCTAAGATGTAGGGAGGATTTAAGGTGGAGGTTATATACGTCACCTTCCCAAGGCCATGTGAAGCACCGATCCCACCAATAAAAGTGGTCCAACCAGAATAAGAAGTAGTATAGAAGAAGAAGAGGGTGAAGGGAAGTTGGACACTTCTTGGAAGAGAAGATATTATATGCATTGAGGTAGAAGTGGGGGAAAAAGTACATCACATTAGAGAAGAAATGAGGACTCAAAAATAGAGCATGAGGAGGGTGAGTTATCTGAAGGAGAGGAGCTAGAACAGAAGAAACAAAAGGTACATGAGCTTTCTAGTTCAGCAATAGAAATAGGCTCAAAAGAAGATACCACAACCTTCAGGGAGGAACTTGAGGTTGAGCTTGAGGCAAAAGAGAAGAGAATGTCTAAGGTAGAAACCAAGGAAACAATGGATGCCTGTGCTAAGGAGAAGTCTTATTATATGGAGGAAACTAGATTCTAGTGTGAGGGTATCCTCTTACACAACCCAATTAATAGAAGGAAGAAGATAAGGGGACTCCTTTTTCATAAAGAAGGATAAAGGATTCACTCTAGGATCAAAGAAGAAATGAACAAAGCCAAAAATTGTAAGGAAGAAGTGGACACCAATGTCCCCACACATGGAATTTTTGGATGATCCCATGAAGGTGTTATATGCAATATTTCAAGGTACCCTCCCTGTGGAGAAGTTACATGTGTGGGATATTTTGGATCAGAATGGGGGTGTGACAAGAAAATGAAGATGATAAGCTAGAACTTGCATTTCCATGTAGAGGAGCCTGAGTTTTAGGTTAATGATCACGTGATCGAGACCATTCATCTAAATAAGAAGGAAGGAGAGACATACAAGGTGGTGGATCCAAGCCACCTCATCGATGAGAAAGCGTGCAATGTGCTGAAAAATATGTCCTCGAAGGTGGTAAGATGCAACTTAGATGCAAGGGAAACCTTTCTAACCTTGGTTTTAGACAAGAAAGGGAAGGAGAAGGAAATAGAAATATTTCTCCAAGGGTTAAAGGGGGGAAGGCACAAACCAAGGAAGCATATGATCAAGTGGGTTCTCTGGTTAAGAGTATTTTGGGAAATGTCTGACACTTGTAAGCCAAGCCAAGACAGACTATGATGATGACATGGAGTATTTGGAGGACCTTGTGGGGATGTTGTTATCCAACACCAAGGATTGCACGGGGCCAAATGCTCAAGAAATCGGTAAGGAAAAGAAAAGATCACTATAGAAGCTTGGATCACTAAGTTAGAGGACTTTCTCACCCAACTCAAGGAAGTAAATATACTAGCAGATAGGGGTTTCGATAGCTTCCAAAAGTATGAGCCCATAATTGAAACACGAGTAATAGAGGAAGAGGATGACCTCAAGTCCTTGTAGGAGAAGGTCCCAACTAACAAGTCTGAGTGCGCACAGCTTGATTTTTGACACCACAACGCAAAAGGATAAAATAAAGACCAAGTGTGAGAAGTTAGAGTTCCAAATTAATGAACTCGGGACTCCATCACTAAACATATGGATGAGTTTGAGGGTCTTTGTGTAAATCTAGTGGTGGTGATTAAGGAGTTAAAGGAGAAGGTGGAAGAGATCACACTAGACCAAGTACCCGGTTTAGCAGGAGAGGTGCCAGGGAAGGCATTAATAGAGCTGGAGGAATGGAAAAATTTAAAGGGGGAAATAGATGCAAAATTCCCTGAGTTAATCTAGTTGGTCTTGTAGGAAGTGACAACATGTGATGTTCCTTTTTGCCTTAGCATATTTTTGGTCATTGAATTTTTATTTGGGGAGTGCGAAGGATTGTCATGGGAGGAAATCAAGCTAGTGTTGGGTGATGTTAGGCCCTTGAAATAACCAAGTACCTGAGGCATGGAAGGTTGTGGTGCATCTAAGTAGGGTGCGAAGGTATGAGTGGAGGTAAATTTTGGGAATGTATGAAGGATCGTGCCTAGGTAGGAAAGGTTTGAGACTTAGTTAATTTTTGGACTATGGATAAAGTCGAATTAAAAGAACACATGGAAATATGACTAGATTAAGTTATGGATAAATTTAAGCTATGAATACTTGCAGCTCAAGGAAAGCATATTCATGGGTATCATTACGGTTATCATGAGAGGATTAGGAGCTGTAAAAGTGGAGTTAGTTACGGCTAGCTGGCATCTACATGCTAAGGATACTTGAGTAGGGAAAGAAATGATGACATTTTGCATGATTCTTGGGTAATGATGAAGCGGTTAGAGGAGATTCCTTCCAGTTCCTTCTTATGTATTATTTTTCATGGCAAGAAGTGTGTGTGTGTGTTTTGTAGGAAGAAAATAGAATGTATGTGCGTATGGAGAGTGAGAGATAAGGGAAGCATAGGTGTAATATCTATAATGAAGATATCGTAGAGAATATATGGGGACCATGTTGTTGTATTAGCTCCATTCATGATTTCTTTAATGTATTTGGCTACTATAATATTGAGGAATTAATAAAATGGGAATGTTCTAAATATCTCGAGTCATAGATTTTGATTAGTATGTTTTATTTTGTGTATGGGTCCAAACCCTTATGTTCTTGATGATGCTCATGGTCCAGATCTGATTCCCCCTATATTATGATGTTCTCATCTATATTATGGTGCATTTGTGCTTAGATCTAGTTTCCTTATTTCTGTCTTAGAATGCATGTAGTTATATATGTGCATTGTCCCACTAATATTGATAAACATTCTTACAAATATCATATAAAGGAGGGGCTTGACACCTATGTGCACCTCGGGTGAGCACCCAGTTAGGTTGGGTGATAGGCCATCATGCATGAGATATTAAGTGATTAGAAAGAATGACTACACAACAACAACACAACCAAGAATGGGAGAGGGCAATACAGAATTTTAAGAGACAAAGTTCCTAGTATTTCTAGTCCAAAAAAGGTACTTTTAAAATTTTTCTCCTTCAAATAATCATTTATTATTATACAACTTGTAACTATAGTGATCATTTTTGTCTAACTCGGTGATTAAGTTTTTGAATTTTTCTCGTGTTGATGTTTTTCTATCTATTTCCTTATTTGTAAGCCTTTTTTGTAATGTCTTCCCATAAAAACAAACTATTCATTTTTTTAAACAATTAGTATATAGTATTTTTATATTGTTAAATTCATTTCATCCACCCAATTGGTAAATAATTGTAACTTTCATGAAAAAAAAAAATCAAAATGATGAGTCTTTAGAATCATGTAAATAGAGTTTAACTACGGCGTACTATTTATGTTAAATGGAAGAGAATTATATGTGTAGAGATAAATAACAAACATATAACAACATTATTTATTGATATTCAAACCTTAAAGGGCATTATAAACATGACACATCCTCATAGGTATTGCAACTTACTATGTGTGGAATTTGCACTAACTAATTCACTAAATAACAAAGAATTTTGTATTATTATCAATGCTAACACTCTCTTAAATAATATTTTTTTCAAATACTAAAAAGGTGGCCCACTATGATCATATTGATGTTGAGTGGTGTCACGGGGTGTGGGAGTATTTGGAGATACCTAGTGACATGCTCAACATCATTAAATCACCATACCTTTCTATGTGGTAATTGGTGGAGCCAAATGACAAGGCCTCTCTAAATATACATCAATTCCATCTCCATGAATTAAGAAGAGATAGAATTACTCCTTGTTCCACCTATTCTAGTAATATAGGTTGAAAAATGTGAATTTCTCAAAGCTAGGGAACAAGATTTATCTTATATTCATGTTTACTTTCCATATTCGATATTTTATAATTTTTTGTCCCTTAATTTCCTAAAAATAAAGCTTATAAATAGAAATATGATTATTTGAGATCCTTATATAATCCTGATAGGTTGAGGTAGGTATAAGGTGTGGTTTTTTCCTTGATCTCGCAAAAAAGTAACATATATTCATATCTACCTTGAATATTTAATTTTTATTTTCAAATTAGTTCTCAATTGTCCACATTTAAAAACTACACCTCACAATCTCAAGGCCTACATGAAGGTGATTCCAACTTGAGTGAGGGGATAAAATCCACTTTCAAAGAACCCTAAGTTAAGGGATTCATGCAACCACCTAAGTATCATATATTTTCATAAAAGACACTTTAAGAGATTATATTTTTAATATATTGATTTTCTTTTGTTCACTTCAATTAAATGGAAAATATATTTTGAAGCTATTAAAATTAGGTAGTTTTAACTACAAATAAATTTTGTATGACCCATTACTTGGGAATAACATCAAATTTTTGGAATCGCTTGTTTGTCACCATTTTATCGTGGTAATTAGGAGATGTGATTTGTTTTATTGATACTTTTACTTAAGTTTAAAGATTGAAAGAGACACGTGGTCACTTTAATTTATATTTTCTCCTCTCCCATAATTTAGATATGTCTGAAAAGTGAAATATGAAGCATGACATGGAGAGGACAATTTAAAATTTTCACTCCCCAATTATTTTGTATATTTAGACAAATTAGGTAAAATTTGAGACCATTTTAAAGGATTTCAATCATTATCTAGAATTTGGAAGTCCATGTTGAGTTACAAAAGTATCTACTTGTATCTTTATCACCCTTTTGGCACTATTATCATATATATAGTGTCTATATATGACTATTTGATCTATATATCGCAAAATCACATGATCATTTATTTTTTTCCCCATGAAAACTTTGTGATACCCCATGATACATCAAGGGAAACTTTTAGGCATTCAACAAAGGTGTTTTTGAGGATTAAAAATAATGAGTGGAGGAGATATATGATTATTTGAGGATATTCCATGACAATTCTAACATATGTAATGAAACTTGTAGATGACTCATGGATCGTACTAGACTATCTCACGATCATTCTAGATGAATCAAGATCGAGTTGAGGATATAATCAAAGAACATATTCTAACATGATATATCACATAGTTTGAGTTCATGAGATTCATTTTCATATATTTTATTATATTTTGGGTTATTGTTTCCTTTTTCAATGTTTTATAGTGGGTGATACCTCGCCTATCATAACTTGATATGATGCTTCAAGCTATATGAGACTCAACTATCATGCTAACATCTAACTTAAAATGGTAATTGTTGTCCAAAAATACACCCCATGCAATTTTTAACAACTCATCATAAGGACCTAACAATTTGTATAATCTACAAAAACCACGGGATACTAGATCACTCTGCCACAGAATGTAAGAACTTAGTGTTCCACTAGTTTTCCTAACATGTGGAATAAGGGAATAAACAACATAGGGACTTAGGAAAAAATTAATAAAATTTTGTGTCATGTGGCACCTTCTTATATTTTTGAAACACTAAGTAAGCCCCTAGTGGGTGAAGATGGATAGAGTACTACGGAGTTTTTTATCCATGGAATAATCGAAAGAAATAGGCTAAGTTCAAAAGCTACATAACACTATATTTATGTTCTGAAATTTTACTAAATCGTAACGTCCAACAGGTTTCTCAAACCCAAAAATGAGATAAAATGGATAAAGGGACAAAATTCATTGATAAAAAGGTAGACCTTTGTAGGAGGTGTAAAGTAATTCTTCTCATCAAGGTAGTGGGGGAGCTGTGAAGGTTTTGAAGAATAAAATGTGAGATGACACGTGACATAGTGAAATTTATGAGACATAGTGAAAGCCACGTCAAAATCTAAACCGAGATTCAACCACCCTAACCACCAGAATTTAATGAATTATGGTGCCATTCTGAGTAATTTGATGGTGTGTGATATACTCAAGGGTCCTGTTGTGGTTGTTGGATTAAATTCAGGGTGTACATACCTATACTATAAGTAAACTCTGTAAGAATTCATGGTGCCCACACTTACTCAATACACTTTTAGAGAAGTCGGTTCTTACTTGGAAATCCTTCCTTCTCTCCTCCTTCTCTTTCTCCATTCCATGAGTTGTATAAATACAAGTTCTTGTGCACTTTATATGGGTTCTTCTCCCTCTTTCCTTCCATAGCATATTTTCGTGCTCTTCCTTGTGAAACTAAAAAAATCATACTCATCAACCTTTATAATTTTTGAATGGTGATTTCCTTGCTTCATCTCTTTATGTAAGTTATCAAATATTTATTAATGAAATTTTGATTATCCTCCTTCCTATGATTACATAGTGTTTGATGTGAATGTTTCTCCCTTTCACATATTTCATATTCTTCTATCCCTTTGCATCTAAACTAAGTGCATTTTTATGATCCTAGCCTCGTGTTTACATTTGTGTCATCTAGATTTAGAATTGGTGTTATCACCACCCTTTAGCATAGGATTTACCCTTCTTACATCTCTCTCTCCCTAGTCCCTTGGAATTGTTAGAGTAGGAATTAGTTGTATGAGAAATTTAGAAATAGGAATAGGTTGTGTTATGAAAGTTTCCCAAATCCACGTGAAAAGGAATTTGACCTTCTCTGGAGGTCTATCTCAAGCCAAAATTCCAACACTTGGATACAATCCCATGTTACCTCAAAATCCCTAATCTTCTTGATTCAATTACGGGTGTAATTTTGAGCTCCAATAGTTTTGGCACACCCAAAGTGGGATGGCTTGATAAAACTTAAATTCATTATTACTAGGTTTTAATGTGTAGCTTAGTGATTTCATCTTGTAGGGAGGTTTTTCAACACACTTGATGACTCCCAAATTCAAATATTATAATTTTAAGCATCCCAATGGAATTTTCATGAGAAAAATATAGATAAGGAAAAGTATAGCAAGAAAATATCCTTTTGAGTATTTACAATTTTCACCAAGAATAAGGAGAAAGGGTAGATGAGTCCAAAGATCTCCATCGCCTCCACACCGATTCCTCTCCACTCCTCTTGGTAATATTTTCTTGTTGTCTTCAAGGGTTTTGAGACCCATTACATTAATGGAACAATAAATAAATTTACCCTTTGTTAGTTTTCATGGTGGTAGTATCTTGGTACTAAATTCCCAACATGACATACCGAGGTATGCCCTTATAATCATTCCTTCTTTCATTGGTGAAAAAATTACTACCCTGGTTGATCATATCCAAGATGTCGTAAATGTGTGTTTAGTTCATCTAGTTACAAAATATGATGTTGTAGTTAGGCTTCTTGATTCTTCATTAAAATCTAAATAACTTTAATGGTATAGAAGCTTGAGACCTACTTCCATTCATAACTCGCAATGAGCTTGGCACCACCCTTTGTCAATAATTCAAGGAGAAATAAAATAACATATCCTTATTATAGAAACTCACACCAATAAATAAATCTCTAAATGAGCTCATGGAGGACTTAAATTTCAAATTTTAATGAACTTGGGATAGAATTTTAGTTTTGCTAATACCAACTCCAACCGCACTTTTATACTATCTTCAAGCTCTAAATTTTGATATAGTAGTAATGATCCAATCTATGGGTGTTATTCAATTACCAAATTCCTATGAAATAGCCATTAGGGATGAAAATTATTTAATTCAAACAATAAACTTATCCCTAGATTGTATATGCCCATTTTCCCATAATTTCTACATGATACCCAACCCATTGTGGCTCCCATTCCTTAACCATGTGCTATATATTCTACTTTCATGTCAGGTTCCTCTATCAAACAGGATGAAATTGAAAACCTTAGCATTAAACTAAAAATTTATAAAATGATATTATCTCCTCAAGAGGAAACAAACTCAAGATCCTAATAGTTCTCCCAACCCTCCACATGGTTATTTGTAACAAGGAATTCAATATCATAACCAAATAATTCCCCAAAATTACCCTCAAATAAAACCACAAATTATAAATTTGTAACCCCTATCTTCCCTAACTTAAGTAAAGTTATTGTTCTAGTTCAAAAAAACATGGATGAAAGTTTTGAATGGTGTTATCCTTGTGATCAACCACATAATCAATATACATGTGAGGTTGGAATGGAATCTTTGCGGAAAAATTATATCATTGTTTAAAATCCATCCTACCCACAAGAACAAATCATAAATCCTTCAACAAGAAGTGCAAATGAGATTCAAGAGTTTACTCTTGAACCCAACGTCATACTCTTCAGACCTAAATAATTTTGTGTGGTTAATTAAGCCGCAAGAAGCTCAAATAGGATGCAACTTCATGTGGTGTATCAACAAGGTATTAAAAGTGGTAAATGGATGTAATATCTCCTCCTCCTATTTTATCAGTCCTGTGACACTATTAATTAGTCTCAGACTTGAGTATAAATCCAACTTCATCTAGTTTACTTGTGGTTCACTCAAGAGTTGTAAACTAAACAAGTACCATGGGAACAAAAACTTACATAACATTACATAAGAATGATTATAACCTATTTTTCCTTCATTATAGAAAATTGTTGGTATTCCACTCGACATTATGGGACAAATGAAAATAAAAATCTCAATGTCACAATGTGGGATGTCCTGTCTATCCCATCTCAAATGAATTTTTAAGAAGCATTTAAGAATTTTCCACCTCTACAACACACCATCCACAAATTAAATGTCACATTTAATATATGTCAACCAAGGGATGTGCAAGTAAGTTCAATAATCAATCCTCCTCCTTTATACATGTCTCTCATATTTGGAAATCACCTTGTTCAAAATTTCATGATAGATTATTATGCTAGTACTTCAGTTATGCCAAAGAAAATAGCAAACATTTTGGGGATTGAGAATAACCCAAATTCAAAGGGTGTTCTGTAGATTGATGGATCAATAGTGCAAGTCTTGGGTATAGTTAACAATCTTGAATTAAATTTGAATTCTTGTCCAAGTTTAACCATAATGTAGGATATTTTTGTGATTGACTTGCCACCATATCTCCCTTTTCCTCTCCAAATATTTCATAGCCAATGTGGGTGGATATCTTTCCTCATATCGATCTCATATGATACTTAGGATAAGATGTGGAACTCATTTACTATTAAGGTTCAATCTATATCAGCTTATCATGTAGAATTTTATGATCCTAGTCATATCAATGCCAATTATATGATCCAAGAAGAAGCAAGTAGTGATCCGGAACTAGCTAAAACACATCAACTTAAATTATTTATCTTATTGTACATGAATGGTAAAAATAACACTATCAATTTGACCCTTATGATATAGTTGTAGGAATTGGTCTACGCACGTACTACATCCATGATGGAAACTTCACTACCCCCATATTACACAAAAAATATAATGATGCCTCTGGGTTATGGAAGATGTATTTTTTATGGTTTCGGAAGTGGAAATGGAGTTGGTGTGGGTATAGTTCTCATCTCTTCAATGGACATAATTTTTTTCCTCACTCACAAAATTTAATTTTTATGTTCTAAAAATGTGGCGGAGTTTGAGGCATTGGTTAATGGTTTTTGATCATATAAAATAAACAAATCAAGGTTATGCAAGCATTTAGATATACTAAATTGGTCATTTACCAACTTAGAGGAAGATGTGTAGCTAAAAACAAGATTTTGAGAGCTTACGGGCATCAAGTGTGGGATATTTTGGAAAGTTTCGAAGTTGTCAACCTTCAAGTGGTACCACGAAAGAATAATAAGGAAGGTGATTAAATAATGACTATAGGTTCTCGCTTTTATCCTATAGAAGGCCTTATCCAAAGAAAACAACATGTCAAGATGGTTGTAACACCATCCGTTATGGATAATTATTTCAATTGTAAAGTTTTAGAGAAGGATGATAAAATTGTTCAATTTATTCAAAATGAGGCGAGTTCTCTTGTAGTTTACAAATTGGTTTACAAGATAGATAAAGTGATAAAATCATTAAATTGCGAACAAATAGTATACCCAAAGGATTAGTCAACCTTGAAGTAATTTTCAACTCAAATGATGAGATCAAAGAGTAGATAAGAAACATGTCTTTGGGTCAAAAAGATAATAATTTAGTCACCATTACATA